>JAIOJX010000003.1:16531873-17821873 GCA_022376925.1 Tragulus kanchil | reverse complement strand
GCAAAGGGGTCAAAGGGGTTTAACCATTTATTGCAAGGGCACATGTTCCATCCCTGGCACGATTTAAAAAAAGCTGTATTGAAGGATCAGTTAATTTCATGGGCTAATTAAATTTCACATTCTTTATGTGCCCCTATGGTAATCGGTTTGCCCAAGGAATGTATTGAAATAGATTCGTTTAATTAACCTGTTTTCAGCACTTGGGCAAAGACACAATTTAAGCTGTGACATTCCACTTAAAGAAAAAGAAAGAAAAGAATCTGGATACTATTTTTTTCAACCTGGTCTCTTGTCTTAAGGATGTGTACATTTTAAATTGAAGAGGATATATATCAGATATTGCTTCATCTCCAAATCCTGCACACATACTCACATGTACATGCACACACAAACACATATAGAGCAAATTCTATACTTCTCATGTCACCTTCAGCAGTGAGTTTACAAAGCATAAACTATTTTGCAAAGGAAGCCAGCCAGTGTGGTGAATTTGAGAGGTATTTGAGGATAAAGTTCACTTTGACCCCCAGCTCCTAACTAGCTGCATTTTTTTCTTATGAGAACAAGAAGCTTCAAATTCTCTCAACATTACTGACTAGTACTACCATCATCTGCTTCCATGAATTCTAGAATATGATTTTGTGGTGGGATTTGTCTGGTCAAGTTTCCCAATTCATGTGATGGTGGACAGGCAGATTTGTCCTAAAATACTCATTTTCTTATATGTATTTTTTCTACATGCTTCATAAACGTGTGATATCCAAATGGGACTAATGAAAGTAGAATGATAGAATACTGTTGCCTTGGTGTTCAGTCACCCTATAATTTGAATAATCGCTTAAGCTTAAACTGACCTGTTACAAACCAGATGCCTGTCCTGAGGTTTTTCCATGGATGGATCCAGGCCTTCAGTGAGTGCTACTAGCATATCTTGCAGTTACAAACTTGTGCTCAAGTTTGTTACGTCTGATTATATTACAAGAAGAATCTGGTATCAAGAATTTTAGTCTCTTTTTTTTTTAATAGAAAAACATCTCCTATTGAACATATATATACCTATATTGTTTTATATTATATTTTCATGCACAAATTTTGTTTTCATTCTGCTTTTACATCTAGACAGATGAAGCCAGAAAATGTCAAAAGCAAAGGGGTCAGGTTTAACATCATTAAAAGCACGATTTAAAATAAGCATCAAAGGGACCTCCCTGGTGGTCCAGTGGTTAGGACTCTGAGTGTTCATTGCAAGGGGCACATGTTCCATCCCTGGCTGGGGAACTAAGATCTTCACAAGCTGCATGGTGCAACCAAAAAAAACCAAAAGAACCATCAATA
Source organism: Tragulus kanchil (assembly GCA_022376925.1). Lineage (NCBI taxonomy): Eukaryota > Metazoa > Chordata > Mammalia > Artiodactyla > Tragulidae > Tragulus > Tragulus kanchil. The sequence goes on along the minus strand of JAIOJX010000003.1, from coordinate 17,820,538 downwards.
TTTCTGTAGTAACCCAAGAGGTGTTATCACAATGTTGTGGTACTGTGTTTTTCAAATATATTTTTAAAGTGAACTTTTAATATGAATTCTTATTCTTTGTTAAAAGGGAAAAGAGTTTCAGGTATGAATCTGTAGTGAGAATGAAAGTCTGTCTCTTCTAAACCTACACTTTTTTAAATGACGGTTTTGTCTTTCTAATTTCCTGTACTGTGTTCCTTAACCTACCCATTCCTCTCTAAGTGAGCTAGAACTATCCTTTGTTTTGTTCTTATCTGTTCAAGTCTAGACTTCTCCTAAACTATGGTGTAAGAATAGGCAATTCCTGCCACTGTGGCTGGGTTGTTATTTTTTTATCTCCATCTGCACAGGAGAAAACTCAGGAGCATAACTTGAATTTGTCATGAACTTCTAGTCTTGTTGAAGTTTTTTTCTGTTTGCTTGTGTTTTATTACATTGGGAAGTGCATACAAGAAAGTACCCTATATCCTGCAATGCACAATATAAATATCCAGTTCTTTTTATGAATTTTTGAAAAGTTGACAGCATTCTTAGCAGTTCTGTCACTTGCCCAGACTTTAAGTAAATCAGGATGATAAGAGAATGCCATCCTGAGGCTAAATACGACACACAGAGAAGGTGACACATTTCCAAGAGGTACTCAGGGCCCCTCTGCTCAGGAGGCAGAACCTTCTGGCTTTTGAAAGTTGACATTCTCCCTACTCTCTCTTTTCTAGGTCCTTCTCCAGAGCTAACATATTCACGCCTAGCAGTCATAACCCTGAAACCTATCATACTCTAAAAAGTCTCAGTCCACAATCTGTGATAAGGTCAGCCTTTACTGCACCCCAGCCCAAATTGGCAGAAACTTTAGCAGAGAGGAAAAGGAAATTTTGAGATCCTCTGTTTATTGTGATGGAGATTCATTTTATAACAAGTTTCTCTAGCAAACTCAGCCTTATTAGGTGGAAGCTGGAGAGCCTGGATGTGAGGTCAGAAGACCTGGGTCTCAGTCCAGTTGGTCCACCTTTTTAAACTCTCTGAGCCTCGGCTTTCTCATCTATGAATGTAGACTTTCATTTAGGCCTTTAAGTACCCCTGTGCCCATTATAGGCCAGGAATATTAGCGTTACCTCTCACAGAGTAGGGGCTACCGTCATTGTCTTTTGTAAATTCATGTCTTAAGCTTGGATTTTCTTCTACTGAATGCTGCGTTCAGTATCAGAATAATTCATAGAGATGTTGTCTGGGATTTCAATATTAGTAAGCATAGATTGCAAATTAGCCAAAATTATATCTTATCCTAACTTATACCGACATTTTTATTAACATGGAGATACTCTTATTTTCAGAAGTGTCCAAAGCTTGCAACTGTTTCTGAGCTATAAGTCAATGACGGACTTTAGGCCTATTTGTTCTTGTTGTTTCGTCACTAAGTCATGTCTGACTCTTTGTGGCTCCAGCAGCTGCAGCATGCCAGGCTCCTCTGTCCTCCACTGTCTTCCAGAGTGTGCTTAAATTCATGTCCTTTGAGTTGGTAATGCCATCCAACCATCTCATCCTCTGCCACTCGAAAGTTAAAATGTCAGATTCTCTTTCTTTTGGAGGCATTGTCTTCTTACCCCACTTCACAACGATGGGATATAGAAAGAGGAAGGAAAAAGACAATAATGCATGAGATTCTCTAGGCCAGTCACCACCCACTATGAATCCGGGGGTACATCTTTCCATGAAAAGGTATGGCAACAGCCCATGTGTCTCTAAACCACAATGGCAGTCTGGTTAGAGGTTATTCTATAGCCATGTTAGTTATTCTGTCCCATCATTGTTGAAGGATGTAGAATGCTGCATTCAATAGAAAAATTAAAGCCTCAGCTATTAAAAAAAAAAATGCTGTGGTCACCCCCCACCCCAACGAAGCAAATCATGTCTAAATCCTGTGTGATATAAAAAGAAAACAAAAACAGGAGGTTAGAAACCAAGGCATTAGCATCACCCAGACACAGACACTGGTTCTATCTTATTTCTGCCACTATCTCACTATGTAACCCAAGGCAAGCTGCCAGATCTGTCTGGGGCTCCATTTTCTCTTCTGTACAATGGGCATGACTGACGTGTTGCAAAGACTAAAAGGGATGCTTACCAGTGTCAGGCACAGGAGCAGTTTATAAAGACAAGCCCTCATCAAAGGGTGCTGTTTAAATCCAGGGTGGTATTTCCCATTCCGAAATTTAAGCACACGCATTTGGTCCATATAGTCAGAACTATGGTTTTCCCAGTAATCATGCACGGGTATGAGAGCTGAATCATAAAGAAGGCTGAGTGCTGAAGAATTGATGCTCTCTAATGCAGTGCTAGTGAAGCCTCTTGAGAGTCCCTTGGACAGCAAGATTAAACCAGTCAATCCTAAAGAAAATCACCCCTGAATAGTCGTTGGAGGGACTGATGCCAAAGCTGAAGCTCCAGTACTTTGACCACCTGATGCAAAGAGCCGACTCATTGGAAAAGACCCTGATGCTGGGAAAGGTTGAAGGCAAAAGGAGAAACGGGTGGCAGAGGAAGAGATGGTTGGATGGCATCACTAACTCAGCAGACATGAATTGGAGTAAACTCCAGGAGATAGTGAAGGACAGGGAAGCCTGGAGTGTTGCAGCCCAGGGGGTCGCAAAGAGTTGGACACAACTTAGTGACTAAACAGAAATAACATGTGTTTATGGCTCTATATTGACTCAGATTTGGATTCTGTCAGAGAAGAACATATAAAGTTCTCCTGTTTCAAGCTGAGAATCCTGAAAGCACTGTTTCCAAAGTGGGACTTCAGTGAACTGAACTGCTTACTAAGTCTGAGCAACCCTTCAGACTTAGCACTCTTTTCCTCCCATGAAAATGGGACTTAAACATTTTAAACTGGACAGCATAGGAGGTAGATAATTTAAAAACATGGATCATTTGGTTCTGATCCTTAACTTCAAAAATCAAGATCAAACTATCTAGTACATACATGGGATAAAGGAAAGCGAAGCAACTGTTAGAGGCGGAATCTTTGATGAGATAGAAGGAGATACAGACCCAGAATTTGTTTGGGGCCATCAACACAACATTTTCTTTGACAAAGATGGTTAGAGTCCCAATGCAGCCCATTATTCTACAGCCATGGCTTTCCCCTCGAAGGTGAGCTCAGATCTGCTTGTTAAACTGTTTTGTACAGAGTGTGCAGCTCTTTCTCTCTGATGTGAGCCTTGCAGAAGTTGTGTCCTTTTGGTGACCCTCCCATGTCCCCGGGCCACCGCAGCTGTGACAGCCCTTGGTAACTGTGGAGCCTGGCCTAAGACCTACATTTAGAAACTCTGTATGCCAGAGGCAAAGAATCTTCCTGAGAGACCTTTGGTTCCCCAGTCTTTACAGCAGTGGCTCTCAAACTTTAATTTGCATAAGAATCACCTGGGGGTATGCTTTAAAAATTCAGATTCCGTGGCCTCTCCTGCCCATTCCAATTCAGTAGGTTTGGGGTAGAGTTTGGGGCTTTGTATTTTTTATAAGCATCCCAGTTTATTCTTTTAAAATTTTTAAAGTTTAGGTTAAATGGGGTAAGTTTGCTTATAGTTCTCATTGGAAAAGACCCTGATGCTGGGAAAGGTTGAAGGCAAAAGGAGAAGGGTGACAGAGGAAGAGATGGTTGGATGGCATCACTAACTCAGCAGACAGGAATTGGAGTAAACTCCAGGAGATAGTGAAGGACGGGGAAGCCTGGAGTGTTGCAGCCCAGGGGGTCGCAAAGAGTTGGACACAACTTAGTGACTAAACAGAAATAACATGTGTTTATGGCTCTATATTGACTCAGATTTGGATTCTGTCAGAGAAGAACATATAAAGTTCTCCTGTTTCAAGCTGAGAATCCTGAAAGCACTGTTTCCAAAGTGGGACTTCAGTGAACTGAACTGCTTACTAAGTCTGAGCAACCCTTCAGACTTAGCACTCTTTTCCTCCCATGAAAATGGGACTTAAACATTTTAAACTGGACAGCATAGGAGGTAGATAATTTAAAAACATGGATCATTTGGTTCTGATCCTTAACTTCAAAAATCAAGATCAAACTATCTAGTACATACATGGGATAAAGGAAAGCGAAGCAACTGTTAGAGGCGGAATCTTTGATGAGATAGAAGGAGATACAGACCCAGAATTTGTTTGGGGCCATCAACACAACATTTTCTTTGACAAAGATGGTTAGAGTCCCAATGCAGCCCATTATTCTACAGCCATGGCTTTCCCCTCGAAGGTGAGCTCAGATCTGCTTGTTAAACTGTTTTGTACAGAGTGTGCAGCTCTTTCTCTCTGATGTGAGCCTTGCAGAAGTTGTGTCCTTTTGGTGACCCTCCCATGTCCCCGGGCCACCGCAGCTGTGACAGCCCTTGGTAACTGTGGAGCCTGGCCTAAGACCTACATTTAGAAACTCTGTATGCCAGAGGCAAAGAATCTTCCTGAGAGACCTTTGGTTCCCCAGTCTTTACAGCAGTGGCTCTCAAACTTTAATTTGCATAAGAATCACCTGGGGGTATGCTTTAAAAATTCAGATTCCATGGCCTCTCCTGCCCATTCCAATTCAGTAGGTTTGGGGTAGAGTTTGGGGCTTTGTATTTTTTATAAGCATCCCAGTTTATTCTTTTTAAAAATTTTTTAAAGTTTATGGAAGAATAATTGACTTAACAATGATTTACAATGCTATGTTATAGTAATTCAGTTATACATATTCAGTTGTGCATATATATATCCTTTTTTATATTCTTGCCAACATGGTTTATCACAGGATGTTGAATATAGTTCCCTGTGCTAACCCACAATAGAACCTTGTGGGTTATCCCTCTTACATATAATAGCTTGCATCTGTTAATGCAACACTCTCACTCTTTCCATTTCTCATCCTCTATCCCCCTGGGTAACCACAAGTCTGTTCTCTATGTCTGTGAGTCTGTTCCCATTTCATAAATAAGTTAATTTGTGTCACATTTTAGATTCCACCATCCTAGCTTATTCTGATGCAGGGGATCATTCTGGAACACACTATGAGAAACACTACTTTACAATATTGTATAAATTCTTAATTTATGAAATACTCTTTATTTAAAAAGTATAGCCCTCTAGCCTGAATCAATTCATATATGCTACCATGGGTCAGAAACAATATGTTTGGGGCAGTGGAGTAACAGCAACAAGGACCGTGATAGTAATAGCACACCATAAGCAATATATGGACCTTGCGAAGGAGTCAACGCTTGGACTTTGGAGAACTAGTCATAACGTTTATTAGCAGTTTGAACTTGAGCCACTGTTTCCTTATTTATAAAAGGGAGACAGGGTGCTGTACATTTCCCAGCTGACTCAGGGGTAAAGAATCCACTAACAATGCAAGCGACACAGGAGACACAGGTTGGATCCCTGTGTTGGGATGATCCCCTGGAGGAAGGAATAGCAACCCACTCCAGTATTCTTGCCTGGGAAATCCCATGGACAGAGGAGCCTGGTGGGCTACAGTCCCTAGGGTCTCGCCGAGTTGGACATGACTGAGCAGACACAGACACACAGATTGCTAGAATGGTCTTAGCAACCGTTGCAGGCCTTCCAGGGTCCAGGTCCACAGTAGGTCCTCAGTGCTGGTCCCCTCCTCTGTTTGCCCTGCAGGGGTAGCAGGAATGGTTAAGTGGCCTCTGGACCTTCCAAAAGGTCCAGTCACATGGTAGCATCCCAGTTTATTCTTTAAATTTTTAAAGTTTATGGAAGAATAATTGACTTAACAATGATTTACAATGCTATGTTATAGTAATTCAGTTATACATATTCAGTTGTGCATATATATATCCTTTTTTATATTCTTGCCAACATGGTTTATCACAGGATGTTGAATATAGTTCCCTGTGCTAACCCACAATAGAACCTTGTGGGTTATCCCTCTTACATATAATAGCTTGCATCTGTTAATGCAACACTCTCACTCTTTCCATTTCTCATCCTCTATCCCCCTGGGTAACCACAAGTCTGTTTTCTATGTCTGTGAGTCTGTTCCCATTTCATAAATAAGTTAATTTGTGTCACATTTTAGATTCCACCATCCTAGCTTATTCTGATGCAGGGGATCATTCTGGAACACACTATGAGAAACACTACTTTACAATATTGTATAAATTCTTAATTTATGAAATACTCTTTATTTAAAAAGTATAGCCCTCTAGCCTGAATCAATTCATATATGCTACCATGGGTCAGAAACAATATGTTTGGGGCAGTGGAGTAACAGCAACAAGGACCGTGATAGTAATAGCACACCATAAGCAATATATGGACCTTGCGAAGGAGTCAACGCTTGGACTTTGGAGAACTAGTCATAACGTTTATTAGCAGTTTGAACTTGAGCCACTGTTTCCTTATTTATAAAAGGGAGACAGGGTGCTGTACATTTCCCAGCTGACTCAGGGGTAAAGAATCCACTAACAATGCAAGCGACACAGGAGACACAGGTTGGATCCCTGTGTTGGGATGATCCCCTGGAGGAAGGAATAGCAACCCACTCCAGTATTCTTGCCTGGGAAATCCCATGGACAGAGGAGCCTGGTGGGCTACAGTCCCTAGGGTCTCGCCGAGTTGGACATGACTGAGCAGACACAGACACACAGATTGCTAGAATGGTCTTAGCAACCGTTGCAGGCCTTCCAGGGTCCAGGTCCACAGTAGGTCCTCAGTGCTGGTCCCCTCCTCTGTTTGCCCTGCAGGGGTAGCAGGAATGGTTAAGTGGCCTCTGGACTCCTCATCTCATGACTTTTCCCCACATGGTGTGCTTGGCAACTTTAGAAAGGAATGGCTATCTGTCTGTGTAAGAATAGGTTTAATTGCTATAGCAGAATCCCACAGACTGGGTGGCTTATAAATAGAAATGTATTACATGCTCTTCTGGAAGGCTGGGGAGTCCAAGATCAAGGTGCTGGCAGAGTCAGTGTCTGGTGAGAGCCTCTCTTCTGCTTCCTTGATAGATGAATTCTATTGTGTCCTTTCATGTCAGACGGGCCTAGATAGAAAACTCTATTATAAGGGCAATAATCCCATTCATAAAGACTTCATGTCATGACCTAATCACCTCCCAAAGGCCCTACCACCTAATACCATCACCCGGAGTGTAGGATTTCAACATAAGAATGTTGAGAGGAACAAACTTTCCATCTGTCCCATTCCCTGTGAACCTTCTTCACATTGGCTGAACTCACAGACACTGCCTTTGCCTCAAATGCTAGATAACAGAATATAATTTCTAACACAGGCAAGCCTCATTTTATTTTGGGTCAACTCATTGTGTTGCTCAGATACTGGATTTCTTTTTACAAATTGAAGGTCTGTGGAAATGTTGTGTCAGTCAAATCTATCAGTGACACTTTTCCAGCAGCATTTGCTCACTTTGTGTTTCTGAGACATCTTTTGGTAATTCTTGAGATATTTCAAACTTCTGCTTTATTATTAAATCTGTTATGATGATCCCTGGTAAGTGTTCTTTGATGTTACTATTAAAATTTTCTGTAGTGCTATCAACCATGCCCCTATATCGCAACAAACTTAATTGATAAATGTGTGTTCTGGTGACTCTCCTGACCAGCCATCGCACAAGGTCTGTCTTTGGGCTTCCCTGTTTCCTGAAATACAAGAGTACTGAAATTAAACCAATTAATAACCCTTCAATAGCCTGTAAATGTTCATGTGAAAGGAAGATGTGTACATGTCTCACTTTAAATCAGAAGCTAGAAATGTTTAAGCTTAGTGAGGAAGGCATGTTGAAAGCTGAGAAAAACTGAAAGCCAGGCCTCTTGTGCCAAACTGTTAGTCAAGTTGTGAATGCGGGAGTAGAAATTTGGCCTCTGGACTCCTCATCTCATGACTTTTCCCACATGGTGTGCTTGGCAACTTTAGAAAGGAATGGCTATCTGTCTGTGTAAGAATAGGTTTAATTGCTATAGCAGAATCCCACAGACTGGGTGGCTTATAAATAGAAATGTATTACATGCTCTTCTGGAAGGCTGGGGAGTCCAAGATCAAGGTGCTGGCAGAGTCAGTGTCTGGTGAGAGCCTCTCTTCTGCTTCCTTGATAGATGAATTCTATTGTGTCCTTTCATGTCAGACGGGCCTAGATAGAAAACTCTATTATAAGGGCAATAATCCCATTCATAAAGACTTCATGTCATGACCTAATCACCTCCCAAAGGCCCTACCACCTAATACCATCACCCGGAGTGTAGGATTTCAACATAAGAATGTTGAGAGGAACAAACTTTCCATCTGTCCCATTCCCTGTGAACCTTCTTCACATTGGCTGAACTCACAGACACTGCCTTTGCCTCAAATGCTAGATAACAGAATATAATTTCTAACACAGGCAAGCCTCATTTTATTTTGGGTCAACTCATTGTGTTGCTCAGATACTGGATTTCTTTTTACAAATTGAAGGTCTGTGGAAATGTTGTGTCAGTCAAATCTATCAGTGACACTTTTCCAGCAGCATTTGCTCACTTTGTGTTTCTGAGACATCTTTTGGTAATTCTTGAGATATTTCAAACTTCTGCTTTATTATTAAATCTGTTATGATGATCCCTGGTAAGTGTTCTTTGATGTTACTATTAAAATTTTCTGTAGTGCTATCAACCATGCCCCTATATCGCAACAAACTTAATTGATAAATGTGTGTTCTGGTGACTCTCCTGACCAGCCATCGCACAAGGTCTGTCTTTGGGCTTCCCTGTTTCCTGAAATACAAGAGTACTGAAATTAAACCAATTAATAACCCTTCAATAGCCTGTAAATGTTCATGTGAAAGGAAGATGTGTACATGTCTCACTTTAAATCAGAAGCTAGAAATGTTTAAGCTTAGTGAGGAAGGCATGTTGAAAGCTGAGAAAAACTGAAAGCCAGGCCTCTTGTGCCAAACTGTTAGTCAAGTTGTGAATGCAAAGGAAAAGTTTTTAAAGAAAATTGAAAGTGCTATTCTAGTGACTACGTGAATGGTATGAAAATGCAATACTCTTATTGCTGATATGGAACAAGGTTGAGTGGTCAGGACAGAAGATCAAACTAACCACAACATTCCCTTAAGCCAAAGCCTAATCCAGAGCAAGGCTCTGACTCTCTTCAAATCTGTGAAGACTGAGAGAGGTGAGGAAGCTGAGTAAGAAAAGTCTGAAGCCAGCAGAGGCTGTTCATGAGGGCTAAGAAAAAAAGAAGAAGAAAACTGTCTTTTTGAAAGTACAAGATGAAACAGCAAGAGCTGGTGTAGAAGCTACAGGAAGTTATCCAAAAGATGAACCTAAGATAATAATTCATGAAGGGGACTACACTAAATCACAGGTTTTCAATGTAAATGAAACCGCTTTACATTGGAAGAAGATACCGTCTAAGACATTCCCAGCTCGAGAGGAGGAGTCAAGGCCTGGCTTCCGTGTTTCACAGGACAAGCTGACTCTCTTATTAGGGGCTAATGCAACTGGTGACTTCAAGTTGAAGCCAGTGCTCAATTACTATTCTGAAAACCCTAAGGCCCTTAAGAATTATGTTAAAGCTACACTGCTTGTGCTCTATAAATGGAACAACAAACCCTGAGTGACAGCATACCTGTTTGCAACATGGTTTACTGAATATTTTAAGCCCATTGTCAAGAACTATTCCTCAGGGGAAAAATGTTCCTTTCAAAATATTACTGCTTATTGACAATGCACCTGGTCACTCAAGAGCTATGGTAGAAAGTTGTTGTTATTGTTGTTCAGTTTTGAAGTCATGTCTTACTCTTTGCAAACCCGTGGACTGATGAAGAGTACAAGAAAATGAAGGTTATTTTCATGCGTGCTAATGCAGTGCCCCTTCTGCGTCCATGCATCAAGAAGTAACTTCAACTTTTAACTCGTATTATTTAAGAAATGCGTTTCAGAGAGCTATGGCTGCTATAGAGATAGTAGTTTCTCTGGGAAAACTCAATTTAAAATTCCCTAGATAAATTTATTTTATCCCTAGATAAAATAAATAAATAAATATAAATAATAAAAAAAAAAGGAGGACCCCCCCCCCAAAAAAATTCCCTGGAAATGATCAGCCATTCCAGATGTCATTAAAAGCCATTCATGCGTCATGGGAACATACTAAAATATCAACCTTAACACGAGCTTGGAAGACATCAATTCCAACCCTCATGGATGACTTTCTAAGGCTTTGAACTTCAACAGAGGAAATAACTTAAGATGAACTCGAAGTGGAGGATTAGAAGTGGAGCCTGGGGCTTCCAGAGCAAGGCTCTGACTCTCTTCAAATCTGTGAAGACTGAGAGAGGTGAGGAAGCTGAGTAAGAAAAGTCTGAAGCCAGCAGAGGCTGTTCATGAGGGCTAAGAAAAAAAGAAGAAGAAAACTGTCTTTTTGAAAGTACAAGATGAAACAGCAAGAGCTGGTGTAGAAGCTACAGGAAGTTATCCAAAAGATGAACCTAAGATAATAATTCATGAAGGGGACTACACTAAATCACAGGTTTTCAATGTAAATGAAACCGCTTTACATTGGAAGAAGATACCGTCTAAGACATTCCCAGCTCGAGAGGAGGAGTCAAGGCCTGGCTTCCGTGTTTCACAGGACAAGCTGACTCTCTTATTAGGGGCTAATGCAACTGGTGACTTCAAGTTGAAGCCAGTGCTCAATTACTATTCTGAAAACCCTAAGGCCCTTAAGAATTATGTTAAAGCTACACTGCTTGTGCTCTATAAATGGAACAACAAACCCTGAGTGACAGCATACCTGTTTGCAACATGGTTTACTGAATATTTTAAGCCCATTGTCAAGAACTATTCCTCAGGGGAAAAATGTTCCTTTCAAAATATTACTGCTTATTGACAATGCACCTGGTCACTCAAGAGCTATGGTAGAAAGTTGTTGTTATTGTTGTTCAGTTTTGAAGTCATGTCTTACTCTTTGCAAACCCGTGGACTGATGAAGAGTACAAGAAAATGAAGGTTATTTTCATGCGTGCTAATGCAGTGCCCCTTCTGCGTCCATGCATCAAGAAGTAACTTCAACTTTTAACTCGTATTATTTAAGAAATGCGTTTCAGAGAGCTATGGCTGCTATAGAGATAGTAGTTTCTCTGGGAAAACTCAATTTAAAATTCCCTAGATAAATTTATTTTATCCCTAGATAAAATAAATAAATAAATATAAATAATAAAAAAAAAAGGAGGACCCCCCCCCAAAAAAATTCCCTGGAAATGATCAGCCATTCCAGATGTCATTAAAAGCCATTCATGCGTCATGGGAACATACTAAAATATCAACCTTAACACGAGCTTGGAAGACATCAATTCCAACCCTCATGGATGACTTTCTAAGGCTTTGAACTTCAACAGAGGAAATAACTTAAGATGAACTCGAAGTGCAGGATTAGAAGTGGAGCCTGGGGGCTTCCCTGATGGTCCAGTGGATAAGGACACCGCCTCGCAGTGCAAGGGGCGCCGGTTCGATCCCTGGCCTGGGAAGATCCCACGTGCTGTGGAGCGGTTGGACTGATGTGTCCAATTATCGAGCAGGGGCTCTGGGGCGCATGCGCTCAGAGCCAGTGCTCAGCGACAACAGAGGCCACCGCGATGGGAGACCCACACGGGTCAAAGAACAAAGATGGATGAAAAAAGACAAATAAAAGACCAATAGAAGTAGCCTGCCTGCTCCCCTCCCTCCCCACCCAACCCCCCCAAAATAAATAAATAAATAAATCTTTAAAAACAAAAAAAAAGTGGAGCCTGAAGATGTGACTGAATAGCCACAATCTCATGATAAAACTTTTTCAGGTGAGGATTTGCTTCTTCTGAAAAAGAACAAAGAACAGGCTCTCTTTAGGTGGAATTTGCTCCTGGTGAAGATGCTGTAAACACCGTAGCACTGACAACAGAGGATTTAGAGTATTACATCAACCTAGTCCATAAAGCAGCATCAGTGTCAAAACTGACTCCAGTTTTGAGAGAAATTGTACTGCGGATAAAATGCTATCAGAGAAATTGTTTGTGAGAGGAAGAGGCTGTGGACACACCAAACCTCACGGTTGCCTTATTTAAAGAAATTGGTGCAATATTCTCACCATCAGGAACCACCACCTTGATCAGTCAGCAGCCCTCAACATCAAGGTTAGACCCTCCACTAGCAAAAAGATGACAACTCGCTGACTGAGTAGTGAGATGATAACCATGAGATGATGGTTATCATTTTTAGCCATTATGTATCTTTTCATTAAGGTATATACATTATTTTACAAACATGTTATTGTACACATACTATGTGAACATAACTTTTATAAGCACCGGAAAACCAAAAAATTCATGAGACTCGCTTTCTTCTGATTTTCACTCTGTTGTGGTCTGGAACCACATCCATAATATTGGCAAGGAATGCCTGGATAAATGGAAGAGATGCCAAGCCAGGGTTCTGAACAGTTAGATCTATTGCTGATGAGCCAAAGCCATGGGAAGGAGAGTGTTCATCACCCTGACAGTCCGATTCATTCCCTGTACTATTCTGGAGATGAATGAAGACCCATCCTGAACTAGTCTCTTGCTTGGACATGGGGCACATGCTAATATTTCAACTGTTTTTCATTCTAACTTCATGAAGACCATCACAGGCCATCTCTAAAAGTCCAGCTTTTGTAGATATCCTGGATTACTTGCTGGAGCGAGACACACAGATTTAGAGACCAGATCCAAAGAAGGAAAGATTAGCATTCTTTTCAGGAAGTTTAAGGTTTGAAATTATGTTTCTGTTCATGGAAGGTCAAGCCACTTCAATATTGAAATAAACCGCAAAGGAGAGAAACAAGTTTCCGAAAAGCCTCTAGTTTGGCTAGGTCTGCCATGATAAGGTAGCACAAACTGGGAGAGGCTTCAACAACTTACACAACAGAAATTTATTCTCTCACAATTCTGCATGCTGGAGGTCCAAGATAAGATGACAGCAGGTTATACTCTCTCTGGAGGTATTAGGGGAAAATCTTAAACATCTGTCAGCTTCTGACAGTTCCTTGACTTTTGACAACATAAATCCAGTCTTCACATGATGAAATCCTGTGTGCATCTCATGTCCAAAACTCCCCCATTGATGGAGACACCAGTGATTTTGCTCCATCATCAACTCATCGTAACCAACTAGAACTTTAAGACCCTATTTCCAAGTAAGATAACATCCTGAGATACTAAGAGTTAGCATTTCAAAATATCAATTGCGAAGAAGCAAAGTAGATACTGCTTAGCTCATAACAGACTCTTACAGGAAATTCATATGAGTGTTTGGTTAGGATTAAAATTTTCATATGATACTAAGACAAGATAACCTTAGCCTAAAATTTTTCCTAAAACAAGTATTATCTGAGGACCATCATTTCATAGACATTTCTCTATATGAGCCCTATGGAAATGTCTTGTTTTTAAAAAGACTTATTAAACAGACCCAGAAATAGCTGAATGACTTGAGCTGGTGAGCGGACTCATATAATATTTAACACTTAAATGTTCTTATCTTTACACAAGGACTGACTCCTGAATATTTTCCCAAAAGTCAAGCAATACTTTTAAAATAAGCAACGTGTCAGTCTTCTAATGGAACTAATGAGCCAATAAAACTAATAAAACTGTTCTCACTAAAATTACCAAAGTTTGCCCTCTTGAAACCATGAGGGAATGAAAAATATCTCTGAGCCAAGTTATTTCTCATGAAAACTGACATTTAAATCAGAAATCACTTAACAGCAGTTAGACCTGAAATGTAAAAAGCATTATCTGAGATAAATGGTTAGCATACTCAGATGTCCACACAGCAGAATGATCACATTTTAGGTTTACTTTTAAACTAATTTCATACGACAGGATCATGTTTGAATTCCATATGTTTTACTCTGAACTCCTGTTTGAATTCACTGAAAAGTTCTGCAAAGAAGATTGTTAAATTTTTAGTTTATTCTTCTGGGAAAAATGGAAGTTTTTAAGAGAGACTAGCAATACTTAACAAGATATTGTGATTAACAAGGGCAAAGTTTCTTAAATGAAGCTTGAAGGCATATGTTTAAAATGGGTAATAGTCAAGGGTATGATTAAAAACTTGTTCATTTGCATTATTTAAGCAACCATTGAATATTATTAATTTTTATTTGGAACTAACAGCACAGTCTCTTCAATCAAAAGCAGTCAGAATTGAAATGGAGAACTCTCTAATTCTTGACCACGTGTTTTATTTATCTAGGGAGAGGGTTTGTTGCTTGTTTTCTCAGTCTTGCTTTTCTACCCAATTGTAGTCACTTATTCTTTCCATATCTGGGTTTTTGTCTCAAACAAAATGAGAATATTAAGTCTCAGTAGCATACACGAATATTGATGAACAAAAAGTTCTTGTAGACTTGTCGTTGTTTGTATAAATCAGAGCTTCATTCACATTTCAAGTCAGCGCTCTTTTCGAAATAAGTTGAGTGATAAAAGATGGTCTGGTATATGTGTGTTGTAGGGGTTTGGGGTTGTATATACAAGGTAAGAGAAGCTCCAGATCAGACACTGTATGGAGCAAAGGTCCGAGACTTTTACCCTTGGATGGGTTTTCTTACCTTTATCTCTGGGGAACATGTCACTAAATACTCATTGGAGAATGAGAGTCTGACCACCACTTTAAGTCTAACTTTTCAGACAGACAGTGGGCTTTCTTTACTCTTCCTTACCTAGGTCATTGTCATAAGATCAGGTTGATCCTCAGTACTGAGAGAATCGTCCTCTGATCACATTCTTTGAGGACTGTCTAATGGAGAATCAGGGCTATTTCACATGAATGTCTTACCTGTACCTGGACCTGTGTATTAAATGGTTAGCATACTCAGATGTCCACACAGCAGAATGATCACATTTTAGGTTTACTTTTAAACTAATTTCATACGACAGGATCATGTTTGAATTCCATATGTTTTACTCTGAACTCCTGTTTGAATTCACTGAAAAGTTCTGCAAAGAAGATTGTTAAATTTTTAGTTTATTCTTCTGGGAAAAATGGAAGTTTTTAAGAGAGACTAGCAATACTTAACAAGATATTGTGATTAACAAGGGCAAAGTTTCTTAAATGAAGCTTGAAGGCATATGTTTAAAATGGGTAATAGTCAAGGGTATGATTAAAAACTTGTTCATTTGCATTATTTAAGCAACCATTGAATATTATTAATTTTTATTTGGAACTAACAGCACAGTCTCTTCAATCAAAAGCAGTCAGAATTGAAATGGAGAACTCTCTAGTTCTTGACCACGTGTTTTATTTATCTAGGGAGAGGGTTTGTTGCTTGTTTTCTCAGTCTTGCTTTTCTACCCAATTGTAGTCACTTATTCTTTCCATATCTGGGTTTTTGTCTCAAACAAAATGAGAATATTAAGTCTCAGTAGCATCCACGAATATTGATGAACAAAAAAAGTTCTTGTAGACTTGTCGTTGTTTGTATAAATCAGAGCTTCATTCACATTTCAAGTCAGCGCTCTTTTCGAAATAAGTTGAGTGATAAAAGATGGTCTGGTATATGTGTGTTGTAGGGGTTTGGGGTTGTATATACAAGGTAAGAGAAGCTCCAGATCAGACACTGTATGGAGCAAAGGTCCGAGACTTTTACCCTTGGATGGGTTTTCTTACCTTTATCTCTGGGGAACATGTCACTAAATACTCATTGGAGAATGAGAGTCTGACCACCACTTTAAGTCTAACTTTTCAGACAGACAGTGGGCTTTCTTTACTCTTCCTTACCTAGGTCATTGTCATAAGATCAGGTTGATCCTCAGTACTGAGAGAATCGTCCTCTGATCACATTCTTTGAGGACTGTCTAATGGAGAATCAGGGCTATTTCACATGAATGTCTTACCTGTACCTGGACCTGTGTATTAAATGGTCTTAAGATGTACTCCCCTCAAACAAGGGGAGACCACTGTATTTGTGAATTTACCTGCTCAATAAAGTTTATTTGCTATCTCAAAACCAATACTCACAAAGTTTTGCAGTCATTTCAGGCATGTACAAAGCTGCAAAAACTTGAGTCACCCAAACTGCATGCTCCCAACAAGACAACCCTCTACCTTCTTGTTTCAGCTCCTACGGTAAACAAGTGTTCTTTTCCAGTCTAGTTAGTGCCACATTTTTCCTATCTTTGTGTTTTACTTTGTTGATGTTGCTGCTTGAAATGGCCCCCAAGCTGAGGGCTGAAGTGCTGTCTAGTATTCCTAAGCATAAGAAGGCTGTACGTGCCTTATGGAAAAATGCCTACATTGAAGCAACTTCCTTTAGGTATGAGTTATAGTTGGTCTTGAGTCAATGTTAATGTTATATATATATATATATATATGTCTTTAAATAGAATACACATGCACAATAGAGGCTATGTATTGATTGGTTGACCAGAGGAACCAGTTTCCCCTAAGACCAATGCATTGTCCAATATTCATTAATTCTGTCTCAGTGACCTTATAGACCATAACTACCACAAATAATAAGAATCAACTGTACTTTCATTTCCAGTGTCCAAGCTCTTATACTGCCCACCCCCTGACACTCCACACATTCTTGTGAGATGTTAATGTTCTTTTTCATGTGATGCACCATTGTTTCTCATTTTGACTCCAGTTTCCCACAAGAGACGTGCTTCACAACCAAGACTAACTCATTCAAACATGACGCCACTCCACCAGCCTGTGTTTTTGCTTCGAACCAATAGATTTTCACCTTCATGACAAAAAAAAAAAAAAAACAGTATTCAATAAAAGCAAGCTCATAAAGTATTTATTTAAATTGATTTAGCTCAGAGCAAGCTTATATACATAAATAATTTGCACTTTGTGAGAGTCAAGAGTCTGAAATGAAGATGCAAAGTGTGGGACTCATAGAAGTGCTTAGGGGTTTCTTGTAAGTTTGCCTCATCCAGTGATGGAGTTCATAAGTTGTTCTAAATAAGAAAACAAATAGACTCTGGTGGTCTCCTCCCACTGTGGAATGATTTCTTATCTCACCATAGACTTTCTGGAGTTTAGCCCTTTCTCAGAAAGAGATCATTCCCCTAAAAATTTCTCCACTGAGAAAAGTAAGAAATATATCAGGAAGGCTAGTATCTTTAACACTACAAAGGGTACTGAAGTCAAATGGCATTGCCATTGCCAAAAACCTAAAGGAATATACATCTGTGATTCCTAGATGAACTTATTTGCTTAGATACCAGCTTTTCTCCAGTCCATTTGGTAAAATGTATGGTGAAATGAAACTGGAATTTAAAGACATGGGCTGAAACCTGACTTTGTGACTCATTGAGTGTTCTGAGTGAGTCAGCATGTCTCTTAGAAATACATCTTCCCCATCTGTAAAATGGTGGAGTTACCTACCAGTCTTCAAAGATTCTAATCAGGTGGCTCAGCAGTAAAGAACCCCACTTGCCAATGCAGGAGATATGGCCTTAGTCCCTGGGTTGGGAAAATCCCCTGCAGAAGAAAATGGCAACCCAATTCAGTATTCTTGCCTGGAGAATTCCGTGGACAGAGGAGCCTGACAGGCTACAGTCCATGGGGTCGCACAGAGTTGGACACGATTGATCAACTGAGTACACCTCCAAAGATTCTAATCAGAGGAGATACAAATGACTCACTGTGTAGAGGATTCTGTAGTTAACAAAGTTTGTTATTTGCATACATTATCTCAAGATGCTCATGTCTACTTTGTCAGTTAAGCATAATTGTAATTATTACCATTTTGTGAGAAAGTCTTTGCAGATAGAAAGGTCCTGCATAAGTCCTTCTAATGTAAAATCAGTAGTTTTGAAGACAGTGAAAAGAAGATTGTTAGCATGTGTAATCCTTACTTCACATGAAAGAAAAATAATTTTAAAAGGATTGGAACCAAATATGTGATTGCCTAGCTTAAATTAAATGGACCCTTGCACAAAGTGATAAGCCAGGAGGACTAGTGGGCCTGAAACGCAGGTCACACTCTCATCTCTGTGACATATATGCTGTTGCTGAAATTTGTTCTAAATGCACAAAGTTGCTACATGGACTACCAGAGTCCTAGGTTAATGAGTTAAGAAAATAATTAAAGTAAAAGTAATATCCAAGGAAGCATATAAAATTTGTGTCACCCAATCAATGATGTGATGTTTTCCTCTTATAAATGACTATATCATTGCATCAGTCTGGATAGGCTGAGGGACACAGTAGTAACGACCAACTCAGAATTCTTAGTAGCTTCTCATAACAAAGATCTACTTCTCACTCAAACGCCATGGTTTTCCCATATTGGTCCTTACTTACTGCCCTAGCTCTTGAGACCTCAGACTGAGGGCCTTTCCAGCTTTTCTTGAACATTGCCAATTGCCAAGATAAAAGAAAAACTGGGACTCTTGCCCCAGTAACTAAAAGCTCTGTTCTGGAGTTGACACTCATTGCTTCACTCTCAGTTCATCTATCACCCAGCTACAGAAACACAAGAGACACAATCACTCGTTCAGTCTCTAAGTGCCTAAAAAGGGAAATATCTGGAAATATTGGCTTGGCCAAAGTGTTCATATGAATTTTTCTGTACCATCTTATGTAAAAACCCCAAGTGAAAATTTTGGCCAACCTAATATTTTGTAGATACCACATAGGAGAGGTGAAAGAGACTTAGGAGTTTATTTTGACCCCTGGACTATTCCATGGGACAAGGTTACTAAAATGCCAACCTCAGCGGCATTAACAGAAAAGTGAGGGAAATCCAGGATGAAGAAAGAGGCAATGTTATTCCTCCTGCATTTACATTTATTTTATTTTTTTTAATGTTTTTCTTTGTTTTGTTTTGTTTTGGGTGGGTGGGGGGTTCTCTAAAGACCTACAGGATCTTTTTTTTTTTTAATATTTATTTTATTTATATTTTGGGGGGTGGGTTGGGGAGGGAGGGGGGTGGGCGGGCCACTTCAATTGGTCTTTCATCTTTGTTCTTTGGCCCGTGTGGGTCTCCCATGACAGTGGCCTCTGTTGTCGTAGAGCACTGTCTCTGGGAGCATGCACTCCAGAGCTCCGGCTCGATAATTGGACACATCGGTCCAGTCGCTCGCAGCATGTGGGATCTTCCCAGGCCAGGGATCAAACGGCGCCTTGCACTGCAAGGCATATATGTGTGCTAATTGTCAATGCACAAAGTTGCTACATGGACTACCAGAGTCCTAGGTTAATGAGTTAAGAAAATAATTAAAGTAAAAGTAATATCCAAGGAAGCATATAAAATTTGTGTCACCCAATCAATGATGTGATGTTTTCCTCTTATAAATGACTATATCATTGCATCAGTCTGGATAGGCTGAGGGACACAGTAGTAACGACCAACTCAGAATTCTTAGTAGCTTCTCATAACAAAGATCTACTTCTCACTCAAACGCCATGGTTTTCCCATATTGGTCCTTACTTACTGCCCTAGCTCTTGAG
The DNA here is from genome assembly GCA_022376925.1 of Tragulus kanchil. Classification (NCBI taxonomy): domain Eukaryota; kingdom Metazoa; phylum Chordata; class Mammalia; order Artiodactyla; family Tragulidae; genus Tragulus; species Tragulus kanchil. Next base: position 17,801,045 of record JAIOJX010000003.1, on the reverse strand, counting down.
ACCTCAGACTGAGGGCCTTTCCAGCTTTTCTTGAACATTGCCAATTGCCAAGATAAAAGAAAAACTGGGACTCTTGCCCCAGTAACTAAAAGCTCTGTTCTGGAGTTGACACTCATTGCTTCACTCTCAGTTCATCTATCACCCAGCTACAGAAACACAAGAGACACAATCACTCGTTCAGTCTCTAAGTGCCTAAAAAGGGAAATATCTGGAAATATTGGCTTGGCCAAAGTGTTCATATGAATTTTTCTGTACCATCTTATGTAAAAACCCCAAGTGAAAATTTTGGCCAACCTAATATTTTGTAGATACCACATAGGAGAGGTGAAAGAGACTTAGGAGTTTATTTTGACCCCTGGACTATTCCATGGGACAAGGTTACTAAAATGCCAACCTCAGCGGCATTAACAGAAAAGTGAGGGAAATCCAGGATGAAGAAAGAGGCAATGTTATTCCTCCTGCATTTACATTTATTTTATTTTTTTTTAATGTTTTTCTTTGTTTTGTTTTGTTTTGGGTGGGTGGGGGGTTCTCTAAAGACCTACAGGATCTTTTTTTTTTTTTAATATTTATTTTATTTATATTTTGGGGGGTGGGTTGGGGAGGGAGGGGGATGGGCGGGCCACTTCAATTGGTCTTTCATCTTTGTTCTTTGGCCCGTGTGGGTCTCCCATGACAGTGGCCTCTGTTGTCGTAGAGCACTGTCTCTGGGAGCATGCACTCCAGAGCTCCGGCTCGATAATTGGACACATCGGTCCAGTCGCTCCGCAGCATGTGGGATCTTCCCAGGCCAGGGATCAAACCGGCGCCCCTTGCACTGCAAGGCAGTGTCCTTACCCACTGGACCACCAGGGAAGCCCCATTTACATTTAATATAAACCTTTAGGAGCTGATTTTCCTTCCAGAGATGAGAGCATTGTCTGTTTTGTGAATTGTGTATTTCTGTGAAAAAATTATGAAGTCATGCACGATTTGGTAACATTTGTTGTTGTTCACTCGCTAAGTTGTGTTCAACTCTTTGTAACCCCATGGACTGCAGAACGCCAGGGTCCTCTGTCCTCTACCATCTTCCAGAGTTTGTTCAAATTCGTGTCCATTGGATCAGTGATGGCATCCAACCATCTCATCCTCTGTTGCCTCCCTTCTCCGTCTACCTTCAGTCTTTCCCGGCATCAGGATCTTTCCCAGTGAGTCAGCTCTTCGCATCGGGTAGTCAAAGTATTGGAGCTTCAGCTTCAGGAATAGTCCTTCCAATGCATATTCAGGGTTGATTTCCTTTAGGATTGACTGGTTTCATCTCCTTGTCCTCCAAGGGACTCTAAAGAGTGTCATCGCCAACACCACAATTCAAAAGCATCAATTTTTCTGATTCTCAGCCTTCTTTATGTTCTTTTGAATATTAGCCATTTTTTATTAATATATGTTTAATATACTAATACATATTTCTAGTTCCCATAATTAATAAATGTGTTCACTATTTTTTCATTAATTGTGTTAAGAAATATTGAAACCTCACAAAGAAAACTGTTTTTCTTGGTTAGGTGGTCGGGACTATCTGAGAAACTATTATTTCTTGAAATGCTTTTATAAGAGAATCTGTTTCATTTCTAGCTAAAATGAGACTAAAATTATGCAGGAGGAATATAGACTTCTTCCAAAGAGGTGAAGATATCTTCGCCATACACATGTACATAAGCCTAACAATTATTCTCCAAATCCTGAAAAGACATGGCCTGAAGCCACCCCACCCTCAAGTGGCTACATAGAATACCTTTCCAACACATATATATTCTCTTTGGTTAAAAAAAGAAAAAAGAAAAACAACTAAACAGATGCGTTTAAAATGGAATTTTTCAAAATGCTGTTAACAAGTTTGGGAGGAGGCACCAGGCTGATATAAATGCTGGCTGTGGGGATTACTTATGTATAATGTGCTAAAAATGAGACACGTTTCAAGAAATATTTCCCGGCTGTATTGTTGGAATGCTAAAGTCTAAATATGGTATTGTGAAACACTATCAAATCTGGTGGGAGCCAAAATATACTTTATTTTGCAACCCTATAAGGGAAAACTATTTTGGCAGTTGGATGAGAATGTAGAAGAATCAAGATTCGTGCTGACATCAGTCAGGACCCTGTTTATGAAGTGATATGCATTCTAAAGACAATTGTGTTTGATATATTATTATTTAACATACATTTAATTATTCCTTTCATTAACTTTTTCTAATTGTCTCTAAGTATTATTTGCCTTTGGTGGAATAAACTTGTTATTTTTATGATCCCAGAAAGGCAGGATGGGAATAATTATATCAGGTGTAAGCTGAATCTGTAAGTACTTATTTCCCAACACACAAGCAAAACCCTGCAAGGTCTGGTTATCAAAGAGTATTTCACGTAGGGATATCATGAGAATATTTATTGGTGTTTGTTTCGGTTTTGGCATCCAACCCTTAATTTTTTAATTTCCATTTTACAGTTGCTGTATTAGGCATAATAACCACTTGAAACATGTAGCTCAAGTAGGAGAGAAGCTATAGGAGCCAAGGAGGATTTTAATTACGAACTCCACTTCAGCAAACCTGCCAGCCACGGAAGTGTGGCCAGGCAAGTATTTAGGTTAGAGTCGGGTGGTGCATGAGAAACATTTGCAGTTGCATAACACAAAGTTAAAAGGATAGCTTCACTGCCTCCCAGACAACCAGACCCAAAGTAACCTCGCAATTGCACTACCGTGTGAAAAGGAGAGATAAAAAGAATGCTGTGATAATCCAGGTTAAAAGACATGAGTAAAAAGACAACAGTAAACTCACAGAGAAAGCAGTGAACTCCTCGCTGCAACTCACTTGAAATTGGACATGGTGGGGAATGTCGTCAAGGCTAAGTGGAAGTGTTAGTCACTCAGTTGTGTCCAATTCTTTGCTGCCCTATGCACTATAGCCCTCCAGGCTCCTCTGTCCATGGAATTCTCCAGGCAGGAATAATGGAGTGGGTTGCCGTTTCCTTCTCTAGAGGATCTTTCTAACCCAGGGATTGAACCCACGTTTATTATGTCTCCTGCATTGGCAAGAGAGTTCTTTGCCACTAGGGCCACCTGGGAAGCCCACCTAACAGAGAGCCTATCACATTAAGGGATAGCAGAAAATAAATGATATTTGTACTCCCATCTCCTACTTCTCCTGCATTGGCAGACCAACTCTTTACCCACTGAGCCACCTGGGAAGGCCCACTCCCCACAGTAGATCTTGTAACAGAGAAATTGGGGAGGTAAGGGAAACAGATCTACCTGAGATGACCTACAGTGTCTGCCCACTGCTGATGGTATGATTAGGGTTGAGGACCTGGATGTGAGTCCTGAGGTCCTGTGGAGGGGGAGCTCTCTCTTCATACCCCAGGATTTCCCAGGTGGCAACTTGGCCATGCGCTGTTTCTCATCACCACTGAGCGATGGAGGTGCCATCAGAGAAGTAGGAGACCTGCTGGTCTAGTAACGGGGCATCCCTGGCCAAGCTACTGAAATTCTCTGGACTTAAATGATCAGGCTCATTCAGAGGCCTATTGAGAGAATTACCAATAATCTACATAATAGTACCTAACAGAGAGTCTACCATTATAAATGCATGAAGTGTAAGTGTCAGTCGCTCAGCCGTATCTGACTCTTTGCAACTCCATGGACTGTGGCCCCCCAGGCTCCTCTGTCCATGAAATTCTCCAGGCAAAAGTACTGGAGTGGGTTTCCAGTTCCTTCTCCAGAGGATCTGTCTAACCCTGGGATTGAACCCATGTTTATTATGTCTCCTGCACTGGCAAGAGAGTTCTTTGCCACTAGGGCCACCTGGGAAGCCCACCTAACAGAGAATCTATCATATAAATGGATAGCAGAAAATAAATGATATTTGTTACCTTTTGAACTGCAGATAACAGGATAGTCAACATGTACAACTGCACTTTGTGTCAGGCATTACAATAAGTATCTCTCATTTAATCCTCGCAACAATGCAACAAGGGAGGTAATCGTTCACTTTTCAGGTGAGAAATCTAAAGCCGGAACAGATCAGGCATCAGGGGGTGGGCTGCATGAAGATTCTCCTTAACATTTCCCAGCGCATCCGGCACGACAGAGGTACCTGACAGAGAACATGTAGAAACCTAGCTGTGTCCCCACAGCTATGTGGTTTAGGCCATGACTGAATTAATCACTGTTCTTCCCTTGTGCCCTGCACAAGGTTTGGTATGCAGTGGGTGTCCAATAAATTTTCATTACATTGATGAATGAGTGAATGGATGATAAATATTGCTGTATTCAAGTCTTTACACTGACCCAACAGATAATTCCAAGGACCTTTGGGCTGATAGTACTCAATCATAAAGGCTGTTTGTAGAGACAGCTCACTACTGTGGAGTCTAGAAGAATCCAACTGTGAAGAGAGGAAAGATATTACTAAGCAGAAAATTTTAAGCTATTATCTTGGCTTGTTGGCCTTGCTGGCACTGTTTCTGAAAAAGTACGTTCAGAAATATTTGCCAGCCTACAACCTTGACTCTCTGGCAGACCCCAGGAGTAAGGAAGGCATCAGAAATAAATTCTATTTTCTGATTAATTTTCTATATAAAGGGTTTTCCCCCTACCAAAATACAAAGGGCAACTTAAAAGGCATGAGATTATTAAAAATTAATGCTAAACACTGTTATCAGAGGGTTTGCTTATTTTACTGTTATTAAAAATGCAAACAGATGGGGCCAAAGCATTTTCAGGCTGAAAGAGCTCTCAGCAAATGGTTTTTCTTATCGCAGATGTGCAAACTAAGCAAAGTGATCTTGTCCTATGATCAGTTTTTCCTAATCTAGGGGTCAGAAAAATAAATGTCAGAGGAAATAGTACATTTTATTTTGTAAAGCAAAAATAGGAACAAAACAATCTATTCATATGAAAAGAAAACATATCTGCTTTTGCTCCTTCCACAACTGACCCTTGTTTTAATCATTAAAAAAAAATTTCAGCATCTTCTTTGCTGATCTCAAAAAACTATATAAGAAAAATCACAAAGGGCCAGATTCCAATGGTGTGTGACTGTTGTAAACTGTAAGAACTAGACACGTTGTGACAGCAAGGCAGGAGAAATGTTAGCTGTGCTGAAGACAGAATCATTTAAAACAGCATCCTCCCACCCCCCACAAAAACACATCCTCTCAGAAAGCAAAGATCTCCATGGCAGATGTATTTCTTTAGCAAAAGACTGTCATGAAGATTCTCCTTAACATTTCCCAGCGCATCCGGCACGACAGAGGTACCTGACAGAGAACATGTAGAAACCTAGCTGTGTCCCCACAGCTATGTGGTTTAGGCCATGACTGAATTAATCACTGTTCTTCCCTTGTGCCCTGCACAAGGTTTGGTATGCAGTGGGTGTCCAATAAATTTTCATTACATTGATGAATGAGTGAATGGATGATAAATATTGCTGTATTCAAGTCTTTACACTGACCCAACAGATAATTCCAAGGACCTTTGGGCTGATAGTACTCAATCATAAAGGCTGTTTGTAGAGACAGCTCACTACTGTGGAGTCTAGAAGAATCCAACTGTGAAGAGAGGAAAGATATTACTAAGCAGAAAATTTTAAGCTATTATCTTGGCTTGTTGGCCTTGCTGGCACTGTTTCTGAAAAAGTACGTTCAGAAATATTTGCCAGCCTACAACCTTGACTCTCTGGCAGACCCCAGGAGTAAGGAAGGCATCAGAAATAAATTCTATTTTCTGATTAATTTTCTATATAAAGGGTTTTCCCCCTACCAAAATACAAAGGGCAACTTAAAAGGCATGAGATTATTAAAAATTAATGCTAAACACTGTTATCAGAGGGTTTGCTTATTTTACTGTTATTAAAAATGCAAACAGATGGGGCCAAAGCATTTTCAGGCTGAAAGAGCTCTCAGCAAATGGTTTTTCTTATCGCAGATGTGCAAACTAAGCAAAGTGATCTTGTCCTATGATCAGTTTTTCCTAATCTAGGGGTCAGAAAAATAAATGTCAGAGGAAATAGTACATTTTATTTTGTAAAGCAAAAATAGGAACAAAACAATCTATTCATATGAAAAGAAAACATATCTGCTTTTGCTCCTTCCACAACTGACCCTTGTTTTAATCATTAAAAAAAAATTTCAGCATCTTCTTTGCTGATCTCAAAAAACTATATAAGAAAAATCACAAAGGGCCAGATTCCAATGGTGTGTGACTGTTGTAAACTGTAAGAACTAGACACGTTGTGACAGCAAGGCAGGAGAAATGTTAGCTGTGCTGAAGACAGAATCATTTAAAACAGCATCCTCCCACCCCCCAAAAAAACACATCCTCTCAGAAAGCAAAGATCTCCATGGCAGATGTATTTCTTTAGCAAGATGTAGCCATGGCCTGTTGAAAATCCACTTCTTATGGACCAATGACTAACCCATTCATTCTTAAAAATACTCCTTTCATAGAGCCATGTTTAGCTTAGTCCTCACTTTAAATTTAAACAGGAAGTAATAGTGCTGCAAGCTCTTTGCTTCCTTTCAGTCTAACCAAATTTGGGGCGGTGGGAGGGGGAAACAGCGGGAGAGAAATTTCCAGCAACAATATCTCATACACACACACACACACCCAACACACCATCTGGAGCTTTCCTGGGCGTCTGCTCCCGACACCCTGGCATTGACAGAGGTCTTAACAACAGACCCTTCTGTGAGACATGCTTGTTTTAGATCCTTATACAACTTTTTTTAAATACAGGAAATCTACATTTTTGCCAAAGAAATCACCCTCTCTCAGGCGATTTCTGTTTTTGTTTTTGTCAAAGAACGTTGAGCTCAGTACCTTTTCTAGAAACTAGAGTGGCTAAATCAGTAACGTTCCTTAAAAAAAAAAAAAAAAAAACGGGGGGGTAATTAAAAAGCAAGTGTGAAAAGCTTATGGTTTTTATTCAACCACATTTTTTTAAACTTCTGTAATGGCCTATAAATTTGCATTAGTGATCACCTGCTCCAGAAACCTGGGAAGCAGGAGACTGAAAGAACATCCATGTGTTTTTATGTGTCCCGGATGCCTGACTCAGGGTCAAGGTGGAAGCTTTGGAGAAAACAGGAAGGACTCCACTGACTGGCTGCTGGTTAGAGTTTTGAGCCAAAAAAATAGTTGAGTCAAGCACCAGCATGTGTAACCAGATTTAATTATGGTCTTTGTAAACAGAACTTGATCAGACTCCGTGAGATAGTGGAGACCAGGGAATCCTGATGTGCTGCAGTCCGTGGGGTCACCAAAAGTCAGGCACGACGTAATGACTGAACAGTGACAAATATCACATTTTAAATCTTGCAGGAGTCCACAATAGCTCAGATTGTAACATGTGTCTTCTTTCTGGTGGGACCGGGATACATGGAAATGAGTTGCATGGGAGGTCAGGCTGGCCTAATTTGTACTTCCTTTCAAAGCTGTGAGACATAAATGCATACTCTAAGGTACCCAGTTGCTGTCATCTTAAAAACCTGTAAGGAAACAAAAATATGAGAAATCAGGTCGTGTTTATGAGTATCAAAGGAACTTGCCTTGTAAGAGAATCATTTCAGGAGAGAATTGTGTAAAACTCAGAGCAATTGTTTACAAACAGACCTAGGAGGCACTGGAAAACCAGAAGCCATTTATCTTACTGTCAGTCAAAGACTCATTTTGTAAAGCAAATAGTCAGTTCCTAATTTATCTCTTTTGTATGTTCAACCTCTTATATGCCAGTGTTTCTTTGGGCAGAGGACAGATCTTTGAGGCTCTCTAGATATTTTAGTGAGAGTTGAAAGCCCTAGCTGTCCAAGTATGAGAGAGTCTGGGTCCAATGATTATTTATAAGGTATTTATTTGTGACAGGAACTGTGGTGGATCAGGAGTGTGACCCAGAACTTAATTAATCACATTTATCCCCATACCACCTCGTGAAACACATGTGACGTTAATTTTACCAATGAAACCTAGAGGGATGGGAAGGGATGGTGAGAGAGAGGCTCAAAACGGAGGGGATGTGTGTGTATATGTGTGCTCGGTCGCTCAGTCATGTCCGACTATTTGCGACCCCATGGACTATAGCCCATCAGCCTCCTCTGTCCATGGAATTTTCCAGGCAAGAATACTGAAATGGGTACCCATTTCCTCCTCCAAGAGATTATCCCGACCCAGGGATCAAAGTCTTGTATCTCTGCACTGGCAGGTGGATTCATTACCATTACACCACCTGGGAAGCCCAGATATACACATACATATAGCAGATTCATTCTGCTGTACAGCAGAAACTAACATAACATTGTTAAGAAATTATACTCCCAACAAAAAAATTACTTTTTTTTAAATTTACTGATGAAGAAACTTAGTCTCAGAGAGGTGGTTCAAAGCCAAATCTTGGCTAAAGGAATAGTTGGTTCAATGACCAATTATAAGAGGTAGAGATAACACTGAAAATGGTCTGAAAACCATATACTTATGTTTCTGAAGTTTCAGTGGGAAAAGGGTGAACCCAGTCAAATTCCATGTTTACGAGTAAAATTCCATGTTTACTGCTATACTGTGTATTTCTACTGTCTCTAGTTCTGCAATATTAATACTGGGGTACTAATTGGCACAAAATTCTCATGGACTCATATGCCACCACTGGAGATGTTGTTATGGGGATGACCACTCCCTGTAACACCGAAATCAAAATTTTGTCTCTGTCAGTGAAAATATGTTGTGGTTAAGTGAGAAGAAGAGATTGTATTTTGTTTGCTTTTATTTTTCAAGTTAATTTTGTTACTTTCTCAGAGGTAACAATGATAATACATTAATGTGACTCAAGTATTGCTTTTTTTTATTTTTATTGGAGTAAAACTGCTTTACAATGTTGTGTTAGTTTCTACTTTACAGCAAAGTCAGTCAGCTAAACGTATATGTATAGCCCCTATTTTTGGATTTCCTTCCCATTTAAGTCACCACAGATCATTGGGTAGACTTTTCTGTGGTATACAATCGGTTCTCGTTAGTTGTAAACCTCTTAAAATTTGTCTCATGATTCATGGGGTCCAAACTCTTACATTGACATGGGAGAGTAACTCTTTTATTCAAATATTTTAGGGAAGTTTCTCTCCTTCCCAGGAAATAAACAGATCATCAGCTACAGGCACTAGAAATACTTGAATTGTGTGGACAGAATACATGTTTCAAAAGGCAGCACACCTTTGAAAAAAAAGGAAATCCTTTCATATGATACAACATTGATGAATTTTGAGGACATTATGATAAGCGAAATAAGCTATTCAGAAAGAAAAATATTAGATGATTTCACTTATCCAAGGTATCCGATGTAGTCAAACTTCTAGACACAGAAAGTAGATTGGCAGTTGCCTAGGCCTGGGGCTGGAGGAGTTGTTCAGTCATAGAGACTCAGTCATGAAGATGAGAAAGTTCTAGAGACTCACTGTGCAACAGTGCACATAGAGTTAGCAACCCTGTTCTGCAGACCTAAAAATTATTAAGAGAATAAATTTGCATTATGTGTTTTTTTACAATAAACAATTTTTAAAGGCTGCATGACATATGTAGGGAATCTAGGAAAATGGTACTGATGAGCCTATTTGCAGGGTGGGAATAGAGACACAGACCTAGAAAACACAGCAGGGGAAGGATAAGTTAGGATGAATTGAGTGAGTAGCATAGAAATATATACACTCTCATGTATAAACTAGGTAGCTTGTGGGAAACTGCTGTACAACACAGGGAGTTCAGCCTGGAACTCTGTGATGACCTAGGGAGGTGGAATGGGGGTTGGGGTGTGTGGGTCTTTTAAGAGAAAGTGGATATACATAGACTTATGACTCATATTGTTTTGTTTGTTTGTTTGTTTGTTTTTAAACATTTATTTATTTAGGCGAGGATGGGGAGGGAGGGGGTAGGTGGGCCACTTCCACTGGTCTTTCATTTGTCTAATTTCATCCATCTTTGTTCTTTGGCCCGTGTGGGCCTCCCATCGCAGTGGCCTCTGTTGTCGGAGAGCACCGGCTCTGGGCACACGCGCTCCAGAGCTCCGGCTCGGTAATTGGACACATCGGTCCAGGTGCTCCGTGGCACGTGGGATCTTCCCAGGCCAGGGATTGAACCGGTGCCCCTTGCACTGCAAGGCAGTGTCCTTACCCACTGGACCACCAGGGAAGTCCAACTCATATTGTTGTACAGCAGAAACCAACACAACATTGTAAAGCTATTATCCTTCAATTAAAAATGCATTACAATTTTTAAAAAGACCGCCTAATAGACCCTCAGGAGAGCTGGACATACCTTTTGAGAACAGTGATGAACTGGATATCAAAGAGTGAATTGCAAAGCACCCACTGCAGTTGTTCTGATTTTTCAAGACCATTTTGAGCACTCAAGGTAGGCAAAAGGAGCCCATGAAGGAGTTTTCTAAAGCAATCTCTTTGCAAGCCTCTCTCACAGTTCAATGGGACTTTTCCAAATAGCCATTCCATGAGCATTCTCCAAAAAGAATACTGCTTGGTTTGTGGCCAGGTATCCGATGTAGTCAAACTTCTAGACACAGAAAGTAGATTGGCAGTTGCCTAGGCCTGGGGCTGGAGGAGTTGTTCAGTCATGTAGTCATGGATGAGAATTCTAGAGATAGCAACATGAAGAGTTAGCAACCCTGTTCTGCAGACCTAAAAATTATTAAGAGAATAAATTTGCATTATGTGTTTTTTTACAATAAACAATTTTTAAAGGCTGCATGACATATGTAGGGAATCTAGGAAAATGGTACTGATGAGCCTATTTGCAGGGCGGGAATAGAGACACAGACCTAGAAAACACAGCAGGGGAAGGATAAGTTAGGATGAATTGAGTGAGTAGCATAGAAATATATACACTCTCATGTATAAACTAGGTAGCTTGTGGGAAACTGCTGTACAACACAGGGAGTTCAGCCTGGAACTCTGTGATGACCTAGGGAGGTGGAATGGGGGTTGGGGTGTGTGGGTCTTTTAAGAGAAAGTGGATATACATAGACTTATGACTCATATTGTTTTGTTTGTTTGTTTGTTTGTTTTTAAACATTTATTTATTTAGGCGAGGATGGGGAGGGAGGGGGTAGGTGGGCCACTTCCACTGGTCTTTCATTTGTCTAATTTCATCCATCTTTGTTCTTTGGCCCGTGTGGGCCTCCCATCGCAGTGGCCTCTGTTGTCGGAGAGCACCGGCTCTGGGCACACGCGCTCCAGAGCTCCGGCTCGGTAATTGGACACATCGGTCCAGGTGCTCCGTGGCACGTGGGATCTTCCCAGGCCAGGGATTGAACCGGTGCCCCTTGCACTGCAAGGCAGTGTCCTTACCCACTGGACCACCAGGGAAGTCCAACTCATATTGTTGTACAGCAGAAACCAACACAACATTGTAAAGCTATTATCCTTCAATTAAAAATGCATTACAATTTTTAAAAAGACCGCCTAATAGACCCTCAGGAGAGCTGGACATACCTTTTGAGAACAGTGATGAACTGGATATCAAAGAGTGAATTGCAAAGCACCCACTGCAGTTGTTCTGATTTTTCAAGACCATTTTGAGCACTCAAGGTAGGCAAAAGGAGCCCATGAAGGAGTTTTCTAAAGCAATCTCTTTGCAAGCCTCTCTCACAGTTCAATGGGACTTTTCCAAATAGCCATTCCATGAGCATTCTCCAAGAAAGCAGAATACTGCTTGGTTTGTGGCCAGGTGCCTGAGTCCTCAATGAGCAGCCTTGCTTCACTGGGGCTCAGAAATACTCCTCAGAGAACTTTTGATAAGCCTCGCAACACTCATTTCTATGTGTGAGAAACGCTGATTGGCTTGTGCACATGCGTGCTAAGTCAATTCAGTCATGTCTGACTCTTTGCAGCCCCATGGACTATAGCCACCAGGCTCCTCTGTCCACGGATTGTCCAGGCAAGAATACTGGAGTGGGTTGCCATGCCCTCCTCCAGAGGAGACCCAGGGTTCAAACCCCCGTGTCTTACATCTCCTCCATTGGCAGGCATGTGGTAGGCTACACATAAATATTGCCTGATTATTTGCTACCCTAAGCTAAAATATTTTCTGGAAAAGCAAGATTCAGAAACTTAGATTTGTATGTTCTAAGTGCCCCGAAAGATTTTCTACAATGTTCTTCTGCCAAATCATTTGTTTAAAAAAATCTACACTTGCCCCTCAATGCTTTGACCAAAATGGAATCCTTAGGAGAAAGCAGTTATAAGGCTACACAGTTATATGAAAACACAGAGGACCATTCAGTAATTCAGAGATTTGTGATGCTGAGAAAATCAGAGGAAAAAAAAAGAAAATCAGAGATTTGCCAAAGAGCTAGAAAGGACCTTTGAGGTTATTTCAAAGGTCCTTAACATAATAACTAAACAGATGAGGAAACTGAGAGTCTGAAAGTTTTTCTTATCCAGTATTGATAGCGACTGAAGGAGGGAATACTTTTGCCAAAGTGTTTATGTTAGCTCAACTGTGGAAAACCTCTCTGCTTTTTATTAAACAATTAGTTTTTCCACTGGACCACCAGGAAGTCCAACTCATATTGTTGTACAGCAGAAACCAACACAACATTGTAAAGCTATTATCCTTCAATTAAAATGCATTACAATTTTTAAAAAGACCGCCTAATAGACCCTCAGGAGAGCTGGACATACCTTTTGAGAACAGTGATGAACTGGATATCAAAGAGTGAATTGCAAAGCACCCACTGCAGTTGTTCTGATTTTTCAAGACCATTTTGAGCACTCAAGGTAGGCAAAAGGAGCCCATGAAGGAGTTTTCTAAAGCAATCTCTTTGCAAGCCTCTCTCACAGTTCAATGGGACTTTTCCAAATAGCCATTCCATGAGCATTCTCCAAGAAAGCAGAATACTGCTTGGTTTGTGGCCAGGTGCCTGAGTCCTCAATGAGCAGCCTTGCTTCACTGGGGCTCAGAAATACTCCTCAGAGAACTTTTGATAAGCCTCGCAACACTCATTTCTATGTGTGAGAAACGCTGATTGGCTTGTGCACATGCGTGCTAAGTCAATTCAGTCATGTCTGACTCTTTGCAGCCCCATGGACTATAGCCACCAGGCTCCTCTGTCCACGGATTGTCCAGGCAAGAATACTGGAGTGGGTTGCCATGCCCTCCTCCAGAGGAGACCCAGGGTTCAAACCCCCGTGTCTTACATCTCCTCCATTGGCAGGCATGTGGTAGGCTACACATAAATATTGCCTGATTATTTGCTACCCTAAGCTAAAATATTTTCTGGAAAAGCAAGATTCAGAAACTTAGATTTGTATGTTCTAAGTGCCCCGAAAGATTTTCTACAATGTTCTTCTGCCAAATCATTTGTTTAAAAAAATCTACACTTGCCCCTCAATGCTTTGACCAAAATGGAATCCTTAGGAGAAAGCAGTTATAAGGCTACACAGTTATATGAAAACACAGAGGACCATTCAGTAATTCAGAGATTTGTGATGCTGAGAAAATCAGAGGAAAAAAAAAGAAAATCAGAGATTTGCCAAAGAGCTAGAAAGGACCTTTGAGGTTATTTCAAAGGTCCTTAACATAATAACTAAACAGATGAGGAAACTGAGAGTCTGAAAGTTTTTCTTATCCAGTATTGATAGCGACTGAAGGAGGGAATACTTTTTGCCAAAGTGTTTATGTTAGCTCAACTGTGGAAAACCTCTCTGCTTTTTATTAAACAATTAGTTTGGCTTACAGTTGCTCTGGTCCCTGTTTATGGGAGAGTTAATAATTGCTATCTACAGTAATAAGAGATGTAATAATGTTTATCTTTTTATTTTCTCTGAGGATTTTGGAATGTGCCTCGTCATTAATTAAAGAATGCTCAGAGTGTCCCTAATAGATACCTATTATTAACCCCATTTATAAAGGAAATGAAATTCCAAGCAATTAGGCAGATCTGAGAAACACCACACCCCTGAGCTCATGGATGCAGACCGCCAAGAAACAAGACCTCTGTCATGTCCATGGCAAGTATTTTAATCTTTGAACTAAAACTTAGCACTTTGATACTGAGCTGTTGCTTCATACAAGGGATGGTGTTGAGGGCACCAAGGGGCCTTCAGGGTGTAAATAACAATTCATGTTCTCAGAGAGCATGTGTAAAACAGTGGGAGGGAGACGAAAACAACTGCATAACCTGCCAAAATACAAGATAAAATATGTATTATGAAACAAGTGCAGTGAAGGGGGAAGGGAGTGCGAATATAAATCAAGATGAAGAGATTCAGGAAAGCTTCAAGATGAAGGTGACTTTGAGCAGATTATTTGAAGACAGAAAATATTCCAGTGATCAGATTTAGAAGCAGGCATGTGTACAGTTTAGCCTCAGAGAGTTTCCTGAACACATACTACAGGAACTTTGTCTAAGCTCTGAGGTGGAGAGGATGAACCAGGAAAAAAAAAAAAAAATGGAAACAGAGCTCCTCCAATATCATAGAGTCTCCCTGGCATATGTAGAGGAGGCAAGAAGTGTTTTTTCCCTTGAAATTTCAGATGCATAAATACCTCAGGTATGTAAATGACTAATAAAGAGTAAAACTTGAGAAAGAGCTTGGAAGCACCTTGTAGATGCCTTTGAAGGCCCAGGTCAAGTTAGTGCTCCAGGGGGCGTGTTCCGGAGGTAAAAGGACAGGAAACCAGATCCAGGAAGTTTGTGGTTGGCTTTGCTGCCTGAGTCCCGAGTGAGCAGCTTCTCCGTTATCAGCAGTGCAGAGAACAGGACAAAATGTGAGTGAGAGCCCCTGAGGATGTGCTGGCCAAAGACAGACATGAGTTTTTGCTCAAAGTCATGCCCAGTGAGACAGCGATGCCGTCCGACCTTCTCATCCTCTGTGGCCCCCTTCTCCCCCTGCTTTCAGTCTTTCCCAGTATCAGGGTCTTTCCTACTGACTCAGCTCGTCCCATCAGGCGGCCAAGGGATTGGACTTTCAGCTTCAGCGTCTGTCCTTCCAATGAAATATTCGGGTTGATTTCCTTTAGGATTGACTGGTTTGATCTCCTTGCTGTCCAAGGGACTTCTCACCACAGTTCGAAAGCATCAGTATTTTAATCTTTGAACTAAAACTTAGCACTTTGATACTGAGCTGTTGCTTCATACAAGGGATGGTGTTGAGGGCACCAAGGGGCCTTCAGGGTGTAAATAACAATTCATGTTCTCAGAGAGCATGTGTAAAACAGTGGGAGGGAGACGAAAACAACTGCATAACCTGCCAAAATACAAGATAAAATATGTATTATGAAACAAGTGCAGTGAAGGGGGAAGGGAGTGCGAATATAAATCAAGATGAAGAGATTCAGGAAAGCTTCAAGATGAAGGTGACTTTGAGCAGATTATTTGAAGACAGAAAATATTCCAGTGATCAGATTTAGAAGCAGGCATGTGTACAGTTTAGCCTCAGAGAGTTTCCTGAACACATACTACAGGAACTTTGTCTAAGCTCTGAGGTGGAGAGGATGAACCAGGAAAAAAAAAAAAAAATGGAAACAGAGCTCCTCCAATATCATAGAGTCTCCCTGGCATATGTAGAGGAGGCAAGAAGTGTTTTTTCCCTTGAAATTTCAGATGCATAAATACCTCAGGTATGTAAATGACTAATAAAGAGTAAAACTTGAGAAAGAGCTTGGAAGCACCTTGTAGATGCCTTTGAAGGCCCAGGTCAAGTTAGTGCTCCAGGGGGCGTGTTCCGGAGGTAAAAGGACAGGAAACCAGATCCAGGAAGTTTGTGGTTGGCTTTGCTGCCTGAGTCCCGAGTGAGCAGCTTCTCCGTTATCAGCAGTGCAGAGAACAGGACAAAATGTGAGTGAGAGCCCCTGAGGATGTGCTGGCCAAAGACAGACATGAGTTTTTGCTCAAAGTCATGCCCAGTGAGACAGCGATGCCGTCCGACCTTCTCATCCTCTGTGGCCCCCTTCTCCCCCTGCTTTCAGTCTTTCCCAGTATCAGGGTCTTTCCTACTGACTCAGCTCGTCCCATCAGGCGGCCAAGGGATTGGACTTTCAGCTTCAGCGTCTGTCCTTCCAATGAAATATTCGGGGTTGATTTCCTTTAGGATTGACTGGTTTGATCTCCTTGCTGTCCAAGGGACTTCTCACCACAGTTCGAAAGCATCAGTACCTTGGCACTCAGCATTTATGGTCCGACTAGACAAACCTTTGTCAGCAAAGTGATGTCACTGCTTTTTAATAGCTTTTCTTTATATAGCTTTTCTTTATATTTTTATTTTTCAGTAGCTTTTATAGTTTTATTTATGTATTTTTATTTTATATACAGTTATATATGTAAATTATAAATAAATTATACAATATAAATTATAGATATTTATATTTTTATATAGCTTTTATTTATAGTTTCTCATAGCTTTTCTTCCAAGGAGCAAGCATCTTTTAATTTTGTGGCTGCAGTCACCGTCTGCAGTGATTTTGGACCCCAAGGAAATAAGGCCCTGTCACTGTTTCTGTTTTTTCTCCATCTATTTGTCATGAAGTGATGGGACCAGGCACCATGAACTTAAGTTTTCTGAATGCTGAGTTTTAAGCCAGCTTTCTCACTCTCCTCTTTTATCTTCATCAAGAAGCTCTTTAGTTCCTCTTCGTTTTCTTCCACTGGGTCTAGAAGCTAGATGCTTCAAAGCACCTTCTGCATTATAGGCATTTCTGATAAAGTTGTTAAGGAAGTTACCCCTAAAATAAGTTACTAAAGGTTAAAAAATGTTGCCTTGCCAGTTGTTTAGGAATTCTGTACACTCTCTAGTAGCAAAAAGCAAACATTTTAGGGTACTCAAAAGAGAGCTTTTGACTCTCAATTCTACTCAGCTCCCCTCAGAAGATCAGTAACTATTTGTCTTTCCAAAGTGATTTGTGAGCAGCTGTACTATGTGAAGGAGGCTCCTGGGTCCACTGGACCTAGTTTTCCTTAGGAGGTGATGCTTATATGCTTAAACTCAAAGTAGCACTGACTGGAAAATCAATCTTCAAGACTGGAGGTTAAGCTGGGAATGTAGAGTTGCTGCTAAGTGTTTAAGGGTATTCAGAGCTGACTTGGGCCAGCTGCTTCTCCCCTGCTTTCAGTCTTTCCCAGTATCAGGGTCTTTCCTACTGACTCAGCTCGTCCCATCAGGCGGCCAAGGGATTGGACTTTCAGCTTCAGCGTCTGTCCTTCCAATGAAATATTCGGTTGATTTCCTTTAGGATTGACTGGTTTGATCTCCTTGCTGTCCAAGGGACTTCTCACCACAGTTCGAAAGCATCAGTACCTTGGCACTCAGCATTTATGGTCCGACTAGACAAACCTTTGTCAGCAAAGTGATGTCACTGCTTTTTAATAGCTTTTCTTTATATAGCTTTTCTTTATATTTTTATTTTTCAGTAGCTTTTATAGTTTTATTTATGTATTTTTATTTTATATACAGTTATATATGTAAATTATAAATAAATTATACAATATAAATTATAGATATTTATATTTTTATATAGCTTTTATTTATAGTTTCTCATAGCTTTTCTTCCAAGGAGCAAGCATCTTTTAATTTTGTGGCTGCAGTCACCGTCTGCAGTGATTTTGGACCCCAAGGAAATAAGGCCCTGTCACTGTTTCTGTTTTTTCTCCATCTATTTGTCATGAAGTGATGGGACCAGGCACCATGAACTTAAGTTTTCTGAATGCTGAGTTTTAAGCCAGCTTTCTCACTCTCCTCTTTTATCTTCATCAAGAAGCTCTTTAGTTCCTCTTCGTTTTCTTCCACTGGGTCTAGAAGCTAGATGCTTCAAAGCACCTTCTGCATTATAGGCATTTCTGATAAAGTTGTTAAGGAAGTTACCCCTAAAATAAGTTACTAAAGGTTAAAAAATGTTGCCTTGCCAGTTGTTTAGGAATTCTGTACACTCTCTAGTAGCAAAAAGCAAACATTTTAGGGTACTCAAAAGAGAGCTTTTGACTCTCAATTCTACTCAGCTCCCCTCAGAAGATCAGTAACTATTTGTCTTTCCAAAGTGATTTGTGAGCAGCTGTACTATGTGAAGGAGGCTCCTGGGTCCACTGGACCTAGTTTTCCTTAGGAGGTGATGCTTATATGCTTAAACTCAAAGTAGCACTGACTGGAAAATCAATCTTCAAGACTGGAGGTTAAGCTGGGAATGTAGAGTTGCTGCTAAGTGTTTAAGGGTATTCAGAGCTGACTTGGGCCAGCTGCTAGCCATGAGAGGTGGGTTTTTTGTTTGTTTTTTTTTTGATAAATTGCAGTAAAGTGGGCCCTGCAGGTATGAGAATTACAAAACAGCATCTCTCTTCTGCTGCTCCAAAGGCAAGGGACTCAGGTGGCAGTGCACAGACTGGATTTCTTCTCTGTTCACCCTCTTGCCGACACATTTGCTGAGGATGTGAATCATTCACCCGTGGGCTACCGCCCAGGACCTGACTCTGAGCTCCTCCGAGGAAAGAAGTTTGCTGCCTTCCCAGAATTGAACACCTAGTAGGTGCTCCATTTATTGATCTAAAATGACACACTGTGAAATTTGACATCCTCTGACTCATATATATAACCAGAAGCAGATCTTTACATCAGAGGGCCTCCTTATCTCCTTCAAGAGAAACTATGTGACTTCAAGTTACAAAACAACAAGGAGCCAAGAAGTGGCCATGGATTCATTCATTCATTCTAAAAACATAATGCTCAAGCACCTGTTTTGCTAGATATGGCTCTTGAAGTTTGAGACACACACACAAAAAGTAAATTCCTATTATTGGAATCTAGTGTTGGGAGACAGATAATAAGTAAAATAAATTAAAATAAATAAATAAAATATATAGTATATCAGAGAAGGCATTGGAGAGTGAATGGCAACAGCTCACTTCAGTATTCTTGCTGGAGAATTCTACGGACAGAGGAGCCTGGCAGGCTCCATGGGATTGCAAAGAATCAGACACGACTGAGTGACTATCACTCACTCACTCATAATATATCAGATAGTGATCAGTGGGCTGCGGTGGAACAGTGAAAATGCGTGGATAGTGCTGGAGTTAGGGTGCTACTTAAAACAAAGCAGTGACACCAGTGTTGGTGGTGAAAGACACGGTGGAGAATAGTAGGACATGGGATGGACAAGATAGCAAGTGGATTGAGAGTGAGGTCATACATGGTCATTTAAGTACCTGCAGAGACTTGGCTTTCCCTCTGAGCAAGCTGAGGAGCCCTTGAAGAGTATATTGGGCAAAACACATCATCTGATTGACATTATCTTCTCACCCTTGCACTGGGAAACAGCAGAATGAACAATGATGCTATGTTCCTTGGAAGCTGCTGGTTTGGCTTTTTGGAGTCTGAGAACTCTTTTTTTCTTTTATAAGACAGAGACAAAGGGTTATTTGACTCTAGTGTCTAGGACAATATCCAGAACACAACAGATATTCTATACAGATACCACATACAACGCATGTTTCTTTCCAGCAAGGAATAGAAGTGGTAGAGCTGGGTTGTTATGAGGGTGAGCCAGTGACCCAATCAGCAGTGGAATCTCAACAGTATTTTCGAAACACTCATCACAATGCTCCAACCCCCACCCTTCCTGATCAAAGCATGGTCCCTGGGTAGCATCCCCACGTGATTCATGGACACACTCCAGTTGGACACACACTGCTTTAGATCACGTGTGACAGGCTCCCTATCACTCACACTCAAAGGCAGGCTGTCCTTGAGCATGTAAGTAAATGGACTCTGAAATCAGATGGTCCAGATTTGCACTTGCCTTTATTTCTTAATAAGTATTAGGACTTTGAGGCAACTTAGCTTTGCTAGAGTTTATCACATCTAGCCTGGAGGCAGGAGTAACAGTAGCACTGTCTATAAAATATTGTTTTAAGTTAAATATGAAATGAAACATTACATGGGACACTTGTGCCATGCACAGTGGACCCTCTGTATCAGTGAGGTCCTCATTTGTGGTTTCAACTAAGCAGGGATGGAAATTTTTTTAATCCAGAAAGTTCCAAAGAGCAAAATTTGGATTTTCTGCCTGCCTGCAACTATCTGCACAACATTGACATTATATTTACAACTATTTATATTGTATTTACGTTGTATTCGGTAGTATAAGCAATCCAGAGATGATTTGAAGTGAATGGGAGGATGTTAATAGATTATATGCAAGGAGTATGCCACTTTATATAAGGGACTTAAACATCCTTGAATTTATCTGCAGGGGATCCTGGGACCATCCTATAAATACCCAGGTATAACTGTACTATTACACATAAATAAGATTAGCTTTGCCAAGTTTTATATGTGCATGGAAGCAGAAGCCCAAGAGTATATTGGGAAAACACATCACTGATTGACATTTTCTACCCTTGTGGGAAACAGCAGAATGAACAATGATGCTATGTTCCTTGAAGCTGCTGGTTTGGCTTTTGGAGTCTGAGAACTCTTTTTTTCTTTTATAAGACAGAGACAAAGGGTTATTTGACTCTAGTGTCTAGGACAATATCCAGAACACAACAGATATTCTATACAGATACCACATACAACGCATGTTTCTTTCCAGCAAGGAATAGAAGTGGTAGAGCTGGGTTGTTATGAGGGTGAGCCAGTGACCCAATCAGCAGTGGAATCTCAACAGTATTTTCGAAACACTCATCACAATGCTCCAACCCCCACCCTTCCTGATCAAAGCATGGTCCCTGGGTAGCATCCCCACGTGATTCATGGACACACTCCAGTTGGACACACACTGCTTTAGATCACGTGTGACAGGCTCCCTATCACTCACACTCAAAGGCAGGCTGTCCTTGAGCATGTAAGTAAATGGACTCTGAAATCAGATGGTCCAGATTTGCACTTGCCTTTATTTCTTAATAAGTATTAGGACTTTGAGGCAACTTAGCTTTGCTAGAGTTTATCACATCTAGCCTGGAGGCAGGAGTAAAAGTAGCACTGTCTATAAAATATTGTTTTAAGTTAAATATGAAATGAAACATTACATGGGACACTTGTGCCATGCACAGTGGACCCTCTGTATCAGTGAGGTCCTCATTTGTGGTTTCAACTAAGCAGGGATGGAAATTTTTTTAATCCAGAAAGTTCCAAAGAGCAAAATTTGGATTTTCTGCCTGCCTGCAACTATCTGCACAACATTGACATTATATTTACAACTATTTATATTGTATTTACGTTGTATTCGGTAGTATAAGCAATCCAGAGATGATTTGAAGTGAATGGGAGGATGTTAATAGATTATATGCAAGTAGTATGCCACTTTATATAAGGGACTTAAACATCCTTGAATTTATCTGCAGGGGATCCTGGGACCATCCCCTATAAATACCCAGGTATAACTGTACTATTACACAATAAATATTAGTTATTGTAGCTTTATGCCAAGATATCATGTATATACCATAATTTTTCTGTGATTATGTAATATTCCACAATCTCCATTTAAAGTCAAGAAGCTCTTTCACCTCTAAGCTGTCAAATAACATGATATACAAGAACTTTATGAGTACAAGCATATTATTGACTTAGGGGAGACAGGAGCTGTAGCTGTTTTTTCCTCTTTGTTTCTTCCTATATTTTTCTTCTCTTTCATCCCTGTCCCATTTCTCATTACTTAACAAATCTGTGGAAAGTTGGGGGGGGGGAGAAATTCTCTTTGCTCATATTTATTCCATTTCTGCCTTCTAATATCCCAAAGTCAGTATTCTTGGGGTTAAGGGCTTCCCTCATGGCAGGGGTCTTGGATTAAAACTATCCTCTCCTACAGCCTCATTCTTCCTGCCAGGAGGGCTCCTCTTTTCCGTATTTCTATGTTATGTATCTAGCCACATATGCATGGTATTCTGGTTTTGTCTTTATCATTCATAGTGCAGACTTTCTGAGTGGTTCTAGGAAAAGGGGGAGAGGTCCCAGAGCCTCCCACTTCCTCTGCCAATCAATTTTCCTGGCATCAGGGTTTCACCAGTCTGAGAACTCTTGAGAGAGGGATGCGTGGGTTTCTGTTATGCCTCTTTGGTTTTACCATGGTTCACAAGATGGGAGGGATGTTATGGGTCCATCATACATGTGTTAACATTTGCAGTTTAGACAGAAAAGTGTACTCCAGAAAAATGGTAAGCACAGCATCATCATAGATGACAGAGATGAATGACAACTGCTGTTATGTAAGTGGAAAGTTCTGCTTTGTGTCAATGTCTGGAATTAGCCACCAAAGAGGGTCAAATACAGGTCAACCCCAAGGGCCAAAACAGAAGAAGAAGGTGCCTGATTTATACTCTATCAAATTCCAAAGAGTAAAAGAAGCAGGGCAGGGCAATGTGAAGCAAATCCTTTCAGGTTCTCTCTCAACATAAGACAGAGTTTGACTTCCTCTCCATCCCTAAATGTGCATGAGTGACTTGAAATTTAGACTGCCAATTCTAGACAGCCTTCCTGTAATTTGCTGACCCCACAGCCTTTGCCTTCTGAATTTCAAGAAGAATCAGGACAATTCTTTTTTAGCAGCTGTGATGTGATGTGCACCAAAACTAGCTCAAGTGATTAGGGATTATAGGGGGCTGGATTCCTTCACAAAGTAGGGATTAGTCAAGACCAGAATTTGTAAAATCTGGAAGGAGTTAGTTATAAGTGATCATTTCATAGAGCTGTGATTTGTGTAACCCAATTTCATGTGAACCAAGGAGAAAGAACTCTGAAAGAGTGGTTGGAAGATAAAATGGCAATGTTCTATACAGTCTGTTGGATCTGTAATATATATTTCCAAGGAACTACATAAAATCCAATCAGTTCATATCACATACCTTTATTTAAGTTCAGAAGGAATCATAATCCATGCAAACTAAATTTAGAAAAAAAAAAGTAGGCTTTCTAGCCTATCCACCATTCAAATTCATGTTGTTTAATTGTTAGAGAATTACTTATCCAATGGAATCAGTATCCCTATACAGTGGACACTCCCGTGGCTATTAGTAATGGAATGATATCTTTGGAATGGAATGCCTGCCTCTTTTCCTGGGCTCCTTGATTTTATGTTTCCATATCAATTTATGTGCTTAGCACCTTTATGCTAAAGTGAAAGCAAATTACATGTAAAATCACCTCAAAATGACTAATACTAATTTTTTTTTAAAGCTACCCTGTTTATTTCAGTTTCAATATGCTCGACGTCTGCCAATCTGTCACAGAGTTTAAAAATTATGCACATCCTCAGGGAAAACTGAGGACTGGCAGCACATTGGAACCAGACCGAGATGATATGTACAGTAACACTTCAAAATCCTTGCTTCCTCCAAAATCACAGAGGCTTTTTAATATTCATAAAGACTAGAAACAGGTGTTTGAACAGAACTTCAGCCCCTTTGACAAGAGCACAATGGATTTGTCTGAAAGGGTTTTCCCCTCCTCTCCAAGGGCCAAAACAGAAGAAGAAGGTGCCAACTACAATAAGTGACATGAGTTTTGTTCTCTCTCAACATAAGACAGAGTTTGACTTCCTCTCCATCCCTAAATGTGCATGAGTGACTTGAAATTTAGACTGCCAATTCTAGACAGCCTTCCTGTAATTTGCTGACCCCACAGCCTTTGCCTTCTGAATTTCAAGAAGAATCAGGACAATTCTTTTTTAGCAGCTGTGATGTGATGTGCACCAAAACTAGCTCAAGTGATTAGGGATTATAGGGGGCTGGATTCCTTCACAAAGTAGGGATTAGTCAAGACCAGAATTTGTAAAATCTGGAAGGAGTTAGTTATAAGTGATCATTTCATAGAGCTGTGATTTGTGTAACCCAATTTCATGTGAACCAAGGAGAAAGAACTCTGAAAGAGTGGTTGGAAGATAAAATGGCAATGTTCTATACAGTCTGTTGGATCTGTAATATATATTTCCAAGGAACTACATAAAATCCAATCAGTTCATATCACATACCTTTATTTAAGTTCAGAAGGAATCATAATCCATGCAAACTAAATTTAGAAAAAAAAAAGTAGGCTTTCTAGCCTATCCACCATTCAAATTCATGTTGTTTAATTGTTAGAGAATTACTTATCCAATGGAATCAGTATCCCTATACAGTGGACACTCCCGTGGCTATTAGTAATGGAATGATATCTTTGGAATGGAATGCCTGCCTCTTTTCCTGGGCTCCTTGATTTTATGTTTCCATATCAATTTATGTGCTTAGCACCTTTATGCTAAAGTGAAAGCAAATTACATGTAAAATCACCTCAAAATGACTAATACTAATTTTTTTTTAAAGCTACCCTGTTTATTTCAGTTTCAATATGCTCGACGTCTGCCAATCTGTCACAGAGTTTAAAAATTATGCACATCCTCAGGGAAAACTGAGGACTGGCAGCACATTGGAACCAGACCGAGATGATATGTACAGTAACACTTCAAAATCCTTGCTTCCCTCCAAAAATCACAGAGGCTTTTTAATATTCATAAAGACTAGAAACAGGTGTTTGAACAGAACTTCAGCCCCCTTTGACAAGAGCACAATGGATTTGTCTGAAAGGGTCTTCATTTTCCCTGTCACTCACGGGCAGGCCTCAGAACATCAGAACTGTTATCCTCCCAAGCTTTCACTACCTATTTCAAAGGATTACACTTGACATTTCTAATTTTTTTTTCCTTTCATTCAACTCCGTCCTCCGTCTTTTAAAATTGCATGATTTTGTTTGCAAATCAAAGTGGGCAGAAACACACATTAGTGCACATTCCTCCTGGACACTGGGCTGACCTCATTACTTTTTATGTCTACCAGTAAACCACACAAACTATTCTAGGTTCATCATTCATCTCTGCAGACAGAGATCAGCTCGTGCACCTCAGAGCAGCACTTTTTAGCCAGATGGGGGCAACTAACAAACTGTGGCTTACGTGGAAAAGCTATGTCACTTAGGCTGTACAAGATGTTTCATCTTCCTCCGCTTCATTTTCCCTCTCACTCTGCAAAAAAAAAAAAAAAAAGGAAAGAAAAGAAAGCAACTGTAACACCAAGAGAAAGAGGAATGGGACACGGGATGGTTAAGTTATAGTACCCTAAAAACAGCATTTGGGGCTTAGCACAAAAAACTCCAAATACTAAATTATATTTATATCATTTAGGTAAGAAATGACTTAGGGGAAATATCTGAAGACATTGTCGCTAGTTAGTTACCGAGTGACGTCAGGCATAGCATTAATTTGTCCCAGACTCATTTTTTCTCATCTATTAAAATTAAGGATTTGGCACAATCTCAAGCTTTCTATCCAGAACTAAGCATCTGTCACCTAGAATATCCCTGAACTGCTTAGGGCCACAGGAAGATGGAATAAAGAACACAATAATAAAAGAAAATGCCAAGGTAGCTATAATTACCTGATTAGTTCCCTCAAGATTTCCTTTCCTTTCCTTTTGGAAAAGGCAAAATCGTAACTGGTATGACTTTAAAAAAAAAATAAGCAGAAGGTTTAGTCATGGAAGTCACATCAATTTCTCTAAAAGATGAGAATAAAGTGAGTAAGAAGTAAAGCTTCAGGGTGTCAAAGTTGCTGAAAAGGTTTTAAGTGAGGACAGAAGCGCTGTGTGCATTTTTTCAATATAAAATTTTACCCTTTTGCCGAAATTACAGAAAGGTGGAATTGGGAGGAAAAACACAGACAGTAACATTGATTGTGGACTTATTAGGACACATGTATAGAACACACACAAGTCAAATGTTTGAAAAACTATCAGTAATGAAATTAGCATTTTCCCTCAAAAGAGTTCCTTTTGCTCCCTATTCAGTTTGCCCGTGACACAGGTTTCTCCGTCTTCCCCCAACCCCCTGCTCTGACAGCCATGCCTGCATTGGATGGATGGATGGATGCTTTCAAATTTGGTTGAACGCTTGAGAGAGATTTTTCAAAGTACTTAACGAGTTTACTTTGACTTCATGTTTGAATCAGAGATGAAGCAATGTTACATGTTTAAAGGAACCAGCATAATGGAAGCCGGTGTTCCGATTTCACTAGATTTTTTCCCTGTGAAACCATCGGTGAAAAAAAAGAAAACCCTTCCTTTCTCATCATTTTTATCATGCCTTTAAAATGCACTTTAAATATCACCCAAGAACCTGAATGCCAAAAATAGATGTGAAGCGCCTTCTCAAATATTACACAAAATGACCTTCGAATTGGACCCTCTCCTCACCAGAATCATTTCCATACAGCTGCTGATATGCCCCTGAGCATATCAGGCTTTAAAAGAGAGAGAGAGAAAGAGATAGGTTTATAAATTATTTTGACTCAAAGCCCCCAAAGTAGAAACATGCTCACACACATTGCCAGACTGTTACTTGGAAGCTGGCACTTCAGGACAGAGGGATATTGAAGTACTATTGACTCCACTTTCCACAGCTACCACCTGTGAATTACGGCTGGCAGCAGGAGTTTTATGATTTTATTGTAGAAGTAATGTACCTCTTAAAGGGCAATTTACTAAGTTGCTGATGAAATGCTTTGCAAATATGTTCATTTCAGGGTGGTTAGGAAAATTAACCGCTGCATATTTGCCATATTGTCGCAGATATCAACGTGCTGAGAGGATGCAGAATGGATTTCTTAGAAAGCTGCTTCAACAGAGCATATAGCCAGTTAGTCACCTGCTTAGAATATGAGGTTGATGGGGCCAGAGATTTAGGGAAGTTCCCTGAGGCTTCTTTTTAAAGCAGTCTTACCTGTCACTATCCCCAAATCACTAGACCTATAAAATGTTCTCTGAGACTCAAACTCTTTTCTTTGCACATCCTTTCCAATTTAAATTTATTCCATCAATTTGGCCCCATCTAACCCGGGCCCCCAACAGCAGAGTGTCATATAGCATCATTAGACCTCAGATTACACTCTGAAGAGAATCCCAGACCCACTTTTATAACCACACAAAAGAGAAAAATCAAAGGAATAGGTGGGTAAGGGAAAACAAGTCTCGACACCAGTGTTTCATCAAGTTTGTATGACCTCGTTGTGGACAAAGGTCTGTGCTTATTTGTATGACCTCTAAGATCTCTCTTTTATTAGCAGACGTTTATAAAGCCTTAACAATCTAAAAAGCCACTGAGATTCATTATTTCATCTGACCTTCGGAATAGCCCTCTGAAGAAGAGAGGAAGTTATTATCTAAACACTACTCAAGAAAAACAAAAGCTGATGGAAATTGGGCGATTTGCCCGAGATCACCCTGCTAGTGAATGATGGAATTCAAATCTGAAACCAGGCCTTCTCACTCTAAGCCCATCATGGAAGCTACCCTTTGGCCAGAGCCCTGCACTGACATAAAACCTAGTAGCAAGTAACCTGCAGAACATTTAAAACATAACATTTAGCAGCTTCAATAGACAAATCTGTGATTCTTTTCTCTCCTCTAACTAGATAATTCTAGAGCAAGGATAGCAAGTAAGTTGCAGTTGGCTTGCCAAGGACACCAAGGTTGTGCCCCAGCTCAGAAAAGGATGCAGTGATTGATGAGCTATGTCTGCCTGGGCAAGAAAATGACTGGTAGCAGCACACATATTTGCAAAAGAGTCTGTGATTTTATAAAACAGACGTGGGTTTTATGATGAGAAGCAACACGGACAAGTCTCTCTGAATCATCAATTAATGCTTGATGATTTAAAATGGATAACCAACAAGGTCCTACTGTAGAACACGGAAAACTCTGTTCAGTGTTATGGGGCAGCCTGGATGGAGGGGGAGTTTCGGAGAGAATGGATACAAGCATATGCATGGCGGAATTCCTGGCTGTCCACTTGAAACTATCACAACATTGTTCATTGGCTATATGCAATATGAAATAAAAAGTTTTAAAAGATAAAATAAGTGCTAAGCACTGTGTGAGACACTGTGAATAAACACCAAGGAGTTTAAGAGAAAGTCTTTGCCAGTATGGCGCACAGTTCAATGTGGAACGTAAGCCAAATGCACAGACAACGTTTCAGATTTTAATCGTCTGATTCTAACTGCAAGCACTGCACAGATTTGTAAAGGGGCAAATCACGGAGTACAAGCAGTCCGTCTTTGTGAAACGTGACATCTTTCAGAAGGAATATCAAGGGACCAAATATAGACGTGGAAAGAACTTTAATGGAATTCCTATATAGTTTCTGAGTGCTGTATTTTCGTACATTATTTCATACCATGGGAAATATTTTACAAGGGTCAATCAGAGTCCAAAACGGATTAAATGTTTTGACTCGCTGCTGAGCTTGCTGATGTAAAACTGTGTTCACATGCATGTCTTTAGCAATTGACTCTAGAAACGTTGTAATTTTAGCTATAATGAAAATGGACAAGAAGTCAATAATAAGCTCCCCTCCCAAATATCTTTTGTTCCTCATACAAATAGAAAAAACAAAGCTGTGGAGTGTATTACCAGTTTTCGGAAGGAGACTTGATGACAAATTCCCTGTAAGAGAAATGATGGAGAAATTGAAATTT
This sequence comes from Tragulus kanchil, assembly GCA_022376925.1. Taxonomy (NCBI): domain Eukaryota; kingdom Metazoa; phylum Chordata; class Mammalia; order Artiodactyla; family Tragulidae; genus Tragulus; species Tragulus kanchil. The sequence goes on along the minus strand of JAIOJX010000003.1, from coordinate 17,772,532 downwards.
TCTTTTTTTTTTTTTCAAAATAATCTGAGGATGGGGTTTCCCTGGTGGTCCAGTGGGTAAGGACACTGCCTTGCAGTGCAAGGGGCGCCAGTTAGATCCCTAGCCTGGGAAGATCCCACGTGCCACGGAGAGGCTGGATCCATGCGTCCAATTACCCGAGCCCGAGCTCTGGAGCACATGCACCCAGAGCTGGTGCTCTGCGACAACAGAGGCCACTGCGATGGGAGGCCCACACGGGCCAAAGAACAAAGATGGATGAAAATGGACAAATGAAAGACCAAAAGAAGTGGCCCACCTGCTCCCCTCCCTCCCCACCCCACCCCCACCAAAATAAATAAGTGAATCTTTAAAAAAATAATAGTAATAATCTGAGGATAAGGGGATTAAGGTGGGTGGCAGAATGAGCTGGAAAACTAAAGAGGATTGACCATGAGTTAATAATTGATGAAGCTGGTTGATGAGCCCATGACGGTTCAGTATAGTAATACTACTCTCTCTGCTTTTATATATATTCAATATTTGAAATTTCCTATTAAAAAGCTTTTCTTTTTAATCCATCTTAAAGATGCAGTCACGATTTATCATTTCAGAAAGAGAGGTGCTTATCTGATATTGCCACAGAGTGAAAAGGCAAAACTACTCAAAGCTGTGACAATTAAAGACTGCTGAGAGGGCTGCCTGGTTAAGCAGTGCATCACTTGGGCAAATTAGGACAAAGAAAAAAATCAGAGATGAGGGTTGCTGGTTTTCTTCTCCCCCCCACCAATTGTCTCTTGGGTATAAATTTATCATCAATTCGGTGGAGCAGGCTCTTTGGATGTTATAATTTCTCATCTGTTTCCTGCTGCAAAACCCATCGGCGATGCCTGTATCCAGGTTTACATCACAGCTGTGAAACATTAATCTCAGGAACACATTCTCCCATCACTGCGCTGGCGGATGCATGCTGTCTAGTTAGTTCCCCAGCAGGTTCCTGGCTCCTCTCCTGATGTTCTTTTGGCACCACTAACGGCTGTGAAACTCTTGTCTATCGGGAGATGGGGCTGCCGTCATGCTCCTTGGGTGGTCCTCAACGTCCTGTACTTATTTTCGCTCATTTCGCCTAACCTGGGAAGGATTGGTCACCCGGGTGTTTGGGAATCAAAGCTCTCCTGTGAGTTTGTCATATTAAATCTTGGATTTGAAAGAGTCTTGTCCATCACATTTTGTGTGTATGGACGTATTCTTCGTGTCTTTTTTTAGAGCCCTGTGTCCTCCCTGCTAAATGGTTTATGAATTATGGTATTTAATAATAAGATTGGTCTATAATTAGGTCATGCATAAATGTCTAACTTCTTGGTCCTGGTTTGTCTGTATTTCTTAAGATAGTCTTCATATTTATTTTATTGTGATTAAGAGATAAAAGTGGATTTTTCTTATGTCACTCCTGCTGGTTAAACTCCAGCTAAATTAGTAGGAAACTGCATCTGTTGAGTAACTGAGATTTCCATGCTGAAATTAAGGATAAAATATGATATGAATTGTGGAAAATTGCCTCTCCCTGCTCCCCACTACCAGAAAGAAAAATCCTGATTGGCGTGTGCTATCTTTGGTATTAATCATGGGCATAGTGTATGTGTTTATAAGATGAATGACTTTAAAGAGGTCACACAGGGTGAGCTCTCTTCTTCCCCAGAACAAATCCCACAGCAGAGTCTAAAAGCCATAAATGATAGAGCCAGTGTAATGGACAGTGACAGGAAGAGAAAAGCGATTAAATTGGATAGAAAGGGGACTCAAGGATATGAGATGCTTTCCAGTAATCCCAAGACTGTCATACCCAATAAAAGACTATTAGGGGGTTTTAGGGAGAATGGCTGAGACAAGATACCCAGAGTCAAAAGAAAAACCAAAAAAAATAAAAAATAAAAAGACTGTTGAGTTTTCCCAAGAGAAAACTTTGATCAAGTTGACGCCAGTGTCAGGCATGACAAGAGGTCAACAAAGCCCAGGGGAATTCAGCAAATCTTTCTGCCCATGCTAGAGAAACTCTATTCTGTGAATCTGTAGAAGCATGAAGGAACCTATGTATGAAATAAGGCATTATAGTTTCACATGGTAGACATGTAGCATATAACCTCCTCAGTGCTTAGAGAAAATTACTTTCTGACACTCATAAATGAGAAGGATGGCAGGCGAGAAGGTAGCCTCTGGGCAAAGAAGGATGTTATTTAAACTGACTGGAACTGACTGTCTTCCTAAACTGCCTGCTGGGCCTCAGTTTCTTAGAGTAGCTCTCCTGTGAGTTTGTCATATTAAATCTTGGATTTGAAAGAGTCTTGTCCATCACATTTTGTGTGTATGGACGTATTCTTCGTGTCTTTTTTTAGAGCCCTGTGTCCTCCCTGCTAAATGGTTTATGAATTATGGTATTTAATAATAAGATTGGTCTATAATTAGGTCATGCATAAATGTCTAACTTCTTGGTCCTGGTTTGTCTGTATTTCTTAAGATAGTCTTCATATTTATTTTATTGTGATTAAGAGATAAAAGTGGATTTTTCTTATGTCACTCCTGCTGGTTAAACTCCAGCTAAATTAGTAGGAAACTGCATCTGTTGAGTAACTGAGATTTCCATGCTGAAATTAAGGATAAAATATGATATGAATTGTGGAAAATTGCCTCTCCCTGCTCCCCACTACCAGAAAGAAAAATCCTGATTGGCGTGTGCTATCTTTGGTATTAATCATGGGCATAGTGTATGTGTTTATAAGATGAATGACTTTAAAGAGGTCACACAGGGTGAGCTCTCTTCTTCCCCAGAACAAATCCCACAGCAGAGTCTAAAAGCCATAAATGATAGAGCCAGTGTAATGGACAGTGACAGGAAGAGAAAAGCGATTAAATTGGATAGAAAGGGGACTCAAGGATATGAGATGCTTTCCAGTAATCCCAAGACTGTCATACCCAATAAAAGACTATTAGGGGGTTTTAGGGAGAATGGCTGAGACAAGATACCCAGAGTCAAAAGAAAAACCAAAAAAAATAAAAAATAAAAAGACTGTTGAGTTTTCCCAAGAGAAAACTTTGATCAAGTTGACGCCAGTGTCAGGCATGACAAGAGGTCAACAAAGCCCAGGGGAATTCAGCAAATCTTTCTGCCCATGCTAGAGAAACTCTATTCTGTGAATCTGTAGAAGCATGAAGGGAACCTATGTATGAAATAAGGCATTATAGTTTCACATGGTAGACATGTAGCATATAACCTCCTCAGTGCTTAGAGAAAATTACTTTCTGACACTCATAAATGAGAAGGATGGCAGGCGAGAAGGTAGCCTCTGGGCAAAGAAGGATGTTATTTAAACTGACTGGAACTGACTGTCTTCCTAAACTGCATGCTGGGCTTTGGTTCTCCAGTTGACTCTCTGCATCTTAGATAGTCAAAGGCAACACTAGCGGAGACAACTGGCCTGAAATGATGCTGCATTTGTCTCCAATTTTTTATTTAATAAGAAAGAAGTTTCATGAGTAGAAAGAAAGCTATATAACGCCAAAAGAGTAGTCTGTGCACCCATATCTTGGGGAAATAACTGAATAATGTAGCCTTTTGCTTTTTAAGCATATAAAAGGATGTATTTGTGAGCATAGAACACTTCACTCTGTGTCTAGAGAGTCATGGCAGCCTTACTGCATCTTGTTAGTCATCTTGTTTTCTCCATCCAATCTTTACTGCACAAGAGACACAAGGTTGGTTCTGGACCTGCTAGCATGGTCAAAGGGTATCTCACTCTTTAGGTGCTGCATTCGATCAACATGTGTCATTAATCTCCCCTTCCTACTTGGTGGCAGTAAATGGTGAAACACTTTATCAGTTCTTTTTTTCCAATTAGATTGATGTATGTGCATTCCTTGAATTTTAAAGGTCATTAATTTTCACATTAGTCTCTTAGGTTGGTAGCGCACAGATTGATATATTGATGATATAGTCTTTCATTGATTCTATATCATCTCTAAGGCCGTGAGTCATGAGTGGTGTTTCCTTCTCAGCCGTGATGCAGTAAGTGGAAACAATATTTGCAGAGCAATAAGGAACCTAGCCTTTGTCCCTTCTGTAGCATCTTAACACTCCCTGATAAAAACAAGCATGAGATCTACTTACTCATGTAAAGTGTCTTTGGCATGTATTGACCTTTCTTCCTGAGCTGTAGGTAATAGCTAGAGCATCTAACAATGTTAGCCTAGTGACCTTCTATTTGATGCTTCAAAATAATTAAGGACTTCCTGAAGTCATTTCAAAATAGTTCATTGATGAAATAAATTCCCTAGTCATATGGATTGAGATTGTTGCCTACACATTTGATGTATCACCCCATGTTAAATTATTCAGTTGGCGGGGGGGGGGGGGGGGCAAAGTCGGGATAAACCCCTTACAAAAGTGATATTCCAAAAATAAGTCCGCATATTACTTCACCTCCTTCCACAGACCACATATGTTTTGTTTGTGCCACAGACATACCTAATGTAGTTTTTGCCACAATGCAACATACCTGACTGTTTATTTGGGCTGAGCCCATTTAGATACAAGCAATAGGGAATGGCCTGAAATGATGCTGCATTTGTCTCCAATTTTTTATTTAATAAGAAAGAAGTTTCATGAGTAGAAAGAAAGCTATATAACGCCAAAAGAGTAGTCTGTGCACCCATATCTTGGGGAAATAACTGAATAATGTAGCCTTTTGCTTTTTAAGCATATAAAAGGATGTATTTGTGAGCATAGAACACTTCACTCTGTGTCTAGAGAGTCATGGCAGCCTTACTGCATCTTGTTAGTCATCTTGTTTTCTCCATCCAATCTTTACTGCACAAGAGACACAAGGTTGGTTCTGGACCTGCTAGCATGGTCAAAGGGTATCTCACTCTTTAGGTGCTGCATTCGATCAACATGTGTCATTAATCTCCCCTTCCTACTTGGTGGCAGTAAATGGTGAAACACTTTATCAGTTCTTTTTTTCCAATTAGATTGATGTATGTGCATTCCTTGAATTTTAAAGGTCATTAATTTTCACATTAGTCTCTTAGGTTGGTAGCGCACAGATTGATATATTGATGATATAGTCTTTCATTGATTCTATATCATCTCTAAGGCCGTGAGTCATGAGTGGTGTTTCCTTCTCAGCCGTGATGCAGTAAGTGGAAACAATATTTGCAGAGCAATAAGGAACCTAGCCTTTGTCCCTTCTGTAGCATCTTAACACTCCCTGATAAAAACAAGCATGAGATCTACTTACTCATGTAAAGTGTCTTTGGCATGTATTGACCTTTCTTCCTGAGCTGTAGGTAATAGCTAGAGCATCTAACAATGTTAGCCTAGTGACCTTCTATTTGATGCTTCAAAATAATTAAGGACTTCCTGAAGTCATTTCAAAATAGTTCATTGATGAAATAAATTCCCTAGTCATATGGATTGAGATTGTTGCCTACACATTTGATGTATCACCCCATGTTAAATTATTCAGTTGGCGGGGTCAAAGTCGTGATAAACCTCTTACAAATGTGATATTCCAAAGATAAGTCAGCATATTACTTCACCTCCTTCCACAGACCACATATGTTTTGTTTGTGCCACAGACATACCTAATGTATGCAAATAACAACATACTTTTAATCACCACAAGCCACGGATTGATGTCATTAACCACTTTGGGATGACTAGAAATAAACATAGAGTTGTGTTACAGATGTTGCAAAACTGTTACATTAAGCAGCGTCTACTTTATTGAAGTAAAAAATGCAATTTGAAATTTTTTAAAAAATCTTTCCTGGTGACCAAGGTACAAAATGTTTAACTCAAGTTTTAGAATGAAGAAGAATGTAGTCAAATGTGTCATGCAATAAATATGGATTCCAGACAACAGCTCATCAGCCATTTTCAGTGTAAGATTGTTTAGTCATTTTAACCTCACTGGACCTCAGCCTCCTTATCTGCAAAATGAAGTTACATTAAATCATTGTAAAAGTTCCTTATGCTCTAGGGAACTTCCCTGGTGGTCCAGGTGTGCTTCTAATGCAAAAGGCACAGACTCGATTTCTGGTCAAAAAACTTAGATCCCATATGCCACATGGCACGGCCAAAAAAAAAAGGAAAACTTTTTTAAAATAGCAGTTCCTTAGCAATAAATGTTCATATATAAATGTGAGAAAATCATGTACATTCAAAAAGTACTTGAAACCAAGATGTATTAATAAAGGAGTTACCATAAATTTTCATCAGTCTTTGAGGCACACAAGTGAAGCATTGCACATCAAAAAAAAAAAAAAAAGAAAAACTCCAGAGCTGTACAGAGCAGGGTAGTGAAGGAAGGTTACCAATTCGAGTCAGTAATTATTTTATTAAGCAGGTGTTGAAAGTTATATCACATCACATCCAACCTGGAAACTAGAGAAACAATTGTTCCATTTAGTGCGAAACTAAGCTCATTTGGAGCTTAACAACAGAGCAGGAGGGACTGACTTATCACTAAAGAATTTTCCAAATAATCAAAGCTCATTTCTGTCCTCAGATCAGTATATACAGATTTCTGATTTTGTTGTTGCTTTTAACTTTTGGTTCACTGAAAACTATTGGCCTGTTTGATCATGCACTTAAATTTGAGAGTCATCTCATATCCCATTTGGAAGCCAGGTACAATTCTAAAAGGAATAAAGTCCATTGTACAGTAAAGTACAAAATATACTTCTCTAGAAATCCACAGGGCAAGATCACACAAAGGAGAGAAGTGATGTGGGGAGGGGTCTGAGGGATGTTGGGCATCCTGTGCTTCTTAAAATATTCTCCGTGGTTTCACCAATAGTGCATGCTCCCTGTTTCCTCTGTCTCCCCTTTTCTCCATTCTTTCCCTGAGTGACTCAGTCTTTAGCGTCCTGCTCTTTTCCTTATACAGTCACCTCCCCTAAGAACTCATCCATCCTCATAACTTCCACTGCTTCTGCCACTTCGAGCAAGGACAGCAGCAGAATTGAGAGGCCAGAGACTTTAGGACGTGTCTCATTAACGAGAAGGAATTTTCAGACTCCACAGAGGTCGACAGAAAACAGATTGAGTGAGACCCGAGCATCGGTTTATATTGTATTGAAAAGATGAAACGAGTGTGGCCCAGAAAAAGGAGGCCACTGGGTCAAGGCAGAGGAGAAAAGGATCTGGCCCTAGAGCCTCAGTACTCGTCATGTGGTCTGTGGGCCAGCAGCATTTGTATTACTTGGGAACTGTTAGAATCCCAGGCTCACCACAGACATTCTGAATGTGAACTTCTAAGTGACTGGTATGTGCACACGAAAGTTGGAGAAGTAGTGGTCAAAATGTAAATGAAAAAAAAAAAAACTCGGAAAAGATAGAAAGTGGAGGCTCTGCACCAGTCAGGCTCTGCCTACTGCCTTTGACATTTGCCTTTGACATTTGCACATACCTTCTAACCCTTATGAAAGTTAGTAAATGTATCCAAGAAGGAGTGAATATCCTGGTGTGTTACCACCTCACTCTACTGAAGTTCCTTTAGTAGGTCAGGAGCATCATCTATATGGAGTCAAAGATTCCTGTCCTTTACAGCAGGCACTTTGAAAATCCCCGAAAATGTATATCAGATTTCTGATTTTGTTGTTGCTTTTAACTTTTGGTTCACTGAAAACTATTGGCCTGTTTGATCATGCACTTAAATTTGAGAGTCATCTCATATCCCATTTGGAAGCCAGGTACAATTCTAAAAGGAATAAAGTCCATTGTACAGTAAAGTACAAAATATACTTCTCTAGAAATCCACAGGGCAAGATCACACAAAGGAGAGAAGTGATGTGGGGAGGGGTCTGAGGATGTTGGGCATCCTGTGCTTCTTAAAATATTCTCCGTGGTTTCACCAATAGTGCATGCTCCCTGTTTCCTCTGTCTCCCCTTTTCTCCATTCTTTCCCTGAGTGACTCAGTCTTTAGCGTCCTGCTCTTTTCCTTATACAGTCACCTCCCCTAAGAACTCATCCATCCTCATAACTTCCACTGCTTCTGCCACTTCGAGCAAGGACAGCAGCAGAATTGAGAGGCCAGAGACTTTAGGACGTGTCTCATTAACGAGAAGGAATTTTCAGACTCCACAGAGGTCGACAGAAAACAGATTGAGTGAGACCCGAGCATCGGTTTATATTGTATTGAAAAGATGAAACGAGTGTGGCCCAGAAAAAGGAGGCCACTGGGTCAAGGCAGAGGAGAAAAGGATCTGGCCCTAGAGCCTCAGTACTCGTCATGTGGTCTGTGGGCCAGCAGCATTTGTATTACTTGGGAACTGTTAGAATCCCAGGCTCACCACAGACATTCTGAATGTGAACTTCTAAGTGACTGGTATGTGCACACGAAAGTTGGAGAAGTAGTGGTCAAAATGTAAATGAAAAAAAAAAAAAAAAAACTCGGAAAAGATAGAAAGTGGAGGCTCTGCACCAGTCAGGCTCTGCCTACTGCCTTTGACATTTGCCTTTGACATTTGCACATACCTTCTAACCCTTATGAAAGTTAGTAAATGTATCCAAGAAGGAGTGAATATCCTGGTGTGTTACCACCTCACTCTACTGAAGTTCCTTTAGTAGGTCAGGAGCATCATCTATATGGAGTCAAAGATTCCTGTCCTTTTACAGCAGGCACTTGAATCTGAAAATTGGGCTGGGGCTGACTAACAGGGACCTTGGAAGCCAACTAAAGAGTTTTGATATTTTTCCTGAATGCATAGATTAATTCCCAAGGAATTTAGCAAAAGCAATGCTTTAGAATGAAACATCCTACCACAAGAGGCAGGGAAAAAATCACCAGCACAGAGAGTAGGCAAGGCAGGTGTGTATATGTTTTGCTAATATTGGCCATGTCCCTTCATCCGTGTCATGCCTGATGAACAGCATGTGGCCAATCTACCCCTTTCCTCCTGCATCCATCACCGCCATCCTTCAAGGTCTTCAGGACATCTGTCCTGGTGACACAAAGCCACATCAGCATCTTCATGATGTCCTCAAACACCAAAGCTCTCAGAGTCTATCCTCCTATGTGTTCAACCTTAAGGGTCTTAACGTAAGAGACTCGGGACCTGATAGGATTCTAATCCACTCCTTAAATCCTTCCAGTGATGAGACCTTGATGACTTGCCAAGCCATTCATTACAGGTGTAGGGGGGAGACCTGTAATCATGAGACAAGAAAGCTCTTCCTTATATTGAGCTGAATCTCTTTTTTTTTTTTTTTCTTTATGTCAATCACATACTAAAAAACACCAGGATAGTGCAGTTGTCTGCTTTTCATCTGTTTCACATTCATGGATTCTGTTGAGTTTCCAAGTTGAAAGTGTTTGAGGCTTTTCTGATGATCTGAATGAGCTGGAGCATCCTCTTCTTTAGTAAAGAGAATTCTCTTCTTTTGACATATAGCTACTAAGAGAGTTCAGGTAGACCCTTAACTAGCTGTGTTCTCTTTTTAGTTAAGATATAGTTAGATTAGTTTTGATTTTATGGCTCAGATATCACCCAGGACTACTGAGAGTTTGGAGCAAGCCTATCAGGGGTAGGCAGCCTGAGTGGCAAAAAAATAAATAAAACAACCTATCATGTAGGAGATCAGATACGTGTAAAGGACACTTGAAAGACAAAATGTTCTTGGACTTAAAGCACAGAAACCAAGGAGCAGGCTGTGCCCTGATCAATGTTATTTACATTTGTAAAGAGCAGCGAAACTGTCAGTCCAGATCACTCAGTCAGTTGGATCTGTGAAGAAACAAGAGTCTCAGGGGTGCCTGTTAATTTCGCCATGATTGTCCACACTCGGTCCAGGGACAAAGCACCTTGGTCAAGGACTTGCCCTGTCGGGCCCCAGTGTCAGGCCTCTTTTCGAAATAATTAGAGCCTGACTCCCACAGACATTCTTGTCAGACAACCAGCCCTTCCCTCTGATTGACTCAACACCGGCAGCCCTGCTTGTAGATCAAAACAGGTCTCCGATTTAAGTCAGAAATCAGACAGACCCTCAAACAAGGGGACTCAACCAAGACAAGGTCAACTGGGAGACAAGCCAGCTGCTTTCTCCCTGTGGACACCAGCCTCTCTCTACCTCCACAGAGCCTTTACATTCCTTGTTCAGTTTCCAAATCACGAAGGAGTCCCCAGAACCCAATCTAATCAGCTTCCACGACTGAGTGCTGAATTGTGGCAGAAACAGTGCTACGTGTTGCACATACATGATTTCACTTACAATAACTATGCATGCTGTGTGCTAAGCCACTTCAATCGTGTCTGACTCTTCGTGACCCCATGGGCCGCAGCCTGCCAGTCTCCTCTTCCCATGGGATTCTCCAGGCAAGGATACTGGAATGGGTTGCTGTGCCCTTCTCCAGAGGATCTTCCTGACCCAGGGATCAAACCCACATCTCTTATGTCTCCTGCACTTGCAGGTGAGTTCTTTACCAGCTGAGAAGCCCCAGTAACCCTGGTGAGAAACTATTATCCCATCTTCCATATTGAGAAGCTAAGGCAAAGGCATGATCAGAGAGCCTAATTGGAGACACAGCAAAGGGTGGCAAAGGGTGGTAGACTTAAAACCATCCAGACACACAACCACCCCTCTACGTTCCTTCCTTTAGCATTCAATCCTGATATTAGGGAGAAGATAACATTGCATAAGGCAGGGAATCCCCTCAAGTTATTACAAAAAGTACAAAAGTCAGTACTTTCAGAGGCAAAAGGATATGATAGTCGGATACTACAAGATAAAAAAATTCCTCATCAAGAATGTATTTGCAAAGCAGAAATAGAGACATAAACAGAGAACAATTGTAAGGATACCAAGCAGGGAAGCAAGGGTAGGCTGAATTGGGAGATTGGGATTGACATATATACACTACTCTGTGTAAAATACATAACTAATGAGAACCCACTGTGGAGCACAAGGAACTCTCTTCAGTGCTCTGTGATGACCTCAATGGGAAGGAAATCCAGAAAGGAGGGGATATATGTGTACTGTGTAGCTGATTCCCTTTGCTGTACAGCAAAAACTAACACAGCATCGTAAAGCAACAATGCTCTAGTTTTTAACATAAATAATAATAAAATCATATCAAAAATTTACTCATCAAGATGAACCTAGGTCATTCTATCCAAAACTGTGACTGTGCTTAGAATGTTTTGCTGGCAGTTAAGTGTAATAATATTTTATTTGGTAAATATTTGTTTTCTAGCATGTATCTTTACCCACAATAAGAAATGGTTTATATAGATAAGGCCCACTGGAAGACTGCCAGTATTTATCCAACCACTGAACAACCCACAAGAGTAGACATTTGATTGGAAACAAAAATGATTTGAACTTATCTGGGTTTTATTTAAAATTTGCTTTCTTGGCACCACTATTGTTTCAGTTTTCAGATGAAATAAAATGAAAAATTTTTTCATCATCCCAAAAGGAAACTCTGTATTTATTAAACTATAATTTCCTTTTCTCTCTCCTCCCAGCTCCTGGTAAGCTCTGTTATACTTTCTATGGATCTCCCTGTAATATATACTTCATATAAGTGGACTCATACAATATTCGTCTTTTAGTGTCTGGCTTATTTAACATAGCATGTTTTCAAGGTTTATCCATATTGTAGCATGTTAAAGATCCACTGGAAAAGGCCCTGATGCTGGGAAGGATTGAGGGCAGGAGGAGAAGGGGGCAACAGAGGATGAGATGGTTGGATGGCATCACTGATTCAATGAACATGAGTTTGAACAAACTCCAGGAGATAGTGAAGGCCAGGGAAGTCAGGCGTGCTACAGTCCCTGAGTACACAAGGAGTTGGTCACAACTGAGCCACTGAACAACAACAAAAAAGCATGTATCAGAACTTTATTCCTTTTTATGACTGAATGCAATTCCATTGTGTGAATACACCACAGGAGCACAGGGTAGGCTGAATTGGGAGATTGGGATTGACATATATACACTACTCTGTGTAAAATACATAACTAATGAGAACCCACTGTGGAGCACAAGGAACTCTCTTCAGTGCTCTGTGATGACCTCAATGGGAAGGAAATCCAGAAAGGAGGGGATATATGTGTACTGTGTAGCTGATTCCCTTTGCTGTACAGCAAAAACTAACACAGCATCGTAAAGCAACAATGCTCTAGTTTTTAACATAAATAATAATAAAATCATATCAAAAATTTACTCATCAAGATGAACCTAGGTCATTCTATCCAAAACTGTGACTGTGCTTAGAATGTTTTGCTGGCAGTTAAGTGTAATAATATTTTATTTGGTAAATATTTGTTTTCTAGCATGTATCTTTACCCACAATAAGAAATGGTTTATATAGATAAGGCCCACTGGAAGACTGCCAGTATTTATCCAACCACTGAACAACCCACAAGAGTAGACATTTGATTGGAAACAAAAATGATTTGAACTTATCTGGGTTTTATTTAAAATTTGCTTTCTTGGCACCACTATTGTTTCAGTTTTCAGATGAAATAAAATAAAAAATTTTTTTCATCATCCCAAAAGGAAACTCTGTATTTATTAAACTATAATTTCCTTTTCTCTCCTCCCAGCTCCTGGTAAGCTCTGTTATACTTTCTATGGATCTCCCTGTAATATATACTTCATATAAGTGGACTCATACAATATTCGTCTTTTAGTGTCTGGCTTATTTAACATAGCATGTTTTCAAGGTTTATCCATATTGTAGCATGTTAAAGATCCACTGGAAAAGGCCCTGATGCTGGGAAGGATTGAGGGCAGGAGGAGAAGGGGGCAACAGAGGATGAGATGGTTGGATGGCATCACTGATTCAATGAACATGAGTTTGAACAAACTCCAGGAGATAGTGAAGGCCAGGGAAGTCAGGCGTGCTACAGTCCCTGAGTACACAAGGAGTTGGTCACAACTGAGCCACTGAACAACAACAAAAAAGCATGTATCAGAACTTTATTCCTTTTTATGACTGAATGCAATTCCATTGTGTGAATACACCACATTTTTATTTTCCATTCATCTATTAGACACCCGGGTTGTTTCACCTTTTGGTTACTGTGAATAATGCTGCTGTGAACATGAGTGTGCAAGGATCTGGGTGAGCCCTGTTTTCTCAGCATTGTCTTCAACATCACCAAACCTCAGTGACAGAGTAAACATTACCAACCTGTTGCATATGTTGTATTAAAACATGCAACATCTCTAATGGAGAAATAGATGCTTCCAACGTGGCTTATGTATGCTGTGATTAATTGCTCACTCATGCCTGACTCTGCAACCCCAAGGACTGTTGCCCACCAGGCTGTTCTTTCCATGGAGATTCTCCAGGCAAGAATACCATGCCCTCCTCCACGGGATCTGCTGGACCCAGTCATCAAGCCCAAGTCTCCCACATTGCAGGCAGATTCTTTCCCACCTGAGCCACGAGGGAGCCTGCTACCTCCTTTAGTGTTGTTTTCTTGGTGGTTGGAACACAGAAGCAGAGTTCAATCCTAGCTCAGCCCTAAGATTCAGAAATAATTTGACTGCACTTTAAAGATTGATTCAGGATGAGCGTCACAGGACCCTCTAGAGAAAGTGCCAGGCATTGAAATGCTTAGCTAAACAGGAGGATCAAATCGGAGACATCTTGAGTTTTCTATCCTTTAGTATGAGCACAGTGAAGGTTGGGTTATAAAGAAAAGCTGAATGCAGAGAAATCATGTAGAGTATAATGATTATTGTTCAAACCCCATAGGACTTAGGCAGGAACTGAAATAGTGGCCAAATAGGGGGGAAACTAGAAACCGACACCTTAGTGTTAGACCAAGCATGGAACAAGGGAAAAGGAAAGAGTATTAATCAGTGGCCTGGACAGTAAGTTAGGGTATCATTCTCTGAAAACGAGAATGTCATTTGAAGAACAAGCAAGACGAGCAGATGATAAATCCTCATTGGAACAGGCTGTGTTTAATAGATATCATGTCTAGTAGGACCCACTCAATGCTTCCATGTATCAGAACTTTATTCCTTTTATGACTGAATGCAATTCCATTGTGTGAATACACCACATTTTTATTTTCCATTCATCTATTAGACACCCGGGTTGTTTCACCTTTTGGTTACTGTGAATAATGCTGCTGTGAACATGAGTGTGCAAGGATCTGGGTGAGCCCTGTTTTCTCAGCATTGTCTTCAACATCACCAAACCTCAGTGACAGAGTAAACATTACCAACCTGTTGCATATGTTGTATTAAAACATGCAACATCTCTAATGGAGAAATAGATGCTTCCAACGTGGCTTATGTATGCTGTGATTAATTGCTCACTCATGCCTGACTCTGCAACCCCAAGGACTGTTGCCCACCAGGCTGTTCTTTCCATGGAGATTCTCCAGGCAAGAATACCATGCCCTCCTCCACGGGATCTGCTGGACCCAGTCATCAAGCCCAAGTCTCCCACATTGCAGGCAGATTCTTTCCCACCTGAGCCACGAGGGGAGCCTGCTACCACCTTTAGTGTTGTTTTCTTGGTGGTTGGAACACAGAAGCAGAGTTCAATCCTAGCTCAGCCCTAAGATTCAGAAATAATTTGACTGCACTTTAAAGATTGATTCAGGATGAGCGTCACAGGACCCTCTAGAGAAAGTGCCAGGCATTGAAATGCTTAGCTAAACAGGAGGATCAAATCGGAGACATCTTGAGTTTTCTATCCTTTAGTATGAGCACAGTGAAGGTTGGGTTATAAAGAAAAGCTGAATGCAGAGAAATCATGTAGAGTATAATGATTATTGTTCAAACCCCATAGGACTTAGGCAGGAACTGAAATAGTGGCCAAATAGGGGGGAAACTAGAAACCGACACCTTAGTGTTAGACCAAGCATGGAACAAGGGAAAAGGAAAGAGTATTAATCAGTGGCCTGGACAGTAAGTTAGGGTATCATTCTCTGAAAACGAGAATGTCATTTGAAGAACAAGCAAGACGAGCAGATGATAAATCCTCATTGGAACAGGCTGTGTTTAATAGATATCATGTCTAGTAGGACCCACTCACTGGTTGGCGTGTGTGCTCAGTCACTAAGTCATGTCAAACTCTTTGCCACCCCATGGACTCTAGCCTGCCTGGCTCTGTCCATCGGATTTCCAGGCAAGAATACTGGAGTGGGTTGCCATTTCCTCCTCCAGGGGATCTTCCCAACCCAGGGATTGAACCTGCATCTCCTGTGTTTCCTGCATTGACAGCCAGATTCTTTACCAATGAACCACCTGGGAAGCCTGCACTGATGAGTTAGTCTGTAAATAAGAATTTGGAATTTAGAAGAGAGGCCAGTGGGTATAGACATAAGAAATCATCAGACAAGAAGGAAATACAGTCTTGCGCATGGATAGAATTAACAAGAGTCTGTGTAAGAGATTCAGCCCCACACCCTAGGGGAGTTAACCCCTAGGGGGTGAGCCGCTAACAACGAATAAACAAAAGGAAGGGAAGTAAGGACTATTAGGAGGAAACAGGCATGAAGGATCCAGGAATGTAGAGGAAGGGTCTATAGTATGGAATGTAGCAGAGAGGACAAGGATCTGGCAATTCAGAAACCATTGGTACCTTCGTGAGAGCTGTTTCTGACCCAAACCAGATTGATGTGAACTGAGAAGTGGTTGATAAGGGATTTAGATATGAACTGAGGTGATTCTTTTTCAGGAGCTTGCCTGAAAATGGGGCATTGTTATGACAGATTTTCAAGTTATTTTTCAATGGCAAATATTTGCACGTGTTTAAATGCTGAAGGAAAATAACCTAACGGAAGGAACAAAGTCCCCAGAAGACTGGGAGGAAATGGGATCCATAATCAGCAAAGACAAAAAAGCTCCTGGGAGGCATTTTGATGGCCTCTATGCGTTTTGATGGCCTCTGTTTTCTCTGTGAAATAGAGAGCAGATTGATCTGCTGAAATGTTTCAGCGCAGGCTTGGGCATATGGTATTTGTTCAACAGACATTTGTTTTATTTAATTATCGGCAGAAATATACAGGACTAGGATGAGCAAAGAACATGAGAGGCTTGGAGGCCAGAGTGAGCCTGGCGTGTTCGTGGGCATCATTGAGTTAGGCGGTGACTCTCACCCATGTCTGGTCCCAAGCTCAACATCCTGACTTAACTACTTCAGGCTGGCCAGGGGGAGTTTTAAAAGTTTCAAGTGATTCTCCTTGTAGTCAAGACTGAGAGTTGTAGAAGTAAATTTGGAAGATGCTCAGAGCAAGGAAAGGCTGCTCTTTTTAAGGGGCCAGTGGAGCTGTCTTGGGAAGAAACTGTTACCTTTACATCATTATAAGGATTTAAAATAAAGTTCAATAGTATTTCATCCTTAATGTTTCCTCAAATAAGCAAAAGACAAATAATTATGAAGAGCTTGAGACTAATTACAAAACATTTTCTAATCTACTAGACATTGCAATTGAAATCACCCATCTCCTTGCCTAATTCTAGGGCCAATGGAAGAACTAATGAAAAGAAAGTGAAAAATAACTTTCATTGTGTGCCAATTACATGCCAAACACTGGACTGGACTCTTTCGTGTAGTATCTCGGTTAACTTTCACTATGGTCCATAAGATAGTTATTGCTAAGTCACTTCAGTCGTGTCTGACTCTTTGTGACAGCATGGACTATAGCCTACCAGGCTTTTCTGTCCATAGGATTCTCCAGGCAAGAATACTGGAGTGGGGCGTGATGCCCTCCTCTAGGGAATCTTCCCGACCCAGGGATTGAACCCTGATCTCCCTCATGGTTATGGATCCTTTACCACTGGGCCACCAGGGAAGCTCCAGACAGTTATTGCCACTGCCATTTTACAGACTTCTGAAGTAATTCTCAGAAAGTGGCCTCATTTGTAATGAGAAGAAGGACAGGTCCTAGAGTTTCAGAAGACTGAGGAGAGAGTAACCCAGGATTAGGGGAGCCCCTCTCGTTTCTCCTTCAGTAGGCAAAAGCTGAGGAAGTAATCAGGGGACAGAAATGCACCTTCCATGTGCAGATGTAAATATTTAGAATACCCTACATTTATGTGGCACCTGTTACACAATTCATCCTCTGTTGCCTTTGACATTTTATCATTCTAAAGTGACCTTTGCCCTTTAGCATAACACTAATCCACGAAAAGGAAAGAAGATAGAAATGGACACTGACAAGTGTGACGTGAAGATCCTGGAGAAGGTGTTTTATACCCCTGTGCTTCTGCTTACAATCAGTTTTTCTCTTCTGTCCTAATAATGTGGTTAGCCAAGCCAGACAAAATCCCAGAAATGGCTCTTTCCTCTCATTTCTGAGACGTCAAAATAATAAATAGGTTCATCATGTCAGCCATATTGACTTGGGTCATCTTCAATGGATGCCATCCTTTAGGAGTGCAGAAGCTGCATTCTAGGATTTCTGTTGAAGGATTTAGGTTTTTGGCCTGGAAAGAAAACTTACTTTTTCCTTTTCCCTTTTATCTGTGTGAACACTAGCATCTAGGTCTTATGGAACCTTGTCTGGGAAGAAACTGTGAGAGAATTCTGATATCTGTAGCTTGGCAGCAAGTCTTTATAAATGCATCTGACAATATAGAGGAAGCTTTTATATCAGTGAAAAACACAGGTGGTAGATGAAGAGCCATGGCCACTGATTTTGACACCACCTGAGACCTGGGTCATTGGTGTAGAGTGTGTGTATTGCCATCATTTGAAATTGACTCTGAAATTGGCTGCCACCACCCTTGTTGCCCCGTGTCCCAGGGACCTGCCTCAGTAGTCACTGAGGCCTGGTGGCCTGGTGGGTCTTGGGTGGAAACCAAGAGAGAGGTCGTAGCCCTTCCTCATTGGTTCTGGAATCTGCAAAAAAGGTAGAGAGATCCCTCCCTATCTCCCCATCATTGATATGACAAAGGATCCAACCTTTAGGCAAAACCAGCGCTTTTATTGCATTTTATGTATGGCTGATTGATTGGATAGTGCATTAAAATGAAGTGAAAGGAGTTAGTTTTCCATTGCTAACATCTTTATTTATTGAATTACTTATGTCTGTGCATCGTCCTTTTCTAAGGAGAAAGGGAATTACGATATGACAAGTTCATCTGCTTCAGCAAGGGCCTGGAGCTGGAAGCAGCTCTTTCCCTCTACCATTGAAACTCCGTGTGTGCCTTTATGTGCCTCACACTCAGGAACCTGGCATCCTCCTATCCTTCCTTTCAACATATTTACTGTTGAGAATATGCATCTGCTTTGCATCAGGTACAGTTCTGGGCACTAAGGAATTAAAGATAAATAATTTGTAGTATCTATCACCACCAAGCTCCAAGTCTAGCAGAAGAGACAGATGGAAAAGAGATCATTATGCTGCCACGTGTGAGAGCCAGGGACAGAGATGATTGAGGTGCTGCGGGAGCCCAGGGTGGGGGCTTTCAGAGAGAAGGACTCCAGCATCCCTGGTAACACTTTTGAAAACTTGCTTGAAATTAATCAGATACTTGCCAACCCATATTCCCCAAGCAGGATCACAATATGACACTGTGCAAAGAGGAGGAACCTGGAGTCAGATGACTAATGGATACTGGGGGAAACAGAGGCAGCTACAAAAGTCAGGGAAGAAGCAGAAAGCTTGAGTAGGAAGAGTGAGGGAAAAGAATAAAACCCACTAAGGAGGAAAACTGAAGGAGGAATTGACTGAGCAAGTAGTATGTGTGGCCAAATGACAAGAAAAAGGCTGCCAGACCATATGAAGGCTGCTTAACTCATACTACATATAGTTTTGTCAATTCCATTTTTATAGACCAATGCTATCAATGCAAATGATATGTATTATCAGTTTGGCCCCCCAGTCCCTGGCAAATGCTGAAAAACATGTTAGCTGAGCCGTAAGGGAAGTTTTTAGGAGATAGTCGCTCCCTTTTGTTCATGAATTTATCTTGGACGCCAACTCTCTCTCCAAGCCAGGGCCTCGACATCTAACTCAGGTCCTGCTCACAGAACGTTTCCACTAAGTGTCTGACCTGCCATCCTTTTCCTTTGAAATGTGAGCCCCTCGTTCTCCTACATTCCCCCTTGGTCATCATGCCTTTCACTGAGTACATGTTGGCTGATTCAATGAATGAGCAAAGAAAATAATAATGCATCTTAGCAGCCAACAAAGTTGTGAGTCGAAAATCCTTAGTTCTACTAAGTCGCGGATCGTCAGTGACTTAGCCATCCAAAGATATACTGACATACACGTTAAGTTTCTGGCCCAACCATTTTGGTTTTGTTTTAAACTATTTTTTTTTAATCTTGGCCTCTTTTATTGTTTTTTTCATTTATTTATTTTCATCCATCTTCATTCGTTGGCCTACATGGGCCTCCCATCATGGTGGCCTCTCTCGTTGCTGAGCACCGGCTCTGGGCGCATGCGCAATTGGGCGCACTGGTGCAGCTGCTCCGCAGCACGTGAGACTTTCCCAGGCTAGGGATCGAACCAGTGACCCTTGCGTGGCAAGGTGGACTCTTTACCCACTAGGCCATCAGGAAAGCCCTGTTTTAAACTTATAATTTTTTATTGGGGCATAGCTGATAAACGATGTTGTGAGTGTTTCTGGTGTACAGCAAAGGGACTTGGACATATATATACATGTATTCATTCTCTTTCAAACTTCCCTCCCCTCCAGGCTGCCGCACAGCAGAGTGTCACGCGCTGTAGAGCAGGCCCTTGCTGGTTATCCATTTTAAATATAGCAATGTGTATATGTCAATTTCAAACTCCCTATCACTTTTCCCCACAACTGTTAATTCATTCTCGAGTCCATGAGTCTCTTTCTGTTTTGTAAGTTCATATTTGTATCATTTCTTTTTAGATTCCACATATAAAGGGTGACAGACCCATCCATTTTTAATTCCAAGAGTCCAATTATAAGGATTCTATTTTTAAATTATATTTTGTCATGAATTTATCTTGGGCCCCAGTCCCTGGCAACTGAAAAACATTAGCTGAGCCGTAAGAAGTTTAGGAGATAGTCGCCCTTTTGTTCATGAATTTATCTTGCCAACTCTCTCTCAAGCCAGGGCCTCGACATCTAACTCAGGTCCTGCTCACAGAACGTTTCCACTAAGTGTCTGACCTGCCATCCTTTTCCTTTGAAATGTGAGCCCCTCGTTCTCCTACATTCCCCCTTGGTCATCATGCCTTTCACTGAGTACATGTTGGCTGATTCAATGAATGAGCAAAGAAAATAATAATGCATCTTAGCAGCCAACAAAGTTGTGAGTCGAAAATCCTTAGTTCTACTAAGTCGCGGATCGTCAGTGACTTAGCCATCCAAAGATATACTGACATACACGTTAAGTTTCTGGCCCAACCATTTTGGTTTTGTTTTAAACTATTTTTTTTTAATCTTGGCCTCTTTTATTGTTTTTTTCATTTATTTATTTTCATCCATCTTCATTCGTTGGCCTACATGGGCCTCCCATCATGGTGGCCTCTCTCGTTGCTGAGCACCGGCTCTGGGCGCATGCGCAATTGGACGCACTGGTGCAGCTGCTCCGCAGCACGTGAGACTTTCCCAGGCTAGGGATCGAACCAGTGACCCTTGCGTGGCAAGGTGGACTCTTTACCCACTAGGCCATCAGGAAAGCCCTGTTTTAAACTTATAATTTTTTATTGGGGCATAGCTGATAAACGATGTTGTGAGTGTTTCTGGTGTACAGCAAAGGGACTTGGACATATATATACATGTATTCATTCTCTTTCAAACTTCCCTCCCCTCCAGGCTGCCGCACAGCAGAGTGTCACGCGCTGTAGAGCAGGCCCTTGCTGGTTATCCATTTTAAATATAGCAATGTGTATATGTCAATTTCAAACTCCCTATCACTTTTCCCCACAACTGTTAATTCATTCTCGAGTCCATGAGTCTCTTTCTGTTTTGTAAGTTCATATTTGTATCATTTCTTTTTAGATTCCACATATAAAGGGTGACAGACCCATCCATTTTTAATTCCAAGAGTCCAATTATAAGGATTCTATTTTTAAATTATATTTTTTCAATGTTCCTAAATTTTCTATTACTAAGGCGATACCATTATTTAATCTTTAAAGATAAATGAATACTTTCTAAAGACCATTTCTTCTCAATAAAGAAGGAAAATGTGCAGAGAGATCCAGTCTTTTGTGGCCCAGGTGTGTGCATGGAGCAGGGGAGACTGGATAATTTAGAGGAAATGGGAAAGAGGTTGGTAGTTCAGAAAATATATTGTAATACAGTGTAGAAAGCATTAACTTTGGAATACTGGATGTGGCTTATTAATATGGGAATCATTACAAAAGTTGACTAGGATGTGTGTGGAATAATGTTGATAACTATATAGTCTAATGTGAGTTTTGAAAAACAAATATACATTATCAGGGTCACATTTTTTAAAAATATGAATCCAGCACATGTCTCTCTGCCAAAAGCCCAAAAGAGTTTACGCAGTAAATATCTAGCAGCCTTTCTTAAAATAGTCTACTATCAGTATAGTGACTATATAGCTGTTAGTCTTAGAATTCCGACCCAGTTCCACCTAAGTAATTTCATCTTGCCTGCTTAAATTCCCCTACCATTGCCACTCAACACAGAATTCTTCTTCATTTTTCGTCCCATCTGAAGTGTTGCTCCATCCTGAAAAACAGTTTCATGTACCACTCTAAAGGTGACTGCTTTGCCATGATGAGTGAGGCAATTTTGCTATGTTAAGTGCTTTGGGAAAAAAGCACTTACATTGCTCCTGTAGAAACACAAGCTAATATTACTCAATGAACCTTCCTTTCAGCGGTTGTGCTGTGTGGCATTTTCAAAACGAAGAGGCCTTCACACAGTGCAGCATATTTATGTGATGTATTCAAAATGGGCCTATTTCCTGAAAGCATCTGGGAATATATAGAGAAGAAATATGAAAGAAACAGAAATTAAATACAGATGAAGTTAAACAGCTAACAGTAGAGAGGCCAGTGGGGTTGGTAAACCATGACTTCAAACCTAGATCCCAACTTCTAAATAATAGGGAAGAACGGAGACTAATCACATGAGATGCATCCTCTGGTGCAACTTTCATCTTGCTGAATTCTAAATGACTGTTCTGAGAGGTTCTTGGGGTCAGCAAATGTGTCCCAACCACAGAATTCAGAGCTTCATAGACTTTGGAATAAGATAGATTTGGAAATGTACTGAATATTATTACATGCAGCATTTATAAGACTATTCTGTTTTTTAAAAGCATAGCAAGCACTGAACATATATGGATATATCACCCATTGGTTTCTAGAGCACCTCACCTGTTTTTTCTTTGAAATTAGTCCTATTCATGTGATAGTCTTTTAGCCAAATTGTATTTTCATTTTAGGAAAATTTCTTAGCCTGTTTTCAGGATATATGTTTGCTTTAAAAAAAAAATTAAAAAAAAAGTACTAATGATCTCTAAATGCTCAAAAGTGACTTAAGGTTAATTCAGGTGTATTCGCAGAAATATCTCAACACATGTCGCTGGACCCCCGGGAGGAATACAAGTGGAAGAGCAATGTCAGTTCATTTTTGGATGTTGACTTTATCATCAAATAACAGTAGTAGATACTCATTCTAGTTGTTTTTTCTAGTTCTATCATAAGCAAGCCAACATTTTCTCTGTCCTTTCATCTTAAAGTCTTACATTCATACTTAAAGAAAATAAGGGTAGATTTTCCAGGAAAACATCAAGGCCTTTGACACTGGATGCTTTATTTGACCAAGATAAAAAGACTTACCTCATTCAGGCAACTGTTGTGACTTTTATTGTAATGTTTTGATTAATTCTACAAATGGTTCTGGGCCTTTCACATCACCTTATGAACTTGAATATTTTAAAATCTTTTTTAATGTTGTAAAGCAGAGATGGTAAAGGAAGCCCGGAAGCTGGAGCTCACAGATCTGGGTCAGCATCCAGTTTCCTTGTTGACTGGCTTGACTCCCTTTCTTTAAAACGGTGCTAAAGACAGCACTTACCTCTAAGAGTCAGGAGGGTTAAGTGGGAGGCTGTGTGCATTGCTTCCCTGCGGGTAGGTAGGAAGTGCGTGCTAATTGGGGTCCTTCTACAGAGGAGCTACACGTTCACCTTCAGATCTGGGCCAATGGCTGTCTGATGATCCTTTTTAAATTCTTAAATGACTGTTCTGAGAGGTTCTTGGGGTCAGCAAATGTGTCCCAACCACAGAATTCAGAGCTTCATAGACTTTGGAATAAGATAGATTTGGAAATGTACTGAATATTATTACATGCCGCATTTATAAGACTATTCTGTTTTTTAAAAGCATAGCAAGCACTGAACATATATGGATATATCACCCATTGGTTTCTAGAGCACCTCACCTGTTTTTTCTTTGAAATTAGTCCTATTCATGTGATAGTCTTTTAGCCAAATTGTATTTTCATTTTAGGAAAATTTCTTAGCCTGTTTTCAGGATATATGTTTGCTTTAAAAAAAAAATTAAAAAAAAAGTACTAATGATCTCTAAATGCTCAAAAGTGACTTAAGGTTAATTCAGGTGTATTCGCAGAAATATCTCAACACATGTCGCTGGACCCCGGTAGGAATACAAGTGGAAGAGCAATGTCAGTTCATTTTTGGATGTTGACTTTATCATCAAATAACAGTAGTAGATACTCATTCTAGTTGTTTTTTCTAGTTCTATCATAAGCAAGCCAACATTTTCTCTGTCCTTTCATCTTAAAGTCTTACATTCATACTTAAAGAAAATAAGGGTAGATTTTCCAGGAAAACATCAAGGCCTTTGACACTGGATGCTTTATTTGACCAAGATAAAAAGACTTACCTCATTCAGGCAACTGTTGTGACTTTTATTGTAATGTTTTGATTAATTCTACAAATGGTTCTGGGCCTTTCACATCACCTTATGAACTTGAATATTTTAAAATCTTTTTTAATGTTGTAAAGCAGAGATGGTAAAGGAAGCCCGGAAGCTGGAGCTCACAGATCTGGGTCAGCATCCAGTTTCCTTGTTGACTGGCTTGACTCCCTTTCTTTAAAACGGTGCTAAAGACAGCACTTACCTCTAAGAGTCAGGAGGGTTAAGTGGGAGGCTGTGTGCATTGCTTCCCTGCGGGTAGGTAGGAAGTGCGTGCTAATTGGGGTCCTTCTACAGAGGAGCTACATGTTCACCTTCAGATCTGGGCCAATGGCTGTCTGATGATCCTTTATGTATCTCTACCTAGATCTTTCATTATTGTCTACTCAAAATGTCCTTGATCATCAACACAATAACTGTACAGCTGGAGAACATTGCCTTTATGTCTTAATGCCCTGCTTCTCTGGCCTTGCCCTTTCAGCATGGATTTAGGGACTGTGAATGGTTTCTCAAGACTCATTGATGTATTCCTGTAGGTGCTTTAAAACCTATCTTTTTACACCCACTTGTCTTTTCTTTAATGTTATTTTGAAAGAATATACCCTTGAGAATGGAGATGAAGTTGAAAGCCAAGTATTTTTGTGACAGGCGCACACTTCTTCATTCCTGCCACTTTCTGAAGGTCCACCTCAATCAACATCCCTCAGCATGCATGACCTGCCACATCCTGTCTGCATCCCCCTTGCTTTCTTTGCCCATGCCACCTGTGTCCTTCACTCTGACACTTACTGAACATTTCTGGGTGCCCTCTGGTTGGGTCTGACTCCAAAATCAGACACCTCAGCCTACTTTCTCTTTGGTTCATCTGTCAACTGCCCATGTGCTTGTCCTGGTTGATCTCAGGGGCTTCAGCACACGCCCTCCTAGATGGTCAGAGCTATAGATCCTTAGGGCTTTGGAGCTAGAATGCCCACAAGTCATCTGAGAACCCAAACATTTACACACAGGAACCAGAGAGCTCAGTGTCACACGCTTAGGCTGTCGTGAAGGCAGTACTAGAAACCATGTATCCTTTGGTATTCCCTCATTCATAAGCACTTGCCTAAAATCTCTCCTTCCAACTCAGCTACTGTGTTATTTAGCATAAAAAAAAAAATCTAATAGGAAAATAGCTGCAGCATTCTGAAAACCACCTCAATGGTGTCACCTTTAATTTTATACCTGGTGCCAAATATTCCTTCCTCAGTCATACGCTTGTCCTAAGGACAGGATATACCTCTGTACTCTCACAATCAGGGAGGTTACTTGTAATGTTAAGTTCTGGAAGAGGCTAAACACTAAAAGATGACTGAGGAAGAGAAACGTGATACAACTTGCAGTATGAGGGCTGCTGCCTAAAGTTCCCAAGGGCATTTGTTTGTTTGAAGCAGCCTCCTTAAGGAGCGAGGGCAGAGAAATGACATTTCAAAGCCCTGGAGCCCCAAAGGACTCCCCTGCCTCCCTCCTGTTGACCTCATACACATACATCCACAGGCTCCAGCCACCAGCCTGGGACTCATCTGGGCCCTTTGCTGGATTGACAAGTTCAAGTGGTACACAGATGTTAGTTCTAACCTGACTCCGAACCCGGGGCCTGCCTTAACCATCCACAAGCTCTGAGACCCTCGGAAAGCTCTTCCATCTCTAGGGTCTTGGTCCACCATCATGAACGACAATGATAGTACTTCCCACTGCAGTCAGCTGGAAAAATCAACGGAGTCTCTAGTCCTGAATGTTAGTCCAATACCAGGCCTGGGCCCACCCATTGAAAGGCTGGCTAAGGGCTCACTGCCTCTCTCTCTCTCCTTCTCTTCCTCCCCTTTCCACCCTTCATTCTCTTCCTCCTTAGCTGGCAAAGGATCTTTATCTTGAACCACAGAGTATATATTGGAGGTAAATGTAAGCAAGGTGTAAAGACAAAGGAAATAACAAAAGTTCCCCTACCGTTTCATACCATGAATCAGAGAGAAGAAATGAGCTCATTACCTTTTAGAAGAAGTGAGTTTTTTTCTTGTTTTTGTCTTTTAACAGCCCACCAATTTTTTTTTTCCTTTGGGTCCAGCGACCCATGATACAGGACACACTGTCCTTTTTTCCTCTTCGTCCTCTTCGTTTGCCTTTTGGTTCACGTGGCACTGAGCAACAAAATAATAAAAAATATATATTTTTTAATAATGCTGATACACAGACGAGGTAGACAAAAGGGCTCCCATTGCTTGCTGAATTGCCCACTAATCACTCTGGGCGGAACCAGCAGGGAATTCTGACAACACACCTGACTTTTCATTTATTTATTTTTTATTGGCTCTGGGAGAGGTTTGTGATTCATTCTATGTAGGCAGCGAGGCCTTGTACTACAGGAACAAATCGTCCCTGGGGTGGCTTGCTTTATTAACTTTTAGAGCGAAAGAGGGAGAAATAGCAGAATTGCTTTAACCGCAATATGCTGGCAAAAAGTTTAGTCTTTTTTAGTTCATCGACACCTCAAACATTTTAGCTGGTCCTGTTTCTTAATGATAGAGGAGCTACTGATGAAGAAGAGACCATAGAGAGAGTTGAAAGGAGGCTGGTTAAACGAGACCCGAGCGGTGGTCATGGCCCTGCCTTCTGTTTGTCCCATCAAATCCCCAGACCCCTCGTATCATGGGGACTCAGTGATCTCTGTAAAATAAAGGGGTTGGACTAGATGTTGTCCTATCTAAAGTTTTATTTTTTATTGAATTGTATTTGATTTGCAAAGTTGTATTAGTTTCAGATTGTACAGCAAAGTGATTCAGTTATATATATATATACATACACACACACACACAATGTTCTTTTTCAGATTCTTTTCTTATTACAGGTTATTACAAAATATCAAATATAGTTCCCTGTGTCCTATAGCAGGTCCTTATTGTTTATCTATTTTATATATAGTAGTGCATGCATGCTCAGTCACCTCAGTCATGTCTAACTCTTTGTGACCCTACGGACGGCAGCTTGCCAGATTCCTCTGTCCGTGGGATTCTCCAGGTGCAAATACTGGAGTGGGTTGCCCTGCCCTCCTCCAGGAGATCTTCCCGACCCAGGGATCAAACTCACATCTCCTGCATATTCTGCATCATGAGCAGATTCTTTACCCCTGAGCCACCAGGGAAGCCCCATGTATAGTATTATCTATCTGCTAATCCCAAATTCCTATCCCTGCCCAACCCTTTCTCCTTTAGTAACCATAAGTTTGTCTTCCATGTCTATGAATCTATTTGTTTTATAAATATGTTCATTGATTTCACCTTGTTAAGATTCCACATGCAAACAATAGCCTATCACGTTTGTCTTTTCCTGACTTACTTCCCTTGGTATGATATTTTCCAGGTCTATCCATGTGACTGCAAATGGCATTATTTCATTTTTTTTATGTTTGAGTAGCATTCCGTTATGCATATGTACCACATCCTCTCTATCCATCCTCTGTCGATAGGCATTCAGATTGCTTCCTGCTCTGGCTAATGTAAATAGGGTTGCTGTGAACCTTGGGCTGCATGTATCCTTTCAAATATTGTCCTCTTTCAGCAAACTTCATGGATGATGATGAATTCATACCTTTAGTATGAACTTTGTTGGGAAGTGAAAGGAATCCTCCTCTCCTTACAGACAGAATCATCTTAATATAGCAACAAGCATCAGCTAGTCCTTAGTATGGCATCAAGTCCCCATAGTGATGTAGGAAGAGCCCGGTAATAGCAGAAGCCACCAAGGATCCCAGCACATGATCACGCAGCTCATGATTATGCCTCACCCTCCAGATGGCTACTCAGGGAGACTAAGAAGACCATCCAAACTGGTGAGGAATTCAAAGCAGCTCAAGTGTGATGTGCAGGTTAACCCAGGGGAAAGAGGAATGCATGTGCTTTCATAAGCTTGTCAAGGACAATCAGGACAGTTGGGCCCCACTTTGAAAAAACAGGCTCCCTAAGGGAGGTTTAGAGACAAGTGTAATGGCAGCAAAGAAAGAATGAGGAGAACTAAGGACTGAAATGCTTTATCTTTATTATCTAGGTTTTCTCTTTTGATATTCTCTTTAAAAGTGGTGAAGCACTTAGAATTTAATAAGTAAATAGAATGTTAATAAAACACACTGATACTTTCTGAGCAATTTAGATGCATCAGGTAATGAATGAGGAGGGAAAGAGGACAACAATCTTAGGTTCAGAGGCTGCTTTTTTTTAATACCAAATAATTTGCTTTCAATCTTTGGGTCTAGTTTCCTAAAAAGCCCACTTGTTGGTCAAGATCAACCCTCTAAATACCAAAACCCTTATGGGGCTATAAGGTGAAGATTCACTTCATCTCTCAGAAAGATTTCTAAGAATTCCTCACCCCCTTAAATTCTGTGAGTCATCATCAAGGCAAAGACTGATGTGAATTATTTGAATGTCCCTAGCTACAAATGACATAAAAATTATTCCTATGAAGAATCGGCAATAAAAATTTAAATAAAGGGTTATGGTCGGTAGTTTACCCTTTAATGTCCATCAAATTCATGATTTATAAGGGCCACTCTTTCTGGCTTGTGGTATAACTAAACATCTCAAAGATATAACATAGCAGCGAGATGATGCTTACATGAATATATTATATTTTTATGAAATGCAATGCATCATTCTACGAAAAGGAAACCAACATCTGGAAATGAGTCCTGTAGGTTCTAATTTCTGTACTAGGACTACCAGGGAATTCTTCCCCACACACACAATTTGCATTTCCTTTTACAGTGTGGAAACAAAATAAGCCTCTTTATTTGCACTGGCTTCAGAATTAAATGAGTTTGTATATTTGTTCTCTTCTTCCTGGATTTGGTTTCAAAGTACACAGTTATTTTCATTAGATTTTCTTTTATTTGGCTTCAACTCTTCAGTTACTGGAATTATTCTAGGTGGCTGTCCTTGTGTTTTTCATCAGGTTATCTGTTCACTGTTTGAAATGGCATGTAATTGGTTCACTTCCATTTTCTATTATTTACCTCACTCTGTGGTACTATGGTTTCTTTAGCTAGATCTCACTCCCTGCCACGATCTGATCTTTTTTAAAGGGTTTTTTTTTTTTTTTTTTTGAGTATCTAGCACCATACCAACCCATTTCAGTATTCTTGGGCTTCCCTGGTGGCTCGGCTGGTAAAGAATCTACCTACAGTGCAGGAGACTTGGGTTCAATCCCTCACTTGGGAAGATAATTATCTGGAGTTAAATAGTGGTTAGATGGTAAGGAATCTGCCCTCAATGTTGGAGATGTGAGTTCCATCCCCTGAAAAAGGAAATAGCAGCCCATTCCAGTATTCTTTCCAAGAGAATTTCATGGCTCCTTCATGGGGTTGCAAAGAGTTGGACACAACTGAGCAATTTGACTATAGTTTTCACTTTCAAACACCATACAGGGTTGGGAAACCAGGCAAAGGATATATCTTGATGTTCAGTCAATGTGGACAAATTACAGGAAGGAACAGATTTCTTAAAGAAATTCCTCATTAACTAATTGGCAAAGACTGATGTGAATTATTTGAATGTCCCTAGCTACAAATGACATAAAAATTATTCCTATGAAGAATCGGCAATAAAATTTAAATAAAGGGTTATGGTCGGTAGTTTACCCTTTAATGTCCATCAAATTCATGATTTATAAGGGCCACTCTTTCTGGCTTGTGGTATAACTAAACATCTCAAAGATATAACATAGCAGCGAGATGATGCTTACATGAATATATTATATTTTTATGAAATTCAATGCATCATTCTACGAAAAGGAAACCAACATCTGGAAATGAGTCCTGTAGGTTCTAATTTCTGTACTAGGACTACCAGGGAATTCTTCCCCACACACACAATTTGCATTTCCTTTTACAGTGTGGAAACAAAATAAGCCTCTTTATTTGCACTGGCTTCAGAATTAAATGAGTTTGTATATTTGTTCTCTTCTTCCTGGATTTGGTTTCAAAGTACACAGTTATTTTCATTAGATTTTCTTTTATTTGGCTTCAACTCTTCAGTTACTGGAATTATTCTAGGTGGCTGTCCTTGTGTTTTTCATCAGGTTATCTGTTCACTGTTTGAAATGGCATGTAATTGGTTCACTTCCATTTTCTATTATTTACCTCACTCTGTGGTACTATGGTTTCTTTAGCTAGATCTCACTCCCTGCCACGATCTGATCTTTTTTAAAGGGTTTTTATTTTTTGAGTATCTAGCACCATACCAACCCATTTCAGTATTCTTGGGCTTCCCTGGTGGCTCGGCTGGTAAAGAATCTACCTACAGTGCAGGAGACTTGGGTTCAATTCGTCACTTGGGAAGATAATTATCTGGAGTTAAATAGTGGTTAGATGGTAAGGAATCTGCCCTCAATGTTGGAGATGTGAGTTCCATCCCCTGAAAAAGGAAATAGCAGCCCATTCCAGTATTCTTTCCAAGAGAATTTCATGGCTCCTTCATGGGGTTGCAAAGAGTTGGACACAACTGAGCAATTTGACTATAGTTTTTCACTTTCAAACACCATACAGGGTTGGGAAACCAGGCAAAGGATAATCATCAATTTGATGTTCAGTCAATGTGGACAAATTACAGGAAGGAACAGAAATGACATTCATCACAGAGGCTGTTTGCAAAGTTAATGACAAACTTGGAATTTTGAGAAACAGCAAGAATTACCTTGTTTGGAAAAGCCAGAAATGTCAACTATTTTTTTTTTAAGATTCACCTAGAAATGACCACTGACAGAAAGAAAACCAGCTATACTTTTCAATTTCAGGAGAAAAGATCTAAAAAGTTATCTCTCTCTAGATCTAAAAAGTTATCTCTCTCTACAATAAGATTCTGCATTCCCGCAGAAACTCTTCATCTACCTTACAACACATCAGAAGCCATCAAGGGCCTATTTGTCCTGTAGGCCAGCACTAATAAAGTTTTGCAGGCATTTTTGATGGTGTACGTAGCAGGTGAGGAGAGAGGCAGGGAGCTTTAGGGCAAGGGGGAGGGGAGCCAGTTAGTGTCTATCAAGTTATAGAAGAAAATATCCCCAGATTTTAAAAATTTTGTTCTAATAATTCATTTAACAAACGTTCATTTAACAACCCTTAGGATCTAATTACTGTTCCCCGGGATGAGACGACAGAAGTGAATGACAGAAAGGAAATTCCTGCCATCTTAAAGGATTACAAAACATTGAGCAGGGGAGGAACAAGAGCAAATATACATAAAATAATTCAGCAAATATTGAGTGTGATGAAGAACAAAGCAATTGGATAAGAGTGACTAGAAGTTTGCAAGGCAGTTAGAGAAGGTTTTTCTAAGAAGTGTCATTTAGGTAGAGACTAAAGAAAATTAGGAAATGATCTGTAGATATAGGGAGGGATAGTATTCAAGGAAGAAGGAACAAACAAAGGCCCTGGGGCAGGAGGGGGTCTGGCCTGTAGACTATAAAAAATTTTAAAATTTCCTCACAGCAAAAACTACCATGAACAAAGTCAAAAGATAAACAGCAGTTGCAGGGAAAGGTAACTTATGAAACCCAAAGGCAAGTATCTCTAATATGTTTTTTAAATAAATTCCTTTATATCAACATGAAAAAAGTAATAATCCAATAGAAAAATAAACAGAATATGAAGAGGAAAAGCAATTGAAATGGCTTTAAAGCATAGTAAACGATGGTCAACCTTATTTGCAAGCAGGGAAATTCAAGTGAAAACCACACTGGCATGCAGTTTCTTACCCTATCAGATTGGCAAAGATCCAAGCATTTGATCTTAGGCCATCTAAAAGTTTGAGCCTTAGAGAACTAGACACAGTCATGTGTTTCTCTTGAAAATGTAAACAGGTACAGCCTTTATAGGCCAAACTTAAGGACTAACCATCAACATCTTAAATGCCCGTGTCTTTGACCCAGACTTGTAAGACTTTATCCAATAGATTTATTTGTGCACGTGCTAAATGAATTATGGACAAGGATATTCACTGTGGCGTTATTTGTAATAGCAGGAAACCACAGGACATGTGGAGTAGTGAGAAATGAATGAGCAGGCAGGACTGGAGTCTGATCGTGAACCTCTTTTTAAACCTGAACCCTTGGCGGTTCTTGAGCAGGTAAAACGAGAATCAGGCTGTGTTTAGAACAACTTGTGTGTCATCAGTTTCAGGTTGGATTGGGTCCTCAGTGACAACTTCAGTGTCCTTGAAAGAGTTCTGACGGCGCTCGAAGTGGGGAGTCCTTGTGTAGAGAGGGGTTGGGGCGCCAGGGGTGGCCAGGCACAGGGCTGCGGATGGAGCAGAGACCAGCTTAAGACAGGCCTTTCTTATGGGCTAAGAGGTTCAGACTTTATCCTGAAGGCAGTGGTAACCTTTAGAGGGAGGCCGTGACCTCATCAGATTTGCATTTTTCAAAGGAGAGCTCTGCTGGCAATGTCAGAGAAGAGATTACAGACTGCAAGGCCAGAGTGGGGAGAGTGATTAGTGTGAAAAATAAGAACATGGTCCAGAGAGGGATTCATATTCTTCCTATTTGGCAGTTCTTTATGAATCAAAATTCTACAAGTGAAAATGTCTTACCTACAGAATTGCCTTAAAAATCCAAAGTGAAAAAAATTTGTTTAGCTCTATCCTTCCTTTTGGTGGCTTCATGAAGGCAGCGTTTGTTAAAATGTATTAAATTGCACACTTTAATATGTGCACTTTGTTTTAGATCACGTATATCCCTATAGAGCCATAAATATTTTTTAATCAAAACTGTCGTTAATAAGGAAAAACAAAAGAAACCCTTTTGAGTAGGCTTCATTGAAGGCAGACGCAAACGATGGTCAACCTTATTTGCAAGCAGGAAATTCAAGTGAAAACCACACTCTCATTTACCCTATCAGATTGGCAAAGATCCAAGCATTTGATCTTAGGCCATCTAAAAGTTTGAGCCTTAGAGAACTAGACACAGTCATGTGTTTCTCTTGAAAATGTAAACAGGTACAGCCTTTATAGGCCAAACTTAAGGACTAACCATCAACATCTTAAATGCCCGTGTCTTTGACCCAGACTTGTAAGACTTTATCCAATAGATTTATTTGTGCACATGCTAAATGAATTATGGACAAGGATATTCACTGTGGCGTTATTTGTAATAGCAGGAAACCACAGGACATGTGGAGTAGTGAGAAATGAATGAGCAGGCAGGACTGGAGTCTGATCGTGAACCTCTTTTTAAACCTGAACCCTTGGCGGTTCTTGAGCAGGTAAAACGAGAATCAGGCTGTGTTTAGAACAACTTGTGTGTCATCAGTTTCAGGTTGGATTGGGTCCTCAGTGACAACTTCAGTGTCCTTGAAAGAGTTCTGACGGCGCTCGAAGTGGGGAGTCCTTGTGTAGAGAGGGGTTGGGGCGCCAGGGGTGGCCAGGCACAGGGCTGCGGATGGAGCAGAGACCAGCTTAAGACAGGCCTTTCTTATGGGCTAAGAGGTTCAGACTTTATCCTGAAGGCAGTGGTAACCTTTAGAGGGAGGCCGTGACCTCATCAGATTTGCATTTTCAAAGGAGAGCTCTGCTGGCAATGTCAGAGAAGAGATTACAGACTGCAAGGCCAGAGTGGGGAGAGTGATTAGTGTGAAAAATAAGAACATGGTCCAGAGAGGGATTCATATTCTTCCTATTTGGCAGTTCTTTATGAATCAAAATTCTACAAGTGAAAATGTCTTACCTACAGAATTGCCTTAAAAATCCAAAGTGAAAAAAATTTGTTTAGCTCTATCCTTCCTTTTGGTGGCTTCATGAAGGCAGACGTTTGTTAAAATGTATTAAATTGCACACTTTAATATGTGCACTTTGTTTTAGATCACGTATATCCCTATAGAGCCATAAATATTTTTTTAATCAAAACTGTCGTTAATAAGGAAAAACAAAAGAAACCCTATAAAGTGCTGTGGACCTTCTGAGTAGGCAAGTTCAAGTTCTCTACGCTTAAGGCTACATTTTCTCCTGGTTATTCAGGTCCTGTCTGCCTGCTGCTGTGGTATATCCCTCAGTCCCCTGCCCCTCCAGCCCCACAAGCTAAGCTCTCTTTCCAGGCCTCTCCTGAGACTCATTCACGTCCAAGATCGCACGAGAATTTTAATCAGTTGATTTGAGTGAAAGTAAGTGCTTTCCTGGTGGCTTAGACCATAAAGAGTCTGCCTGCAATGTGGGAAACCTGGGTTCAAGCCCTAGTTTGGGAAGGTCCCCTGGAGAAGGAAATGGCAACCCACTCCAGTATTCTTGCCTGGAGAATCCCATGCACAGAGGAGCCTGGTGGGTTATAGTCTGTGGGGTTACAAAGAGTTAGACACAACTGAGTGACTAACACACAGACACATCCATTTCCCTGGGATTTCCCAGGTGGCACAACTGGTAACGAGTCTACCAGTGCAGGATACACAAGAGATGTGGGTTTGATCCCTGGGTCAGGAAAAATCCCCTGGAAAAGAAAATGGCAAGCCAGCCCCGTATTCTTGCCAGGATAATCCCACAGACAGAGGAGCCTGGTGAACTACAGTCCATAGAGTCAGAAAGAGTCAGACAGGACTGAATACACACATACACACACATACATACACACACCCCGTTTCCCCACCCCTCTGCAGGTGATTTTCCAAATTTATTTCTACTCTGTTGTTACTTACACAAAGATCAATAACATCTCATTTTAAAAGAAAGTCCTTCTCGTCTTGCCTCCCTAAAGCATTTTGAAAATCTCCTCCAGGTTAAAATAAGTAGCATTCAACAAAGTTATTTCTGATTTTGCATCTTTTGTCAAAAGATAAGTTTAAAAGATACCTAATCATATGAAATCCTACTAATTTTTCCCGTGGCTTCATGAAGGCAGCGTTTGTTAAAATGTATTAAATTGCACACTTTAATATGTGCACTTTGTTTTAGATCACGTATATCCCTATAGAGCCATAAATATTTTTTTAATCAAAACTGTCGTTAATAAGGAAAAACAAAAGAAACCCTATAAAGTGCTGTGGACCTTCTGAGTAGGCAAGTTCAAGTTCTCTACGCTTAAGGCTACATTTTCTCCTGGTTATTCAGGTCCTGTCTGCCTGCTGCTGTGGTATATCCCTCAGTCCCCTGCCCCTCCAGCCCCACAAGCTAAGCTCTCTTTCCAGGCCTCTCCTGAGACTCATTCACGTCCAAGATCGCACGAGAATTTTAATCAGTTGATTTGAGTGAAAGTAAGTGCTTTCCTGGTGGCTTAGACCATAAAGAGTCTGCCTGCAATGTGGGAAACCTGGGTTCAAGCCCTAGTTTGGGAAGGTCCCCTGGAGAAGGAAATGGCAACCCACTCCAGTATTCTTGCCTGGAGAATCCCATGCACAGAGGAGCCTGGTGGGTTATAGTCTGTGGAGTTACAAAGAGTTAGACACAACTGAGTGACTAACACACAGACACATCCATTTCCCTGGGATTTCCCAGGTGGCACAACTGGTAACGAGTCTACCAGTGCAGGATACACAAGAGATGTGGGTTTGATCCCTGGGTCAGGAAAAATCCCCTGGAAAAGAAAATGGCAAGCCAGCCCCGTATTCTTGCCAGAATAATCCCACAGACAGAGGAGCCTGGTGAACTACAGTCCATAGAGTCAGAAAGAGTCAGACAGGACTGAATACACACATACACACACATACATACACACACCCCGTTTCCCCACCCCTCTGCAGGTGATTTTCCAAATTTATTTCTACTCTGTTGTTACTTACACAAAGATCAATAACATCTCATTTTAAAAGAAAGTCCTTCTCGTCTTGCCTCCCCTAAAACATTTTGAAAATCTCCTCCAGGTTAAAATAAGTAGCATTCAACAAAGTTATTTCTGATTTTGCATCTTTTGTCAAAAGATAAGTTTAAAAGATACGTCTAATCATATGAAATCCTACTAAATGGTTTTATCCTGGAGAAACAACGCCTTCGGGAATCTGTGCAGCAAGATGGTTTTAATCCAGTGCTATCCAGAGATCAGAGACCATGGCTGGTTCCTTGTGTCAGAGCTTTTGCTCTTCATAAAGTCAAGTACTTAGAGGAAAATATAGATCTTTACTTTCCTCCAAACCTGCTTTCTATCTCACGCGTTCTCACTCACATCCCAGGAGAAACATAATTGATTCTGAGACTAACCAGTGTGCATTTGGTATACTGTGACACTGTATGGAAACCTGGTGCAGGCTTGGAACAATTGTTTTTACATGTTCCCTTTCATGCGGTTTTTTTTTTTTTTTTGACTCTTACAGTGGATGGAGACAGGGGTTACATCATTAACGTTAAGTCTGTCAAATATTAATTGACTAGAGTTCTGAATGATTTGAATCTTGTCACATAAATTATAGGAAAAATATCTCTGAGCATTTTGTAAATATTGTAACTTGGCTGCTCCAATATTCTATTGGTACAAAATAAAATGTTCTCAGACTTAGCAGCTTAAAACAACAACAAGAATATTATTATAAACTACAGAACAGTGTGTCAGGAATTTGGGAAGCCTCGGCTGGCATTCTTCTGCCCCACGTGGGGTCACTAGGTGGTAATCAGCTGGCAGATGGGCCGGTCCAGCTGGCCTCACTCACATGCCTGGCACTCTGGCAGGAGTCTTAGTCCACGGGAGCTGCTATGACAAAAATATCAAAGACTGAGTGGCTGAAACAGAACGCGTTTGTCTCTGACAGTTCTGAGTGCTGGAAAGTCCTAGATCAAGGCACTAGCAACTGTGTGTCTGGGGAAACCTGCGTCCTGGTCCATAGCCTGCCACTGTCTGTGTCCTCAACATGGTGGGAAGGACAAGGGAACCATCTGGGTCCTTTAACAAGGACGTTAATCTCAATCTCAATCATGAAAGCTCAGCTCTCTTGATCTGATTACCTCCACGGGCGTCACCCCCAGATACCATCACCTTGGGGATTAGGTGTCAACCTACGAATTCCTCAGAGGACTCAAGTATTTTGTCTCTTGCAGTGAGGGTGGCTGGAAACCTGGGCCTGGCAGAGACTGTGCCCTGGCGTGCTTGCACGTGGCCAGCCCAGCATGGGGACCTCGGATAGAGTCTCAGGAGAGAGAAGGTGGTGGCTGCGGTCTCATAGTTACCTGCTCTGGAAATCAGCACTGCCCTTCCTCTGCATGCTCTGTTAGTCACAGCGGTGACCAAGCCTACCTGCTGATTCAGGGGGGTTGGAGAGAAACCCCACCTCTCACTGGGAAGTGAGTCAGACTTTGGTGTGATTTTTAACTAGCAAAGGGGCACCCTGTGAGAAAATACTGCCATTTTGTATCTCTCAGTAATGAACGCATCTATCAAAAAACAGCTATTATCAAAATATTAATTTGACAGGGCTTCCCTGGTGGTCCAGTGGGTTAAGAGTCTGCCTTGCAGGCAAGAGGCACCGGTTCAATCCTTGTTCTGGGAAGATCCCACGTGCCGCAGAACGACTGCTGTGTGTCCAATTACCAGCCAGCGCTGAGGGGCACATGCGCCCGGAGCTGGTGCTCTGCAAGGAGAGAGGCCACTGCCATGCGAGGCCCACATAGGCCAAAGAACAAAGTTGGATGAAAATAAATAAATGAAAGACCAATAAAAGTGGCCAAAATTTAATATATATATATATATTAATTTGATGTACAAAAGAGCAGCAACTGCCTATCTTATAGTCATCCACGTGCATTTTACCACCTGACTCCTCATGTCACTCGCTGTCAATAAGTCCACCAAAATATCTTGCCAGTTACTCCTCTGCTTTCTAATTCCACTGCCAGAGGTGGTACCTTATAGCAGCAAACCTTTGTCGTGTGCCAGGCATTGTGCAAATGTCTTTCCAGGCACTGTCTCATTTGATTACTCATGCACCCCTGTAAGTAAAGATTGTCGTACTCTCCGCTTCATAAATGAAGAAAATGGGACTCTGTGAATCAAGGGACACATATTATCTCACAGGAATTTAATGGATGAACCAACACGAAAACCAAAGCACCTGACTCCATCTAACCAAAGTCGGGTTTCCTCACTCCCAACCAGAAAGTCCATGCTGATATGAGTGGAATGTCTTGGCCCAGAGGTGCAGCTTTTCCTGCACCCTGTGAGTGGGCACCTTCTTGCTGAGTTGCTACACATGCCTCTTGTCTTGATAGGGTCATCACATCTCTCTGTGCACCAGAACCTCATATTGAGATACTAGCGACTTCTGTTGGTGGTGGTGGTGGTTACTCTCTAACTCATGTCTGACTCTAGTCCACCAGGCTCCTCTGTCCATGGGACTCTCCAGGCAAGAATACTGGAGTGGGTTGTCATGCCCTGCTCCAGGGGATCTTTCCACCCAAGAACTGAACCCATATCTCCTACTTGGTAGGCAGATTCTTTACCACTGAGCCACCAGGGAAACCTGCCAGTTACTTCTAATCTGTCTAAATAACATCAGAAACAAAAAAGTTCTGTATATGCTTGAGCATGACCATAGTCGTTTGTTTAAAGAGAAACAACACAGAAACTGTGTACAGAAAAGACCCGCTGATCGTTAGCTGACATACTCGAACTGCCCTGGTTTAATTGGCAATAGATAACAGCTCCTAGAGCCTGCTTAAAAATAATGTTCCAAATACTTCAAAATACAAATGGCATGGAGATAATTAAGATAGCACAGAATGACAGCCTCTTGAGGAAGTTATGGCCATGTTGTGACTTAATTGGTTTCAGAGACTTACTAACTACTGCCTTGGTGTCATAAAAGTCATCTATGTCTTCCTTGCTTTGGGAAGAGAGAAGCATGGCTTCCCCCGGCCCAGAAGGAGAGGAAAGGTTGTCCTGACACCTGGGGAGCTTGACTGCTGGTGGACTTTCCCAGCAAGTGGGAGGCAAACCACTCAAGCTGGGAAGCCCTTGGCTGCTCAGTGGACCACAAATGGACCACAAACATCCTGGGGTGGGTCGGGGACTTTCCCAGCTGAGGACTCAGCTGGGATTGTCGTACTCTCCGCTTCATAAATGAAGAAAATGGGACTCTGTGAATCAAGGGACACATATTATCTCACAGGAATTTAATGGATGAACCAACACGAAAACCAAAGCACCTGACTCCATCTAACCAAAGTCGGGTTTCCTCACTCCCAACCAGAAAGTCCATGCTGATGTGAGTGGAATGTCTTGGCCCAGAGGTGCAGCTTTTCCTGCACCCTGTGAGTGGGCACCTTCTTGCTGAGTTGCTACACATGCCTCTTGTCTTGATAGGGTCATCACATCTCTCTGTGCACCAGAACCTCATATTGAGATACTAGCGACTTCTGTTGGTGGTGGTGGTGGTTACTCTCTAACTCATGTCTGACTCTAGTCCACCAGGCTCCTCTGTCCATGGGACTCTCCAGGCAAGAATACTGGAGTGGGTTGTCATGCCCTGCTCCAGGGGATCTTTCCACCCAAGAACTGAACCCATATCTCCTACTTGGTAGGCAGATTCTTTACCACTGAGCCACCAGGGAAACCTGCCAGTTACTTCTAATCTGTCTAAATAACATCAGAAACAAAAAAGTTCTGTATATGCTTGAGCATGACCATAGTCGTTTGTTTAAAGAGAAACAACACAGAAACTGTGTACAGAAAAGACCCGCTGATCGTTAGCTGACATACTCGAACTGCCCTGGTTTAATTGGCAATAGATAACAGCTCCTAGAGCCTGCTTAAAAATAATGTTCCAAATACTTAAAAATACAAATGGCATGGAGATAATTAAGATAGCACAGAATGACAGCCTCTTGAGGAAGTTATGGCCATGTTGTGACTTAATTGGTTTCAGAGACTTACTAACTACTGCCTTGGTGTCATAAAAGTCATCTATGTCTTCCTTGCTTTGGGAAGAGAGAAGCATGGCTTCCCCCGGCCCAGAAGGAGAGGAAAGGTTGTCCTGACACCTGGGGAGCTTGACTGCTGGTGGACTTTCCCAGCAAGTGGGAGGCAAACCACTCAAGCTGGGAAGCCCTTGGCTGCTCAGTGGACCACAAATGGACCACAAACATCCTTTCGCCACCCAGGGTCTGGGGCTCGAGGAAGAGCCACCACCCAATTACAGGGCTGTTCCAAGTCCCAGGACTGAGGACTCCAGCTGCCCTCCTTCACCACCTTGTCACCTTGTAACGTGTCTAAACTAGACTCCTCAGGGCAGCTGCCATGAGCATGACTTTTACATGGGAAGGCGAAATATTAGAGGGATTTTCTGAGAAGCTGCTTTTCATTTGGGGACCCCGGGGAATCCCCTCTTGCATAGTTATAACAGTGGAAAAGGGGAATTGATTGGGGAAGGGATGACTGTATTGTAAAGAGATGTGTATTTTTTTTTCCTACTTATGGTTGTCTGTAGTTACATTCTTTGGTTGCTAAGTTCTGTCCAACTTTTTTGTGACCCTGCGGACTGCACTACACCAGGCTTCCCTGCCCTTCACTTCTTCCAGAGTTTGCTCAGACTCATGTCCATTGAGTCAGTGAGGCTTTCCAACCATCGCATCCACTGTCCTCATCCCCTTTCTTCTCCTGTTTATCTGGCCTTCTCTCAGCTAATCTATTTTCACAAATAACTTTCTAGAAGAAAAATATAAGCCCAGAAAACCACTACCCCCTTGCCTCTGCCAGCCTTGCTCTCATTTGAACCAAAAACCTGGGTATGACTGTAATCAGTGCAAACATACTCTTATCCAAGCATTTTCCACACAATTTTGTCTGAGCTTTCCCAGGAATTAGAAGAATGCATGTATTTCTTTATAAAAGCAACATAGCATTTCAGTATATTGATGCATATTTATACTACTTCATGATTTATCAACAGATAGTTCAATTAATAAGAACTTTTGTAGTTGATCAGCACAATAGTCATTGTTATTCTTCGCATGTGTGTGGTAAAAAAGAAAAACACGTAACATGAAATCCACCCTCTTAACAAATGTTTCAGTGAAGTGTTTCAATACTGTACAATACAGTATTAAGTGTATACACATTGCTACTTTTAACAATGGTTCTGAGGTTTTGAGCCAATCTGCATGGGCCTTTGAGTCTTCAAAGGAGAATTTAATTTTACTTAGTAAAGCAAGTTTATTGTTTTTTTTTTTTTTTAAGTTAGTAATAGCCTAAACCAAGTAACTTAAAGTAGCATGCTCTGGCCATCTAAATTAAAAGAAAAATAAACTTTTCTATATAAAATAAACAAGATCCCACTATATAGTACAAGAGACTATATTCAATATCTTGTAATAAACCATAAAGGGAAAGAATATGACGAAGTATATGCATATGTATGTATACGTGAATCACTTTGCTGTACACCAGAAGATAGTATAGTCAATGAGAAATCAACACAATGGACATAGCCCAACAGGCTCATCTGTCTATGGAATTCTCCAGGCAAGAATAGTGGAGTGGTTTGCCAGTTCCTTCTCCAGGGGATCTTCCCAACCCAAGGATCGAAACTGGGCCTCCCAAATTGCAGGCAGATTCTTTACCATCTGGGTCACCAAGAAAGTCCATAAATCAATTATACTTCAATCCTAAATAAACAAAATTAAAACCAATAAATACATATATGTATATCAAAATGTATCACTGTAAATTCATTTGTGTAAAAAGCAAATGAATTGATATAAAGAATGGAAATTAAGGGCCAAGCAATTTGAGTGAACATTGCCATGTGGTTACACATTTAATAAACAGGATCATCAGTAAGATGGCCTTTGCCAAGGTCATGCAGGTAATTGGGGTCAAAAAAGAGGTGATGAGCTTGCAGACCCAGAAAGCAAAAAGCTGAGCTCTGTGGTGGAGCTGGGAGTCGGGGAGTGGTGAAAACAGGGAACTAAAGAGCGAAGTCACCATTAGAAGAATGCATGTATTTCTTTATAAAAGCAACATAGCGTTTCAGTATATTGATGCATATTTATACTACTTCATGATTTATCAACAGATAGTTCAATTAATAAGAACTTTTGTAGTTGATCAGCACAATAGTCATTGTTATTCTTCGCATGTGTGTGGTAAAAAAGAAAAACACGTAACATGAAATCCACCCTCTTAACAAATGTTTCAGTGAAGTGTTTCAATACTGTACAATACAGTATTAAGTGTATACACATTGCTACTTTTAACAATGGTTCTGAGGTTTTGAGCCAATCTGCATGGGCCTTTGAGTCTTCAAAGGAGAATTTAATTTTACTTAGTAAAGCAAGTTTATTGTTGTTTTTTTTTTTAAGTTAGTAATAGCCTAAACCAAGTAACTTAAAGTAGCATGCTCTGGCCATCTAAATTAAAAGAAAAATAAACTTTTCTATATAAAATAAACAAGATCC
Organism: Tragulus kanchil; assembly: GCA_022376925.1. NCBI lineage: Eukaryota > Metazoa > Chordata > Mammalia > Artiodactyla > Tragulidae > Tragulus > Tragulus kanchil. The sequence goes on along the minus strand of JAIOJX010000003.1, from coordinate 17,730,295 downwards.
CACTATATAGTACAAGAGACTATATTCAATATCTTGTAATAAACCATAAAGGGAAAGAATATGACGAAGTATATGCATATGTATGTATACGTGAATCACTTTGCTGTACACCAGAAGATAGTATAGTCAATGAGAAATCAACACAATGGACATAGCCCAACAGGCTCATCTGTCTATGGAATTCTCCAGGCAAGAATAGTGGAGTGGTTTGCCAGTTCCTTCTCCAGGGGATCTTCCCAACCCAAGGATCGAAACTGGGCCTCCCAAATTGCAGGCAGATTCTTTACCATCTGGGTCACCAAGAAAGTCCATAAATCAATTATACTTCAATCCTAAATAAACAAAATTAAAACCAATAAATACATATATGTATATCAAAATGTATCACTGTAAATTCATTTGTGTAAAAAGCAAATGAATTGATATAAAGAATGGAAATTAAGGGCCAAGCAATTTGAGTGAACATTGCCATGTGGTTACACATTTAATAAACAGGATCATCAGTAAGATGGCCTTTTGCCAAGGTCATGCAGGTAATTGGGGTCAAAAAAGAGGTGATGAGCTTGCAGACCCAGAAAGCAAAAAGCTGAGCTCTGTGGTGGAGCTGGGGGAGTCGGGGGGAGTGGTGAAAACAGGGAACTAAAAGAGCGAAGTCACCAAAGACAAACTCCTTGACTTTATGATATTAATAAAACAGCTTTGTACCTTACCTATTGAAGGGAATGTCTGGTAGAGAAGGGACTGGTTTTATTTAAACAGAGAAACATATCAGAGATATTTTAGATCCCATCACTGCAAACAGAGACAGTGTGCTGAGTCCTTATGATCCAATGCAAAACGTGTCCTTTCTCTTCAAAGTGCAACTGACTACAGATATCTGGTACAACTAGATGTTATTGCTGTCTCAGCTCAACCCATTCCTGTTAGATAAATATCCTGTGATCGGCCAGTATGCTTTGTGTAATGGTTTATGCAACTACTTGTCTAAAACACACAGTTAAGGATACCATAGTTATCAGTTCCTTTAACTGCTTTTGGTGGATAATCCCGTAGGGCCGATTCTTTCTCCTATAGGATTCCTTGTTCTTCTATTGTGGTAGTAGGAAACACCTGTCTAGAGAATCATGGATTTTCTCTAAACTCCTGTCTAGAGAATCATCATGGATGTCTCCAATGGTAAAGATTCCACCTGCGATGCAGGTGACCCGGGTTCCATCCCTGGGTCAGGAAGATCCCCTGGAGAAGGCAATGGCTACCCACTCCAGTATTCTTGCCTGGAGAATTCCATGGACAGAGGAACTTGTCAGGCTACCAAAGAGTCAGACATGACTGAGTGACTTTCACTTTCCTGTCTACAGAAATTTGTTCATTTGTCACAATTAATCTCCATCAAAAAGCCTGTTGCAGAGTCTCACAGTATAGGGGATTACTTTTTATAAATATGTAACATAGATACAAAAATGTAAAAGAAACAGAGCCTCTCTCAGATCAGTTTTTAAATAATGGACTTCTTTGGTGGCCTAGTGACTAAGACTTCACTCTCCCAGTGCAGGAGGCCTGGATTTGATCCCTGATCCGGGAAGTAGATCCCACATGCTGCAACTAAAAGATCCACATGCCGCAAAGAAGATCAAAGAGCCCTCATGCTGGAACTAAGACGAGCACAGCCAGATAAACAAACAGATAAAACTTAAAGGAGGAAGACATCTTTTTTCAGGAGTGGGGATTGCCTACCGCTGGTGGGATCTTAGTTTCCTACCCAAGGACTGAATCCATGCCCTCAGCAGGGGAGGGGTTTTCACCACTAGATCACCAATGATTCCCAGAAAACATCTTTAATATCTAAATACTACAGCCAAACAGTGTGCATCCTCTGTCCTTATTACCAGAGAATTAGGTCACTGAATGTCGCTCCATCGTGTTTGATTCTTTGCAACCCTATGGACAAGCCATGGAATTCTCCAGGCAAGAATACAATAATGGGAAGCCTGCCTCTCCTCCAGGGGTTTTTCCCAATTCAGAGATCAAACCCAGGTCTCCCGCATCGCTGATGGATTCTCTACCATCTGAGCCACCAGGGAACCCCAGTGAGGTCATTAAGATCTAGAGAAATTATTACTTTGTTGTAAGGCTCTGATGTGACATACACGAATATGTCAGCAATAAGGGGAAAAAATCAGCATATTTGTTACTAGACTTTCTTTTTCTTTTGCTTCTAAGTCATCGTTTATTTTTCATCCATCTTTGTCCTTTGGCATGTGTGGGCCTCCCCTCGCAGTGGCCTCTCTTGTTGCAGAGCACCAGTTCCAGGCACATGTGTGCCAGAGCGCTGGCTTGTAATTGGACACACCAGCCAAGCCATTCCTCAGCACGTGGGATCTTCCTGGGCCAGGGATTGAACCAGTGCCCCTTGCACTGCAAAATGAACTCTTTACCCACTGGACCACCAGGGAAGCCCCATATTTGTTACTAGTGTTTTTAATGAGCCTTTGTTCACACTTCAGTTTTCCGTGGCACAGTGTCCATGAGAGTAATGGGGATGGGAGTGGAAGCAGGACCTCTCTGATGTGGAAGCGCTGCACTGTACAATTTTAGTCACGATCACTCCATAGGAAGGAGATCAAGGACCCAGGTGTGAGGTCTGGCAGAGAGAGCCTGTTGATACGATAAAAGCTGATGTTGTTCACAAACCCTGGTGCTCTTTGGAAATATGATTCTGCTTCCCAGAAAGTCCTTTCTTATAAAAATTCATATGTCTTAAAAGGCTTCTCAGTTGCCTAATTCATAATTACTTATACCCCTGAAAAATTTTTGATGTTGCTCTTTGGTTGAGCATGGTAGGATATGTAATAAAAATAAAATTTGGTTTCCTCACACGAGTACTATAAAGCAGCTACTATAAACAACATGTTATATTAATAATATATTACATTTAGAAAGCAGATTATATGATGTCTGTACAGTATATTTTCAGTTGCATGCTTAAAATATTCATACACAGAGGGAAAAAAACATAAGGCACATACCAAAGTGTTCATAGTGTTATTCTGAGAAGTGGGATTGTGGGTGTATTTCTCTCCTTCATTTTTCTCTTCTATATTTTCTAAGTGTCTAATAATAAGCATGTATTAATTTGAAAAGGGGCAGAGTTTTAAGACTGGTTTCCAAGAGTTTTAACAATTGAAGACCCTGAAAGCTTTTGAGACAATATGTTAGAAGTCTAGGCTTTCTAACATGGCAGCCACTGGTCCCAAGTGGATAGGTTGAATTATATTTGAATTAGTTAAATGGGAATTAATTTATTCACCACTTAATTCTTCAGTCACATTAGTCACAGTTCAAGTTTCAGTGGCCATATATTTATCAGACAGAAAGTTGTATTCAATAGTCCTGGTGAAGACAAGATAGCAAACAATGCTAGTTACCAAACTGGGCAAGTTTGCGGCAGCAAAGGGGGCAGGAATGCTCCTATTCGCCCTTCGGCCACAAATCACAGACACTGGGAGACCTCTCCTTCCAGGTCCTTTGATATGCTTCACTCGCCTGTGGCCCAGTGAGCTCAGATACCTGCCTCAGTCATCTGGGTGCTCAGTGGCAGAGTTGGGAACCCAGAGCAATTTATTTCTAACTCATAACTCCTGCCTTTGTAGCAAGTATTACCATTGTCTCCAGAAAATTAACGTTTCTGAAACTGTTCTAAACTGTACTTCAGTTCAATATAATTTCGTAGACATTTTTAAAAGCTTACAGTATGATAGGCATGGTAATAAGTCTTGAATATGAAAAACCAGGGGTTTCCCAGGTGGCTGAGATGATACAGGATCAGTCTGCAATGCAGGAGACCTGGGTTTGATCCCTTCGTTGGGAAGATCCCCCCCAGAAGGAAATGGCTACTCACTAGTATTCTTGACTGAAGGAACAACAAGGGAAGTTTCTCTATTCCCAAAGGGTATCAAAATATTAAAAACGGGGCAGGCTGGATAGAGTGCCAGCACCAAGGAGGGACAGGTCTCTTCTTGGGAAATCTAGCAATGCTTCCTCCATGTAGTTATGCTTAAGTTGAGTCTTGACATTAGAACATCCCCCAAACTCTCAAACTTATACTTCAACAGTCTCAGTTTTCTCCATACTCGAGAAGAAACAAGATTTATTCCACTTTTGAACCAGACCTAACTTTTTTAATTTCACTTGAAAGAAGTATATTCAACTTCCTTAATTTGAACCTATTTTCTCATTTTCGGGCCTGGTTCTATACATGTAAAATAATTTTAAACTTTCAAATAAAATAAAACAGTCCTTTAAGACTGAGTCATCCATTCCTTTTTGGACCATATAAAAGCGAACTCCAAATTTGAATGAGTAGTCATTTTTCAGCCTGTCATGTGTGGAGTGATTCAACACAGATTAGGAGCAGGAGTTCCCATTTCTGAAATCAGTCATGTTCCTATGTTTTAACAGATGCCATGCTCCTGGTGGCAGAGCGACTGGAAGGGCCATTCAACATTGAGTCGGTCATGGACCCAATAGACGTCAAGATCTCGGAAGCCATTATGAACATGCAAGAAAACAGCATGCAGGTGTCTGCAAAGGTATTTGCCTTAGTCATTTATCTAATAAGCAAAGTGCAGGAATCTAAAAATGAAATAACTGGATACCTTCTCTGGGATTGTAAATTCTAATATGTTGTCCGTGAGCTTTTCCTATTGCATGACAGATTTTCTACTTCATTAAAACCATCTAACAAAATGGCATTGAGAAAGGAAGTAAGCTTTTAGTTTGCAGCTACTCAATCATGAAAAAATTATTGGCTGCTAAAAAGTTTCAGAGAGCTCCAAGTGTATGGACTAATCCCTCACATTTGTGAGCAATTTGGGGGGAATTTTCTTTTTAACGGTTAAAATTTCTGCACACCCTCACCCGGCTCTCTCTCTCTAGGAATTTCTAATTATGTCCTCAGCTGTGCAAACTGGGCAAATGTTCTCTGTGTTCACTTGTAAATTATTAAACATTCCATCTGACTTCCTTTTTTAAGACTATAATGTAACCCTCATTAATGAATCTTTAGAGGAAGATGCTGCTTTGTATGCAGTCAAATACATTTTAAAAAACCGTAAATTGTTATAAATCAAATGAGACAGATTCTGGGTTTTCAGCTACAGAATACAAATATCAAGTGCAAAATTTTTAATTTAAAATTTTATTGGAGTTTAGTTGATTTGCAATGTTGTGTTTCAGGTGTACAGCAAACTGAATCAGTCATACTGATTTTCATTTGTCTGCTTTTTTTCAAATTCTTATTTCTATATAGGCCATTACAGAGTATTGAGTAGAGTAGGTGCTCATTATTTATTTTATGTATAGTAGTGTGCATAAGTCCCTGCCAGTCTTCCAGGTATCCCTCCCCTACTTACCTCCTAGTAACCACAAGTTTATTTTCTACATCTGTCACTCTGTTTCTGTTTTGTAGATAAGGTCACTTGTCCCCTTTTTTAGATTCCACATGTAAGTAATATTTGTTTCTCTGTCTGACTTCCTTCACTCAGTATGACAATCTCTAGACCTATCCATGTTGCTGCAAATGGTATTATCTCATTCTTTTTTATGACTGAGCAGTATACCACTGCATATATGTGCCACCTCTTCTTTATCCGTTCCTCTGTTGATGGATATTTAAGTTGCTTCCATGTCCTCAGAATGGGAGAAAATGCTTGCAAATAAAGCAACTGACCAGGGATTAATCTCCAAAATACACAAACAGCTCATGTAGCTCAATATAAAAAGATAAAATAAAATAGTGGGTGGAAGCTCTAAATAGCCATTTCTCCAAAGAAGACATACAGATGGCCTGAAAAGATGGGCACCTGTAAAGATGCTCAATATCATGAATTATTATAGAAATGCAGATCAAAACTACACTGAGGGGTCGCTTCATATCAGTCAGAATGGTCATTATCAAAAAATATACAAACAGCAAGTGCTGGAGAGGATATGGAAAAAAGAGAACCCTCCTTCGCTATGGGTGGGAATGGAATCTGGTACAGCTACTGTGGTGTCTGTGTATGCATGTGTGCTCTGTCATGTTGATCCTATGCAACCACCTGTACTGTAGCCCACCAGGCTCCTCTGTCCATGGGATTTTCCAGGCAAGAAAACTGGAAGTGGTTGCCCTTCCCTTCTCTAGGGGATCTTCCCCACTGAAGGACGGAACCCTCCCTCATCTCCTGCATCTCCTGTATTGGCAGGTGTGTTCTTTACCACTGGGCCACCTAGGAAGCTCTCGGGGAACAGTACAGGGGTTCCTTAAAAAGTAAAAGCAACCATATGGTCCAGACATCCTACTCCTGGATGTATACCCAGAGAAAACCGTAATTCAAAAAGACACATGGGCTTCCCTTGTGGTCCAGTGGGTAAAGAATCCGCCTTGAAGTGCAAAGGGCACCAGTTCGATCCCTGGGCTGAGATGATCCCACATGCCACAGAGCGGCTGGATTAATGTGTCCAATTATGAACTAGCTCTGAAGTGCATGCGCCCAGAGTCAGCGTTCTGCAACGAGAGAGGCCACTGCAATGGGAGGCCCACAAAGGCCAAAGAATAAAGATGGATGAAAATAAATATGAGTAAATGAGGTATGGTGGGTGGAAAAAAAGCTAAAAAAAAAAAGAACTATGCACCCCAAGTGTTCAATTGCAGCACTGCTTACAATACCCGGAAAATGGAAGTGCACAATTTCTATTTGTTCCCACCCTGTTGAAAGTAAATAAGACCCACATTAAGCAAAACTGAGAACTTTGCAATGAGTCTCCACCTTTCCTTCATCAGCGCTTCTCTCCACACTGATGTCCACACAATGGCCTTCTGTTCTCTACCAGTCTCCCTGTCCTGAAATACTAACCACATCTGTGTCAGTCCTTTAAACCTGATGATAGAATGATTGCATTTTAATTGAAAGTCATTCACACAAAAATATGTGAGGCTAAGAGCTGCATGTTTAACTTGCTTCAATATTTAAAGCCCTTTGTGAACAAGACTTCAAATATAATCAAGGAAAAGGAGACAGGGAGTGAGGAAAAATTGCAGAGCAGAAAGAAATTTCATGGAATCCAATTAGATCTCCTTGGCTGAGTGTGAATCAAACCAGCTTAAGGCTTCTCAGGGTGCACTGGTAGAAAATAAGGTGAGAAGAAACCTAGTCTGGGCCTCTTTCACTCTCCCCTGGGAGGACAAAAGGGCTGAGGGTTTCAAAAGCCTAACTTCCAGGTTTTAGTGAGCTTGGGTTATCCGATGTAAAAGAAGGGTGCTCCAAAATGCCACCACCTGGTGAGGAAATAGCATATTTGAGGGTTCCATGAAAAGCTATTTTCTTTCTTTCCTGTGAAAAAAGAGCAATTATCCATCCGTCCCAAATCTATTGCCTAGATACCAACTAATGTTCTGGGGGTTTTTTTAAACATGTTTTTATTTTATATTAGAGTATAGCTAAGTATAGCAGGAAATGAGGGTTAAATCCTTGGGTGGGAAAGATCCCCTGGAGAAGGAAATGGCAACATACTCCACTGTTCTTGCCTGGAGAATCCCATGGACAGAGGAGCCTGGCAGGCTACAGTCTCCAGGGGCACAGAGTTAGACATGACTGAGAGACTAGCATAGGTAGCAATGCTGTGATAGTTTCAGGTGAATAGCGAAAAGACTCAGTCATACATATATATGTGTCCATTCTCCCCTAAACTCCACTCCCATCCAGGCTACCACATACCATTGAGCAGATTTCCCTGTGCTGTACAGTAGGTCCTTGTTTGTTGTCCATTTAAAATACAGCAGTGCTTACGTGTCCATCCCAACTCCCTAACTATCTCTTCCCTGCTTCTGCAACCATTAAATTCATTCTCTAAGTCTGTAAGTCTGTGAGTCTTTTTCAGTTGGGTAAGTTAGTTCATTTGATGGCTCAGACAGTAGAAGAATCTGCCAGCAATGCAGGAGACACAGGTTCAATCCCCGGGTCAGGAAGATCCCCTGGAGAAGAGCATGGCAACCTACTCCAGTGTTCTTGCCTAGAAAATCCCATGGACAGAGGAGCCTGGTGGGCTACAGTCCACAGGGAGCAAAGAACAGGATGTGACTGGGCACGTGCACACACACACATACACACGGTCTTGACACAGAGAAAAGGTGATGGAGTGAGTTAAGAAAGAGGGAGCAAGCGGAGGACAGCTAAGCTAAGCTCTGCAGGAAAGAGGAATGGGACACAGGGTCTGATCTAGAGGACATTATGGAGAAAGGACCCAAACCAGCCTTTCATGTGGTGGAGGGGTGGTTGATTAGGTGGTTGAAATTTGGATAAATTTAGCAGAAAGCACCAATGGGATCTGCTGATGGAGGGGATATTCTCTTATGTTTTAAAACAGGTTTTATTTTTTCAAGCCAATGGAATTTGGAAACATGTAGTTTAATTTTCCATACAAGCCACATCCATGAAATTATGCATGAAGGCAAGTCTAAAATCTACATTCTCACAAGGAACCAGATGGCTGAATTTTCCCTTTTGCCAAACAACCCTCCATCATTGTTGATAAACAGTCTTATCAAATTTGAAATTCTGAATTTCCAGCCTTTGGAGGGAGCGTTCACATAACCAGTGACTTGGTTAATTTCTGATAGAGAACTTCCAGTGAGGCCAGAAGCTCTTTCCTATATGGAGGGTGCCAGACCCATTGAGAGCTGTAAAACTCATAAATTAAAATCATTTCTTATTCCAGATTTGACTGGCAACTTCTCCTTGGAAAAGCATTGACCTTATTAGAGCAGTTATTCATGGAGGTCATTACCAGAGCCTCTTTAAGTAAAGCAGTGGTGTTTGTAACTGTCAGCTCGTATCTGTTGAACCCTTATTGCCAGGACTCTACTGTGATTTCCATGGTTTGTATTATGTAATATTTATAACAATACTTGTGATGGGGTGGGTCTTCTCCCTTATTTTCCAGATACGGAATCTAAGGCTCAAAAAAGTTAGGAAACTTACAAAGGTCTCAGGGTGTGTGAAGGATTGCACAGAGGAGTTTGTGAGTCCAGAACCCTCTTGCTGGCCTCTGCATTTTGATGAGGCGGGTGCCTACAAATCCCATCCCACCCATGGGCGGGATTCAGTACACGTTGGCTGAATAGATCAAGTATTAAGAGAAAGTTCAATAGCCTTCAATAAAAACCTGCCTGAGACAGTCAGGACACAGAGGTGGCCAAGTCAGGAGGATTCAAACTGTTGACCTTTCCCTGTAACTCCTTTTGCAACTATACCTAAAACTTCCTGCCATGCTAAAGACTTAGAAAATATTTCTCTCATTACCCTTGTAATTCATGCTTCCAACCCTTCCTAGAGTGTTAATAGTACAAAAGATGAAATTCCGCTTTTTCTCCTATCTGGACATCGACGAGGACATTATGGAGAAAGGACCCAAACCAGCCTTTCATGTGGTGGAGGTGGTTGATTAGGTGGTTGAAATTTGGATAAATTTAGCAGAAAGCACCAATGGGATCTGCTGATGGAGGGGATATTCTCTTATGTTTTAAAACAGGTTTTATTTTTTCAAGCCAATGGAATTTGGAAACATGTAGTTTAATTTTCCATACAAGCCACATCCATGAAATTATGCATGAAGGCAAGTCTAAAATCTACATTCTCACAAGGAACCAGATGGCTGAATTTTCCCTTTTGCCAAACAACCCTCCATCATTGTTGATAAACAGTCTTATCAAATTTGAAATTCTGAATTTCCAGCCTTTGGAGGGAGCGTTCACATAACCAGTGACTTGGTTAATTTCTGATAGAGAACTTCCAGTGAGGCCAGAAGCTCTTTCCTATATGGAGGGTGCCAGACCCATTGAGAGCTGTAAAACTCATAAATTAAAATCATTTCTTATTCCAGATTTGACTGGCAACTTCTCCTTGGAAAAGCATTGACCTTATTAGAGCAGTTATTCATGGAGGTCATTACCAGAGCCTCTTTAAGTAAAGCAGTGGTGTTTGTAACTGTCAGCTCGTATCTGTTGAACCCTTATTGCCAGGACTCTACTGTGATTTCCATGGTTTGTATTATGTAATATTTATAACAATACTTGTGATGGGGTGGGTCTTCTCCCTTATTTTCCAGATACGGAATCTAAGGCTCAAAAAAGTTAGGAAACTTACAAAGGTCTCAGGGTGTGTGAAGGATTGCACAGAGGAGTTTGTGAGTCCAGAACCCTCTTGCTGGCCTCTGCATTTTGATGAGGCGGGTGCCTACAAATCCCATCCCACCCATGGGCGGGATTCAGTACACGTTGGCTGAATAGATCAAGTATTAAGAGAAAGTTCAATAGCCTTCAATAAAAACCTGCCTGAGACAGTCAGGACACAGAGGTGGCCAAGTCAGGAGGATTCAAGCTGTTGACCTTTCCCTGTAACTCCTTTTGCAACTATACCTAAAACTTCCTGCCATGCTAAAGACTTAGAAAATATTTCTCTCATTACCCTTGTAATTCATGCTTCCAACCCTTCCTAGAGTGTTAATAGTACAAAAGATGAAATTCCGCTTTTTTCTCCTATCTGAAGGCAAAGACAAACACATGAGTTTCAGATATGAAGTTCCCTTCTTCTAATGCAGTACTCCTCATCATAGGAGGGAAGAGCTCATGTCTGTTGAGGTACAGCTGATGTTAAATATTTGTTAAATATTATGTAATTTTCAGGTGTAGAAACAACTAAATTTGTGTACCTAATCTGTGAGATTCTGAATTGGTAAAATTACAGATGAATAGACCTATTTTCACCATTTCTGTTTAGCCTCAAATCTTGTCTTAGATATGCTTTTATAGGTATAGTTACATCCTTTTTCCTTCCCCATTTAGCCCACAGCTAAGCTGTTTGGGGATAAGGCCCATGGATATTCCTTTTAAAAATACATTGGGGGCTTCCCTGGTGGTCCAGTGGGTAAGGACACCGCCTTGCAGTGCAAGGGGCGCCGGTTCGATCCCTGGCCTGGGAAGATCCCACGTGCCGCGGAGTGACTGGACTGATGTGTCCAATTACCAAGCCGGAGCTCTGGGGCGCGTGCGCCCAGAGCCAGTGCTCTGTGACAACAGAGGCCACTGTGATGGGAGGCCCACAAGGGCCAGCGAACAAAGATGGATGAAAATAGATAAATGAAAGACCAATAGAAGTGGCCCACCCACCCCCCTCCCTCCCAGCCCCGCCCCTCTCCCCCCTCCCAAAAAAATACATTGGCTTATTGTTACTGTTCAGTTGCTAGGTCATGTCTGACTCTTTGCCACCCTATGGACTGCAACACTCCAGGCTGCCCTGTCCTTCACTGTCTCACACAGTTTGCTCAAACTCATGTCTGTTGAGTCAGTGATGCCATGCTACCATCTCATCCTCTGTCAGCCTCTTCTCCCTCTTTCCCAGCATCGAGCTCTTTTCCAGTGAGTCGGCTATTTGCATCAGGTGGCCAAAGTATTGGAGCTTCAGCTTTAGCATCTGTCCTCCCAATGAGTATTCAGGGTTTCTTTCCTTTAGGGATGACTGGTTTGATCTCCTTGCTGTCCAAGGGGCTCTCAAGAGTCTTCTCAAGCACCACAGTTCCAAAGCATCAATTCTTTAGCAGTCAATCCTCTTCATGGTCTACCTCTCACATCTGTGCATGACTGCTGGAAAGACCATAGCTGTGACTATGCACACCTTTGCTGGCAAAATGATGTCTCTGCCTGTTAATATGTTGTCTATGTTCATCATAGCTTTTCTTCAAAGGAGCAAGTATCTTAATTTGTATACATTAGCTATACATTGACAACACATTGACTATTCCAAGTTTTATAATCAAGCTACAGTATTTTGGTAGGAACATTATGGCATTTATTTCAGACTTTTGATTTGGGTATCCTTTATATAACATTAAGGGATAGTCACTCGGTTGTGTCTGACTCTTTGCAAACGCACAGACTATAGCCTGCCAGGCTCCTCTGTCCATGGAATTCTCCAGCAAGAACACTGGAGTGGGGTATCATTTCCTTCCCCATTATGTAATGTTATATTGTATATATTACATGTAATTGTATAGGGAAATCCCATATTAACATATAATATTGTTTTATATATATATATATATATATATATATAATATATATATTTAAAATTAGGGACAGTAAGATATTAAAACTTTTCTTGGTTCCTTTTTGTACAAATAATCACTCAGCAACAAGGACAATCATCATAGCTACCGACGGTTGGTCCCCTACTACATTTCATTCAGTAGATACCCTTCCCCTGGAGTAGGCACAAGGAATATAGTAGAAGACAAAACAGGTTCTCTGGGCAAATGTCAGTCTCTTTTTAGATGCCTTATGTGTTTATCACAAATCCTCTGCACTCTTTTTTTTTTTCCTCGCATTCTTTTAAAGCGTTCATTCCCTCAAGGTATATGCAAAGACTGTTACATTTAGAGAGATTTCAGTTGCTTATCTGATGTCAGGCAACAAAGAAATGGCAGAGCTGGGGTTGCAGCCCAGTACTGTCTAATCCAAAGAAAAAGATTTTCCCACCATGCCAGTTTGTTCAGTATGTATCTCCCCACTGGGACCAGACATAGTGGAGAAATCAACCATCTCAGGGATGGCTGTTGTGTGAAACCTGCTACTGATAATGATGCAAATAATGAATATTTCTCCTCAGTAGGAAAACCTATATAAGGTCCTCCTTAGCCCACCCCTTCTGTTACCCGCATGGGTCAAAGGAGTTCTGAATTTTGCAGGTATGAAGAAATTCTCCAAAGGAAAAGAGAACAGAACTTGCTGAGTCTCTGCCTGTGAATTTCGGATGTGTTGATAATCTCCTTCCTATCCTATCAGGGAAGATGAAACTGATCTCACTGTATATAATTTAACTGTATTAGGAATAATTTCAAACCTAATCCAGGAAAAGATTGGTTTGTCAGATATAATCTAAATTAAGAAGAGAGACTTATTAAATTCCAAGTTTTATAATCAAGCTACAGTATTTTGGTAGGAACATTATGGCATTTATTTCAGACTTTTGATTTGGGTATCCTTTATATAACATTAAGGGATAGTCACTCGGTTGTGTCTGACTCTTTGCAAACGCACAGACTATAGCCTGCCAGGCTCCTCTGTCCATGGAATTCTCCAGCAAGAACACTGGAGTGGGGTATCATTTCCTTCCCCATTATGTAATGTTATATTGTATATATTACATGTAATTGTATAGGGAAATCCCATATTAACATATAATATTGTTTTACATATATATATATATATATATATATATATATATATATATATATATATTTAAAATTAGGGACAGTAAGATATTAAAACTTTTCTTGGTTCCTTTTTGTACAAATAATCACTCAGCAACAAGGACAATCATCATAGCTACCGACGGTTGGTCCCCTACTACATTTCATTCAGTAGATACCCTTCCCCTGGAGTAGGCACAAGGAATATAGTAGAAGACAAAACAGGTTCTCTGGGCAAATGTCAGTCTCTTTTTAGATGCCTTATGTGTTTATCACAAATCCTCTGCACTCTTTTTTTTTTTTCCTCGCATTCTTTTAAAGCGTTCGTTCCCTCAAGGTATATGCAAAGACTGTTACATTTAGAGAGATTTCAGTTGCTTATCTGATGTCAGGCAACAAAGAAATGGCAGAGCTGGGGTTGCAGCCCAGTACTGTCTAATCCAAAGAAAAAGATTTTCCCACCATGCCAGTTTGTTCAGTATGTATCTCCCCACTGGGACCAGACATAGTGGAGAAATCAACCATCTCAGGGATGGCTGTTGTGTGAAACCTGCTACTGATAATGATGCAAATAATGAATATTTCTCCTCAGTAGGAAAACCTATATAAGGTCCTCCTTAGCCCACCCCTTCTGTTACCCGCATGGGTCAAAGGAGTTCTGAATTTTGCAGGTATGAAGAAATTCTCCAAAGGAAAAGAGAACAGAACTTGCTGAGTCTCTGCCTGTGAATTTCGGATGTGTTGATAATCTCCTTCCTATCCTATCAGGGAAGATGAAACTGATCTCACTGTATATAATTTAACTGTATTAGGAATAATTTCAAACCTAATCCAGGAAAAGATTGGTTTGTCAGATATAATCTAAATTAAGAAGAGAGACTTATTAAATTCCAATCGAAACCATCCATTCAATTAATATTTATTACCGGCGAGGGCAGAGTCTATTACAGAAGAGCAGCACAGTCCTCAGTTACTTAATTTTCTCCAGACGATTCTTTCTGAAACTACAGCTCAGATGAAGATGAAAAAACCTAAGAGAACAGAAAAGAGAATGTAATCATTTCTGCCTTTAGCTAATGGGTCTTAGTTTCCTCATCTGTAAAAAAGAGGGTTCATCTAAATGTTCCCTTTCTAGCTCTATCAGTTTACAACTTTATGAACATTATCTCTTCAGTGTTGATTAGGTTTCTTTGGGGACATCCAGATATTTTTCTTTTCTCTGAATGTTTTTCCTTCCATTCAAGTATAAATAATTACCTTGGGAGTTCACATGGAAAAAATACCTTCCTTCATATATAAGAACATTGATTAGATTTAGTCTAAGTAGGTATATTTTTTTTGCAATAGCATTTCCTATCTTTGAACCCCTGTGTTATGTGTACACTTCTTAAGGCAGTGGGCACATATTTGAATACTTACCTTCTCCTTCCCAGGATTATAAGTATTTTACTGACTCTTATTTACCTTCTCCAGAAACCCATTCTAATGTATCATTTTACACGTGAAAGCCATGATCCATTTTGCCAAGTTGAGCATATAATGCCAAAGAAAAGATTTTCCCACCATGCCAGTTTGTTCAGTATGTATCTCCCCACTGGGACCAGACATAGTGGAGAAATCAACCATCTCAGGGATGGCTGTTGTGTGAAACCTGCTACTGATAATGATGCAAATAATGAATATTTCTCCTCAGTAGGAAAACCTATATAAGGTCCTCCTTAGCCCACCCCTTCTGTTACCCGCATGGGTCAAAGGAGTTCTGAATTTTGCAGGTATGAAGAAATTCTCCAAAGGAAAAGAGAACAGAACTTGCTGAGTCTCTGCCTGTGAATTTCGGATGTGTTGATAATCTCCTTCCTATCCTATCAGGGAAGATGAAACTGATCTCACTGTATATAATTTAACTGTATTAGGAATAATTTCAAACCTAATCCAGGAAAAGATTGGTTTGTCAGATATAATCTAAATTAAGAAGAGAGACTTATTAAATTCCAATCGAAACCATCCATTCAATTAATATTTATTACCGGCGAGGGCAGAGTCTATTACAGAAGAGCAGCACAGTCCTCAGTTACTTAATTTTCTCCAGACGATTCTTTCTGAAACTACAGCTCAGATGAAGATGAAAAAACCTAAGAGAACAGAAAAGAGAATGTAATCATTTCTGCCTTTAGCTAATGGGTCTTAGTTTCCTCATCTGTAAAAAAGAGGGTTCATCTAAATGTTCCCTTTCTAGCTCTATCAGTTTACAACTTTATGAACATTATCTCTTCAGTGTTGATTAGGTTTCTTTGGGGACATCCAGATATTTTTCTTTTCTCTGAATGTTTTTCCTTCCATTCAAGTATAAATAATTACCTTGGGAGTTCACATGGAAAAAATACCTTCCTTCATATATAAGAACATTGATTAGATTTAGTCTAAGTAGGTATATTTTTTTTGCAATAGCATTTCCTATCTTTGAACCCCTGTGTTATGTGTACACTTCTTAAGGCAGTGGGCACATATTTGAATACTTACCTTCTCCTTCCCAGGATTATAAGTATTTTACTGACTCTTATTTACCTTCTCCAGAAAACCATTCTAATGTATCATTTTACACGTGAAAGCCATGATCCATTTTGCCAAGTTGAGTTCAAAACATGAGCATATAATGCCAGAAAGACCTCATCAATAAGGAATAGAAAATACCTTCATATATATATAAAGTTAGTCTTATATCTTTAAAACAGTGTCATATTTTGACATCAGACCAACCTGAGGTCTGGGGTTTTACTCAGGGCAAGTTGTGTGACTTGGGGCAAATTATTTATCCATCTACACTCAATTATCTCATATTAGAAATGCGGATGCTAGTAGTGTTGGCTCACAAAGTTATCTGAGGGTAAAATGATATAATCCATGTGAAATGCTTAGGGTGGAATGTGTCAAATCAAAACCCCTCATCACAGTTAAGTATTGTCATTGTTATGTTTGAAAATAATATGTGCTGAGCATGATACGTAAATTCCAAAGAGCCTTGATTGTGGTTTTGCCTCATTCATGATGGTCTGGAAGTTTGTCCCTAGCATCAAAGATGAGAAGGGCAGATGTGAGAGTCACATGTCTGCATTGAAATCCACTCATGCAGAGCGTTACTCTCAATGGCAGAGACTCAGCGGAAAAGGACATGCATTTCTGTATAGCCTGGGACATGGCACGTGGCACTGAAGGAGCATCTAATCAGCAAGGTCTTTGGAGGAAAGTGGGCTTGAGGGCAGAGTGAATGGGAGCCATAGCAGCTACCCAACTCCTGCCTGTTGGTGGCACCAGTACCATCAGAGCGAAGGACTTTAGAGAAATGTCAGTGACTTCAGCATACCATCACTTTATTCTTACCTGAAGGAGATGAATGGCCTGTTCCCTTGACAAGTGTCATCTAGAATTAAAAAAGCACATGAACCTCTCCTTTCCAAAGCTTTGAGTTCTGTTTCCCGTTCTGTTTTGAAAAGAGCAAATTCTCAATGATTTCTAGATTCAGAGTGTTGTTTTTCATTTATTCAAATTTCAAAGTTCATATTCTGCCTGCCAGCCTTCACTTCTATTAATAATCTTTCATCAAGAGGCAATGACCTTGAAACGTCTTTGGTTCTTTGATTTGCTGACTCTTATTTACCTTCTCCAGAAACCCATTCTAATGTATCATTTTACACGTGAAAGCCATGATCCATTTTGCCAAGTTGAGTTCAAAACATGAGCATATAATGCCAGAAAGACCTCATCAATAAGGAATAGAAAATACCTTCATATATATATAAAGTTAGTCTTATATCTTTAAAACAGTGTCATATTTTGACATCAGACCAACCTGAGGTCTGGGGTTTTACTCAGGGCAAGTTGTGTGACTTGGGGCAAATTATTTATCCATCTGCACTCAATTATCTCATATTAGAAATGCGGATGCTAGTAGTGTTGGCTCACAAAGTTATCTGAGGGTAAAATGATATAATCCATGTGAAATGCTTAGGGTGGAATGTGTCAAATCAAAACCCCTCATCACAGTTAAGTATTGTCATTGTTATGTTTGAAAATAATATGTGCTGAGCATGATACGTAAATTCCAAAGAGCCTTGATTGTGGTTTTGCCTCATTCATGATGGTCTGGAAGTTTGTCCCTAGCATCAAAGATGAGAAGGGCAGATGTGAGAGTCACATGTCTGCATTGAAATCCACTCATGCAGAGCGTTACTCTCAATGGCAGAGACTCAGCGGAAAAGGACATGCATTTCTGTATAGCCTGGGACATGGCACGTGGCACTGAAGGAGCATCTAATCAGCAAGGTCTTTGGAGGAAAGTGGGCTTGAGGGCAGAGTGAATGGGAGCCATAGCAGCTACCCAACTCCTGCCTGTTGGTGGCACCAGTACCATCAGAGCGAAGGACTTTAGAGAAATGTCAGTGACTTCAGCATACCATCACTTTATTCTTACCTGAAGGAGATGAATGGCCTGTTCCCTTGACAAGTGTCATCTAGAATTTAAAAAGCACATGAACCTCTCCTTTCCAAAGCTTTGAGTTCTGTTTCCCGTTCTGTTTTGAAAAGAGCAAATTCTCAATGATTTCTAGATTCAGAGTGTTGTTTTTCATTTATTCAAATTTCAAAGTTCATATTCTGCCTGCCAGCCTTCACTTCTATTAATAATATTTCATCAAGAGGCAATGACCTTGAAACGTCTTTGGTTCTTTGATTTTTTCATTGCACTACAGAAAACCAGAATTTGTTCCTTTCCTGTTGGTAGCATCGCTGGATAACAAAGTCAGGTATTTCAGATGCTAGATACAGGGTGGGCAATAAAAGACACCATTTTTATAAAATAAAATGAAGGTTGGGGAAAAAAATACTTATAATGCATTTATAGGAAATGCATCCAAAGCAAACTAGTTTTAACTTTCTTTCCACGTAAAGGGTTTTTTTTAAAAAAAGAAATGTTATTTCTTTTTTTGATGATAAAGGGAAACTTGTGATTATCTCTAACCTTTGGAGATTGATCTTAAGATTTTCTTTCACTTTAACTTCAGGGCAAAAGATGAGAAGATTACATTTAATGAAGTCAACTGGAGAGTAGGTGATTTCAACTCACTGCCATTTTTAACACTCAGTGTGTTCTTAGAAACAGAGCTAGATGCCCTTCTGCTTTCCTGAAAGACAGGACTCTTCCAGGCTCCTTCTGCCTTTAAAGAGAAGAAACTGATTCCTTAGAGCCGTGCTTCTCATGAAGGGCAGATTACTGCATTAGAGGAATTTCAGTGGCCTCTGCCCACTTCTACAAATGCAGTGATCCTCCGCTCTTAGCACTTTCCTTCTCCTCGGGGCTGTGCGGTCTGATTTGATCCTGATGAAGTCATTGGCCCAGCCAGCCTTTGTAGACGTGTAAAGGAGCAGCCTCTGTGAGTTCCCAGCAATCATTTCTGCCAGCAAATTTGGAACTATATATGACTTTCTGTAGGTCTTTTCTTCATTTTTGAGGGGAGTGAATGGGAGCCATAGCAGATACCCAACTCCTGCCTGTTGGTGGCACCAGTACCATCAGAGCGAAGGACTTTAGAGAAATGTCAGTGACTTCAGCATACCATCACTTTATTCTTACCTGAAGGAGATGAATGGCCTGTTCCCTTGACAAGTGTCATCTAGAATTAAAAAAGCACATGAACCTCTCCTTTCCAAAGCTTTGAGTTCTGTTTCCCGTTCTGTTTTGAAAAGAGCAAATTCTCAATGATTTCTAGATTCAGAGTGTTGTTTTTCATTTATTCAAATTTCAAAGTTCATATTCTGCCTGCCAGCCTTCACTTCTATTAATAATATTTCATCAAGAGGCAATGACCTTGAAACGTCTTTGGTTCTTTGATTTTTTCATTGCACTACAGAAAACCAGAATTTGTTCCTTTCCTGTTGGTAGCATCGCTGGATAACAAAGTCAGGTATTTCAGATGCTAGATACAGGGTGGGCAATAAAAGACACCATTTTTATAAAATAAAATGAAGGTTGGGGAAAAAAATACTTATAATGCATTTATAGGAAATGCATCCAAAGCAAACTAGTTTTAACTTTCTTTCCACGTAAAGGGTTTTTTTTAAAAAAAGAAATGTTATTTCTTTTTTTGATGATAAAGGGAAACTTGTGATTATCTCTAACCTTTGGAGATTGATCTTAAGATTTTCTTTCACTTTAACTTCAGGGCAAAAGATGAGAAGATTA
This sequence comes from Tragulus kanchil, assembly GCA_022376925.1. Lineage (NCBI taxonomy): Eukaryota > Metazoa > Chordata > Mammalia > Artiodactyla > Tragulidae > Tragulus > Tragulus kanchil. The sequence goes on along the minus strand of JAIOJX010000003.1, from coordinate 17,710,779 downwards.
CATTTAATGAAGTCAACTGGAGAGTAGGTGATTTCAACTCACTGCCATTTTTAACACTCAGTGTGTTCTTAGAAACAGAGCTAGATGCCCTTCTGCTTTCCTGAAAGACAGGACTCTTCCAGGCTCCTTCTGCCTTTAAAGAGAAGAAACTGATTCCTTAGAGCCGTGCTTCTCATGAAGGGCAGATTACTGCATTAGAGGAATTTCAGTGGCCTCTGCCCACTTCTACAAATGCAGTGATCCTCCGCTCTTAGCACTTTCCTTCTCCTCGGGGCTGTGCGGTCTGATTTGATCCTGATGAAGTCATTGGCCCAGCCAGCCTTTGTAGACGTGTAAAGGAGCAGCCTCTGTGAGTTCCCAGCAATCATTTCTGCCAGCAAATTTGGAACTATATATGACTTTCTGTAGGTCTTTTTCTTCTAACACATTTTATGTTACTGGTGGTGGTCTGTCCCTAGGTTGTGTCCAACTCTTTGTGACCCCCTAGACTGCCGCAAGCCAGCCTTCCCTGTCCCTCACTGTCTCCCAGAGTTTATATACATTTATAGTCATTTTATATACCTCTTTAATTCCACCTCCTTATTGCCCCCAAATCTATCTTAAATATCAGCCAGATAACTGAGATGCCCTTTGAAAATCAATTATTTATTAATACATGTAATCTATAAACATCACACAGTTTTTAAAAAAAAAAGCATCAGATTCATGGGCGTATATGGGGGGGGTGACAAAAGAAATTCTTGGGTAGAAAATTTTTGAAACATCTTGGACACAACTTCCTGGGTTGGCTACAGCAGTGGGTAGAAGTTTTCATCTCAAATCTCTCGCTAGTCCAGATTACTCTCCTGATGCACCTGTTTATCCAGCTGTCTGCTGTACCACACTCTCACCTGCAGCCTCAAACACGCCTGGCCAAGACCCAGCTCATTGTCCTCCCGTGAACCCATCCCACCACAGGGCTCTCTGTCTCAGGAATGCCGTCTTTCCCATTTTTATGTCCTACCTAGCCAGACACCTGATTGACCCCTCGACTCTTCCTTCCCCTTCACCCTCACAGTCAATCTATAATGAACGCCCCTCGAAACCCTCTAAACAATCGTTCCAAGTATCTTTTGAACCAATCCCCAGCAGTTCCCCTAATTTTATCATCTCACACACCGATTATAGCCTCCTAATTAATTTTCTGCCTCTGGCTTTCCCACACTCCTGTCCACTCCCCACGCTGTGGCCAGAGGGGATGCTGAAAATGCAAATGTGTTCATATTATTCCCCTGCTGAATATTTTCCCATGGCTTCCTGTTACTATTCCAATAAAGCCAAGATGTGTTCCAGCGCTTAGAGGCAGTGTCCCCCGAGTGATCCTCCGCCTACTTTCCTTCTCCTCGGGCTGCGGTCTGATTTGATCCTGATGAAGTCATTGGCCCAGCCAGCCTTTGTAGACGTGTAAAGGAGCAGCCTCTGTGAGTTCCCAGCAATCATTTCTGCCAGCAAATTTGGAACTATATATGACTTTCTGTAGGTCTTTTTCTTCTAACACATTTTATGTTACTGGTGGTGGTCTGTCCCTAGGTTGTGTCCAACTCTTTGTGACCCCCTAGACTGCCGCAAGCCAGCCTTCCCTGTCCCTCACTGTCTCCCAGAGTTTATATACATTTATAGTCATTTTATATACCTCTTTAATTCCACCTCCTTATTGCCCCCAAATCTATCTTAAATATCAGCCAGATAACTGAGATGCCCTTTGAAAATCAATTATTTATTAATACATGTAATCTATAAACATCACACAGTTTTTAAAAAAAAAAGCATCAGATTCATGGGCGTATATGGGGGGGGTGACAAAAGAAATTCTTGGGTAGAAAATTTTTGAAACATCTTGGACACAACTTCCTGGGTTGGCTACAGCAGTGGGTAGAAGTTTTCATCTCAAATCTCTCGCTAGTCCAGATTACTCTCCTGATGCACCTGTTTATCCAGCTGTCTGCTGTACCACACTCTCACCTGCAGCCTCAAACACGCCTGGCCAAGACCCAGCTCATTGTCCTCCCGTGAACCCATCCCACCACAGGGCTCTCTGTCTCAGGAATGCCGTCTTTCCCATTTTTATGTCCTACCTAGCCAGACACCTGATTGACCCCTCGACTCTTCCTTCCCCTTCACCCTCACAGTCAATCTATAATGAACGCCCCTCGAAACCCTCTAAACAATCGTTCCAAGTATCTTTTGAACCAATCCCCAGCAGTTCCCCTAATTTTATCATCTCACACACCGATTATAGCCTCCTAATTAATTTTCTGCCTCTGGCTTTCCCACACTCCTGTCCACTCCCCACGCTGTGGCCAGAGGGGATGCTGAAAATGCAAATGTGTTCATATTATTCCCCTGCTGAATATTTTCCCATGGCTTCCTGTTACTATTCCAATAAAGCCAAGATGTGTTCCAGCGCCATGTGGTCCTCAGCCTGCCCCTCTGGGTCCACCACTCACCACGTTTCCCACCCTAAATAATTCAGGTAACTATTAAGCCCCTGCCAAACGCAGTGCTAGATGCTGTGGATGCGTTCATGAGTACAACTGACAACAGACACTGAGTCCTAATAGAAGCTTTAGTCTAGGAGGTGAGAGAAGCTCTGTGTGCACCAGATATACAAATGGGCTGTGTTGCTCAGAGGCAACATCCAGTCTCATCTCCAAGCTTTTGCAACATGCTGTTCCTCATCCTGGAACATTCTATCCCACTCCATTCCCCTCACCCCAAATATGCAGCATTCACAAGGCATATTGCAACTATTTCTTCACTTCCCTGGCAAGATTCAGCAGTATGCTGAGAAGTGTTTGCACAACCCAGCTTTTGGTGCAGAAAACATGCTTGTTTAGCGTGTTTGCCAGTTTCTGGGGGTGTAAATTTCAAGCTACTCACATGATGTCAACTGAAATCAGAGTAGCACACCAAGATATAATGTTTCCTCTTTATAGATACACTTGGCATACAAAACCGAAGTGCACAGATAATGGCAAAATAACTAAGAAGTAATGCTTTTGAGCAAGCAGTAAAGAATCTGTCTGTCATGCAGGAAACCCGGGTTCGATGCCTCGGTCAGGAAGATCCCTGGAAAGGGAACGGAAGCCCCCTCCAGGATTCTTGCTGGGAGCATCCCATGGACAGAGGAGACTGGAGGGCGACCGTCCATGGGGTCCCAAAGAGTCGGACATGAACTGAGCCTCTAACACAATTGCCTTTGTTTTTAATATAATTTATATCATTTTAAGTTTTATCATTTAACTTTATAATTGCTGTGTTTAATGACTGGCTTGCAAAATTCCTAAAAAATTTCACTGGTGGTCTTGTGAACCAGCTCCAGCCCACCGCTGCTACCCTAGGGTGCTTCCTCTGACTTTGTAGGCTGGGTTAGCTGCCCCGTGGGTGCTCCCACAGCATTTGTACACCCGCAGCATTTGTACATCCTACCATAATGACCTGATTCCTTGTCAGAACCTGCATAGTATCAGGGACATGTCCCACTGGCCCATCCCCAGCCCCTAAGTCTGGCCTTAAGGACACTCTACAAATATTTGTTGAATGATAGCTTGAATGATAAAAGCGCCTGGTTCTTGACATGTACAGACTTATGTAAACTCTGCCAAGTGATCTTCAATAAGTGTTTTAAAGCTAATAAGCAAAGAACCTATGAAATAATCATTTGGCAAAGTCAACAGCGTTGGTTTTTATTTTTTTCACCCTAATCTGAAAATATGCTTTGTTCCATTCCTCGTCATTCTTCCCTGCTCACCATTTGGGGGGAAATAGCAAGGTGTTCTGCTGTTGAAGGCATGCAAAACCTTCCAGGAAAAAAATGTCATCTTCTCCAGCAAATGGAAAGAATTTGCTTTCATTGAAAAATGATTTTAAGACACATGCAACCCATCTGACAGTCTGAAAGAAAGTAGCATCAGGAATAAATGTTTAAAATATTCTTTTTGAATGTCAACTGAAATCAGCGTGTTTGCCAGTTTCTGGGGGTGTAAATTTCAAGCTACTCACATGATGTCAACTGAAATCAGAGTAGCACACCAAGATATAATGTTTCCTCTTTATAGATACACTTGGCATACAAAACCGAAGTGCACAGATAATGGCAAAATAACTAAGAAGTAATGCTTTTGAGCAAGCAGTAAAGAATCTGTCTGTCATGCAGGAAACCCGGGTTCGATGCCTCGGTCAGGAAGATCCCCTGGAAAAGGGAATGGCAGCCCCCTCCAGGATTCTTGCTGGGAGAATCCCATGGACAGAGGAGACTGGAGGGCGACCGTCCATGGGGTCCCAAAGAGTCGGACATGAACTGAGCCTCTAACACAATTGCCTTTGTTTTTAATATAATTTATATCATTTTAAGTTTTATCATTTAACTTTATAATTGCTGTGTTTAATGACTGGCTTGCAAAATTCCTAAAAAATTTCACTGGTGGTCTTGTGAACCAGCTCCAGCCCACCGCTGCTACCCTAGGGTGCTTCCTCTGACTTTGTAGGCTGGGTTAGCTGCCCCGTGGGTGCTCCCACAGCATTTGTACACCCGCAGCATTTGTACATCCTACCATAATGACCTGATTCCTTGTCAGAACCTGCATAGTATCAGGGACATGTCCCACTGGCCCATCCCCAGCCCCTAAGTCTGGCCTTAAGGACACTCTACAAATATTTGTTGAATGATAGCTTGAATGATAAAAGCGCCTGGTTCTTGACATGTACAGACTTATGTAAACTCTGCCAAGTGATCTTCAATAAGTGTTTTAAAGCTAATAAGCAAAGAACCTATGAAATAATCATTTGGCAAAGTCAACAGCGTTGGTTTTTATTTTTTTCACCCTAATCTGAAAATATGCTTTGTTCCATTCCTCGTCATTCTTCCCTGCTCACCATTTGGGGGGAAATAGCAAGGTGTTCTGCTGTTGAAGGCATGCAAAACCTTCCAGGAAAAAAATGTCATCTTCTCCAGCAAATGGAAAGAATTTGCTTTCATTGAAAAAATGATTTTAAGACACATGCAACCCATCTGACAGTCTGAAAGCAAACTTCGTAAGCATCAGGAATAAATGTTTAAAACCTTGAAACTGACATGATTACTGGCTTTGTGAAATCAAGCCAGTGAATGAAAAGCAGCCAAAATTGAAACTGATGACTTGACTTGATTCAGTCCAACCCAGAATTGTCTCCACAGAATCCTGGACTCATCCAGGGACTTCCAGTTTGCCAGAGATTTGGCCAAGGGACCACTGTAATCAATCTTTAAGGAAAGAAAAGCATGAATCAGAGAGCAGAGGGAAAAAAAAAGGAAGCGAAGGAGAGAAGAGGCAGGGGGAGAAGGAAGGGGAGAGGGAAAAAGGGAGAGAACGTTCAGAGGCATAGACTGGAAGCCCGTTTTCTTGAAAGGCAATCCATCACAAAAATTGCCCCACAAATAAAAGTAGAAAAACAAATTTTAAAAATGCTAATTTTTAAAAAATGTTTATATAATGAGTATAATGATTTTATATCTAAAGAAAAAATCATTTTTTAACATGTCTTAAGTTTACAGTCAGGATAACACTTCTTAGAAAATTAGCAGATTGTTGTTAGGAGCCAGAAAAGAAATGTGCAAAAATGAGATTCTGGGGTGTCGGTTTCATCTCATAACACGATGATGATAGAGCTCTCCTTGCTACTACTTCTAATGAAAATTGTTTTTAATATTTTAGCTTGCATCTATCACTGACGTCCCCTCAGCACCCATTCTAGTCTTCATGTTTCACTTCCACCTTGAGAAAGAGTCCCCGGCTCTGAGCTGAACCTCGACGACTAGCAGCCGGGCTGTGAGTCAGCCATGCAGAGCCACTGCTGCTTACGGCTTTGATAGGATAGGGAAGCAGCCCCTCCCCAAGATGGGAGCCCAGTTCTTGCCAGAAGACTTGCTCTCAGCTCACCCACCGACAGTCAGAGTCAAGCCTATTTTATACACAAAATCTCTGCCCTCTAATTGTTCCATCAAGCATGGAGAGTCACTGTTTTCAGATGAAGAAGAAACTGGATTTTTTTAAAACAACAAGGTCCCACTGGTTAGCACAGGGAACCATATCCAATCTCCTGGAATGAACCATAATGGAAAAGAATATTTTTTATAAAAAGAATGTGTATTGTGTGAAGTCAAGTCACTTTGCTGTACAGCAGAGATTGGCAGAACTCTACTTCAGTTTTTAAAAAAGAACCTGGACTTTTTGGTTCCAATTATCAGTTAGTCCAAGTTGGTGATTTGGTTTTGCTTTAAGTTGGCACAGTAAATGGAATAATGGAAATAGCTTTTTTTAAGCTGGATGCATCGTTCATTGTATTTTCTGAATCCTGAGGAAGAAGGGTTCAACGTTGGTTTTGAGATAATTGGCTGATGAGATAGGTGTATGAAACACATAGGTCTGAGTCTGTTCCATCATAGACGTTCAATAAGTATTGCTTCTTTTTCCTTTCCTGCCTTCTTTTTCTCATTATAGAAATCTACCTCTTAACTGTCTTCAATACATGTTTGCAAAATGCAGAGACTTTAACTGAAAATTGTATTTATTCATGATCTTTTATTTCTGATATTTTCAAGCACATACTGTGTGATAGGAACTCATACAGATTCTGGAGTATAATAGTGAACAAAATGTATAAGATCTTAGTCTTCACAGAGCTTAAATTATTTACGTATCACTCTGCATAGTCCCTAGATTTGATTTGTTACCTGTTATTGTCCTATTTGTAGATTCCAAGTTGGCTCAATGGTAAAGAATCCACCTGCCAAGTAGGAGATGTGGGTTTAATTCCTGGGTCAGAAAGATCCCCTGAAGTAGGAGATGGTACCCCACTCCAGTGTTCTTGCCTGGAAAATCCCATGCACAGAGGAGCCTGGAGGCCTAGAGTCCACGGGGTACCAAAGAGTAGGACACAACTGAGCAGCTGAGCATACAGGCACATACACACACACTTTGTCCTATTTCGTTATTGATTACTTCAGTAAAATAATTATACATCTTTTTAACTCGTCATTCAGTGTCTTTTCTAGGCATCATATCATTTTATCTTCACATCAGCCTTCCTCTTTACATGCTGGATCACAAAGATGTAAAGAGGAAGACTGAAACCATAAGTGACCTTCCTCTTCCAAATTTTATACACAAAATCTCTGCCCTCTAATTGTTCCATCAAGCATGGAGAGTCACTGTTTTCAGATGAAGAAGAAACTGGATTTTTTTAAAACAACAAGGTCCCACTGGTTAGCACAGGGAACCATATCCAATCTCCTGGAATGAACCATAATGGAAAAGAATATTTTTTATAAAAAGAATGTGTATTGTGTGAAGTCAAGTCACTTTGCTGTACAGCAGAGATTGGCAGAACTCTACTTCAGTTTTTAAAAAAGAACCTGGACTTTTTGGTTCCAATTATCAGTTAGTCCAAGTTGGTGATTTGGTTTTGCTTTAAGTTGGCACAGTAAATGGAATAATGGAAATAGCTTTTTTTAAGCTGGATGCATCGTTCATTGTATTTTCTGAATCCTGAGGAAGAAGGGTTCAACGTTGGTTTTGAGATAATTGGCTGATGAGATAGGTGTATGAAACACATAGGTCTGAGTCTGTTCCATCATAGACGTTCAATAAGTATTGCTTCTTTTTCCTTTCCTGCCTTCTTTTCTCATTATAGAAATCTACCTCTTAACTGTCTTCAATACATGTTTGCAAAATGCAGAGACTTTAACTGAAAATTGTATTTATTCATGATCTTTTATTTCTGATATTTTCAAGCACATACTGTGTGATAGGAACTCATACAGATTCTGGAGTATAATAGTGAACAAAATGTATAAGATCTTAGTCTTCACAGAGCTTAAATTATTTACGTATCACTCTGCATAGTCCCTAGATTTGATTTGTTACCTGTTATTGTCCTATTTGTAGATTCCAAGTTGGCTCAATGGTAAAGAATCCACCTGCCAAGTAGGAGATGTGGGTTTAATTCCTGGGTCAGAAAGATCCCCTGAAGTAGGAGATGGTACCCCACTCCAGTGTTCTTGCCTGGAAAATCCCATGCACAGAGGAGCCTGGAGGCCTAGAGTCCACGGGGTACCAAAGAGTAGGACACAACTGAGCAGCTGAGCATACAGGCACATACACACACACTTTGTCCTATTTCGTTATTGATTACTTCAGTAAAATAATTATACATCTTTTTAACTCGTCATTCAGTGTCTTTTCTAGGCATCATATCATTTTATCTTCACATCAGCCTTCCTCTTTACATGCTGGATCACAAAGATGTAAAGAGGAAGACTGAAACCATAAGTGACCTTCCTCTTCCACCTGTCTCTTATGAAAACTGTGACTACACTTGGATAGACATTCGTAGAAGTCATCAGATATGATAGCTTCTGCCTCTTTGGGAACAAATGGGATTGATTTGAATTCCCAAATGGTCATCCAGCGAATAATTCATTCTTGAATACTGTAATGTAAATTAGAATCTACTAAGTAAATAAAACATCACTGACTCTCCAAAGATCAAGTCCAATTGAATCTAGGTAGCATAGACTCTCACCTCTACTAATCTATGAGATTAGAGACCTGTTTGCAAATTTCAAAATGATTATGGGAATAATAACATCCTTCCCACCAGAATAAAAAGCCTACTGAGTAAATACTGAGAAGATAAATTTAAAATAAAATTTTAAAAAATGGGTTGAGACATGGCAGGTGTATAGCTGTTGCTTCTTAGATTACCGGTATTGACTCTGGTGAATCTATAGCCAACCTGCAGAAAATAAAGGAGGTAGAGAGGTATAACGCTGTAGATGCCTCTGAAAGGTGCACACCATCTTGTGATTTTAAGGACATATGTTAAAATGTTCTGACATCTTAAAAGAAAAATGCTAGTACTTAGAACCCTAAAACAGCCCTCCAACCTTTTCTCACCACATCCCTCTTTCTTGTTTCCCAAACAATAAAATGCCTCCTCTTGCAGCATTTTCTAACTTTAACGTCAACTTCTCTCATCTCAGAATGCCAGCATATTTCAGAGATGTTATTTTAGTAATCCTCTTAAGAGAGGGCTTCCCTTGTAGCTCAACTGGTAAAGAATCCACGTGCAGTGCAGGAGACCCCAGTTCAATTCTTGGGTTGGGAAAATCCCCTGGCAAAGGGATAGGCTACCCACTCCAGTATTTTTGCCTGGAGAATTCCCTGGCTCATCCATGGGTCGCAGTCGGACACAACTGAGTTGACTTGACTCTCCTTCTTGTTTCCCAAACAATAGAATGCCTTCTCTTTCAGCACTTTCTATCTTTAACATCAACTTCTCCCATCTCAGAAGGCCAGCATACTTTAGAGATGTTATCTTAGTAATCCTCTTAAGAGAGAGGATTCCTGAGCCAGATATCTTCCCAAAATCCACAGGTCTGGCGAGTCTGTCACGTGGGAAGAATAACTCCTTTGTACATCTGTAGCATCTGTCTACACCGGGGCTTCCAAAGACTTTGCAAAATGAGCTAATTTTCCCTTTCAACATCCCTTGGAGGGAGCCAGGCAGGAGCTAACGCTGATTCTGTTTGTCTCAAGGAGTAAGGCTAATCATGTGTTCTGCAATAAGGTGGCTTAGCCTGCAGCCATATTCTCTGTAAACTTTTGTTGTAAAGAGAAGAACTTTAGTGTCTGAAAATAGTATTTCTCCTCTCAAATTCAATGTAGTGGAAGATTTTAGTCTTCACGAACATTTCTAGGTAAATGTAGTTACATCTGGATCACGTTTCCTCTGGGCTAAGTAGAGCAGACTTCCCAGCGTGCCCTGGGATGTCCCCTAGAACACCTCGTGAGGACTTCCTGGAGAAGACTTGGCCAGATAATTTTGGAAAATACTACACATGAGCTTCTCCCTTTTGATGAGTCAGGACACAGGGTGGCCTGATGGAGCCCTGCGAAGGTTCCTCATTTAACTTTGATGGAATCCACTATTTACATAACAGCCGTTCACAGCCCAGGAAGTCATTTTTTGTGAAAGACGTTCAAGAAACATCAGCCCAGCCATTCTTCCCTCTTGAATCTCCTTACTCAGAAAATGGAACTGGAAAGAACCAATTGCAGAATGATATTTAAAAATTACAAGTAATTATTATTGAGCACTTACTTTGCTTCTGTTCTCCTGCCTTATGTATTCTTGCATTTTATCCTCACAGTCTGTCTATGTGGTAAATAATATTATTCCCATTCAGCAGAGGAAGAAACTAAGGCCCAGGAAGGTCTTATGAATGTTTTTTTTTTTTGAGGGGGTGGAGGGGGGGAGGGCAGGGACGGGCGGCCACTTCTATTGGTCTTCCAGCTTGACTTGACTCTCCTTCTTGTTTCCCAAACAATAGAATGCCTTCTCTTTCAGCACTTTCTATCTTTAACATCAACTTCTCCCATCTCAGAAGGCCAGCATACTTTAGAGATGTTATCTTAGTAATCCTCTTAAGAGAGAGGATTCCTGAGCCAGATATCTTCCCAAAATCCACAGGTCTGGCGAGTCTGTCACGTGGGAAGAATAACTCCTTTGTACATCTGTAGCATCTGTCTACACCGGGGCTTCCAAAGACTTTGCAAAATGAGCTAATTTTCCCTTTCAACATCCCTTGGAGGGAGCCAGGCAGGAGCTAACGCTGATTCTGTTTGTCTCAAGGAGTAAGGCTAATCATGTGTTCTGCAATAAGGTGGCTTAGCCTGCAGCCATATTCTCTGTAAACTTTTGTTGTAAAGAGAAGAACTTTAGTGTCTGAAAATAGTATTTCTCCTCTCAAATTCAATGTAGTGGAAGATTTTAGTCTTCACGAACATTTCTAGGTAAATGTAGTTACATCTGGATCACGTTTCCTCTGGGCTAAGTAGAGCAGACTTCCCAGCGTGCCCTGGGATGTCCCCTAGAACACCTCGTGAGGACTTCCTGGAGAAGACTTGGCCAGATAATTTTGGAAAATACTACACATGAGCGTCTCCCTTTTGATGAGTCAGGACACAGGGTGGCCTGATGGAGCCCTCAAGGTTCCTCATTTAACTTTGATGGAATCCACTATTTACATAACAGCCGTTCACAGCCCAGGAAGTCATTTTTTGTGAAAGACGTTCAAGAAACATCAGCCCAGCCATTCTTCCCTCTTGAATCTCCTTACTCAGAAAATGGAACTGGAAAGAACCAATTGCAGAATGATATTTAAAAATTACAAGTAATTATTATTGAGCACTTACTTTGCTTCTGTTCTCCTGCCTTATGTATTCTTGCATTTTATCCTCACAGTCTGTCTATGTGGTAAATAATATTATTCCCATTCAGCAGAGGAAGAAACTAAGGCCCAGGAAGGTCTTATGAATGTTTTTTTTTTTTGAGGGGGTGGAGTGGGGTGGGGAGGGCAGGGGACGGGCGGGCCACTTCTATTGGTCTTCCATTTCTCTGCTTTCATACATTTGTTCTTTGGCTCCTGTGGGCCTCCCTTCACTGTGGCCTCTGTCATCGCAGAGCGCCGGCTCTGGGCGCGTGGGCCCCAGAGCTCCAGTTTGGTAATTGGACACATCAGTCCAGCCGCTCCGTGGCACGTTGGATCTTCCCAGGCCAGGGATCAAACCGGCACCCCTTGCATTGCAAGGCGGTGTCCTTACCCACTGGACCACCAGAGGAGGCCCAGTCCTATGACTGTTGATGTTTCTCTGGGCTGTCCACAGCACTTCCTGTCACCTGTCTTTGTACCTGTCCTTGGAAAGTCCAGCCAGTTTTAGGGTTTTAAATACCCTAAATACATAGCCTTTAGGCTAATGACCCAATTCTGCATATATCCAGGACCCAAATCCAGTCCTGACAACTCCTTGGGTGGAACTTTGATCTACAGACTCATTTAACCTGAGACCCTTCTCCCTACATTATTCCTCACCTGTTTCTACCCTTAATGAAAACACAAAATACTGGAACACCCAGACCACCAGGAAGAAGGCTCATTGTTCCTTCATACTAATACAGTCCTGGACCTCGAGAGCCATAGAAGTGCACCTAACGATCCTGCTGCTATCAGTAAAGCCAGAGAAGTGTCTGAGACAGTCCAAATGTTCCGAATCTCTTTTGTCAACCACCCCCATGAAACCCATGTTTTAAAAATATTTTGTCTACCTATAATCGATTGTGTATTATAAATTAAATTAATAATTTTCATAATTTTCACTTTGTTATTCAGCAGATATATGTTGTTTAAAATACATTCTCTGAATGAGAATCAAGGTGTTTTAAATCATTTTCTAAAAAGGGCAGGGAGAACTGATACTCTGATCTCCTTTGCATGTTCGTTTTTCTTTTCTTTTTTTAGGTTTTGTAAATTTCTGAAAAACAGCTCTTGATCCTTAAGACTGATTCCTCCACACTAAAGAACAGCTCTTAAGACAATATCTTACTCTAAGGGTATACTAGAATCTGTGTTGAAGGGCTCTTCACGATTCTTTTTTTTTTTAACAGCAAAAACATTTTTACTGGGGTATAGCCAATTAACAGTTTTGTGATAGTTTCAGGTGAACAGTGAAGGAAGGCCCTTCACAATTCTTATCTTGACATATTGTGACAGATTTCTGTGTAGGTCTCATCCGGATTATGGGGTTAGGTGTTGTTTCCATAATAATTAGGAGTCTGTGTCTTCTTCAGTTTGGACCATAGATCACAGACACAGCAATTTCTGCACTGAAATCATCCTCAGAATCCAAGCCACATGTAAATAACAGAAAGCTAAAAGCAGAAAGCTGTATTGGCATACCTATGTTCTAATATCATAATTAACACTCTCAAAAAAAAAATCAAATAAAATCGGACAAGTGGTAAGGTTTTCTGTTCCAATCAAGTATCTCCCTTGGGCCACTAATATTTTTTCAGGGCATTTTTTGTTCCTTTGATTTTAGTCAGCCCAGTGAGGCAGCTTCTTCCCCAAGGGCAAATTAAGAAGGTTTTTTAACTCTTTCCAAGCAACAGCTTCAAGAAATCTCAGCAAGGCCATTAATATTGTTGTGCCTTAGGCTTTATACTTTTTAAAAGTCAGCTGTCATTTTCAAAGCAATCTGAAATAGCACTCTCAACCGAACCCTGGAGCTTTGGAAATGTTAATGCCCTCCATCAGCCATGACCTTGCCGCTGGGAAGTGATTTAGCACTAGGGAGAAAGGCGTCCACTATCTTTATCACACTGGTTTACACCATCAGCTTCAGAAATTGTGTAAAAGGAGAAGAATCAATAGGGTGTTAAGACCAGTCTCTAAGAATGCCAAGACAAAGTGCTCCCATTCTGAAAGTGCTGAGTGGAGGGAGAATTTTTGAATACAACAAAGGGGAAGTCGGCTGTCTGGTACAAGGAAATGAATTGTGTTTCAAGGTGGAATTTGTCACTGGGAATGACACCCAGGAGCCCTCTGTGTACTTCAGAGAAACCCCATAAAATGCCTGATGAAAAATGCATATTTTAAACAACCCAGACTCAAATAACAAAACCAGAAGGAATGTGTTCTCAACACACATTGTGCATTAAGCATTGGATGACATAAATAGTTTCGAAAAAGTTTACTGACACAAGTGTCCAGGGTAAAACCATCTCCTGTGTAGAGATGGAAGAAATGCCAAGTTCAACTTCATCCAAACTTCCTGGAAATGAGACTAAATTTCCTGCAATCCTAGCAAAGGGATTATCTCTCAATAACCAGCCAAGAGTACAAAGTTTCTAAAACCAGCAAAGGAGGTATTCCCACACCACCCTGAGTGAAATCATTGTGGAAAAGATCTAGCAGCTCCATCCCCGAGATCATTAGAATAGAATGTTTGATTTCCCACGGCAACCCTAATTGTGACATGAACAGCTGTCAACAACAAAATTAGAGGGATCTATCATTATAGGGAATTTATCCACATTTGCCTGTCCTATTTCTTCTTCATTCCTCAAGAGGGTGTTTGCCAAGAATTCTTCCAGTAGAGGTTTTCATCATTCAAAGGGGAGACACTCGAGTTTTTTGGCTCTATGTGCTATACATGAGGGGCTTCCCAGGTGGCTCAGTAGTAAAGAATCTGCCAGTCAGTGCAGGAGACACTGGAGACTCTACTCCAGATAAAAAAAAAAAGAAAGCGTGCAGGAACCTACCCCTGTATTTCTCATAGGAGCCATGGTTCAGTATTTGCTCATTCAGTGTCTGTGCTGACTTAAGAGCCTAACTATGCAAATCATGAGAACTGACTGTATTAAAAATAGGATGATTTCTAGATTAAAGAAATGTCCCAGACATTTTTATGTCCTTGAATTTGGCATTCAGAAACATTCGCTTGGGATTCTTATTCCTGATACAAATGTATCTCATGTACAAGGCGCGTATGTGTCCAGTTGTGCCCAACTTTTTGCAACCCCATGGACTGGAACCTGCCGGGTTCCTCTGTCCATGGAGTTCTCCAGGCAAGAATACTCGAGTGGGTAGCCTTTCCCTTCTCCAGGGGATCTTCCCAACCTAGGCAGTGAAGCCAGTTCCCCTGTACTGCAGGCAGATTATTTACCCCCGGAGCCAACAGGAGAGTCCAGTTCCCTCTATATGGCAAAGTAAATCAACTATACCTATATGTATACCACCTCTTTTCTGGATTTCCTTCCCATTTGGGTCACCACAGAGCACTGAGTAGAATTCCTTGTACTGTATAGGATATTTTTTATATACGGTAGGTTTTCACGAGTTATCTATTTTATACAAGGTAGTGAACCCACCCACCCTCTCCTGAAAGCTGAAATCACATTTTCACCAACCAGTAAATCCATAACCTTGTTTTATGTGCGTCTCTCCTGAAAGACACCTTATTTGATACATATTGTTGATTCATTAACATTGAATTAATAGTCAAGTACACTGTAACTCATACCTGAATGATGTTTATCTAACACACAGTTTTCTCCCTAAGACACATCAAAGCCTTAGAAACACTAGATAACACTTCAACCCCACCATTGGGGACTGTTTTTAAGTGAAGATCTCCACATATTAATAAAACACACGCACACAAAAATGTGGCACTAAGTAGATCACCAAGGAGACACTTGTTTATAGTTTGAGAGCTGAAACAAGACAGAACTTTGTCTTGTTGAACTTCAGCTGGGAACACACACTCAGCCTCTCTGCTGATGGGGGCTCAGATGATAAAGAATCTGCCTGCAGTGCAGGAGACCTGGGTTCAGCCCCTGGGTTAGGAAGACACCCTAGAGAAGAGAATAGCAACCCACTCCAGTATTCTTACCTGGAGAATACCATGGATGGAGTAGCCTGGCAGGCTACAGTTCATGGAGTCTCAAAGAGTCAGGTATGACTGAGCTACTCAACTTGTGCATGTGATGTCTGCAAAAGTGTTTGCATATTGATTTGGAAGTTACAAATTCATTTTAGTGAGTACAGTATCTGCAAGAGATTAGTTCCAGAAGTCCCTGCAGATCCCCAAATCAAATTTGATCTGAGGTTGGTTGAATTTGCAGATGCAAACCCCATGGGGACGGAGAGGCTCAACTGCAGGCAAATTCACAAAAATGGACTTCATAAATAAAGAGGATTGACTGTGTATGTTGAAAATAAGAGTCAAGTTATCAGTCAGTCAAAAATCTGCATCTGATGGGATAATTCTGTTTCTTTGGTGTTTATATTTGTTTAGGTTTCAAAATCAGAATGTTTTTGGAGGTAAGAGTTCCATGAAAAATGTGGAAGTCAGTATGCTGCATGCTTAAGCATCATGATCTAGAAGAAACTCATGGTATAACTTTCTTAACCTTTCAATGGTTCTTCCAGGTGTTTCAGGGATGTGGCCAACCCAAACCTGCTCCAGCCCTCAGATCTGCTCGCTCGGCTCCCGAAAATTTTAATACACGGTTCAGGCCTTACAACCCTGAGGAAAGACCAACCACTGCTGCAGGCACGAGCTTGGACCGGCTGGTGAGTCCCCCAGATTAATGTCCATTTTGGCCACTTTCTGTTACCAAGGTTATTTTTCAGAAGACATGATGGGATTCTGGAAATGTTGGTTGTAAAAGTGGTCTCATCCTTATATCTGCTCCTGATCTTAATTAGAATATTGAAAAGTAATGAGATCTTCCTTTTAGGTCAAGAATTAGATTATTTAAGAAGTCTTATCACTATTAATCCACTCATGCAATGGCCAAATTTTCAGCTCCATATTTCTTCTGAAATATTAATTTGAAGTCTAAGTTATAATATCTTCCAAAGATATAATGAAAATAGCACATTTCATATTCATCTGCTTCAGTTATTTATTCAGTTATGATACAGTATGACTTCATTATGAATGTTCCTTATATGTAAAGTTTTCTGTTTGAAAATACCTTGCCAAAAGACCCCAAATCAATATTACTATTTTTTTTTTCTTTTTTGTATATCTTTTAAAAGTTGGAATTCTTAGAAACAGCCACTCTTTGATCCACATAAATGTGTATGGAGGGACCAAATATCTATCATTGAAGCAATTTACTTAGAGATTACAACCATAAATATAGTAAACACGATTTTTAATGTGTTTCAGACACCAAATTTTGCTATAAAAATGAAAAGCTCATAATTTCAAGAAATACTGCCTGCCTGTTTTCAATACAATTTATAGCAATATAAACAATTTAAATACCTGTAATTGTTAGTGCTGTTAATGTTGCTTTGCCAATTATCTTGATGTAAAATTAACAGATAAAAGCCTTAAGGTCATAAAACACTTGAACCACATCTGATTATGTCATATAAACTCAAATCTCAAGGGTTTCTGGTTATGAAAATAGTTTCATTATTCACTGCTATAAATTATCATTTTAGTTACTATCTTTCTACAGTGTGGGATGCAGAAGATTAAATTGGTAGCATTTGGCCTCATAGAAAAATCTCCACTTTTATCTCTATAAAAATCAAATGTACTTACAACACAAAGGCTTATTCAGGAAGTGCCAGAGTGAAGGGGTAAATGGAGTTGTTAGCTGCTAAATTATGTTATAAATTTATTACTGTTTATTAGCAAATAAAACCCCCTCCTCAGCATAGGTTTTGCAGAAGGGATCATCTGGGTTATTGCTTCAACCTTGTACTTTACCTTCATTATATCTATGGTCTATTCACAATTTTTCAGGAAAAGCTTAAAGCTAGTCACCTTTTTTCTTTTAAACAAATGATGGTTTCCTTAGATTCCATTGTTTGGATTCTCACTTTATAAATTCCTTTGTATGTTAAGATTCTTTTAATCAAAGCACAATTTGTTGCGTATGAGCTTGACGTCCCCCTTCTTTTTTGACATTCCTTCTTCTTTTTTTTTTTTTTTTTATATTGCATTTGGTTCTACATAGTTATTGGGACAATTCAGACTTTTCAGAATTTTTATAAACTATAATTTCAAAACTGGGCACAATGCAAGATGAATAAGCTTTGGAGATCTGCTGTGCAACCATTGTGCTATAGATAAAGAGTACTGTATCCGTTAGAGGCTAGATCTCAGGTTAAATGCTCTTACCACAGGAAAATAAAATTGAAAACAAATCGAGTACATCATCCACTTAGTTAAAACTGCATTGATTTTAAACAATATAATGACATTTATGATACTAATTAATGTTTTGGCCTTTGAAACAGGAACACAATAGTATCTCCTCCCAGGAGGAGATAAATACACATACACACACTCTCTCTCTCTCAAACAGAGGAAGTAGAGCAAGAAAATTACTTTTCTCAAGGCAACAGTATTTATACAACCGAGTATAGCTTGAATAAAACATCAGCACTTTGAGAATTTCACATGATATTTAAAATCGAGTAGATATGTAAATTGGAATTTGAACCTTTTGTTTTATAAAGGATCTTCACTGGTCATCCTCAAAATGCCCCAAATATAACGATCTTGAGACATCCTGGGAAATAGCAAACTGATTTAGGATCTTCTATTTTATGCGCCCCTAAAATATATTTCATCATTTTTTAAAAAGAATTAGTAATGGTTAATTATATCATGAGGAAAAAAGGACTAAACTCAAGAGGCACTCTCCTGGAGAAGGGACTGACTATCCACTCCAGTATTCTTGCCTGGAAAAGTCCATGGACAGGGGAGTCCATGATGTCGCAAAGAGTCGGACACGACTGAACGACTGACACTTTGATTTTCAAACTCAAGGTACAGAAGAACCAGAGTCAGTGTACAGGAATTCAAATCAATAAGCCAGTTTTATTCGAAAATATTCTCCAATGGCATGTAGTGCTTACTGCATCATAGGAGCGGCTTCAGGCTGTATAAGGGAAAAGGACAATTTTATTAGTTTCTTATTCAATTAAATTCTGATTCCTTCCCAAATTGTAAGAATTAGCAATTTATTATTCACAGCCAGTCATAAATCTACCTGGAGCTATTTCCCCCCCACCCCCATCCCAAGGCCAAGGGACTGCTTCCAGGTCAACAGGAGCCAGAAAAGGTTATTGTTGAGAAACACAAGCTAGTCTCAAAGGTAACAGCATCTCCATTTGTGGCCATCGGTTCCTCAAAGTTTTCTTTCCTTTGTGGGTTCAACACAGTTTGGAATAGTGGATATGTTGGAGCAGTTACCTTGGCCAAACAGTGCTGTGCATGAGTCAGATAAAACTGTCTTCAAGATACATGCATAGGTCAACAGTCCTGATGGGTCTCCCATATATTCCTGCCTATTTAGAATGTTTATGAATAAGTCTGATGTTACCTACTCCTGTTTTAATTTCCCCCTGCAAAGATGTCTCCTGAATATTTATAAGAAGCATGTATCCCAGAAAAGGATAATTGGGAAAGATTTTGTTTAATTTCTCTCAGTGTTTGAGCAGAGAACATGCTTCAAAGGACCACATCTCAAAGACCACCACAATCACCCCTGCCCCTTTTGCCAAAGTGAAAATGACTTAGCTGGAAAACTCTCAAGAGAATTGCTTCTTACTACCATTTAAAATTAGTACCTGTGGCATTAACTTTGGGTTCTGTTGGTAACTGTTTTTATGCCAGCTATTATAAAGCTAAACTTTTTATGTGAGGTGGTAGTTATGCAATTTGCTTTTAGAAATAAATCTCCTAATTCCCATCTGGGTAAACTGCTGCTAAAACTTATATAAAATAATTGAAAACAAAACTCTCCCTTAAAAATGTATCAGTTGCATCATTTAGCCTCTTCCTACGTTTATAAGGCAGTCAATTATTTTGTATCACTAGGAAACATTCCATGTGTTCCTCCAAAGTTACACTGGCCAAAAAAAATTGTTTAGGTGTAGCTTTCAGACATGTGATCATAAAGTAATTTTATCATCCGATAATGAATGAATATACTTGTATAAATTCAGCTACTGATGGTAAGGTAGCTCATCAGAACATGTACAGTTCTTCCGGCTGTGATATGTTCAAGATATACATGCCATCAACAAATCTGATTAACAGACTGGTCCCATTATCATGTGTCTCTTTCCTATCACCCACACTCACCCTAGTTCTAGTCTTCCTGTCCTAGCCCACTGTTACTGGTTTCCAGAGATGTCGATTGGAAATAAGGAAGAAATTAATTCTCTTCCTTTTTTCTTAACTTTACACCCTGTGAATTTTTAAATGATTTAATGTAAAATAATTTGAAATTTCTTTTTTTTAAAAAAAACATTCTGTGGGTTCAACACAGTTTGGAATAGTGGATATGTCAGTAGGTCATGAGTCAGATAAAACTGTCTTCAAGATACATGCATAGGTCAACAGTCCTGATGGGTCTCCCATATATTCCTGCCTATTTAGAATGTTTATGAATAAGTCTGATGTTACCTACTCCTGTTTTAATTTCCCCCTGCAAAGATGTCTCCTGAATATTTATAAGAAGCATGTATCCCAGAAAAGGATAATTGGGAAAGATTTTGTTTAATTTCTCTCAGTGTTTGAGCAGAGAACATGCTTCAAAGGACCACATCTCAAAGACCACCACAATCACCCCTGCCCCTTTTGCCAAAGTGAAAATGACTTAGCTGGAAAACTCTCAAGAGAATTGCTTCTTACTACCATTTAAAATTAGTACCTGTGGCATTAACTTTGGGTTCTGTTGGTAACTGTTTTTATGCCAGCTATTATAAAGCTAAACTTTTTATGTGAGGTGGTAGTTATGCAATTTGCTTTTAGAAATAAATCTCCTAATTCCCATCTGGGTAAACTGCTGCTAAAACTTATATAAAATAATTGAAAACAAAACTCTCCCTTAAAAATGTATCAGTTGCATCATTTAGCCTCTTCCTACGTTTATAAGGCAGTCAATTATTTTGTATCACTAGGAAACATTCCATGTGTTCCTCCAAAGTTACACTGGCCAAAAAAAATTGTTTAGGTGTAGCTTTCAGACATGTGATCATAAAGTAATTTTATCATCCGATAATGAATGAATATACTTGTATAAATTCAGCTACTGATGGTAAGGTAGCTCATCAGAACATGTACAGTTCTTCCGGCTGTGATATGTTCAAGATATACATGCCATCAACAAATCTGATTAACAGACTGGTCCCATTATCATGTGTCTCTTTCCTATCACCCACACTCACCCTAGTTCTAGTCTTCCTGTCCTAGCCCACTGTTACTGGTTTCCAGAGATGTCGATTGGAAATAAGGAAGAAATTAATTCTCTTCCTTTTTTCTTAACTTTACACCCTGTGAATTTTTAAATGATTTAATGTAAAATAATGATTTCTTTCAAGAAAATTTCACTCAAACATAACTGAAAGTATAGAGTGTAAAAATAAATCAACACAAAAAATAGCTCAGTTTTTGAAATCTGCCCATAGCGCAGTGTGTCAGATCATCCTCTGTTCAGGACGGTTAGTTGTCCAGTTCAGAATAGTACTACACAGCATGCTGTACAAGCCCTGGACACGCTTGGGCAGGAAGTGTCCATTATTTCACTTCAGCTGATTCATGATAGCAAAAGTAATAATACAGTAAATTGTGTGTTTTATTAAAGTAGATTGAAAAAAAAAACTAGACTGGAAAGTTAATTTATCAAGTTGGCAATGAGTTAGACCAATGAGTCTCCAGTAAGTATTCAACCTCATACTGTGTGTGCAGGTTCGCAAATATTCTGCTGGTCACCCTGAGGGAGTTGGGAGTGGGGGGTGGGTGGAATGCCACTCTGCAAACCTATAAACATTATATCTGTGCTGTACTATTATGTATAGAATAATCTCTCTCTCTTTTTTTCTTTGAATTTGTTTTCCTCTTGCTTCCCAGAGGATTGTGTGGAGGACAATGCAGCATAGTGTAAGCTTTGGTCTTCTTATTCTTCCTCTCATCCTCATTTGTCTTTGTACGGTCATTCCAGAGAGTTTCTGACAGATCCCGCGTCCACTTCCTCTTCCCAACTGTCTCGGAAGCGAACTTTGAACACTGTACCGGTGGGTTTAGGAATGTCTTCTCCGCTTGGTTTTCACAGTTAACGACCATTTTGGTATTCTCTCTCAATGGCAAGGTTTTCAGTCTCAGCTTTGTGTAAAACTAGCTCATTTAGTGGCTGATTTAAATTCTATCCCAACCATCAGACTATGTGTAGCCTGCCTGAAAAGCTCTCTCTTCCTTGATAAAATATATTGGCTTTTTTCTTCTTGTGCTAAGCAAATAATTACCTCCCTAATAATAACAACAAACCAACATCAGTTCTCATGCATAAGGACCTAATTTGTCCATTAGCTGGGACATGGAGAATTTAGGTGGGTAAGAAATACTTTGTGGTACAACTTGTTTATTTTTTTTTCTTACTCAAATTTACTGATGTCTTTTAGCGCATTTAGGGAGAGCGCTTTGGATATATATAGCTACAAAGCTGTTTATATTGGGAGTGAGGACAGGCATCCTGATGACCTGACTTTCCTACCTGACTTTCTGTATTAATCACTATAATCAAATAGTTATGTAATCCAAAAGTTTTCGTAATTCCACTCTGTGCTGGTCCTACCACTTCTTAAAGACCCGAGCCCTCTTTAGCATCATGGAACCAGAAGAGAAGCTGCCTCTCCCATGATGAGCTCATTTATTCCTGCAGCATGCCTGTGACATCATGGTGCTGCACATCTGCCTGACCTTAAACTCAGGCAGTGGCAACACAATATCTAAATCTCCTCCTTTCAAATTCATGTGGTTTTAAAGAAAATGCCCTTTGAGTAGTATCCCTATTCATCATTCCAGCTCTCGGAAGCCAGGGCCGTATGGATTAGGTAAGAAAGTTTAGAGGTAAATCTGAAATGAATGCTCTTGAAGGGAAGAGCATGAGGAAGGTTGAGCGAAGACAGATAGCTTAAGGTCTCCTGCTGCTAAAATGAAAGTGGAGAACAAAGCATCAGTGAATAGGATAAGTAGGTCCCATCAATACAACTCGACTAGTTCCATGAATGCCCCCCCTTGAAGGGTTTGGTCTTCTTATTCTTCCTCTCATCCTCATTTGTCTTTGTACGGTCATTCCAGAGAGTTTCTGACAGATCCCGCGTCCACTTCCTCTTCCCAACTGTCTCGGAAGCGAACTTTGAACACTGTACCGGTGGGTTTAGGAATGTCTTCTCCGCTTGGTTTTCACAGTTAACGACCATTTTGGTATTCTCTCTCAATGGCAAGGTTTTCAGTCTCAGCTTTGTGTAAAACTAGCTCATTTAGTGGCTGATTTAAATTCTATCCCAACCATCAGACTATGTGTAGCCTGCCTGAAAAGCTCTCTCTTCCTTGATAAAATATATTGGCTTTTTTCTTCTTGTGCTAAGCAAATAATTACCTCCTAATAATAACAACAAACCAACATCAGTTCTCATGCATAAGGACCTAATTTGTCCATTAGCTGGGACATGGAGAATTTAGGTGGGTAAGAAATACTTTGTGGTACAACTTGTTTATTTTTTTTTCTTACTCAAATTTACTGATGTCTTTTAGCGCATTTAGGGAGAGCGCTTTGGATATATATAGCTACAAAGCTGTTTATATTGGGAGTGAGGACAGGCATCCTGATGACCTGACTTTCCTACCTGACTTTCTGTATTAATCACTATAATCAAATAGTTATGTAATCCAAAAGTTTTCGTAATTCCACTCTGTGCTGGTCCTACCACTTCTTAAAGACCCGAGCCCTCTTTAGCATCATGGAACCAGAAGAGAAGCTGCCTCTCCCATGATGAGCTCATTTATTCCTGCAGCATGCCTGTGACATCATGGTGCTGCACATCTGCCTGACCTTAAACTCAGGCAGTGGCAACACAATATCTAAATCTCCTCCTTTCAAATTCATGTGGTTTTAAAGAAAATGCCCTTTGAGTAGTATCCCTATTCATCATTCCAGCTCTCGGAAGCCAGGGCCGTATGGATTAGGTAAGAAAGTTTAGAGGTAAATCTGAAATGAATGCTCTTGAAGGGAAGATCTTGAGGAAGGTTCAGGGAAGACAGATAGCTTAAGGTCTCCTGGTGCTAAAATGAAAGTGGAGAACAAAGCATCAGTGAATAGGATAAGTAGGTCCCATCAATACAACTCGACTAGTTCCAGTTGACAGAATGTATCCTCTCCAACACTCCCTAGGTATCTACAGATTTTCCAACAGTTGAACTAGTCCAGTCTCCTTATCTGATGGTTATTATGACCCTTATAGGTTTCCCCCAAGAAGAAGAATGTCCTTAAATATGTCAGAAAGAATGTAAATCATAATATCATCCCACCCACTCCCCAAGTGTGCTAGACTTCCCTGCTTGTCTCCTATAATCTTCGTTTGCTAGACTGCCCAAAATCAAAGGTATATTATTGGGATATGGCTCTTCCAAACACACAGTGCAATTCCTGAAATGGATGGGTGTGCCGTTGGTGACAAGTATGTTGTTAATATTAATACGTATACATTTAGGTACTTGTCAAATACCACCAAATCCCTTGAACCCGAACACTTTATCTCATTGTTCAGAAGCAAAATGGACAAAGCAACTCACATTCTGGCAACCGTTTCCTGCCTGATGGTTAATCCCAGTTTCGGAATAAAATGCTGGTCATAAAAATGCTCTTCCATGCCTCTTTGGGACCATTTTGGTGTGATTTAGGAAGTCTTGGTTGTAAGGATGAAGGAAACTGTCTGTTGTTCATTTTAAATTGCCATGGCATTTCATTGTCACCTCAAAGGATTCCGCATCCGGCTAATCCACTGTTTTGCATTTCAAAAGGATGTCAGGCTGTGTTGAAGAAACTGCTTTATTATCTAGAGCCTCAGCTGCCGTCTTTAGGTGAAACTGATATTTTCCATTTTCCACCTCAGCACAGAGACACAGACCTACGGAGAGACATACACGCGCGCACACCTTCTGTCTTTGCTTGGCCCAAACAGGTCCGTAACAACAGTAAACCAGATCCTGCTCTTTAATTAGTTTTCTCAAGATAAATGGGTCAAGGCCAGATTGGCTTTCAGCCTCTGCGGCAGCTGAATAAATTATGCCCCATTCACCCCAGCAAACAAACAGCTACTGCTCAGCCCACTTCAGACCACAGACTGCCCAGTCCTGCCTGAACTTGCTTTATCTGTTTGCTGCAAACTCCCACTGAGACACCCTAGTTTCATTTTCAATGAACCCTTGGCAATCACAGCAGCAAACTACACTGAGTTTTCAAAGAAGGGAAAATTACAAAACATGACAGCCAAGCCACCCAACTTATTCAGCCCCCATTTCTGCCCTTCTCTGGGCAACAGCAGCAGTGCATGGTGGCCAGGGAGACTTCCCAACCCAGGCTTCATTCCAGGTTTGTGGTTGATGAGGCCCAAGTGGGGAATGTCATTAGATACACACGTGAAAATGATGGCTTATCTCCAGGATATTTAGTTCTTCCACCGTCTTGGGGAAAGCACACCTCTAATACAATAATATGCCCTGTTGGAAATCTGGATGGAATGCCTGACTCTTATGTGGAATTTTCAGCTCACACCCAATGGACGGTAGATGGTTTCTAAACGTATACATTAGGTACGAAATACAAACCAAATCCCTTGAACCCGAACACTTTATCTCATTGTTCAGAAGCAAAATGGACAAAGCAACTCACATTCTGGCAACCGTTTCCTGCCTGATGGTTAATCCCAGTTTCGGAATAAAATGCTGGTCATAAAAATGCTCTTCCATGCCTCTTTGGGACCATTTTGGTGTGATTTAGGAAGTCTTGGTTGTAAGGATGAAGGAAACTGTCTGTTGTTCATTTTAAATTGCCATGGCATTTCATTGTCACCTCAAAGGATTCCGCATCCGGCTAATCCACTGTTTTGCATTTCAAAAGGATGTCAGGCTGTGTTGAAGAAACTGCTTTATTATCTAGAGCCTCAGCTGCCGTCTTTAGGTGAAACTGATATTTTCCATTTTCCACCTCAGCACAGAGACACAGACCTACGGAGAGACATACACGCGCGCACACCTTCTGTCTTTGCTTGGCCCAAACAGGTCCGTAACAACAGTAAACCAGATCCTGCTCTTTAATTAGTTTTCTCAAGATAAATGGGTCAAGGCCAGATTGGCTTTCAGCCTCTGCGGCAGCTGAATAAATTATGCCCCATTCACCCCAGCAAACAAACAGCTACTGCTCAGCCCACTTCAGACCACAGACTGCCCAGTCCTGCCTGAACTTGCTTTATCTGTTTGCTGCAAACTCCCACTGAGACACCCTAGTTTCATTTTCAATGAACCCTTGGCAATCACAGCAGCAAACTACACTGAGTTTTCAAAGAAGGGAAAATTACAAAACATGACAGCCAAGCCACCCAACTTATTCAGCCCCCATTTCTGCCCTTCTCTGGGCAACAGCAGCAGTGCATGGTGGCCAGGGAGACTTCCCAACCCAGGCTTCATTCCAGGTTTGTGGTTGATGAGGCCCAAGTGGGGAATGTCATTAGATACACACGTGAAAATGATGGCTTATCTCCAGGATATTTAGTTCTTCCACCGTCTTGGGGAAAGCACACCTCTAATACAATAATATGCCCTGTTGGAAATCTGGATGGAATGCCTGACTCTTATGTGGAATTTTCAGCTCACACCCAATGGACGGTAGATGGTTTTTACATCCTTGGGAACCTATCCTTTCAGAAATGTGGAAGAACAGTGAAAATAGAAGAACCATAGACTTTTCCTTCAGCTTAGGCAAGGCTGTGTTGCATCAGGCTGTATACTGTGGGGAGGAACGTCTACTCCGCTGGCTGTGTTACTCCCTGAGAGGTGCTGAAGCCCATTCCGTGCCCATGCTTCAAGACGCCTGCTCATGTGGATCCCTGCAGTGGAGTCAAGTCAGGCCACACATTTTAAAGGGGGAGAACTTTTGCACAGCTTGCGTTAGGTATAAGTGATCTGAAATCATTTGGGGAGTAGTTTTACCAACCAAACCACTTTCCACTCTGTCTTTAAACCATCCTTTGTCCTCAGGAACATTTAAGCATCAGCTTTGCTGACCTCTGTGTCATAAAAATGAAATGTTACACTTTCAGACCCCAAAGATGGCTATACAGATTTTATGTCTATTTTATGGTATGTTGATATGCTTATTTTCCCCTTCGGACATGAAATTTTCTTTCAGAATGCCTGACTTCAGCTAAACCCAAAATGATGCATTCTATGGGTATCAGTCCATCAATCACATATTTATTGAGTTCTCCTCTGTTGCGCAGCACTTAGTAAAACTAACTAGCCTATACAGTCTCCTTCATCACATGTTGGTAATGCTAGCATCATCAAAAAGGCAGGAGTTACTATTTGCAAAATAACATTGTTTATCAAATCAGTTAGACACACTGGATTTCCTCCGGGGAATATATCTAGTATGGAGCCTCATAAAATGTTAGCCTAGAGGAAGTAGGAATTTGATTTTGTAATCTTAGATAGACTACACCAATAAAGAACATGTGGAAGGTTTGTTAACCAATAGGACTTCCCAGGCGACGCAGTGGTAAAGAATCCAGCTACCAACAAGGAGACATGGGTTCGATCCCTGGCTCAGGAAGATCCCCTGGAGAAGGAAATAGCAACCCAATCCGGTAGTCTTGCCTGGGAAATCCCATGGACAGAGGAACCTGGCAGCCTATAGTCCATGGGGGTCGCAAAGAGTCAGGCATGACTTGTTGACTAAACAACAACAGCAGTGTTAACAAGTGAATCATCATTGACCAGATATGCACATCGAAAACATTAAACAAATGTAGCATTTTTGATCTAGGTGTATCCGATAGCTTGTCTTCCTTTCTTAAGCCAGAAGTCTTTGCCCACATTTTAAACACATTAAATACAGATGTGGTCAGTTCTGAACTGATGGATGTAAAGTTCATCTGCAATCTCATTCTATTAACTTGTCCTTTACGCATCTAGCTAATAGGCATTTTCAGCAACTTGATGATAAAAGGCTAAACAGACAAGTCATACCAAACCACCCAAGCCATACCATGTAAAAGATGTGTCCATGAGAGGTATCAGTAGACATCAATCTTTCATTAAATTATTGAGCAGCTTATGGAAGGACTGCAGTCATTTTTTCTCATAGCTGTCTGAGATATTTGCACCACAACTCCCAGGTGTGATGTTCACGCTTATGAGAGATGGAGCTGAAGAAATGGGATTTTTCATAAATACCAGTTTTGATGTATTTGCTGTATAATCAATCAGCTTTTAACTGACTCTGGGGCCTATGGAATACATTTGAAAGCACTGGGAATTTGGCTATTCCCATAACATACTTGGACACTCTTTACTGCTGGCGATAAACCTCAAGCATAAACATTGTAGAGAAAACCAGATGAAAAGAAACCTGTTTGAGTGAAAATTGACTTCCCTTCGTAAATGTGAAAGGTAGAAACATATCTGCAAGACACAATAATTTTATTACTTAAGCTCATTCATGGTCATTATCGTCAAAGGCTCTGACTTCATGGGTATTTTCTTGCATCTAAAAGACGGGCCAAACTATGAGAAAAAATTTTTAAAAAAAGGCTGACAGTAAATGAACAGACCAGCAGCTGTAGCAGCATTACTATATTGCTGGCTAATAAATAACTTTTGAAAGTTGTGTTGCGTAATATCTTCAGAAGCTTTTCCAATCCTGTATTGATCTGGAACCCAGTGGGTTCGACCCTGGCTCAGGAAGATCCCTGGAGAAGGAAATAGCAACCCAATCCGTAGTCTTGCCTGGGAAATCCCATGGACAGAGGAACCTGGCAGCCTATAGTCCATGGGGGTCGCAAAGAGTCAGGCATGACTTGTTGACTAAACAACAACAGCAGTGTTAACAAGTGAATCATCATTGACCAGATATGCACATCGAAAACATTAAACAAATGTAGCATTTTTGATCTAGGTGTATCCGATAGCTTGTCTTCCTTTCTTAAGCCAGAAGTCTTTGCCCACATTTTAAACACATTAAATACAGATGTGGTCAGTTCTGAACTGATGGATGTAAAGTTCATCTGCAATCTCATTCTATTAACTTGTCCTTTACGCATCTAGCTAATAGGCATTTTCAGCAACTTGATGATAAAAGGCTAAACAGACAAGTCATACCAAACCACCCAAGCCATACCATGTAAAAGATGTGTCCATGAGAGGTATCAGTAGACATCAATCTTTCATTAAATTATTGAGCAGCTTATGGAAGGACTGCAGTCATTTTTTCTCATAGCTGTCTGAGATATTTGCACCACAACTCCCAGGTGTGATGTTCACGCTTATGAGAGATGGAGCTGAAGAAATGGGATTTTTCATAAATACCAGTTTTGATGTATTTGCTGTATAATCAATCAGCTTTTAACTGACTCTGGGGCCTATGGAATACATTTGAAAGCACTGGGAATTTGGCTATTCCCATAACATACTTGGACACTCTTTACTGCTGGCGATAAACCTCAAGCATAAACATTGTAGAGAAAACCAGATGAAAAGAAACCTGTTTGAGTGAAAATTGACTTCCCTTCGTAAATGTGAAAGGTAGAAACATATCTGCAAGACACAATAATTTTATTACTTAAGCTCATTCATGGTCATTATCGTCAAAGGCTCTGACTTCATGGGTATTTTCTTGCATCTAAAAGACGGGCCAAACTATGAGAAAAAATTTTTAAAAAAAGGCTGACAGTAAATGAACAGACCAGCAGCTGTAGCAGCATTACTATATTGCTGGCTAATAAATAACTTTTTGAAAGTTGTGTTTGCGTAATATCTTCAGAAGCTTTTCCAATCCTGTATTGATCTGGATGGGCCAAGCTGAGGCCCTGAAGCAATGAGAAACAACCCCAGAATGACTCACAGAAGCACAAGTTTATTTCTTGTTGGTACCAAGTGCCAACCATTGGCTAGACTGCAGGCCAGACACATGTAGTTGAAACTTTCACTCCAGGACACAGGGTGACAAAGCAGCCATTATCTGTTCCCATTGGAGTAAGAAATGGCAACTCATTTCAGTATCCGTCCCTGGAAAAATTCCCTGAACAGAGGAGCCTGGTGGGCTACAGTCCATAGCATCACAAGAGTCAAACACGACTGAAGTGACTTAGCACATAGCCTGTTACAGTGGCAGTGTCTCTACCTGAAGGGCCACAGCACAGTGTTTCCATCTGGTCGACCAAAGCAGCTCATGTGACCAAGCCTGCTGTCCAGAAGGCAGGAACGTGTGTCCCTTTGTGTCTCACAAAGACTGAAAATGAACATGTTTGTGTAAAGCAATATTGTCAAACTCAAACACAAATGATCAATTTTTTCATGAGGTTTTTGTTTTTAATTTAAATTAGAGCTAAGATAGTCCAGTTAACCACTCTTTCAACGTCTTCCAACCTTCCTAGGTTTCCATGAGTCAGCTGCACAGAACCCAAGTTTTCTGAGGATCATGACTTAAATCTGGTAGAGGATCTAATCTCTCTTCTGGTTCGATCATGTTTTAAATTTTATTTTAGTCTTTTGGCCTTGTCATGCAGCACGTAGGATCTTATTTCCCCAACCAAGGATCAAACTCACACCCCCTGCATTGAGAGCCTGAGTCGTCATCAGTCTTTTTAAACATTGTAGAAAACCAGATAAAAAATGTTGAAACTTCCTTCGTAAATGTGAAAGGTAGAAACATATCTGCAAGACACAATAATTTTATTACTTAAGCTCATTCATGGTCATTATCCAAAGGCTCTTACTTCATGGGTATTTTCTTGCATCTAAAAGACGGGCCAAACTATGAGAAAAAATTTTTAAAAAAAGGCTGACAGTAAATGAACAGACCAGCAGCTGTAGCAGCATTACTATATTGCTGGCTAATAAATAACTTTTTGAAAGTTGTGTTTGCGTAATATCTTCAGAAGCTTTTCCAATCCTGTATTGATCTGGATGGGCCAAGCTGAGGCCCTGAAGCAATGAGAAACAACCCCAGAATGACTCACAGAAGCACAAGTTTATTTCTTGTTGGTACCAAGTGCCAACCATTGGCTAGACTGCAGGCCAGACACATGTAGTTGAAACTTTCACTCCAGGACACAGGGTGACAAAGCAGCCATTATCTGTTCCCATTGGAGTAAGAAATGGCAACTCATTTCAGTATCCGTCCCTGGAAAAATTCCCTGAACAGAGGAGCCTGGTGGGCTACAGTCCATAGCATCACAAGAGTCAAACACGACTGAAGTGACTTAGCACATAGCCTGTTACAGTGGCAGTGTCTCTACCTGAAGGGCCACAGCACAGTGTTTCCATCTGGTCGACCAAAGCAGCTCATGTGACCAAGCCTGCTGTCCAGAAGGCAGGAACGTGTGTCCCTTTGTGT
Source organism: Tragulus kanchil (assembly GCA_022376925.1). Taxonomy (NCBI): domain Eukaryota; kingdom Metazoa; phylum Chordata; class Mammalia; order Artiodactyla; family Tragulidae; genus Tragulus; species Tragulus kanchil. The sequence continues at coordinate 17,679,927 of JAIOJX010000003.1, read as the reverse complement.
CTCACAAAGACTGAAAATGAACATGTTTGTGTAAAGCAATATTGTCAAACTCAAACACAAATGATCAATTTTTTCATGAGGTTTTTGTTTTTAATTTAAATTAGAGCTAAGATAGTCCAGTTAACCACTCTTTCAACGTCTTCCAACCTTCCTAGGTTTCCATGAGTCAGCTGCACAGAACCCAAGTTTTCTGAGGATCATGACTTAAATCTGGTAGAGGATCTAATCTCTCTTCTGGTTCGATCATGTTTTAAATTTTATTTTAGTCTTTTGGCCTTGTCATGCAGCACGTAGGATCTTATTTCCCCAACCAAGGATCAAACTCACACCCCCTGCATTGAGAGCCTGGAGTCGTCATCACTGGACCTTCAGGGAAGCCCAGGACAAGATTTTTAAATTGATAAGAACCTATTCATTACTGTCTTCAACGCTGAGACAAACCTTACATGACAAAAAGAAATTCATCATTCATTCATCATTCATTCAACAACTATTTACTGGGTTGTAGTATGAGCCAAGTATAAATGACCAGCACATAATCGAAGAGCTCACAGCACTTTGGGGGATGGCAGATAAACTTAACTTTAACCTAAATCAGAATGTGTACTGGTAAGGACTGCATTGTAAAAGTTTTCAAAATCGAGGCAAATTCTAAGTCCTTGTTACAAAGGGAGTGTCTACATTGCCCTGAAAACTAACTTCCCTTTCAAAATCAGACTGATTTTTAGCCTTGGATGACTATTTCTTCCTGCCTAAACTCAACCATCATTCAGCCGCACCAAAGGAGTCCCACCCCAGGATCCAACTAAGACAGTATGTCAAAGGCGGCTGTAGAAGGTGTTGCCGCTGAGTAGGAGGAAAAGAGCGATAGGAAAACAGAATAAGCAAAGACTTTTTTATCACCAGCATTTAAATGTCTTTCAGATCCAGACTGTATATATTTTAAACAGGCCTTCAACACTGGATACTGTAAATGCTACTATAGTCTGACGATGTCATGTTTGCTTAGGCAAAGCGATTTTTCTGCTCTTCTCCTTTCTGGGTCAGCCTAGTTGGAGTAAATCAAATTGTTCTCACTTTTTCTCCCTTTCATACATCATCATTGAAGATCACCAAGACTGAGCTTTGGAACCTGACCTTGTCTCCTTTTACAGTATCTGTTTTTCTGAACAGCATTCATGAAGTAGAACTCTTTTGCAGGTTAATCAGAGAAATTGCTGACAGCAATGGCAAACTTGTGATAAAAATCTCTGGAATGTGTGGGCCATTGGCGTCTGCATGTAATTATTTGCAAAATCGTACAGTCTTCCAACCTTCCTAGGTTTCCATGGTCAGTCAGGATTAAATCTGGTAGAGGATCTAATCTCTTTTGGTTCGATCATGTTTTAAATTTTATTTTAGTCTTTTGGCCTTGTCATGCAGCACGTAGGATCTTATTTCCCCAACCAAGGATCAAACTCACACCCCCTGCATTGAGAGCCTGGAGTCGTCATCACTGGACCTTCAGGGAAGCCCAGGACAAGATTTTTAAATTGATAAGAACCTATTCATTACTGTCTTCAACGCTGAGACAAACCTTACATGACAAAAAGAAATTCATCATTCATTCATCATTCATTCAACAACTATTTACTGGGTTGTAGTATGAGCCAAGTATAAATGACCAGCACATAATCGAAGAGCTCACAGCACTTTGGGGGATGGCAGATAAACTTAACTTTAACCTAAATCAGAATGTGTACTGGTAAGGACTGCATTGTAAAAGTTTTCAAAATCGAGGCAAATTCTAAGTCCTTGTTACAAAGGGAGTGTCTACATTGCCCTGAAAACTAACTTCCCTTTCAAAATCAGACTGATTTTTAGCCTTGGATGACTATTTCTTCCTGCCTAAACTCAACCATCATTCAGCCGCACCAAAGGAGTCCCACCCCAGGATCCAACTAAGACAGTATGTCAAAGGCGGCTGTAGAAGGTGTTGCCGCTGAGTAGGAGGAAAAGAGCGATAGGAAAACAGAATAAGCAAAGACTTTTTTATCACCAGCATTTAAATGTCTTTCAGATCCAGACTGTATATATTTTAAACAGGCCTTCAACACTGGATACTGTAAATGCTACTATAGTCTGACGATGTCATGTTTGCTTAGGCAAAGCGATTTTTCTGCTCTTCTCCTTTCTGGGTCAGCCTAGTTGGAGTAAATCAAATTGTTCTCACTTTTTCTCCCTTTCATACATCATCATTGAAGATCACCAAGACTGAGCTTTGGAACCTGACCTTGTCTCCTTTTACAGTATCTGTTTTTTTCTGAACAGCATTCATGAAGTAGAACTCTTTTTGCAGGTTAATCAGAGAAATTGCTGACAGCAATGGCAAACTTGTGATAAAAATCTCTGGAATGTGTGGGCCATTGGCGTCTGCATGTAATTATTTGCAAAATCGTACAGCTCTGATTCAGCTGAAAGAATAATTACAATATAAATTCATAAATTATTTATGGGTAATGAAGAAGGAAAACAATGACTTTGTAAGTTTTATTCTAAGGGATTTAAACCTAAGAAATTGCCTCAAAGCAGGCTAAATTCATTTCAGTGGAGAACACTCATCTGGGTGCTTGAAAAAGCCGAGCATTTCCTTGGCTTACTCTTCGCATCTCCTTGAGTGTTGGAGAAAAGGGGTAAGTACGAAGCAGCTCCACTGGCTCTGGAAAGAAAACAGAAAGATAGCAAACTGCCTTAATTGATTGCCTCACACAAAATCCCAAAACCCAGGAGCTATCTTTAGTGTGAGACAGGTCCTCGTGAAAATGTTTCCAGTTGAAAATCAAATCTTCTTTATACAGCAGTCTTCAAAGAACAAGAAATATTTCATTAGGATTTTAATGGTGAGGGCTCAAGTGGAAGAAACTTCATCTTGTCTTGTCAACCTTTAGACTCTCTCGAAAAAAAACATATGATCTCTTTACAGTCGTTTCATTTAGAAAATTCTTTCTCTATGACTTTGGAGAGTCAGAAGTTAAATGAGTCTTTAGGAAGATTTTTTTATTTAATTTTTTTGGCATATAGTTGATATATGTTGAATGTTGAATATATATAGAATGTTGTGTTCATTTCTGCTGTACAGCAAAGTGAATCAGTTGTACATATAGCCACTCTTTTTTAGATTTACCCATATAGGTCACTACAGAGTATTGACAATTCTATGCTATCCCTATACTATACAGTAAGTCCTTATTAGGTAGCTGTTTTATATATAGTAATGTGTATTCCCAGGTGGCTCAGGGGTAAGTTTTCCACCTGCCAGTTCAGGAGACATGGGTTCAATCCCTGATCTGGGACAATCCCCTGGAGGAGGAAGTTACCACCCAGTCCTATATTCTTACCTGTGGAGTTGCATGGACAGAGGAGCCTGACAGACTACAGTCTATGAGCTGCAAAGAGTCAAACATGACCTAGAAAGTGAACATCAACAACAATGTGTATATGCCAACCCCAATCTCCCAGTTTGTCCTTTCTCTGATTTTTAGTAATACGTTTTGAAGACACTAATTTTCATAACTCTGATCATGGTATGACAAGAAAGGATTGTGTGTGTGTGTTTACTTTTTAAGTACAATATACTTCTTGTGCCTAGTAATAATAAGTGAAAAACCTAAGAAAAAACAATGACTTTGTAAGTTTTACCTTCCAAAGCAGGCTAAATTCATTTCAGTGGAGAACACTCATCTGGGTGCTTGAAAAAGCCGAGCATTTCCTTGGCTTACTCTTCGCATCTCCTTGAGTGTTGGAGAAAAGGGGTAAGTACGAAGCAGCTCCACTGGCTCTGGAAAGAAAACAGAAAGATAGCAAACTGCCTTAATTGATTGCCTCACACAAAATCCCAAAACCCAGGAGCTATCTTTAGTGTGAGACAGGTCCTCGTGAAAATGTTTCCAGTTGAAAATCAAATCTTCTTTATACAGCAGTCTTCAAAGAACAAGAAATATTTCATTAGGATTTTAATGGTGAGGGCTCAAGTGGAAGAAACTTCATCTTGTCTTGTCAACCTTTAGACTCTCTCGAAAAATAACATATGATCTCTTTACAGTCGTTTCATTTAGAAAATTCTTTCTCTATGACTTTGGAGAGTCAGAAGTTAAATGAGTCTTTAGGAAGATTTTTTTATTTAATTTTTTTGGCATATAGTTGATATATGTTGAATGTTGAATATATATAGAATGTTGTGTTCATTTCTGCTGTACAGCAAAGTGAATCAGTTGTACATATAGCCACTCTTTTTTAGATTTACCCATATAGGTCACTACAGAGTATTGACAATTCTATGCTATCCCTATACTATACAGTAAGTCCTTATTAGGTAGCTGTTTTATATATAGTAATGTGTATTCCCAGGTGGCTCAGGGGTAAGTTTTCCACCTGCCAGTTCAGGAGACATGGGTTCAATCCCTGATCTGGGACAATCCCCTGGAGGAGGAAGTTACCACCCAGTCCTATATTCTTACCTGTGGAGTTGCATGGACAGAGGAGCCTGACAGACTACAGTCTATGAGCTGCAAAGAGTCAAACATGACCTAGAAAGTGAACATCAACAACAATGTGTATATGCCAACCCCAATCTCCCAGTTTGTCCTTTCTCTGATTTTTAGTAATACGTTTTGAAGACACTAATTTTCATAACTCTGATCATGGTATGACAAGAAAGGATTGTGTGTGTGTGTTTACTTTTTAAGTACAATATACTTCTTGTGCCTAGTAATAATAAGTGAAAAACCCAGAGATTTGTTACAGTTATGTATCAAATTATAAGTGAAGCATGCTTTGATATAAGCTTCTGTGATTCATCACTACATTTTTTAAATTTTCTTATTTTTAATCAAAGGGTAATTACTCTACAGTATTGTGTTAATTTCTGCCATACCTCCACATGAATCAGCCATATATGTCCCCTCCGTCATGAAACTCCCTCCCACCTTCCACCCCTTCCCACCCTTCTAGGTTGTTCCAGAGCCCTGCTTGAGTTCCTTGAATTATACAGCAAATTCCCATTGGCTGTCTATTTTACATATAGTGGTGTACATGTTTCCAGTGTATATGAACTCTCTCCATTCATCCCATCCTCTCCTCCCCACCCAACTTGCGTCCACAAGTCTGCTGTCTATGTCTACATCTCCACTGCTGCCCTGCAAATAGGTTCATCAGTACCATCTTTCTAGATTCCATATATATGTGTTGATATATGATATGTGCTTTTCTCTTTCCGACTTACTTCATTCTGTATAATAGGCTCTGGGTTCAAAACTGACTCGAATACACTCCTTTTTATGACTGAGTAATATTCCATTGTATATATGTACCGCTGCTTCTTTACCTATTCATCTGTGGATGGACATCTAGGTTGCTTCCATGTTCTAGCTATTGTAAATAGTGCTGCCGCGAACACCGGAGTACATGTGTCTTTCTCAACTTTGGTTTCCTCAGAGTATATGCCTAGTAGTGGGATTACTGGGTTACATGGCAGTTTTATGCCTATTTTTTAAGGCGATTCATCACCATTTTATAAAATTCCGAGACACCAGCAGTGAGCCAGACATGATCACTAATTCTCCGTGCTCCCTCCTCCCTCTTAGCACGTCCTGTCCTGAACTTAAACCTCTCACAGAGAAGTGCCACGACTCCCTGCCTCCTGGAGGAGTAACAGGGAAAAGAGGGAATAAGATGATCCTTGTCAGAAGAGTCCTCAAATCTTACATATTTTTACTGATTCTTGGAGGGTAGTTTTGTCCTACCAATTACTAGGAGAGCTGTTTGACTGTGCAGGAAGATTGATCTGTTTCTCCTTCTAGTTCTGTTTTTGCTTTATGTATTTTGAGTCTGTACTTATAGTTAAAATTTTATCTTCTATGCACCTTGACCTTGTCATCATTATATAGGAATCCCCCTACTCTCAACAAATAGTAGCAGTATTTGTTGTCTGCCTTAAGACCTTTCGCTTTCTGATATTAATATAGTTACACCAGACTTTTTAAACTAATATTTGACTGACATCTCTTTTCACATCTTCACTTTCAAACTTTCTGAATCCTTTTGTTTCAGACATGCCTCTTTTGTTTCAGACATAAGCATAACATGGCTGGATTTATATTTAAATCTGTACTCACAGTCTTTGTATTTCAATTGGTACAATTGGTACCAATTTAACTGGTAATTTAGTTCATTTGTATATATTAGAAAAGCTAAAATGGTTGAGTCTATTTTTTCCATCTCATTTTGTCTCATTTATTCCAATCTTATTTTGTGTCTTTCTTATAGGTTGACAGAGAATTTTTTTTCTCATTCCACTTGTTTCCTTTGGGCGTTTAGAATCTCAGTGCATTTGTTGTTTATTTACTTATTTTAGACTTTTAATGGTTCCTTTTGAAATTTTGCAATATGTCTAGACTTAAACAAATCTGAGTTTAATCAGTCAATATCTGTACTCTTCTCTGGAACAACACAAGGACTTCAGGACATCTCAATTTTGATCATTTTCCTCTCAAATTATATGCTATTATTATTGGATAATTTAGTCATATCTTGGAATTTTTCTAATATTATAAGATATTAGATAATGATGGTGATGATATTATACTGGAACTTTCATATAGAATTCACTGTATTTTACTGCTTTCTTTGGTTATCATTCATTCTTGCATCAAAGTGTCCTTCAGGAATCACTTTCCTAGGTCTAGAATACAGCCTACAAGATTTACGTTACTCAGGGGTTTATTTGAAATGTTTTTGTTTGCCCTCATTCTTGGAAGACATTTGTGTCCAATACGTCATCCTTGATCGGACACTTAGCTTCTCTAAGTACATTGCTGCTTATATTTCACTGTTTCCTACTTTCTATCATTACTGTTGAGAAGCCTACTCTCGGTCCTTCCCTCGTAAGTAATCTGTGTTTTCTTTCAAGGTGCTATTAAGAATGGATGCATGTGTATGTGTGGCCAAGTCCCTTCACTGTTCACCTGAGTAATTTCCTAAGTATCTCCTAATCTCTCGTTGATATGTTAATCCATTAATATTTTCAGTCTATATCAATCTCTTAGACACTAGCTTCCATGCATTTATTATTTTTTACATTTTTATGTATCTTAAATTACTTTTAAGTTTCAAAGGACATCCTCACAATCTATTGTTCTTAGATTTATTAAGTTAGCTGATAGAAACCAAGACCAAAAAAAAAATCATGTTCTTCATTTCTAATAGTTCTTTTTCAGATATGCTTAGTCTTGTGTTTACATTTGTATATATTAGAAAAGCTAAAATGGTTGAGTCTATTTTTTCCATCTCATTTTGTCTCATTTATTCCAATCTTATTTTGTGTCTTTCTTATAGGTTGACAGAGAATTTTTTTTCTCATTCCACTTGTTTCCTTTGGGCGTTTAGAATCTCAGTGCATTTGTTGTTTATTTACTTATTTTAGACTTTTAATGGTTCCTTTTGAAATTTTGCAATATGTCTAGACTTAAACAAATCTGAGTTTAATCAGTCAATATCTGTACTCTTCTCTGGAACAACACAAGGACTTCAGGACATCTCAATTTTGATCATTTTCCTCTCAAATTATATGCTATTATTATTGGATAATTTAGTCATATCTTGGAATTTTTCTAATATTATAAGATATTAGATAATGATGGTGATGATATTATACTGGAACTTTCATATAGAATTCACTGTATTTTACTGCTTTCTTTGGTTATCATTCATTCTTGCATCAAAGTGTCCTTCAGGAATCACTTTCCTAGGTCTAGAATACAGCCTACAAGATTTACGTTACTCAGGGGTTTATTTGAAATGTTTTTGTTTGCCCTCATTCTTGGAAGACATTTGTGTCCAATCGTCATCCTTGATCGGACACTTAGCTTCTCTAAGTACATTGCTGCTTATATTTCACTGTTTCCTACTTTCTATCATTACTGTTGAGAAGCCTACTCTCGGTCCTTCCCTCGTAAGTAATCTGTGTTTTCTTTCAAGGTGCTATTAAGAATGGATGCATGTGTATGTGTGGCCAAGTCCCTTCACTGTTCACCTGAGTAATTTCCTAAGTATCTCCTAATCTCTCGTTGATATGTTAATCCATTAATATTTTCAGTCTATATCAATCTCTTAGACACTAGCTTCCATGCATTTATTATTTTTTACATTTTTATGTATCTTAAATTACTTTTAAGTTTCAAAGGACATCCTCACAATCTATTGTTCTTAGATTTATTAAGTTAGCTGATAGAAACCAAGACCAAAAAAAAAATCATGTTCTTCATTTCTAATAGTTCTTTTTCAGATATGCTTAGTCTTGTGTTTAGTAGCATCTTACTCCTTATTCACATTTCTGAACCCTACCTTTTTTTACCTTCGAACATACTTATTTTACATTTTGCATCTGAAACTTCTAATATCTGCAGTGTTTGCTCGTCTCCTCTGCTATTTCTGCTGGCTTTTGCATATGGTGCTTTGTTTCCTTCTATTCTATTCTATTATTATATTATATCTTATATCTTATATTCTATTTTACTGAAAGTCTCTGTAGCTTGTGATGAAGAGTATGCTATTTCTCTCTCCTACTAAGAATTTAACCCCCTTTTTTTTTGTGATATAGGCTGATGACCTTAGGGAAGCCTTACACCTTAATATTCTGTCCCTTGCGGCTCCCTGCAAATCTATTAAAACCAAAGCTTCAGATTATCTGGGTCTGGGAGATGTTTTTATGGCAAAAGCCACCCTTAATACGCTTGCTTTCTTTTTCTGGGTTCCTATTTTCACTGTCTGCAGCGGCTCTAGTCCGCCTCCTGGCGGTTCCACTGTGGATTGCAGAACCACAGTGCATCACGCTCTTTAGACCAGAGGTACTTCTACAGAAACTCAGGATTCTGCCCAGGCCCACATTCTGCACCTTGTGGGCTAGCGCTAATGCATGTGAAGAGCTTGTTGCGCACCTGCTGGACAGGCTTGCATGGGATATAACCGTGTTTCATTCATTTTTTCACTGCTTCGGGCCGTTAAGGGGCAAACATAGGCAGAGCGAGCAAGGAGTGTTTGGTGTCCCTAAACCTGCATCTGTGTCAGGCAGACAGGGATGATGGGATGGAGAATGAAGCCAGCCCAACATTGTTTAGTGACGCATGGCTTTCCTTACTCCTCTGTCCCTCCCAACCCCTCAGAGGGGCACCTCCCACCCACGAGGCACAACTCCTGTTCATTTGCACATATGTTAATCCATTAATATTTTCAGTCTATATCAATCTCTTAGACACTAGCTTCCATGCATTTATTATTTTTTACATTTTTATGTATCTTAAATTACTTTTAAGTTTCAAAGGACATCCTCACAATCTATTGTTCTTAGATTTATTAAGTTAGCTGATAGAAACCAAGACCAAAAAAAAAATCATGTTCTTCATTTCTAATAGTTCTTTTTCAGATATGCTTAGTCTTGTGTTTAGTAGCATCTTACTCCTTATTCACATTTCTGAACCCTACCTTTTTTTACCTTCGAACATACTTATTTTACATTTTGCATCTGAAACTTCTAATATCTGCAGTGTTTGCTCGTCTCCTCTGCTATTTCTGCTGGCTTTTGCATATGGTGCTTTGTTTCCTTCTATTCTATTCTATTATTATATTATATCTTATATCTTATATTCTATTTTACTGAAAGTCTCTGTAGCTTGTGATGAAGAGTATGCTATTTCTCTCTCCTACTAAGAATTTAACCCCCTTTTTTTTTGTGATATAGGCTGATGACCTTAGGGAAGCCTTACACCTTAATATTCTGTCCCTTGCGGCTCCCTGCAAATCTATTAAAACCAAAGCTTCAGATTATCTGGGTCTGGGAGATGTTTTTATGGCAAAAGCCACCCTTAATACGCTTGCTTTCTTTTTCTGGGTTCCTATTTTCACTGTCTGCAGCGGCTCTAGTCCGCCTCCTGGCGGTTCCACTGTGGATTGCAGAACCACAGTGCATCACGCTCTTTAGACCAGAGGTACTTCTACAGAAACTCAGGATTCTGCCCAGGCCCACATTCTGCACCTTGTGGGCTAGCGCTAATGCATGTGAAGAGCTTGTTGCGCACCTGCTGGACAGGCTTGCATGGGATATAACCGTGTTTCATTCATTTTTTCACTGCTTCGGGCCGTTAAGGGGCAAACATAGGCAGAGCGAGCAAGGAGTGTTTGGTGTCCCTAAACCTGCATCTGTGTCAGGCAGACAGGGATGATGGGATGGAGAATGAAGCCAGCCCAACATTGTTTAGTGACGCATGGCTTTCCTTACTCCCTCTGTCCCTCCCAACCCCTCAGAGGGGCACCTCCCACCCCACGAGGCACAACTCCTGTTCATTTGCACATATGGTGCAACACCAATGCCAGAACCAGGGCTTTGGTGGCACACAAGCAGAGCACACGTTTCTGTGTGAACCCGAGCCAATCACCTAGCCTTGTTGTGCCACTTTCTGATCTGTCACAAGGAGAAGGACAAAAAAAAACAAAAAACAAAAACCTGCACCTATGTTATTCTTTTTTTTTTAACTTTTATTTTACTTTTAACTTTTACAGAGTTTTGTTGTTTACAAATATGTATGTTCCAAGATTAGTTATGTTATTCTGTTTTAGTGTTGATAGCTAACATGCATAAAGCTCCTGGCTCAGCCATCGTCAGCATTGAAGTTAGTTATCAATGCTATTATTGCTAATAATAGTGATATCACTAGGTTAACTGTGACTGTTATTAGTCAGACAAGAACAACACCTAATTTCAAAGATTTCCAATTTTCATCAGGGCATTGTTTTTAATACAAAGCCAATGGCTAAATGGCTTTGCCCCAGCCTTGGGTCTTTACAGGTGACTGGTCCCGTTTCAAGCCTCAGCTGTTGCAGGAGATTAAGGCTATGGCAACTTTTGCTTGGAGCCCTTAGAAAAGTCATGGAGGAAACGCTAACACTGCATTGTTGTCAAATAAGTGAGGGCCAGGAGCGTCTCTCTAAGACATGTGGCAAGGTGACAATGAATAGTCTGCAGGTGAACATTTGGAGAGCTGATAAGAGATTCGAGTTGTATAAAAGTGTTTGGGAAGCAGGCAGCTAAGTGGTGAATGAAAATAACAGAGAGGAGTGACAGAGTAGGGGGAAGGGCGCACCCAGGCACCGGTGACGCCTTCCAGAGAGCAGGGCGTCTCATGGCCTTCTGTCACCATCCAGGACTGTGGCCCAAGGACTTTTTAAAAAACATTCAACCTAGGAAAGGTAGAAATGCTGGCACAAGACATGAAAAACCCAAATGAGGTGGCAGAATCGGACGCGAAGGTGAACAGCATCTGAAATAGCCTCTTTTTTTTTTTTTTGATTCACTTGAAGGTGAACACAGGGACGAGTCATCGACAGTAATTTAACTGTAAAATGATCAGCTCTCAGAGAGTAGATTTGACTATTGGGAATGACAAGAAGGAGACAAAGGCTCTTGCAGCTGTTTTTCTCTTTCCCCATCCTGACCTCACCCCTTTTAAAAATAAAAGGAGACTTAGCGGCACCAAGTCGTTAAGGTTTCAGTGACCTAAGAGCCAGAGCAGGGACCCAAGTTTCTTATTCTTATCCCCATTTATATCCACCAAATCTCCCTACCTAGGTGGCTTACAAAATATAATGTAGTTCCAGATGGAAGGCAGGAACCGCTTTCACAGTCTCTCCTGGTTCAGTCAATAAGAAGTCCTCCACCTTTGTGGAGCACTTAGAATAATAGATAAAGGGTTTTCACAGATTGCACCTCGTTTGTAAAGCTTGAAACAACTGGAAACAGCTATTTGATGTTTTCCTTGAAGAGGCTTCCAGGGCTGGCTTTCTGTTTCCCAGGGGCCTCGTGTTACAATCCTCTTGCTGTCTGTGATGTTTCTGCTGCCATCAAAGGTCAAACAAGAGGGGAACAGACATTTTAGTGGGTTGACTGCTCTTTTGTCTCTTCTTTGTTGCCCACAGTGCTTTCATAAGATCGTATGTTTGGGGAAGGGGGCCCATAAAGAAGGGAGGAAGGGAGGGAGGGAGAGAAGAAAGGAAAGGAAGGAATTTTCTGGTCTGATCCATGTTTGCTGTTTCTGGGGCCTCAAGCAACTTCGTAGAATTCCATGATGAAACCCAGAGGCTCACTCAAGAAAGATGAAGAAAGGATGTTGGTGGAAGGATGGGGCGGAGGGCCAGAGGGTCCAGGTGGTAACTGTTGTGAGAGTTTCCAGAACATTCAGTCAACTACCCTCCTAAGTGTGCTGTTCCTTCCATGGCTGGTATTTTCTCAAAGGCTCTCAATCATGGGAATTTGCGATTCCTCATTTTGTAAGCTCTTCCTATACAATAACAGTCTTTCCAGGTAAATTATTGTGGGTTGAACTGATGATTAGGAGTAAGAGCTATGGTTCTGTTGATTTACAATGATGAGGCTTTCAACACATTATTTTAAATGTTTGTGGGAGTTGTATGAAGTCCCTCCAGGATTACTGACTTTGGGTTTAAAACCTTATTACAGATTTTTGTGTTCTATGCCCAAATCATTGCATTATCTTGAATTGTGGTCAGCAAATTTTTAGCCCTTTTGAGTCCCTGTGACGCACACAGGACTGTGATTTATCCAGAAACACCAAAGCCATGTTTGTTTTGGGGCTGGCTCATGCCAACTCTAAAAACAAGACTGTTTGTTCAGGTAAGTAGAGCAAGATGCAATTGGAGGCTGAGGACTTGATCCTTTTAAAAATGCTGGCCTATGCCGCCTTCCTCACCATGAACTTTCCCACCGTCCTCTTGAAAGGGTCACAAGAGGGTAGAGTGAGACAGCTTGGAGCCAAAGTGCAGATTCCCCATCTCTGCCAGGGAAAACTAATGCAGAACAGTTGCTCTACATTCAAGTGTCCTTTGAGTTGGAAGGACGTTAAATCCCATCTAGTCCAATACCCTCACTTTACCAGTGGGGATGCCAGAATCCAGAGAGATGAAGTAACTGATGCAGAAATCATACCGGCTTACCGCTAAGCTATTTCTTTGCTTCTCAACTTCAGTTCAAGTAATACACCCAGAAATGTGCTTTTTAAAATAATGTCAACCTAGTTGTTGTAAGCCTGTTTTTAATGCTGTTTTATTCCACTAAGATCAGGAATTTTTGGCATTGAAATATGCATATATATATTCAGGAATAGTAGAACCCACAAAATTATAGTCACAAAGAAAAATAGAACTGAATTTGTTGAATCCACTGCCACAAGGAAAATAGCTTTTTTTTCTTTCTTAATAGATTTTTCAGACAAGTTTTCAGTTCACACCAAAAGTAAGCAGAAAGTATAAAATTTCCCTTATAGTTTGTACCCTGCACAGACATAGGCTTCCTCAGTGTCTACATCCTGCACTGGCCGGGACACTTGTGTCTTTGTTTTATTTTGATTTTCACTTCAAGTCTATACCCTAAGCTCTTTTTCCAGGTTAAATTTATTTGTGGGTTGAACTGATGATTAGGAGTAAGAGCTATGGTTCTGTTGATTTACAATGATGAGGCTTTCAACACATTATTTTAAATGTTTGTGGGAGTTGTATGAAGTCCCTCCAGGATTACTGACTTTGGGTTTAAAACCTTATTACAGATTTTTGTGTTCTATGCCCAAATCATTGCATTATCTTGAATTGTGGTCAGCAAATTTTTAGCCCTTTTGAGTCCCTGTGACGCACACAGGACTGTGATTTATCCAGAAACACCAAAGCCATGTTTGTTTTGGGGCTGGCTCATGCCAACTCTAAAAACAAGACTGTTTGTTCAGGTAAGTAGAGCAAGATGCAATTGGAGGCTGAGGACTTGATCCTTTTAAAAATGCTGGCCTATGCCGCCTTCCTCACCATGAACTTTCCCACCGTCCTCTTGAAAGGGTCACAAGAGGGTAGAGTGAGACAGCTTGGAGCCAAAGTGCAGATTCCCCATCTCTGCCAGGGAAAACTAATGCAGAACAGTTGCTCTACATTCAAGTGTCCTTTGAGTTGGAAGGACGTTAAATCCCATCTAGTCCAATACCCTCACTTTACCAGTGGGGATGCCAGAATCCAGAGAGATGAAGTAACTGATGCAGAAATCATACCGGCTTACCGCTAAGCTATTTCTTTGCTTCTCAACTTCAGTTCAAGTAATACACCCAGAAATGTGCTTTTTAAAATAATGTCAACCTAGTTGTTGTAAGCCTGTTTTTAATGCTGTTTTATTCCACTAAGATCAGGAATTTTTGGCATTGAAATATGCATATATATATTCAGGAATAGTAGAACCCACAAAATTATAGTCACAAAGAAAAATAGAACTGAATTTGTTGAATCCACTGCCACAAGGAAAATAGCTTTTTTTTCTTTCTTAATAGATTTTTCAGACAAGTTTTCAGTTCACACCAAAAGTAAGCAGAAAGTATAAAATTTCCCTTATAGTTTGTACCCTGCACAGACATAGGCTTCCTCAGTGTCTACATCCTGCACTGGCCGGGACACTTGTGTCTTTGTTTTATTTTGATTTTCACTTCAAGTCTATACCCTTAGACCAATATCTTCCCAATTCCTCCAACCCCTGCTAACCATGATTCTACCCTCCATTTCTGTAAGTTTGAGTGTGTTTGATTCCATATGTAAGCCTAAATATATATAGCCTCTGTGTGTGTGTGTGTGTGAGCTTAGTTGCTAAGTCATGCCAGCTCTTCGCTACCCCATGGACTGTTACCCGTCAGGCTCCTCTGTCCATGGGATTTCCCAGGGAAGAATATCACACAGTATGATGATGCTTTCTCTGTCTGACTCAACTCACTAAACGTAAGGCCCTCAAATGCCTCGGGGTCCATCCACATTGTGGCAAATAGCAGAATTTCTTTCTTTCTTATGGCTGAAAATTATTCTATCATGTGTTTGTGATATATATCTAGATATCTATATGTCTATCTATATATCTATATATCTATCCCCAAAAATGCATCTGGACTTTTCATAAAATGGTATGATAAACCTGAATGAATTTTATGGCCAGCCCATATCTTATGCATAGATGTCATATCTTCTATAGCCATTCATCCATTGATAGATACTTAGGTTGTTTACATATCTTGGTTATTGAGAATAATAATGCTACAATAAGCAAGGAAATGCAGATATCTTTTTGATATCCTCTTTCCAGTTTCTTTGGATATATACCCAGAAGTGAAATTGCTCAATCATGTGGTAGCTCTATTTTTAGTTTTTAGAGAAGCCTCCATACCATTTTCCATAGGGACTGTACCAATGTACATTCCCATCAACAGTGCACAGAAGGGTTTGTTCCCTTTTCATCACATCCTGACCATTCTTACCTCAGGCCTCCTAGATAATAGCCATTCAAAAGATGCGAGGTGATCAGAGTGTTACACTTGTCATCATAGCGGAAGAAGCTACTCTATCCTTTTCATCCAAGCCAATCTTAAATTAGCTGGCAGAAGCCATGTTATCTTAAAAGCTCCCATTGTCTAAAAACAAAACCGAAAAGGTGCCAGAACCTTGTGTGAGTCCCTCCAACTTTCCTCTAGTTTTCACTTCAGTGTCTACATCCTGCACTGGCCGGGACACTTGTGTCTTTGTTTTATTTTGATTTTCACTTCAAGTCTATACCCTTAGACCAATATCTTCCCAATTCCTCCAACCCCTGCTAACCATGATTCTACCCTCCATTTCTGTAAGTTTGAGTGTGTTTGATTCCATATGTAAGCCTAAATATATATAGCCTCTGTGTGTGTGTGTGTGTGAGCTTAGTTGCTAAGTCATGCCAGCTCTTCGCTACCCCATGGACTGTTACCCGTCAGGCTCCTCTGTCCATGGGATTTCCCAGGGAAGAATATCACACAGTATGATGATGCTTTCTCTGTCTGACTCAACTCACTAAACGTAAGGCCCTCAAATGCCTCGGGGTCCATCCACATTGTGGCAAATAGCAGAATTTCTTTCTTTCTTATGGCTGAAAATTATTCTATCATGTGTTTGTGATATATATCTAGATATCTATATGTCTATCTATATATCTATATATCTATCCCCAAAAATGCATCTGGACTTTTCATAAAATGGTATGATAAACCTGAATGAATTTTATGGCCAGCCCATATATTATGCATAGATGTCATATCTTCTATAGCCATTCATCCATTGATAGATACTTAGGTTGTTTACATATCTTGGTTATTGAGAATAATAATGCTACAATAAGCAAGGAAATGCAGATATCTTTTTGATATCCTCTTTCCAGTTTCTTTGGATATATACCCAGAAGTGAAATTGCTCAATCATGTGGTAGCTCTATTTTTAGTTTTTAGAGAAGCCTCCATACCATTTTCCATAGGGACTGTACCAATGTACATTCCCATCAACAGTGCACAGAAGGGTTTGTTCCCTTTTCATCACATCCTGACCATTCTTACCTCAGGCCTCCTAGATAATAGCCATTCAAAAGATGCGAGGTGATCAGAGTGTTACACTTGTCATCATAGCGGAAGAAGCTACTCTATCCTTTTCATCCAAGCCAATCTTAAATTAGCTGGCAGAAGCCATGTTATCTTAAAAGCTCCCATTGTCTAGCGAAAACACAGAAAAGGTGCCAGAACCTTGTGTGAGTCCCTCCAACTTTCCTCTTCCCATTCAAAGGGTGGGGAAGGACGAGCAGAGCAGATGGAGAAAAATACATGAGCGATTCTGCAATGCTCTCCAACTCTCTAGAACCAGACTCCTGTGAATCAAGACAATGACATCCAAGGAGCTCCTCCCCACGTCCTCTGAGACCATCTAGAAATGCATGGGAAAAGGAGGAGTCACCTTCAACTCCCACTGCTGTTTCATCAACTCTCACTTTCTCCAGGGACTTCCCCATCAAAATGACATTTGCGATTCAGCTTCGACCCAGGTCAGAAGGAAACAGCCAAGGTTCTCAGGGTACCTCCAGGCTCCCATGTGCCCTAGCGTGGACAGGACAGCTGTTGTTTCTCCCTCCAGAGGCACCTTGTCGTGCGCAATTTTAAAGAGAAGGACCCAGGGCCTTCTCCTGGAGCCAGCTGTTGATGTAGCTGTAAGGCTGTTTTACTAGCTGTGTTTGTGGAGGTGTCTTTTCCTTCTGTGTCAGCAAAATTGTGGGGCGGATAGTGCTGGGGACTATTGGGATCTCACAGAGAAGATTAATTACTGAGCAGCTCGCCCCAGATGCCCTGCTCTTCCCGGTGCTGGAGGCTCCTTTCATCTCTTCTTCGAGGGAATACACGTTCTCTCTCGCTCTCTCCCCTCCTCCTCTCCCACTCCATCCCCTGCATTCACATCTTTCCCCCCCTGCTCCCTCCCAGCTGGGGTTCTCTCCTGGAATTCTGGGCCACAACACAAGAAAAAAAAGAGGTGTTTTCATATCACGGTTAATTTACTATAGTCAGAGTCAAAAGGAAAAAAAAAAAAAAAGCAAAACATACTGAAAACGCCAAGCACTTAGAAGGAAGGTCTCCTCACTAAACTGACCCTGGACTGTGATTTTGGACCCTTTTGTAAGATTCTTGCTGTTGCTGTAACACCCAGGGTCACATAGACTGACAGTATAGATTCAGAAGCGATTGGGTCATTCTCTTGCAGGAGAGGTTTTTTGCTATTTATTTTTTCACTTTATTAACAGAATATACCAAGTAAGCCATGAGTAATCATCACTTCTAATGAAATTGAGTCTAAGGCCAAATCACTCCACATACATCTTCCTTTCCTTAAATAACTCCAGTGCCTCCTCTTTGTGGGAGAGCGTTGAGCTGAGAGGTTTCCTAACTGTGAGAAGTAGGGCCACACTGTACCCCTGGCAACTTTAAAATTGACTTCTCCATCCAAGCATACTATACGCCCCCTTCCTGGTTTTGTTGGGAAAGGGACTAGCAGATGGTCATCTTTCATACTTCCTGGAGATGAACTACAAAGCCAACAGAGAAAGATCTGTCACTAGAGTCTCAAAGGTTCCCTCTGCCCACTAGACCAGCATTTCTGAAGACGTGGGACATGCATCATCCCCAACAGAAGTTTACTAAGGTCCATTCCTGAAGGCCAGCCCAGAGAAGTGGATGGCCTGGGACAGAGGTGGCTGCTGTCCTAGAAATCGAGAAACCTGGCTCTGGTCCCTCCTCTGCATTGCATCACTGGGTGACCCTGTACAACCCGTTTCCCCTCTTCTGTAACATGGAGGATGGTCAGGACAGTTCTTTCAAACCCCAAGACCTTGAGCCTCTGTGTGAGTGTGGAACGTATGACCCAGCTGAGCATCCCCTAGTGGATTCTAGATCCCACTTTGGAGCTTCTGAGAAAGAACTCTGTGAGGCTGAGAAAATGGGGCCTTCAGAGGGTTTTTTTCTTTCTTTCTGTTTTCGGAAGATCTAGCCAATATCCTTTAGTGCTTGATTCCTGTTTCTTTGTGGCTCAAAAGGGAGCCCAGGAGGGACAGAGTAAAGAAACTAAATTAAATGTCCATAAGAATATCCCCAAAGAATAGAGCCATGGGGAAGGTCACATTTGAATTTAAGCCCCTGAAAATATTTGGCACAGCACTGGATTCTCCCTGCAGGTTCACTGTTATAAATTTTCACATGAGCTCATGGTGTTCCCAGGACCCCCGGACCGTGGCCTGTCACATCCTCTTCCTAAAAGGATGAGGTTCCAGAAGTGAATCCGCACCTCATGCTACTCTCCATAGCTGCCCTCTGCTTGCTCTGGGAGATGTCCAATCCCTCCCCCACTTTCACTTCCTCTTTGAAGGGGGCTGGCCCAGATTACACAGCTAAGGTCTTTACTACAGGACCTTCAGAGAGTGAGAAAATAGATCTGAACTGGAACAACTATGGTTGAACAATTGTGTAAATGTCGTTGAAATCCATGGATTTCTCTAGATGAAAATGGCCTTCTTCTACTCACAAGGTGGATTGGATACATCTAAGAGACCCAGAGACTCTTAGGTTGTCCCATGATTTCTCCAAAGTTTTTTGGGTTTTTTTTTTTTTCATCTCCTTCTTCCCCTACCTTAATCCCTGTTCAGGAGAGAAATCCCTGGGTTAGAAATTATGCCCATTCTCATAAGTATGACTTTTTGAACCTCCCAAGAGGCAGAAAGGAAGGCAAATGTAATTACTCACCCTCTAAGATTTCATCATGTGGTGACTGATCAAAGATTCTGAAGACGCTGCACATTTCTCAACTGAAATGTGCTTTCTGTAATTTTAGCCGTGGCGTAATTTCACACCAGGACCCTCTAAGAGTTGCATCACTGGGTGACCCTGTAAAACCCTTCCTTTGTGGGGGGTCTTTCAAACCCCAAGACCTTGAGCCTCTGTGTGAGTGTGGAACGATGACCCAGCTGAGCATCCCCTAGTGGATTCTAGATCCCACTTTGGAGCTTCTGAGAAAGAACTCTGTGAGGCTGAGAAAATGGGGCCTTCAGAGGGTTTTTTTCTTTCTTTCTGTTTTCGGAAGATCTAGCCAATATCCTTTAGTGCTTGATTCCTGTTTCTTTGTGGCTCAAAAGGGAGCCCAGGAGGGACAGAGTAAAGAAACTAAATTAAATGTCCATAAGAATATCCCCAAAGAATAGAGCCATGGGGAAGGTCACATTTGAATTTAAGCCCCTGAAAATATTTGGCACAGCACTGGATTCTCCCTGCAGGTTCACTGTTATAAATTTTCACATGAGCTCATGGTGTTCCCAGGACCCCCGGACCGTGGCCTGTCACATCCTCTTCCTAAAAGGATGAGGTTCCAGAAGTGAATCCGCACCTCATGCTACTCTCCATAGCTGCCCTCTGCTTGCTCTGGGAGATGTCCAATCCCTCCCCCACTTTCACTTCCTCTTTGAAGGGGGCTGGCCCAGATTACACAGCTAAGGTCTTTACTACAGGACCTTCAGAGAGTGAGAAAATAGATCTGAACTGGAACAACTATGGTTGAACAATTGTGTAAATGTCGTTGAAATCCATGGATTTCTCTAGATGAAAATGGCCTTCTTCTACTCACAAGGTGGATTGGATACATCTAAGAGACCCAGAGACTCTTAGGTTGTCCCATGATTTCTCCAAAGTTTTTTGGGTTTTTTTTTTTTTTCATCTCCTTCTTCCCCTACCTTAATCCCTGTTCAGGAGAGAAATCCCTGGGTTAGAAATTATGCCCATTCTCATAAGTATGACTTTTTGAACCTCCCAAGAGGCAGAAAGGAAGGCAAATGTAATTACTCACCCTCTAAGATTTCATCATGTGGTGACTGATCAAAGATTCTGAAGACGCTGCACATTTCTCAACTGAAATGTGCTTTCTGAGAAGCTCGATTGCCATGCTGCTTTCATGAAGAAAGCAAGCCGTGAGCGTGAATTTCACACCAGGACCAAGGCTAGTGCAGTGACACCTGTTTATCTGTGTTCCCCTGAACCATGTTGATACCATTGTGTTTGAGTAAGTTCAGTCTCATTTTCCTCTCCTCCTCCTCCTTCATCTTTGCTGTTATTCTGGGAAAAAAAAAAAAATCTTCCCTGTGCCTGTGTTGTACAGCCTCATTACAATTCTGAAGATCATTTTCAAATATTATCAGGCAGGCAAAAATTTTACCGAACTGAAAACCCATGTCTGGCCACCTACCGTGTGACCTTCTGCTAAGTCACTTCAGTCCTGCCTGACTCTTTGAGATCCTGTGGACTGTAGCCCACCTGTCATGGGATTCTTCAGACAAGAATACTGGAGTGGGTTGCCACGCCCTCCTACAGGGGCTCTTCTTGACAGAGGGATGGAACCCATGTCTCTTATGTCTCCTGCACTGGCAAGTGGATTCTTTACCACTAGCGCCACCTGAGAAGGCCACTGGGCAAGTCAGTTCATTGCACTGAGCCTTTAGTCCAACAACCTTCAGTCTTGATTCTATGTTAAAACTGAGGGACTTGAATAAATCCTGCATCTTGGTTCTGTCTGCAGAGAATCTAATGTATCTGGTGTGGGGCTGGCCTAGGTCTCTATATTTGGAGTTCTTTCCAGGGGTTTCCAGTGTCCAGCCCAGAATGCCAACCATTTCTGTAGACCCTTGTTCTTCAAGTGAGGATCTTAGGTCAGCAACATCAGTATCCCCCAGATGCTTGTCAGAAATGAAGACCCTCAGCCCCCCCATCTCTCCTCAGAATCTGCATTTCAGCAGACTCCAGGTGGCCCCTGGGTCCACCATAGTCAGAGAAGTGCAGCACTCATTCCTTGTCGATTGGTGGGGGATAATAGTATTCATGATGGACAGAATTGTGGGCTGCATGCTTTTCCGCATGGAATCTCAAAAATACAGAGGAGAAACTGCATATTTAGGCTCTTAAGTCTGCTTCACAGAGCTCTAGTGTGTGACCTGGTGGGTTTGTTGTGTGTGGGTATGTGTTGTGGGTGGGGAAGGTGTTCCTTTCTGTGCTTTTCTTAAGAGGTTGACAGTGAACATTTAAATGACCACCACAGAAAATGGTTCTATGAGTTTAATATCGCCCTTCAATCTGAGAAACTGGATCCACCCCCCACTACAACAAAATAAAATTTTCCTCCTTTTTCTATCACATTTTAGTTTTATTTGGAGGTTATAAGTAAACTTTAGTTGGCAGATGGATTTGAGGGGAACAATGCAGAAAAGTTTTTGTGGGCGGTGATTAGCTAAACAAAGGAACCGGAAGCTGGATGAGTGGAGCTCAAGCTGGTTAGACATGTTTGTTTAAAAGGGATATACAAACTATGGCCCTCGGGCCATATCAACTATTTGTTTACAGAAAGTTTTGTTGGAACAGAGCCCGGGTCCTTCATTCACATTTCAGTTAGGTGTCATCTGTGCTGCTTTTGTGCCACAGCAATAACACGGAGTCGTCCTGAGAGAGACCACATGGAATGCAAAGACAAAAATAATGCTCTCCATGTTCCAAAGGCTAACACGTAGCCTTTCACAGAAAACGTTTGCCTCTTTCTGGGGCTTCCCTGGTGGGCCAGTAGGTGAAAAGGCCTCCTTGCAGTGCAAAGGGCACCGGTTCGATCCCAGGCCCGGGGGATCCCACGTGCCGCGGAGCAGCTGGACCGGTGTGTCCAATGGCAAGCTGGCGCTCTTGAGCGCATGCGCCCAGAGCTGGTGTTCTGCAACGAGAGAGGCCGCTGCCATGGGGAGGCAACACAGGCCAAAGAGTAACGATGGATGAAAATAAAGAAATAAATTAAAAAATGAAAAAACAATTAAAGAGGCCAAGACGTTTGCCTCTTTCAAAGTTAGAGCAGCTACTAAGGGAGGCCAGGGCTGGGTGTGCACTGGCCATCTGGGCTCGTCAGTTTGCTGGGCTTCCTGGCCCCGTCTATACCTCTGATCCCAGGCCGACAGGGAGCAGCTGCGTGGTTGTGGCAGGGCCAGCTGGAGGGCTGGGCACCGGCTTGTCCACAGGCTGGAAAACAGCAGAAGCGGAGAGGTCATCTTTGTCTCCAGAGAGCTGCATTTGTCTGTTGAACTGTTGGAAGTATCACTTGAACTTATACTGAAAATATCCCCTTTGTAAGTCACTGCATTTCAAAATAATATGGGAAAAGAGCCTGGCAAGAAAACCCTGAGTGAAACACAGAAATGCACAATTTGCAGTCAAGCAGGAAAGCAAGGATGCCTACCTAGGAAAAATGAAAGGTCAATGAATGTGTTATCAGGCTCTTTCAAGAAAGAAATTCCTTCCTTAGGGAAAGTTTTAAGCACTTGAGACCTAGACATTAAGGTAGTTTGGGTCACTATCAAGATGGGTCTTGTAAAGTAAAATTATGTGTTCTTTGCTATCTCTTTTTTCTCTTCAGTGGGCTATGGAGAAATCAAGCATCGCGTAAGATTTGACCTCAGCTCTCCCTTGAGCCAGGTCACATGTGGGCCTGCTCTTCTCACAGTGTCTCCCACTTTCTCCCTTAAGCCCACCTGCTGTTCTGGCAGTGACTCTCCCTTCCCCCACTCTAATAAACTTTACTTTCTTCTCACTCTAAAAAAAAAAAAGATTTGACCTCTGTCCTCAGTCTGAGAACCAGTTGTTGCTAATGATACAGCAGTGATGCTTAGTGGGACAGAAATTAGAAGGGAGAGATGCAGGGGTAAAGGCAGGAGAAAATCTCCCCACACTTGGGTTCTTAAACCTGGGTGTTCCTCTGATGATAACTTATACTTCTAAATGTAACTTTTTTTCCTCTCATAATTCTTCTGGGTTCCCTCTCTCATCCTAGTTGGACTTCTTTTACTTCCAGTAGGCACTTGCGAAGCCAAGAAATTTGGGAGCAGCTAGATTGAGCTGAAGTGTAGCAATTAGCTATTGCCTAACTCCGTCCAAATTGTGTTTTTAGATCTGCAGTGGTGATAAACAGTGAGAGTTCCAAGTGGGGGCGGGAGGAGAGCAAGAGAAAGATTCTAGCAGTCTTAGGCCTAACAGATTGTTCAAAGTATATTCTTGCTGTTTCATTTTGCAAGTTTTTAATCAAACTGGAAGATGTGAAGTCTTTGCATAATCTCTCTGTACATAGGTTTTCTTGCCAGTTGATTTCCTCCGGTGCGGGCTGGCGCGGCTGTTGATCCCTGCTGTAGGGATCCCCAAATGGGGCTCATTCCGCCTTCAGAGCAGAACTTGAAATGGGTGTTTTAAAGATGTACGATGATGCTTGATATAAATGGGTGATGCCCTTTTGTCAAGTCATTCTCAGAAGTGGATTATTTTTCCCAAAGCTTTTTTCAATATTCTGGAGTGTTTATGGATATATAAGCAGAATCAGTTCGGTGGTCCTGACTGAACTAAGCAAAAATGAGTTTGGCTACGAGTGAATTTGATGTCAGGAGATTGCAAGAGAAGTAACAGATGTGAAGATCTCTGTTTACAAGAAAGACACTTTCCTCTTGGGCCACGACGTGTGAGTTATGAGAGAGGCTAACGTTTTCTTTTCTCTGCATGTTTACGTGAAGTTTCTGGAAATCATTGGGAGGATTCTGTACATGACGAGATTTTCCCAGGGGCAATAGATGAGGGATTTAGGGATGAAATTGGTCTGTGCATCAGGGAAGGAAAAGGATTCCAGGCTCATCATATGCTTTATGAATTAATATCTATATGCATTACTCTCTCAATATAACACAGAGCCAAGAAATCGTATGTGCCAATGAAGTTAGCCGTAAAATACCCAAGTCTCCCTTAATTTTTGAGTATATTTGGCTTCCCAGGTGGTATGAATTAAATGGAATTCTAGGGTCAGAAAGATGCCCTGATAACTTATACTTCTAAATGTAACTTTTTCCTCTCATAATTCTTCTGGGTTCCCTCTCTCATCCTAGTTGGACTTCTTTTACTTCCAGTAGGCACTTGCGAAGCCAAGAAATTTGGGAGCAGCTAGATTGAGCTGAAGTGTAGCAATTAGCTATTGCCTAACTCCGTCCAAATTGTGTTTTTAGATCTGCAGTGGTGATAAACAGTGAGAGTTCCAAGTGGGGGCGGGGGGGGGGGGGGGGGAGAGCAAGAGAAAGATTCTAGCAGTCTTAGGCCTAACAGATTGTTCAAAGTATATTCTTGCTGTTTCATTTTGCAAGTTTTTAATCAAACTGGAAGATGTGAAGTCTTTGCATAATCTCTCTGTACATAGGTTTTCTTGCCAGTTGATTTCCTCCGGTGCCGGGCTGGCGCGGCTGTTGATCCCTGCTGTAGGGATCCCCAAATGGGGCTCATTCCGCCTTCAGAGCAGAACTTGAAATGGGTGTTTTAAAGATGTACGATGATGCTTGATATAAATGGGTGATGCCCTTTTGTCAAGTCATTCTCAGAAGTGGATTATTTTTCCCAAAGCTTTTTTCAATATTCTGGAGTGTTTATGGATATATAAGCAGAATCAGTTCGGTGGTCCTGACTGAACTAAGCAAAAATGAGTTTGGCTACGAGTGAATTTGATGTCAGGAGATTGCAAGAGAAGTAACAGATGTGAAGATCTCTGTTTACAAGAAAGACACTTTCCTCTTGGGCCACGACGTGTGAGTTATGAGAGAGGCTAACGTTTTCTTTTCTCTGCATGTTTACGTGAAGTTTCTGGAAATCATTGGGAGGATTCTGTACATGACGAGATTTTCCCAGGGGCAATAGATGAGGGATTTAGGGATGAAATTGGTCTGTGCATCAGGGAAGGAAAAGGATTCCAGGCTCATCATATGCTTTATGAATT
Source organism: Tragulus kanchil (assembly GCA_022376925.1). NCBI lineage: Eukaryota > Metazoa > Chordata > Mammalia > Artiodactyla > Tragulidae > Tragulus > Tragulus kanchil. The sequence continues at coordinate 17,654,670 of JAIOJX010000003.1, read as the reverse complement.
AATATCTATATGCATTACTCTCTCAATATAACACAGAGCCAAGAAATCGTATGTGCCAATGAAGTTAGCCGTAAAATACCCAAGTCTCCCTTAATTTTTGAGTATATTTTTGGCTTCCCAGGTGGTACAGTGGTAAAGAATCTGCCTGCCAGTACAAGCGATGCAAGAGACACAGGTTTGACTCCAGGGTCAGAAAGATGCCCTGGAAAAGGAAATGGCAACCCACTCTGGTATTCTTGCCTAGAAAATTCCCTGGACAGAGGAGCCTGGCAGGCTATATATAGTCTGTGGGTCACAAAGAGTCAGAGACAACTAAGCACACACACAGCATAGTGTATTTTTTCTACTTATTTATAAATTTGAAATTTTACATATCATAGTTTCTAGACTTTTTTTTTTCTTTTTTTCTTTTCTTGTTTTGCCTTTTTCCAGATTTTGCATTAGATACCAGCATGGCGATCAATCCCATTTGAAGCCAGTGCTACGTTACATCTTGTGTGTGTACATGTTAGTCATGTCTAACTCTTTGCGATCCCATGGACTGTAGCCCACCAGGCTCTTCTGTCCATGGGTTTCTCCAGGCAAGAATACTGGAGTGGGTTGCCATTCCCTTCCCCAGGGGATCTTCCTGATCCAGGGATCAAATCTGGGTCTCCCATGTTGTATCTTATTGTCAACATTTGAGTGCACAGTCTCTGAGCTCTCATCCTGGGCAAGTCAGTCATAAAAACCTGAGATGTCTGGAGACTCTTCTCCCACCCTTTGTCAAACTAGGATAGACCCCATTGTAGAGTCTGGATGGTTCCTGTCCCTTCCTAGAGAGCACCAGAAGGAAACTGGTGAAGTGACCTCCAGTTCATGTCTTATAATCACCTGAGAAGTATGTGTTAGTCACTCAGTCATGTCCATCTCTATGGAGTCATATGACTCCGTAGACTGTAGCCCACCAGGCTCCTCTGTCCATGGGATTCTCCATGCAGAATGCAGGAATGGGTAGCCATTCCCTTCTCTGGGAGATCTTCCTGACCCAGGGATCGAACTGGGGTCTCCTGCATTGCAAGCACATTCCAATCCAAATCCTCTGACTCTAAATAAACACTATTCTTTTCTCACTGCAACATGTCCCCCACGTGTAGACCAGGAAATGAAGTTCATGAGAGAAGCAGAGTCATAATGTGGGATTGGTAAACCCATGTCGAGAGAGGAAGAGAAGGTGCTCGGGTGGTGGCCGAGGAGAATGAGTGTACAGGAAGCAGAGATGTCGAGGGAAGAGTCAGATTTAAAAGCTGAAATCCCAATTCTGAGTCAGGTCTCTTACAGATCTCAGCCCCTCACCTTTTTCCCGGCACTCCCCACAGTGCCGTGATGAAGACTGGGAAAGACTTGTTGAAAGTCAAAAAGCAGAGGGTATCTTCTCTAGTTTTCCTCTGTTTTGCTTTTACCACTTAAAAAAGAGTGAGTATGTTCGGCTTGGATGGCCTGTGGTCTCTGTCATGACTCCTCCACTCTGTCCTTAGGGGAGGAATGAGTCATAGATCGCATGTAAACAAATAGGCCTGGCTGTGTGCCCGTCAAATTTATTTGCAAAAACAGCAGCCAGCGGGAACTCCCGGTTTGCCTTCGGAGAACTGCCTCCAACCTTTGTTGGAATGTGATTGTACATTACAGTCACCTGGGGAACAATAAAAAGAAATACCAACTTCCCCCAGGTCCTTCCCTATAATAACGAATCCTTGTGAAGTAGGGTCCAGGCATTAGCATATATTTTTAAAGCTTCTCATGAAATCCTAGTGGGAAAATAAGATGGGGAGCCAGTGTCCTTGATTCTAAAAGAGTGGCTTTCAGAGTACAGTTCCGGAGAGACGGTGACATCAGCATGACCTGAGAAGTATGTGTTAGTCACTCAGTCATGTCCATCTCTATGGAGTCATATGACTCCGTAGACTGTAGCCCACCAGGCTCCTCTGTCCATGGGATTCTCCATGCAGAATGCAGGAATGGGTAGCCATTCCCTTCTCTGGGAGATCTTCCTGACCCAGGGATCGAACTGGGGTCTCCTGCATTACAAGCACATTCCAATCCAAATCCTCTGACTCTAAATAAACACTATTCTTTTCTCACTGCAACATGTCCCCCACGTGTAGACCAGGAAATGAAGTTCATGAGAGAAGCAGAGTCATAATGTGGGATTGGTAAACCCATGTCGAGAGAGGAAGAGAAGGTGCTCGGGTGGTGGCCGAGGAGAATGAGTGTACAGGAAGCAGAGATGTCGAGGGAAGAGTCAGATTTAAAAGCTGAAATCCCAATTCTGAGTCAGGTCTCTTACAGATCTCAGCCCCTCACCTTTTTCCCGGCACTCCCCACAGTGCCGTGATGAAGACTGGGAAAGACTTGTTGAAAGTCAAAAAGCAGAGGGTATCTTCTCTAGTTTTCCTCTGTTTTGCTTTTACCACTTAAAAAAGAGTGAGTATGTTCGGCTTGGATGGCCTGTGGTCTCTGTCATGACTCCTCCACTCTGTCCTTAGGGGAGGAATGAGTCATAGATCGCATGTAAACAAATAGGCCTGGCTGTGTGCCCGTCAAATTTATTTGCAAAAACAGCAGCCAGCGGGAACTCCCGGTTTGCCTTCGGAGAACTGCCTCCAACCTTTGTTGGAATGTGATTGTACATTACAGTCACCTGGGGAACAATAAAAAGAAATACCAACTTCCCCCAGGTCCTTCCCTATAATAACGAATCCTTGTGAAGTAGGGTCCAGGCATTAGCATATATTTTTAAAGCTTCTCATGAAATCCTAGTGGGAAAATAAGATGGGGAGCCAGTGTCCTTGATTCTAAAAGAGTGGCTTTCAGAGTACAGTTCCCGGGAGAGACGGTGACATCAGCATGACCTGAGAACTTGTTAGGAATCAAATTCTCAAGCCCAACTCCAGAGCTGTGTGTATGTGCTCAGTTGCTCAGTCGTGTACAACTCTTTGTGGCCCAATGCACTGTAACTCCCCCAAGCTCCTCTGTCCGTGGGATTTACCAGGGAAGAATGCTGGAGTAGGTTGCCATTTTCCACTCCAGGGGATCTTCTCAGCCCAGGGATTAAGCCCACTTCTCCTGCATCTCCTGCACTGGCAGATGAATTCTTTACCACTGCACCACCTGGGAATCCACACTAGATGTGAAACTCAAGGACTAGGGCCCAGGATCTGTGTTAACAAGCCTTCCATGTGGTTCCACAGCATAGTCAAGCTTGAGAACCACGTACCTAGGGTCTCAAATGTAAGGATTCAGTCCCAAAACCCTCATTTCATGGGTAATTCAAATGTAATGTTCTAAATCCAGCACTGGATCTGGCATTAAAAATCCCATTTCGAGCCCTTCTTCTGCCCTTTACTACACTTTCCTGAGCCTCGTAGCCTCCATCTATAAAAAGGGCCATGTGCCATTAATATCAACACCTGTACAGGTGTCTGCAGTGGTCCAGTGATTAAATGCATGTGAAGGAAGCTATGAAACTATCAAGCACCATCTTTGGTCACCACCGCTATCAAGTCTAAGATCATCACTGACCACTTGGACTGAGGTTTAAGGATGTGCAATTATTGTTCATGGGCTCAGTTTATGGCTCTTGGTCCAGGAGATTGCCATAACCAAAACGCTTAATGCTAAGCATAAGCTAGCAAGTTCTTATCCTTCCAACATGGTGCTCCTGCATTCTAAACTTCAGCAAAGCTGTGGGGAGAGGAAGGCAGGACAAGAGAGAGTCACCAACGAGACAAAGAAGACACAATACCAGGAAAGCAGGGAAAAGCAATTAGAATTAAGGCTGATGGGGTGGGCCCAAGATCCACTAACCCTTGTAGGATGTAGACCAAGCGAACAATGAATTCTCCTGGAGACATTTTTCCAGGAGTCTCCAAGTCATACTGTTTAGTGCATCTTGACATATGTTACCTGTCAAGAACTAAACACATCACAAATGTAAACTATACCTTCGGAAAATTCTCAAGCCCAACTCCAGAGCTGTGTGTATGTGCTCAGTTGCTCAGTCGTACAACTCTTTGTGGCCCAATGCACTGTAACTCCCCAAGCTCCTCTGTCCGTGGGATTTACCAGGAAGAATGCTGGAGTAGGTTGCCATTTTCCACTCCAGGGGATCTTCTCAGCCCAGGGATTAAGCCCACTTCTCCTGCATCTCCTGCACTGGCAGATGAATTCTTTACCACTGCACCACCTGGGAATCCACACTAGATGTGAAACTCAAGGACTAGGGCCCAGGATCTGTGTTAACAAGCCTTCCATGTGGTTCCACAGCATAGTCAAGCTTGAGAACCACGTACCTAGGGTCTCAAATGTAAGGATTCAGTCCCAAAACCCTCATTTCATGGGTAATTCAAATGTAATGTTCTAAATCCAGCACTGGATCTGGCATTAAAAATCCCATTTCGAGCCCTTCTTCTGCCCTTTACTACACTTTCCTGAGCCTCGTAGCCTCCATCTATAAAAAGGGCCATGTGCCATTAATATCAACACCTGTACAGGTGTCTGCAGTGGTCCAGTGATTAAATGCATGTGAAGGAAGCTATGAAACTATCAAGCACCATCTTTGGTCACCACCGCTATCAAGTCTAAGATCATCACTGACCACTTGGACTGAGGTTTAAGGATGTGCAATTATTGTTCATGGGCTCAGTTTATGGCTCTTGGTCCAGGAGATTGCCATAACCAAAACGCTTAATGCTAAGCATAAGCTAGCAAGTTCTTATCCTTCCAACATGGTGCTCCTGCATTCTAAACTTCAGCAAAGCTGTGGGGAGAGGAAGGCAGGACAAGAGAGAGTCACCAACGAGACAAAGAAGACACAATACCAGGAAAGCAGGGAAAAGCAATTAGAATTAAGGCTGATGGGGTGGGCCCAAGATCCACTAACCCTTGTAGGATGTAGACCAAGCGAACAATGAATTCTCCTGGAGACATTTTTCCAGGAGTCTCCAAGTCATACTGTTTAGTGCATCTTGACATATGTTACCTGTCAAGAACTAGCACCAGCTACAATCACAAATGTATTCAAAAATGTCTAGATACCTTCGTGAAGAGCATATGTAACTTGTTCTTAAGACAAACTAGAATACTTGGGAGGAAAATATACAGTCCCATAGGTTTGACATCTAAGGGAATATAAATGTGACATAAAATCACCCATAGAACCTCTCTCAGAATATAATGCACTGAAAGAAGCAAGAGCCTATTCACTGTGGTGATTCTTGAGCTCCTATGAGACCAAAACCAAGATACTTCTCAGGATGTCTGCTGTTTGAGACTTATGTGGATTTGAATTGGATGTTTCTAAAATAAAGGCCTGTGGGGAATCAACCATCTCCGATAGATTCTAGAGTTATTATCTGAACTTTAAGGAAATTTTCCACACCAAAATCAGCACCATCTGTTTAAGTTCCCTTGTCCTATCTTCCTGCAAGACCCTGTACTCTTAAACACTGTGATTTTCCTTCCTTTTCTTTTGGTTCATTGACAGCATAAAGGGTGAGGCAAAGAAGAGCAGAAAGAGGTCTGTCCTCGACGTGGACAGAAGTCCTGGAAGTGCTATGGAGACATGTTGTTTCCTTATGCAGACTACCTGTTAATTTCTATTCATCAAATGCCCTGAAAATCATTTGGCTGGGAAAAGCTGGGAAACATTGAAGTAGGTTAAAATGAGCCATGAAATGTCAGAGTCTCAGGTGTGGCTGGAGTCTGGGGAGGGGAGACTACCTCCTATGTCCCCCTTTTAACCTTGATGAAATGTCCTAATCCCAAAGGATACATCCAAGCTGCTTTTCTCAGAGCAGCACGACTCCTAGTACCTAGATCTGTTGAAATATGAAGCAGGGTGTGAACGAGCTTAAAATATGCTGATTTCCAGATGTTCCTCAATTCTCTCAAACACTGATTGCCCCCAAAGACCATCCTGAGTTGGTGGATGGCAGCGATTACTCATATTTCTTTTCTGCAATCACAGCCGTAATTTAAAAGCCCCATCGTCTTTCTCATGAGCCTATGTCTGGGTCTTGTCTAGGTCATATATTACTTTGTAGTATGAAAATTGCAGAGTCTCACTGGATTGGGCTGTAAAATATCTGCACACTGATGCCAGTTTTTTGATTTGCTGCTCTTCCCAGGATGGAAAACTTTTCAGAAATCTGAATGAAGGGTTGGTGTTTTATAGAATGACCTTCCTTGAGAGAGAGGTCGTGGAAGATCTCTTTTCTCTGCAGCAACAGACAAGCACAAAAATTAAGGAAAACCAGGGGAGTTCATGTTAACATGTTTCAGAGCAAATAAAAGAATCCAAAGCAGTGAATCTGAGTTTATAAGAGGAAAAAAAATGTCAAGCATGCTTATAATTAAGCGTTATCTCTGCATTCTAAAATTTCAACCACTTAAGAATTGAAAAAGAAATATGCTGTGTGAATAAGTTGGGACCACAAATGCTACAGCTTCTGGGAGCTCCTTTTGAATCTGTTTGCCTGATATCTGGGTTAAATAAGGCCTCAGTGAAACCCTTATGAAGGGTCTTCCACAGGTTTAAGCTAAGATGTTAAATAAATACCTACCACTAGAAAGATGGTACTGAAAGGGAAAAGGACTTCCACATGTCTTTCTACTTCCACCCTGTTCAGAGACAGATTCAAGACCACCCCCCAAACTGTCCCCTGAGCCTCTGAACTGACACATTTCCTTTCTTAGGAGGAGACATGTGACAGAACTCTCCAGATGCACAGCAGAAAGGAAAAAGACTTTGATCTGGGTTCATGTGACAGCCCTGACTCGTACAGGAAGTGACCTTAATGTCTCCGAGTCTTGAGTTTCTCATCTGTGAAAGGCAGTTAATAATACCTGAGGAGGAGAGGTTAAGTGCTCCGTCTAAATTCACACCTGGTTGGGGCAGAGTGAGGACTTGAACCTGCTGGGCTGCAACAAAGATAGCGTTTAATCCACGGTATTAATACCTGATGAGGAGCAAATGGGCTAAGACCCAGAAAACCCTCACAACTGGGCACAGTGCATAAGGAGCCCTCGGTGATTACTTTTTTTTGCAATCACAGCCGTAATTTAAAAGCCCCATCGTCTTTCTCATGAGCCTATGTCTGGGGCTTGTCTAGGTCATATATTACTTTGCAGTATGAAAATTGCAGAGTCTCACTGGATTGGGCTGTAAAATATCTGCACACTGATGCCAGTTTTTTGATTTACTGCTCTTCCCAGGATGGAAAACTTTTCAGAAATCTGAATGAAGGGTTGGTGTTTTATAGAATGACCTTCCTTGAGAGAGAGGTCGGAAGATCTCTTTTCTCTGCAGCAACAGACAAGCACAAAAATTAAGGAAAACCAGGGGAGTTCATGTTAACATGTTTCAGAGCAAATAAAAGAATCCAAAGCAGTGAATCTGAGTTTATAAGAGGAAAAAAAATGTCAAGCATGCTTATAATTAAGCGTTATCTCTGCATTCTAAAATTTCAACCACTTAAGAATTGAAAAAGAAATATGCTGTGTGAATAAGTTGGGACCACAAATGCTACAGCTTCTGGGAGCTCCTTTTGAATCTGTTTGCCTGATATCTGGGTTAAATAAGGCCTCAGTGAAACCCTTATGAAGGGTCTTCCACAGGTTTAAGCTAAGATGTTAAATAAATACCTACCACTAGAAAGATGGTACTGAAAGGGAAAAAGGACTTCCACATGTCTTTCTACTTCCACCCTGTTCAGAGACAGATTCAAGACCACCCCCCAAACTGTCCCCTGAGCCTCTGAACTGACACATTTCCTTTCTTAGGAGGAGACATGTGACAGAACTCTCCAGATGCACAGCAGAAAGGAAAAAGACTTTGATCTGGGTTCATGTGACAGCCCTGACTCGTACAGGAAGTGACCTTAATGTCTCCGAGTCTTGAGTTTCTCATCTGTGAAAGGCAGTTAATAATACCTGAGGAGGAGAGGTTAAGTGCTCCGTCTAAATTCACACCTGGTTGGGGCAGAGTGAGGACTTGAACCTGCTGGGCTCGCAACAAAGATAGCGTTTAATCCACGGTATTAATACCTGATGAGGAGCAAATGGGCTAAGACCCAGAAAACCCTCACAACTGGGCACAGTGCATAAGGAGCCCTCGGTGAATAGCTGTTCCCATTTTCTTTGCTCTTACTCCCTGCACATCTGCCATGTCCTCGGTGCCCCCAAAGCATCTGATGCATTCTGTGACCTTCCATGGCACACAATTAAGTAGGGCCAAAGGTGATTCATGCACCTCTAATGCTTTCTGCCCCAATTATGGCTGCTGTCTCCTTTTGTTTACCTATTGTTTCTTCATTGCAACGGATTTCTTCCCATGCCGTATAGTAGTAAAATCTAAGGTCTTCATTATCAATGATCATTTTTTTTAAAATAGAAATCACTCTTAGGTAGTCAGCTCTCCCTTTGAGATCAGGAATTTGGAAGATAATCACAGTCTCCTCAGGGGTAAATCTCCCCTAGAGATCAACTGCCTCTGGGTGTAGCTGACATCGGAGGGTTGGAGGGGATCTACAAGCAGACAGAGATCCCACTGCCCCAGGAGCAGAGCTTCCCAGCATTGCTTGCTCACACCATCTTCAGGGAGCACAAACTGTGTACTCTTCTGTCCACCTGCTCCCCTCTAAGGCTTCCCTGGTGACTCAGATGGTAAAGAGTCTGCCTGCAATGCAGGGTTCAATCCTTGGGTTAGGAAGATATCTTGGAGGAGGGCATGGCAACCCACACCTGTATTCTTGCCTGGAGAATCCCATGGATAGAGGAGCCTCGTGGGGTACAGTCCACAGGGTCATGGAGCTGGACACAACTGAGTGACTAAGCACAGCATAGCCCAGTTCCCTTGATCTTGGGTGATGTCCTTGAATCCACATCCCACACCAGCAGAGACATTCTTAGATCTGCCAGATTCTGTTTTTAGCTACTCTTGGCCCTCAAGTTTTCTGGGCATCCATGTTCCTTCGTCTTCAAGTTCCCTCTAATGACGTCATTGAAGCCTAAGTATACTCAAAGAAAGCCATAAGGGAGATGGGCAAGATGGTCCCTTCTGTTGAGAACTAACACATGCCTGTAGCCATTCACGTAATCCCCTTAACAAGCCTAGATTTATTTCATTTGGGCTACATTGGGTCCTATTGGGCACGCTGACTCTTCATTGTGGCAGGGTTTCTCTCTTAGTTGCAGCCTGAGGGCCCCTGCAAATGGGCTAAGACCCAGAAAACCCTAATGGAGCTCCTCGGTGAATAGCTGTTCCCATTTTCTTTGCTCTTACTCCTGCACATCTGCCATGTCCTCGGTGCCCCCAAAGCATCTGATGCATTCTGTGACCTTCCATGGCACACAATTAAGTAGGGCCAAAGGTGATTCATGCACCTCTAATGCTTTCTGCCCCAATTATGGCTGCTGTCTCCTTTTGTTTACCTATTGTTTCTTCATTGCAACGGATTTCTTCCCATGCCGTATAGTAGTAAAATCTAAGGTCTTCATTATCAATGATCATTTTTTAAAATAGAAATCACTCTTAGTTAGTCAGCTCTCCCTTTGAGATCAGGAATTTGGAAGATAATCACAGTCTCCTCAGGGGTAAATCTCCCCTAGAGATCAACTGCCTCTGGGTGTAGCTGACATCGGAGGGTTGGAGGGGATCTACAAGCAGACAGAGATCCCACTGCCCCAGGAGCAGAGCTTCCCAGCATTGCTTGCTCACACCATCTTCAGGGAGCACAAACTGTGTACTCTTCTGTCCACCTGCTCCCCTCTAAGGCTTCCCTGGTGACTCAGATGGTAAAGAGTCTGCCTGCAATGCAGGGTTCAATCCTTGGGTTAGGAAGATATCTTGGAGGAGGGCATGGCAACCCACACCTGTATTCTTGCCTGGAGAATCCCATGGATAGAGGAGCCTCGTGGGGTACAGTCCACAGGGTCATGGAGCTGGACACAACTGAGTGACTAAGCACAGCATAGCCCAGTTCCCTTGATCTTGGGTGATGTCCTTGAATCCACATCCCACACCAGCAGAGACATTCTTAGATCTGCCAGATTCTGTTTTTAGCTACTCTTGGCCCTCAAGTTTTCTGGGCATCCATGTTCCTTCGTCTTCAAGTTCCCTCTAATGACGTCATTGAAGCCTAAGTATACTCAAAGAAAGCCATAAGGGAGATGGGCAAGATGGTCCCTTCTGTTGAGAACTAACACATGCCTGTAGCCATTCACGTAATCCCCTTAACAAGCCTAGATTTATTTCATTTGGGCTACATTGGGTCCTATTGGGCACGCTGACTCTTCATTGTGGCAGGGTTTCTCTCTAGTTGCAGCCTGAGGGCTCCAGAGCACATGGACGCCATAGTTGCAGCACACAGGCTTAGTCACCCCACCGTATGTGACATCTTAATTCCCTGACCAAGAATCGAACCCTTGTCCTCTATATTAGAAGGCAAATTCTTAACCACCAGAGAAGTCCCAACAGGCCTAGAGTTTATAGATGAAGAAATGGAGTCATAGAGCAGCCAGAAGAAATATCACCCTTTTAGAAACTTGTGGTAAACTCATGTAACTGTCTCAAAGGCAACTCCAGCAAGGAACTGATTTCCATATCCACACACTTGAGGCTGATTTTAGAAGTGAGTCACAGTGAGAGACAGCTGATGTTTTGAAAATGTTTTGACCCTAATATTTACCTGGTTAACCTTCTGTCTTGTCATTGCCCTTAGTTTAAAAGTGAGTTAGAACATAATTCCTATTTTGAATTGAGACCCTGGGTCCTAACCATTGACCCAGCCAGGCAAATCCTGCATCATTTAATTAAATGCCATAACCAGGGGCACAGAATAGAGCAATATTATTTTAGGAGCTTTATTTCATGGTCACTTCCTTCCTAACATCTGCTGTCATTCACACATATGCACAGTGTGACTTATCTCCTTGACAACTCGCTTGGGGCCTGTCGTAGTCGGTCAGGGTCACAGCCTTGAGAAATTTACCGCTAAGAGAAAAAAAAGCTGAATATGAATATTTTGCAACATGGGGTCACTATTTTATTGGCATCCTGATAATAGGAAGGCATGAAAGATCAAAGGATGGGAGAATGATGCTCTTTGTAGGTCAAAATAGTGACATATAAGTGGGCTGGCATGGAGTGAAATATTACTATTACTTCTGCTCAAAACTTTCTTAAGAAGACCAGTCTCTGAGAATTAAAATCTGCACATTATCTAAGTTTGCAAATTCAAAAGACAGAAATCATGAGAAAATTCTCATTTCTCCATTGGGTGTTACCAACCCATCAGTTCAAAGATGTCATAAAAATAAGAGCTGCTTAAATAGCATCTGGGATGGAGGGTTGTCATGAGCAATAATGGGGGAGAAAAATGTCATGGATAATACCATGATCTGGAATTTTGAGGAAATTGATTGTGACGCATGCACACACATACTGCTGGACAATAATAGAGGTTTTTTTGTTTAATATTTTACATATTTTATACCACCAAGAAGTAAGCTTAAAGGTAAGGTCATACTATTGCTTTAATTTGTTGCTGCAAACTGATCCATGATTCTAAAAGGTATATCAATCTTTCTTCCTGAATTTGAAGGATCAGTTATTTGTGATATGATGAATAATCAGTTTAAATTTTACTTTTATACAACTTTTCAACATATAACAAAACACATCTAGTCCTCTCAGGAGACCACGCTTTAAAGTAGGTGATGTGTCTGTGTGACTAAAACTCCCATATCGTACCTACTGTCAATAGACCTCTTCTGGCCTTCTAGCTCTCATTTTGAGAGCGTTTACTCTTTACATGGGGGACTCATAGTTTTTTCAGTAGACCCATGGCCTAGGAAATTCTTCTGGCCGAATCTTTTAAGGGAAAAGTACATGATTTGAAAGAGGCTTATTTGAAAGTTTCTGTGTGTAGATTAGAGAAGAGACATAGATAGACCACTAGGGCGGCGATAGTGAGTCAGGAGGGCTGGATGGAGGCAGATAAAGTGAAGAATGAGATGTGAAAGAGAGATACAGAAGGAGTCAAAGGCAAGTACATTTTGCTCCTAAGGACATCGGGAAATGAGAAAAGAAACACGAATTACAGGAAAAAAGCTGAATATGAATATTTTGCAACATGGGGTCACTATTTTATTGGCATCCTGATAATAGGAAGGCATGAAAGATCAAAGGATGGGAGAATGATGCTCTTTGTAGGTCAAAATAGTGACATATAAGTGGGCTGGCATGGAGTGAAATATTACTATTACTTCTGCTCAAAACTTTCTTAAGAAGACCAGTCTCTGAGAATTAAAATCTGCACATTATCTAAGTTTGCAAATTCAAAAGACAGAAATCATGAGAAAATTCTCATTTCTCCATTGGGTGTTACCAACCCATCAGTTCAAAGATGTCATAAAAATAAGAGCTGCTTAAATAGCATCTGGGATGGAGGGTTGTCATGAGCAATAATGGGGGAGAAAAATGTCATGGATAATACCATGATCTGGAATTTTGAGGAAATTGATTGTGACGCATGCACACACATACTGCTGGACAATAATAGAGGTTTTTTTGTTTAATATTTTACATATTTTATACCACCAAGAAGTAAGCTTAAAGGTAAGGTCATACTATTGCTTTAATTTGTTGCTGCAAACTGATCCATGATTCTAAAAGGTATATCAATCTTTCTTCCTGAATTTGAAGGATCAGTTATTTGTGATATGATGAATAATCAGTTTAAATTTTACTTTTATACAACTTTTCAACATATAACAAAACACATCTAGTCCTCTCAGGAGACCACGCTTTAAAGTAGGTGATGTGTCTGTGTGACTAAAACTCCCATATCGTACCTACTGTCAATAGACCTCTTCTGGCCTTCTAGCTCTCATTTTGAGAGCGTTTACTCTTTACATGGGGGACTCATAGTTTTTTCAGTAGACCCATGGCCTAGGAAATTCTTCTGGCCGAATCTTTTAAGGGAAAAGTACATGATTTGAAAGAGGCTTATTTGAAAGTTTCTGTGTGTAGATTAGAGAAGAGACATAGATAGACCACTAGGGCGGCGATAGTGAGTCAGGAGGGCTGGATGGAGGCAGATAAAGTGAAGAATGAGATGTGAAAGAGAGATACAGAAGGAGTCAAAGGCAAGTACATTTTGCTCCTAAGGACATCGGGAAATGAGAAAAGAAACACGAATTACAGGAAAAGAAGCCAGCCTGGGATGGGGGTAATGGAGATGGTGACGGCAACTAGGAAGTGAGGGCAGGTGAGGCTGAGATGGCCCAGAAAGCACGATGTTCAGGTCAGGGCTCAGGAGAAATGCAGGGGCTGTGGGATGGATGTAGCCCCCAGCCCCACACTTAACAGCAGTGCGGGAGGGACAGCAGAGGGATGGATGGTATTCACAGGAGGGTCAAGTAGCGTCTGCACTTAGGACCTAAAGTGAAGGATGGCAGGCGAGAGGGATGAGCAGAGAGAAAAGCGGGGAATTCAGGCACCCCAATGTTAACAGAATGTGGAGGAGAAGGGCCTCCCTCCATGCAAGGTCCTGATTTTTCCAGCAGAAAGGAGGGTGAGAACTGAGAGGAAGGGCAGGAGACCTCCCTGGAAGTCAACCAGGCTCAGGTCTCCTTTCATGAACCCGGCGGCCCCAAGCCATGGTTTGGCCAGCTCTTTTGAATCTAAATGTCATATCTCCCAAAGGAAACTGCTCACATGGTGTCAACACTTGAGCCTAGGTCAGGGTGGCTAAGCCACCACTGAGCAGGAAGCCTATTGATTAGCTGTGCAACTCTTCCCAACAATAGACCTAACAGTTAAGAAAAAACTTATCTCCCAAGTATCAAAAAGTTTTTAAAATAAAAACGCTCAAAGCAAAGTCGTGAAACTACATCAAGATCATTTCACTCCCACAGCTATGTTTCTGCAAATTAAAAGACTGAAATTCTAAAGGCATCACACAACTGTTAGAAGTTCCTCTTTCTTTAAAAAGCTATAAATATATTCATTAAAAGCTATAATTATAGGGCTTCCCCTGGTGATCCAGTGGGTAAGGACACCGCCTTGCAGTGCAAGGGGTGCCAGTTTGATCCCTGGCCTGGGAAGATCCCACGTGCCACAGAGAGGCTGGACCGATGTGTCCAATGACCGAGCCGGAGCTCTGGAGCGCATGCACCCAGAGCCGGTGCTCTGCAATGATAGACGCCACAGCGATGGGAGGCCCACAGGAGCCAAAGAACAAAGATGGATGAAAATAGAGAAATGAAAGACCAATAGAAGTGACCCGTCTGGTCCCCTCCCTCCCCAACCCGACCCCCGCCCAAAATAAATAAATAAATCTTTAAAAAAAAAAAAGCTGTAATTATATTAATCTTGAATATTGCCAAAGGCAGTGATATATACTCATCTATACATGTGTATAATCTCACACATGTGTAAATATGTAGATTATTATGTGCATAGAGCCAAAGAGTGATTCTGGGTAAATAAAAGCCTTTTTTACAGTGCCATTGTACTTAAACTGAACCGCTCTATAAGATTTTTCTCTTAAGTTTCAACTACAAATATTAACAGTTTAATAAATGGAGGGAAAGGAAGCTCTGGTTTCTTTTGGTTCACAGTGAAAAATGAGAAAAGCATTACCAAGTGTGCAAATATTTGCTACATTTGAACATTTAATGCATGTCTATATAAAGGCTTTAATATATACCCCTTGCTAACATAACTAAATACCATTTAAAGAGATGCCTCTGGCCTTGTTATTCATAAACATTTGGAAGTCAATGGAAAAAATGCAACATTGATTTATCTTCCTTTGTTACCTCTTGTTTCTTAGGGAAACATTTGTAAAATAAGGGGAGGAAATCCTTTCCAGAGGCACAGGTTATTATTATTTAATCGTTAGGTAAAGTAATAGTAGCTGTACATATAAAATGTATATGTAATAGGTAACAGTTATTGAATCCTTCCTCTCTCACAGACCCTTCTGTATGAAGAGACTCTTTAATGAACCAAACTGCACACATGAAAAAACTCATCAGAAGTCTCCTTCTCAAGTCAGGCAACCAATTAGTTTGTGTTTGATGTTGTTCTTGGGCTTCCCAGGTAGTGCTTATGTTAAAGAACCTGCCTACCAATGCAGGAGACATAAGAGGCACTGGTTTGATCCCTGGGTCAGGAAGACTCCCTGGAGAAGGGCATGGCCACCCACTCCAGTACGGTTGTCTGGAGAATACCATGGGAGGAGCCTAGCAGGCTGCAGTCTATAGGGTTGCAAAGAATCACACAGGAAGTAACTTCGTAGGCATGTATGCGCAAAGTTGCTCTTAATATCACTCTAAATGTTGTTACCATGCTGATATATCATCAAGGTGAATGTTAAGTTTTTCTTGGATTCAGCCTGGTATCTTCAAACAAAAATGGCAGCAGATTTTTTTAAAAACTTCAATTGAAAGGTTCTTTTATCATTGGAGTCGATGTCAAAACCATTTGGAAAATAGCTAAAGATTATAGTGACATGTGAATTCCCTATATAAAGCCTCAGTTCACAGACCTGCAATTAATGAGTAGTATCAATAATGAATTAGGACTGAGTGTGAAAACTGTTTTATGTACCACAGTGTAAACCTGAGTCAATGGTAAATAACAACAATCTAATGTAGAAAATACCGGGGAATTAATAGCAACATATTGATTAATTCAAGAGAGTTAACATCTTAACAATGTTTCTCAAAGTAAGATCTCTGGAGCTCTTATATCAGAAACACTCAAATTCTATTAAAATGCAGACTGTGGCCCCATCACAGACATTCTGAATCAAAATATGCCTTTTTAAGTAAATACCCTGGGTGTTCATTCTTACTCAAATCTGATAGACACTTCCCTAAAATATGAGAGAGCCCTTTGAGGCATTTGCCTTTATTCTGTTCCAGTAGCCAAAAATATATTGTTCTATTTACTTACTCTGAGGCACTACTGTGTGTTGAATAGTGCCCCCCCCCCAACAGATCTGTTGATGTCCTAGCCCCCCTCACCTCTGCACAAGACCGTAATTGGAAATAAGGTCCTTGCAGCTGTAACTGAGTGAAGGTGAGGTGATCCTGGAGTAGGCGGGCCCTCAATTCAATATGACTGCTGTCCTTGTAAGAAGGGAATTTGGACAGAGACCCCGAGGAGACACCCACAGAGGAAGAAGGCCACATGAAAACAGAAACAGACGAGAGTGATCCCTCTTCAAACCAAAGTCCGAAGATGCTGCCAACAGCTAGAGGCTGGGAAAGAGGCATGGAGCAGTCGCTTAGAGCCTCCAACAGGACCCAACCCTGAAGACACCCTGAATTTAGGCTCCAGGCCTCCAGACTGAACGAATACATTTCTGTTGCTTTAAGCCATCCAGTTACTCTACTTTGTGACAGCACTCTAGAAAACTGTTCTGCTGTTAGTTAGTCCCTTGTGTCTAACTCTTTGTGACCCCATGGACTGCAGCACACCAGGCTTCCCTGTCCTTCACTATCTCCTGGAGTTTGCTCAAACTCGTGTTCATTGAGTTGCTGATGCCATCCAACCATCTCATCCTCTGTTGCTTCTGATGCAAACAGCCAACTCATGGGAAAAGTCCCTGAAGCTGGGAAAGATTGCAGGCAAGAGGAGAAGCGGGCAACTGAAGATGAGAAACCTGTGTAGGCACAAACCTAATAACTAGAGCAGAGACAGGGAAGTGTTTCCTCCACACATCACGCTTAGCTGCCCCGTTTTCTCTCTCCTGGTGGGTTGAGAACCTGCATCAGAGTCACCTCTCCCACCTTTGATTTCCTGATGCTTCTCGCTGGAGCGTCTCCAGTCAGCCCATCTGCAGTCCTGGGTCCTCTCTGTCAGCTTCCCATTCAAGAAATACCTTGGAGAACAGCCGTCCCGGGGTTTGGAATTGGTTTTACCTGCCTCTCTCCCCTCCAAGGGGTGAGAGATTTCCTAATTCGCCGGACGGCCAATATCACCCTGAAGTGTGAAGTCTTTAAAAATTAAACTTGAAAACATCGTTCAAAAGGTGCAAAATAATGCTATTTACTTACTCTGAGGCACTACTGTGTGTTGAATAGTGCCCCCAACAGATCTGTTGATGTCCTAGCCCCCTCACCTCTGCACAAGACCGTAATGGAAATAAGGTCCTTGCAGCTGTAACTGAGTGAAGGTGAGGTGATCCTGGAGTAGGCGGGCCCTCAATTCAATATGACTGCTGTCCTTGTAAGAAGGGAATTTGGACAGAGACCCCGAGGAGACACCCACAGAGGAAGAAGGCCACATGAAAACAGAAACAGACGAGAGTGATCCCTCTTCAAACCAAAGTCCGAAGATGCTGCCAACAGCTAGAGGCTGGGAAAGAGGCATGGAGCAGTCACTTAGAGCCTCCAACAGGACCCAACCCTGAAGACACCCTGAATTTAGGCTCCAGGCCTCCAGACTGAACGAATACATTTCTGTTGCTTTAAGCCATCCAGTTACTCTACTTTGTGACAGCACTCTAGAAAACTGTTCTGCTGTTAGTTAGTCCCTTGTGTCTAACTCTTTGTGACCCCGTGGACTGCAGCACACCAGGCTTCCCTTTCCTTCACTATCTCCTGGAGTTTGCTCAAACTCGTATCCATTGAGTTGATGATGCCTTTCAACCCTCTCATCCTCTGTTGCTTCTGATGCAAACAGCCAACTCATGGGAAAAGTCCCTGAAGCTGGGAAAGATTGCAGGCAAGAGGAGAAGCGGGCAACTGAAGATGAGAAACCTGTGTAGGCACAAACCTAATAACTAGAGCAGAGACAGGGAAGTGTTTCCTCCACACATCACGCTTAGCTGCCCCGTTTTCTCTCTCCTGGTGGGTTGAGAACCTGCATCAGAGTCACCTCTCCCACCTTTGATTTCCTGATGCTTCTCGCTGGAGCGTCTCCAGTCAGCCCATCTGCAGTCCTGGGTCCTCTCTGTCAGCTTCCCATTCAAGAAATACCTTGGAGAACAGCCGTCCCGGGGTTTGGAATTGGTTTTACCTGCCTCTCTCCCCTCCAAGGGGTGAGAGATTTCCTAATTCGCCGGACGGCCAATATCACCCTGAAGTGTGAAGTCTTTAAAAATTAAACTTGAAAACATGTCTGAGACTCCCATGCCCTGCCAGCACTGATTAAAAGTGGGCAAGGCCGAGAATAAAGTAACTCAGAAGTGATCCTTGTCATTTTCGCCAGATTACATTTTCCCCCCACGGAGCCACGGCACGTCTGTCATTCTGGGTCCCTCCACTTACGGGGCAGGCCGAGTCAAGGTCATTTTGGTTTTTATTGATTCAACGGAGCTGGCATTCCTCCTAAGGATTTACAGTATTTAACCCACCAGGAGAAGCCGTGAACTATAAATGGCTTGCCATTTGCCAGGAAGCCTGCGGTTTCGTAAGTGACACCAGCTATGGGGTCCCCTTCACGACGCTCTGTAATGAAAGCCTGCAGCCTCCGCTCCTGCACAAAGAAGCCCAGCCTCTCGCTTTCACGGGCTGATCCTTCCTTTGGCTCCAAAACGGCACAGAGTTGTTTAGCTTACTAAGTAGGGTAATCCAGATACAGGGAGATAGGAAAAAGCCACTGAGCCGGCTCACGCTGTTCATTTGATCTGTCAGCATCCTCCATGGCCAAAACTGGGAGGGAGAAAATGAAAGTTGAAGAGCATGAAATAGGGAAAATAGAAAATTAAGAATAGGATTTGATGACTTGTGAAGTCTTTTCCCATGAGTTCCAAGAGGTCGAGGGACACGGCAGAGGCTGGACAGAGCGTTCCCTTGAAGAAGTGAATGAATTAATTTGGAGGACTTGTTTTTACATAAAACATGATACCATTGTGATTGTGATTGGAAATTTTTCATCCTTCCAGTCGAATTAAAGCAGTTTTAAATAATGTGGCTGGTCGTTGGTGTTCCTGGATGGCATTCTTACAAGCATCTGTGAACATAGTATTAAAATGATGCCCTGGGCAAAAAGGGAAAACATCAGCCATACCAATTCTGTCTTTATTTACATTTTGATATTTATTCATCATGGATTTTTGCATTCATTTTGAATTTTGAAAAATATTGCATTAAAATACGATGCCTTTTGATAACTGACTTTTGGGGTCGCCTCCCCCCTACTTTTTACACCGAAAGCAAAGACCCTACTTGCCTTACTTGTTCATTGTGAGCATTTAAAAATTTACAAAAAATGGTTTGTTAGGAGGAGATTGTCACATTCAGGTTTTCGTTTACAATGGATTTTGAAGGAGAAGTCCCTGAGAACCAGAGGATCGGTGTCTCAGACGAGCCTGAAATGAAACAAGAATCTGGATGGCCTCACGAGGGGACGGTTTGCAATTCACAGACTTTGCTTTTCCCAGAATCTCTGAATGTAAAAGTGTGCTGTGGTTATTAATGCTGGTTTGCCCATTGGTGCACAGAAAATCATCCAAAAACTTGGTGTCTCTGATAATTACACTCTTCGTGACAGTTCATTGCCCTTAAATGAGTCAAGGCCATATCTGCAGAGAATATCAGAGCCATGAGCTAAATCTCTTCTAGGAATCGTCCAGCCCCCACTAACACACTTACAGAGGGTTTTACGGGCTGATCCTTCCTTTGGCTCCAAAAGGGAAGTTGTTTAGCTTACTAAGTAGGGTAATCCAGATACAGGGAGATAGGAAAAAGCCACTGAGCCGGCTCACGCTGTTCATTTGATCTGTCAGCATCCTCCATGGCCAAAACTGGGAGGGAGAAAATGAAAGTTGAAGAGCATGAAATAGGGAAAATAGAAAATTAAGAATAGGATTTGATGACTTGTGAAGTCTTTTCCCATGAGTTCCAAGAGGTCGAGGGACACGGCAGAGGCTGGACAGAGCGTTCCCTTGAAGAAGTGAATGAATTAATTTGGAGGACTTGTTTTTACATAAAACATGATACCATTGTGATTGTGATTGGAAATTTTTCATCCTTCCAGTCGAATTAAAGCAGTTTTAAATAATGTGGCTGGTCGTTGGTGTTCCTGGATGGCATTCTTACAAGCATCTGTGAACATAGTATTAAAATGATGCCCTGGGCAAAAAGGGAAAACATCAGCCATACCAATTCTGTCTTTATTTACATTTTGATATTTATTCATCATGGATTTTTGCATTCATTTTGAATTTTGAAAAATATTGCATTAAAATACGATGCCTTTTGATAACTGACTTTTGGGGTCGCCTCCCCCCTACTTTTTACACCGAAAGCAAAGACCCTACTTGCCTTACTTGTTCATTGTGAGCATTTAAAAATTTACAAAAAATGGTTTGTTAGGAGGAGATTGTCACATTCAGGTTTTCGTTTACAATGGATTTTGAAGGAGAAGTCCCTGAGAACCAGAGGATCGGTGTCTCAGACGAGCCTGAAATGAAACAAGAATCTGGATGGCCTCACGAGGGGACGGTTTGCAATTCACAGACTTTGCTTTTCCCAGAATCTCTGAATGTAAAAGTGTGCTGTGGTTATTAATGCTGGTTTGCCCATTGGTGCACAGAAAATCATCCAAAAACTTGGTGTCTCTGATAATTACACTCTTCGTGACAGTTCATTGCCCTTAAATGAGTCAAGGCCATATCTGCAGAGAATATCAGAGCCATGAGCTAAATCTCTTCTAGGAATCGTCCAGCCCCCACTAACACACAGTATTTATTTAATATCCGGACCCTCACACTGTCTAGAACAGTTATTTAACCCTTTCTTTGTCCCGGAGAAGGGAATGGCACCCCACTCCAGTGTTCTTGCCTGGGAAATCCTATGAACAGAGGAGCCTGATGGGCTCCAGTCCATGGGATCTCAAAAGAGTCAGACTCAACTTACCAACTAAACCACCACCACCACCTGGCAACTCATCCCCATAAGGATAAAAATGGTGCTTTTGAAAAACATTCTGTACGGTGGAAGCACATGGTAATAAATTGAAAATATTCTGTATTAATCCATGAGTTCACTGTACATTCCTCTGCTTTGATTGCCTCTGTTGCTGAATTAAATTCATTCCTGGTTTATCTTACATTTGCAAAACATTCCAAGGAATTTCCTTTTATGGGAAGAATGTAGCAGTCAAGCAGAGCTGGGATATGAAGTCATTCTTAAATGAGCACTAATATTATTACCAATATAAAGGAATATATTTACTGGTCTGTATATGTATAGAATTGCAAATCTTTGAAATAGATAATTATAGTCACCCTAGTTCCTAATTTAGAATCTGCTATTTAAAGGTGCTTCGTAAAGTTATTCCCCAACTGTCATCCTTTAATGTCCGAGGGAGCATCCTCAGGTCAACCTAATTCATCCTTAGCTTGACACTAAGATTCTTCTTCCTGATTATATCTCCTACAGAAATGTGCTCCCTACTTGAAGAAAGCCAAGATAAAGAAATAATGATTTTGTGGGGTGGGGGAAAGGCATATTTGCTTTGCAGAAGGATTTAATTTAAATAGCAAGCTCCCTCTGAGTACTTAAAATACAGTTCAATTTACCAAAATGTTACTGATGCATAGCAGAGAACATCTTGTTCATTGACTTTTATTTAGGGCTCCTCATCTTCTGCACATGGGAGGACATGCCCATTGCAGAGTTATTGTCCTTAGAGAAAAGGGTTCTAGTGCCATCTACGTGCTTGATGAAAAGCACACATGTCTAATGATGCTGGCTATGTGTTTAGACTGGCCTGACTCTGGGTCTCATGAGGAGTCATCTGAGAAACTCTCCAACTGTCTTGAGAGCATCAACCTGTCAAAACAGGCTCCTGACTGCATGTGACAAGTGCAGGTGGTTGTTATTACTTAGTATTTTGCAGAAGGGCACTGTATCAGCCTCGGAGGGCTATCATAACAAACTACCACAAACTGGCTGGCTTACAGCAACAGAAATGTCTTGAGACTTAGTTCTGGAGGCTACAAATCTGACATTAAGGTGTCCCTCTCTCTCTGCAGGCTCTGGGGGAGAATGTGGTTCGAGGCCTTTCTCAAAGCTTCTAGTATTGCCAGTCAGCCTTGGCACCCCTTGACCTGCAGCCACAGCCCCTCAGTCTCTGCCTCTGCCCTCACCTGGCTTTCTCTCCTCCCGGGTCTGAGTGATGATGGCTTTTTCCTCCTTACGTGTCTCTCTTCTCATAAGGACACCAGTCACACTGGATGAAGGGCCCACCCTACTCCACATGAGCCCATCTTACCTAATTGCATCTCAAAGACCCTGTTTCCAAGCAAAGCGACATGCTGAGGTTCCAGGGCGTAGGACTTCACCTATCTTTTGTGGGGAGACAGTTCAGCCAATCACCGGAGGGTAGTATACAGACTGTCGGGGAGGGGGAGTAGAATTGCTGCTTAGGTAGCATCACAGACATGAATTTGAGCAAATTCCAGGAGACAGTGAAGGACGGGTAGCCTGGCGTGCTGCAGTCCATGGCGTCACAGAGTTGGACACCACTTAGCAACTGAACAACAAACTCTCATCCCATCCCATTGCTTTCAACTTGTGGTGCTGGAGAGTCCCTTGGATTGCAAGGAGAACAAACCACTCAATCCTAAGGAAGTCAACCCTGAATATTCGTAGGAAGACTGACGAAATGAAGCTCCAGTTCATTAAAGCAGAGAACATCTTGTTCATTGACTTTTATTTAGGGCTCCTCATCTTCTGCACATGGGAGGACATGCCCATTGCAGAGTTATTGTCCTTAGAGAAAAGGGTTCTAGTGCCATCTACGTGCTTGATGAAAAGCACACATGTCTAATGATGCTGGCTATGTGTTTAGACTGGCCTGACTCTGGGTCTCATGAGGAGTCATCTGAGAAACTCTCCAACTGTCTTGAGAGCATCAACCTGTCAAAACAGGCTCCTGACTGCATGTGACAAGTGCAGGTGGTTGTTATTACTTAGTATTTTGCAGAAGGGCACTGTATCAGCCTCGGAGGGCTATCATAACAAACTACCACAAACTGGCTGGCTTACAGCAACAGAAATGTCTTGAGACTTAGTTCTGGAGGCTACAAATCTGACATTAAGGTGTCCCTCTCTCTCTGCAGGCTCTGGGGGAGAATGTGGTTCGAGGCCTTTCTCAAAGCTTCTAGTATTGCCAGTCAGCCTTGGCACCCCTTGACCTGCAGCCACAGCCCCTCAGTCTCTGCCTCTGCCCTCACCTGGCTTTCTCTCCTCCCGGGTCTGAGTGATGATGGCTTTTTCCTCCTTACGTGTCTCTCTTCTCATAAGGACACCAGTCACACTGGATGAAGGGCCCACCCTACTCCACATGAGCCCATCTTACCTAATTGCATCTCAAAGACCCTGTTTCCAAGCAAAGCGACATGCTGAGGTTCCAGGGCGTAGGACTTCACCTATCTTTTGTGGGAGACAGTTCAGCCAATCACCGGAGGGTAGTATACAGACTGTCGGGGAGGGGGAGTAGAATTGCTGCTTAGGTAGCATCACAGACATGAATTTGAGCAAATTCCAGGAGACAGTGAAGGACGGGTAGCCTGGCGTGCTGCAGTCCATGGCGTCACAGAGTTGGACACCACTTAGCAACTGAACAACAAACTCTCATCCCATCCCATTGCTTTCAACTTGTGGTGCTGGAGAGTCCCTTGGATTGCAAGGAGAACAAACCACTCAATCCTAAGGAAGTCAACCCTGAATATTCGTAGGAAGGACTGACACTGAAACTGAAGCTCCAGTACTTTGGCCACCTGATACAAAGAGCTGATTCACTGGAGAAGACCCTGATCCTGGGAAGGATTGAGGACAGAAGGAGAAAGGGGGGCCAGAGGGTGAGATGGTGGGATGGCATCACCGACTCAATGGCCATGAATCTGAGCAAACTCCAGGAGATAGTGGAGCACAGGGGACTCTGGCATGCTGCCGGCCATGAGGTCACAAAGAGTTGGACGCAAGTTAGCCACTGAACAACAATCCTATCAGACATTCAGGGTTACACTGTGTAAGAATCCTCCCATAAAAACCAGCATCTGTCTTCTCAAGGTCACACCCACATGGGTAGATATCCTGAAGTCTCCCTTCTAAGGAGATCAGCTCAAACATACATCAGCTGTTGGCGTGCAAGGGAGGACCCAGGTGGAGAGAGAGAGACATGGATTAGGGAATATAAAGCAGGGAGGACGAGGCTAAGGATGAAAACAAAAACAAAGTGTGCTTACCTCACAAGTAGGAAGTCAGAAGCATGGACGGTTCAGGAGAGAAGGGAAAACTTCGTGTCTCGCCACTTGACATTCCACACCCCCATCTCGTTCATTGTTTCTCCTGTCAGCTGCCTCTGTTACACAGAACATAATCCTGACAGAAGTGGACAAAAAGAAGCGTAGGAAGTATAATTTTCCTTTTTTTCCTCATGAATACCCAGTTTGTTGACATTTCATTCTGTTCATTGTAGGTGAGCTCAGAGAACTGGGTGGGGGGTGGATGACGTGATATTTGAGCATTTCAGAGATGTAATTAGAAGAATTCCCACTCTGCTCTCTGAGCTTTTATGTGGCTCTTGTTCTCTTCCTATACACATAATGGCCTTTCAGGCATCCTACTGGGTTTTGATTGGGAAAAAAATTAAATGATAAAGGCCAATGCCTCTGAAACTGCATATAGGAGAGAGAGTGAAATGAAACAACCATCCTGAAAGCACCCTAGTTCCCAACTCTAACTCCTCTGTATTCTATGCTTTGATGGAGTATGACATTCCTGACAGATTTGGGGTCAGTATAATTTGCCTTCAGAAGTTATCCAGCTAAACATCATGGCTAATAATTTTATCCTAAAGCAGGAAATTAAATTTTTCTTTGAGGTAATAACCAATTGACTAATATTTTTTAAAATCTCCTATAGACACAAATTGACTTGACATAATATAATAAAAATTACAGAGTAATTGAGGAGTATGAATGAGGCGATTGGAAAGTAAGATTTTTTTCTGCATTGCCATTTTATTTTCTGGACGATTTATTCAGAGGTGATGAGAAGGCACCTTGTTATCAGACTTTTATGAAGATATTTGGATGGAGATTGCATATCTGATTAAATGAAATAAAGAGAAGTTGAAAACCACCATGGGAATATATATTCTAATAGAGCTTTATCTTGTGGTTAGCTCCAGCTCCCTCCTTGCATAATACCTGTATTTGGGAAAGTCTGGAGAAAATCTAAAGAGGCCCATTAAATAGGTTGTATTGTGCACCAAAGAGGGAAGGCAGCCAGCTTGGGAGAAGCCAGTGCTGAAAAGCAGTGTCAGCCATCTCCTGTTACCTGTCAAGGCTGTTGTGGTCGTGTGCAGCCTCCATCCAAATGCCAGCCCCGATGGCCAAGTGCCATGAAGGGTATTAACCTCTCGTGAACCAAAGTCTAGCGTTAGACATTTTCCTGGTTTTAAAGTCCTTTGACTCACTGGTTGGTTGATGGGTTTCTTTTAACCTAGGACTCTCCCACACTTCTACCAAAATGGCCTTGCTAAAGAACATGGTATGTGGCATTGGCCCTTCTGACATTCAACTGTCATCACCTCCCCCACATGACAGACCCCATGGCACAAATCCTCTACTTGGACTGACATGACCCAGGCCAGCACTTTTCCAACTTTAGAGCTCTTCCAAATCACCTAGTATGAAAATGTTCGTCCCTCAGTCATGTCTGATTCTTTGCAGTCCCATGGATGGTAGCCCTCCAGCTCCTCTGCCCGTAGAACTGTCCAGGCAAGAATCCTGGAGTGAGTAGCCATTCCCTTCTCCAGGGGTTCTTCTTGACCCAGGGACTGAACCCAGGTCTCCGGCATTGCAGATAGATGCTTTACCAGCTGAGCCACCAGAAAGACCTAGAACACAGATTCCACTCCAAGAAGCTTAAGTGGGAAGAGAGAGTGTGCCTTTCTGACAAACTCCTAGATGAGATCAGGGCTACTAGTTCCCTTTAGTAGCAAGGATCTACAAAACACCCCATGGATCCCTGCCTCTCTAGCTTTGGTCATGGTCTTTCAGCCTGGAATTTCTTCCACTTTTTTATTCCTTAGATCTATATATTTATCCTTCAAGACTCTGCTTTAATATCTATTCCTTGAAGTGATCTAGGATGAGACTGACATATCACAAATGCTTCTTTCTCTGATTTCCCATGGCAGACAGTGTCTGGACCAGCCGTCTGGCATCCAGCCTGAGATAATTTTGTCTTCAGCTATTTTTTCGTGTGCTCATCCAGAATCCCAATTAGATGGCCCTTTGAGGACAATCTCTACACGTCTGCTGTTGGGCTTTCTCTTACACTTCAGATCCACAATTCCAACTACCTTCTGCCTTATTAGAATTCCAAATTCAACTTGGGGAAAAAAAAAAAAAAAAAACTGGGCTTCCCTTGTGGTCCAGTGGATAAAGAGTCCACATTGCAGTGCAAGGGGCACCAGTTTGAGCCTTGGTCCCAGACGGTCACATGTGCTGCAGAGGAGCTGGACTGGCGTGTCCAATTATGAGCCAGCATTCTGGAGCACATGTGCCCAGAGCCAGTGCGCTGCAATGAGAGAAGTCACTGTGATGGGAGACCCACACATGCCAAAGAATAAAGATGGATGAAATAAGTAAGTAAAAAAAAGTTTGTGGCATGAAGTTAAAAAAAAAAAAAAGAAAATTTCCTACCTTTGAGAATATAGTCAACTATACTTCCTTCTCAGATAGTTGCATGCATTTCTTCAACAAATACTCATTTATTCAATAAATATTTGTACCCAATATGGGCCATGCACTAGGCAAATGGTGAATGGAGCAGATATAGGTGCCCCTGACACTATCCTGAAGCCTCATGGATCCCTGCAGAACCTCAGCCACCCACAAGTTAAAGGTTGCCTTCCTGGAGATTTAGTCATTCAGAACAGGAACTACAGGGTTATCTTTGATTCCACCTTCTAACTCACCCTCACAATCATCCAGTTTATTGTAGAATTCTATCTGTTCTGCCACTGAAATGTGTCTCATACACAAGTTCCCCTCTCCTCCCTGTCCCTCCCACAAGGGTCCTAGAAATGTTCTCATTCTCTCCAGTCCTGATGATGACACTTGTCTCCCTATGCTTGATTGATCCTGTGTTCAGCCTCTTCTCCAACTCATCCATCATGCCAACCTTGAATGTCTCATTGTCCCGATACATCTATCTGATCACAGTACTTCTGAACTCATAGAGATGAATCCACACTGCCTATGAAATGAAGCCCCAACTACACAGCATTCCTCTAATCCCCTCACCACCAGCTTTTCCAGCTTCTCCCCAAAAAAACCAGCTTTTACCTCTCCTTTGCCACAGCAAATGTGTGTGTGCTGGTCCCCAAATGACCCCACTCTTTGAAGACGTCTTGTCTTTGCTCAGACTCCTTGTCTTTGCTCACACTATAAGACCTTTGACTTAATTTTTTTTACTGTCAAAATATGACATTACTTCAAAGGTCAGCCCAAAACCCACCTCCTCCAGGAAACCATTTTGAGTCACTGATTCCATGGAACTTAATTTTGACCTCTGCCACACATGATTCATCACACAGTCTGGAATGAATATTCCTTGTTTATCTGTATGTATGTCTTCACTTCCACTAGACTTTAAGACTATATGTATTTAGCCCATCCCACCCAGTGCTTAATAAAATTCCCTGATGTCCAGGATGAGAAGTTTCTCAACAATTTGTGTTTGTTGACTTTTTTGTGCCCTTAATGGCAAGTATCAAGCTCTACTCTGGGAAGATACACAAGATGATAAATTCTTGGTAAACATTTCCTCTTTGGCATCTCTGAAATATGCTGTCTTTCCACCTTCCTCTAAGCTGGTGACTGAGTCTCATTTGTGTACCTGTCAGTAGATGTTTCCTTTCCACCTTCCTCTAATGGGATCCTGAAGCCTCATGGATCCCTGCAGAACCTCAGCCACCCACAAGTTAAAGGTTGCCTTCCTGGAGATTTAGTCATTCAGAACAGGAACTACAGGGTTATCTTTGATTCCACCTTCTAACTCACCCTCACAATCATCCAGTTTATTGTAGAATTCTATCTGTTCTGCCACTGAAATGTGTCTCATACACAAGTTCCCCTCTCCTCCCTGTCCCTCCCACAAGGGTCCTAGAAATGTTCTCATTCTCTCCAGTCCTGATGATGACACTTGTCTCCCTATGCTTGATTGATCCTGTATTCAGCCTCTTCTCCAACTCATCCATCATGCCAACCTTGAATGTCTCATTGTCCCGATACATCTATCTGATCACAGTACTTCTGAACTCATAGAGATGAATCCACACTGCCTATGAAATGAAGCCCCAACTACACAGCATTCCTCTAATCCCCTCACCACCAGCTTTTCCAGCTTCTCCCCAAAAAAACCAGCTTTTACCTCTCCTTTGCCACAGCAAATGTGTGTGTGCTGGTCCCCAAATGACCCCACTCTTTGAAGACGTCTTGTCTTTGCTCAGACTCCTTGTCTTTGCTCACACTATAAGACCTTTGACTTAATTTTTTTTACTGTCAAAATATGACATTACTTCAAAGGTCAGCCCAAAACCCACCTCCTCCAGGAAACCATTTTGAGTCACTGATTCCATGGAACTTAATTTTGACCTCTGCCACACATGATTCATCACACAGTCTGGAATGAATATTCCTTGTTTATCTGTATGTATGTCTTCACTTCCACTAGACTTTAAGACTATATGTATTTAGCCCATCCCACCCAGTGCTTAATAAAATTCCCTGATGTCCAGGATGAGAAGTTTCTCAACAATTTGTGTTTGTTGACTTTTTTGTGCCCTTAATGGCAAGTATCAAGCTCTACTCTGGGAAGATACACAAGATGATAAATTCTTGGTAAACATTTCCTCTTTGGCATCTCTGAAATATGCTGTCTTTCCACCTTCCTCTAAGCTGGTGACTGAGTCTCATTTGTGTACCTGTCAGTAGATGTCTCCTCCTTCAGAGCCTGTTGTGGGAGCAGTACGTTTCAATTTTGGCCTCATAGTTGAATCGACTGGACAGTTTTGAGAAATCCCAATGCTCTGTGTGCATCTGAGGTCAACTAGTTTCATCAGTCTCTATGTTCCAGACCCAGGCACCAATATTTCTTAATACTCCCCAGATGAGAAACTTCCTTGGTGGTCTAGTGGTCAAGACTCTGTGCTCTCAAAGCAGTGGGCACAGGTTTAAGCCCTGGTTTGGGAACTAAGATCCCACCTGCCACACAGTGCAGCCAAAAATATACCTCCCCAGATGATTCCAACATGCAGCTGAATATGAGAACCACTGTGCTGGGGAGGAGCTCAGTTCCAGGCTCAGTCTTAGAAGGCGGCAAAATGGGGATTCACTGGATCTCAGATATCCCTCTTGGTGCCCCATTGTATTTTCCATTATAAGCCAATAGTCGTCTCTTCTGAACTACATTTTCTCCAGAAGGCATTTTTAAAAATACACAAGTATTCTTGCCTGGAGAATCCTCATGGATAGAACAGCCTGGTGGTCTGCAGTTCATGGGTTTGCAAAGAGTTGAGTGACTAAGCACAACTCAACAACTGAGTGACTAAGCACAGCAGAGCATGCTGTATATGTAGCTTATATATGCTGTGCTAAGTCGCTCAGTCATGTCTGACTCTTTGGGACCTTATGGACCATAGCCCATGAGGCTCCTCTATCCATGGAATTCTCCAGGCAAGAATACTGCTCTGGGTTCCTGTGCCCTCCTCCAGAGTATCTTCCCAACCCAGGGATCAAACCTGTATCTCTTAATCTCCCGCCTTAGAAGGTGGGTTCTTACCACTAGCACCACCTTGGAAACCCTTACATTTACCCAGTAAGAGTCAGACATGACTGACTGAACTGAACTGAGACACATATATTCTCTCTTGTTCTCTCTCCCAGTGTTCTTTCTCTACTGAGAGAGAATATATGTACCCTGGAAGGAGTAATCCATGAATCCTGTAGCCATGCACCACAGGAATGCATTTTGCTGGGAGATACACAAGATGATAAATTCTTGGTAAACATTTCCTCTTTGGCATCTCTGAAATATGCTGTCTTTCCACCTTCCTCTAAGCTGGTGACTGAGTCTCATTTGTGTACCTGTCAGTAGATGTCTCCTCCTTCAGAGCCTGTTGTGGGAGCAGTACGTTTCAATTTTGGCCTCATAGTTGAATCGACTGGACAGTTTTGAGAAATCCCAATGCTCTGTGTGCATCTGAGGTCAACTAGTTTCATCAGTCTCTATGTTCCAGACCCAGGCACCAATATTTCTTAATACTCCCCAGATGAGAAACTTCCTTGGTGGTCTAGTGGTCAAGACTCTGTGCTCTCAAAGCAGTGGGCACAGGTTTAAGCCCTGGTTTGGGAACTAAGATCCCACCTGCCACACAGTGCAGCCAAAAATATACCTCCCCAGATGATTCCAACATGCAGCTGAATATGAGAACCACTGTGCTGGGGAGGAGCTCAGTTCCAGGCTCAGTCTTAGAAGGCGGCAAAATGGGGATTCACTGGATCTCAGATATCCCTCTTGGTGCCCCATTGTATTTTCCATTATAAGCCAATAGTCGTCTCTTCTGAACTACATTTTCTCCAGAAGGCATTTTTAAAAATACACAAGTATTCTTGCCTGGAGAATCCTCATGGATAGAACAGCCTGGTGGTCTGCAGTTCATGGGTTTGCAAAGAGTTGAGTGACTAAGCACAACTCAACAACTGAGTGACTAAGCACAGCAGAGCATGCTGTATATGTAGCTTATATATGCTGTGCTAAGTCGCTCAGTCATGTCTGACTCTTTGGGACCTTATGGACCATAGCCCATGAGGCTCCTCTATCCATGGAATTCTCCAGGCAAGAATACTGCTCTGGGTTCCTGTGCCCTCCTCCAGAGTATCTTCCCAACCCAGGGATCAAACCTGTATCTCTTAATCTCCTGCATTAGCAGGTGGGTTCTTTACCACTAGCACCACCTTGGAAACCCTTACATTTACCCAGTAAGAGTCAGACATGACTGACTGAACTGAACTGAGACACATATATTCTCTCTTGTTCTCTCTCCCTCAGTGTTCTTTCTCTACTGAGAGAGAGAATATATGTACCCTGGAAGGAGTAATCCATGAATCCTGTAGCCATGCACAGAATACAAAGTAAATCTCTTTGGTGGAAGATGAAAGCTTGGGATGGAAAATCAGAGACATGCAGTCTGTATGGGGGCATCATCACAGGCAGGTGACAACGTCACCAGACACCATGGGGATAACAGCTCTAAATAAGGAGATGAGAAAATGCCCAGGTCCTGGAGGACTTCAGCCTCAACTGTACCCTTAAAAGGGGCTTCCCTGGTGGCTCACTGGTAAACAGCCTGCCTGCCAATGCAGGAGACACAGGTCAGAAAGATCCCCTGGCGGAGGCAATGGCCACCCACTCCAGTATTCTTGCCTGGAAAATCCCATGGACAGAGGAGCCCAGCAGCCCACAGTCCATGGGGTCACAGAAGAGTCAGAAATGACTTAGTAGCTAAACAGCAACAACAACATACTCTTTAAAACAGTACTGAAAGCTTTCTAAATTAAAAAGTTCGCAGCATCCAAAAGAAATTAAGGAGAGGAGAACTCAGTAAAAATAAACACCATGGGGAAAAAATATGTATGTGTGGCAACTTTTTCCCAAACTTACAAAAAAACACCACCAGGGGAACAAGAGAACCACAGTGACCCCTCTACGCTCTCCTGTCTAACGCAAATTTCTGAAAACAAAATATGCCTAGAGTGAGTCCTCATCAGATGGTCACTTATAAAGCAGCCATTGCTCCATGCTGATAGTGAGACAAACTGGTTTCCTGGTGTACTGGAGCCTTCTGGGGGAAAACAAAGCTGGATAGTGGAAGAGACAACACATCTGAGTCCGTGACTGCACCTGAGATGTACTCAGCCACATCCTTCCTGGAGGAATCTGCCTCTGTTTCCCCACAAACTAAGTCAAAGAGTAATCACTCATTGCCGTGAGTGGGAATATCAGCTAAATTACCCACAGCTCTGGAGAAGGGCAAGTTGTGGCCCTATTGTGGATCCCTTCTGTGACCCTAACCCACCACCCGAACTCCGTCTATCTTGGGTGTCAACAAATGAACTAGACATGAAACAGAAAGCATCTATTACTTAAGGGAATCAGATCTTGGTAGCATCTCTTCATAAAATTCCCTCATGGATTGGAGTCAGCAGTGAATGTCTCAGAAACATTCCAGATGATTTCAAAGAGGCAAGAGCAGACCCATACGTAAACCACATTAATAAGGAAGGCTTCGAAATACAGGAAGGCAAAGAAAGGAGAGGAATGAAAACAAAACAAAAAGGCAGGAAACCAGGACCCTACCTGAGCAGCTGGGCTGTGGACGTGCTTTTTTGACTTCCACCCCACTTCTCCTTCTCCACCATTCTGCCCTCTCCTTTCTAGCCAGCCCCTTGTTGAACATCTCCAAATCACAGAAATTGCGTTGTACTCTTGTTTCCTTCCAAGACCCAGCTGCCCCAGCCCTCCAACCCCAACTAGGCCATTTGGGAACTATATCTTCATTCTTCCTTTGTGCAGGATGCCCTCCAGGTGTAAAGCCACTGAAGCATCAACCTTGGCTTAGAAATGTGTAAAAATGTCCAAAAATGGCTCCTAGAGAATCTTAAGCACTGGAAGAATCTGCTCAGGATCTGTAAGACCTTGGATCCTTAGCTGATGGAAATGAACGTTCTTTTCTCTTGATCTTAAGTCAGTTTACAGCTCCTGGAAAATACTGGTGGTCTCTACTCCATGCCATGAAAGACCACCTATGGTAAGGTGAATAAGGGAGGGATCCCCTTCCTTTTTCATTGAGAAAGGGGAGAAAAGGAAATTGGCTACAAGGTACTAGGAGAGAACAGATAGGAGATGCTGATTTGCAGATGGGAGTCACCTGCCATGACCAAGTGTGACCCTGTTTCTACCGAACCACCCTGCATTAGGAATACACTGTGTGTCATTAAATCTCAGAAGTGGGGCTTCCCTGGTGGCACAATGGTAAAGAATCCACCTGCCAATGCAGGAGACACAGGTTCACTTCCTGGTCTAGGAAGATCCCATATGCCAGAGCAACTAATCCTCTGAGCCACAACTATCGAACCTCTGCTCTAGAGCCTGGGAGCTCCAACGACTGAAGCCCCTGTGCCCCAGAACTCGTGCTCCCCAAGAGAAGCCACCACAATGAGAAGTCTGCACACCAAAACTACAGAGTAGCCACCGTTATCTGCAGCTAGAGAAAAGCCCACAGAGCAACAAGGAACCAGCACAACCAAAAATCAATCAATCAATAACATGTTTTAAAAGCTCAGAAGTCACTGATACGCCAAACAAGTGCATCTTTGTTTGCATTCATTTCCTGGAAACCTTTTTTTCATCATTTAATCGAAAACCTAATTTGGGGGGTATTTAATGTTTAACAAATCATGAGTGTTTGATGTAACATGAGATTGCTTTCTCCTCCCAGATCCCCAGACCCTCGTGAAAATGAGATGCTTCACCTCGTTTGGGGATTTGGGGGAGAAAATAAAACAATCTAGATCTAGGTCAGCAGAAAGTCTGTTTGTTCCATGTAAGTAAGCCTCTCTGCTAATTAACACTTTCTTGGGAAAAAAAAGTTGGGGGGCTGGAGTGAAAGGCAAGGAACACATAGACTCCTCTGTAAATGGCACTGTTTCAGATTCAGTAAACGGACACTTAGGCCCTTCCAATTGGAGTAGTCATCACGTGTGCTGAAAATTAATGTTTTGGAAAGCTTCAAAGGCTGCAAATTCAGTTACCTGACAGAACTGATTAAATTCACTGAACTGTTCCTCAGTCTTTACTTAACAGTAAACCAAAACTTTAACGCTGCCGTTTTGGCTTCAAGAATTAAAATAATGTGAAAAGAGAGGGGCAACCAAGATGTCAGCTTGGTCACTCTTCAGACAGCAATCTTCAGACCTTTTTGTGGTTCATATAATTGATCCAGTGATCCTGAAGAAAGAATGCTTACCTCTTAGAGCAAAAAATATACTTTCCTTTCCTTCCTCCTTGCCCGAACACTATGGTCATATAATAATAATGACATGCATGAAGAGCAAAGGACTTTGCACCTGTGGGCACATGTGCATTGGGGGTTTTTTTGGTTTTTTCTTTTAATTTTTATTGGGGTATAGTTGCTTTTCAAATGTTGTTAGTTTCTATTGTACAATGAATTCAATCAACCATATGTATACATATGTCCCCTCTTTTATGGATTTCCTTCCCCATTCAGGTCTCCACAGAGCATTAAGTACAGTGCCCTGTGCTATCCTGGAGATTCTCATTAGTTATAGAGTGGGCCTCCATGGTAACTCAGCTGGTAAAGAAGCTGCCTGCAATGCAGGAGACCTAGGTTTTATCCCTGGGTTGGAGAGATCCCCTGGAGAAGAGAAAGGCTACCCACTCCAGTATTCTTGCCTGGAGAATTCCATGGCTTGTCCGTGGGTCACAGAGAGTTGGACGCAAGTTTTGCTTTTTTATGCATAGTAGTGTGTGTATGTACACCCCAATTTCCCAGTGCATCCTACTCCCTTTTCCCCCAACTTGGTGTCCATATATTTGTTCTCTTCATCTGTGTTTCTATGTATGCTTTGCAAATAGGTTCATCCGAACCATTTTTATAGATTCCACATATATGTGTACTTCCAGCACTTTGAACAAGGACCTGGGTAGAGGTGACCCCAGGAACACATATGCCCAATCCTTTTTTGTTGTTTCATTTTAAAAACCACTGAGAAGTTCCTGTGATTTCCCAGGGTATTTACTATATTTTCCTAAAATTCTTTCTTTAATCAAGTCTTAGGTAAGCCTGATTCCTCTGATTCTGTCTGCAAGAAAGATTATTACATTAAAACATTATCAAACAAAAGTGAAGAGCCATCTCAGCTTCTTTTGGAAGGATCACCTCTTCAGACTAACGGAAGTAAAATGCAGTTCTGGGCATAAGTCCTAGCTTCTTTAAAATTTGGACTTTTCCTCCAAACTGTATAAGTTAGGGGAACTTAGTGACATATGTCAGAGTTCCCTGGTGGCTCATACCATATAGAATCTGCCTGCAATGTGGGAGACCTGGGTTCCATCTCTGGGTTGGGAAGATCCCCTGGAGGAAGGCCAGGCAATCCATTTGAGTATGCTTGTGAGGAGAATTCCATGGACAGAGGAGCCTAGCAGGATACAGTCCATGGCGTTGCAAAGAGTCGGACATGACTGAGCAAGTAAACACAGCGCAGCGCAGTGATAGATTCATAAATAACTGACATAAATACCAGACGGCTTTCAATTGTCTTGATGGAAACCATTGAAAATCCCTCCCTACTAAATAAATACATTGCACATGGCCTGAGCATTTTTTAATGTCTATAAAAAAGACATTCACGTGTCTGTGAAAGACATTCAATTTAACTTGAAGAAGAGAGTTGGTTTTCCACATCAAAATAATTTGAAGAAGTGAGGAAATGAAAACTATTTTCAAAAGGCTATTTAATCTTCCTTTTATTGTAGTGAAAAGAATGAAGAGAATGAAGCATGTCGGAATGTGTGATTTATGAGCCACTGTGGCAGGCATATTATAAAAATTCAGAAATAGCTCCTAATGAGAAAAATACAAAAATCAAGTCAGCGAATCTTATACTTATTCATTCAGTGGAAAAAGAAAAAAAAAAACACTTGGGAGGTTAAGATTGCATACCTGTTAGCAAAGACTCTCACACACTTGTCGGAAGCCTGAGTGATATGGTTCGGGACCCCCTTGCCCCGAGAACAAAACAGAACTCTTCAAGGATGACACACAGAAACAGCCTAGGACAGAGGCTACCTCCACACAGTCACCGTGGAATTATTTACATTCTGAGCCCCTTTGGCTGAGATTATTTTTCTTGAAGAGATGAAAGTTATTCTCTAAGTTCAATTACAGCCCCTCAAATTACAAACATTATCAAACAAAAGTGAAGAGCCATCTCAGCTTCTTTTGGAAGGATCACCTCTTCAGACTAACGGAAGTAAAATGCAGTTCTGGGCATAAGTCCTAGCTTCTTTAAAATTTGGACTTTTCCTCCAAACTGTATAAGTTAGGGGAACTTAGTGACATATGTCAGAGTTCCCTGGTGGCTCATACCATATAGAATCTGCCTGCAATGTGGGAGACCTGGGTTCCATCTCTGGGTTGGGAAGATCCCCTGGAGGAAGGCCAGGCAATCCATTTGAGTATGCTTGTGAGGAGAATTCCATGGACAGAGGAGCCTAGCAGGATACAGTCCATGGCGTTGCAAAGAGTCGGACATGACTGAGCAAGTAAACACAGCGCAGCGCAGTGATAGATTCATAAATAACTGACATAAATACCAGACGGCTTTCAATTGTCTTGATGGAAACCATTGAAAATCCCTCCCTACTAAATAAATACATTGCACATGGCCTGAGCATTTTTTAATGTCTATAAAAAAGACATTCACGTGTCTGTGAAAGACATTCAATTTAACTTGAAGAAGAGAGTTGGTTTTCCACATCAAAATAATTTGAAGAAGTGAGGAAATGAAAACTATTTTCAAAAGGCTATTTAATCTTCCTTTTATTGTAGTGAAAAGAATGAAGAGAATGAAGCATGTCGGAATGTGTGATTTATGAGCCACTGTGGCAGGCATATTATAAAAATTCAGAAATAGCTCCTAATGAGAAAAATACAAAAATCAAGTCAGCGAATCTTATACTTATTCATTCAGTGGAAAAAGAAAAAAAAAAAAAAAAAACACTTGGGAGGTTAAGATTGCATACCTGTTAGCAAAGACTCTCACACACTTGTCGGAAGCCTGAGTGATATGGTTCGGGACCCCCTTGCCCCGAGAACAAAACAGAACTCTTCAAGGATGACACACAGAAACAGCCTAGGACAGAGGCTACCTCCACACAGTCACCGTGGAATTATTTACATTCTGAGCCCCTTTGGCTGAGATTATTTTTCTTGAAGAGATGAAAGTTATTCTCTAAGTACCACTGCTTAGCGACCAAATCTATTAACAGACAGCCCCTGGTGTTCTCTCGTTCAGATTCCAGTGTACTTCCACTACTGTTTTTATGCTTATCTGCAATAAAAGGTGATTCCTCCGAGTGCTTTGGTTCAATCAGACTTACCATCTGGCTCCTTCTCCGCCTATTCCCAAGCTCGGTGTAGCGGGAAAGGCAGATTTCTTTCCAGTCCCCATGGATTCCAGTGGCCGGGGGGTGAGATTTTTTGCTTTCTTGATTCCTTTCCATTTCACAAGAGAAATCGTTTCAAGAAGAGGATTTTTTCATGCGCTTTTGTTCGATACAGTCCATTAAACATGTAGGGCTGGATTTCCAACTTATGTCGGCAGCCCTATGGGGGAATTGGCCCTTTGTCATGGAGACCCAAGGGACAAGCTGGTCCGTGCAATTTTATGAATAAAAGATCCTCTTTTCTCAATTGAAAGCCATGAGGAGCTTTTAGGAATTTCATTTTTCCCTCCCTCACTGGTATTTTTGAGAAACAGCCTATGGTGGTATACATCTAGGATGTTCTTGACAACACCTGAAAAATATTTCTGCTGATAGACAAATAGACAGAGAGATGATAGATACAGTCAAGGGCAATATAAGCCACAGATATGTATAACCACAAGTGTAACTGAACAAACAACATTTGGTTCTTTGAATCTCCTGGGGAGGATGGATTGATTAAAATGTTAAACTGAAAAATGTGTACTCTTATATTTGTTTGAAAGGTTGTTCTAACCATGGACATTAAAAAAAAAAGCCTAGAAAGCTAGGAAATTATTTTCAGGGCTGCTCAAACCATCGTGATGTTAGAAACAATTGATAATTAGCTAATTGCAAGGCAGCTAGAATCATAGCAGGCTAAAGAAGGTCTAGAAAATTCTCATGGGCCAGTAATTTGGAGGGACCACAAAGATGCCCAGAGCTCTGTGCCACCCCCTTTCCAAATATGTTACCCAGCCTTCTCAAAATGCATGAGACCTACCAGCAGGGCCAGTTCTGTTTCCACAGCTAATTTAATGCTGAAGATTATTTTTCTTGAAGAGATGAAAGTTATTCTCTAAGTACCACTGCTTAGCGACCAAATCTATTAACAGACAGCCCCTGGTGTTCTCTCGTTCAGATTCCAGTGTACTTCCACTACTGTTTTATGCTTATCTGCAATAAAAGGTGATTCCTCCGAGTGCTTTGGTTCAATCAGACTTACCATCTGGCTCCTTCTCCGCCTATTCCCAAGCTCGGTGTAGCGGGAAAGGCAGATTTCTTTCCAGTCCCCATGGATTCCAGTGGCCGGGGGGTGAGATTTTTTGCTTTCTTGATTCCTTTCCATTTCACAAGAGAAATCGTTTCAAGAAGAGGATTTTTTCATGCGCTTTTGTTCGATACAGTCCATTAAACATGTAGGGCTGGATTTCCAACTTATGTCGGCAGCCCTATGGGGGAATTGGCCCTTTGTCATGGAGACCCAAGGGACAAGCTGGTCCGTGCAATTTTATGAATAAAAGATCCTCTTTTCTCAATTGAAAGCCATGAGGAGCTTTTAGGAATTTCATTTTTCCCTCCCTCACTGGTATTTTTGAGAAACAGCCTATGGTGGTATACATCTAGGATGTTCTTGACAACACCTGAAAAATATTTCTGCTGATAGACAAATAGACAGAGAGATGATAGATACAGTCAAGGGCAATATAAGCCACAGATATGTATAACCACAAGTGTAACTGAACAAACAACATTTGGTTCTTTGAATCTCCTGGGGAGGATGGATTGATTAAAATGTTAAACTGAAAAATGTGTACTCTTATATTTGTTTGAAAGGTTGTTCTAACCATGGACATTAAAAAAAAAAGCCTAGAAAGCTAGGAAATTATTTTCAGGGCTGCTCAAACCATCGTGATGTTAGAAACAATTGATAATTAGCTAATTGCAAGGCAGCTAGAATCATAGCAGGCTAAAGAAGGTCTAGAAAATTCTCATGGGCCAGTAATTTGGAGGGACCACAAAGATGCCCAGAGCTCTGTGCCACCCCCTTTCCAAATATGTTACCCAGCCTTCTCAAAATGCATGAGACCTACCAGCAGGGCCAGTTCTGTTTCCACAGCTAATTTAATGCTGCAGGCTCCAGAGTCCTACTGTCAAGGTTCAAACCCAGGCCCTCCTATCTGTACTCTGTGATTAAGGTCAGGTGAGTTAACCCCTCATAGCCCCAGAGTCCTCATTGTTCAAGGGAGTTGGGAGTATTAAACAGTGAAGTGTGAGCAGTGGGTTACATATGGCATCTGCCACATCTATGCCCTTAATGGCACCTCACTAAGTGAAAAAGCCAGCAGAGAGGTGCAGGTCTCTGTCTGCAAAGAGAAGGCGCCGTGAACTACCTCTCACCCTTTCTGGGCAAATTAGAAGTAATATGGATATTTTTGCTAGATGTCTCATAGGTTGGTAGCCCATACTGTATTATCAGTTTATTGTCGGCATCTGTCTCATCTCCTGGTTGTATAAGTCAGGGAACACCCACTCACCTGCAGCTTCCTGGGGGCCAGCAGGGCCGGCTTTGTGGGTGTGCGTCTTGGACAGCTGTACAGAGCCCACCTTTAGATCGACCCATACTTGGTTTACTATTCTGCCCTAGCCAAGTTGAAATTCTTCATATTATTTTTAACAAGAAGCCCAACATTCACGTTTAGCACCCTCGTCCGCAAACTATATACCTGTTCCTGAGGGCAAAGTTCCTGACTCTGGGTGTCGTAAGGCTTGTCTTTCTCCATATTAGGTTTGCATTATATGTTCATGAATTAAACGGACATTGCCAGGCTCCTCTGTCCGTAGAATTCTCTAGGCAAGAGTTCTGGAGTGGGTGGCCATTTTCCCATTCCAGAGGATCTTCCTGACCCAGGGATCAAATCTGGGACTCTTTACGTTGCAGGTGGATTCTTTACTGTCTGAGCCACAGAGCTTCATTTGTTCAAGGCCCACTGTAAGAAATCAGCGCTTTTCCCAAGTTTGTCTTTTGGTGGATAGATCTTTGGCCGATCACAAGACTCGCTGATGACAATATTCATTCAAATAAATTCTGTAAATATAGAACTGGATTGAGTATTTGCAGGATCTGTGTTCACAGCTGCAAATGGGAAGATTTGCTAACTGTGAAAAACTATTTTATGGAGCAGGTTAAAGAACTGCCAAAAAATGTTATCAAAATTACTTGAGTAAAGGTGGTTGCTAATGTTTTTAATATCAGCACAGTTAGTCACTGACTTGAATTATTTCCTTGATCAACCTCAAAAAGGCGTTTAAGACAAAGGAAGTAAATTATAATTCCATTAACCATCACACATGGTAGAAGTACTTATTATGAAAAGAAAATCTTTTCCAACAAAGTTGTACTGTTCTGGATCTAAGCTTTCTTCACAGCAATAAAGACTCAAATACTATAGTTGAGTACATGTTGGAATATTAATGAGGTTAAAAGAGATTTAAATTTTCCTTCGACTCATTAAGCTAGAAAGCCAAAGTTCTAAAAATACACTTTTGCTTCAAAATAGAAAATGGAAAATTGTAGAAAGGATTTCTTTTTAAGTTTTAGAATGTAACAGACCAGGACTTCTTGGTGTTTGAACAGATAAGTCAGGGAACACCCACTCACCTGCAGCTTCCTGGGCCAGCAGGGCCGGCTTTGTGGGTGCGTCTTGGACAGCTGTACAGAGCCCACCTTTAGATCGACCCATACTTGGTTTACTATTCTGCCCTAGCCAAGTTGAAATTCTTCATATTATTTTTAACAAGAAGCCCAACATTCACGTTTAGCACCCTCGTCCGCAAACTATATACCTGTTCCTGAGGGCAAAGTTCCTGACTCTGGGTGTCGTAAGGCTTGTCTTTCTCCATATTAGGTTTGCATTATATGTTCATGAATTAAACGGACATTGCCAGGCTCCTCTGTCCGTAGAATTCTCTAGGCAAGAGTTCTGGAGTGGGTGGCCATTTTCCCATTCCAGAGGATCTTCCTGACCCAGGGATCAAATCTGGGACTCTTTACGTTGCAGGTGGATTCTTTACTGTCTGAGCCACAGAGCTTCATTTGTTCAAGGCCCACTGTAAGAAATCAGCGCTTTTCCCAAGTTTGTCTTTTGGTGGATAGATCTTTGGCCGATCACAAGACTCGCTGATGACAATATTCATTCAAATAAATTCTGTAAATATAGAACTGGATTGAGTATTTGCAGGATCTGTGTTCACAGCTGCAAATGGGAAGATTTGCTAACTGTGAAAAACTATTTTATGGAGCAGGTTAAAGAACTGCCAAAAAATGTTATCAAAATTACTTGAGTAAAGGTGGTTGCTAATGTTTTTAATATCAGCACAGTTAGTCACTGACTTGAATTATTTCCTTGATCAACCTCAAAAAGGCGTTTAAGACAAAGGAAGTAAATTATAATTCCATTAACCATCACACATGGTAGAAGTACTTATTATGAAAAGAAAATCTTTTCCAACAAAGTTGTACTGTTCTGGATCTAAGCTTTCTTCACAGCAATAAAGACTCAAATACTATAGTTGAGTACATGTTGGAATATTAATGAGGTTAAAAGAGATTTAAATTTTCCTTCGACTCATTAAGCTAGAAAGCCAAAGTTCTAAAAATACACTTTTGCTTCAAAATAGAAAATGGAAAATTGTAGAAAGGATTTCTTTTTTTAAGTTTTCGCAGAATGTAACAGACCAGGACTTCTTGGGTGAACTTTGAACAGATTTTAATGCAGAATTTGACTGTACATCTAAACACAGGTCTGTATTTGTCGTGCAGCTTTACTTGTCAAAAATATCTTAAAATTTGTACAGTCAGAGAAAGTATCAATAACATAAAATTTCACAGAGCCCTTTTAGACCTATGGCCTTAACATTTTGTAGGGAAATAAAGCTTTGGTTAACCTTGGCTCTGGAAGACCTCATTAAAATAACAGTCTGACAGTTTCAAGTTTAAAATAACAGGGTTGTCAATTTTATATGCAGTGGAACTATCTACAGTTTTATTCTCTGGGCAAAAGACTGTGGCAAGTGCCGGAAGGGCCAGAAATACTGGACAACGCCGCCATCTAGTGGTCATAGTGAGAGGCAGTCTCGAGACCCCTTCAGGTGAGGCTGAACCTCCTTGAAATACAAGGCAGGGTGATGTCAGGCTGCCTTGAACTTAATCTCTTCTGCATCACCTTTTTGACAGTCTTTTGTCTTTAAAATGCACACGCAGGTCCAGATCCTGTGTGCAATTTATGATCTCAAAAGTACAGTAAATCAGTAAGAAACTCTGCTGTGTGTGTGTTACTCAGTTGTGTCCGACTCTTTGTGACCCCATGGACTGTAGCCCACCAGGCTCCTCTGTCCAAGGAATTCTCCAGGCAAGAATACTGGAGTGGGTTGCCGTGCCCTCCTCCACCTTTGCTCTTTGGTAACCTATAATCCCTGAATGTCAACCAAATTCATGCAGTTAATTTTCAAGATAATTAATGATGTGAAGAAAAGGATCCAAGGAAAACATTTAGCATATTTTCCTTTTTAAAAACTGCCGCAGACCTGGTGGCTTGCTCCACGAACATCTTGGTAGAAATTCATCAGTCTGTTCATAGGTGTATGCTTTGTATATTCTTCTGGACGATTGTTATACTTCAGTAAAAATAAAGAAGTGTAAGCCAAAAGAAAATCTCTGCCCACATAGGCAAAATATCGGCAGGTGTCACAAAACTAAATACAGCATGTTCCCACGTATAAAAATGGAAACAGTTCTAGGGAAAGGCCGGTTGCCAAGCAGACTTGAGGCGTAACCTAACTCAATTTAGTTTTTTCCCAGTGCACTTCCTGCTCAGGGGGAAGCAGGGAGAGCAAGAGAAGGGCGCCAGAGAAAAGGGACGAAAATGACTTCTGTTGATTGGAAGCACAGTAAGTCTCCTTCGCGCGAGCCCTCACGTTGCCAACTTTTGAAAATGTAAATGTGCCTTCAAGTGTCCCATCGCGTAAGTCCGTTCACGTGCCTGGCGTAGGTTGTCGCATGCGTGCATCCTCCATGAGGCATAGTGCTTTTATGTACTTTGCAGTACCGTGAGGAGTACAGTAGTCCAGGATCTGTACTTCAAGGCCAAGATGTCCAAAAGCAGCGAGGATGTAGCCAGTACTGCTGAGAAGCGCCCGCTGTTGGACTCCACTACTGTACTTTTCAAGGCACTGTGCTGTAAGATTTTAAATGTTTTCTTTATTTTTTGTGTTTGCTTTTGCGCACCTTGTGTGTGGAAAGTATTATAAACCTATTACAGAAACAGTACTGCAGAGGCCATTGTGTTAACTGGATACCTAGGCAGGCTGTGTTGGACTTTTGAATGTACTCTCTGAACAGAACTCATCTGTATGTAGGGAACTTGCTGTACCACCTACCCTGAGAATTCAGAAAGATATGCTGAGTCCTCTCATGTTAAGGAACAGTCTGCCTTCAATGCACTGGATCAACTCAGCTCCTCTCACATCCCTGGCCCCCAATTCCCCGTGTGCCCAGGAAGACCTTAGTTAGACCTGTGTTCTCAACATGGCAGCTACCAGCCACAAACAGCCATTAAGCACTGAAAATCTCTACAGAGTGAATCAAGAGGGGCCACAGGTATAAAACACACACCAGACTTTCGTGACTTAGTACAAAAAAGAATATAAACTATCTCATTAAAATTTTTTCGTATTCATTATATGTTGAAACAATAATGTCTGGGCTTTCCTTGTAGCTCAGCTAGTAAAGAATCCACCTGCAATGCAGAAGCCCCCGGTTCGATTCCTGGGTTGGGAAGATCCCCAGGAGAAGGGAAAGGCTACCCACTCCAGTATTCTTGGGCTTCCTTTGTGGTTCAGATGGTAAAGAATCTACCTGCAATGTGAGAGACCTGGGTTTGATCCCTGTATTGGGAAAAAATCCCTGGGAGAAAGGATAGGCTAACCAGTTCAGTATTCTTGCATGGAGAATTCCATTATCTCATTAAAATTTGTCATACTCATTATATGTTGAAACAATACTATCTTGAACAGGTTGGAGTAACAGAGTATATTCCTAAGATTAAGTTCACTTTACTTTTGTTTTTAATGTATGGCTCCTAGAAGATTTAAAATCGCATTTGTGGCTCACATTGTATTTCTATTGAACGCTGCTGCTTTAGACTGTCATTGTTTCTTTGCCCAGAATGACCACGTAACCATTTGACAAGATTGTTCCTCTCCCACTGGAGCTAAAGAGGGACTCTCTGACCTCTCTCCATTTGGAGGAGACCAAGAGAATCCATTTAGGTTACTGGGTGCTTAGACTGTAAAGGTGAAAGTCAAGTACAAAGATGGCACTGGCGTCTAATCTCAGGGGGAGTAAGTGGCACCCCTCATTGGTGCCCCCATGGGGCAAATTGGATCTTTAAGGTAACCAGATGGCTCCCAGGAGAAGGTAATTTACCTCCCAGGAGTAAGAACCTGATTTCCCATGAAGAGTGCACTCTTGCCCCACTGTGCCATCTGTCTCCACGGTGACATTCCCACTCATTAAGAATTTCCAGCTTCAAGCGCCCTCTCGATGTCTTAACTTACCGAGCATTACTAAGTCTTTAAGAAGATAGTTGGGGAGGTGGCGGGGAAAGGCACTAGTTTCTCTATTTGGAAACCAACTTATAGGAAAGGGATGCAACTTTGCCAAAGTCACAGTTAAGATAGACACATCTGCACACTCCGGGCATTTCTGCTTCTCTCT
This sequence comes from Tragulus kanchil, assembly GCA_022376925.1. NCBI lineage: Eukaryota > Metazoa > Chordata > Mammalia > Artiodactyla > Tragulidae > Tragulus > Tragulus kanchil. Next base: position 17,609,759 of record JAIOJX010000003.1, on the reverse strand, counting down.
TGTATTGAAGAGGCTTCACGTCTATGAACTTTTGCCTCTCAGGGTCCCTCTGCCAAAAAAGGATCTTCTCAACCTCATGTCTGTAGAAGGCTACTTTTTCTTTAAGGCTCAGTTCAACTGCCACCTCTTCCTTGAAGCCTCCCTGGATGTCGCCTCCTCCTCAGTAGTAAAACATCAGCTTGACTTCTCATACCCTACAGCCTGAAACCTGTGAGCCATTTATTGTGTTTAGTCATATGTAAGGTCGTTTTTCTCGCTAAGGAGTAAGGCTCTTGAAAGCAGGACCATCTTGTATCTTGTATGTATGACTCTGTGCCCAGTACATGTAGAGCCTAAACAAATACATGGTTATGTTCCATGGAACCAGCTGCCCATAGGTAGATACTACACATCCACTTCTCCATAAAGTAGGGAAGTTTATAAGAGAAACCCATCCCTATGGGCAACTGTTTATTTTGCAAGAAGTGTTAGTTGCTCAGCTGCGCCCACCTCTTTGTGACCCCTTAGACTGTAGCCCACCAGGCTCCTCTTTCTATGAAATTCTCCAGGCAAGAATATTGGAACAGGTGGTCATTCCCTTCTCCAGAGGTTCTTCCTGACCCAGGGATCAAACCTGGGTCTCCTGCATTGCAGGCAGATTCTTTACCAACTGAGCCAGCAGGGAAGTGGCAAAGAAGTGAAAGTGTTGTTTTGCAAGTAAGACCATCTTATTTGCAAATTTCATTTACAGTATAACTTGGAGACTCAGAATTGAGGTTTTCCCTATACCTAGTCTATGTCAATCATTCATTCATTCGTTTTTTTATCCGTTGGCTGTCTATTGAGTGCTACCCTAAACCAGGTGCTGTGCTAGACAGGTCCCTCATCTCCTAAAATGCACCTAACATAAAGGACAGAGGCCCTGCCACATGTCACCTGCAGTATGGAAGGGACCACTTACAATCCCAATGAATGGGGAAATCGTCATGACAGGAAAAATCAGAGACACGTCTGTGCGCACACATGAGGGAGGCACACAGTGACCCTGGAGGGGTCCTAAGTGACCCTGGAGTCAAGGGAGGAGCCAGCCATAGAGAAGGGACATTGAAGTTACTGGATGTCGAACCTCTTTTCCTTTCATTGCCAAAGTCACAGTTAAGATAGACACATCTGCACACTCCGGGCATTTCTGCTTCTCTCTTGTATTGAAGAGGCTTCACGTCTATGAACTTTTGCCTCTCAGGGTCCCTCTGCCAAAAAAGGATCTTCTCAACCTCATGTCTGTAGAAGGCTACTTTTTCTTTAAGGCTCAGTTCAACTGCCACCTCTTCCTTGAAGCCTCCCTGGATGTCGCCTCCTCCTCAGTAGTAAAACATCAGCTTGACTTCTCATACCCTACAGCCTGAAACCTGTGAGCCATTTATTGTGTTTAGTCATATGTAAGGTCGTTTTTCTCGCTAAGGAGTAAGGCTCTTGAAAGCAGGACCATCTTGTATCTTGTATGTATGACTCTGTGCCCAGTACATGTAGAGCCTAAACAAATACATGGTTATGTTCCATGGAACCAGCTGCCCATAGGTAGATACTACACATCCACTTCTCCATAAAGTAGGGAAGTTTATAAGAGAAACCCATCCCTATGGGCAACTGTTTATTTTGCAAGAAGTGTTAGTTGCTCAGCTGCGCCCACCTCTTTGTGACCCCTTAGACTGTAGCCCACCAGGCTCCTCTTTCTATGAAATTCTCCAGGCAAGAATATTGGAACAGGTGGTCATTCCCTTCTCCAGAGGTTCTTCCTGACCCAGGGATCAAACCTGGGTCTCCTGCATTGCAGGCAGATTCTTTACCAACTGAGCCAGCAGGGAAGTGGCAAAGAAGTGAAAGTGTTGTTTTGCAAGTAAGACCATCTTATTTGCAAATTTCATTTACAGTATAACTTGGAGACTCAGAATTGAGGTTTTCCCTATACCTAGTCTATGTCAATCATTCATTCATTCGTTTTTTTATCCGTTGGCTGTCTATTGAGTGCTACCCTAAACCAGGTGCTGTGCTAGACAGGTCCCTCATCTCCTAAAATGCACCTAACATAAAGGACAGAGGCCCTGCCACATGTCACCTGCAGTATGGAAGGGACCACTTACAATCCCAATGAATGGGGAAATCGTCATGACAGGAAAAATCAGAGACACGTCTGTGCGCACACATGAGGGAGGCACACAGTGACCCTGGAGGGGTCCTAAGTGACCCTGGAGTCAAGGGAGGAGCCAGCCATAGAGAAGGGACATTGAAGTTGAAACCCACAGAAGGAATTATCCACTACGTCATGCTCGTCTCTTCCTAGTGTATGGACTACATCTTGAAGTTAGTGATCAGACATCCTTGGGTCCTGTGATTGACGTAGTACTTGGTATTTGGTACTTCGGTGCGTTTATTAGCATCTCATTCTGCTGTTCCTCAAATTCCCACAGGCTGAAATCATGATCAATTAAACTGAAACCAATTCCCAATTAAAGCCATGAAGGAAAAAGCAGAACATTGTGTTCTATGATAAATAGAATGCCAAAGATGCAAAAATAGCATTTATTGTGCACCGCACAGTGCAAATTGACATAGCTGCATATAAATCAAATCGCACGTGCTTACCAGGGCTTTGTTTTCTTTTTATTGCCTACTCCATAAGAGATTTAGGGCAACCCATCTCTAGCCTAAATGCTTTTAGAATTTAGATAAATCTGATTTACATCCACCACTTACTGAATATTTTTCTGTGCCGGACCTAAAGTACTTTTCTAAAGTGTGTGCATCCTTGTGGGTATTCTCACTATTGGATGGGATCTCGTTTATAATGTCTTACTTAAGAAGACCCTGCTCAATTGCACCGATCTTACATGAGCAAAATGATGTTCCTCAATCCTTAGTGAGTTCCAAATATCTGTAGTGGATTAAGAACAAAAGACCGGAATTCACATCTATTTCTCAACTTTGCTGTGAAAAAAATACAGCCCCAAACACTTAGAATTAAATGATGGATCCTCAAATAATCAGGAATGCCTCAACTTGAAGTGTAATGCTTCCTCGCCCTTTTTTAACTAGCACACATCCTTTTAATGTTCTGGATCTCCTTCCTTGAAGATGAAAAAGCAGTATTTTAAGAGTAACTTCAGGTGGTTATGAGCTGAACAGTGTCACTGAAGTATCTCCATCACAGGAAGTTAGAGACCCTATATGGATTTTCTGAGTATTGTCAAAGACCCTATGGAGAGACTGCACCTTTGAAGTAATAGTTGGCAAAGAATCAGAGTTTTTCATTCAATAGTGATAGGAAAAATGATGATGGGACAAAAGGTCATTCTTCAAAACTCCAAACTGCTTCCATGTGCCTTTTACAACTGCTAGAAATCCTGAATTCTTTCTTTTGAGCCTGCCTCTGAGAGCTTGCTATACAGCATCATGAAGACCGCATGTCTAATAACCTTATTTAGAGTCAGCACTGGTCACAGTTCACGCTCTAGATCAGTGGTCCCCAACATTTTAGGCATCAGGGATCGGTTTCATGAAAGACAATTCTTTTACAGACTTGGGGGTAGGGGCTTGTTTCAGGATGACTCAAGCACATGACATTTATGGTGCACTTTATCCCTATTAGTTTTACATGGGGATAGGTAATGAAATAATTATACAACTCACCATGATGCAGAATCAATGGGAGCCGCTGATCTGGCGGGAGGCGGAGTTCAGGCGGTGGGGAGCAGCTATAAACACACGTGAAGCTTCCCTCCCTCACCAGTCACTCGTCTCCTACTGCACTGCCTGGTTCCTAACAAGCCACGGACCGGCACCAGTCCATGGCCTGGGGATCGGGCACCCCCGCTCTAGATCGTGGCAGGCTCCTTGGGGATGTCTGCAAAATGTGTGCATGCTCAGCTGCTGCAGTTGTGTCTGACTCTTTGCGACCCTATGGACCGTAGCCCCCCAGGCACCTCTATCCATGGGATTCTCTAGGCAAGAATACTGGAGTGGATTGCTATGCCCTCTTCCAGGGAATCTTCCTAACCCAAAGATTGAACCCACATCTCTTGAATCTACCTGCGTGGCCAAAATAATATCCAGGAAGTGATAGAGACCCAAAGTAGCAAGAGAGGAAGACAGAGCTGGTCTCAAAACCTGGGAGCAGACAGAAAGGAGTTGGATAGACCCAAGGTCAGAAATGAATCCAAAGGAGATTTTCTTGCCGATGGGCAGAAAAACAGATGGTAACTCATCCAAACAAAAACAGTGTCACTGAAGTATCTCCATCACAGGAAGTTAGAGACCCTATATGGATTTTCTGAGTATTGTCAAAGACCCTATGGAGAGACTGCACCTTTGAAGTAATAGTTGGCAAAGAATCAGAGTTTTCATTCAATAGTGATAGGAAAAATGATGATGGGACAAAAGGTCATTCTTCAAAACTCCAAACTGCTTCCATGTGCCTTTTACAACTGCTAGAAATCCTGAATTCTTTCTTTTGAGCCTGCCTCTGAGAGCTTGCTATACAGCATCATGAAGACCGCATGTCTAATAACCTTATTTAGAGTCAGCACTGGTCACAGTTCACGCTCTAGATCAGTGGTCCCCAACATTTTAGGCATCAGGGATCGGTTTCATGAAAGACAATTCTTTTACAGACTTGGGGGTAGGGGCTTGTTTCAGGATGACTCAAGCACATGACATTTATGGTGCACTTTATCCCTATTAGTTTTACATGGGGATAGGTAATGAAATAATTATACAACTCACCATGATGCAGAATCAATGGGAGCCGCTGATCTGGCGGGAGGCGGAGTTCAGGCGGTGGGGAGCAGCTATAAACACACGTGAAGCTTCCCTCCCTCACCAGTCACTCGTCTCCTACTGCACTGCCTGGTTCCTAACAAGCCACGGACCGGCACCAGTCCATGGCCTGGGGATCGGGCACCCCCGCTCTAGATCGTGGCAGGCTCCTTGGGGATGTCTGCAAAATGTGTGCATGCTCAGCTGCTGCAGTTGTGTCTGACTCTTTGCGACCCTATGGACCGTAGCCCCCCAGGCACCTCTATCCATGGGATTCTCTAGGCAAGAATACTGGAGTGGATTGCTATGCCCTCTTCCAGGGAATCTTCCCAACCCAAAGATTGAACCCACATCTCTTGAATCTACCTGCGTGGCCAAAATAATATCCAGGAAGTGATAGAGACCCAAAGTAGCAAGAGAGGAAGACAGAGCTGGTCTCAAAACCTGGGAGCAGACAGAAAAGGAGTTGGATAGACCCAAGGTCAGAAATGAATCCAAAGGAGATTTTCTTGCCGATGGGCAGAAAAGAACAGAACCCACTCTTGGCAGTGGAGGCTAACTGCGATCACAAAGGAACAGAGCAAAGCAAGAGGGCAAGTTCGGGGCTCCCGCTCAGTGCCAGTCACAGGACAAGGAACCAGAGCACGCTTGTGCTTTGTGTTCAAGCCTTGTGCACGAGGTCCCCCGACACTACTCAGAGCGGGCAGTGACTTGCTCTGACTCAGGCATCAAATCCCAAGTCCTCTTCCTCTTAGCTCTGATACCTGTCATTGGAAACGTTTAAATGGAGTCTAGATGAGTAGCTGTCAAAAATGCTCTAGAAACGCGGGGTCATGCTGAGCCTCTATTTTTCCGTGATTCGGTGATAAAAACCACTTCTTGAAGTCGTTCCTATTTTCAATCTTGAGAAGTAAATCGTGCCACAATTTAGGTACCCACTGTGCAAAGTAACACTTTGCTTTCGCATGTATTTCCACAGACCAAATGTCTTCCTGCCTTCCTCTTTTCATTCTTGAATTCAATATGATTTTGATGTCCAGCTGTGCTATCTCTTGAGGATGCATAGGAGGTGCCGTAAAGGCATGAGGCGCCATAGGATATTAGGCATAGGCGTGAAGATTTGAAACTCTGCTTTTGTTTTCTTAAGATCTGTTGCAAAGATCTGACCTGAACAGCAGAGGAAGGAAATGTTTGTCATCCTTATTCCACTTGGAGGACCAGTGTTTTGTCAGAAGAGAACCCCATCTGTCTTCTCAAGGTCATGCCCTTAGCACAGTGTCATCCTGGAGCTGAGGAACTCTGAGCAAGAAGCCAGAGGGGATGGTGCAGGTGCTTTAAATTTTTCATCCAGTTCCCAATCCTCAGAAAATTAAGCAGTGTTTCTTTAAACTTCACTGAGTCTCACTGCCTACCAGTTTTTTCATCCGTCTTAGTGGGAGACCTGGGTTCTATCCATGGACTGGGAAGATCCTTTGGAGAAGGGAGAGGCTATCCACTCGAGAATTCTTGACTTGAGAATCCCACGGACATAGGAGGCTGGTGGGCTACAGTCCATAGGGTCGTACAGAGTCACGACCAAAGCGATGTAGCACGCACTCACAGGTATCTAACTAAAACAATCGGCTATATCGTACCGTATTGTCATAGGTTTATAATACTTGTCACACAAATAATACATTTTAAAAAATAAAGACAGCATTTTTAATCTTACAGTGCAGTACCTTGAAAACTACTATAGTCCGGCAGAATAGCCGGCATCCAAGGACTGACATCGAATGAACAGGTGAGAAGAGGTACTGACTGCAGGAGCGAGTGGAGGTGGGAGTAGAGCTGAAGGATCATCAGCAATAGGAGAGGCAGGGCAAGCTGCGACTTCACTCACACCTGATGCTGATGGCACAAATTCTGGTTCCTTCTTGGAACCAGATGCATGTTCACATCTTTGAAAGTCTGCAACTTTTAACGTAGGAGACTGACTGGAGTCGTGACCACGTGCATGGACCATTGTCTGAGCCCTGGAGGTAGAGGCAAAGCCTGAATTTCAATGCAGGTTGACACCATAAGCTGAATGATGTGGTGCTTTCAGAAAAGAGCATTCTTCTCTAGAGTAAAGCTGGAGGAGGTCATTGCCTCTGAAACTGGATTATTCAACTCTCAGGCTGTGAAAATGGTATCATGTATTGTGTGTTTCCCTTCACTTGACCAAAGGGGCCTTGCTCATGGGGCAACAATGAGGCTGCCTTTGTTTCTTTAAACAGGTTGTTTTCCAAAGCTAACAAATGACCTTCAGCCTATAAAATATTCATGTTGTTTTCTTCCCCCCACCTCAACATGCATTATTTACTGGCTAGCCCTTTAAATATTAACCATCTTTTTTCTAAAGATATGGTATATATTATTTACATCCAGTTACATTATGTTCCCATACAGATGACATAGACCCACTGAAGTCTTTCTAAAGTTGTAAGTAGACGAGGCATCCGGCCAGGTACACATAATAGGCATTCAGTGAAGTGAATTCTGGTCCTGGCATGGTTGAGGAGGTACAGCAGGGGATCTTCTGATAGTTCATGTCTCATACCTCACAGGCAAGATGCAGAGGATGGGAAAGGTCCAGGGCAGATGGGCCTCAGAAAATAGACAGCCATGGGCAAGAGAAGAGAGCAAATATGCCCCATCAAAGAATTCACCTAGAATCAAAGGTAATAACAAACTTCAAGCATACTCCCCACCAACATTTCACAGGTCACTGACTTAGAAAGCCCAAGGGAAACTACTGGATGCGGTATGTCTTTGTAAGGATTGCCAAGGCTGTTTACGATGAGATTCATTCCATTTTTAATTAAGTTCTTATTGTTTTTCCCCAAGCCCAGATTGCCTCTAAAATCTGAGATCTCCAAGTCTCTTCCTTCCCAAATTACACCTGGAATGGCATTCAATATGGCGGGAGACTAGAAGCCCACTTAGAGGATTGGAGAGATCATCTGAGGTTACCCCCTGCCCATCCCTCATCCCCCATCCCCAACTCTTGGGGGTAATCAGGTCAGCAGAAAACACTTACTTCAGAAAGCCTCACTAAATGAGCCCACGTCTTCCTTCTTCTCCAGAGGGAAGTCCAGAAGGCAGTTGCTGGCAGTTGATGGTTTAGTTGCTAACTTATATCTGATTCTTCGTGACCCCATGGCCTGTAGCCCACCAGGCTCCTCTGTACGTGGGATTTCCCAGGCAAAGAATACTGGAGTGAGTTGCCATTTCCTTCTCCAAGGGATCTTCCTGACCCAGGGATCAAACCCGTGTCTCCTGCATTGGTAGGCAGATTCTTTACCATTGAGCTACCAGGACAGACAGTTGACCATTTCTGAAATCTTACTTCCCTTTGCAGATAACTGGCAAGGCTGCTCATTTTTATTCATTCAATAGATATTTCTTAAGCACCCAAGACAGGCACAGCACCTTTTACCAAATCTGCACTGTGGAGCAGATATTCCCCTGGAGTCAGGAAAGCACAGATGCTCCTCAGCAAAGAGGAGCTCAGGACCGGAGTGGTGGTGAAGTGATGACTTGTGTGTGGATAAACTTGCTCGTTGGAGGAAGCCATGGTGCATTTTGTGCTTTTCTCCTCCAGATAACATGGCTATATTGGATCGCCGGCATGTTTAACAGCAGGATCTTCTGATAGTTCATGTCTCATACCTCACAGGCAAGATGCAGAGGATGGGAAAGGTCCAGGGCAGATGGGCCTCAGAAAATAGACAGCCATGGGCAAGAGAAGAGAGCAAATATGCCCCATCAAAGAATTCACCTAGAATCAAAGGTAATAACAAACTTCAAGCATACTCCCCACCAACATTTCACAGGTCACTGACTTAGAAAGCCCAAGGGAAACTACTGGATGCGGTATGTCTTTGTAAGGATTGCCAAGGCTGTTTACGATGAGATTCATTCCATTTTTAATTAAGTTCTTATTGTTTTTCCCCAAGCCCAGATTGCCTCTAAAATCTGAGATCTCCAAGTCTCTTCCTTCCCAAATTACACCTGGAATGGCATTCAATATGGCGGGAGACTAGAAGCCCACTTAGAGGATTGGAGAGATCATCTGAGGTTACCCCCTGCCCATCCCTCATCCCCCATCCCCAACTCTTGGGGGTAATCAGGTCAGCAGAAAACACTTACTTCAGAAAGCCTCACTAAATGAGCCCACGTCTTCCTTCTTCTCCAGAGGGAAGTCCAGAAGGCAGTTGCTGGCAGTTGATGGTTTAGTTGCTAACTTATATCTGATTCTTCGTGACCCCATGGCCTGTAGCCCACCAGGCTCCTCTGTACGTGGGATTTCCCAGGCAAAGAATACTGGAGTGAGTTGCCATTTCCTTCTCCAAGGGATCTTCCTGACCCAGGGATCAAACCCGTGTCTCCTGCATTGGTAGGCAGATTCTTTACCATTGAGCTACCAGGACAGACAGTTGACCATTTCTGAAATCTTACTTCCCTTTGCAGATAACTGGCAAGGCTGCTCATTTTTATTCATTCAATAGATATTTCTTAAGCACCCAAGACAGGCACAGCACCTTTTACCAAATCTGCACTGTGGAGCAGATATTCCCCTGGAGTCAGGAAAGCACAGATGCTCCTCAGCAAAAGAGGAGCTCAGGACCGGAGTGGTGGTGAAGTGATGACTTGTGTGTGGATAAACTTGCTCGTTGGAGGGAAGCCATGGTGCATTTTGTGCTTTTCTCCCTCCAGATAAAAATGGCTAATTATCCAGCTTCCTAACCGTCCCTATGGCTGAGTTTAGCAGCCACCCAAAAGCAAATATCAGCAAAACTTTATTTGTTTGGGAGGGAATATGGTTCTCCCGAGAAAGAAAACTTCCAGGTAAACTGATGTCAGTGCCCTCTAGAGCCCTTTGCTTACCCGTGACTGTCCAATTTGCTCTGTGTCTGTTCACCCCTTGAAAAGCATTGACTATGTACCAGCTTTGTGTCCCCAAGGGCTGGCAGAAGACCTGACATAGATAGCATATACAAAATGTTTAATGGGCTAATGCTAGAAACAAAAGCCTTTTTTCTTATTTAAACCCATGCATTGGAGCCTTTTCTAAATTATATATTATAATTATATTATACTATATATAATATAGTATGATTATATTATATATAATATATAATATAATATAATATATATTATATTATACTATATAATATATACTATATATAATATAGTATAATATAATTATATATTATATTTCCTATCTCATGGGGGCCAGGAGGCTTCCCAGGTGAGGCTAGTTGTTTAAACAATATACCTGCCAATGCAGGAGACTCAATAGACGTGGGTTGAGTCCCTTGGTCAGGAAGATCCCCTGGAGAAGGAAATGGCAACCCACTCCAGTACTCTTGCCTGGGAACTCCCTTGGACAGAGGAGTCTGGTGGATGGGGCCTCAAAGAGTTGGACACCACTGAGTATAGCCACACTGTTGACCTATGCAAGATCTCTCTAAGATCTCATTGAACTGATTTCACTGAATGATGTTTCTGCTTGCTAAGTCAGTGATTCAAAGTCTATTATCAGTCCCTATGCTACAGACCAGCAAGCTTCAGTTTTTTGTTTTTTGTTTTTTTTTGGATCTCATATCTCTATCAGCAAAAAATCAGAATCATAGACATCCAGTATATTTATAACTGCTTATGCATAAATTATATATAACACTGCTACAGTAATATATTCTGTACCTTGTAAAAATTTATTTAAAAAATAGAAACTTTCAAAAAGTGAGATGAAATACAGAAGCTTTATTATTTTTACTTTGTAGTGTTGCAGATGTGAGGGGTATGTCAGGTGTGCCATTTTATTGTTTAATTGTGTTTGCCCTGTTTGAAAAGAAAGAAATCTGAACTTTCTTTGCAAAAGTCATTTTTAACTCATTGGTGCATTTTATGAGTTAGTTAAAACTGCATAATCTATATATGCATTTAACCAGCGTATACGAACTGTGATAGATTTCAAAACCCCAGGAGCAAGCTCATGAGGGGAGAGGAGGATCCATTTCAAGCCTTTTCCCTGTGTAGAAAGCTCACTCTTACCACAGAATAATTGAGCAATGGCCACTGCTATACGAACTGATTGAAGGTACCTGAATTTGTAGATTGATGAAATATTAGGAAGGCATAATTACCCTTATATTTTTATATTTATAAATAGAAGTTTCGATGTCTTTGTCTTGAATGACACTGAATCACCTTGCCCACCCCTCAGGGACGTACACAGCACCTCCTCACCAACCCAGCGGACACAAGTTGGAGACCATGGTTATAGGCAAAATCCCTATCGAGCTTAGTCCCTAAGAGTAACAATTCTAAAGTCTACATTTGAGTTTGAATTTCATCTTGGCCTTTTACTAGATGTGTGGCCAATTTTTTTCACCTGTCTAAAGCCCTTTTTCCTAGTTGCAAGCAGGGAGTAACACTTCCTCACAGAGTGGAGAGATTGAATGTAAATGCTTTATTTCTAAAAAGCGTCCCAGTTAGCTTCCGGTTGTTTTGAGTCAACTCCCACCCTAGGCTGAATGTAGCAAGGCTCTTAAACACCTTGTGCCTTGACAGTAAAAGTCTTATTTCTTTTGCCAACTTTCTGCTATTTTAAACTTTTTCGAACGATACTGAAATGGTGGAGAAAATAATAAAATTAACATCCACATATTTTTTGTGTAGATGGTTGACTTTTTGCTATTTTCAGTAAGTCTAAGACAAAACAGCACTTGTCTCTGAATACCTCCTTGTGAATCTTCTAAAAGCAAGAACGGTCTCCTCCTACCTTGTAAAAATTTATTTAAAAATAGAAACTTTCAAAAAGTGAGATGAAATACAGAAGCTTTATTATTTTTACTTTGTAGTGTTGCAGATGTGAGGGGTATGTCAGGTGTGCCATTTTATTGTTTAATTGTGTTTGCCCTGTTTGAAAAGAAAGAAATCTGAACTTTCTTTGCAAAAGTCATTTTTAACTCATTGGTGCATTTTATGAGTTAGTTAAAACTGCATAATCTATATATGCATTTAACCAGCGTATACGAACTGTGATAGATTTCAAAACCCCAGGAGCAAGCTCATGAGGGGAGAGGAGGATCCATTTCAAGCCTTTTCCCTGTGTAGAAAGCTCACTCTTACCACAGAATAATTGAGCAATGGCCACTGCTATACGAACTGATTGAAGGTACCTGAATTTGTAGATTGATGAAATATTAGGAAGGCATAATTACCCTTATATTTTTATATTTATAAATAGAAGTTTCGATGTCTTTGTCTTGAATGACACTGAATCACCTTGCCCACCCCTCAGGGACGTACACAGCACCTCCTCACCAACCCAGCGGACACAAGTTGGAGACCATGGTTATAGGCAAAATCCCTATCGAGCTTAGTCCCTAAGAGTAACAATTCTAAAGTCTACATTTGAGTTTGAATTTCATCTTGGCCTTTTACTAGATGTGTGGCCAATTTTTTTCACCTGTCTAAAGCCCTTTTTCCTAGTTGCAAGCAGGGAGTAACACTTCCTCACAGAGTGGAGAGATTGAATGTAAATGCTTTATTTCTAAAAAGCGTCCCAGTTAGCTTCCGGTTGTTTTGAGTCAACTCCCACCCTAGGCTGAATGTAGCAAGGCTCTTAAACACCTTGTGCCTTGACAGTAAAAGTCTTATTTCTTTTGCCAACTTTCTGCTATTTTAAACTTTTTCGAACGATACTGAAATGGTGGAGAAAATAATAAAATTAACATCCACATATTTTTTGTGTAGATGGTTGACTTTTTGCTATTTTCAGTAAGTCTAAGACAAAACAGCACTTGTCTCTGAATACCTCCTTGTGAATCTTCTAAAAGCAAGAACGGTCTCCTCCTACACAACCACAAGGCCATGGTTACACTTAAGAATAGTTAACAGGAACTCAATAATATCATCTACTAATCTATTCTATAGTCACAACTCCCCACTTATCTCAAAACTCTCTCTTACCCCTTGGTACCCATCTCCAGATCCAAGATACTGTTAAAGTCTTCACATAGCATTCGGCTGTTGTGCTTTTAGAGGTTTTTGTTGTTGTTTTAATTTAGAAAAATCTTCCTTCCTTGTTTTCCCTCTTCTTTTGAAAAGGCCAAGCCAGCTGTCTTATGTAATATGCCACACACTGGGTATGTGTGATCATTTATTTATGGTGTTACTTAGTTTTTATTTCTGTCCCCAATATTTCCTGTAAACTGGAAGTAGTTAAGTCAGAAACCTGATAAGATTCAGGCAAAATATCTGGGGCAAAATCACTTCTTAAATGAAGTTATCAGACAATGGTGCTGGGACAGTCCTTCTTTCTGCTTTTTGTTTTTTCTAATCCCTTTGTTTTCTGCAATCCCTCCACCTTGCCGGTTGCTCTGTCTTTTATGTAATTGCACAACTCTGTAGGTGGGTATCAAAATGGTACCACTGTGTTTCTATAGCTATGTATTCAGGACCCTTCATAGGCTTTAAACTGAGAGTACCTGGCTTTACTGAAGCCAGTTGTTGAAACTGAGTCAGAAATCAGAATCAAGTCCAGATAAGTTATATCAGAAGACACATATTTTCCCTGTGGATCCCAGTAGTGTTTATTTGGATCAGATTCCTGTGACATAACAGAAATCGTTGCTTGACTTATACAATCTATCAATGGCATAGTTGAAAAATATTTAGTACCCAGATATTTCTAATATAGTATTCCTAGTGTAACACTGGACATGTGGTAAATATAATTTGCAAGTATTAGAGTTCATTTGGGAAGCAGGGAGAAGAAATGGCAACTTCTACATTTGATTCCAGGTCTTTGTTCCCATCGAGTTGGTATTATCAATGAATTAGACCTCACCCTTATCTTCAGTAAAATATTCTATCAAGAGTGCTTACTCAAAAAAGAAAAAAAAAAAAAGAAGAGTGCTTACTAACATAAAGCTTAGCACGCTGCTGGGTGTACTTAAGTCTTTGAGAATAAAAGAAAAACTCAGGTCTAGAACTACAGCAAAGTTTCATTATTATTCAGAAAGAAAATGAAAACCTATTTCTAAATGGTGTGAGAATTGCAAGGTTTTCTTGATGCTCAAAAACAAAGTGCAATCATTCAGCTATTCTTTAGAATCAAAGGCATATTTCTCTCTGGTAGCTAACAGTGTCCATTTTTTTCAGCTGTCTGCCTCACCGCCCAGGTCTGGAAGTGAATTGGACAGTGTTTTCATGCAGAATGTTAAAAGGGCTTTTGCATCTCTCACCACTCCTTCGCCGTTATTGCCTTCAATTGCACAGTGAAAATGCCTGGCTTCTCAAATGCCAGAGTGAGCACGACCTGATTAGAAAACGTGTTGTAGTGAACAGCCAGAAGGGCGTACACTCCTTACTAAGGCAGATGTTTTGAGACAAGAGCCCCCAGACTGTGATCCTCAACTCTTTGGTATTAAGCATAATGTCTGTGACCTTACTATGGACAATTAAACCCGTTTTCTCAACCAGTATGTATTGAATACCTACTGTGTGCTGAAACCTGTGGGTCCAACCCATCTCAGTTTGCCCAGGACTCTTCAGTTTTTGCACTAAAAATTCAGTGTGTTACATTTCCCTACGTCCTGAGCACAATGTGATGGTGGTCACCTGACTCCTTCTAAAGCTTTAAGGATAAAGACAAATTAGAACCCTGTCCCTGCCTTCAAGAAGCATGTGGTCTTAGAATTAGAAAAGTAAGCCAGTTATAAGAGATCAGGGTGACCAGTACTCAGAATCATGAATGGAGTCCCCTGGGAACACAGAAAGTTCCATCCACCTAAAACAGGGATGAAGGGAGAGAAAATAAACCATGAAAGATACAAGGCTTGAGTATGATTAAAAGAAAAATTAGTATAAGATACACATAAATTTGGCAGATATCAAAAGAGGATACCTATAGGATGGTCTTCTTTCTTTGTCTCTTTCTTCTTTGCTGTAGTTCTAGACCCGAGTTTTTCTTTGTCTCAAAATGTGTATAATCAGTTTAAACTCCCACAGCTTGAAGGTGGAGTTTCTGTGTGAAATGAGCAGAAAAAGGAAGGCTCATTCCTGGTGTATCTATTATAGGATGGCATAGAGCCTACAGTATTTACATCCTGAAGTTGGTGGCCATCTTCTGAACTAGCAATGAATATGTTAGTACCGGTTTCTGCCTCTGGGGTTTTGTACTTGGGAAAACTGAGATTGAGTAGCCTAAGGGGTTAGAGGTTAGGGACACCGAAGTGACACTGCTGAACAAATCACACGTGAAGGGATTTTTTTTTCATTAATTTTTTTTTTTAGTTTTACAAATCCTTGTATTGGGGCTAGTTTTCAATAGATCACTGCAAAGGAATGGCTCTGCTACCTAGACCTAGACCCTGGACCCAGGAGCAGGTCCTCTACAACTGATTTAGCACCACGTTCCCCATGAACGTGCGGTGCATGACAGGGGGTTATTTTTTGACATGGTTTATTTTTTAAAAATTCACGCTTACTGAAAAATTGCAATTTTTGAAAAAAAATGTATAACTCCATCTAGATTCACCTATTATTAAAAATGT
The DNA here is from genome assembly GCA_022376925.1 of Tragulus kanchil. Lineage (NCBI taxonomy): Eukaryota > Metazoa > Chordata > Mammalia > Artiodactyla > Tragulidae > Tragulus > Tragulus kanchil. The sequence continues at coordinate 17,594,376 of JAIOJX010000003.1, read as the reverse complement.
CTTACGTTTGCTTTCTCACTCTCTCTTGCTACATCTGTGTGTTTTATTATTATTATTATTATCCCTGAACTATTCTAGAGTAAGTTGTGGAAAGTATAACTCTTTCATTCTATATATTCCTGTGTGTATCTCCTAAGAACCTGATACTGTGTTATTACAATATGTGTTGACATTCAGAAAATTCAACATTAATGCAATATTATTACCTAATATAGAGTCAGTGTGCAAATTTTGCCAACAAAACAATATCTTTTGGGGCAATTATTTTTCCAAACTAGTGTCCAGTCTAGTGCGCCACTGCATTTGGACACCATGTCCCTTATTCTCCTTAATCTAGAGGAACTCTTCAGCTTTTCTTCATCTTTTTCTATTGATATTTTTGAGGAATAGAGACCAGTCATTTTGTAAAACATCCCTCAGTTGGGAGCTTGTTGAGTGTGTCCTCATTATTGGATTAAGGTTATCTTTCTTCTTTGCTGTAGTTCTAGACCCGAGTTTTTCTTTGTCTCAAAATGTGTATAATCAGTTTAAACTCCCACAGCTTGAAGGTGGAGTTTCTGTGTGAAATGAGCAGAAAAAGGAAGGCTCATTCCTGGTGTATCTATTATAGGATGGCATAGAGCCTACAGTATTTACATCCTGAAGTTGGTGGCCATCTTCTGAACTAGCAATGAATATGTTAGTACCGGTTTCTGCCTCTGGGGTTTTGTACTTGGGAAAACTGAGATTGAGTAGCCTAAGGGGTTAGAGGTTAGGGACACCGAAGTGACACTGCTGAACAAATCACACGTGAAGGGATTTTTTTTTCATTAATTTTTTTTTTTAGTTTTACAAATCCTTGTATTGGGGCTAGTTTTCAATAGATCACTGCAAAGGAATGGCTCTGCTACCTAGACCTAGACCCTGGACCCAGGAGCAGGTCCTCTACAACTGATTTAGCACCACGTTCCCCATGAACGTGCGGTGCATGACAGGGGGTTATTTTTTGACATGGTTTATTTTTTAAAAATTCACGCTTACTGAAAAATTGCAATTTTTGAAAAAAAATGTATAACTCCATCTAGATTCACCTATTATTAAAAATGTCTTACGTTTGCTTTCTCACTCTCTCTTGCTACATCTGTGTGTTTTATTATTATTATTATTATCCCTGAACTATTCTAGAGTAAGTTGTGGAAAGTATAACTCTTTCATTCTATATATTCCTGTGTGTATCTCCTAAGAACCTGATACTGTGTTATTACAATATGTGTTGACATTCAGAAAATTCAACATTAATGCAATATTATTACCTAATATAGAGTCAGTGTGCAAATTTTGCCAACAAAACAATATCTTTTGGGGCAATTATTTTTCCAAACTAGTGTCCAGTCTAGTGCCGTCCACTGCATTTGGACACCATGTCCCTTATTCTCCTTAATCTAGAGGAACTCTTCAGCTTTTCTTCATCTTTTTCTATTGATATTTTTGAGGAATAGAGACCAGTCATTTTGTAAAACATCCCTCAGTTGGGAGCTTGTTGAGTGTGTCCTCATTATTGGATTAAGGTTATGAATTTTTCTTGCATAAGGGATGTTTCTCTTCTGTCCCATCTCATCAGGATGTATCCAGTACCAAGTGGTCCCATGACTTTGATCACTTGGTTAAAGGTGGGGGCGGCCAGGTTTCTGCCTTGTGAAATGACAACCAGTTGTCCTCTAGCAACAATAAGTCATCTGTGGAAGATGCTTTGTTGATGTTGTTGAGTTGTTTCAGTCATGCCCAACTCTTGTAGTCCCTTGGACTATAGCCCACCAGGCTCCTCTGTCCAGGGGATTTCCCAAACAAGAATATTAGAGTGGACTGCCATTTCCTTCTCCAGGGGATCTTCCCAACCCAGAGATCAAACCCACATCTCCTGCATTGGCAGGCAGACTCTTTACCCCTGAATCGCCAGGGAAGCCCCGGGGGCTGCTTTGGGACTGAATAAACATCCTGTTGCCCATCAAAATGTGACCCGGTTTCTTTGCACTTGTGCTAGTTTGCTAGGCCACCAACTGGGTGGCTTACAACAACAAAAATTTAATTTCTCAGTTCAGAGGGTTCTCCCTTCCAAGTCTATGAGGGAAAATCTGTCTCAGGCCTGTCCCCTGGCTTCCAGCAGCTCACTAGCCATCACTGGTGTTCCTCGGCTTATAGACGCATCACCACAATCTTCACCTTCGTCTCTCCAGAGTGTCCTCCCTGTGGGTGTCTCTGTGTCTAAATCTCCCCTTTTTATAAAACACAAAGGCATATTGGATTAGGGCCTACCCAAATGACCCCATTTTAACTTGATCCTCTGCAGATGAGGTCCAGATCACATTCACAGGTGCTGGTGGACAGGATCTGTCTTTGGAGGCAAACACAATTCAACACACAACAGCAGCTATTGATGATACTTACTGAGATCAATTATTACTATGAGATGGCTGCAGAATGGTGACTTTTTTATCATGCTTTCAACATTTCTTAGTGTTTCAGGAGTTTGAAGATTTTAGAATAGTTGTCAAACAGAGAGTGTCCATCCACCTATAGCTGGATAGAAATGGCTGCATATATTTAAGACAAACAAACAAGCCAGTGACAACATGCATACACATCTGTGCTAAGAATGGTGAGCAGAAAAGGGCCAGCATCATAGCACCCCTCTTAGCCAGTTAGATTGGCTGGAAGGAGAGCCAGGGGGCAGCCTCTGGACCAAGGTCAGAACCAGTGGGGGAAATCAGAGAGTGGGATTTTTTAAGCTACCCTAAAGATTCGCTGAATGTAAGCCACTCTTTGGAATTTTATCACCTGCAGATTTTTTTATGCTCTGAAACAAAAATAGCATCACACCACTCAAGGATATGTACCAAGGTCTTGGGTTCAGCCTTCTGGTCATCCTCAGTACCTGACTAATGAACAGACATTTCCCTGGACTGAAATCTCTGTCATTATCAGAATCATAAATAAGCAAGGACTGGAAAACTGAACAGTTCTGGAACTACTGAGAAACATGACTAGGGACATGAAATGATGCTCTTTACTTTCTCTGTGTTTCCTTTTAAACCTGACAATGGACCATTGAAATTTTTTCTCAAGTCTATACTCCATTCACAATAGACACAGAATACTTTGTTTCTTAAGGCCACTGATCACAAGTGTGAGCGGTCCTCCCTTCTAGGATGCTGTCTAGGTGTACCAGAGCTGTCACAATGAGGTGTGGGTGGCTTAAACCACAGAAATTCATTGTCTCATAGTTCTGGAGGCTAGAAGTCAGAATTCGAGATGTCAACAGAGTTGACATCTGAGGGCTGTTGCTTCTGAGGGCTGTGAGGAAAGGATTTTTTTACAGGTTTCTTGCCCTGGCCTGTAGATGAATGTTTCCTTCCTGTGTCTCTTCACATTGTCTTGCTTCTGCGCATACCTTTGTGGTCAGAGCCCTCCCCTTTGGATAAAAACATGAACGCTGTTGGGTTAGTGCCACCATGATGACCTCATTTTAACCTCCTTGCTTCTGTAAAGACTCCAGCTCCAAATAAGACCATATTCTTGAGGGACTGAGGGTTAGCATATGCACATTATAGGACAGAATTTGACCTATGATAGCCATGAAAATTTTTTACGAGAGTGTCCATCCACCTATAGCTGGATAGAAATGGCTGCATATATTTAAGACAAACAAACAAGCCAGTGACAACATGCATACACATCTGTGCTAAGAATGGTGAGCAGAAAAGGGCCAGCATCATAGCACCCCTCTTAGCCAGTTAGATTGGCTGGAAGGAGAGCCAGGGGGCAGCCTCTGGACCAAGGTCAGAACCAGTGGGGGAAATCAGAGAGTGGGATTTTTTAAGCTACCCTAAAGATTCGCTGAATGTAAGCCACTCTTTGGAATTTTATCACCTGCAGATTTTTTTATGCTCTGAAACAAAAATAGCATCACACCACTCAAGGATATGTACCAAGGTCTTGGGTTCAGCCTTCTGGTCATCCTCAGTACCTGACTAATGAACAGACATTTCCCTGGACTGAAATCTCTGTCATTATCAGAATCATAAATAAGCAAGGACTGGAAAACTGAACAGTTCTGGAACTACTGAGAAACATGACTAGGGACATGAAATGATGCTCTTTACTTTCTCTGTGTTTCCTTTTAAACCTGACAATGGACCATTGAAATTTTTTCTCAAGTCTATACTCCATTCACAATAGACACAGAATACTTTGTTTCTTAAGGCCACTGATCACAAGTGTGAGCGGTCCTCCCTTCTAGGATGCTGTCTAGGTGTACCAGAGCTGTCACAATGAGGTGTGGGTGGCTTAAACCACAGAAATTCATTGTCTCATAGTTCTGGAGGCTAGAAGTCAGAATTCGAGATGTCAACAGAGTTGACATCTGAGGGCTGTTGCTTCTGAGGGCTGTGAGGAAAGGATTTTTTTACAGGTTTCTTGCCCTGGCCTGTAGATGAATGTTTCCTTCCTGTGTCTCTTCACATTGTCTTGCTTCTGCGCATACCTTTGTGGTCAGAGCCCTCCCCTTTGGATAAAAACATGAACGCTGTTGGGTTAGTGCCACCATGATGACCTCATTTTAACCTCCTTGCTTCTGTAAAGACTCCAGCTCCAAATAAGACCATATTCTTGAGGGACTGAGGGTTAGCATATGCACATTATAGGACAGAATTTGACCTATGATAGCCATGCTTCCACAATCCATAGATTTTTCCCATATTCTTATAAACAAGGTAGGACATCACAGTGTGACGGCATGAACCTCCATTCTAACTGTGGAGCCAAACTGGTACTGAATCTCTCTCCTACCCTTTCCACAGACTAAAAGTCAGAGCTGAGCCTGAAAGCCATACTGATGCTTATATTAAGCTCCTCCTGGCCACTGATCCACAGTGGCTTTTATACTTACTCGTATTTGGAATGACTCTTCTCTGCTGCTAGAGATTTTAAAGGGGTGTAGGGTGCTACTCATTATCCAAGAGTGTGTTCTGTGGGCCTGTCACTGGGTCAAGAGCAGGGGTCACCAACTGCTGAATTAGTGACAATGCTTATTTCTTGCAGAAACAAGGAGACCTTTGGAGAACCTGCTCTGTCTCTTCAGGCATCCCTTAGGAGCATCTATCTGACATTCAGGAAAATGAATCCTAATGAATAGATGGAGGGTGTCTGCAATAGGGAACACCCATTTCTTCCAGCTGGGGGGAAGCCCAATTCATGTGAGCTGCCTCATAAGCTTTTAATTCAAATGATGAGAGGGAAAAAAAGATGAAACACCAAGAGTCAGTTACCTGAGAAATCCCTGGCAGAAGCTAGAGGAAAGTGGAGGACAGAGAAAGTGAGGGGTCCCAGAGCAATAAGTCTTGCAGGATGGGGGTTTCCCTTAAAACCAGTGGAGAGTCTGAGCTCATCCTACCATAGGCTAACCTTCCCCGGCGCTGCGTCCCAGTGTAGAAACGGACAGTGCCTGGGGAGAATGTTCACCCTTTCCTTGCTTTCTTGATCCGGTCACAGACATAAAAGAGAAACTGAAGCTCTCTAAAAAGGTCTGGTCGGCACTGCCCTACACCATCTGCAAGGACGAGAGCGTGACAGCGGGCACGTCCAACGAAGAGGAATGTTGGAACGGACACAGCAAAGCCAGGTGAGGGCGGCTCGCTGTTCTTCCTGACGGGCACTGCGCATCCATTTAGTGCCACATGCCATTTTAACCTCCTTGCTTCTGTAAAGACTCCAGCTCCAAATAAGACCATATTCTTGAGGGACTGAGGGTTAGCATATGCACATTATAGGACAGAATTTGACCTATGATAGCCATGCTTCCACAATCCATAGATTTTTCCCATATTCTTATAAACAAGGTAGGACATCACAGTGTGACGGCATGAACCTCCATTCTAACTGTGGAGCCAAACTGGTACTGAATCTCTCTCCTACCCTTTCCACAGACTAAAAGTCAGAGCTGAGCCTGAAAGCCATACTGATGCTTATATTAAGCTCCTCCTGGCCACTGATCCACAGTGGCTTTTATACTTACTCGTATTTGGAATGACTCTTCTCTCTGCTGCTAGAGATTTTAAAGGGGGTGTAGGGTGCTACTCATTATCCAAGAGTGTGTTCTGTGGGCCTGTCACTGGGTCAAGAGCAGGGGTCACCAACTGCTGAATTAGTGACAATGCTTATTTCTTGCAGAAACAAGGAGACCTTTGGAGAACCTGCTCTGTCTCTTCAGGCATCCCTTAGGAGCATCTATCTGACATTCAGGAAAATGAATCCTAATGAATAGATGGAGGGTGTCTGCAATAGGGAACACCCATTTCTTCCAGCTGGGGGGAAGCCCAATTCATGTGAGCTGCCTCATAAGCTTTTAATTCAAATGATGAGAGGGAAAAAAAGATGAAACACCAAGAGTCAGTTACCTGAGAAATCCCTGGCAGAAGCTAGAGGAAAGTGGAGGACAGAGAAAGTGAGGGGTCCCAGAGCAATAAGTCTTGCAGGATGGGGGTTTCCCTTAAAACCAGTGGAGAGTCTGAGCTCATCCTACCATAGGCTAACCTTCCCCGGCGCTGCGTCCCAGTGTAGAAACGGACAGTGCCTGGGGAGAATGTTCACTCCCTTTCCTTGCTTTCTTGATCAGGTCACAGACATAAAAGAGAAACTGAAGCTCTCTAAAAAGGTCTGGTCGGCACTGCCCTACACCATCTGCAAGGACGAGAGCGTGACAGCGGGCACGTCCAACGAAGAGGAATGTTGGAACGGACACAGCAAAGCCAGGTGAGGGCGGCTCGCTGTTCTTCCTGACGGGCACTGCGCATCCATTTCTGGAAGGCGCTCCTGGCACAATGCTTCAGACCTGTTTATGCAAAAACCAACGGAGGGTGGAGGGACAAGTCGTCACTTGGCGACAGCTGTTCAGAGTGACAGGTTTGATGGGCACCTGGGAGTGCTTTCTCTCGAGGTGCCATTAAGTGTGGAGTCCTTGTTCTGAAGCCTTGCCCCTGGATGAGGACAGAGGATGGTGACAGATGCCAGATTACAGATATCTTGAGATCACAAAGAGCTTTTTTATGGTCTCTTAATGACTTTAAGGTAGTGGAGCTATTTTTATCCATAGTTAAATTTGCACAGCTTACTGGGTTGTTTTGTTTTTTGTTTTTTTTTTTTCCCATCACAAGTTAAACAGGAAGCAAACATTCAACTGTAATTTTTTCACCCTTGGAGAACAAATATTGAAGTCTCATTCAAAAGGCAAGGGAAAAAGAAATAGACAACCAGGGAAGTGTTCTCATAGGTCAGTGCCTGGAAACGATGGTGCTATGCTCATCCATCCTCTGCTCTGCTGTCCAAGGCTCCTGTCACTTGGTATGGAATTTCTGACTTTCTTGATTCAGCCCAGAGATGGGCTTGGCCTGAGCTGTTATGGGGTGGAGAAGCTGGACGGGAGAGCTGGCTGATGGCAGGCAGGACAGACACCAGGAGAGGAGTCTGCTCTAGTCCTCCTCAGAGGGGATGCCGATGAGCAGAGCTGCTGGTAAATCAGGCTCAAGGAGTGTTTGGGGATCAACCAGCAGGTGGAGGCGTTAAGAGAGGGGTCTGTTCTGGGGACTTATTGGATGGTTTCGAGCATATGAAGCAGCCATAATGAGAAGGGAACAAGAAGATTCATGGAGATTAAGTTCAGAAGAAGCTGCAAAAGGCAGAGGTGCAAATGAGGTGCCCACTGGGTGTAATTTCTTACATTGCTGAGTTGCATTGTTTAGCACCTGTTGGTAGTAATGGGCTTCTGAGGTGGCACTAGTGGTAAAGAACCTTCTTGCCAATGCAGGAGAAATAAGAGAAGCAAGTCTGAGCCGTGGGTTAGGAAGATCCTCGCTGTTCTTCCTGACGGGCACTGCGCATCCATTTCTGGAAGGCGCTCCTGGCACAATGCTTCAGACCTGTTTATGCAAAAACCAACGGAGGGTGGAGGGACAAGTCGTCACTTGGCGACAGCTGTTCAGAGTGACAGGTTTGATGGGCACCTGGGAGTGCTTTCTCTCGAGGTGCCATTAAGTGTGGAGTCCTTGTTCTGAAGCCTTGCCCCTGGATGAGGACAGAGGATGGTGACAGATGCCAGATTACAGATATCTTGAGATCACAAAGAGCTTTTTTATGGTCTCTTAATGACTTTAAGGTAGTGGAGCTATTTTTATCCATAGTTAAATTTGCACAGCTTACTGGGTTGTTTTGTTTTTTGTTTTTTTTTCCCATCACAAGTTAAACAGGAAGCAAACATTCAACTGTAATTTTTTCACCCTTGGAGAACAAATATTGAAGTCTCATTCAAAAGGCAAGGGAAAAAGAAATAGACAACCAGGGAAGTGTTCTCATAGGTCAGTGCCTGGAAACGATGGTGCTATGCTCATCCATCCTCTGCTCTGCTGTCCAAGGCTCCTGTCACTTGGTATGGAATTTCTGACTTTCTTGATTCAGCCCAGAGATGGGCTTGGCCTGAGCTGTTATGGGGTGGAGAAGCTGGACGGGAGAGCTGGCTGATGGCAGGCAGGACAGACACCAGGAGAGGAGTCTGCTCTAGTCCTCCTCAGAGGGGATGCCGATGAGCAGAGCTGCTGGTAAATCAGGCTCAAGGAGTGTTTGGGGATCAACCAGCAGGTGGAGGCGTTAAGAGAGGGGTCTGTTCTGGGGACTTATTGGATGGTTTCGAGCATATGAAGCAGCCATAATGAGAAGGGAACAAGAAGATTCATGGAGATTAAGTTCAGAAGAAGCTGCAAAAGGCAGAGGTGCAAATGAGGTGCCCACTGGGTGTAATTTCTTACATTGCTGAGTTGCATTGTTTAGCACCTGTTGGTAGTAATGGGCTTCTGAGGTGGCACTAGTGGTAAAGAACCTTCTTGCCAATGCAGGAGAAATAAGAGAAGCAAGTCTGAGCCGTGGGTTAGGAAGATCCTCTGGAGGAGGGAATGGCAACCCACTCCAGTATTCATGCGTGGAGAATCCCATGGACTGAGGAGCTTGGCAGGCTACAGTCCGTGGGGTCATTAGAGTCAGACACTAATGAAGTGACTTAGCATACACACACATTATTGGGAGTGATACATTAGCCATCCTAGAGAAGAGCTTAGCAAGATGAAAATAAGACAGATGTGAAAAGAGCAATAATCATTTCAAGTGACCCCCAAATATCAATGTGACAACCTTAAATCATGAGGGTGCAAAAGGCTAGTCACAGTATCAATGACATGCCGCTCAAAAATGCTGGGCAATTTATCAGTGTCCGGTCTTGTCAGAAGGGGACCTTGAGCCAGCAAATTCAGCTGTGAATTAACAGCTTCTAATGTGTCTTTTCCTAATAATTGTAAAGAAAGACACTGTAAAGGATGACCAGATGGCCTAATAAATAATGTGATTGATTTTTCAAGCTGTTCTGTTGCCCATCTGTGTTTACCTTTTAGCCTTGGCTAAAACACCGGCTGTGTTTTGAACTACATTCCCATGAGGAGTTACACAGTTTACTGGATATGAGTGCATGTGCAATTTCTTTTTATTATTATTTTTATTTTGGTTCCTCTGGGTCTTCATTGTAGCAGGTGGGCTTTTCTAGTTGTGCACAGCGGCCTAGTTGCCCCTCGGCATGTGGGACCTTAATTTCCAACTAGGGATCAAACTCACATCCTCTGCACTGGAAGGCAGATTCTTAACCACTGGACCACCAGGAAAGTCCCTGCAAATTCTTACAGAAGGAAATACAAAGAAAGGTTTGGGGCAGGGACTGGGATGGTACTTCATTCCATCAGGAATATGAATGGGAAAAACAAAGACCACTGAAGTCAGAGCAGGAAGAGTCTGGCATCATTCACCAAGTTCCTCATTGCACTGTCAGGAACCTAGACAGGGCAAACCATTAGTCTAAGGGTAGCCAAAAAATAAGGGTGAAAGCTGAAATCATCCAGATCCTAGAGAGTATCCTTTTCATTTCAATTATTGCTGTTGTTTACTCACTAAATCGTATCCAGTTCTTTTATGACCCCATGGGCTGTAGCCCACCAGGCTCCTGTCTATAGAATTTCCCAGGCAAGAATACTGGAGCAAGTTGTCATTTCCTTCTCCAGGGGATCTTCCTGACCTAGGGATCGAACCTGGGTCTCCCACCTTGCAGGCAAATTCTTTACCACTGAGCCACCTGGGAAGCCATTTCACATCAATAACCTGACTCTGAAACCAAGGACAGGTAAATACTGCCCTCCTCGAGTTCAGAGAACAAATGAAGCAGATCCTTTGCTCTTTCATTCTCCAGTCCATCAACAGTCTTACTAAGCCCTCCCTCGGCCCAGGCTCTGTGCAGAGCTCTGTCAGTTGAGCACCGTGTGACAGCAGTGGTCTCCGTCCACACATGGGAAGGCTCAGGGCCAAGCGACGGGACACTGGACTCTGGACTCTAGATTGGGAAAGGACTGCATAGGTGGAGACACACCTGGGTCCGTACTCAGGGCCAGATTTGAATTTTGCCCTGAGACCCATGAGAAGCCATTAGAGGTTTTTATGCGGGTGAGGGAAATCATCCAATTTAATACAATCAAATCATTCACATGGATAGTCCAGAATTTAACCCAATGTATTATTAAAAAGATAACACTGCCAAATATTTGTGATTCAAATTATATTTCCATTGAAAAGTTATCATTTCATGGGGTTCTTTTTTTAGTTCTTTTCTTTTGAATTCTTCCACTAGAATGAAATCTTAATATTATAACTTTACATTTAATAACATTGCAGGTAGATAACCAACACAGACTTGTTGGATTAAATTGAATTGAGGCTTTCTTCTCACCCAAATATTAATTGACCTAGGCATAGGAGGAAAGTTTTCATTAAAAAAAAATTCCTCTGAACTATTTTGTAAGTTGAAAAAACTGTTTGTAATATAGACAAGCTATTTTCCCTATTTTTGAAATAGAGACTTTCAAATGATAGGGCTTCTTAAATGTTTAGGAATGCTTGTAAAAAACGAAGAATGGTCATTCTTGTCATTCTGTAGAATAAAAGAATGAGAATATTTATTTTTAAAAAATCTATCAAGTGCAGAACAGCAACATTTATTAGCATTGTTAAAAACTGTCTGCAGTTTTAAAACTCTGGCATGTGAGATGAGGCTGCCAGTAACCTAGATATTTCTTTCTCTGTACGATATTCTATCCATCCAACTTCAGCCACAGTCTCTGTGGCTCTTTTATCCTAAGTATTTGCTTAGACTTGTCTGCCTTCACCCATTTTTCTCCTGATTGTTTTCTGGATGCTGCTCCAAGATCTTTACCATACTTCTTTGATTCCAAGCATGTCAATTTCACGGGTTAACATTTCTGAAATCAAAATGACTCCTACAATGGATATGTCCCTCTATTCCCGTATGTATTATTTTCCCAAATAGCTGTTACAAAATGACTATCACCTGTTGAAATTAGTGAAGACTTTGAAACAAAACAGGATACGCACAGATGCGGTTGCTATGGCAACTGCAAGAGCTGCAGTCTTGAGATGATGGTCAAGGGTGTGCGAGTGGTGTGTCTCCTAGAACACGGACCCATCTCCATCCCTTCTCCCACCTCCATCAGCTCAGGCAGATCTCACTGTGCTTCACTAGCTGAGCAGGTCTGGAAAGCGGAAGTGAGGTTGAAGGAAGACAGTATACCTTCCGGCAGGAGGAAATTGTGGGTGCGCCCATGACCCTGTCAGCCCATAAGTCTCCCATCTGACAACAGGACCAGGTGGTTGGGAAGGGCCCTCTCCTGCTTCTCCTTCTCTTGCCAACTTATTAGGACAATTTAAAGACGAACGCAATAAACTCGGCAAGAATAACTAGTATATTCTAAAACTGTGCTCTTCAAGTGTACAGGCTGAAATCTGGAGGATCTTGTTAAAAATGCAGATTCTGACTGAATAAGTCTCTGATGGAACTGAGGCTCTGCATTTTTAATACACTTTCCAGAGAAGCTGAGGCTTCTGGTCCAGGGACCGCATTTTGAGTAGCAAGGCTCGGGGGCGGAGTTGCCAGATTTGGCAAGTAAGACGAGCAGACACCCCGTGGATCGCAGGTGCACTCAGGACCGCCCTAGCTGATCTGATGTGCGGGCTCCCCTGGCACTCCTGTATTTTGTTTTGGCCGCCCTCCTTTAAGTCCCTATTAATATATAACATATTCCCTTTTTCAGTTTACGCGCAAACCTTGGGGAGCGTGTTACGATTTGCTGTTTTCTCTTCACCTCCAAGGATGCCCTTGATGGTTCCTGGAGCAGGGTTTTTCTTATATTAAAAATAGCAACAGCAACTGGGCTGGACAGGTTGCACGGTTCGTTTGTAGCATTGCACACTAAAGACAGCTGAGCCCAGGCCATGCAGAAGTCATCTCAACAACAAATTGCTTAAGCCTCACTAGTGCATCAAGAGGGAACATTGAGTTGGAAATGCAGCACGCCCTTCACAAGACAGGACACTGCACAGTCCTCTGGTCTCCAGTGAGATATACCCTTGGGGACCGAGAATGGTTGCTTTGAATTCCTGGTCAGTACTGCATTCAATTAGCGTCCCAGCTCAGGCTGCTGTAACAAAGATGCCATAGACTGGAGGGCTTAAGCAAATCTTTGTTTTCTGATCATCTCGAGACTAGAAGTCAGAAGGAACAGGTTCTAATGAGAGGCCTCTTCTGAGCTTGTAGATGGCCACTTTCTGGCTGCCCCCTCGCATGACAGAGGGGGAAGACTCTGATCTCTTCTTCCTCTTATGAGGGCAGTGATCTTATCATAGGGGCCCCACCTTCACAACCTAATTACCTCCCAAAGACCCCACCTCCCAACACCACTGAAGGTTAGCATTTCAATCTGTGAATCTTAACAGAACACAAAGATCGACTCTATAGCCCGTAGGCTCAGACACACGTCCTACTTGATCAGAATAACTAATAAAGAATTGAGGCTGCTTGTCCAGTGGGTAAAGACACCGCCTTGCAATGCAAGGGGCACCAGTTCGATCCCTGGCCTGGGAGGATCCCACATGCCGCGGAGTGGCTGGACCCATGTGTCCAACTACCAAGCCAGAGCTCTGGAGCGCATGTGCCCAGAGCCGGTGCTCTGTGATGAGAGAGGCCACTGCGATGGGAGGCCCACACAGGCCAAAGAACAAAGATGGATGAAAAGAGATAAATGAAAGACCAATAGAAGTGGCCAAGAAAATAAATAAATAAATTTAAAAAAAAAAAAGAATTGAGGCCAGTGTCTGTCACTCGTGAAAAGCAGCCTTGGGCACATCTTCAGCGGCAGCAGGATAGTAGGCTGGTGCATGGGACTATGGGACTTCTTCTCCTTCCACTTCTCACTTACCTAAGCATCTTCTTAGGGAGAAACGAGACTTACCAACACTCCAACTTGACTCAGGCAAATAGAAGTTCAGATAAAACTAAGAAGGAAGGAAAATTGGTAATAATCGAAAAGGCCAAAGGGGGAAAGAATTTAAAAAGTTGTAGTGCAGATTACAGATCTCGGCCTCCTAATGCTCTCAGCAGGAACTAGAGCCCCAAAAGGACAAGAGAACCCTCTGTCACCCCAGAGAAGGGTGTTCTGGGCCCCCCGTGGCCAGCATACACTATCTGCACAGCAGCTCCAGGATGATTCCATGCAGGCAGGAAAACATAGACTCAGAAGAAAATAAAGCTTTCTATGATTAGCATGCAGAGGTTAGAGCCCTGTCAGTCAACAGCAGAAGAAGAAAAAGCTAAAGCCCTCCCAGTGTTCATGTAGGCTCTTATTTTCTGGCTTGTATAGAAGCAGATTCTTGGTTTTTGTTTTGTTTTGTTTTGTTTTGTTTTGTTTTTTAAAGATTTATTTATTTATTTATGGGGGAGGTGGGGTGCGAGGGGAGTGGGCAGGCCACTTCTATTGGTCTTTCATTTATCTATTTTCATCCATCTTTGTTCTTTGGCCCATGTGGGCCTCCCATCGCGGTGGCCTCTGTTGTCGCAGAGCACGGGCTCTGGGCGCATGCGCTCCAGAGCTCCGGCTCGGTAATTGGACACATCAGTCCAGCCGCTTCGCGGCACGTGGGATCTTCCCAGGTCAGGGATCGAACTGGCGCCCCTTGCACTGCAAGGTGGTGTCCTTACCCACTGGACCACCAGGGAAGCCCGATTCTTGTTTTTTTTTAATTGAGCCATGGCTGCTTTACAATGCTGTATTAATTTCTGCTATACAAGGACATGAATCACCTATAAGTATACATATATCGCCTCCCTCCTGATCCTCCCTCCGATCCCCGACCCCGGCCCCGGTCTAGGTCGTCACAGAGCACCAGCCGAGCCCCCTGCACTGTGCAGCAGGTCCCCACTAGCTTGTCAGGGTTGCCCATGGCAGCGTGTGTAGGTCAATCCCAATCTCCAGTTCATCCTTCCCGCCTCCCCTCCTCGTGTCCCCACATCCATTCTCTACATCTGGGTCTCCATTCCTGTCATGAAAATAGCTCCATCTGTACTATTTTTCTATATGTGTTATATGTGTTTCCATATATATGTTAGTTGCTCAGTCATATCTGACTTTTTGCAACCCCATGGACTGTAGTCCACCAGGCTCCTCTGTCCATGGGATTTTCCAGACAAGACTACTGGAGTGGGCAGCTATTCCCATCTCCAGGGGATATTCCTGACCCAGGGATCGAACCCAGGTCTCCTGCATTGCAGGCAGACGCTACCATCTGAGCCAGATTCCATACATATGCGTTAATACGTGATGTTTGTTTTTCTCTTTTTGACTGAACTTTATTCTGTATGACAGATCCTAGGCTCATTCATGTCTTGACAAATGACCCAACTGATACAACCACGTTGAATTACATCATCTGTGTCTTCCTTGAGGAATGTGTTCTCATCAGGGGGATCTTTTTTCCTAAGCTCATAGAAGTTAAAAAGGAAACAGGCCTGTGGGAGACAATGGGTTGGGGCCAGAAGAACACAATGAAAGCCAGATTGAGCCAAGAGGCGAGTCCTCAAAGCCTGGGGATCTCAGAAACATACACCAGCTCAGAGTCTTCAAGTTCCGTTTCCTTGGGCCTCCCATCGGTGGCCTCTGTTGTCGCAGAGCACGGGCTCTGGGCCATGCGCCCAGAGCTCCGGCTCGGTAATTGGACACATCAGTCCAGCCGCTCGGCACGGGGATCTTCCCAGGTCAGGATCGAACTGGCGCCTTGCACTGCAAGGTGGTGTCCTTACCCCCTGGACCACCAGGGAAGCCCGATTCTTGTTTTTTTTTAATTGAGCCATGGCTGCTTTACAATGCTGTATTAATTTCTGCTATACAAGGACATGAATCACCTATAAGTATACATATATCGCCTCCCTCCTGATCCTCCCTCCGATCCCCGACCCCGGCCCCGGTCTAGGTCGTCACAGAGCACCAGCCGAGCCCCCTGCACTGTGCAGCAGGTCCCCACTAGCTTGTCAGGGTTGCCCATGGCAGCGTGTGTAGGTCAATCCCAATCTCCAGTTCATCCTTCCCGCCTCCCCTCCTCGTGTCCCCACATCCATTCTCTACATCTGGGTCTCCATTCCTGTCATGAAAATAGCTCCATCTGTACTATTTTTCTATATGTGTTATATGTGTTTCCATATATATGTTAGTTGCTCAGTCATATCTGACTTTTTGCAACCCCATGGACTGTAGTCCACCAGGCTCCTCTGTCCATGGGATTTTCCAGACAAGACTACTGGAGTGGGCAGCTATTCCCATCTCCAGGGGATATTCCTGACCCAGGGATCGAACCCAGGTCTCCTGCATTGCAGGCAGACGCTACCATCTGAGCCAGATTCCATACATATGCGTTAATACGTGATGTTTGTTTTTCTCTTTTTGACTGAACTTTATTCTGTATGACAGATCCTAGGCTCATTCATGTCTTGACAAATGACCCAACTGATACAACCACGTTGAATTACATCATCTGTGTCTTCCTTGAGGAATGTGTTCTCATCAGGGGGATCTTTTTTCCTAAGCTCATAGAAGTTAAAAAGGAAACAGGCCTGTGGGAGACAATGGGTTGGGGCCAGAAGAACACAATGAAAGCCAGATTGAGCCAAGAGGCGAGTCCTCAAAGCCTGGGGATCTCAGAACATACACCAGCTCAGAGTCTTCAAGGTTTCTCGAGTTTCTTCTATCAGTTCTATCCAGGCTCTTCCTTCCCTTCCATAAAACTAGCAAAACTGCTTTCTGCTTCTGCTCCGTGTCAGCTAGTGGGTAGCCAGCACTGTGTCCTTTCCTTAAGATGCTTTCTAGAAGGAGGCCATCCAGATGCCAGCTGGGAGACAAGGATTAATTGGATCTGTTGGAAACACAGCTTTTGCCAGGAGCCTCTGCTGTCTTTTAAGGCACCTGCTCCTCACAGAAATAACTATGTCCCCCAAGGAAATCCTTCCTGAGGCCAAGAGGTAAACACAATAAGTGGCAAGAAATAAGAAAAGTAGAGAAATCTAGAAAATAGGTCAGTCACTCTCAGCAGCCGCTGAGTGGATTGACTAGGGAAAGAAGCTAAGAAGTCATGAGTGGGTACATGCAAGCAGCTGGCAGAGGGACGAAATGGTGCATGGTAATGAGAAATCTTCCAGAGACAGGGACGTGGCAAATGCTGCCTTAGTCTGATTGTGGGGTATGTCCAAGTCAGTCCAGCTGCATTTGAAAGAACTTTGAAATATTTGATGTATACACAGCCAGACAAACACCTGGGGAAAGTCTTAAGCCTGTCTGGGATGAGAACTGTCCAAGCTGGCATAGCTGAAAGCCCTCTTCCCTTCTCTGGACTGCTCAGGAAGGGAGACCCATGAGGGCTGACGGCCCTGGGGGTGGCGGGACGGTGCACGTGCCTCCTGGAAGTGATGAGAAGTGTGGCTGCAGATAGGAGGAAAGAGCCATGTTGGGTCGACAGCTTGGCAGCCCTGAGAACTGCCTCGGGGGCCTTCTCTCCCTCCTGCCCTGGAGTTTGCTGACTCTGGTTCCAGGGAGAAAGGATGGCATCGGCAGCTCCTGCCACTGAGTTGAGAAGCCAAGTCAAGGAGCTTAGCCTCTGCCCCCTGGCACAGCCAATGAGCAGCATCTCCTCCAAGAGTTCCACACCATGTCATCCTCCACATCCTCCAGCTAGAGGAAAACCACAGCAAATCACTCTTCTGTCCATGAATTCAGGCTTTAAAGCTCAGAATTCTGCTGCTGTCAGCCCTCCTAAGAAGCAGGTTTGGCATTGGAGGGAGCCATGTTGACAGCTTAATGTTCGTAAGGAGGCATTGCAGCTGCAGTGTATTGCATTTTTCAAGCATTTTCCTATCATTTCACTTACTATGGCAGCTTATGAAACAAACAAGGTAAATATCATATATGTATGTATAGATATGTCTGTGTAGTGATATTTCTTATATAAGGGTATTTATAGGAAGAGTACTGGGCATACATATATACACAGTGAAGTGATGTGAAAAATACTTGACAATATAGTACACTATGCAGTTGCAATGCCTCCTTACAACATTTAAGTGGTTAACATGACTCCCTCAAACGCCAAACTTGTTTCTTAGGAAGGCTATATATTATAGTAGCTAAGTTAATTGCCCACAGTCCCACTGCTCAATTTCAGGGAGATTGCAGGCGTCCTTGGTCAGCGTCTGTGCCTTTGGCCATGGCTCAGTGTCACGTCTCTTTGAAGTACCTAATGCCACAGACAACTCCAGCTCAAAAGTCCTCATGAATCTCTCAGTCCGCTTAAAACATAACGTCGCAGTATGTTTCAAATAATGCCATTTTGCAGTCAGGAAAACTGGAGAGGGGTCAAAAGTAATCTCAAGAACTTTAGAAAAAGGATACTTAAAACTGAGACTTTTAAAGACAGTGGTAAAGCATACATAACATACATCTTACAATTTCAGTCTTTTTTTTTTTTTTTTTTTTTGGCCACTTCTATTTATCTTTCATTTATCTTTTTCCATCCATCTTTGTTCCTTGGCCAGCGTGGGCCCCCATCGCAGTGGCCTCTCTCGTCGCAGAGAGCTGGGCGCATGCGCTTCAGAGCTCCGGCTCGGTAATTGGACACATCGGTCCAGCCGCTCCGCGGCACGTGGGATCTTCCCAGGCCAGGGGTCGAACTAAAGCCCCTTGCACTGCAAGGCGGTATCCTTACCCATTGGACCACCAGGGAAGCCCCCTTTCAGCCATTTTTTAAATGGAGAGCTCAGCAACATTAAGTAAATTGACAGGACGGCCACCATCACTGCCATCCGTCCACAGAAATTTCCCTCAACTGAGACTCTCCAGTCATAACCAGTAACTCCCTCCACCTCCCGCCTCCAGCCGCAGGAACCACCGTTCTACTCTCTGTCTCTACAAATTTGACTATTTCAGATGCCTTTCATAAGTGGAATTATGCAACATTTGTCCCTCTGTGATCAGCTTATTTCACTTAGCATGATGTCTTTAAGATTTGTCCATGTTAAGATGTTAACCTGTGTCAGAATCTCTTTTTTTGTTTCTTTTGGCTGTGCCATATGGCTTGCTGGGCTTACAGGAGCTTAATTCCTGACCAGAGATTGAACCTGGGCCCGTGGCCATAAAAGCATGGAGTCCTAACCACGGGACCACCAGGGAATTCCCTGGTCTACCTTTGTAAGGCTGAAGTATTATACGGATAGACCACATTTTGCTGATCCCTTCATCTTGCGATGGACACTTGGCTTGCTTCCACTTCTGACTATAAATAGTGCTGCTGTCCCAGGAGGTGTAGAAATATCACTTTGGGTCCTTGCTTTTGATTCTTTTGGTTATTTACCCAGAAATGGAATTGCTGGATCAGATGGTAGCTCTATTTTTACTTTTTTAGAAGAACGGCCATACTGTTTTTGATAGCACTGCGTCATTTTTCATTTCCTCTCACCATGCATGTGCGTGCTTCCTGCACGCTAAGTTGCTTCAGTCATGTCCAACCCTATACAGCCCTATAGAGTAGCCCACCAACCTACCCTGTCCTTGGAACTTCCCAGGCAAGAATACTGGGGTGGGTTGTCATTTCCTTCTCCAGGGGATCTTCCCGACCTAGAGATCGAACCCACATCTCTCAGGTCTCCTGCACTGGCAGGCAAACTCTTTACTACTAGCACCATGCTGCCGTTTCTCCGTGCTCTGTCCATCTCGAGCCCATTGATGTCAATTCCCTGGATCTGGCATGTCTGCTGGCTGTCGCTCTTCATTCACAGCGAGCTCCGCAGAAAGCTCCTCCAGCAGGACCCCTTATGGGTTGAAGGCTTCTTACTATATCCCTACCTGGCAGAAGGGCTGGGAAGCCCTGTGTATCCCCCTCTATAAGGGCTCCAGTTACAATCATGAGTACAGAGCCTTCTTGATCAAATACCTCGCCTTCTAATCCTATAGCCTTGGGCATCATGTTTTCAACATGTAGATTTGGGAAGAACACAAACATGCAGACCATAGCAGAAGTGAAGACATGAAATTCTGCAAAACTGCCAAAGATGTGGACCCTACTACACATGATCTTAGAAAATAGAAGGTAACCAGAACGGGGAAGCTATGCTTGACTCTTCTGGGATGCCAATCACTTTCCATACTGCAAAACAGGGTCCTGGCAAGCAGTGATACTCTTCCTTTCCATCCTCATTTCTGGGTTCTGCCTGTCCCCAGTGGGGGTGCAGCCAGCCTCAGAACCTGGGTTCTTTTTAGCAGCATTCTCCTCCCTTGTTCATGTCTCCCAGAATTATGATGGTACAAACATGCCCTGATGTCAAAGAGCAGGTGCAAATCTAATAAAGGGGAGACTGTTATGAGCTCATAGGTACATCCATTCTTGCAAGACATAAGCGTGATGTAAAGAGATCAAACCAAAGAGGAAACAAGTAAATGGGCTGGGGCTGAACTGGGCCTCCAGGGAGCCCCCAGGCTACACTCTGAACGTCCACAGATACAGCCTCGGAATGTGCCCTTGGAGTGACGAAATGGTCATTCTCTTTTCCAACTGTGTTTTTCCGTTTAAATTTCCACATTGTCTCTAAAGTTCCCCCTCTGAATATACTGAAAGGAGAGAAGGTTCTTAAGAACATGGGTGCACTGTTACGTGTTTTTATTGTAAGTGGCTGAGCATCGGCAGGCCCAGTGAGAGGCTGGGTTTCTTTGGCATTCTCGTATTGTTCCTGCGTGCTCAGACTCCCAGGGGTAGCATTCCCATGTCAGCTATCACAGTCAGCTTCTGATAAATGAGTCTCAGCCAGCTGAGCCGTGCACACAGAGCCGGAAAGAAACAAAATCCTCCTCTGACACAGCACGGGTACAGCTGCAGGGATCATTGTCCAGAATGTCCAGGGGCAGCCCCAGAGCCCACCGACACCTTCGCCCCCTCCGCTCCTGCGCCGGCAGAGGCTGGCTTGCTCTTGTGTTGTGCATTCAATGGGCTTTAGTGATGAGGTAGCGCTCGCGGAGCCAAGAATATATTATTGAATGTCAGAGTCAATCCAATATCATATCTCAGACCTCTTATCAAAAAGACAACCTCAGAATCTAACAAAGTTTCATTGGCAGGCCAAATATTTTCAAAGGCAGCACAAATGTTATGCTTTACTACAAAAATACAGAAATATAGTTCCAAGACTCTTATTCATTTCAATTAGGATGTTTTTTAAGGCAGCAAATACGGTGAGGTTTTATGGGAAAGAATTTGCAGTGTGTTCTATGTGTATTATTTTGTAGTGAACATCATGAATGTCCATGATCAGGTCGGTTGTTCAAGATACAGATAAAAACATGGAGCTTATTGGGGGACCTCCGATTTAACATGGGGCTTCCCTGGTGTCTCAGATACTAAGGAATCTGCCCGTCATGTGGAAGACCTGGGTTTAGTCCCTTGGTTGGGATGGATAAATCAGTTCATGCACAAATACATCATGCATAGGATTTCAATATCTGAAATATGACTTAAATATAAAAGTTTCTTTGTGCATTTCTGACTTCTTTTGGAGGCTTGGATGGATACACCCTTTGGTTTTGGAAACTTGCATAAAACCTTCAAGAAGAATTTTAAGCATAAGTCTATTGTATAAGGATATGTAGATAGCAACGACAAAATAGAGGAAGAGAAGTTTTTTTACATATTTTTTAATTAGAGAATCATTGCACTATTGTGACGGGTTTTGCCATACAACAACGTGCATTGGCATTAGGTATACATACGTCCCCTCCCTCTTGGACCCTCATCCCACCTCCCTGCCCATCCCACCCATCTAGGTTGTCAGGGAGCACTGGCTTTGGGTTCCCTGTGTCAAACCTTGAACTCCCTCTGGCCACCTATTGTACCTATGGTAATGTGTCTCTTTCACTGCTGTTGTCTCCTGTTATCCCACCCTCTGGGAGGAAGGAAGTTTTTTCAGCTTTCAAGCCACATCAGAGGAGACAATAAAAGAACGATAATGCGGGCTTCCCTGGTGGTCCAGTGGGTAAAGAGTCCACCTTGCAGTGCAAGGGACACTGGTTTGATCCCCGGTACCGGAAGATCCCACATGCCAGGGAGCAGCTAGACCAGTGTGTCCAATTATGAGCCAGCGCTCTGGAGTGCATGTGCCCAGAGCCGGTGCTCTACAACAAGGAAGGCCACTGCAATGGGAGGCCCACACAACCCGAAGCATAAGAATGGATGAGAAATAAATAAATAATCAATTTTTTTAAAGGCCAAAATTAAAAAAAAAAAATTTTTTCATTGGAAAAGGATGTTTTTTAAGGCAGCAAATACGGTGAGGTTTTATGGGAAAGAATTTGCAGTGTGTTCTATGTGTATTATTTTGTAGTGAACATCATGAATGTCCATGATCAGGTCGGTTGTTCAAGATACAGATAAAAACATGGAGCTTATTGGGGGACCTCCGATTTAACATGGGGCTTCCCTGGTGTCTCAGATACTAAGGAATCTGCCCGTCATGTGGAAGACCTGGGTTTAGTCCCTTGGTTGGGATGGATAAATCAGTTCATGCACAAATACATCATGCATAGGATTTCAATATCTGAAATATGACTTAAATATAAAAGTTTCTTTGTGCATTTCTGACTTCTTTTGGAGGCTTGGATGGATACACCCTTTGGTTTTGGAAACTTGCATAAAACCTTCAAGAAGAATTTTAAGCATAAGTCTATTGTATAAGGATATGTAGATAGCAACGACAAAATAGAGGAAGAGAAGTTTTTTTACATATTTTTTAATTAGAGAATCATTGCACTATTGTGACGGGTTTTGCCATACAACAACGTGCATTGGCATTAGGTATACATACGTCCCCTCCCTCTTGGACCCTCATCCCACCTCCCTGCCCATCCCACCCATCTAGGTTGTCAGGGAGCACTGGCTTTGGGTTCCCTGTGTCAAACCTTGAACTCCCTCTGGCCACCTATTGTACCTATGGTAATGTGTCTCTTTCACTGCTGTTGTCTCCTGTTATCCCACCCTCTGGGAGGAAGGAAGTTTTTTCAGCTTTCAAGCCACATCAGAGGAGACAATAAAAGAACGATAATGCGGGCTTCCCTGGTGGTCCAGTGGGTAAAGAGTCCACCTTGCAGTGCAAGGGACACTGGTTTGATCCCCGGTACCGGAAGATCCCACATGCCAGGGAGCAGCTAGACCAGTGTGTCCAATTATGAGCCAGCGCTCTGGAGTGCATGTGCCCAGAGCCGGTGCTCTACAACAAGGAAGGCCACTGCAATGGGAGGCCCACACAACCCGAAGCATAAGAATGGATGAGAAATAAATAAATAATCAATTTTTTTAAAGGCCAAAATTAAAAAAAAAAAAGAATGATAATGATAGTAATTAGTAATTAGGTATAGGGCTACCACCAGTCTGTCAGATGTCTGTGCTGTGCATTCAGAACCTACTCCCCATGAGACCTACTCTTCATCCTTCCAACCTTGGTCTGTGTCCTGAAGGAGAACCTCTACAGAGTATGTCACCTGCATATCTCTCCTTCCTTCTGGTCTAGTTGGGTTCTGCCGCTGGGAGGCAGCAGCCAGAGGTCGGCAGGAGGGCCCAGAGAGGTCAGGCTATCATGTCTCTGCTCCCTCCTGGAGGGAAGTCACTTTGGCAACTGCAGCATCTTCTGGCCACATTCCGCAGCTTCAGAACTCCTGCATTCTGGGGCATCTCCACCTCTTTGGGCCTTCCTGCTGTTGCCAACCCCAGGGTTCTTCACTCCGCTGGTTTCCTTCAATCCTGTTCATACCTCTCTAAACAGTCTCTTCTTTAACTCTCTGTATTGTTCCTTTGAGTGTGGTGTTTCTTACGAGGAAACAGACAAATATAGTGCCTTGGTAGGAATTCGAAAAAAAAGCTGCCAAATGGGTACAGGTATGCAAGGGTTCATACTGCCTCTGGTGTATGGTGAAATTTTCTAAAATACAAAGATTCCACAAAAGAAAAGAAAAGAGCCCCTGTTTGGTGAACAGTGCCCTGCAGGTAGATTAAGGCTGGATTTCAGCCCCAGCTCCCTCCCTCCCCAGATGACTCTGTGCAATATCTGAAATACTCTGCCCAACGTGGAACCCTGGGCAGATCCCTAAAAGCTGAAAACATCGTAAAGAGGAAGTGAAGATTGACCTGGGTCTTTAAAGATATTTGGAATTTAAACGGAAAAGCAAAGACAAGGTGAATCCATGGAAACTATTCTGTAAGGCAAGAATGGACCCTTGAAGGGAAAATTGCAGCCTACAAAAGTAGAGACAAGGTAGAGATGTACTTGGAGGGCTGAGCCATAAAGTGTTCATTGGGGTCTGGGATCAAACAGGCAATATGGTGCATTGTTAGGGCATATGGGCTCTGGAGTCAGATCCACGAGCTCTGGGGCGTATCCTCACTCAGCCTCTGTTTTCTATTATACAAACTGAGGATCAAAAAGTACCTACCTCCTAGATTTGCCAGGAAACTGAATTTTTTAATGCACATAACATGCTTAGCACAGGACCTGGCATTTGTAAGCACCCTATAGACATTAGCTACAGGAGAGAGACTTGATGAAAGCAGTATTTTATGAAGGTTCATAAGACAGGTCGGGCTTCCCTGGTGGCTCAGTGGTAAAGAATCCGCCTACAAATGCAGGAGACATGGGTTTGATCCCTAATCCTGGAAGATCCCACATGCGGCAGAGCAACTAAGCCTGTGCACCATGACTGCTGAGCCTGTGCCCTGGAGCCCATGCTCCACAAGAGAAGCCACAATCATGAGAAGCCCGCTTGCCACAACCAGAGAAAAGCCCATGCAGCAACGAAGACCCAGCACAGCTAAAAATAAATAAATAAAATTATTTTTTAAAAAAATTAAAAAAAAAAAAAAGACAGGTCATGTAGGATGTGCTAGAATGGAAAGCCAGGGATTGGGAGGGGAGGAGCAAGGAAGTCTGTTGGAAGCTGCTGTGACCCTCTGCGCTCCAACGCGGGACACAGGAAATGGGAAAGAAGTCACGTGTGCAAGAACCTGTGAGAAGGGGAGGAGGCCTGAAAGCAGACAGATCACAGTAGAAAGGAATCAGGCTCCACGAGCTCTTTGCTAAGATCTCCAGTCTCTACTGGTATAAATACACACAAACAGCTTAGGCAGTGGACATGGGGCGGACTGACAATTTGACATTAGCACAAGTTTTAAAAGATGGCAGTTTTTGACATTAGATTTTACTCTTCTCTTTTACTCAGTAACGAGTTTGACCCAAGATTACATTACAAAATAAAAACCCTTATATATTCCGATGATCACTGGTTTCTCCTCCAACTTTCCAAAGTTGGTTTTTTCTATCCAGAAGTTTCTTCTGATTAAAACCTGAGATAGGACCTCCTCAACTGAGGAAGAGTGCCCTTATACAAGGAACCCCTCTAAATTCATGTGTAATTTACAAGTTCAGGTCCTACTGAAAATTCACAGCCTATGCAATGCCAAAAGGCAAAATGGCATGGGGGGATCAGATAGAGCTCTGGGCGTATCCTCACTCAGCCTCTGTTTTCTATTATACAAACTGAGGATCAAAAAGTACCTACCTCCTAGATTTGCCAGGAAACTGAATTTTTTAATGCACATAACATGCTTAGCACAGGACCTGGCATTTGTAAGCACCCTATAGACATTAGCTACAGGAGAGAGACTTGATGAAAGCAGTATTTTATGAAGGTTCATAAGACAGGTCGGGCTTCCTGGTGGCTCAGTGGTAAAGAATCCGCCTACAAATGCAGGAGACATGGGTTTGATCCCTAATCCTGGAAGATCCCACATGCGGCAGAGCAACTAAGCCTGTGCACCATGACTGCTGAGCCTGTGCCCTGGAGCCCATGCTCCACAAGAGAAGCCACAATCATGAGAAGCCCGCTTGCCACAACCAGAGAAAAGCCCATGCAGCAACGAAGACCCAGCACAGCTAAAAATAAATAAATAAAATTATTTTTTAAAAAAATTAAAAAAAAAAAAAGACAGGTCATGTAGGATGTGCTAGAATGGAAAGCCAGGGATTGGGAGGGGAGGAGCAAGGAAGTCTGTTGGAAGCTGCTGTGACCCTCTGCGCTCCAACGCGGGACACAGGAAATGGGAAAGAAGTCACGTGTGCAAGAACCTGTGAGAAGGGGAGGAGGCCTGAAAGCAGACAGATCACAGTAGAAAGGAATCAGGCTCCACGAGCTCTTTGCTAAGATCTCCAGTCTCTACTGGTATAAATACACACAAACAGCTTAGGCAGTGGACATGGGGCGGACTGACAATTTGACATTAGCACAAGTTTTAAAAGATGGCAGTTTTTGACATTAGATTTTACTCTTCTCTTTTACTCAGTAACGAGTTTGACCCAAGATTACATTACAAAATAAAAACCCTTATATATTCCGATGATCACTGGTTTCTCCTCCAACTTTCCAAAGTTGGTTTTTTCTATCCAGAAGTTTCTTCTGATTAAAACCTGAGATAGGACCTCCTCAACTGAGGAAGAGTGCCCTTATACAAGGAACCCCTCTAAATTCATGTGTAATTTACAAGTTCAGGTCCTACTAGGAAAATTCACAGGATCACTGAGTAAGCTCTCAAGTGCTTGACTTAAGCATCTGAACATTTGAGGTGGAGGGAGACAGTGTAGCTCATTTTAAGTAGCAATTTCTGTAAGTCCCAGATGAGTATTCATGTGTAGGCAAGCCTCCATAAGAATTCCATCCCATTTGGAGATGACCCTGAAACCATTTTAGCCATGTCTCTTTCTGGGAAAATGTATGCCTTGTTTCCACTGACATTTTTTTTCCCCTAGGAACTGAGCCCACGTTTTGCTGATGCTTGGGTTCACTATTAGAAAGACTGTGACTGAATATGGTTTTAAGGTCACTCCTGCCTCACCCTAGCCTGTCCCTCCCTCTCTGCCTTGCAGATACTTGCCTGAGATCATGAATGACGGACTGACCAACCAGATCAACAACCCAGAGGTAGATGTGGACATCACACGACCCGACACGTTCATCAGGCAGCAGATCATGGCTCTCCGTGTGATGACCAACAAACTAAAGAATGCATACAATGGCAATGACGTCAACTTCCAGGACACAAGTAAGAAAGCCTTTATAACCACTCATAAACTCCAGAGTGAAAATCATAGAGAAAGTTATTCTGTAATTTGTGATTTTTTTTTTAATTTTTATTTTGTACTGGAGCATTGTTGTTTAGAAGGCTTTCTTGATGATTCAGTGGTAAAGAATCTACCTACCAGTGCAAGAGACTCAAGTTCAATCCCTGGGTCTTTGCTAAGATCTCCAGTCTCTACTGGTATAAATACACACAAACAGCTTAGGCAGTGGACATGGGGCGGACTGACAATTTGACATTAGCACAAGTTTTAAAAGATGGCAGTTTTTGACATTAGATTTTACTCTTCTCTTTTACTCAGTAACGAGTTTGACCCAAGATTACATTACAAAATAAAAACCCTTATATATTCCGATGATCACTGGTTTCTCCTCCAACTTTCCAAAGTTGGTTTTCTATCCAGAAGTTTCTTCTGATTAAAACCTGAGATAGGACCTCCTCAACTGAGGAAGAGTGCCCTTATACAAGGAACCCCTCTAAATTCATGTGTAATTTACAAGTTCAGGTCCTACTAGGAAAATTCACAGGATCACTGAGTAAGCTCTCAAGTGCTTGACTTAAGCATCTGAACATTTGAGGTGGAGGGAGACAGTGTAGCTCATTTTAAGTAGCAATTTCTGTAAGTCCCAGATGAGTATTCATGTGTAGGCAAGCCTCCATAAGAATTCCATCCCATTTGGAGATGACCCTGAAACCATTTTAGCCATGTCTCTTTCTGGGAAAATGTATGCCTTGTTTTCACTGACATTTTTTTTCCCCTAGGAACTGAGCCCACGTTTTGCTGATGCTTGGGTTCACTATTAGAAAGACTGTGACTGAATATGGTTTTAAGGTCACTCCTGCCTCACCCTAGCCTGTCCCTCCCTCTCTGCCTTGCAGATACTTGCCTGAGATCATGAATGACGGACTGACCAACCAGATCAACAACCCAGAGGTAGATGTGGACATCACACGACCCGACACGTTCATCAGGCAGCAGATCATGGCTCTCCGTGTGATGACCAACAAACTAAAGAATGCATACAATGGCAATGACGTCAACTTCCAGGACACAAGTAAGAAAGCCTTTATAACCACTCATAAACTCCAGAGTGAAAATCATAGAGAAAGTTATTCTGTAATTTGTGATTTTTTTTTTAATTTTTATTTTGTACTGGAGCATTGTTGTTTAGAAGGCTTTCTTGATGATTCAGTGGTAAAGAATCTACCTACCAGTGCAAGAGACTCAAGTTCAATCCCTGGGTCGGGAGATCCCCTGGAGAAAGAAATGGCAGCCCACTCCAGTGTTCTTGCCTGGGAAATCCCATGGACAAAAGAGCTGGGTGGGCTAGGGGCCATGGGGCTGCAAAGAGTCAGACACAGTTTAGCAACTAAACAACAGTAACAGAGCTGTTTAACCATGCCATCTTGGTTTTAGGTATACATCAAAATGATTTAGTTATGTACATGTATCTATTGTGTTTCAAAATCTTTTCCTGTTTAAGTTATTACAGAATATTGAGCAGCGTTCCCTGTGCTATACAGTAGGTCCTTTCTGGTTATTCATTTAAAATGGAGCAATGTGTAGATGGAGATCCCAAACACCCAAACTATCCCTCTCCCACTTCCCTTCATGGTAACTCTAAGTTCATTCTGAGTCTGTACATCTGTTTCTGTTTCATAAGTTTATCATGATTTTTCTGTAAGAGCAATGTGTACTTTGGCTCTTTTGTATCATTCTTACTCCATCTACAAAGCTCTTTTTAGTCCTTCGGGCAGAGAGCTCTGATCCCCAAACTTAGGGTACTACTATAATCACAGCTGCCCCTAAGGACTAGTTTCAATGACTGACATTCATCTATACCAAAGCTATGGCTGAGTGTCATCTGGCAGTTGATCCATTAACTGCAAAACAGCAAAGTCATGTTTTCCCTTCTCCCCTCCCATCAGCCTTTATGTCTCTGCCTCAAACTCCATGTTTCCTCCCAACCACCAAGATAAGAGTGTTGTCAAGATCGTTTATCCAGACAAGGCCGGGTGGGAATGCCTGTCTATCACTTATGAACTGAGGTTTTGAATAGATGCTCTCTCGAGTCTCATGTTCCTCTTCTATAGATTAGATGCATTCCTGAGTAAGGATTGTTCAGAGGTTCGTTTGAGGCCACGTGTAAGAGAGCTAAGATGACTGTCTGTGACGTCAACTTCCAGGACACAAGTAAGAAAGCCTTTATAACCACTCATAAACTCCAGAGTGAAAATCATAGAGAAAGTTATTCTGTAATTTGTGATTTTTTTTTTAATTTTTATTTTGTACTGGAGCATTGTTGTTTAGAAGGCTTTCTTGATGATTCAGTGGTAAAGAATCTACCTACCAGTGCAAGAGACTCAAGTTCAATCCCTGGGTCGGGAGATCCCCTGGAGAAAGAAATGGCAGCCCACTCCAGTGTTCTTGCCTGGGAAATCCCATGGACAAAAGAGCTGGGTGGGCTAGGGGCCATGGGGCTGCAAAGAGTCAGACACAGTTTAGCAACTAAACAACAGTAACAGAGCTGTTTAACCATGCCATCTTGGTTTTAGGTATACATCAAAATGATTTAGTTATGTACATGTATCTATTGTGTTTCAAAATCTTTTCCTGTTTAAGTTATTACAGAATATTGAGCAGCGTTCCCTGTGCTATACAGTAGGTCCTTTCTGGTTATTCATTTAAAATGGAGCAATGTGTAGATGGAGATCCCAAACACCCAAACTATCCCTCTCCCACTTCCCTTCATGGTAACTCTAAGTTCATTCTGAGTCTGTACATCTGTTTCTGTTTCATAAGTTTATCATGATTTTTCTGTAAGAGCAATGTGTACTTTGGCTCTTTTGTATCATTCTTACTCCATCTACAAAGCTCTTTTTAGTCCTTCGGGCAGAGAGCTCTGATCCCCAAACTTAGGGTACTACTATAATCACAGCTGCCCCTAAGGACTAGTTTCAATGACTGACATTCATCTATACCAAAGCTATGGCTGAGTGTCATCTGGCAGTTGATCCATTAACTGCAAAACAGCAAAGTCATGTTTTCCCTTCTCCCCTCCCATCAGCCTTTATGTCTCTGCCTCAAACTCCATGTTTCCTCCCAACCACCAAGATAAGAGTGTTGTCAAGATCGTTTATCCAGACAAGGCCGGGTGGGAATGCCTGTCTATCACTTATGAACTGAGGTTTTGAATAGATGCTCTCTCGAGTCTCATGTTCCTCTTCTATAGATTAGATGCATTCCTGAGTAAGGATTGTTCAGAGGTTCGTTTGAGGCCACGTGTAAGAGAGCTAAGATGAATGTCTGTGTGCCATGAGATCGATTGCATCGGGTCTCTCTTGAATCATGCACATACACCACATACACCACCCACAGGCGTTTGTACCTGACACCTAGAGTGAAAGACTAAAATACTGACATAGTGTCACACATGATGATTTCATTAATGATTACAAAATACCAGAAGTGATTTTGAAAAACTGTTAAACACACACTGAATGAAACTAACCCTGTTTGGATTTTGGTTTAGTGGTTTCTAGATGTATTACCTATAAAGGTAAGGGTTTGTTTGATTGGTTTTGGTTTTTTTCCACTTTGTTGCTTATTTTAAATACATATTCTTTTTTTTTTAGCAGAAAGGTTTTATTAGTGAATTGCCATACACTCTTTTTTTTTTTTTTTTTTGGCCACTTCTTTTAATCTTTAATTTATTTTTCTTTGTTCTTTGGCCTGTATGGGCCTCCCATCGCAGTGGCCTCTCGCACTGCAGAGCACCAGCTCTGGGCGCACGCACTTCAGAGCTCTGGCTTGGTAGTTGGACGCATCGGTCCAGCTGCTCCATGGCACATGGGATCCTCCCAGGCCAGGGATCAAACCAGCGCCCCTTACACTGCAAGGTGGTGTCCTTACCCACTGGACCACCAGGGAGGTCCTTAAATACATATTCTTATAGAGAGAGTTATTGGGAGAAGATTTCTTGAGTATAAGATATGGAGTTGTGAGGGCTCCCCTGGAGGTCCAGTGGGTAAAGAGTCCACTTTGCAGTGCAAGGGACACCGGTTCAATACCTGGCCTGGGAAGATCGCATGTGCCACAGAATGGCTGGACCAGTGTGTCCAATTACCGAGCCAGTGTTCTAGAGCACATGTGCCCAGAGCCAGTGCTCTGCAAGGAGAGGCCACTGCAACGGGAGGCCCACACGGACCAAAGAATAAAGATGGATGAAAACAAATAAAGGACCAATTTTTTTTTTTAAACCTTTATTTTGCTTTTAACGTTTACAGAGTTTTGTTGTTTACAGATATGTATGTTCCCAGATTAGTCATATGTATATCCCCCCTTCCCACCCTTCTCAACCATCATACAGCACCCCTGAAGGATCCCCTTTTCTCACAGAGCAATAACTATAGCTATTTTCTTCACTTATGATAGTACAGGCCTTCATACTACTTCCTTATGCCTCCCACCTTCTGTTCCTTCCCCACAGTGTCCATATGTCCACTGTCCATATCTGTCTTTCTGTCGCTTCACTGCATGTGCCATCATCACCATCCTACTAGATTCCATATATATGTGTTAATATACTATATCTGTCCTTCTCTTTCTGACTGACTTCACTTTTGATGATACGTTCTAGATCCAGCCACCTCATTAGGGCTGATTCTTCTGCATTTCTCTTTACAGCTGTGTAGTATTCCATTGTATATATGTACTAGAGCTTTTGGATCCATTCGTTCGTCAATGGGCATCTAGGTTCCTTCCATGTTCTAGCTATTGTATAGAGAGCTGCAATGAACATTGGGGTACAGGTGCTTCTTTCAGATTTGATTTCATCAGGGTATAAGCCTAAGAGTGGGATTGCTGGGTCATATGGTGCTTCTATTTTTAGTTTTTTAAGAAATCTCCAGACTGTCTTCCATAGAGGCTGTATCAATTTACACTCCCACCGTGTTCCCTTTTCTCCGCAGCCTCTCCAGCATTTATTGTCTGTCGATTTGTGGATGGCGGCCATTCTGACGGGTGTGAGGTGATATCTCATTGTAGTTTTGATTTGCATTTCTCAAATTATTAGTGAAGTTGAGCATTGTTTCATGTGCTTTTGGGCCATCTGTATGTCATCGTTGGAGAGGTGTCTGTTTAGGTCCTTTTCCCATTTTTTGATTGGGTTGTTCGTTTCTCCAGTGCTGAGTTGTCTGAGTTGCTTGTAGATTTTGGAGATTAATTCTTTGTCTGTTGTTTCATTTGCTATGATTTTCTCCCACTCTGTGGGCTGTCTGTTCAGCTTTTTTGTAATTTCTTTAGCTGTACAAAAGCTTTTAAGTTTCATGAGGTCCCACATGTTCATTTGTCTTTTTAGTTCCACTATTCTAGTAGGTGGGTCAGAGAAGATCTTGCTTTGATTGATGTCCTTGAGGGTTTTGCCTATATTCTCCTCTAAGAGTTTGATGGTTTCTGGCCTTACATTTAAGTCTTTAATCCATTTTGAGTTGATCTTTGTGCATGGTATCAGGGTATGTTCCAACTTCATTTTTTTGCATGTAGCTGTCCGATTTTCCCAGCACCATTTGTTGAAGAGGCTGTCTTTGTCCCATTTTATATGTTCACCTCCTTTGTCAAAAATGAGGTACCCATAGGTGCGTGGGTTTATCTCTGGGTTCTCTATCTTGTTCCATTGTTCGATATTTCTGTTTTTGTGCCAGTACCATACTGTCTTGAGGACTGTTGCTTTGTAGTAGAGTCTGAAGTTGGGGAGGCTGATCCCGCAAGCTCCATTCTTCTTCCTCAGGATTGCTTTGGCTATTCGAGGTCTTCTGTGTTTCCATATGAACTGTGTTATTCTTTGGTCTAGTTCTGTGAAGAATGTCATTGGAAGTTTGAGAGGGATCACATTGAATCTATAGATGACATTTGGTAGTATGGTCATTTTCACAATATTGATTCTTCCGACCCAGGAACATGGAATATCTCTCCATCTGTTTAAGTCTTCTTTAACGTCTCTCATGAGTGTCTTGTAATTTTCTGTGTACAGTTCTTTTGTTTCTTTTGGTAGGTTTATTCCTAGATATTTGATTCTTTTGGTTGCAATGGTGAAGGGGATTGCCTCTTTGATTTCGTTTTCTGATTTTTCATTGTTTGTGTATAGGAATGCCAGTGATTTCTGTGTGTTGATTCTGTATCCTGCGACTTTGCTGAATTCGCTGATTAACTCTAGTAGTTTTGTAATAGTGTCTTTCGGATTTTCTATGTATAATATCATGTCATCTGCAAATAGAGAGAGTTTGACTTCTTCTTTTCCAATCTGGATTCCTTTGATTTCTTTCTCTTCTCTTATTGCTGTTGCTAGAACTTCCAGGACTATGTTGAATAGTAGTGGTGAAAGTGGACACTCTTGTTCCTGATCTTAGAGGAAATGCTTTCAGTTTTTCGCCATTGAGGATAATGTTCGCTGTGGGCTTCTCATATATGGCTTTCACTATGTTAAGATAAGTTCCTTGTATGCCCATTTTTTGAAGAGTTTTTATCATACATGGATGCTGTACTTTGTCAAAGGCTTTTTCTGCATCTATTGAGATGATCATGTGATTTTTGTCTCTAATTTGTTGATATAAGGACCAATTTTTAAAAAAAGAAGCTAAAAAAAAAAAAGATGTGGAGTTGCCAGTGATGCTATAAATTGGTTACTGAAGCAAGAGATGATGGTGTTTACTTGAAATAATGAGATAGAAAACAGTAAAAAGAAAATATGAAAGAAGTGAAAGATTCAAGGTGATGTGTGGCAGTAAACAACAAAACTCTGTAAAAAAAAAAAAAAAAGAAATTACAAAAAAAAAAGAAAGAAGTTACAGATGGGGGACCTGAAGACATCTGAGTCTTAACCATCATTCTACTGAGCTGGCCCCTGCAGAAAATTTTTAAAGTGTAATTCCACTTGAAATAACCCAGAAAATAACTTTCTAAGTGTAGGATCATCACCAACCTGATAAACTATCAGCAAACTTTCTCAGTCCTTCCAGTATTTCTCTTACTCTTTGCTAAATGTCTTATTTTCTCTTCAAAAGAAAAAATTACATGAGATTTTAGCTTTTGGTATATCTCCCTTGCTCATTTCTTAGCTTCATGCCTCTCAATTTATCTTTTCTATCTTCTCTAACAAAGCACTTTGTTATCTGGAGAATGACAATTAGAGTAAATACTTCAAGATACATAAGAATTAGTTGATGTTGACCTTGGTTTTCTCCCCTCTCTGACCTAAAGAGATTGTATACATGTCAATCTACAAAGCTTAGGGCATGTTCTGGAGGAGACATCTTGCTCCATTTCTCCTAAAAAGAAAATAAAACTCAGCAGCACTTAAGAGCAACATTTTGGGGCTTCTCTGGTGGTCCAGTGGGTAAAGAGTCCACCTTGCAATGCAAGGGGCACCAATTCGATCCCTGGCCCAGGAAGATCCCATGTGCTGTTGAGCGGCCGGACAGGTGTGTCCAATTGTGAGCCAGCACTCTGGAACACATGCACCCAGAGCCAGTGCTCTGCAATGAGAGAGGCCACTGCAATGGGAGGCCCATACAGGCCGAAGAATAAATATGGATGAAAATCAATAAATTTTTAAAAAGGCCAAAATTTAAAAAAGAGAGAGGGAGGAAATAACAAGGATAAAAAGGCCAAAAAGAAAGAGAGAGCGTATCATTTTGCTCTAATCTCAGCACCAAATCGGGTTTCCTATTTTAGAATGAAAGTGAAAGTGTCAGTCACTCAGTCATGTCCAATTCTTTGCAACCCCATGGACTGTTGCCCACCAGGCTCCTCTGTCCATGGGATTTCCCAGGCAAGAATACTAGGGTGGATGGCCATTTCTTTCTCCAAGGGATCTTCCTGATTCAGGGGTCAAACCCAGGTTTCCTACATTGCAACAGAATTCTTTACCATCTAAGCCACCAGGGAAGCTTATTTTAAGACAGTGTCTGTCATATAAACCATTATCACAGCTTATAGTCATCATCATCCTTATTGCTTCTAACATTTTAAAAACTTGCCTGTTAAATACCTGCATTTCTGATTCCTTTTCAGAAAGATGGGGCCATTATTTTTCTCAGCTAAAATTTCCTGTCATTATTTGCTTACCAGATTTTCAGTATTCTAAATTGCCTCAATAGTATCTCTGTAAAGGTTATATTACTTCTTGCTTGTAATACCTATGTTTAGAACAATTCCCTTAGCAATTGTGATACCTCTGAGTTAAATTAATGGGCATTTTCCCCCTTGTAAAGACCACTAAAGATAAATTAGAGAAAATGTTATGAACCTGGTCTAGTGTATTCAAGTGCTCTCATGTGGTAGTTTAGATGTCCCATTAAGAAAACAAAAATTGCACTGGGACTTCCCTAGTGAGCCAGTGGTTAAGATACTGCACTTCCACTGCAGGGTGTATGGTTCAAGTCCTGGTCAGGGAACTAAGATCCTGCATGTGTTATGTTTTTGCAGTGTGACCAAAAAAAATAGATAGATAGATATAGAATATAGATGTTTTAATAAATAAATAAAATTGCATGGAGTTGAGCCTTGCTTATGCAGGAGGAAGCATTGGAAGAGTGCCCTGACTTTGCTTAAGTACCACTGTCTAGCAGCCAAGATGGTACCAGCCTTTTAGGAGCAGCTCAACATGTACATCACCATTTCAGACCAGCAGGGAAGCGTTTAGGCCTATTGAATGGACTCATCAAACAAATGGATGAAATAGCAAATGTCATTATGAAGTTTACAATTTCCTAAGGCCTCCCAGGAACATTATTTCATTTGTAACAGTTCTGTGACATAGATAGGATTATTCTCGTTTTTGAAGGAAATGGCTACCCACTCCAGTATTTTTGCCTGAAGAATTCCATGGTTTATCCATGGGGTCACAGTGAGTCAAACACAACTGAGAGAATTTCACTTTCACTTTACCTGAGACCCAAATCTGAGACACGTGGATGGCCATTTCTTTCTCCAAGGGATCTTCCTGATTCAGGGGTCAAACCCAGGTTTCCTACATTGCAACAGAATTCTTTACCATCTAAGCCACCAGGGAAGCTTATTTTAAGACAGTGTCTGTCATATAAACCATTATCACAGCTTATAGTCATCATCATCCTTATTGCTTCTAACATTTTAAAAACTTGCCTGTTAAATACCTGCATTTCTGATTCCTTTTCAGAAAGATGGGGCCATTATTTTTCTCAGCTAAAATTTCCTGTCATTATTTGCTTACCAGATTTTCAGTATTCTAAATTGCCTCAATAGTATCTCTGTAAAGGTTATATTACTTCTTGCTTGTAATACCTATGTTTAGAACAATTCCCTTAGCAATTGTGATACCTCTGAGTTAAATTAATGGGCATTTTCCCCCTTGTAAAGACCACTAAAGATAAATTAGAGAAAATGTTATGAACCTGGTCTAGTGTATTCAAGTGCTCTCATGTGGTAGTTTAGATGTCCCATTAAGAAAACAAAAATTGCACTGGGACTTCCCTAGTGAGCCAGTGGTTAAGATACTGCACTTCCACTGCAGGGTGTATGGTTCAAGTCCTGGTCAGGGAACTAAGATCCTGCATGTGTTATGTTTTTGCAGTGTGACCAAAAAAAATAGATAGATAGATATAGAATATAGATGTTTTAATAAATAAATAAAATTGCATGGAGTTGAGCCTTGCTTATGCAGGAGGAAGCATTGGAAGAGTGCCCTGACTTTGCTTAAGTACCACTGTCTAGCAGCCAAGATGGTACCAGCCTTTTAGGAGCAGCTCAACATGTACATCACCATTTCAGACCAGCAGGGAAGCGTTTAGGCCTATTGAATGGACTCATCAAACAAATGGATGAAATAGCAAATGTCATTATGAAGTTTACAATTTCCTAAGGCCTCCCAGGAACATTATTTCATTTGTAACAGTTCTGTGACATAGATAGGATTATTCTCGTTTTTGAAGGAAATGGCTACCCACTCCAGTATTTTTGCCTGAAGAATTCCATGGTTTATCCATGGGGTCACAGTGAGTCAAACACAACTGAGAGAATTTCACTTTCACTTTACCTGAGACCCAAATCTGAGACACAGGGTTTAAGAAACATAAACCAAGCAATCAGAAGTAGGAATAAAGTGGGCTCAGAAGGCATTCTGGGCAGGCAGAGAATATGCCAAGCTGAGACACCACACTACGTGGATAAGTGGGCATTGGTTTTAAGCAGGGAATGGCAAACTTTTTCTGTAAATAGCCACATATTAAATATATTCAACTTGGAAGGCCATCCATGAGTGCAGAACTAAACAATCCATAAGTGAATGAGCATGGCTGTGTTTCACTATAACTTTACATGCAGACATTGAGGTTTAGATTTCAGATATATGCTAATTACATATCACAAAGTATTATTCCTCATTTGTTTTATTTTTTCAAACACTTGAGTATATAAAAACCATTCTTGGGATTATGCAAAGTCATTTTTGGGAGCTATAAAAAAACAAGCAGCAGGCATAGTTTGTCAACCTAAGGTCGAGTCAGAATCCATCCTTGCACATAAAAGAAGGACAGTGGTGGGAAAAGTTGCCAGAAACAATAATAAGCGGCTGTGCCTTCCACAGCCGTGTGCTCTGATTTCTTACTTTGATTGTTGGTTTTCCTCTTCAGTGTTTTCCTTTAAAATATCCTTTCAAAATCCTTTCTAAAATATGATATCTGCTGAGAACAATGGCTCTGAGTTTTGAAAAAGAGCAAAAAATGAAATTTTTTAACGTAATTGAAATGTTGGCCAGAATAAGAAATCCAGTTCAGATTCCATCATGGTGGGTATGGCCTCCCATTGGTCTGGGATTCTCTTTTTTTTTTCCAGTTGGATAACTCTGGATATCAATTAATACTATGTTTCAAATGTCTGTTGTTGCTCAACTGTTTGTGACCCCGTGGACTGCTGCACACCAGGCTTCCCTGTCCTTCACTGTCTCCCAGAGTTTGCTCAAACTCATGTCCATTGAGTCGATGATGTCATTCAACCATCTCATCCTCTGTCACCCTCTTCTCCTCCTGCCCTCGATCTTTCCCAGCATCAGGGTCTTTTCTAATGAGTCGTCCCTTTGTATCAAGTGGCTGAAGTATTGGAGCTTCAGCTTCAGCATCTGTCCTTCTAATGAATATTCAGGGTTGATTTCCTTTAGGATTGACTGGTTTGATCTCCTTACTGTCCAGGGAATTTTCAAGAGTCTTCCCCAGCACTACGATTGGGAAACATCAGTTCTTCAGCATTCATCTTTTTTATGGTCCAACTCTCACATCCATACGTGACTACTGGAAAAACCATAGCTTTGACTACGTGGACATTTGTCAACAAACTGATGTCTCTGCTTTTTATTTAGAAACAGTTCACCCACCTGTCACAAACCTGTGTGTTAAAAAAATTAATGGGGTGGGGTAGGGGGCCATGGATGAGGAGATGTCCTCTTTCACCAACATGCCCAAATCTCTTGTGTGCCTCCACTCTTTCCTCGTTTGAGAGTAACTCCCCTTTTCAATCTGTCCACACCAGGTGACGAATCCAGTGGCTCGGGGAGTGGCAGTGGGTGTATGGATGACGTGTGTCCTACAGAGTTTGAGTTTGTCACCACAGAGGCCCCTGCGGTGGATCCCGACCGAAGAGAAGTAGACTCGTCCGCAGCTCAGCCGGACCACTCCCTGCTCTCAGGGTCTCTCGTCTGCATCGCCCTGGCCTTACAGAGACTGTGCAGATAATCCTGGGCGTCCGGTCAGATGAAACTGCATTTTCGCTATTGGAACGGCCAACTCACTTCTTTTCTTACACTCTTGGACAATGGACCATGCCACAAAAACTTACCGTTTTCTGAGAAGAGGGCAGTACTGCACTCTGCCTCCCTTTTTGTTTTCCCAAAGAGTACCCGGCGCCAGACAGGACTGCTTCCTCTTTCCTTCCGCAATCTGTGGGGACCTTGTTTATTCTAGAAAATTCTTACTCAAATCTTTCGTACCAGGAGATTTTTCTTACCTTCATTTGCTTTTATGCTGCAGAAGTAAAGGAAGCTGAAGTTGTGAGTTTGTGTTCCCCATTTAAGAAGAAAACAAGAAGAAAAAAATCATTTTCCTTGGAAGATCAGGCCAAACCCCAAGACAACTGCATTTTCAACAAAGAAGCAAACAAGAGAGAAATAACGAGCTTTAATGCTGTGAATTTGGCATTGCCAGCCAGGTCCCAGTGTAAGCGTTTCAGTAACAAATCAGGTTTACAAAATGCTTATGGGGAGAAAGTCTGACATTTTTTTTCATGTCGTGAAAATGTCCTGTTGTCTTGGAGGTCTTGCATGCCAACCACACAGTGCCCCAACTGATTTGGAGGTACTGAGTAAATTTAGAATTTCATCTTTAATATGAGCGCAAAATTTGCTACAGCTCAGCACCTCTGTCAGCCTGCCCGGTTTCAATTTCAATAATGGCACCATTTTTCTTAATTCTTTTAATGTCTGTCCACTGTATCCAGTTGGCACAGATTTTTCGCTTCCTCTTCCGTTACTAGTGGACACCCACATGAACTCATCCCCCTCAAGGGTCTGAAATGAAAACAATTGTCAACAATGCAATCGCTTTGCTTTAGCCACAGGCTGGACATGAATAAGATGGTTCTGCCCTGTGCTCATTACCCTCCCCAAAGACAAGTTCTTTTAACGAACTGAGGAGCAATTAGATCCATAAGTGAGTTTTCATTTTTGACTATTAGCTTTGTGTCAGTTGGTTTCTGCATCACAAGGGCATTTTCTCTGCATCGCCCTGGCCTTACAGAGACTGTGCAGATAATCCTGGGCGTCCGGTCAGATGAAACTGCATTTTCGCTATTGGAACGGCCAACTCACTTCTTTTCTTACACTCTTGGACAATGGACCATGCCACAAAAACTTACTGTTTTCTGAGAAGAGGGCAGTACTGCACTCTGCCTCCCTTTTTGTTTTCCCAAAGAGTACCCGGCGCCAGACAGGACTGCTTCCTCTTTCCTTCCGCAATCTGTGGGGACCTTGTTTATTCTAGAAAATTCTTACTCAAATCTTTCGTACCAGGAGATTTTTCTTACCTTCATTTGCTTTTATGCTGCAGAAGTAAAGGAATCTCAAGTTGTGAGTTTTTTTTCCCCATTTAAAAAGAAAACAAGAAGAAAAAAATCATTTTCCTTGGAAGATCAGGCCAAACCCCAAGACAACTGCATTTTCAACAAAGAAGCAAACAAGAGAGAAATAACGAGCTTTAATGCTGTGAATTTGGCATTGCCAGCCAGGTCCCAGTGTAAGCGTTTCAGTAACAAATCAGGTTTACAAAATGCTTATGGGGAGAAAGTCTGACATTTTTTTTCATGTCGTGAAAATGTCCTGTTGTCTTGGAGGTCTTGCATGCCAACCACACAGTGCCCCAACTGATTTGGAGGTACTGAGTAAATTTAGAATTTCATCTTTAATATGAGCGCAAAATTTGCTACAGCTCAGCACCTCTGTCAGCCTGCCCGGTTTCAATTTCAATAATGGCACCATTTTTCTTAATTCTTTTAATGTCTGTCCACTGTATCCAGTTGGCACAGATTTTTCGCTTCCTCTTCCGTTACTAGTGGACACCCACATGAACTCATCCCCCTCAAGGGTCTGAAATGAAAACAATTGTCAACAATGCAATCGCTTTGCTTTAGCCACAGGCTGGACATGAATAAGATGGTTCTGCCCTGTGCTCATTACCCTCCCCAAAGACAAGTTCTTTTAACGAACTGAGGAGCAATTAGATCCATAAGTGAGTTTTCATTTTTGACTATTAGCTTTGTGTCAGTTGGTTTCTGCATCACAAGGGCATTCTCTTACAAAATAACTCACAACAATGACAAAAAAATCAAGACAAAAAAAGAGATATATATATATAGTATTGACATGGAGATTTCTTTCACTTTTTTAGTCTTAGTAGGATCATCTATTTTTATATCTATATATATATAAATCACAGATTTTAACTTCTTAATTCCAAGCTCAGGGTTGACACACCTTTGTAACGAAAATGTTTTGTCAACCATCTCTTCTTGTTTTGTGCTGCTCAGAGAAAGGATTCCTCAATGATCTGTGAGCACCAAGAATCAAGAAAGAGAACTTTTTACGTATCTAACTGTCCATTTATTCGAAGTTTGCCAGGGCACACCCTTCTTGCATGAGCGTGCTTTGTCCTGGGTGCTCCAGAGTGTACGGAACTCATGGGCAGAGCCATGAGTGTCCAGAACTGTACCAGTCATGGAAACTGTATGTGCAAGGAATGTGTTATTCACTCGAAACCATTGCTTTTAGTACAACGCCTTCAGCCTAGGATTCCTGCTTGGCACTTGGAGAGATGTCCTAATTCGAGAGGCCGATTTAGAGCCTAACTATTCCACCAGACCTGCCAAAGCCAGGCATGATGCTCCCCTTGACAGAGAGAAGCAAAATAAACCAAACTGGGGCTTTACTAATACAGTTGGCTATCCATGTTTTTTTGGTTTTGGTTTTGGTTTATTTTGGCTTTTTAGGATGCTTCCGGGGTTGGGAAAAGTAATGTTTCAAGACACGATAGTATACCAGTCACATTAACTAACCCATTGGCAGTCAAGACACATAAATGGTAAATTTTTTTTAATCTCTGTAACTCATCAAAATTTTAATTAGCTATTGATTTAGTCGTCACACTTAAGTAGAACACATTTGGCACAATAGAATTAAGTATACGTGAGCACTTTTGCAAAACTGAAAGTATTTAGAAGCATCTATTGCTATTATATACCTAACAAAATATGGAACATAGGATTCTGAGAGACTTTGTGGCATCTTTTCATTTAAATCTTTATGAAATTAACCCTCTAATTCAGCATTCCATACTTCTAGAAAACCTGTTCATTTCACTGACAAACTTCAACTTCCTAGCACCAATTACACATAAAACATCTCTATGAAGGACCAGTCATTTATGTTGCTCACTGCATTGTATGTTCAGAAATCAGTATTGTCTTTCTCCAGGAATTAAGGTGCAATACGAATTAAATAATCTTGATTTTCCAGACTATTTGACTCATAACATGTTTTTATAGCTTTAAACTCCAAGTCTTTCCTTTGAAAAGTATTTCTGCATTGTTTTCTGTGAAATAGATCAGAACGTCTTGTTTTCCCTGTGCTTCCACCCACTCCCTGAGGGGTTTGTGCATGTGTGTGAATACACCTTATATTAATGAATGTGAACCCATGTTCTGTACACACTAAACCCACCAATAATATATAAATGCCTGCTTCATTTGTTGCCACACCTCCATTATCAATATTATTCATATTGGTGAGCTATAGTTATCTATATGAGCAAGGCAGAGAGCTGACATCACTATCAGTTAATGATGCCACAGAAATAGTCACCTGCATGGATGTGGTCAAAATATTATTGAAATTGTACTTCCTGCTTTTTATTATCAGCCCGCCCCATCTATCATTTTTCAGCCTAATTTAACCTGAGAATTTTTTGTGTCCTAAGGGAAGTAGTTTGATCTAGTTAATCCATTTCAGAAGGTATTGTGGAATTTCCCCCTCCCCTTCACCAGATTAATTTCTCTCACTTTAGCATAGTGATAGAGAATGTGATTATGCTCCCTTGTTTTTCTTGATCTGTCCTCACTTGCTTTGATGTCACCTACATTCTATAATCACATCATAACCTCTGTTATGAGTAGAGAGGAACAGACTCACTGAAATCGGACGCTAGGAACGGTTGGGTGATGCTCATAACTGCAAACATTTAGCTTATTGAAGTGCCTCTATTTACATGTTCTTTAGTTATAATATGTATTTTTCTAACAGAAATACACGTCTGTAATTGGTGTATATTATACTTTGTATATGTTTTAACAAAAGTGAAACAGAGGCTAACGTCTTTAGCAGAGAAGAATGGATTGCAAATTCATGAGTTCGAGCTCAACTTATGGTTCTTTGTTGAAGGACAGACACAATGACCTTCTCTCATTTGAACGCAGGTCAAATCGGGACTTTGATTAGAGCCATTACAGAACAGCATGAGGACTGGCCATCTGACTCCCTTACAGGGACTTAACCAGATCATTATCTTGTACTGCTTGCTCTTATTGTAAGGAATAGAAAATACTACTTTGTCTACACTGAAAAAACACAATTATTCATTGACAAACCACAGTAATGATAAAAGTAGCATTCTGTAAAACAAACACACTGAAAATATTATTGGAAGCAGAACCCTGATATTTAATTTATATTCCCTGCTTCAGACATTAGCCTACTTAAATTCTTTAGCCATTACATACATGTCTTGGCTACACACTGAACACCAACTAAAGTCCCCAAGGAGAAATAAAATCTTAGCAAATTCCTGAGTTGTGGTTCTTGTATTACTTCTCTTTGCAAGGCTAATTATCAGTTGGTTGAATGAATGGTGGTAGGATTAGCACATGCAAGTTTTGACATATCCAAAACTTGCAGAAATTCAAACTCATTTTCATTGACTTAGAGTCACTAACAAATCTGACTTCTAACTCTGAAAAAAAAGGAGGAGACGGAGAGTTTAGCTTTGCCAACAGAAGAGTAACAAGACCATAACTTATAAATTTGCAATGTGTTCCTCCTCAGTGGAGACATTAGCCAGTGTTTAGTTTTAGGCCACGTTCTACAAAGACAGTATTGAGTTGTACGCATCCTGGAGCCTTGCTCTTCAAACACTGTTTGCCACAGCCTGGGACTCAGCCTAGCCTGGGGCCATTGGAACCTCAGTGAGGGTTGCGTAGGTCCTGGAATCTGACATTGCCTTGTAATGAGGTACTTCGATGAAAAGACACCTCAAGTTGGCATAGAGTGAGGTCTCTGTGTGCATATACATAATATATATGCAGGACAAACGTGTGCACCAATTGGACCTAAAATTTGATGTGACTGTCAAATGAATATGATTTGGGTTAAGATATTTCTGATTTGGATAGAAAATTGCTATTAATCTTGTATTAAAATAGTTTTTAAAAATCCACCAGTGCCCTTTCTGCATTTTCTTAATTATT
Organism: Tragulus kanchil; assembly: GCA_022376925.1. Classification (NCBI taxonomy): domain Eukaryota; kingdom Metazoa; phylum Chordata; class Mammalia; order Artiodactyla; family Tragulidae; genus Tragulus; species Tragulus kanchil. Next base: position 17,550,614 of record JAIOJX010000003.1, on the reverse strand, counting down.
GTCGGAGTCTAAATTTCAGGGCTTTCATATTTTTGTTTGTTTGTTTGAGAAGTTTTTAGAAGCTGTAATGTTTTTAAAAAAGAAAACAAGAGAAAGAACCATAGGTTAAATTAACCCCCCACCCCACCGAAGTACACTTGGCATTTGAACTCAAGGACTTAACCAATCTTTAGAGTTTTCCACATGTGTATGGAAGATACAATACCTCTCTTCTTTTGTGTCAGTTTCTTCTCTAAAATAAAATTCAGTAGCTTGAAACAGATGTCAATACCTTATAAATGAGGTTAGAAAAATAATATGTAAAAGAATTAATAATTTTCCAAATTTATCAAATTGCCTTGCTTGTTTATTTCTGAAAGTTTCCATGCTCTCAGGAATGCTACATACTGTATAGCATGTTGAAGATTCATTGAGCATATTTTTATTAAACTCCTACTTGATGCTAAACCTGGTCTAGGTGCCAGTCGCTGGTTGTCAAAACCACCAGCTGAGAGGGATTCATTCTTTTCTACAGTTATTCATGGTTATTATAAATATATCACTTTTTTCAAAAATGCTCTTTTAAATAAAGAACCTTATATAAATAAAGTGATCACAAATATAAAATTGAACTGTAAGCAACATTATCATTTAGCTCACATTATTACTATGTTGATTTATATTTAAAAAAGTGTTTTCTACAAAACAGTTAACTTTAGGATGGTGGTGGTATTTAGTTGCTAAGTCATGTCCAACGCTTTTGAGACTCCATGAACTGTAGCCCGCCAGGCTCCTCTGTGCATGGGATTTCCCAGGCAAGGATATTGGAGTGAATTGCTGTTTCCTTTTCCAGAGGATCTTCCTGACCAAGGGATCAGACCCAACCCATGTCTCCTGCATTGACTGGGAAGCCCAACTTTTGATAATTCCATCAAAATATAGAAAACCAGAATATAGCAAATTCTATTTGGAAATAAACCAAAATCAATGTCATCTAAAAGAAAAAATTTTCAAAGGGCTTCAAAAAGATAATAAATCCACCAGTGCCCTTTCTGCATTTTCTTAATTATTGTCGGAGTCTAAATTTCAGGGCTTTCATATTTTTGTTTGTTTGTTTGAGAAGTTTTTAGAAGCTGTAATGTTTTTAAAAAAGAAAACAAGAGAAAGAACCATAGGTTAAATTAACCCCCCACCCCACCGAAGTACACTTGGCATTTGAACTCAAGGACTTAACCAATCTTTAGAGTTTTCCACATGTGTATGGAAGATACAATACCTCTCTTCTTTTGTGTCAGTTTCTTCTCTAAAATAAAATTCAGTAGCTTGAAACAGATGTCAATACCTTATAAATGAGGTTAGAAAATAATATGTAAAAGAATTAATAATTTTCCAAATTTATCAAATTGCCTTGCTTGTTTATTTCTGAAAGTTTCCATGCTCTCAGGAATGCTACATACTGTATAGCATGTTGAAGATTCATTGAGCATATTTTTATTAAACTCCTACTTGATGCTAAACCTGGTCTAGGTGCCAGTCGCTGGTTGTCAAAACCACCAGCTGAGAGGGATTCATTCTTTTCTACAGTTATTCATGGTTATTATAAATATATCACTTTTTTCAAAAATGCTCTTTTAAATAAAGAACCTTATATAAATAAAGTGATCACAAATATAAAATTGAACTGTAAGCAACATTATCATTTAGCTCACATTATTACTATGTTGATTTATATTTAAAAAAGTGTTTTCTACAAAACAGTTAACTTTAGGATGGTGGTGGTATTTAGTTGCTAAGTCATGTCCAACGCTTTTGAGACTCCATGAACTGTAGCCCGCCAGGCTCCTCTGTGCATGGGATTTCCCAGGCAAGGATATTGGAGTGAATTGCTGTTTCCTTTTCCAGAGGATCTTCCTGACCAAGGGATCAGACCCAACCCATGTCTCCTGCATTGACTGGGAAGCCCAACTTTTGATAATTCCATCAAAATATAGAAAACCAGAATATAGCAAATTCTATTTGGAAATAAACCAAAATCAATGTCATCTAAAAGAAAAAATTTTCAAAGGGCTTCAAAAAAAGATAATAAATCCACAGCCACTTTTATCAACAATATTTATTTTAATTTGCCCTTTGGATAAATGTGTAGTCAAAATATACACGCAAATATAAAAGATGACATTGATTTTTCAGAAACTAACTTGCGAAATAGCTAGAAAGATACAGCCACAATTCTGTCTGTTCAAACAGACATTCCCAATTCATTTACTACAAATACATCTCCATTCCACAGACACATTTATTTGTGGATATAAACATGTAGCCAAATGTATTTTGTCGGCTCACAAATGGAGCATACAGCAAAGCCAGGAGGAACTAGATACTGGCTTTTGTAGTTTGCACACCTTGAAATCGAAAGTAGAGCAAGTAAATGAAAATTTTACCCGGCGAGTGTTCAAGTTTGGAGAGTGGCAGAAAGAAGACAAACAAACTAGACTCAAGGCGAGTGGAGGAGTATTTACCTTGAATAAAGCCAGCTGCTCTTCTATAGGAACTGTCTGCGGAGTTTTAAAAGAAAAGAAAGCAACTGACTTAGGCAATAGCTGGCATCCATTCTTCCAAGAAAGATGAACACTAATATGCCAGACACAGTTCTGGGTACCAAGCAAGACACCAGAAAGAACTGAGACAGAACACTTCTTTGGAGGTCCAGAGGTTCAGAATCTGCCTGCCAATGTAGAGGACAAGGGTTTGATCCCCGGCTTGGGAAGATTCCATGTGCAGAGGAGCAACTAAGTCCGTGTGCCATAACTACTAAACCCAAAGTGCTCTAGAGCACTGGAGAATGCTCGTGTGCAATAACGAAGACCCAGAGCAGCCAAAATAGACACAAAAACATAATTTAAAAAACTATTGGAAAAGAACTCAGAGAGACCAGCTAATGATTAGGGAGGACATGCCCTTGGAGGCCAGAGATCCAGGAGAGCCCCAGGTGATACTCAGGCTCAAATGACAGGAGGAACTGTTTCCCTATTGGAGTGAATTGCTGCTTTTCCAGAGGATCTTCCTGACCAAGGGATCAGACCCAACCCATGTCTCCTGCATTGACTGGGAAGCCCAACTTTTGATAATTCCATCAAAATATAGAAAACCAGAATATAGCAAATTCTATTTGGAAATAAACCAAAATCAATGTCATCTAAAAGAAAAAATTTTCAAAGGGCTTCAAAAAAAGATAATAAATCCACAGCCACTTTTATCAACAATATTTATTTTAATTTGCCCTTTGGATAAATGTGTAGTCAAAATATACACGCAAATATAAAAGATGACATTGATTTTTCAGAAACTAACTTGCGAAATAGCTAGAAAGATACAGCCACAATTCTGTCTGTTCAAACAGACATTCCCAATTCATTTACTACAAATACATCTCCATTCCACAGACACATTTATTTGTGGATATAAACATGTAGCCAAATGTATTTTGTCGGCTCACAAATGGAGCATACAGCAAAGCCAGGAGGAACTAGATACTGGCTTTTGTAGTTTGCACACCTTGAAATCGAAAGTAGAGCAAGTAAATGAAAATTTTACCCGGCGAGTGTTCAATTTTGGGAGAGTGGCAGAAAGAAGACAAACAAACTAGACTCAAGGCGAGTGGAGGAGTATTTACCTTGAATAAAGCCAGCTGCTCTTCTATAGGAACTGTCTGCGGAGTTTTAAAAGAAAAGAAAGCAACTGACTTAGGCAATAGCTGGCATCCATTCTTCCAAGAAAGATGAACACTAATATGCCAGACACAGTTCTGGGTACCAAGCAAGACACCAGAAAGAACTGAGACAGAACACTTCTTTGGAGGTCCAGAGGTTCAGAATCTGCCTGCCAATGTAGAGGACAAGGGTTTGATCCCCGGCTTGGGAAGATTCCATGTGCAGAGGAGCAACTAAGTCCGTGTGCCATAACTACTAAACCCAAAGTGCTCTAGAGCACTGGAGAATGCTCGTGTGCAATAACGAAGACCCAGAGCAGCCAAAATAGACACAAAAACATAATTTAAAAAAAACTATTGGAAAAAGAACTCAGAGAGACCAGCTAATGATTAGGGAGGACATGCCCTTGGAGGCCAGAGATCCAGGAGAGCCCCAGGTGATACTCAGGCTCAAATGACAGGAGGAAGGTGCCAGGTGGCAGACCTGGGGACAGAGATGGCCAGGCAGAGTCAAACCGAATGGGAGAATCTCAACCCAGAAATGAGTGTGGCTGAAGAGCAGTCAGTGAGATCTGGGATGGTGGGAGACGGTTGAAGACTTAAACAGAGGAAGCCATGCTAGCTTTATAGCCAAAAGTCTGGCCTTTACCACCTAGTGAAGTCAGAGCCCTAAAAAGACCCATCTCTATTTACACAGTGGCCCTTCTGGTGGTACTTATTAGTATTCAAAGGCACATTTTAGCCAAGAACTATGCTAAGGTCTTCATGTACTGGATCTTTATAGAATCTCTACGATGTAGAAATAATAATGCTTGCCTTATACTGAATAAAATGAAACACAGTGAGATTAATTAACTTGCCCAGCCACACAGGTCACAGTAGGAACTGTAACAAGTAGGCAGAGGCACAGGTTCAATTCCTGGATCAGGAAGACCCCGGGAGGAGGGCATGGTAACCCACTCCATATTTCTTGCCTGAAGAGTCCCCATGAACAGAGGAGCCTGGCAGTCTACAGTCTTTAGGGTCGCAGAAGTGACCTAGCCACACATCCATCAGTGAATGAATGAATGGATGAAGAAAGTGTGGCATTTACATACAATGGAACACTAGTCCACCTTAAAAAAAGAAGAAAACCCTTTCATATACTACCAAACGATGAAACTGGAGAACCTTATGCTGAGTGAAATAAACCCAGTCACAAAAATAACAAATGAACAGTGACTTCCAGGCACTGTGGGATCTAGTGGGAAAGGGAGTCACTGTTTAAAGAGTTCAGTTTTGCAAGATGGCAAATCTCCATAAATCTGCTGCTCAAGAAGATGCGTGTACTGTTTTACCCACTTACAAATTATTAAGATGGTAAATTTTATGCTATGTGGTCTTCACCACAATATAAACAGATAAGTAGAGAGAAACAGAAGAGTGCATGTGCCCTGATTCAAGGAAGTGCAGGGTCTAATGTCAGTGTGGGAATACAGAACAAACTCTTCAACGGCTGAATGTATAACTGCTGAGATAAATGTGATAAGGCTTTTGCCATTCACCGTGGAGTAAAGAGAGAGGCAGAGGGTCCTGTGGAAAGAGAACTGGTTTAAAGAAAGACAAGGCGAGAAACCTCAGAGGAACTGTGCACACTGAATGATTGACTACTCTTCTCCCCTCATGAGGTTTAAATAAGAAGCCTCAAATTCCCAAATTGTCCGACTAAGTCCCAGTTATACATGTTGTTCCAATGTAATTATTAATAGCATCCCTTCTCCCTCTCTGGAGAGCGTCACTGGTTTGGATGATAAATTGCATGGTCATCCTCAGTATGAATAATGATTATTCACAAGATCCATTTGCACTCAAAAGCACATGACACCTTACAATTTTTCAAAATATTCACCAGGCTGAAGATATATTGGCTAACATTACTGACAAATAAGCTTCCCAGTTAAATTCACCCTTGCCTACTTCTATTGAAAGACATCTGGAATCAGAATCAAGAATCCAAAAATAACTCTGACGTCATCAAGTACACCACATAACCCCAGCTCACAATGGCCCACCTCTGAACATCTCAAAATGGACCATATTTTGAACTGAATCCCAGGGGAATGAGCCCTCCTGCTTTTCTATAATTTTGCTGGACTTTGACGACTGACAAATGGAGCTGCCCCAGAAGCTGTCTTCTGGTTCCATTAGCTGCTCCTGGAAGGATCCAGTTGGAGGCATGTTTTCTCCGTTTGCCATCTTAGCAGCCTCCAAACAAGCACAATCATTACCTTTTGTTTCCTTCATTCACATACATGACCAATTTCTTTTTCTTTTTGATTCTGACCTTTTTATTGATATTTTATTTATTTATTTTTCATCCATCTTCATTCTTTGGCCTGTGTGGGCCTCCCATTGCAGTGGCCTCTCCCGTTGCAGAGCACCAGCTCTGGGCACATGCGTCCCAGAGCACTAGCTCCTGATTGGACACACCGGTCCAGCTGCTTCTCTGTATGTGAGATCTTCCCAGGCCAGGAATCAAACCAGTGTCCCCTGCACTGCAAGGCAGACTCTTTACCCACTGGACCACCAGGGAAGCCCCATAGTCAATTTCTTAGTGAATAACTCTTAATCCATAGCTCTCAACCTTTCTCCTGCCCTAGCACGCAGGACATATGATGTTTACTCAAGTGGCACCAATAACTTCTTGGGCCTCAAATGTACCCCTCACTTTTCTTTCCTGCTCAAATGAGCGTATAAGAAGGCAACGAAGCAATGGAGTTATCATAGCGGTAATGAGGAATTTGCTCCAACTCAGGTCATCCAACCATTTTACTCATTCAATGATTATTTCTAACAAACGACTTGCAACACACCCCATTTGCTTCCTACCTTGGACTTATAAAACTCTGTGCTGTTCCCTTAACATCTGGGAGGATGCGTTCCAAAGAGAACAAAGTGTCATATAAAAAGTGCCTCCTGCTGATACCCAAACATATAAAAAGATACGAAGGTCCCTGGCTGAAAGGAACTTGCTTTGATTAAATCAGGCAGCCCTTGAAAGGCTGCTTCAGGCTCTGCTTTGTAGAGGCATTTATTTCTAAAGATATTCTTCAAAAAATCAGCTGGGCATAAATGTGTAGGTTTGCATTGTCTAAAGAATAAAGATGAAGGTGTCTACTAAAGCTAAAAGCACCATGCCAAAAAATGACACAAAACTTGCAAGGATATAGTCCATGATCTAAATTCAATTAATATATTTATACTCTGATATATGTTTGGAAGACATATAATTGATTAAGATACAGCCCCTCTCCGAAGGAGAAACGAGTAATACACACGTTAAAGAGAATAATGAAAGCAATGCCAATAGTAACAATGCCTAGGAAATCACTCAAATCCTTTCCCAAATATTAATTCATTTTGTTATAAAGCTACAGTATCTTTAAACATAGTAGGTCCTATTACTGTCCTAATTGGACAAATGAGGAAACTTAGCACAAAGAAGCTCAATGAGTCTTTCAAGGTCTCATATGATAGGTGATGGTAGATAGCTTACAGTGAATGGTGTCAGATTTGTGACCTCCAAAGGAAGGAATTTCACTTCCAAATCAAAAGGCATGGCTTTGGTCACTCGGAGCTTCTTGCAGCCAAAGTTTGATTAAAGTAAAAAGGGATAGAGAAAGCTTCCAGTGAAAGGCACTGGAAGAGGGTAGGAGAGTACCCTGCTTTGCTAGTTTAGCTGGGACATTATGTACTCTTTCAGTTAGTTATTAACAATAAATCAAAAGAATATTTTAAGGTTGTAAAGGTCTTACCAGACCCACACCCACAGCATACATAATTAACATGAGTATGAGATTAACCCAAAGGAACTTGTTCATTTTAAGAAAAAGAAGCATGTCCTTGTGCAAAGAAGATACACTGTCGTTATAAATATTAACTCCAGGCTTAAAGAAAGTCTTAGGCAAAACTGATTACTACCATAGGCGTGGCAACCAAGGTAAAGGCACCTTGGCTAAAAAATGTTTGTCTTCCTCTTCCTCCTCCTTCTTAGGGATCTCCTAACCTTCCCATCAACCTGCGTAAGAATTGGTTCTCTGACATATATGTAGAATTTAGAAGTTATTACAGTAGTCAATATTTGGAAACAACCTATGTCTCCATCAACAGATGAATGGGTAAAGAAACATGGTATGCAATGGAATATTACTTAGCCACGAGAAAGAAGGAAATCCCACCATTTGCAATAGCATGGGTGGACCTTGAGGGCATTATGCTAACTGAAATAAGTCAGATGGAAAAAGACATTGTGTATCATATCACATACATGGAATCTAAAAACAAAGAGGAGACTGGGGCAGCAAAGGCTGAGGATGGGGCAGATGGTGAGATGCTGGTCATACTTCAAGGTACAGGTTACCCTGGATTCTCAGTGGTAAAGAATCTGCCTGCCAATGCAGGAGACACGGGTTCAATCCCTGGTCCGGGATGATCTCACATGCTGCAGAGCAGCTATTTTCCCTGTGCAATGCCTAGGAAATCCTTTCCAAATATTAATTCATTTTGTTATAAAGCTACAGTATCTTTAAACATAGTAGGTCCTATTACTGTCCTAATTGGACAAATGAGGAAACTTAGCACAAAGAAGCTCAATGAGTCTTTCAAGGTCTCATATGATAGGTGATGGTAGATAGCTTACAGTGAATGGTGTCAGATTTGTGACCTCCAAAGGAAGGAATTTCACTTCCAAATCAAAAGGCATGGCTTTGGTCACTCGGAGCTTCTTGCAGCCAAAGTTTGATTAAAGTAAAAAGGGATAGAGAAAGCTTCCAGTGAAAGGCACTGGAAGAGGGTAGGAGAGTACCCTGCTTTGCTAGTTTAGCTGGGACATTATGTACTCTTTCAGTTAGTTATTAACAATAAATCAAAAGAATATTTTAAGGTTGTAAAGGTCTTACCAGACCCACACCCACAGCATACATAATTAACATGAGTATGAGATTAACCCAAAGGAACTTGTTCATTTTAAGAAAAAGAAGCATGTCCTTGTGCAAAGAAGATACACTGTCGTTATAAATATTAACTCCAGGCTTAAAGAAAGTCTTAGGCAAAACTGATTACTACCATAGGCGTGGCAACCAAGGTAAAGGCACCTTGGCTAAAAAATGTTTGTCTTCCTCTTCCTCCTCCTTCTTAGGGATCTCCTAACCTTCCCATCAACCTGCGTAAGAATTGGTTCTCTGACATATATGTAGAATTTAGAAGTTATTACAGTAGTCAATATTTGGAAACAACCTATGTCTCCATCAACAGATGAATGGGTAAAGAAACATGGTATGCAATGGAATATTACTTAGCCACGAGAAAGAAGGAAATCCCACCATTTGCAATAGCATGGGTGGACCTTGAGGGCATTATGCTAACTGAAATAAGTCAGATGGAAAAAGACATTGTGTATCATATCACATACATGGAATCTAAAAACAAAGAGGAGACTGGGGCAGCAAAGGCTGAGGATGGGGCAGATGGTGAGATGCTGGTCATACTTCCAGTTACAGGTTTCCCTGGATTCTCAGTGGTAAAGAATCTGCCTGCCAATGCAGGAGACACGGGTTCAATCCCTGGTCCGGGATGATCTCACATGCTGCAGAGCAGCTATGCCCTTGTGCCACAGCTACTGAGTCTGTGCTCTAGAGCCTAGGAACCAAAACTACTGAGCCCATGTGCTGCAACTACTGAAGCCCAAGTGTCCTACAGCTGGTGCTCCACAACAAGGGAAGCCCCTGCTCTCCACAACTAGAGAAAAGGAAGAAATGAAAACTCTTCTCGCAGAAATGAAGACTCGGCACAGCCTACATAATAAATAAAATGATTTTTTTTAAAAACTTACAGTTACAAAGATGAACAATTTCCAGCCATCTAGCATATGACATGATGATTACAGTTTATAATACTGTATTTATACTAGAAATTTACAAAGACAGATCTTAAATATTGTTGACATACATATGGTCATTAGGTGACCATAGAGGTGTTAGCCAAGCTATAGTGATAATTCTGGTGCCTCAGCAGTCAAGAATTCGCTTGCGACAGGAGACTCAGTTTTGATCACTAGGTCAGGAAGATGACCTGGAGAAGGAAATGGCAACAAACCACTCCAGTATTCTTGCCTGGGAAATCCCATGGACAGAGGAGTCTGGCAGGTTACTATCCACAGGGTCACAAAAGTCTAACACGACTAAGCCGCTACCCCACCACCACTACCATAGTAGCCATTACTCAGCAATATGTAATCTGATCAACTGTTTGTACATCTTACACTCACACCCACCATGTTATATGTCACTTAGATCTCAACAAAACCTGAAGAAAAAAATAAAAACGCTGCAATCACCAGAGCTGGAAACCAGGTGGTTACTGAGGAAGTACAAGGTCTGACTGAACAGAAGCCAGGTTCTGCCTGCTATGCAGGGGCGTGAAGGCAGGCGGGAGCCCAGCTTTAGAAGTCATGATCGAGGGTGGGCTCTGCTGCAGGCGCAGTCCATGAAAAATAGTCAGGGATCACCTCATTTCCATATACACTTTCACTCTGCCAAGATTTTTCAGATGGCATTTCCTGTACATACCCTAGGGTGTGGGGAGAACGCATAGCTCTGGAAGGACATACATTAAGCCGTATGTTTATGCACATATACCCAGACTAGAATCATCAAGCTAAAGGACACCTGGGCTTTTTGTTTCCCTCCAACTTCACACACTCTAAAGAAATCAGCAAGACAAGATACTGACTCCGACATGCGTGTTCAAGTTCACAGGGTCTGGAGGACATTGAGATAAGCCAGGGTGACTTTTCACTGCTTAAGAGATCATCTAACCTCTTGATGGAATTATAGCTTTATCATCAAACGTTTCCATTTATTACTCTGTGGGCAGCACCTCATCATCTAGAGGCTGTCAGAAAATCTCATCCCAGCTGCTGAATTAGCCTAATCAGAATTCTTCTCTACCCCAGCCCTGCTCCAGCCATGGGGTGGGAGGGCCAGGAGCAGAGGGGCCAGGAGAGTTCTGATCTCTGGTGACAGCTAGGAGAAGGTGCTTGACATTTCCTCTACGTTCCCAGTCCGCACGGCTGCCCTGCACTCTGCACTTCGCCCTAAGCCTTTGTTAACCCAGTGTGGATTACGGCCATTTCCTAAGCCGTGGCCATTACAGTAAAAGCCATTTCTCCCCACAAGGCTCCCCTTAACTGCTGTGTGCCTCGCGTTTGTTTAGCTCATGACAGTGCTCAGAAATTGCCAGGCAGCTCGACGGTGAAATACGGAGTTCCTATCCATCAGGGAGAAAAGTAGGCTGCAGAGACGTTGTGTTTTGTATTTGCATTCCCATTCATTATTTTTTTTGTTCCATCCCACTCTCTTACACTCACACCCACCATGTTATATGTCACTTAGATCTCAACAAAACCTGAAGAAAAAAATAAAAACGCTGCAATCACCAGAGCTGGAAACCAGGTGGTTACTGAGGAAGTACAAGGTCTGACTGAACAGAAGCCAGGTTCTGCCTGCTATGCAGGGGCGTGAAGGCAGGCGGGAGCCCAGCTTTAGAAGTCATGATCGAGGGTGGGCTCTGCTGCAGGCGCAGTCCATGAAAAATAGTCAGGGATCACCTCATTTCCATATACACTTTCACTCTGCCAAGATTTTTCAGATGGCATTTCCTGTACATACCCTAGGGTGTGGGGAGAACGCATAGCTCTGGAAGGACATACATTAAGCCGTATGTTTATGCACATATACCCAGACTAGAATCATCGAGCTAAAGGACACCTGGGCTTTTTGTTTCCCTCCAACTTCACACACTCTAAAGAAATCAGCAAGACAAGATACTGACTCCGACATGCGTGTTCAAGTTCACAGGGTCTGGAGGACATTGAGATAAGCCAGGGTGACTTTTCACTGCTTAAGAGATCATCTAACCTCTTGATGGAATTATAGCTTTATCATCAAACGTTTCCATTTATTACTCTGTGGGCAGCACCTCATCATCTAGAGGCTGTCAGAAAATCTCATCCCAGCTGCTGAATTAGCCTAATCAGAATTCTTCTCTACCCCAGCCCTGCTCCAGCCATGGGGTGGGAGGGCCAGGAGCAGAGGGGCCAGGAGAGTTCTGATCTCTGGTGACAGCTAGGAGAAGGTGCTTGACATTTCCTCTACGTTCCCAGTCCGCACGGCTGCCCTGCACTCTGCACTTCGCCCTAAGCCTTTGTTAACCCAGTGTGGATTACGGCCATTTCCTAAGCCGTGGCCATTACAGTAAAAGCCATTTCTCCCCACAAGGCTCCCCTTAACTGCTGTGTGCCTCGCGTTTGTTTAGCTCATGACAGTGCTCAGAAATTGCCAGGCAGCTCGACGGTGAAATACGGAGTTCCTATCCATCAGGGAGAAAAGTAGGCTGCAGAGACGTTGTGTTTTGTATTTGCATTCCCATTCATTATGTGTTTTCTTGCTGAGTCTGACTTTTCCACGAATACTGAGGCCGGAGCTGACTCATGACTCTCTATGAACACAAACTCATGGTGGTGATTATGTATCTTTGGAAGGTGCTTAATAAATACTATTAAAAGATTCTGTTTTACAATGATCACAATCATGTCAGGTGTGATATTGTCTTTTGTGGACAAAGGCAATCTTGAAAAGCTTTCACCGTAGCATTTAAAAATGAATCCTGTAGTTGGTTGCTTGGCAAGATGCCTCATAAGTGTTTAAAACACGTAAGAGGTTTGAGTTCAGATAAAGAATGTGTTACCAGATGGTGATAGGAATTACCCTGTCCCCAACCTCGAATTGTATTTTCCTTGTCTTGTGCCAACCAAGTTGCCAGTGCAATAGTTAAGCTTTCCAACTGTAGCACACTTTTTCGTATTTCCTGCCAGTACACATATATTAATGAACATGTGCTTTTATTAACAGTGTAAGACAAGAATATTTCATCATGTTGTTACACTGCCTCCATGAAATAGATCATAAAGGACAAAGATAGAATTTAATTTGCAATAACTCCTTGGAGCCAGAGTAATAGTTGCTCAGGAGTTCTTTGTCAGAACATTCTTGACTTTTCATTAAGTACTCAGCCACTAAATTCTTTTCAACTCTGGCAGAAGCTGCCAGGGAACACTTTGGAAGTTCTATAAAAGGCATTCTCCTAATCTTCAAATTGTTAGAAAGACTCTTAAGCATCCGTTAAAATATTTTTGTTTCCTTCTAATCTCCCTGAAACGAATAGGGAGAAAATTCTGAGATGTGTCTTAATTAAGCACTAAGAAATGGTAGACGGTGGTCTGTGCTGAGTTAATCACTATTGTAAAGCATGAAACAAGGAAAAGGGTTAAGTACCTCTAGATCCTTAGGCATCTAATTTCCCACCGAATGTGCCTTATTGCTATTATTAAGAAGTCTTTTCTTATTTCAAAATGAGAAGATCCAAATACGGAAAAGTGTGTTGGCAAGGAAAACGGTCAAGGCTATGAGTGAGGCAGGAAATGTAAAAGAGCAAATGACGTAGCAGCTGACGTCTTTTGGAAACTGCTTGTGTTTTGTATTTGCATTCCCATTCATTATGTGTTTTCTTGCTGAGTCTGACTTTTCCACGAATACTGAGGCCGGAGCTGACTCATGACTCTCTATGAACACAAACTCATGGTGGTGATTATGTATCTTTGGAAGGTGCTTAATAAATACTATTAAAAGATTCTGTTTTACAATGATCACAATCATGTCAGGTGTGATATTGTCTTTTGTGGACAAAGGCAATCTTGAAAAGCTTTCACCGTAGCATTTAAAAATGAATCCTGTAGTTGGTTGCTTGGCAAGATGCCTCATAAGTGTTTAAAACACGTAAGAGGTTTGAGTTCAGATAAAGAATGTGTTACCAGATGGTGATAGGAATTACCCTGTCCCCAACCTCGAATTGTATTTTCCTTGTCTTGTGCCAACCAAGTTGCCAGTGCAATAGTTAAGCTTTCCAACTGTAGCACACTTTTTCGTATTTCCTGCCAGTACACATATATTAATGAACATGTGCTTTTATTAACAGTGTAAGACAAGAATATTTCATCATGTTGTTACACTGCCTCCATGAAATAGATCATAAAGGACAAAGATAGAATTTAATTTGCAATAACTCCTTGGAGCCAGAGTAATAGTTGCTCAGGAGTTCTTTGTCAGAACATTCTTGACTTTTCATTAAGTACTCAGCCACTAAATTCTTTTCAACTCTGGCAGAAGCTGCCAGGGAACACTTTGGAAGTTCTATAAAAGGCATTCTCCTAATCTTCAAATTGTTAGAAAGACTCTTAAGCATCCGTTAAAATATTTTTGTTTCCTTCTAATCTCCCTGAAACGAATAGGGAGAAAATTCTGAGATGTGTCTTAATTAAGCACTAAGAAATGGTAGACGGTGGTCTGTGCTGAGTTAATCACTATTGTAAAGCATGAAACAAGGAAAAGGGTTAAGTACCTCTAGATCCTTAGGCATCTAATTTCCCACCGAATGTGCCTTATTGCTATTATTAAGAAGTCTTTTCTTATTTCAAAATGAGAAGATCCAAATACGGAAAAGTGTGTTGGCAAGGAAAACGGTCAAGGCTATGAGTGAGGCAGGAAATGTAAAAGAGCAAATTTCTCCCTTTAGCCTGGGCTAGAGGAAGGACCCAGGGGGCTGAAGGACAAGGGGGCTCTTGTTCCTGCATTGTTATCGTTTAGTCCAGTGGCTTCTGGGAGTGCCCCTCAGAACTGCCTCCTTAATGAGAAGGGAATACAACTCTAAGAGCTGCTGGATGGAAGGCAACAGATGCAGAGGTGGTGGGCCTCACTAAGAAGCAAGAGTCCTCTTAACTGAAAGAAAGTCCTGGTGCAATTCTGAGAATGTATTTTTTTAGTGGAGCTTCCCTGGTGGCTCAGACAGTAAAGAACCTGCCTGCAATGAGGGAGACCTGAGTTCCATGCCTGGGTTGGGAAGATTCCCTGGAGAAGGGAATGGCAACCCACTCCAGTATTCTTGCCCAGAGAGTTGCCATGGACAGAGGAGCCTGGTGGGCTACAGTCCATGGTGTTGCAAGAGTCAGCACGATTGAGTCACTAACACACCATGAATTCAATATACAGCTGGTAAAGACAGATCTGAGAGCAGAAATCTTTTTCCCCCAACTCCCTCTTACAGTCACCAAAAAGGTAGTCACCTAAATCTTGAAATCAACTTTCTAGTCCCTATTTTTGAAACAAGAGGGAAAGAGGGAAGGGTACAACTTTTCAAGGAATGGCATAACCATAGGACATGACGAAACTAGTTAGAACCAATTAGGTCCAAGATGGTGGAAGAGTTGACTTCCAATAGACCTTGAACCTCATTAGGTACTTTATTGTAACATCACTTTATTGTAAACATACACAAGCTGCCAGGAACACTTTGGAAGTTCTATAAAAGGCATTCTCCTAATCTTCAAATTGTTAGAAAGACTCTTAAGCATCCGTTAAAATATTTTTGTTTCCTTCTAATCTCCCTGAAACGAATAGGAGAAAATTCTGAGATGTGTCTTAATTAAGCACTAAGAAATGGTAGACGGTGGTCTGTCCTGAGTTAATCACTATTGTAAAGCATGAAACAAGGAAAAGGGTTAAGTACCTCTAGATCCTTAGGCATCTAATTTCCCACCGAATGTGCCTTATTGCTATTATTAAGAAGTCTTTTCTTATTTCAAAATGAGAAGATCCAAATACGGAAAAGTGTGTTGGCAAGGAAAACGGTCAAGGCTATGAGTGAGGCAGGAAATGTAAAAGAGCAAATTTCTCCCTTTAGCCTGGGCTAGAGGAAGGACCCAGGGGGCTGAAGGACAAGGGGGCTCTTGTTCCTGCATTGTTATCGTTTAGTCCAGTGGCTTCTGGGAGTGCCCCTCAGAACTGCCTCCTTAATGAGAAGGGAATACAACTCTAAGAGCTGCTGGATGGAAGGCAACAGATGCAGAGGTGGTGGGCCTCACTAAGAAGCAAGAGTCCTCTTAACTGAAAGAAAGTCCTGGTGCAATTCTGAGAATGTATTTTTTTAGTGGAGCTTCCCTGGTGGCTCAGACAGTAAAGAACCTGCCTGCAATGAGGGAGACCTGAGTTCCATGCCTGGGTTGGGAAGATTCCCTGGAGAAGGGAATGGCAACCCACTCCAGTATTCTTGCCCAGAGAGTTGCCATGGACAGAGGAGCCTGGTGGGCTACAGTCCATGGTGTTGCAAGAGTCAGCACGATTGAGTCACTAACACACCATGAATTCAATATACAGCTGGTAAAGACAGATCTGAGAGCAGAAATCTTTTTCCCCCAACTCCCTCTTACAGTCACCAAAAAGGTAGTCACCTAAATCTTGAAATCAACTTTCTAGTCCCTATTTTTGAAACAAGAGGGAAAGAGGGAAGGGTACAACTTTTCAAGGAATGGCATAACCATAGGACATGACGAAAACTAGTTAGAACCAATTAGGTCCAAGATGGTGGAAGAGTTGACTTCCAATAGACCTTGAACCTCATTAGGTACTTTATTGTAACACATTATCACATCCTTATTGTAATACATGAGCATGCTACATGATACACCCTCCAGAGCCATGACAGTTCTGAGTCAAAAAGTGGATGTTGGCTCAATTTCCGGAAATCTCCACCCCTTCCATAAAATAATTAGAATAATTCTTCCACTCATTAGCCTATGAAATTACCCAGCCCATAAGCACTAGCCAGTTATATTTCAAAGGGCTCTCTTTCTCTTTTTGAGATGGCTCACACTCTATCTGTGGAACATGTATGTGTGTGTATGTTCAGTTGCTCAGTCATGTCTGACTCTTTGTAACCCCATGAACTGTAGTCTGCTAAGCTTGTCTGTGGAGTTTCTCTCTAAACAAATCCACTTCCCTATCACTTCATCTCTGAATTCTTTCACAATGGAGCAAGACCTTCAAAGTCACCAGCAGTATTTTCAAACTAGGACTCAGAGCTCCTTATACCCTCCTTTCTAGAGAGTCTAGAATTCTCCAGAGAAGCATCACAACTGAAACTTGCGATCTCTCCAGGTCATTGACCCAGGAGTCCTTCCTGCTGCTTTATCAACTCTTGAGATTAACACTAGGAATTCACTCTGGAACAGTCTTCGACATTGTTGTTACACACACCTTACATCTGTGAAATGCCTTAGGTGACCTGAGTTTACTGCTAGAATGAGTTGTTAACAACGGCTATAATAGCAACACAAACAGCAAAAGCCTCTATTGGTTCTGCCATTGTAACTGTGATTTTATCCTCCTAAGAACTGGATGTAACAAGTCCACCCATGCGACCTGCTCACTTTTGATTATTTATCTTTTCACTTTTATTTAATGTGGTATTCCCCAGAGACCAAAATCTGGTTGTTTGAAACTACTTTAAATACTAGAATTAAGTACCTAACTGACGTTTTTGTACTTTCTCTTCAGCATGGTCAGTACTCTTGATTTGCAGCTTCCATATGTGCAAATTTCTCTGCTTGCTAAAGCTTATCTGTCAGTTCCAAACCAGTATGCAAGCCCTTCTCCAGGTATTCACAAACACGCGCATGTGTGGAGCAGTGAAAAATGTGAGTCCCTCGATGCATCTCAGCTGAGGTCGAGCAAGCTGACGCCCTCTCACTTCAGTTTCCTATTGTAAATGAGCCTTCTTTTTTGCAGGGCTTCACCAGTGGCTCAGGAGTAAAGCCTCTGCCCTGCCATGCAGGGGCTTCAAGTTGAACCCCTGGGTAAGGAAGATCCCCTGGAGAAGGAAATGGCAGCCCACTCCAGTATTCTTGCTTGGGGAAATCCCACAGACAGGGAAGTCTTTCAAAGAGTCAGTCTAAACAACAACTCCGTTTACAGTCTATTTAGTGCCATGCTGTTTACATTTTTGTGCTTTTTTTGTTGGTGATTTTGCTGCTTAATGGCCCCCAAGCATAGAGCTGAAGCACTATCTAGCATTCCTAAATGTGAGTCTATGATGTGTCTTACAAACAAAATGCATGTATTAGGTAAGCTTTATACTACACACTGGCAGTTTTAAATGAAAATATATTGGGCTTTCCTGGTGTCTCAGAAGGTAAAGAATCCCCCTGCAATGTGGGCAACCTGGGTTCAATCCTTGGGTTGGGAAGATCCCTTGGAGGAGGGAATGGAAACCCGCTCCAATATCCTTGCCTGGAGGAGAGAACCCTGGCGGGCTTCAGTCCATGGGATCGCTTATCCTTCTATTTTGAATTCAATCTTATTTTCCCACACTCTGAACCCCAAGACAAAAGAACAAAAATCTATTCCATCTTTGAGGTTTTTAGTTCACAATAAATTATCAAAACACAGATGAAGAGGCTGCCTGAGGTAATCAGTGTTTCCTCTGTAATAATGTCAGGACTGGTGTGATCAATTATTTGTGACAAACCAAGCTCTACACATGAGTATGAATGTTTTCTTAAAGGTTCACCTGCTAACTGTAAGTGCTAATATATTATTCCTTGATTTTATGTAACTGTTACATATATGACTAATCTGGGAACATACATATCAGTAAACAACAAAACTCTGTAAAAGTTAAAAGTAAAATAAAAATTTTTAAAAAGAAAAGAAAAGAAACTCCAAGTTAGATGTGATATCCTGCTCTATAACTAAATTATGTCCAAAAAAAAGATATTATCCTCTCCCCTTTCGCTTCACTTTAGTCTTTTGATATTTTAAATTATCCTCCATTTTACATTTTACTTGCCTTTGTCAGCCAAGATTTCTGAAGATAAGTAAGGCAGAAATCCCATGGAAATGAAAAAGTCCTCCAGTCCTTTTCATAATCACAGACCGTGAACTTCAGATTCATTAGCAAAGATTCAATGAATGATTGCTGAGCATCATGTCTAGTGTCTCCATACAAGTTACCCAGCTCAATCCTTGCAACCAACCTATGAACAAGGCACTATCATCACTTTGGGAAAGAAACTTGAGCATCAGAGAACATATATAGCTGATTCAACATCTAGAACCAGCAAATATTAAAAAGAGAATTTAGACCCGACTTTGTGCTGCTTAGTTCAGTGTTCTTTTGATTATATCACATAGTTTCTCCTCTTTAGTTTAGTGACATCTTAATGATCATTTAATCCCCCCTCCATCAACATGACAGAATGAACCTCAGAGAAGTCAGGTTGCTTACCCCAAATCAGTCTGCCAGCCAATGGAAGACTTAGGGCTGAATCTCAGTCTCCTATCTCCCCACCCACAACTGTGGCTCTGCCCATGCTCACTTGCACTCTCTTTTTTTGCCCAGGATCATGTTGGTTTCTAAAAGAAGCATATGGGGCTTCCCCTGGCGGTCCAGTGGGTAAGGACACCGCTTGCAGTGCAAGGGGCGCCCGTTCGATCCCTGGCCTGGGAAAATCCCACGTGCCGTGGAGCGGCTGGACCGATGTGTCCAATTACCGAGCCGGAGCTCTGGAGCGCATGCGCCCAGAGCCGGTGCTCTGCAGTGACAGAGGCCACCGCGATGGGAGGCCGACACGGGCCAAAGAACAAAGACGGATGAAAATAGATAAATGAAAGACCAATAGAAGTAGACCGCCCACCCCCCTCCCTCCCCACCCCTTCCACCAAAATAAATAAATAAATAAATATTTAAAAGAAGCATATGTACTTGCTAGAGTCACCTGAAACCACAGATTACTTGTGACAACATTGAAATATTTTATACAATGTGGCCTTTTCTTGATATTCAACAGAATATTTAAACAGGTTATGAAATTATTTACATACATACACATAGATAAAACAATTGTGCAAAAGCGTAAGCCCTTTAAAAATGGCCTGTCCTCCATAATATGTGGATTAATCACAAATATATTTTTCCCACTCGTGTGAAGTTCTTCTGATTTGCTTGGTTTCTGTCTTCTCGAATACTAATCATTTGGGGTAGGGCATGGGACTTCATTTGAGCATGCAGACACATCGACATGCACACAGGAGGCTTCTATGCAGAGGTGGCAGGGAAACTCGATGTTGAGTTTCTGATTATCTGGGAAGAAGGTCTCCCCACGCTCTCTCTTTACTGCCTTCCTGAGGTTTAATCCTCCCCATCTTCCTGACCTCTCTGATCATGTTGCCGAGTTCTAAGCTTTGCAAAGGAAAAGCGGCTGGGCTTGGAAGGGAGATAATCCCTTCCCTCTGCAAAGAAAGGGGACAGTGCGTTCAAAAGCAAGGCTAACCGGATGCCAAACCCCATGTTCCTGGGGCAACTGGTACCCGGGAGATGCCTGCATGCACTGCAAGAACTGGGCCAATCTTGGCATCCTAAGGAGGCCCCGTTGTAAAAGAGAAGGGACAGCAGTGGACAACTGTGCACAGATCTTTTAGCTCAGCAGCGACCGGAGCTAAAGTGGGTCACTTTAATTTTGTAGACATTTTACAACCCTTTTCAAAATCCATGGGTTGGGGGGGTGGGAATGAGGAGGAGGGGGAAAGGAGGTGTCATAGGAAGTAACAGCAAGAGTAACTGATGAGGGCTTCCCTGGTAGCTCAGTGGTGAAGAGTTCACCTGCTGATGCAGGGGACACGGGTTCAATCCCTGATCAAGGAAGATCCCACATGCTGCGGAGCAACTAAGCCTGTGAGCCACAATGATTGAACCTGTGCTCTAGAGCCGAATAGCCGCAACTACAGAATCCTTGTGCCACAACTGCTGAAGTTTGTGAGCCCTAGAGCCCGAGTTCCAAAACATGAGAAGTCACTGCAACAAGAAGGCTGCTCACCTTCACTAGAGAGTAACCCCGACTCCCTGCAACTAGACGAGAGCCTGTGGCAGCAGTGATACCCCAAAATAGCCAAAAAAAAAAAAAAGGAAGAGTAACTGATGAGTTAGCAGTACCTTTTCCCTCCCAGATGAAGTCAGACTGAAGACTGCAAGAGTCCCAGTAGTGCTGAGTCATTCAAGAAGGGAGATACCCTGATGGGAAGCCCACCTTTCTTGCTAGTGGGTCATTGTCATTTAACCTGAAACAAGAGAGACATGATCATAGCTGGAGCCTAAGACTGTGACCTCAGCTGTGCCTGTTACTTTTAGAAAATGATGTTTTAATTAGATAGGACTAAGGATACAAATTTCTATTAGTTGAACTGGGAACAGTGACGAGTGATCAAAGGGCTTCATTATATTTGCCTTTGTTTTCTTAAATTTTATTCAGCAAATAAAATATCCAGGACTTGGGCAAGAGTAGGAAATGTAGAGCTATCTTGCTAAGGTTTAACAGTTTAGATATAAATAGACCTTATTTTGATCTGGTTAATGGCCTGATGAAATAGAACTGTCTGGGCTTCCCTGGTGGTCCAGTGGGTAAGAACACCGACTTGCAGTGCCGCTGGCGCTGGTTCGATCCCTGGCCTGGGAAGATCCCACGTGCCATGGAGCAGCTGGACCGATGTGTCCAATGACCAAGCCGGAGCTCTGGAGTGCATGCGCCCAGAGCCGGCGCTCTGCGACAACAGACACCACCCCGATGGGAGACCCACATGGGCTGAGGAACAAAGATGGATGAAAATGGACAAATGAAAGACCAATGGAAGTGGCCCGCCCGCTCCCCTCCCTCCCCACACCCCCATAAATAAATAAATCTTAAAAAAAAAAAAAAAAGAAATAGAACTGTCCATTTGGGAGTGCAGATTAAAATCAACTTCCTGTCATTCATGTAACAGCAGTGATTCTAATTCCAGTGATAAGCAACTAGAGCCCGAGTTCCAAAACTATGATTTGCCACAACTGCTGAAGTTTGTGAGCCCTAGAGCCCGAGTTCCAAAACATGAGAAGTCACTGCAACAAGAAGGCTGCTCACCTTCACTAGAGAGTAACCCCGACTCCCTGCAACTAGACGAGAGCCTGTGGCAGCAGTGATACCCCAAAACAGCCAAAAAAAAAAAAAAAAGGAAGAGTAACTGATGAGTTAGCAGTACCTTTTCCCTCCCAGATGAAGTCAGACTGAAGACTGCAAGAGTCCCAGTAGTGCTGAGTCATTCAAGAAGGGAGATACCCTGATGGGAAGCCCACCTTTCTTGCTAGTGGGTCATTGTCATTTAACCTGAAACAAGAGAGACATGATCATAGCTGGAGCCTAAGACTGTGACCTCAGCTGTGCCTGTTACTTTTAGAAAATGATGTTTTAATTAGATAGGACTAAGGATACAAATTTCTATTAGTTGAACTGGGAACAGTGACGAGTGATCAAAGGGCTTCATTATATTTGCCTTTGTTTTCTTAAATTTTATTCAGCAAATAAAATATCCAGGACTTGGGCAAGAGTAGGAAATGTAGAGCTATCTTGCTAAGGTTTAACAGTTTAGATATAAATAGACCTTATTTTGATCTGGTTAATGGCCTGATGAAATAGAACTGTCTGGGCTTCCCTGGTGGTCCAGTGGGTAAGGACACCGCCTTGCAGTGCAGGGGGTGCCGGTTCGATCCCTGGCCTGGGAAGATCCCACGTGCCATGGAGCAGCTGGACCGATGTGTCCAATGACCAAGCCGGAGCTCTGGAGTGCATGCGCCCAGAGCCGGCGCTCTGCGACAACAGACACCACCCCGATGGGAGACCCACATGGGCTGAGGAACAAAGATGGATGAAAATGGACAAATGAAAGACCAATGGAAGTGGCCCGCCCGCTCCCCTCCCTCCCCACACCCCCATAAATAAATAAATCTTAAAAAAAAAAAAAAAAGAAATAGAACTGTCCATTTGGGAGTGCAGATTAAAATCAACTTCCTGTCATTCATGTAACAGCAGTGATTCTAATTCCAGTGATAATCAATCTCCAAAGACATTGAAGTTGAAGATCCAACAACAGATTCTGATTCCCAGACTGTGAAACATTCTCAAATCTTGAATTATACCTCACCATTTCCACCTCTGCCATTTCTATATTCTTAGATGATATGTTTTCCAGGATTGTTTTTTTTTTTTTTTTCTGTTCTTTTCCTTCACAATTACTCCCACAGATGAGCTGCTTATATTCCATCAAGGCTACAGCAGCCCTTACTAAGTTTCCGTCTTTGTCCTCAATGTATGAAATTTGAGAAACTTATCATACCATTTGTGACATTTATCATAGCTGGGAAAAATTGAGGGCAGGAGAAGAAGGGGGTTACAAAGGATGAGATGGTTGGATGGCATCGAGGACAGGGAGTCAGCCCCTCCCCTCCTGATTGTCTGATTCTCTTTCCCTTCAAAACCAAACCAAGGGGGGCTTCCCCTGGTGGTCCAGTGGGTAAGGACACCGCCTTGCAATGCAAGGGGCGCCAGTTCGATCCCTGGCCTGGGAATATCCCACGTGCCATGGAGCGGCTGGACTGATGTGTCCAATTACCAAGCCCAAGCTCTGGAGCACATGCGCCCAGAGCCAGCGCTCTGCAACGACAGATGCCACCGTGATGGGAGGCCCACAGGAGCCAAAGAACGAAGACGGATGAAAATAGAGAAATGAAAGACGAATAGAAGTGGCCCGCCGCTCCCCTCTCTCCCCAACCCAACCCCCGCCCAAAATAAATAAATAAATAAATCTTTAAAAAAAAACCAAACCAAGGGCTAAAACCAAAGAAAGAACACGATCCAAGGAATAACTGTGCAAAACCCAACCTGAATCCATTCTTAAAGTTCTTCAGCTCTTAGAAAAGAACTGGAAACCAGGAACATTTTCTCTGGCTTCACAGCAGAAAAAACGAAACTGGTAATGAAGCAGAAACACCACGTCAGTTGCTTAAAGTTCACTCACATTTAACATTTCACACCCCATTTACAGTCTCGTTTTCTCTCCACCCAGTGAAAAGGCAGTGGTGTCCTCTGGGGCTTAGCAGGCAGGCTAGTTCTCCTTGAAGTGCCCCTCTCTTTGTGAGCCTCTCTCCTTCCCTTTCTTCCTCTCCAGGGTGAGAGGTCTTCATGCCCACGGCAACCATCTGTGGCTCAGTGACACCCCGCCCCAGCTGATCACCAAGAAGCCACACGAGTCCTTCCATCCTGAATAAAAGAGCAGGTGTCCTTCTGCAGAACCCTGCTTAGTTTTCAGCTCTCTTTGCCTACTCGGCAGAGCCTGCTTTTGAACTGGGAGTTACAATTTCCTCCGATCCACTAAGCCTTCCATTTGATGAGCTGCTTATATTCCATCAAGGCTACAGCAGCCCTTACTAAGTTTCCGTCTTTGTCCTCAATGTATGAAATTTGAGAAACTTATCATACCATTTGTGACATTTATCATAGCTGGGAAAAATTGAGGGCAGGAGAAGAAGGGGGTTACAAAGGATGAGATGGTTGGATGGCATCGAGGACAGGGAGTCAGCCCCTCCCCTCCTGATTGTCTGATTCTCTTTCCCTTCAAAACCAAACCAAGGGGGGCTTCCCCTGGTGGTCCAGTGGGTAAGGACACCGCCTTGCAATGCAAGGGGCGCCAGTTCGATCCCTGGCCTGGGAATATCCCACGTGCCATGGAGCGGCTGGACTGATGTGTCCAATTACCAAGCCCAAGCTCTGGAGCACATGCGCCCAGAGCCAGCGCTCTGCAACGACAGATGCCACCGTGATGGGAGGCCCACAGGAGCCAAAGAACGAAGACGGATGAAAATAGAGAAATGAAAGACGAATAGAAGTGGCCCGCCGCTCCCCTCTCTCCCCAACCCAACCCCCGCCCAAAATAAATAAATAAATAAATCTTTAAAAAAAAACCAAACCAAGGGCTAAAACCAAAGAAAGAACACGATCCAAGGAATAACTGTGCAAAACCCAACCTGAATCCATTCTTAAAGTTCTTCAGCTCTTAGAAAAGAACTGGAAACCAGGAACATTTTCTCTGGCTTCACAGCAGAAAAAACGAAACTGGTAATGAAGCAGAAACACCACGTCAGTTGCTTAAAGTTCACTCACATTTAACATTTCACACCCCATTTACAGTCTCGTTTTCTCTCCACCCAGTGAAAAGGCAGTGGTGTCCTCTGGGGCTTAGCAGGCAGGCTAGTTCTCCTTGAAGTGCCCCTCTCTTTGTGAGCCTCTCTCCTTCCCTTTCTTCCTCTCCAGGGGTGAGAGGTCTTCATGCCCACGGCAACCATCTGTGGCTCAGTGACACCCCCGCCCCCAGCTGATCACCAAGAAGCCACACGAGTCCTTCCATCCTGAATAAAAGAGCAGGTGTCCTTCTGCAGAACCCTGCTTAGTTTTCAGCTCTCTTTGCCTACTCGGCAGAGCCTGCTTTTGAACTGGGAGTTACAATTTCCCCTCCGATCAGTGAAATCGAAGCCTGAAGCATTGCAGTCACACTTCCAGATCTCCAAAGGGATTTGACAAATAATATCAACATTGATTGACTTCTTCACTCCAGGCTGTGATAGGCTGAAGTATGTCTCCCAGATTCGTATGTTGAAATTTCACCCCCTAGAACCTCATGGGTTTCCCTGATGGCTCAGTGGGTAAAGCAAAAAATCTGCTAGGTAGATTTGATCCCTGACTGGGGAAGATCCCGTGGAGTAGGAAAGGACAACCCACTGCAGTATTCTTGCCTGGAGAACACCATGGACAGAGGAATGGCAGGCAAAGTCCCTGGACTAAGCACACAGGCACAAACCTCAGAATGTAACCATATTTGGAGATAAGTTTTTTCAACAGGTATGCTGAAATGAGGCCAGTGGGGCGGCCCCCAATCCAATCTGATTGGTGTTCTTATAAGAAGAGGATATTTGGACACACCAGGGGCACATGTACACAGAGGAAAGACTGCATGAAGAGGCAGCAGCAGAGTAGCCGTGCAGAGGCCAAGGAGAGAGACCTTAGAGGAAACCAGCTCTGCCAGCACTTTGATTTTGGACTTCCAGGCCCCACAACTGGAAAAACAATTTTCTGTTGTTTGAGCCGCCTCGTTTTCATTCACAAGCAGTGTTCTAAGTTGTGTATATGAACTCAATTCATTCTTACAGCATATACATTCCCTATGTGTATACTGAGCAGGACGAACATTTTTTTTTTTTAGGACGAGCATTTTTCCTACATTTAACATTTCACACCCCATTTACAGTGAAAAGGCAGTGGTGTCCTCTGGGGCTTAGCAGGCAGGCTAGTTCTCCTTGAAGTGCCCCTCTCTTTGTGAGCCTCTCTCCTTCCCTTTCTTCCTCTCCAGGGTGAGAGGTCTTCATGCCCACGGCAACCATCTGTGGCTCAGTGACACCCCGCCCCAGCTGATCACCAAGAAGCCACACGAGTCCTTCCATCCTGAATAAAAGAGCAGGTGTCCTTCTGCAGAACCCTGCTTAGTTTTCAGCTCTCTTTGCCTACTCGGCAGAGCCTGCTTTTGAACTGGGAGTTACAATTTCCCCTCCGATCAGTGAAATCGAAGCCTGAAGCATTGCAGTCACACTTCCAGATCTCCAAAGGGATTTGACAAATAATATCAACATTGATTGACTTCTTCACTCCAGGCTGTGATAGGCTGAAGTATGTCTCCCAGATTCGTATGTTGAAATTTCACCCCCTAGAACCTCATGGGTTTCCCTGATGGCTCAGTGGGTAAAGCAAAAAATCTGCTAGGTAGATTTGATCCCTGACTGGGGAAGATCCCGTGGAGTAGGAAAGGACAACCCACTGCAGTATTCTTGCCTGGAGAACACCATGGACAGAGGAATGGCAGGCAAAGTCCCTGGACTAAGCACACAGGCACAAACCTCAGAATGTAACCATATTTGGAGATAAGTTTTTTCAACAGGTATGCTGAAATGAGGCCAGTGGGGCGGCCCCCAATCCAATCTGATTGGTGTTCTTATAAGAAGAGGATATTTGGACACACCAGGGGCACATGTACACAGAGGAAAGACTGCATGAAGAGGCAGCAGCAGAGTAGCCGTGCAGAGGCCAAGGAGAGAGACCTTAGAGGAAACCAGCTCTGCCAGCACTTTGATTTTGGACTTCCAGGCCCCACAACTGGAAAAACAATTTTCTGTTGTTTGAGCCGCCTCGTTTTCATTCACAAGCAGTGTTCTAAGTTGTGTATATGAACTCAATTCATTCTTACAGCATATACATTCCCTATGTGTATACTGAGCAGGACGAACATTTTTTTTTTTTAGGACGAGCATTATTAATGTCATTTTGCAGAAGAGGAAACTAAAGCCCAGAGCAGTTAAAAAATAAAAGTTAAAAAAGAGAGCTTCCCCTGGTGGTCCAGAGGGTAAGGACACCGTCTTGCAGTACAAGGGGCGCCGGTTCGATCCCTCGCCTGGGAAGATCCCACATGCCGCGGAGCGGCTGGACTGATGTGTCCAATTACCGAGCCAGAGCTCTGGAGCGCATACGCCCAGAGCCGGCTCTCTGCAACGACAGACGCCACCGCGATGGGAGGCCCACACAGGCCAAAAACAAAGATGGATGAAAATAGAGAAATGAAAGACCAATAGAAGTGGCCCGCCTGCTCCCCTCCCTCCCCAGCCCAACCCCCGCCCAAAATAAATAAATAAATCTTTAAAAAAAAAAAAGATTAGATGACAAATAAGTGATTTCAGTGAGCTGGAATTTAAATGCCACATACAATTTAAAGGACAATACTGTCCCTTTATGCTCAGAAGAACCCTTTTTGATGCATTGGTAAGTTTCTCTTACAATATTCTTTTTTTATCAAGAGCTTCAGGCACAGCTGGATCCAGGTGCTCATGGGGCCTTCTGGAATCTTCAAGGCTCTTTTTCTTTGCTGGCTCTGCTGAGAAAGGCTGTCTACGTGTGGTGGTGAGATGCCCCATTAGTAGCTCCAGAACCACACTCCAGTAGTTTAGCAATCCCAGCAACCCTCTCTTACAGTCTTAAAGGTGCAAAGAAAAATTTCTTTTTACTATATTGGAGGCATGGATTATGGTGTCCTAGAAACAAATAAACTCCTCTATTCCTTCACTTTATTTTTAAAACCCTTGAAGGTAAGTTTATCAGTTAAGATAGCTTTCATATTGAGAAAAACAAAAGAGAAAAACCAACTCCAAGTGGCCTAAATTAAGAAAAAACAACTGGGATACTCCCTGACTGCTTCAAATTCTCCCTCAAGGAGACAAAACAGCTACTATAATTCTAGACCTCACCTCTTCAAATCATTTAGGGATGAGACCATAACTTTGGGGTTTTTTTGTTTTGTTTTGTTTTTTTTGATTTGATTTTTACAGAGTTTTGTTGTTTACTGCCACATTAATTTCTTACACTTCTCAGTAAAGATGCCTGTCTGATGTTTCCGCTTTTAGTTTGCATTCGTGGCTGAAACTCAGAAGCCAAAGGTATGAATCAGAGTAATTGGTTTAAGATTATTAGGTTTCCACCCAAAGAACAGAGCTGGGGGTCTTAGGAGATGGTGGAGACATCCGAAAATCTTGTTAAATTTTCCCAGGGGTGAGGAAAGGAAGGTTGGAGGAGTTATTGCTTAGTGGGTGTGGGTTTCTGTTTGGGATAATGAAAAATTTCGGAACTAGAAGGGGTGATGGCTGTACAACACTGTGAATATACTTAACGTCACTGTACTCTCCACTTGTGTCCAACTCTTCGTGACCCTGTGGACTGTAGCCCACCAGGCTCCTCTGTCCATGGGATTCTCCAGGCAAGAATACTGAAGTGGGTTGCTACTTCCTTCTCCAAGAGAATCTTCCCAACCCAGGGATCGAACTCACGTCTCCTGCAGCTTTTTGCATTGGCAGATAGGTTCTTTACCCCTGAGCCACCCAGGAAGCCCACTGTACACTTAAAAATAATTAAATGGCAAACCTTATGTTGTATATATTTTGCCACAAAAAGTAGTTTTTAAAAAAATAAAATAACTTACGGAACGCATTTCACTCCCGCACCAGCTGAAGCCAGTTCACATTTCATCACGAGAGTGCCCTCTTGCCATTGAAAATAACCCCTAGGAGCCCTCCCGAACTGCTGAACCAGTGTTCAATCCAACGGGCATGAAAAGGTACCTGCCAGGGGTCAAGAGAGACACTCATGTTTGGATTGTACTGAACACTGACTTGTGACTGGGCTCAGGAAACACCGTGCTGTTCATGGGAGCTGAGAATCCTTACCTTCAACTGCCAGAGATTCCACACCGGGAGATAATTAAGGTCAGATCACTTACAGGTGGTTTGAACAGAGAAGAGAAAAAGTACTGAAGTAAGCTTTTTAAGTAACAAATTTTTGTGGGAAGAGGGAAGCTGAAAGATAACCCAGGAAATGAACTGTGGAGTCTCTTTTCTCCTGTGACTCCGTGTAGTTAGGGACATACCCAGAAGTCTCTGCAAAATGCCCCGAGTGCACAAGTCTTACCTTCTGACAGCTCTGTCACTGATGAGCAGATCACCCTATGATAAAAAGCCTCTTTCCAGCAAGCAGAGAAACTGGCGCGGCCGTGCTGAGTCGCTTCGGTCATGTCTAACTCCGCAAACTCATGGATTGTGGCCCGCCAGGCTCCTCTGCCCATGGACTTCTCCAGGCAGGAATACTGGAGAGGGCGGCCACGCCCTCTTCCAGGGGATCCTCCCAGCCTAGGGTAGGTGGTTCTTTACCATTAGCGCCACCTGGGAAGCCTTGACAAGCAGGTAATTTCCTGCCATCTAGCTGCTATGCGAGTTCACAGTAATTCGATGTTCCAAGTAGCTGTTGTTTAAAAACAATGAATTTACACGCGTTGCACCCAGCTTCAACCTGAGAACAATTGTATCCCTGCCTGCCTTTGTGCAGCTAAGCTGGGAAATGTGGGCTGTGACAAACTGGAGCAGAAAAGGGACAAATTTGCATGTCGCTGGGTTGGAAGAGTTCTTTGATTGTCAGAGAGGCCCGTGATGCTGTCAGACCAGACGACCGACGGCAGCACGGGACCCACCAGATCTCCGCTCAGGGGCTCAGGGCAGCTGACAGCAAGCGATTTGGAGTCAGCCCAGGATCAAAGAGTTGAGACTATCTCAAGAATAAGCGTTCAAAGAACGCAAAGGCGCCCATGTCTTGATAAGAGGAGGTGACTGAGGAGAGAAAGGCATAGAAAAGAAGAGAAACGACCTTGAGTTTGTAAAATGTTAACAAGCCTCGGAATTGTAAAATTCTGCCTGAAAGGGAAAAGACAGTGTGCAGTTCAAATCAAAGCTCCGGAGCTGAGAAGGCTGGAAGTGATGTGCTGGCCACAGCTGAAAAGAAAGTGGTACAATAGATAACTGTGTGGACTGCAATTCAAAGTACATTTCTGTTTTCAAGGCTGATCATTGCTTGCTTTAAGGAGGCCTTAGATTTTAAAGCATCAACACGTGCGGTTAAGCAGAGCATTACTCCCTGGTGTGAAATGCTAGATTTCTGAAAAACAAATATTCTTTTCAGAAGGGAAAAGCTGATTAGTGGCAGTAGTCAAGACAAAAACGTGCTTTTAAGAAAAATTAAAAAACAGGAAAACAAGGTTTATTCAGAAGCAGCAAAGACTGGCAATTTGGGACATACAACTGTGGTAAATCGTCAGCAAGTCCTCCACAACTGCTTTTTTTTTTTTTTTTAATTTTATTTATTTATTTATTTTTGGCTATTCTGGGTTTTCACTGCTGCCACAGGCTCTTCTCTAGTTACAGGGAGTGGGGGCTCCTCTCTAGTTGAGGTGAGCAAGCTTCTTGTTGGGGTGACTTCTCTTGTTGTGGAACTCAGGTTGTAGGGCACACGGGCTTCAGTAGTTGTGACACACTTGCTCCATAGTTGCGGATCTTCGGCTCTAGAGCACAGATTCAATAGTTGTGGCTCACGGGCTTAGCTGCTCCGCAGCATGTGGGATATTCCTGGATCAGGGATCGAACCCATGTCTCCTGCATTGGCAGCCGAACTCTTCACCACTGAGCTACCAGGGGAGCCCCCCACAACTGCTTTTTTAAAGGAGCAAATAAACATACGGGAAATAAGACTTTAAATAGAAATGTAGATAATACATTTACTGCATTGGAAATTAAGTTTTCAGCAAATTATGCCACACAATAATATATTTAACAATGGGGAGTAAACGAATGATTCTCCTCCAGGAAAGATGGTAGCAATCTAAGCGTCTTGAACCTGACTTCCCCATTTATGCTTTGAGGTGACTTTATTGTTTCCTCTCCCCTACTCTCTCTAAAAACAGGCCCTGTTGCTGGGTCTGGAATCTCCATTCAGAGAGAACCACCAGAGACAGAATACGTAACATATACAGCTGGCTGGCAAATTAGGGCCCCAATTTTTTTGCCGTTAAAACTTCTCCAAATAAGGGGTCTTCTCTGCCAGTCCAGTGGTTCAGACACTTCCTCTCCAGGGAACATAGGTTCGATCCCTGGTCAGGGAACTAAGATCCCACATGTCAAGTGGAGTACAATTGCTTTACAACACTGAGTCAGTTTCTGCTGTACAACAACATGAATTAGCTATACATATGCCCTCTTTCTTGAGCCTTCCTTCCACCCTTCATCAATAAATTTTTAATTGGAAAAGAAATCTCTAACTGCAGTATGATCACATAAGTGGTATTAAACTAAATTATATCTTCTGTGTATTTGATAAGCGTACACGTTTTTGTCTAGTGACCTGAAATATTCCCCTAGATTTTTACGAGTTGCTTGGGGAACATTTAACATTTCAGAGTATATTAGAATGGAAAGTATAAACCTTTTAATTATATGATCACCTTGCCTGGACAGAGAGACATTTTTCTTCTCAATATTGTGTTTTAACTGTTCTGATTTCTGAAATGCATGGCAAATCTTTCAGCATTTAGGTTTTTTATTTTGTTTTGTTTTTTTCCTGACCGCAGGCAATTAACCACGGGAGAGAAAAGCAGCTGTAAGAACTTTACCAAAAGCGTGCATTTTTCTATTAAAACACAAGAGGGCAGGTTTTGCTTTATGGTGAACCTAATTCCACTCTGCTATTAATCAGGCTGGTCACTGTGTTCATTACAAATTCAGGCACACCAACCTACCAAGTGAATGAGCGATCAGAATGTCCACCCTGACAGTGTAATCGCTAGTATTTTGACAAAGGGCAAGCTTAAGCCTCTGTCTGTGGCATTACCCACAGCACAAAGAATAGTTATGTCTGGGAGACACTGTAATAGCTTTAACTTTGTTATGAACCATTAAAGGAGTAGAGACTGACTAGAAGAAGAAATGACCAAATTCAGTCGTATTACATCTAAGAAGTATGGCTTGAACCGAAGGGTCTAATAACAAGGTTAATGTGTGTGTGTGTGTTCAATCATTCAGTTGGGTTGACTCTTTGTGGCCCCATGGACTGTAGCCCATCAGACTCCTCTATCCATGCAATTTTCCAGGAATGAAGTGGGGTGGGGTGCCATTTTCTATTCCAGAGGATCTTCCTGATCCAGGAATTAAACCCACATCTCCTGCATCTCCTGTATTAGAAGCTGGATTCTTTACCACAAGTGCCACCTGGGAAGTTGCCAACTAGGTTAATGGTTTCTCCCAATAGAGACAGTGTTAGTGATAACATACAAAGTATTCAGTCCTTGGATAGGAAGCTTGTGTTTTTGTTTGGTTTTGAAAAACTTGATCCTACTGCTCACAATTTTCTTGCATGTTTTTTTTCAAGATTTCATTAAATTATCTGCCAAAGCATACTTAAATTCTCAAGAATGATTTTTTATCTTGAACTGCCGTTATAAGTGCACAGCATGTCATCTTTGAGAGTTTTAGTTTCACAGATGAGTCCATCCCTGTAAGAAAGGCACTGAGTTTGTCTAAGTATTCTGCCCAACTCTTTCTGTGGGAACAAGGCTTTTAAGACATCAGATGGTGGAATAATGACATTGTGAGGTCTAAATGTTCCACCCTTGTCCATATAAACAGTAGAATTAAGGCTGACCTTGGTTGGGAAGGCCTTCTTGGAGGTTTAGATGCCTGCAATGCAGGCATTTAAACCCGGGGCTGTAAGAACTTTACCAAAAGCGTGCATTTTTCTATTAAAACACAAGAGGGCAGGTTTTGCTTTATGGTGAACCTAATTCCACTCTGCTATTAATCAGGCTGGTCACTGTGTTCATTACAAATTCAGGCACACCAACCTACCAAGTGAATGAGCGATCAGAATGTCCACCCTGACAGTGTAATCGCTAGTATTTTGACAAAGGGCAAGCTTAAGCCTCTGTCTGTGGCATTACCCACAGCACAAAGAATAGTTATGTCTGGGAGACACTGTAATAGCTTTAACTTTGTTATGAACCATTAAAGGAGTAGAGACTGACTAGAAGAAGAAATGACCAAATTCAGTCGTATTACATCTAAGAAGTATGGCTTGAACCGAAGGGTCTAATAACAAGGTTAATGTGTGTGTGTGTGTTCAATCATTCAGTTGGGTTGACTCTTTGTGGCCCCATGGACTGTAGCCCATCAGACTCCTCTATCCATGCAATTTTCCAGGAATGAAGTGGGGTGGGTTGCCATTTTTCTATTCCAGAGGATCTTCCTGATCCAGGAATTAAACCCACATCTCCTGCATCTCCTGTATTAGAAGCTGGATTCTTTACCACAAGTGCCACCTGGGAAGTTGCCAACTAGGTTAATGGTTTCTCCCAATAGAGACAGTGTTAGTGATAACATACAAAGTATTCAGTCCTTGGATAGGAAGCTTGTGTTTTTGTTTGGTTTTGAAAAACTTGATCCTACTGCTCACAATTTTCTTGCATGTTTTTTTTCAAGATTTCATTAAATTATCTGCCAAAGCATACTTAAATTCTCAAGAATGATTTTTCATCTTGAACTGCCGTTATAAGTGCACAGCATGTCATCTTTGAGAGTTTTAGTTTCACAGATGAGTCCATCCCTGTAAGAAAGGCACTGAGTTTGTCTAAGTATTCTGCCCAACTCTTTCTGTGGGAACAAGGCTTTTAAGACATCAGATGGTGGAATAATGACATTGTGAGGTCTAAATGTTCCACCCTTGTCCATATAAACAGTAGAATTAAGGCTGACCTTGGTTGGGAAGGCCTTCTTGGAGGTTTAGATGCCTGCAATGCAGGAGACCCAAGTTCAATCCCTGGGTCTGGAAGCTCCCCTGGAGAAGGAAATGGCAACCCACTCCAGTCTTCTTCCCTGGAGAATCCCATGGACAGAGGAGTCTGGTGGGCTACAGTCCATGGGATCATAAAAGAGACAGACATGACTGAGAGACTAAACAACAGCCAATGGTGGGGAGAAGGTAGACCCAAGAAGAAAATATGGCTGAAACGTGTCCCCCCATACTAGGCTGTATGAAGAGAAATTCTATCTGGCTGATGTACGACTCAGAACCTGAAAAATAGGCTTCTATTCATTTCATGACAGGGATGCATGATCCCTTTCTAATGTTTTTCTCCAGTACATGTTAAAACACAGGCCAGAGGCCCTGAATGAAAAATTTCACCTTTAAATTAGTTTATTCATTCAAAAACTATCTGTGGAGTAGGCAGGTTGAGCACATCCCTAAGGAAACAGGAGGAGTCCAACCTGGGCTGCTAGTGCACTGAACAGAGTTAATTATCTCCGCCTGGGAGGAGTGAATTGGTTCTATGATGTGGCTGTATCAATTAATTGCCACCATTCCCTGGTGACTCAGATGGTAAAGAATCTGCCTGAAATGCTGGAGACTGGGGTTCCATCCCTGGGTCAGGAAGATACCCTGGAGAAAGGAATAGCAACTCATTTCAGTATCCTTTTTTTTTTTTTTTTTTGTTAAGTCCTTTGCTTTTTTTTTCAACTTTGGCCTCTTTTATTTATTTATTTTTTATTTACTTATTCTCTTCCATCTTTATTCCTTGGCCTGTGTGGGCCTCCCATTGCAGTGGCCTCTCTCCTTGCAGAGCACCGGCTCCGGGTGCATGCACTCCAGAGCACTGGCTCGTAATTGGACACACCTGTCCAGCCGCTCTGTGGCACATGGGATCTTCCTGAACCACAGATCGAACCGGTGCCCCTTGCACTGCAAGGCAGACTCTTTACCCACAGGGAAGATCCCTGCCCCAGTATTCTTGTCTGGAGAATTTCATGGACAGAGGAGGCTGGGGGGCTACAGTCCATGGCATCCCAAAGAGTCAGACAGAACTGAGCATCTCGACTTTTACCTTTCATAAGTGTATAATATAGTGATTCAGAATTATACTGAATTATTATACCCCATTTATTATGAAATACTGGCTATATTCCTCATACTATATAATAAATCCTTGTAGCTTATTTTATACCTAATAGTTTGTAGCTCTTAATCCCAATCCCCAGATTTCCCCTCCCTCCTACCCTCTCCCACTGGTAATCACTAGCTTCTTCTCCATATCTGTGACCCTGCTTATTTGTTATATTCACTACAAATGTATTTTTTTTGATTCCACATGTAAGTGATATCATACAGTATTTGTCTTTCTCTGCCTGACTTATTTCACTTAGCATAATACCCCCCACCCCAGTTTAAGGACTTAATTTTCAAAAGTGGTTATTCATATATTTTAGGTATATATACATATAATTGCGTGTATATATTGAGTACCAAAAAGATGTGAATTGATGTTCACAAATAAAAAACAATAGCCCCCAACAGATGAACAATAATCTACAAAATGACACTTGTTTTTATTTTACTTTTTAATCCTTCTTGTTAATGTGAGCTTAGAATTTTTCATTAGGATTATTTTAATTAACAATGTTAAATCCTAAGCAAGACACAAATCTATGTCAATAAATTCTAGAATTAAAATTTAATTCACAAAGGAAAGATGTTATTGGATTTCATTTCACTTTTAATGTTAGCTTTAAAAAGCATTTCTTTTAAAATCTTAATTCATATATATACAATATTTCTAACATAGAAAGCAATCTCTTTATTTTCTTCAAGGTTGAATCCCCATCCCCCATCAATGAGACATATAGCCATAAAATTCTCAGTGATATTTTCTGAGTTTATTTGCATAGGATTCACTGTAAGTAAATATCAACCTTTTACTCTACAAGTTTATTTTACCTTTAGACTTGCTGAAAGGCCGTCACCATTGATCTATCGTAATGTAAGAAAATGGTAGAAAATTTTACTCCTGTAATGTGAACTACAAAATTAGGAAATTATTTCTCTTAGGAAGGCACCATAAAGCATAATATTTGTAAAAAGTTGCACACAGTATACTTAAAAGGAGCTAAGTATAAGTGGTTAGTCTTTATTTCTACTGCAGATAGATCTTGCTTTAAACAATTTTAGTGCGTCTTTTTGAAAAAAGGAAGGCTACTCATAATGCATAAATCCTTGTAGCTTATTTTATACCTAATAGTTTGTAGCTCTTAATCCCAATCCCCAGATTTCCCCTCCCTCCTACCCTCTCCCACTGGTAATCACTAGCTTCTTCTCCATATCTGTGACCCTGCTTATTTGTTATATTCACTACAAATGTATTTTTTTTGATTCCACATGTAAGTGATATCATACAGTATTTGTCTTTCTCTGCCTGACTTATTTCACTTAGCATAATACCCCCCACCCCAGTTTAAGGACTTAATTTTCAAAAGTGGTTATTCATATATTTTAGGTATATATACATATAATTGGGTGTATAGAGTGAGTACCAAAAAGATGTGAAGTGATGTTCACAACTAAAAAACGGGAGCCCCCAACAGATGATCAATAATCTACAAAATGACACTTGTTTTTATTTTACTTTTTAATCCTTCTTGTTAATGTGAGCTTAGAATTTTTCATTAGGATTATTTTAATTAACAATGTTAAATCCTAAGCAAGACACAAATCTATGTCAATAAATTCTAGAATTAAAATTTAATTCACAAAGGAAAGATGTTATTGGATTTCATTTCACTTTTAATGTTAGCTTTAAAAAGCATTTCTTTTAAAATCTTAATTCATATATATACAATATTTCTAACATAGAAAGCAATCTCTTTATTTTCTTCAAGGTTGAATCCCCATCCCCCATCAATGAGACATATAGCCATAAAATTCTCAGTGATATTTTCTGAGTTTATTTGCATAGGATTCACTGTAAGTAAATATCAACCTTTTACTCTACAAGTTTATTTTACCTTTAGACTTGCTGAAAGGCCGTCACCATTGATCTATCGTAATGTAAGAAAATGGTAGAAAATTTTACTCCTGTAATGTGAACTACAAAATTAGGAAATTATTTCTCTTAGGAAGGCACCATAAAGCATAATATTTGTAAAAAGTTGCACACAGTATACTTAAAAGGAGCTAAGTATAAGTGGTTAGTCTTTATTTCTACTGCAGATAGATCTTGCTTTAAACAATCTTATGAGAATACGCTATATGAAAATTCTGATATACCTGAAAGATAAGCTAGAGGTGGCTATGTGCTTTATAAAATTATTCATAATAGTTCATCCATAAAAAGTAATTTCCCTTGGTGCTTTTAATGTATAATTGATTTACACACAACTTTTCAGGAGCATACCTACCACACACATTTGTATCTTCATCTTAACATATTTCTATTTTGGTTTAAAAACAGGATGTAAAAATGTGTCCCCCAGCAACCCTGAGCTCACAGCATAAACTTTCCAGAGTGGACCAAATTAATAACTCACGGATGAGTTTTCCATGAACTCTGCTAAAAGGCAGGCATTGAGAACCTATGCCTGCAGCACTGGTTAAAGGGATCCAGGCAGGGTTTCGCCCCACACAGGACTCTGGGGTGTCTTAATTCTCATCTGCTGGACATCCTCTCAGATACACTTTATGAGAGTCACTCGAATTTAGCTCAGACGGAGCTGTGTCCCTTTCCCTGGCTTCTGCAGTCTTATTCCAGGGAATAATGCTGGGTCTTGGTGAATCTTGCGCCCTCTAGCACCCCCATGTGGAGAAGACTTCACAGTGCTCTTCATTGCCCTTAGCGCACATCCATTCCAGTAGAAAGGAGCTGAAATCTGTGAACGGAAGAGACACCTCTACCACTTCACTGCTACTGAAAGGGTCCCAGATAAAAACAGATGAAATAGCCTTAAGGCCTCAAAAGTCATTAACGTCTCAAAAGTGAGGCTCATCTTAATAAATCTAAACGTCTTCATAAAGATGGCCTCCTCCTTATCTCTCATAAACTGATGATTCCTTAGTGGATCCTAACCATTTAATTCTGAATTGTTATATTTTGTATGGATGGTTTGCTTTTAAATGATAAGATGTGACCATTTAGTCCTGTAAGTAAACCGTCAGTACAGTGCAGCATTAATGAATTTAAAGTCAACTCTTAAAAGTAAGTCAAATGCATGAATAACTTTTCATTTGAGGTTGCTCAGCAAAGGAATGGATTCCTGGTCAGCCAGACGGGATCTCAGGGCAATGGAATGCTAATGACATTGTCTCGTGTTTAGGATTATAGGCTCATCAGCCTTCTCCAAACTTTCCTGGAAAGCACAACTCTACACTCGTTAATAAATTCAAGACAGTATATTAATCAACTAGATTAGTTAATTTAAACTAATTTAATCCTCATCTGTTCACTTCCCACTATAGGATCAATGTTGATTTAGCTATTGACTCACAATAGCTCTGCTGTTTAGAACTGTAGACTCTATAAATTCTGTAACATCTAATTCATTAAAGGGAACCAAACTGACCATATTCATTCATTCTCCATCCTATATGTAAAATAAGGCCTATTTTCAACTTCAAGGTCATTTTAAAGGCTGGAGAGAAAACGTGAAAAGAAGAAAAGGAAGCCTTGGGAAGATCATCAGGAAGGCATCTAAAAGAAACCTTGGAAACTCCTGCCCCCTTTCCTTCACAAAGGAAGACCCGTGAGCTAAGAAAGATCTAACCAAGGTCTGGTTCAGCTCTCAAATCACACAGACCTGCAAATTTCAGTGAGTCCACTCTATCGTTTTGGGGGGGTTAGAACACAAGGAGGCTGAATCCATATGGGGAATTATGCTCGACGATGTGCCCTTTCCTGGCTTCTGCAGTCTTATTCCAGGGAATAATGCCTTGGTGAATCTTGCGCCCTCTAGCACCCCCATGTGGAGAAGACTTCACAGTGCTCTTCATTGCCCTTAGCGCACATCCATTCCAGTAGAAAGGAGCTGAAATCTGTGAACGGAAGAGACACCTCTACCACTTCACTGCTACTGAAAGGGTCCCAGATAAAAACAGATGAAATAGCCTTAAGGCCTCAAAAGTCATTAACGTCTCAAAAGTGAGGCTCATCTTAATAAATCTAAACGTCTTCATAAAGATGGCCTCCTCCTTATCTCTCATAAACTGATGATTCCTTAGTGGATCCTAACCATTTAATTCTGAATTGTTATATTTTGTATGGATGGTTTGCTTTTAAATGATAAGATGTGACCATTTAGTCCTGTAAGTAAACCGTCAGTACAGTGCAGCATTAATGAATTTAAAGTCAACTCTTAAAAGTAAGTCAAATGCATGAATAACTTTTCATTTGAGGTTGCTCAGCAAAGGAATGGATTCCTGGTCAGCCAGACGGGATCTCAGGGCAATGGAATGCTAATGACATTGTCTCGTGTTTAGGATTATAGGCTCATCAGCCTTCTCCAAACTTTCCTGGAAAGCACAACTCTACACTCGTTAATAAATTCAAGACAGTATATTAATCAACTAGATTAGTTAATTTAAACTAATTTAATCCTCATCTGTTCACTTCCCACTATAGGATCAATGTTGATTTAGCTATTGACTCACAATAGCTCTGCTGTTTAGAACTGTAGACTCTATAAATTCTGTAACATCTAATTCATTAAAGGGAACCAAACTGACCATATTCATTCATTCTCCATCCTATATGTAAAATAAGGCCTATTTTCAACTTCAAGGTCATTTTAAAGGCTGGAGAGAAAACGTGAAAAGAAGAAAAGGAAGCCTTGGGAAGATCATCAGGAAGGCATCTAAAAGAAACCTTGGAAACTCCTGCCCCCTTTCCTTCACAAAGGAAGACCCGTGAGCTAAGAAAGATCTAACCAAGGTCTGGTTCAGCTCTCAAATCACACAGACCTGCAAATTTCAGTGAGTCCACTCTATCGTTTTGGGGGGGTTAGAACACAAGGAGGCTGAATCCATATGGGGAATTATGGTCAGATACTACCAGTTGTCATCAGCTCTACCTTTGTTCGATAGAGATCCCCTCAAGCATGTGAGCTTGTTTGTTACATAAAGTAGAACAGAGGCTCTTCCGTATTTGTGATCAGCACCACACGGGAGGAGCGATGCCAAAGCTCTTTGACAAAAGGTAAAACAGCGAAGATACACTTGCACGTTGTCCAGGGTGAGGCGTGAGCCTCTAGGCTTCCTCGGTGTATCTCTTGTTGCTTAGCCGTGTCTCCGTTAAGGGTGTATATCCTTTTCGAAGTCTTCTATATTGAAGGAAAAGCAGCAAGGCAAAAAGAACAACCAAGAACACCAGCAGCCCCGTAACCACTGAGAGGGTGGTGGTCCAACCTGGAGTTTCTTCAACTGAAATTCAAGTGGAAGAGAAGGGTCTTACAATTGGGATTTTCATCGGCTGAAGACACTTCAGAAATGGAAGAATAAACCCATTTGCCTTTTATGTGTACTTCTGTTGATAAGGCAAAAACTACACAGACTGTCATGAAACCTATCTTCTCCTTCCTTAGCAACTGTTTATCACATCCACAATTATCTTTCCTGCGGAAGTATAAAGTGGCATTCTATTATCTGAATACAGCTTATTGTATTTTTAAAATTTCTTATGATGAATGCTTATACAGAGTAAACCCTTCAAGGAAGTAAATCACGATATTTGTGTGTTAGAAGCTCATTTGTAAAAGCCCAGGCTGAAACAGTATCTGGGTAACCGCGACATTGACAACATTCAGGTTGAGAAATTCTGCTGTGGCCTCTACCTTGTCTCTGGGATGGTGAGTGAGTAAGACAGATGAGACTGGAGATTATAACAGGAGACATTCAAGAGCAAGAGGAGGAGAAATCGGGACCCATTTAAACAGTGGTGAATGCAATCTGAACCATCACATGGTACATCCAATCCTCTAATATATTTTATAAGCACTGTCCCACAGAATTCATGGATCTCACTTGTCATGTATTTACACCTATCTGTTGTTTCCTGAAAAATGATCTCGTCCTGTCCAGCTGTTCTTAAACACGCTTCTCTGCACTGGCTTCTTGTTCCATCATCTACACGACTCCAAGTGTGAGACTCTCTTGCGAGCCATCTCCCCTCAGTCCCACGGAGGAGCCTGACCCCTCCTGGTGTGGTTTCTCCAAGAAGCTCTTCATCCGTCTTTTCCTGCAACAACTGACATCCTCAGCTTCTTTTTTTTTTTTTTTTTAATTATTTATTTATTTATCTTTTTTGTGGGGGTGGGGAGGGACGGGGACGGGCGGGCCACTTCTATTGGTCTTTCATTTGTCTATTTTCATCCTTCTTTGTTCTTTGGCTCCTGTGGGCCTCCCATTGCGGTGGCCTCTGCTGTCGCAGAGCACTGGCTCTGGGCGCATGCGCGCCAGAGCTCCGGCTCGGTAATTGGACACATCAGTCCAGCCACTCCGCGGTACGTGGGATCTTCCCAGGCTAGGGATCGAACCGGCGCCCCTTGCACTGCAAGGTGGTGTCCTTACCCACTGGACCACCAGAGGAAGCCCCATCCTCAGCTTCTTAAACTACAGACGGCAATGCTGTCCTTTCTTTGCTGAGGAGCCAAACATCACTGCCTTTTGTTACTGTCCCAACACCTCTGCCAAGCTTCTTTTAGAAAGTTTTTTGTTTTAAAATTGTGGGAAAATACATATGTACATAGGTTGGATCCCCTTAACCATCTTTAAGTTCTCTGACATTAAAGACGTCCACATTCTTGTGTAGTCAACCACACCCTCCATCCACAGACATTTTTCTCCCGCAAAACTGAAATAGCCATTCACTCTATAACAACCAACCATTCTTCCTGTCTATGAATCAGACTACTCTAGGTGCCTCCTATGTGTGGAATCAAACAGGTTTTGTCCTTTCATGACTGGTTTCTTTAACTTATCTCATCTTCAAGATTCGCCCATGTTACAGCATGTGACGGAACTTCCTTCCTTTCTAAGGTTGAATAACAATACCCCATTGCATGTATGGACCACATTTTATCTGTTGCTATTTTGCTTGTCTGTCTGTGGGCATTGGGTTGCTTCCACCTGTTTGTAATGTTCTTTATTTTGAATTGGAGGATAACTGGTCTACACTAGTGGGCTGGCTTCTGCCACACCCAGGAATCTGCCAGAGGCACCCAGGTGTCACCCCCTCCTTCTGCTCCCACCTTGTGTCTGTTGTGAATAATGCTGCTATGAACAGAGGTGTACAAATATCCATTGGAATACCTGCTTTCAATTCTTTGGGCTATATGCCCAAAAGCGGAATTGTTAGATTGCACGGTAATTATCTGTTTAATTTTTTGAGGGGCTTCCACTTTGTTTTCCACAGAGCCTGCGTTCACATTCCCACCAGTGGTACACAAGGGGCCCATTTTCTCCACATTCTCATCAACACTTGTTATTTTCTGCTTTCGTGGTAATAGCCATCTCAATGGGTATAAGTGGGATCCCCTTGTTCCTCCCAGCTTTTGCAGCCCTTGGTAGCCAGATCCAATCTTAACTCACAGTTATCTACCCAAACTTTCCACTGCAACCAAGTTTTCTTCTCTCAGTCCTCTGTATGGACTACATATGTGTCTTTCACAGTCCTATTTCCCACGCTTTTCAATCTAAAATGCTCCTTTCTCTTCCATCATCGACCTAAAACCTACCATCTCTCTCTCGCTCGCTCTCTCTCTTTTTTTTTTTGGCTGTATCACTCAGCATGTAAGATCTTAGGTCCACAACCAAAAGGGACTGAATCTAAGCCCCCTATATCAAACGCATGCAGTCTTAACCTCTAGACTCCCAGGAAAGTCCTTCCATCTCCTTAATCTAGCTCGAAGTTCAGCTCCTTTCCCAAATCCTTCTCTCCCTTCTCCAACCTCTGGTTACAGATGTCTCCCTAGACAGGATTGCTAATTTTCTTTGTCAAACCCAAAATGAATGTAATTTGTATCTTCTAGTGAGTGAAGGCATTCTGGATAATATTTAGACTCTAGGTCTGTATCTGTTAATTGCCTGATGTCAGAGGACTGAATTTTTGGCTTCCCCATGAACCTTGTGCCTGAGGCACATGCTGCATTCGCCTCACCTTCAACCCAGTTTTGCCTTTAAGTAAAGATCTCTGGATTGTGCTAGTCCCTATTCATGGGTGGCTACTGCATGTGAATGTTATTGGTTAGGTATTTCAAACCATGGCCATTTTTCAGTTAGTTCACATAGAACTGTCAGATCAGGTGTATTTGTAGGGGTGTGTGTGTGTGTGTGTGTGTGTGTGTGTGTGTGCACTTAGTCGCTCAGTCATGACTGACTCTTTTGAACCCCATGGACTGCAGCCCGCCAGGCTCCTCTGTCCGTAGGGATTCTCCAGGCAAGAATACTGGAGTGGGTTGCCATGCCCTCCTCCAGGGGGTCTTCCCAACCCAGGAAATGAATCAGGGCTCCT
Source organism: Tragulus kanchil (assembly GCA_022376925.1). Taxonomy (NCBI): domain Eukaryota; kingdom Metazoa; phylum Chordata; class Mammalia; order Artiodactyla; family Tragulidae; genus Tragulus; species Tragulus kanchil. Next base: position 17,507,351 of record JAIOJX010000003.1, on the reverse strand, counting down.
GCATTGCAGGCAGATTCTTTACCAGCTGGGCTACAAGGGAAGCCCCGTAGTATAGATACTTGCCCTTAAATAAGTTCTCTTAACAACTTTCAATTTTCTAAAACAAGAGTCATCCAACAGTCCCTTTTATAATGTTTAATTGGTAGTTTAAAGGCTCATTTTCTAAATATATATACTCTACAAAATTGCCCATAAACTTAACTAGACCTGAGCGCTCCAATTTAAAGTCTTTTGGTTTACAATAAAAAGAAATGAAAAGCAAAGAAAGCTGTTTTAGACGATGAACGAATCCCACATTTAGAAGTTGCATTAGTTACCTGGCAGATCAATGGCATAGGTGTAGCCAAGTTGGTCTGCGGTTAAAAACAGTTCTTCATTCGTCACCGGAGGGAAGAAAGGAACCATGTTGTACATCCGATTGTGACCGATGGGTGCCAGCTCCTGAGGCCAGGCATCCACAGGGGGATTGAATCTTTTCATCCACTCATCAAAAATGGCGTCAGTGAAGGAATGAAGGACCTGCAAGACAGTTGAAAACTGCATTAACATTGATGTATGTGTGATTAGTCACTAGGTCGTGTCTGACTCTTTTGCAAATCCACGAACTATAGCCCGCCAGGCTCCTCCGTCCATGGGATTTCTCAGTGAATTGCACGTCCTCTTCCAGGGGGGTCTTCCCAACCCAGGGACTGAACCCAGATTTCCCACATTGCAGATGGATTCTTTGCCATGTGAGCCACCAGAAAAGTCCAAAAAGGCTGGAGTGGGTAGTCCATCCCTTCTCCAGGGGATCTTCCTGACCCAGGAATCGAACTGGGGTCTCCTGAATGGCAGGCAGATTCTTTACCCGTTGAACTACCAGGGAAGCCTGATGCAACACTGGTTTAGGAATATTTGAGGCCTTCAACACATTCATGTGAATTTTTAGGTTCAGAAAAAAAAGGCAAGTATGATGAGATACATAGTGTAATCAATATTCAGACACTTTGGTTTTAGCAAGGGAGAAAGAAGACATTGTGTTTACACTACAAGTGGATGAGGCAAAGAAAAAAAAGAGAGAGAGAAAGAAAGAAGAAAAAAGAGAAAACATTCAAAGCAGGTTTTCTCACAGAAGACCTCGAATAGCCAAAGCAATCCTGAGGAAGAAGAATGGAGTTGGAGGGATCAGCCTCCCTAACTTCAGACTCTACTACAAAGCAACAGTTATCAAGACAGTATGGTACTGGCACAAAAACAGAACTGTAGATCAGTGGAACAAGATTGAGAACCCAGAGATCAACCCACGCACCTATGGGTACCTTATTTTTGATAAAGGAGGAGAAACTATAAAATGGGACAAAGACAGCCTCTTTAACAAGTGGTGCTGGGAGAATTGGACAGCTACATGCAAAAAAATGAAGTTGGAACATTCCCTGACACCATACACTAAGATCAACTCAAAATGGATTAAAGACCTCAATGTAAGACCAGAAACCATCAAACTCTTAGAGGAGAACATAGGCAAAACCCTCAAGGACATCAATCAAAGCAAGATCTTCTCTGACCCACCAACTAAAATAGCAGAACTGAAAAGAAAAATGAACATATGGGACCTTATGAAACTTAAAAGCTTTTGTACAGCAAAAGAAATTACAAAAAAGTTCAACAGACACCCCACAGAGTGGGAGAAAATCATAGCAAATGAAACAACAGACAAAGAATTAATCTCCAAAATCTACAAGCAACTCAGACAACTCAGCACAGGAAAATGAGCAGGCCAAGCAATAATTGGGAAAATGATCTAAAGAGACGCCTCTCCAAAGAGGACATACAGATCGCGCAAAATACATGAAACGATGCTCAACCTCGCTTATTATCAGAGAAATGCAAATTAAAACCACAATGAGATACCACCTCACACCTGTCAGAATGGCCATCATCAACAAATCGACAGACAACAAATGCTGGAGAGGGTGTGGAGAAAAGCGAACCCTCTTGCATTGCTGGTGGGAATGTAAATTAGTACAACCTCTATGGAAGACAATATGGAGATTCCTTAAAAAACTAAAAATAGAAGCACCCTATGACCCAGCAATCCCACTATTAGGCCTATATCCTGATGAAATCAAAAATGAAAGAGGCACCTGTACCCCAATGTTCATTGCAGCTCTCTATACAATAGCCAAAGCAATCCTGAGGAAGAAGAATGGAGTTGGAGGATCAGCCTCCTAACTTCAGACTCTACTACAAAGCAACAGTTATCAAGACAGTATGGTACTGGCACAAAAACAGAACTGTAGATCAGTGGAACAAGATTGAGAACCCAGAGATCAACCCACGCACCTATGGGTACCTTATTTTTGATAAAGGAGGAGAAACTATAAAATGGGACAAAGACAGCCTCTTTAACAAGTGGTGCTGGGAGAATTGGACAGCTACATGCAAAAAAATGAAGTTGGAACATTCCCTGACACCATACACTAAGATCAACTCAAAATGGATTAAAGACCTCAATGTAAGACCAGAAACCATCAAACTCTTAGAGGAGAACATAGGCAAAACCCTCAAGGACATCAATCAAAGCAAGATCTTCTCTGACCCACCAACTAAAATAGCAGAACTGAAAAGAAAAATGAACATATGGGACCTTATGAAACTTAAAAGCTTTTGTACAGCAAAAGAAATTACAAAAAAGTTCAACAGACACCCCACAGAGTGGGAGAAAATCATAGCAAATGAAACAACAGACAAAGAATTAATCTCCAAAATCTACAAGCAACTCAGACAACTCAGCACTGGAAAAACGAACAACCCAATCAAAAAATGGGGAAAAGATCTAAAGAGACGCCTCTCCAAAGAGGACATACAGATGGCCCAAAAATACATGAAACGATGCTCAACCTCGCTTATTATCAGAGAAATGCAAATTAAAACCACAATGAGATACCACCTCACACCTGTCAGAATGGCCATCATCAACAAATCGACAGACAACAAATGCTGGAGAGGGTGTGGAGAAAAGGGAACCCTCTTGCATTGCTGGTGGGAATGTAAATTAGTACAACCTCTATGGAAGACAATATGGAGATTCCTTAAAAAACTAAAAATAGAAGCACCCTATGACCCAGCAATCCCACTATTAGGCCTATATCCTGATGAAATCAAAAATGAAAGAGGCACCTGTACCCCAATGTTCATTGCAGCTCTCTATACAATAGCCAGAACATGGAAGCAACCTAGATGTCCATCGACAAATGAATGGATCCAGAAGCTCTGGTACATATATACAATGGAATACTACTCAGCTGTTAAAAGAAATGCAGAAGACTCAGTCCTAATGAGGTGGCTGGCGCTAGAACCTATCATAAAAAGTGAAGTAAGTCAAAAAGAGAAAGACAAGTATAGTATACTAACTCATATATATGGGATCTAGTAAGATGGTCATGATAACACACGCAGTGAACTCATGAAAAAACAGAGAATAGACATAAAGACATTGTGGAGACCGAACAGTGGGAGGGAGTAACATGGAAACCTATACTGTCATGTGTAGAAAAGATAGCTATTGTCATTGTGCTAGGGGAATAGGAGTACCTACAACCACTTGGAGTGATGGTCTGGAGGGATGGGAGGGGGGGAACTGGGTGGGGGGATGGTCAAGGGATATGCATATGAATGATCTGGGAACATACATGTACAAAAATAAATAATAAATAAATAAATAAAGTTAAAAAAAAAAAAAAAAAAGAAAGGATGGAAGTCACCAGACCAGCCATAGTCAAAACAGGAAACAGATCCCACCCTGTAGTTAGAGAAATTACAAAATACTGTAGTCAAATTTTTCAAGCTATCATGGTGCAGTAAGAGCTGAATTAATCCATTACTCAGTTTTCTCAAAGTCCCATCCATCATCATCTATTTGCACATCATTGTCCACCCCTAGTTACAAGGAAAACAAGGAAATGAAATCTTTCTGTTGGACCCATGATTGTCCAAAATAAAATTAGGATGTTGATGGAAAAGTAGAAAGGGAAAAGGGATTAGGCAGGAAATGCAAATTAAAACCACAATGAGATACCACCTCACACCTGTCAGAATGGCCATCATCAACAAATCGACAGACAACAAATGCTGGAGAGGGTGTGGAGAAAAGGGAACCCTCTTGCATTGCTGGTGGGAATGTAAATTAGTACAACCTCTATGGAAGACAATATGGAGATTCCTTAAAAAACTAAAAATAGAAGCACCCTATGACCCAGCAATCCCACTATTAGGCCTATATCCTGATGAAATCAAAAATGAAAGAGGCACCTGTACCCCAATGTTCATTGCAGCTCTCTATACAATAGCCAGAACATGGAAGCAACCTAGATGTCCATCGACAAATGAATGGATCCAGAAGCTCTGGTACATATATACAATGGAATACTACTCAGCTGTTAAAAGAAATGCAGAAGACTCAGTCCTAATGAGGTGGCTGGCGCTAGAACCTATCATAAAAAGTGAAGTAAGTCAAAAAGAGAAAGACAAGTATAGTATACTAACTCATATATATGGGATCTAGTAAGATGGTCATGATAACACACGCAGTGAACTCATGAAAAAACAGAGAATAGACATAAAGACATTGTGGAGACCGAACAGTGGGAGGGAGTAACATGGAAACCTATACTGTCATGTGTAGAAAAGATAGCTATTGTCATTGTGCTAGGGGAATAGGAGTACCTACAACCACTTGGAGTGATGGTCTGGAGGGATGGGAGGGGGGGAACTGGGTGGGGGGATGGTCAAGGGATATGCATATGAATGATCTGGGAACATACATGTACAAAAATAAATAATAAATAAATAAATAAAGTTAAAAAAAAAAAAAAGAAAGGATGGAAGTCACCAGACCAGCCATAGTCAAAACAGGAAACAGATCCCACCCTGTAGTTAGAGAAATTACAAAATACTGTAGTCAAATTTTTCAAGCTATCATGGTGCAGTAAGAGCTGAATTAATCCATTACTCAGTTTTCTCAAAGTCCCATCCATCATCATCTATTTGCACATCATTGTCCACCCCTAGTTACAAGGAAAACAAGGAAATGAAATCTTTCTGTTGGACCCATGATTGTCCAAAATAAAATTAGGATGTTGATGGAAAAGTAGAAAGGGAAAAGGGATTAGGCAGGTAAGCAATCAGCATTCTCTGTCACAGTAATTATTTCCCAAGGTTATGTGGTGCTTCCTGAGTCTATGTTATTTACTTGTAAATAAATATGAGCCAAAAGCAAAAAAAAAAAAAAAAGCAGGTTTTCTGTTTTTTCCTGCCAGGAGCACTCTTCTGTGTGCTCGCTCTGTGACCCTCTCATTTGAATTCTCAGTGTGGTGCCAGCAAAAGAAAGCCTAAAAACGTTGTAATGTGCAGGGTACTCAGTTATGTCTTCTCAAGGAAGCTGTTAAATTTCTTTTCAAACACAGCAATTATTATATGCTTTAAAATATTAACAGCAACATTTCACACTTATTGTCCTGATTGTGCAACAGGACATAAATGTGAGAGGTCTGCCCAGGCTATGAGAGGCCCTCTTTCATTGGTAGACAGTAGTTCCAGAAGCCCAGGACCTTATCTGCTTTTCCTTCCTTCTTCCTCCCCTGGGCCTGTCACCCCGGGGCTTGTCACATGAGTAAAGCGAGATACTTAAACACTTGTTAAGTGAAATCATTTATTGATTCACCAGCGGTGGGACTGGTGAAATTATATTATCACTTATTTGTGTATCAATTTTCCCTAACTCCTAAAATGTCAGAGATAAGGTCTTTCCACCTTTGGAGTGTCAGGCTTAGTCTGTCACGTGGACAGAGCCAATGTTTAAGAAGGTTCTGTTGGCTGATGATAGTGCCATGCAAACTACATTTATATTTTGGTGGTTTTTTTTTTAATTATGTATTTATTTATGGCCATGCTGTTTTTTTGTCGCTGTGCGGGCTTCTCATTGCAGTGGTTTCTCTTGTCGGGGAGCACAGGCCCTAGGGCATGTGGGCTTCACTAGACGCAGCACATTGGCTTAGTTGCTGTGCAGCATGTGGGATCTTCTCAGATCAGGGATCGAACCCTTGTCTCCTGCATTGGTAGGCAGATTCTTTACCACCAAGCCACTAGGGAAGCCCTACATTTATATTTTGTACAGACTCATCCAGGGCTTCCCTGGTGGCTCAGACGGTAATGGATCAGCCTGCAGTGTAGGAAACCTGTGCTCAGTCCCTGGGTTGGGAAGATCCTCTGGAGGAGGGCATGGCCACCCACTCCAGTATTCTTGCCTGGCAGGCTCCAGTCCACAGGTTGGAACGAGTGGGAAGGAGTTCCAGATAAGGTTAGAAAGTCCCCAGAGAGTGTGCCATTCTCCAGGTTTGGTCTTGGGAGCTGGCCAGCCTCAAACAGATGATTCACCTCAAGCATGGAGCCCAAGCACTAGTTGTACCATATCAGAGTAGCAAGCACTGCTGGGTGCTTACCCAGTACCCTTTCTCCTCGTCTTTCTCAGTAATTTCTTTTGTGTTTGCGGTGAAGCAATGTCTCAAGTTATCCATGAGCCTTAGGAGGAAATCACTGGATAGGACTTCTAGAAAATCTCATTAACGGTGGTTGTCTCAGCCTAAAAGTGTCACGGTTTCCCCTTCCATTCCTCCTCCCTGCTCCCTGGACCCGGGTGTGATGGCTGACGCTGTGGCAGCCATCGGAGCCAGTAAGCAAAGAAGCCACTCACCAGGGATGGTAAACCAGAAAGACAGAAGGCGTTCATGATGACTATGGAGACATGATACTGAGCCTGGCTCACCTGCCACTGGAGGTCTTTTACACAGAGAAAAATAAACCTCTTTTCTTGTTGTTATTTAGACTTCTGTGATTTACGGTTTGTGTTTTAAGCAGCTGAAGCAAATCTTAAGTAACAGGCAGAAAAAGAAAAGAATGTATTTTCTAAGGAAGGCCTCATAATATCTCATGAACTTCTAGAAACCATTGGAGTTGAAATCAGAGCTCAAACTGTGATATGAAAAAAGAGATAGAGACTCTCAGAGCAGAGAAAGATGCAAATTCAACGCTGTAAGAGTCAAAAAACTGGGAGAAAGCACCAGAATTCACCCAGTGTGAAGTGTAAATAATTCAGGAGGGGACAAGACACTGAAGAAATTCATAATTTGGAAGATAAAAGAACCGGGGAAGAGTAATAAGGAGAAGATTATAGGTCTCAAACTGGGCCGTTAAACATTATATATAATAAAAGCTCTAATAGGCACTGCATACAGCGCACCCTCATTTATACAATGCAGTTAAAAAAAAAAAAAAAGCCAGTGTATGCCAGCGAGATGCAAAAAAGGCAGCAGACAAAATGCTGTGACCAACAATGCCTCTGGAAGCTAGAAAGAGAGGCAGCGCAACCTGGAGACTAGGTATTTTTGATAAAGTTGTGAACATTGCTCCCACACGAAATACCCTCAGAAGCCAGTGGGATCTTTGTTGAACACAGGTTGAAAATAAGCTACTATCTCTGTAAATGTCATCTGCAGATATACATAAAAGAAACCCAAAAAGCAAGCACTGCTGGGTGCTTACCCTTTCTCCTCGTCTTTCTCAGTAATTTCTTTTGTGTTTGCGGTGAAGCAATGTCTCAAGTTATCCATGAGCCTTAGGAGGAAATCACTGGATAGGACTTCTAGAAAATCTCATTAACGGTGGTTGTCTCAGCCTAAAAGTGTCACGGTTTCCCCTTCCATTCCTCCTCCCTGCTCCCTGGACCCGGGTGTGATGGCTGACGCTGTGGCAGCCATCGGAGCCAGTAAGCAAAGAAGCCACTCACCAGGGATGGTAAACCAGAAAGACAGAAGGCGTTCATGATGACTATGGAGACATGATACTGAGCCTGGCTCACCTGCCACTGGAGGTCTTTTACACAGAGAAAAATAAACCTCTTTTCTTGTTGTTATTTAGACTTCTGTGATTTACGGTTTGTGTTTTAAGCAGCTGAAGCAAATCTTAAGTAACAGGCAGAAAAAGAAAAGAATGTATTTTCTAAGGAAGGCCTCATAATATCTCATGAACTTCTAGAAACCATTGGAGTTGAAATCAGAGCTCAAACTGTGATATGAAAAAAGAGATAGAGACTCTCAGAGCAGAGAAAGATGCAAATTCAACGCTGTAAGAGTCAAAAAACTGGGAGAAAGCACCAGAATTCACCCAGTGTGAAGTGTAAATAATTCAGGAGGGGACAAGACACTGAAGAAATTCATAATTTGGAAGATAAAAGAACCGGGGAAGAGTAATAAGGAGAAGATTATAGGTCTCAAACGGGGCCCGTTAAACATTATATATAATAAAAGCTCTAATAGGCACTGCATACAGCGCACCCTCATTTATACAATGCAGTTAAAAAAAAAAAAAAAGCCAGTGTATGCCAGCGAGATGCAAAAAAGGCAGCAGACAAAATGCTGTGACCAACAATGCCTCTGGAAGCTAGAAAGAGAGGCAGCGCAACCTGGAGACTAGGTATTTTTGATAAAGTTGTGAACATTGCTCCCACACGAAATACCCTCAGAAGCCAGTGGGATCTTTGTTGAACACAGGTTGAAAATAAGCTACTATCTCTGTAAATGTCATCTGCAGATATACATAAAAGCAAAAGCAAAGTCAAAGTAAACTGCCATTGCCTTATATCTGCTATAGAGATTGATAGTTCTATTTTAACATTAATAATTGAGTGCTTCAGAAATGAGGTTACAAATTTTGGTATACAAATGTATTCTATCTTGTTCCAACAAAGTAGATAGGCCTAAGAAGGGGGAGGAAACACTAAATTTCAACTTGCAAGGCTGTATTGAAGAAAATGTGATTACATGGGCTTTCAAGGTACACATTTTCAAATGTAACCCTTGCTGAAGAAAGCAACTGATAAACAAATATTGTGTTTACAGGCATAAAGAAATTTAATATAGGGGAAGCATGCATCTTTCTCAAGATCATTGGAGGATAAAGTTACTAACAAATTTAACCTTCACTTGTCGGTGTTTAGCTGCTAAGTTGCGTCGAACGCTTTGGTGACTCCATGGCCTGCTCTTCCCTACTGGGCACTCAGCAGTAAAGAATATGCCTGCAATGCAAGAGACACAGGTTCTGTCCCTGGTTTGGGAAGATCCTCTGGAGATGGAAATGGAAACCCACTCCACTGGGCTGTATCCTACCAGTCTCCTCTGTCCATGGGCTTTCCTAGGCAAGAATAGTGGAGTAGGTTGTCATTTCCTTCTCCAAGGGATCTTCCCAACCCAGGCATCAGACTCACATCTCGTGCATTGGCAGGCAGATTCTTTACCACTGAGCCAACTAGGAAGCCAACCTTCACTTAGGGGACTGAAAATTCAGGTGTCTGCCACATGGAATCTCCTGGTGACCTGAGAAGATTATCTGTATCTGCAGGAAGATTGCTATGGAAATCTGAGGCAGACTGAAAAGACATTTGTACATTACTAAAGACCAGTGGCTTTTACTACGTGAGTTCACGTATTGTTATTCAGAAAATGTCATTCCTAATCAGAGTGGATCTTATTGTGGTGATGTGACAATGCTTTGGTCCTCCAAGAATTCATATTTGAGAGTTTAAGAGTCACATGATAGGGCTTCCCTGGTGGTCCAGTGGGTAGAGAGTCTGCCTCGCAGTGGAAGGGGCACAGGTTCGATCCCTGGCCTGGGAAGATCCCACATGCTGTGGACTAGTTGGGCGAGTGTGTCCAATTACAAGCCAGCGCTTTGAAGCATATGTGCTCAGAACCGGTGTTCTGCAACAAGAGAGGCCACTGCAATGGGAGGTCCACACAGGTCAAAGAATAAAGATGGATGAAAAACAAATTTTTTAAAAAGTCAATAAAAGAGGCCAAACTTTAAAAAAAAAAAAAAAAGTCACATGATAGACAAAGGGGGTTCCAAATGTGGAACTCCAATCTAAAACTTAAGTTAGAAAGCTTAGGTAAAAAGTTGGGTCAGAATTTCTAGAACAGAGAATTCCTAATGGTAACACCTAAAAAAAATAGTTAACCATGCTTGTTACAATAATATTTATTCTTGCCTTCTATCAGGGATTTGAAGCAATGTATAGCCAAGATGTTAGTTTTACATACCCAAAGAAGCCCTATGTAATAGGCATGAAATGGTCACACAGCACACAAGGTCTACTTAGCTGACTAAGCTCTCCCACAGAGAGGTATCCATAGGCAGCCCATTTAGTGAGAGACAAGAAACCACCAGAGAAAATAGGCGTTTGAATAACAATATGGTACCCTGGGCACTGCTCAGCCTTGACTATGCACTGCATTTCCCATTTGGCTACAATTTTCTCTCTCTTCTATGCATTCTCTCACTGTATCCTGAGCAGACACAATAGAAGGTATTTTTTTTTTCAGGCATTTTGGAAGAGTTGCATAAGGAAAGCACCTTTTCTGCATCGCTTGCTATAATAGCACTGTCTACAAAATATACATATGTATATATAAAATCATACAGTATACATTGTATATAAGCTATAATAATATAAATATAAAAAGAAATATCAAGAGCATTAGGAATTCAGTGGTGATGTCCTTGAGGAAGAAAGCATGTCGTTGAAGCATTAAATTTTGAACAGATGCAAACAGAAGACTACAGGACAGTTCTGCTGTTAATACACCAACTCTAAAAGATGTGACTCTAAAAAAATTTAGCAAACATCATAGGCAGACAATACAGGTTGAAAAGAGAGAGACAGGGCTATGTTAGAAGAGATTCTAGATAAGAACTGAGACACTCCCCGGCCATTCAAGCCTAGGGAACCTCCAAAGCTCTAGGAGGCAGACACCCAAATCAGTGCTAAAACCATTTTAGATTTGTACGTTCATTATAGTTTGCTGTTATACAACTGAATTCATCAATAATAAAGTGTATCTAGTTCATCTCTTAAAAGTTTAATTCTTTTCAATAGAGCATATGTTTATCTTTATAAAATCCAGAGTTGAACCCCTTCAGCTCCATTTAGCCATTTAGCATATTCAAGTTAAAAATCAAACCATCGGGGCTTCCCCTGGTGGTCCAGTGGGTAAGGACACCGCCTTGAACTGCAAGGGGCGCCAGTTCGATCCCTGGCCTGGGAAGATCCCACATGCCGCGGAGCGGCTGGACTGATGTGTCCAATTACCGAGCCAGAGCTCTGGAGCGCATGCGCCCAGAGCTAGCGCTCTGCAACGACAGACGCCACCGCGATGGGAGGCCCACAAGAGCCAAAGAACAAAGACGGATGAACATAGAGAAACGAAAGACCAATAGAAGTGGCCCGCCTGCTCCCCTCCCTCCCCAACCTGACCCCTGCCCAAAATAAATAAATAAATAAATCTTAAAAAAAAAAAAAAATCAAACCATCCCTATAATCTATTATGTATAAGATAGGCCACAAAGATATACTGTATAACACAGAGACTATAGCCAATGTTTTAAAATAACTCTAAGTGGAACTTAACCCTTAAAATTATGAATCAGGACTTCCCTGATGGTCCAGTGATTAAGACACTGCCCTTCCAGTGCAGGGGGCACAGGTTAGATCCCTGATCAGGGGACTAAGATCCCACATGCTCGGGCCCCATGGTGTGGCGCCCCCAAAATAAATATATAATAATTACAATAAAATAATGTTTTCTTAAAAAAACCCACTTCTATATAATCCAAAAAAACTTCTTTGTGAATCACTATATTGTTTACCTGTAACTTATGTAATATCATACATCAACTATATTTCAATTTTAAAAAAGGTAAATAAGAGTATACCATAAAAGAAGATGTGATATACACATCAGTCAAGTGTATTTCTTGTACTTAAAAAAAATATCATTAAAGCTTTTCAATTATTAAGAAAATGAAATAAAACCACCCACCCCTGTGGGTGACTGAGCTTATAGGAAACCCTGACACCCTGGAAGATTCTGCCCCAAGCAAGTGGGCAAAAAAAAATTTAAACCATTTTAGTTTTACGTTCATTATAGTTTGCTGTTATACAACTGAATTCATCAATAATAAAGTGTATCTAGTTCATCTCTTAAAAGTTTAATTCTTTTCAATAGAGCATATGTTTATCTTTATAAAATCCAGAGTTGAACCCCTTCAGCTCCATTTAGCCATTTAGCATATTCAAGTTAAAAATCAAACCATCGGGGCTTCCCCTGGTGGTCCAGTGGGTAAGGACACCGCCTTGAACTGCAAGGGGCGCCAGTTCGATCCCTGGCCTGGGAAGATCCCACATGCCGCGGAGCGGCTGGACTGATGTGTCCAATTACCGAGCCAGAGCTCTGGAGCGCATGCGCCCAGAGCTAGCGCTCTGCAACGACAGACGCCACCGCGATGGGAGGCCCACAAGAGCCAAAGAACAAAGACGGATGAACATAGAGAAACGAAAGACCAATAGAAGTGGCCCGCCTGCTCCCCTCCCTCCCCAACCTGACCCCTGCCCAAAATAAATAAATAAATAAATCTTAAAAAAAAAAAAAAATCAAACCATCCCTATAATCTATTATGTATAAGATAGGCCACAAAGATATACTGTATAACACAGAGACTATAGCCAATGTTTTAAAATAACTCTAAGTGGAACTTAACCCTTAAAATTATGAATCAGGACTTCCCTGATGGTCCAGTGATTAAGACACTGCCCTTCCAGTGCAGGGGGCACAGGTTAGATCCCTGATCAGGGGACTAAGATCCCACATGCTCGGGCCCCATGGTGTGGCGCCCCCAAAATAAATATATAATAATTACAATAAAATAATGTTTTCTTAAAAAAACCCACTTCTATATAATCCAAAAAAACTTCTTTGTGAATCACTATATTGTTTACCTGTAACTTATGTAATATCATACATCAACTATATTTCAATTTTAAAAAAGGTAAATAAGAGTATACCATAAAAGAAGATGTGATATACACATCAGTCAAGTGTATTTCTTGTACTTAAAAAAAATATCATTAAAGCTTTTCAATTATTAAGAAAATGAAATAAAACCACCCACCCCTGTGGGTGACTGAGCTTATAGGAAACCCTGACACCCTGGAAGATTCTGCCCCAAGCAAGTGGGCAGCTGCCTGTGCTGTGCAATTCACCAAGACGGTATGCTACATAGGAATTAATGGATGTCTAGCTCAGGTCATGTAAAACTACATATATTAAATAAAATAAATGTGGCATTTAAAAAGTATGAATCCTTACTTACGCCCTATCTTTTCAAAAGTCAAGCAAAATTATTCAGACCTGCCTCTTCACCAATTAGTGCTAACTCCCATCAACATGATCTAACAGGACAAGATGTCCTTAGTGATACTAGAAGCTACTGTGAAGGAATCACATCAAGAACTGTCTAAACTGACAGAAGGCAACATTGTAGCTAGAAGACTCAACATGGGTAAATTCTTGAGTAGAAAGCTTCTCTTAACAATCTCTGCTTGTCCATGTACTGTTCTGGGTCATGGGATGTTATACTCCCATGAGCCTCTTTGAACTTTATTTTCCCCATATTTAACAAGAGGAGCGTCAGTTTCCACACACCGTTTAGTGAAGTTAAAAGAATATGTTTGCATGGCATCTAGTGTAGAGACACATGAATAAGTGCTCAATAAAACGACATTCTCCTCACGAGAAAACAGAACTACTTAGCATTCCTACGACCTAATCTTATTTACCATGATGCATGTGTGCATTTCCTTCAATTATCTCAAAATTATAATTTCAGAGATTGGCTCTGAGTGTTTCTTGCATTTTAACATTACACCTTCTTATACTGATTATTAGAGAAGGAAATGGCAACCCACTCCAGTATCCTTGCCTGGAGAACCCCACTGACAGAGGAGCCTGGCAGGCTACAGTCCATGGAGTCACAAAGAGGCGGACACAACTGAGAGACTAACACACACACGTGCACACACACGCACACATTTTTGTGATCACATACAAATTTGCTTTTCTCCTGCTTGAAGACATTTCACAAAAAAGGAATTTAATAAATCTCATCTGTAATATGTTTGCATAAATTTGAAGTGTTCTTGTACTTAAAAAAAATATCATTAAAGCTTTTCAATTATTAAGAAAATGAAATAAAACCACCCACCCCTGTGGGTGACTGAGCTTATAGGAAACCCTGACACCCTGGAAGATTCTGCCCCAAGCAAGTGGGCAGCTGCCTGTGCTGTGCAATTCACCAAGACGGTATGCTACATAGGAATTAATGGATGTCTAGCTCAGGTCATGTAAAACTACATATATTAAATAAAATAAATGTGGCATTTAAAAAGTATGAATCCTTACTTACGCCCTATCTTTTCAAAAGTCAAGCAAAATTATTCAGACCTGCCTCTTCACCAATTAGTGCTAACTCCCATCAACATGATCTAACAGGACAAGATGTCCTTAGTGATACTAGAAGCTACTGTGAAGGAATCACATCAAGAACTGTCTAAACTGACAGAAGGCAACATTGTAGCTAGAAGACTCAACATGGGTAAATTCTTGAGTAGAAAGCTTCTCTTAACAATCTCTGCTTGTCCATGTACTGTTCTGGGTCATGGGATGTTATACTCCCATGAGCCTCTTTGAACTTTATTTTCCCCATATTTAACAAGAGGAGCGTCAGTTTCCACACACCGTTTAGTGAAGTTAAAAGAATATGTTTGCATGGCATCTAGTGTAGAGACACATGAATAAGTGCTCAATAAAACGACATTCTCCTCACGAGAAAACAGAACTACTTAGCATTCCTACGACCTAATCTTATTTACCATGATGCATGTGTGCATTTCCTTCAATTATCTCAAAATTATAATTTCAGAGATTGGCTCTGAGTGTTTCTTGCATTTTAACATTACACCTTCTTATACTGATTATTAGAGAAGGAAATGGCAACCCACTCCAGTATCCTTGCCTGGAGAACCCCACTGACAGAGGAGCCTGGCAGGCTACAGTCCATGGAGTCACAAAGAGGCGGACACAACTGAGAGACTAACACACACACGTGCACACACACGCACACATTTTTGTGATCACATACAAATTTGCTTTTCTCCTGCTTGAAGACATTTCACAAAAAAGGAATTTAATAAATCTCATCTGTAATATGTTTGCATAAATTTGAAATTCCAGAAGCCATAATTGGTGCTTTAAACTGGCTCTCAATATTGTTGAAGCTGAATTGGCTTCAACATGAAACTCTTTGTCAATCGCCTAAAGTAATTGTGAGGTCTGGAACTGGTGCCAAAACATTACTCCTTCTGAGCTTTCAAAGAAAGACTGTGGCTTTCTGTCTATTTATATGCACATAACTTATACCAAAGAAAACAAAATTTTAAATATGAGAGGTATGAAAGGTAATGAGGGCAAGGATGATGAAACACCTAGTGTTTTTGATCCACGTAAAGTCAGAATGAGGGCTTCCAGCTAGACCAGGAAAAGAAAGATGACTAAAGACCTATCTGTACTGCTAGGAAGACACTGATCCCTTCCAGCTGGCACACTAAGTCTGCTGGGTAAACAGGGCTCACTGCCTGTTCCTGTAAGTAAAGTTTTATTAGAACACCACGCTTGTAGGCACATAGGAGTGGGACAGCCTGGAGGAAAAGAACCAGATATAGATTTTTGACACAAGAGAGGCCATTTTAAGCCTAAGCCATTTTGCCAGTAAGCCCGACCACAAGGCTTGCCCTTTTTTTTTTTTTTTTAAACTTTTATTTTACTTTTAACTTTTACAGAGTTTTGTTGTTTACAGATATGTATGTTCTCAGATTAGTCATATGTATATCCTCCCCATCCCACCCCTCCAGACCATCACACAGCACCCCTGAAGGATCCCCTTTTCTCACAGAGCAATGACTATAGCTATTTTCTTCACATATGATAGTACAGGCCTTCATGCTACTTCCTTTACACCTCTCACCCACTAAGGCTTGCCCTTGAACAAGCCACAGTAACAACGATTTTAAACCAACAGAAGAACAAACTGTTATCAGGCAAGAGAAGTAACAAAAGCAAAGACAACAAATCAGTTGTGAAGACTCTCAGTTCTGTTTCAACAGCAAAGATTAGCCTGAAGCACTTTCTTGGGCCGTTGTGAAGACTCTAAACCCTCTCCTGAAAGTCCTCCACCACAGCATCAGCCTGGGAGATGATGATGTTAACCATTTCTGACTTGTAACTTCAGTCAACTACAGCTTGGATTCTGTCAGCCTTTGGCCCAATTCTAGGCTGAATTCTCCTCTGTGTGCACAAGTCCCTTCATGAATATTCATGTACCCTTAGCATAACACTTTCTTAGTTTTGCTCTGTTGGAAGACACTGCTTTGGGAAAGACCCCAAGAGTTCTCCTTCCTTGCTGTGACTAATAAATCCTTCCCTCTCCTAGTCAATCTTTGACTTGGCTATGTTTTTTGGCTCAACACACACCAAGAAATGAACCCCGACTGGGGGTAACACACTCACGTGTTCAAGTATTGTCCATGGCTGCCTCCTGCTACAGCGACAGGGCTGTGTACCTACAACAGAAACCATCTTGCCTGCAAAGCCTGAAACGTGTGCTATCTGATCCCTAACAGAACGTTGTCAAGCCCTGCACACTTAGTGGATTTCCTCAAAATACTGCTGCTTAGTCATGTCCTACTCTCTGAGGCCCCATGGACAGGAGCCCACCAGGCTCCTCTGTCCACAGGATTTCCCAGATAAAAATACTGGAGTGGGCTGCCATTTCCTACTCCAGGGGATCTTCCCAACCTTCCTTTCCTCGTGTCTCTCAGCAGATTCTTTACCACTAGTGCCACCTGAAAGCCCTCCTCAACACGAAGAGATGAGATTTGGCAATCCTTGAAACTTGGAGGACTGAAAATCAAATTACTAGCATCACGACTAGGAGTGAAAGATCTGGGTTTAGTCTTCGGTTTGTCAGAAGACTCTGCTGTTCTACTCACAACAGTTTGGAGCACTGGGTAAAGAGTACTATGGCATTCTTCCTTAGGAATAAAGGCTGTATGTACAAACTAAAAATGCATATTTTAATAAAAAGATAGAGACCTATGGTATGGATAAATAGCTAGAGAGCAAAGAAGGTAGCTGTCAAAATGCTCGGCATAGCTGATGGCTGAACTGATAGCCTGAAAAGTGAGGTGAGATATCAAGTTAGAGCCAGCGAATAAGGCAGGCATCCGACAGAAAAGCAAAGCTGGTGATGGAGGACTTACAGACAAACCACCACTTTATTAGAAGTTGGGACCCACAGTCCACATTTCAGATACTCTGATGGCAGGAAGAGCAGATCATTTTGAGTCAGTCCTTTGCGAAGTGAAAGGGGGCCAGGACCAAACACCAAACAGAGTTTTCGCTCTCAGGTAGGTAGCATCACACCAAGCTCACGGCACCTGCACAGTCCTTCTAGCCCATCACTTACCTTCAACACCGCTCATTCCACCAATGAAAACTCCATTGTCATTATGCTAATGTTATGCTAAATTATGATATAATTTCTAACCTTATGCTAATTTATGAATCCACCTTTGGACAGTAAATCCCCTTCTAGGGTCATTCCATAGCTTACCATCTTTAAAGACAGCTGAACAGACTTCAAACACTTTCTAACCACCTGTATGGTGTAGATTAAAATTAATTGACATATGCATACATCCCGTTGTTCACATGGAAAATAAAACACACACCAAACCTTAATCATGCTGAAAAGCAGATCAATCCAACACATTATCTAGAAAATTTTTCATCAGGTCTGCGTCTTTGAACATACCACAAAAACAGGATCATTGGCAGCAGAATGTGGTGACGCGTTTGTCCCATTCAGGAAGGAATGGACCAGATTATGAAGGTTCATCACTTGAGAGTCCAGGGTCCCGTCTGCTTTATCAAATCCTTCCAAGGCATTCCTGAGAGAAATCAGGAGGTAAACGACAAGAGTCATGAATTGATAAAGGTCTCGCTATATTGTTTCAAGCCTAAGTAACAGTCCTCTGATTTGAGATTGTATAGGGAAACAAGAGGGATTCCCTGGTGGCTCAGCTGGTAAAGAATCCACCTGCAATGCAGGAGGGGGTTCCTGGGTCAGGAAGATATCCCTGAAGAAGGTCCCCCCCAAAAAGATAGAGACCTATGGTATGGATAAATAGCTAGAGAGCAAAGAAGGTAGCTGTCAAAATGCTCGGCATAGCTGATGGCTGAACTGATAGCCCGAAAAGTGAGGTGAGATATCAAGTTAGAGCCAGCGAATAAGGCAGGCATCCGACAGAAAAGCAAAGCTGGTGATGGAGGACTTACAGACAAACCACCACTTTATTAGAAGTTGGGACCCACAGTCCACATTTCAGATACTCTGATGGCAGGAAGAGCAGATCATTTTGAGTCAGTCCTTTGCGAAGTGAAAGGGGGCCAGGACCAAACACCAAACAGAGTTTTCGCTCTCAGGTAGGTAGCATCACACCAAGCTCACGGCACCTGCACAGTCCTTCTAGCCCATCACTTACCTTCAACACCGCTCATTCCACCAATGAAAACTCCATTGTCATTATGCTAATGTTATGCTAAATTATGATATAATTTCTAACCTTATGCTAATTTATGAATCCACCTTTGGACAGTAAATCCCCTTCTAGGGTCATTCCATAGCTTACCATCTTTAAAGACAGCTGAACAGACTTCAAACACTTTCTAACCACCTGTATGGTGTAGATTAAAATTAATTGACATATGCATACATCCCGTTGTTCACATGGAAAATAAAACACACACCAAACCTTAATCATGCTGAAAAGCAGATCAATCCAACACATTATCTAGAAAATTTTTCATCAGGTCTGCGTCTTTGAACATACCACAAAAACAGGATCATTGGCAGCAGAATGTGGTGACGCGTTTGTCCCATTCAGGAAGGAATGGACCAGATTATGAAGGTTCATCACTTGAGAGTCCAGGGTCCCGTCTGCTTTATCAAATCCTTCCAAGGCATTCCTGAGAGAAATCAGGAGGTAAACGACAAGAGTCATGAATTGATAAAGGTCTCGCTATATTGTTTCAAGCCTAAGTAACAGTCCTCTGATTTGAGATTGTATAGGGAAACAAGAGGGATTCCCTGGTGGCTCAGCTGGTAAAGAATCCACCTGCAATGCAGGAGCCCTGGGTTTGATTCCTGGGTCAGGAAGATATCCCCTGAAGAAGGCAATGGCCACCCATTCCAGTATTCACCCAAGTCTCTTGCATCTCCTGCATCGGCAGGTGCGTTCTTTGCTCCTCTAAGATCTCAGACCCCAATATTAAGGTCTATGGCTGATATTTCTTTAAGGAAGAAAAGAAAAAGAAAGTACACAAGAAAAAAGATTTTTAAATACTCCATTTTGTGAGGTAGCTTGGTTCTGAAGATGGGATTTATACGTGTAAAGAAATTAGAAATACAAAAGGTGGCTTTGAACAGCTGAGTTAGAAGCTATTAAAACTATGCTATTAAAGATAGTCAGTGGGGCTTCCCTGGTGGTCCAGTGGGTAAGGACACCACCTTGCACTGCAAGGGGCGCCAGTTCGATCCCTGGCCTGGGAAGATCCCACGTGCCGTGGAGCGGCTGGACTGATATGTCCAATTACCGAGACGGAGCTCTGGAGCACATGTGCCCAGAGCTGGTGCTCTGAGACAACAGAGGCCACTGCGATGGGAGGCCCACACGGGTCAAAGAACAAAGATGGATGAAAATAGATAAATGAAAGACCAATAGAAGTGGTCCGCCTGCCCCCCTCCCTCCCTAACCTGCCACCTCCCCACTCCCAAAAAAAAGACAGGCAGTGGATGATGACTTCCTAGCACGATGCTTTGTTATTCTCTCTAAGCAACCGCTTCCCTATTACTGAGCTCTGATATCCCCCCACACCCGAATTCCTTCTAGTTTATTATAACCACAGACCCAGAAATTTGAAAGGGTTTTAAACCACAGAGCTCAGAGCACCAACCTGAAGCTGAAGGTGGAGTTCTGGAAGAAAGGAGGATTGTCAAACTTGTTGAGAGACAGACAATTCTGTACATCTTTTAAGGATGGCAATGTTTCACTGTTTCTTCCCACTTGATTTCTTCTTAACAAACCTTCTTTGGTTCCATTACACAGGGTGACCCGGCGGTTATAGTCATCCAAGCTACGATGCATAAGGAGATTAGAAATAAGACATCTTAATTCATGGACAGTAGCATAGCTCTGAGCACAGCAAGGCAATCAAGGTCAGAGTCAGGACCAACTTTTACTAGAGTCACAAGGCTCAAACACACTGCTTCCAAAAGCAATGATGGATAAAGGAGGTTTGAAAACACAGATGCATGAACTATGAATCAACACATAAATAATGAAGAAAATGTCCATTCCAAAATAGGCATATTTCTTTAAGGAAGAAAAGAAAAGAAAGTACACAAGAAAAAGATTTTAAATACTCCATTTTGTGAGGTAGCTTGGTTCTGAAGATGGGATTTATACGTGTAAAGAAATTAGAAATACAAAAGGTGGCTTTGAACAGCTGAGTTAGAAGCTATTAAAACTATGCTATTAAAGATAGTCAGTGGGGCTTCCCTGGTGGTCCAGTGGGTAAGGACACCACCTTGCACTGCAAGGGGCGCCAGTTCGATCCCTGGCCTGGGAAGATCCCACGTGCCGTGGAGCGGCTGGACTGATATGTCCAATTACCGAGACGGAGCTCTGGAGCACATGTGCCCAGAGCTGGTGCTCTGAGACAACAGAGGCCACTGCGATGGGAGGCCCACACGGGTCAAAGAACAAAGATGGATGAAAATAGATAAATGAAAGACCAATAGAAGTGGTCCGCCTGCCCCCCTCCCTCCCTAACCTGCCACCTCCCCACTCCCAAAAAAAAGACAGGCAGTGGATGATGACTTCCTAGCACGATGCTTTGTTATTCTCTCTAAGCAACCGCTTCCCTATTACTGAGCTCTGATATCCCCCCACACCCGAATTCCTTCTAGTTTATTATAACCACAGACCCAGAAATTTGAAAGGGTTTTAAACCACAGAGCTCAGAGCACCAACCTGAAGCTGAAGGTGGAGTTCTGGAAGAAAGGAGGATTGTCAAACTTGTTGAGAGACAGACAATTCTGTACATCTTTTAAGGATGGCAATGTTTCACTGTTTCTTCCCACTTGATTTCTTCTTAACAAACCTTCTTTGGTTCCATTACACAGGGTGACCCGGCGGTTATAGTCATCCAAGCTACGATGCATAAGGAGATTAGAAATAAGACATCTTAATTCATGGACAGTAGCATAGCTCTGAGCACAGCAAGGCAATCAAGGTCAGAGTCAGGACCAACTTTTACTAGAGTCACAAGGCTCAAACACACTGCTTCCAAAAGCAATGATGGATAAAGGAGGTTTGAAAACACAGATGCATGAACTATGAATCAACACATAAATAATGAAGAAAATGTCCATTCCATTGGAAAGACAGTAAGTAGGTTTTCTAGGCAAGATGGTAACTCTGGTTATGTGCATTTGAATCCTGAGTAACTGAAGAGAGACCAGAGGAGACTATATTAACAGTGAGCTAAGCCAGTTTGCGCAGAAATGAAGTTAGGAAAGGATTCAAGCAAACTAAAGTTAAATAGAGGTGATCAGAGTATAAACAGATGATACTATATGGAGGAGAGATATTAGAGGAAATGTTGTATTACAAAATGTTCTAAAGCAGTAGGGATTGTTACTTGGTCAACATAGAGGCTGAGAAGGTCCAGTGTCCATAGGTAGTGGTCCCCAACTTTTCTGGTACGAGGGACTGACTTAGGGAAAGACAATATTTCCACAGACTGGTCAGGGAAGGCGAGGGACAGGATGGGTTTGGAACGATTCAAGTGCATTATATTCATTGTGCACTTTATCTCTATTTTTGTTACATCAACTACACCTCAGATCATCAGGCTTGAGATTCCAGAAGCTGAGGACTCCTGCACCTAAGATTACAGCCTACATGCTATTGTGGCCTGGAATTCCAACAGCAGAGCAGTATTTCATTTGACAGAGATACATTTTAAGGACATTTCTGTCTGGATTTTAATGGGCGAGGGAATCACTCTGGGTGTGGGAGAATAGAATTAGGATGAGGATGAATGAGGCTGGTACCAAAAAGCTAGGCAGAAACAGCCCCCCAAGCTGCCTTTCCTGGAGTGTTCTAGTGAGATGGTCTGTGAAAGAAGGGGGCCAGGGTCAGGAAAGTTTAAGCTCCTCTTGAAAAATAAGAATACGGCTCCTTACGAAAGGCTCTGTGACATTCGAAAACATTTAAAGACCTTTTAAACTCAGCATTCTCTAAATCTCATCAGGGACATCTCTTTCCACATACCCCCAAGTCACAGCCCAGAGCGCTACGAGAAATGGAGCCTCAGGGAATGACGGGAAGTCACACACAAAGCACTTACTCCATCCCCACGGGCACTGTCTGGAGGGGTGTAGGGACAGCTCAGGATGGAGAAGATGGGGGAGCCCTGTGAGCTGGACCTCGACCCCCGAAAAGTCACAGCTGCCCTGACTGGGGTGTGGACGTTCAAGCTCTGTGTCGCGGAGCAGTTGAAAAACACAGGTCGAGGGGTTAGTACAGCAGGGCACAGGAGAATGGTGGAGGAACCAAATGAAGGCAGGGAAACGAAGAGCTTCTTGGGGATCTGTTCCCGAGATGTGTGCCAGGAAAGAGAGACCCATTCGAGGAATCACTGAGGACAGAATTCTTCATGAGCTACAGGCTGCTTGTGTGTGCTTGAGTATCTTTTTTAAATCACAGAAATTTGTGGGTGTCACTTATGGTAGAAAAAAGTTCCTACACCAGCTGCACATGAGCCCAGTTTAGTACTTTAGAGCTCTGTCTCCTCACCCCATTTCCTCTTCCCTTCAAACCCCCAGCACACTATGGTCCAGCCAAAGCAGACAGCTTCGAGAGGGTTTTCTAGCTTCGTACACAATGTTCCCTAGACCCAGGACACACCACCCGCCCCCATCTCTGGCTGAGAGATCTGTGCCCCCTTGAAGTCGCAGGAAGATCATCTCTACCTCTTAAAGACTCTCCCTGACTCTCTTGTTGGCTTTGAAAAGAAAACACTTCACATGTTGTATTGTCACTTTAGATCAAAAACTAAAAAATTTTATCTCGATACATTTTAAGGACATTTCTGTCTGGATTTTAATGGGCGAGGAATCACTCTGGGTGTGGGAGAATAGAATTAGGATGAGGATGAATGAGGCTGGTACCAAAAAGCTAGGCAGAAACAGCCCCCCAAGCTGCCTTTCCTGGAGTGTTCTAGTGAGATGGTCTGTGAAAGAAGGGGGCCAGGGTCAGGAAAGTTTAAGCTCCTCTTGAAAAATAAGAATACGGCTCCTTACGAAAGGCTCTGTGACATTCGAAAACATTTAAAGACCTTTTAAACTCAGCATTCTCTAAATCTCATCAGGGACATCTCTTTCCACATACCCCCAAGTCACAGCCCAGAGCGCTACGAGAAATGGAGCCTCAGGGAATGACGGGAAGTCACACACAAAGCACTTACTCCATCCCCACGGGCACTGTCTGGAGGGGTGTAGGGACAGCTCAGGATGGAGAAGATGGGGGAGCCCTGTGAGCTGGACCTCGACCCCCGAAAAGTCACAGCTGCCCTGACTGGGGTGTGGACGTTCAAGCTCTGTGTCGCGGAGCAGTTGAAAAACACAGGTCGAGGGGTTAGTACAGCAGGGCACAGGAGAATGGTGGAGGAACCAAATGAAGGCAGGGAAACGAAGAGCTTCTTGGGGATCTGTTCCCGAGATGTGTGCCAGGAAAGAGAGACCCATTCGAGGAATCACTGAGGACAGAATTCTTCATGAGCTACAGGCTGCTTGTGTGTGCTTGAGTATCTTTTTTAAATCACAGAAATTTGTGGGTGTCACTTATGGTAGAAAAAAGTTCCTACACCAGCTGCACATGAGCCCAGTTTAGTACTTTAGAGCTCTGTCTCCTCACCCCATTTCCTCTTCCCTTCAAACCCCCAGCACACTATGGTCCAGCCAAAGCAGACAGCTTCGAGAGGGTTTTCTAGCTTCGTACACAATGTTCCCTAGACCCAGGACACACCACCCGCCCCCATCTCTGGCTGAGAGATCTGTGCCCCCTTGAAGTCGCAGGAAGATCATCTCTACCTCTTAAAGACTCTCCCTGACTCTCTTGTTGGCTTTGCACATACACCTTTGAAAACACTTCACATGTTGTATTGTCACTTGTTTACCAGCCATCTACCTTTGTAAGTAGAAAATGATCTTCCAAAAGAAGGCTGTATTTTATTCATCGTTGTATTCCCAGCACTATTAAACTGCTTACAGTATGGTCGGAGCTTAAGATAGGCTGGCTGAATACAGGAATTCCTGCAGTTTAAACAGTTGATCTCAAACAACGGCTAAGCATACTCAACTTACAAGTGTGATTTCCACACCTCTAATTGTTTTTATTCAAGAGCTCCAGATTTTTTAAAACCCTACCTCCCTCAGGAAAATAATTTTCAGAACATATAAAGTGAATTCAACACAGACTAGAAACATCATTGTAAAGAGCGTGTCCATCATTCAGACATAAGGAAATACGGTCTCTTGGCTTTCCACAGCAGGTACCTATGCCATTACCTGTCACAGACAACCGCCCAGCTGGAGAATCGGGAGTTCTGACTAATCAGAGTCGGATCGTCCTGGCTCGCTGCCCCGAGCAGCTGGTCTGTACACACATCACACTCGTTTCTCCCGGTGGCAAAGTTCCAGTAGGGCAAAGCGAAGGACTCATTGCCTATAAGGCGCTAAAAGCAAAGGGCATGACCGGACATTCAATTTATGTCATCAGATACAACAAGAAAATGTATGAAGCAAAGACAGATACGGGTCTTGCCCAAATACATAGCAAAACTAAACCTTTTGACCAACCTGCAGCTCTCTTTCCAGCCATAGCAAGTGGTACCGGTGCCAGGTCACAAAGGCAGGTCCTTGGTGTGAGAAATCGATAGCTTTGTACGGGCGCCCTGGTCCTAAAACAAGTGGGAAGCATATCAGAGGTCACAGAATAGATTTTTTTAAATGTTAAACCTTACATGGGATGTGCTGTAAGTCCATGGTGCTTTGCTCAGAAAACAACTGGGCTTTTTTTTTTTTTTAAAGGAAGTGCGTGTCTTTATTTTTCCCTCCTACAGTACCCAATATCTTTGAGTAAGAATGAAAGGTCCTTCTCTCCTAATAAGCAAAGATGCTCCAAAACCTAGGTGGTCCTGGCCCCTCTGCATTCAGGCAGGTAAGAATTGCCATCCCTAGTTCTGAAAGCTCAGAGAGGTTAATAAACTTCCCTGAGGTCACACAGTTTGAAGTACCAGAGACGTGCAGGGAAAGAATGAATAAGGCGTACATCCTCTAGCTCAGAGTTGCCCGGGTGGGATGACTCTCTTGGCGTTGTGTACTGTTAGCAGGCAACTTCTCCAAAGAAGATTCTCTGAGTCCAAGTTTTTCCTGATCTTGCAGCAGCACTAGGCTTGGGAACCTTGTTGCATTTCTTTAGGGACAATCCTGGTTTTCTTCACAGACCAGAATCACGCTATGTCTGGACCCACTGAGGTTCAGGTTCTTCATGTCTCTTTGCAGAGAAAAATTCAGTGAGAGATAAAGTGATAGGTAAGAAAGGGATTTATTCAGAGTCAGAGAAAGCACACTCCACAGACAGAGTGTGGGCCATGGCAGAGCAAATCCAGTGGCCCTGGGCTTTTGTAATCTATGTTTTATTGAAGTAATAGTTGATTTATAATGTTTCAGGTAAAACAAAGTGATTCAGTTTGCTGAATGCATGTGTGTGTGTGTGTGTCTGAGCTCAGTTGTGTCCGACTCTTTGAGACCCCATGGACTGTAGCCTGCCAGGCTCCTCTGTTCATGGAATTCTCCAGGCAAAAACACTGAAGTGGGTTGCCATTTCCTATTCTAGGGGATCTTTCCAACCCAGGGATTGCACCCACATCTCTTGTACTGGCAGGCAGATTCTTCACCACTGTGCCACCTGGCAAGTGTGTGTGTGTATATATATATAGATAGATAGATAGAGAGAGAGAAAGAGAGAGAGAATATAAATATATTCTTTCCCATTATGGTTTATTATAAGACATTGAATATAGTCCCCTGTGCTATGCAACAGGATCTTCTTATTTATTTTATATGCAGCAGTGTGTGTCTGTTAATCCCTCATTCATCTCCCCCCATTCCATTTTTCTCTTTGGTAACCATAAGGTAAAACAACTGTGTTTGTCATTTATCACTTGGAACAACTAAACCAAAACCACCTCAGAAGCAACTAGCACCGTCAGGATATAGTCTCTTTCATCTCGCAAAAGTTTGATTGATGACAGAGATCCAGAGCAATTCAGGTCATCTTAAGAGCTCTTGTTATAAATTTAATTTTTAAGCAATATTTTAAGGAAGATACAATAAGAGTATCCCAAAGAAGAGATCATTAACACCTAAATGAAATATATGTTTAAAGATCATTTCTACCCTATTCTTTACAAATGCAAGCACTTACAGGGAGGGATTCATGAATAATAAAGCAACTTCAGCTGCACTTGGGCTGAATTCAGCATTTGGAACCAAGAGGAACGTTCCTAGGTTTTGCCTCAGCCATCAATCAGTTACAACTATTAGCTGACAAGTTTGGTTGCCAAGACCAGAGGAGAGAAAAATACATTCAGACCAATTTGGCTTGCCTCTGGAACTGCCAATTTCAGTGAAAAGCTTTGGGCGATTTAATGACCTCCTTACTGCCAGTTTCATCTTTCTTCTCTGTCTCATAACAGCTTTTGATGGTTATGTAGAAACTTTAGCTAACTTTAGTTCTTTTTCAAAGTCCCCATAATAACTTCAGAGAGATGAACAGACATGAATATAAATTTAAGGCCTAGATGCGACCAGAAACTATAGTTTTCTTTTCCTCTTGAGAGACTACCCGCTCATAAAGCAGAAATTCCTCAGAGCGATGACAGGAAAACTATAGAGGTTTATAGCCAGAAGAGCCTCTGTTCCTATCAATGAAGAGGGACAGATGCTTATCTATGATGCAAGTTCTGAAAAGACCCACACTTAGGGGAAAAACTGCTGTCACTGCTGTTGGCTACACAGCCCTTTGTTTTCATGCAGAACAAAGTTTAAAGTTCTTTAAACAAAAACGATGAGAGGGAGTCAAGTGAGGGGGAATGAGGGATACACACAGGACCATGTCTGACTGTTTGCAGCTCCATGAACTGTAGCCCACCAGGCTTCTCTGTCCAAGGGATTCTCCCGGCAAGAATACTGGAGTGGGTTACCAAACCCTCCTCCAAGGGGTTTTCCCAACCTGGGGAGGGAACCCCCATCTCCTGCGTCTCCTACAGTGCAGGCGGGTTCTTTACCACTGAGCCATGGGGGAAGCCCTGAAACAAGAACAGATTCCAAGCAAGACTCGAACTATTCAAAATGAGCGCTACGTCTTCACTCACCCCAATCCCAAAGAGGAGCCTCAAAAGTGGGGATAACTGCAAACAGAGCAAGAATTCAGAACAGCTTGAGCTGAATCTAGACTGCACTCCAGCTCTCCGGGAGCTAACTGGTGTCTGAGACGTTCCCTTGACAGAAAATAACAGAGGATGAAATCAGATACCCTAGGTTAGTGCAGCAGCGACGTACACGTCGAGAACCAGACCAAAAAGCAGGCTGAGCGCCAAAGAATTGACGCTTTCAGACAGTGGTGCTGGAGAAGGCTTTTGAGAGCCCCTTGGACAGAAAGGCGATCACACCTGTCCATCCTAAAGGAGATCAACCCTGCATATTCATTGGAGGGACTGAGGCTGAAGCTCCAACACTTTGGCCAGCTGATGCGAAGAGCTGATTCATTGGAAAAGACCCTGATGCTGGGAAAGACTGAGGACAAGAGGAGAAGTGGGCAGCAGAGGATAAAATGGTTGGATGGCGCCATCAACACAATGGACATGAATTTGAGCAAACTCTAGGCGTGAAGGACAGGGACGCTTGGTGTGCTGCAGTCCATGGGGTGGCAAAAACTCAGACAAGAGTGAATGACTGAACAACAGACAACTTCCATTCCAAGTCCTACCCAAACCCCAGCTTTCAGGATCTGGAAGAGCAGGGTGCCATTTTCTCAAGCATCCAATCTAACTGTGGTTCGAAAGGCTAAGCTACACCACTGTGACTCAGCTCACACTTTTTCTTGGCAATTCTACTCCCAAAACCCTGGGAATCGCAGCAGCCCATGGGCACCACAAAGGATGACCTGAACGTCTCAAAACTAATCCGTGTGAGCTGCGTGAGAGACACTTCCAACACCAACCCTCTCATTCTGCCCAAAGAAGCCTCACGTGCTTGAAACACATGTTCAGTTAATTCCTCTAATTTGAAGAGAAGGTCAGACAAGGCTTCCACTGTCAGATTTAGGAACGTTTTCTTCTGGAATCAAAAGGACTTTGCCTCCACTTCACTAACGTTTGCCTTTGAGGATGAATAGGTTTAAAGAGAAGAGCTTAGACCCTGAACTAAAAACACAAACCACAGGAGAGAACATTTTCAAAATGTCCGTGGCGAATGTTAGGGAGCGACCGTTCCAGTCTAACACCAGGCAGCATCTGATAATCTAATGACTTTCATAAACCAAATTCTTCCTTGATTCCTTGAGGTTGTTCTTTTGTCAACTAACTTGCCCGAAAGTTCTACCCACCTTCCTACTCCCAAATCTCAAATCTATAATAAGATTCTGTGTGTGTGTGCTCAGTCACTCAGTCATATCAGACTCTCTGCAACCCCATAGAGTGTAGCCCGCCAGGCTCCTCTGTCCATGGGATGTTCCAGGCAAGAATACTGGGGTGGGTTGTCATTTCCTTTTCCTCTAGGGAATCTTCTCAACCCAAGGATCAAACCTGCATCTCCTGCACTGGTACGCGGATTCTTTACCCTAAAGCCACCAAGCACATTTCTAAAATACCTTCAAGTAAGAAGCAAAGAAAACTCACCTAATAATGTATCTCTGACGGAATAATAATGGAGCCACACAAAGAAATCGTAAATGCTGCAGTTGGCGATCTGTGGTCCAGTCCCACGGGGCCCCAGGAGGCCCAGCCAATGTTGCGTGGTGATCACATAGTCGGGGTGTGGGGTGTACTTCGCGAGGTCCAAGGCGTCCAAGAACTGCTCCCTCTCCTGAGGTGTCAAGGAATGGATATTCTGCCGGACAACCAGGGGTTTCTTCTGATCACAGTTGGGACCGGTCCAGCCAAACTTGCAGTCACCACAGTTGTAGCCAGCAAAGTTTCCTAGTGCATTTGAAAAATTAAGGGAAAGATGGAAGAAAACAAAGCAAATGTATGTAGCTTGGAAGAAATTTCTAGGGTAGAACAGAAGAGAAGATCAATTGCCTTTCCATGTGCTCTTCTGGAATTGTTGGTCTCTCCAAGCCGGCTGAACACCAGAGAAAATAGTTTCAGCAAAGAAACAGGACAGGAAATGATTTCCATGCTGTTAAGAGCTGAATGGAGTCCCCACCAAATTCATACACTGAAGCCCTAACCCCTAGCTCTTTCGTGACTTTTTTTGGAGATGAGGTCTTTTCAAAAAGAAAATGAAGGGCTTCCCCTGGTGGTCCAGTGGGTAAGGACACTGCCTTGCAGTGCAAGGGGCGCCAGTTCGATCCCTGGCCTGGGAAGATCCCACGTGCCGCGGAGCGGCTGGACCGATGTGTCCAATTACCCAGCAGGAGCTCTGGAGTGCAGGCGCCCAGAGCCGGCACTCTGCGACGACAGATGCCACCGTGATGGGAGGCCCACAGGAGCCAAAGAACAAAGATGGATGAAAATAGAGAAATGGAAGACCAATAGAAGTGGCCCGCCAGTCCTCCTCCCTCCCCACCCCACTCCCCAAAAAGATAAATAAATAAAATAAATGTTTAAAAAAAAAAAGAAAATGAAGTCATTGAGGTGGGGAAGGGGCAGGGCGGGGCGGGGCTAATCCAACATGACTGGTGTCCTCAGAAGGAAATTTGGACACAGAGAGGGATGTGAGGATACAACAAGCCAACAAGAGAGACCCCAGTCTTCTGAGATCTGTGGACACTTTGACCTGGGAGAGAGTGAGTTTCTGTGTGTCCCCCCCTTCCACCTATGGTCCTTCGTTATGGAAGCACGGGCAGACTAAGACATATACTGCCGCGCCTTCCTCTCATGGGCCACACCAAGTGTCCTTTCCTGGGGCTGAGCTACAGGTTCGAATGTTGGGGCCCCCTCCCCTACCTCACATACAGAAGGACTGATGGGTCACTGATTTACAGAAGAAAGAGAATATACACCAAGCTAAAGCTGGAACCAAAATAAATAAACTGATTTCCAGGAATATAGGTGAAATCCAACATTTTAAAAAGCTGGTTTATTTTACAAAGGAGGCAGAGTGAAGACAAAATCAATGGAGGCTGGCAGGTCATAATGGTGAATTAGTGGCCCTGGCGTCAGGAAGTGCAAATCATTGCAGGATTTCCACACTTTGCACAAACTGCCCCTCACTTTATCACCCTGGGACCCAGCACTAGTCATACCAAGCTCTGGGCTTCTTTCTGATAAGCATCTATGGTTGAAATCATTTTAGGTCACTTTTTCCCTTTTTAGCCTTGATTACTGCTTTTCATACGATCAGCACCTCCTACCTTAGGCTGTGATAAGTTAGAGAATACATATTTAAGTGTTATTTGCATGAAATGTTGAAACAAAAGTAGGTAATAACTCATCTCCTAGGGGATGAGCGGGCTTGTGTGAAGCATTTAATGTGAGTGTTAGCTCCCTTCCATCTTCTCCTCCTTTTACTCCAGGATCTTTCTGCTTGCTTTTCCTTCTGTCAGGAACACTTTTCCCTCACAGTCTTCCTGCAGTCCTCACCCCCACACCCCCACCCTCGTTACCTATCCCTCCTTTATGCTTCACAATGGCTAGCTACAGGTCATCCCTGATCCCACACATCATGGTCAGACGATCCGATGCTGTGCTCCCACGACACCTCATACTTCTTTTTTCATTGAGTTAATCATGGCAGCCTTAGACCTGCACTAGTCTCCACTACAGGCAACTGGAAGATGGCTATTCTGCTGCCTGGGTCTGTGCTCGGCCTTGTACAAACAAATATTCATGTAATGAATGAAGGAAGTATAAACTTGGGCTTCCCTGGTGGTCCAGTGGGTGGGGAGTCCACCTTGCAGTGCAGGGGGCGCCGGTTCGATCCCTGGCCTGGGAAGATCCCACGTGCCATGAAGCGGTTGGACTTGTGTGTCCAATTACTGACCCGGAGCTCTGGAGCGCATGCGCCCAGAGCCGGTGCTCTGTGACGAGAGAGGCCTCTGCAATGAGAGGCCCACACATGCCAAGGAATGGGGGATGGATGAAAATAGATATAAAATGAGGAAGGCATGATGGGAAAAAAAAGAACATTAAAAAAAAAGAAGTATAAACTCAAATCATCACAATGGCTATTCTAAACATCTTACTATTTTATTCAGACCTCAATCAAGTTGAAATTTTAAAAATTTTAATTATAAAGGGACCTAAAAAGCACGTAGCAGATGGATTCAATAAATCTGTTTTCTTAATTTCTTTCTTTCCCTGTCCTTGTGAATCAGAAGGAAAAGCAGGCCCTGCAAATAATTTTGATAAACTTTAAGTACCAAAATAGATGTAAGTAAAACATACTTAGGACCATAGTAAAGAGAGAGTTAGGGACTTCCCCGATGATCAGAGAACGCAGGTTTGAGCCCTAGTCAGGGAACTAAGATCCCACACGTCATGGGGCAACTAAGTCTATGCTCTAGAGAGTCCGTGAGCCACAGAGAAAGAGCCCACATGACACATTTAATGTGAGTGTTAGCTCCCTTCCATCTTCTCCTCCTTTTACTCCAGGATCTTTCTGCTTGCTTTTCCTTCTGTCAGGAACACTTTTCCCTCACAGTCTTCCTGCAGTCCTCACCCCCACACCCCCACCCTCGTTACCTATCCCTCCTTTATGCTTCACAATGGCTAGCTACAGGTCATCCCTGATCCCACACATCATGGTCAGACGATCCGATGCTGTGCTCCCACGACACCTCATACTTCTTTTTTCATTGAGTTAATCATGGCAGCCTTAGACCTGCACTAGTCTCCACTACAGGCAACTGGAAGATGGCTATTCTGCTGCCTGGGTCTGTGCTCGGCCTTGTACAAACAAATATTCATGTAATGAATGAAGGAAGTATAAACTTGGGCTTCCCTGGTGGTCCAGTGGGTGGGGAGTCCACCTTGCAGTGCAGGGGGCGCCGGTTCGATCCCTGGCCTGGGAAGATCCCACGTGCCATGAAGCGGTTGGACTTGTGTGTCCAATTACTGACCCGGAGCTCTGGAGCGCATGCGCCCAGAGCCGGTGCTCTGTGACGAGAGAGGCCTCTGCAATGAGAGGCCCACACATGCCAAGGAATGGGGGATGGATGAAAATAGATATAAAATGAGGAAGGCATGATGGGAAAAAAAAGAACATTAAAAAAAAAGAAGTATAAACTCAAATCATCACAATGGCTATTCTAAACATCTTACTATTTTATTCAGACCTCAATCAAGTTGAAATTTTAAAAATTTTAATTATAAAGGGACCTAAAAAGCACGTAGCAGATGGATTCAATAAATCTGTTTTCTTAATTTCTTTCTTTCCCTGTCCTTGTGAATCAGAAGGAAAAGCAGGCCCTGCAAATAATTTTGATAAACTTTAAGTACCAAAATAGATGTAAGTAAAACATACTTAGGACCATAGTAAAGAGAGAGTTAGGGACTTCCCCGATGATCAGAGAACGCAGGTTTGAGCCCTAGTCAGGGAACTAAGATCCCACACGTCATGGGGCAACTAAGTCTATGCTCTAGAGAGTCCGTGAGCCACAGAGAAAGAGCCCACATGACACAATGGACGGTCAAAACTAAGACCCGATGCAGCCAAATAAATAAAATAAAAATATAAAAAAGAGGGTTATTTGACCTCTAGAGGAAAAGAAAATTTTCCGATAGCATGAAAACAAAATGAGCATGTGTCCTATGTAAAGAAAATGTAGTCTCCTTTTCTATTAACCGAACAGATTTTTTGATGGCTAAAGAAAATATCCTTAAAAATATCATAAGTAGGAAGAATTTTAGGAGGGAGGGAGGTGGTTCTATGCTCTTTGCAACATTCAAAATATTCTATCTACTCTTACATAGTTGATTTGTATTTTCCTATGGCAACACCAAATGAAAAAATAAGTTAAAAAATAGTTAAAAGGAAAAATTCTACTCGTCCCAAAATCAAGTTTTTAACTAGTGTGTGTTAAACATTAGAACTCATGGTGACCACTGGAGTGAAACTATCAAATATAGACTATTTTGCATTGTTTGTGTTCAGTCACAAAGTCATGTTCAACTCTTTGCTACCCCGTGAACTGCAGCACACTGGGCTTCCCTGTCCTTCACCATGAAAGGTTCTCCTGGAACTTTCTCAGACTCATGTTCACTGAGTTGACAATGCCATCCAACCGTCTCATCCTCTGCTGTGCTCTTATCCTCTTGCCTTTAATCTTCCCCAGCATCAGGGTCTTTTCCAGTGAGTCGGCTCTTTGCATCAAGTGTCCAAAGTATTACAGCTTCAGCTTCAGCATCAATCCTTCCAGTGAATATTCAGGTCTGATTTCCTATTGACTGGTTTGATCTCTTTGCAGTTCAAGGGACTCTCAAGAGTCTTCTCCAACACCACAGTTTGAAAGCATATATATTATTTAACAAATACTCATACAATGGCTACTACAGCGTTCGATGTTATGCAAGGTACGTCAGGCTTCATGGAGTCTAGTTTCCCTTGGGGGACCTACTAAAATTGTATAATATCTGTTTCTAAAGTGTTTGGTTGAAATACACCCTCTTACTCTGGCAGCTTCTATAGGAACTGAATATTTTTTAAGAAGTGATTGAACAAAATGCATACGAAAAACTTCCAGCTGTTTACCCACAGACATGATCAGAGGTGAATACGCAGTCACAACTCTACAACAGGAGAGCAATTCCTTCCTTCAAAATGCAAAGAAACAGCACACACACACACACAGATTTTGAAAGATAAACTCAAAACAGTCTAGATTTAAAGAGATAAAATTTGTCTTTGAATTTTGGGGTCTCATTACAACTGAGTAATTCATAACTTAGGCCATGAGTTTTAAGTCCCCTGCATTTTCTCTTTTAGTTGTTAGAAACAAAATTGCCAATAACTAACTCCCTCATTCATTTACTCAATAAAGAATTTATTAACACCTACTACCTGAAGGAAGGTCAAAATTAAGCATGCCCCCACTCTGTGCACCCACATCTTTATATACCTTCATATAACTGCCACCCTTGGTAAACGTGGACATGACCTCTCAGAGCCTGTCTTATTTGAATAGAAGTCCCACATCATCAGGTTCTCACAGGAACCAATCTCGGCAATATAAAGCAGTGCTGGTACATAGTAAGTTGTATATGAAGTGCAACCACTACTAGTTTTACAAGGTACCACTGATCAAGTCTCACAGTTTAAGTATTTGTTTTCGTACATGTCTTGTTCCATCACTACATTTGGACGCATCTAAACTCAGGTCGAGGCTTTCCTTGTAATACCTGAAGGACCTAACAGAATTGGTGCTAAATTAACACTGGCTGGGTGGTTGATGAAGGAGTCATGAACAACTGAATAAAAGGCTCTAAGTGCTAGAGAATATAAATGTCAATCAGGCACAGTGCCTTCATCTAGTGGGAGGGGGAACATGGGAGCGGTGGACATAGCAACACCACTCTAACCATGGGAAAAGAGAAAACAAGACTCAACTGAGCACATGGATGACAGAAAATGAAATGATTCGTTGTGACTCAGAAGACCAGAGAAGCTTCTTAACTGTGTTGAACAAAGCCATTTCTTCCCACCAAGCCAATGTTGTCCCCCCCCCCCCTCCGCCAAAAGCAATGTAGAAATGCCAATAAGAAAGCATTTGTATGGATTTGAGCTCACCTATGACCTAGAAATATATCTGATTTTTAAAAACCCCCTTTCCACCATGTCTCAGAGAAAATACACCCTGCAGCTCAGCAGTCAAGTCCCTTTCATATACAAGCTTCTAAACCCAGTCTAAAGAATCTGTTAAAATGTTGAACACAACTGAAAGACGCAGTAACATAAAAGCTGAGCACACAAAATCTTTATTTCTTCAATTTAGATTTCCTAGCAGTCCCTTACATTAATATAATGAGTCAATTTTATCCATTAATCCACCAATAGCAACAGCAAAAAAAAAAAAGGAGACCCTTTAGAAAGGATTGCATTATCTCACTGGGGAAAAGTAAAGGGTCCCTAGATACCAGTCTATTTATTCCTGAGTATGTCCTTGAGCAAAAATGAAATTTAAAAAGATAAAATCTTATACCTACTTAGGACTAGGATAAAAATGGAGAGGCTGAGAACAACAGAATAATGCACGTTCCTACATGAAGTGCATCAGCTCAACCTCCAAAGGCGGTTAAAGACCACCAATTACTGAATTTACAAGGAGCTGTAAATAGCCTATTCCTTTT
Organism: Tragulus kanchil; assembly: GCA_022376925.1. Taxonomy (NCBI): domain Eukaryota; kingdom Metazoa; phylum Chordata; class Mammalia; order Artiodactyla; family Tragulidae; genus Tragulus; species Tragulus kanchil. Next base: position 17,471,667 of record JAIOJX010000003.1, on the reverse strand, counting down.
AATTCAAGATTCTATTATATTAATAACAATACTTTAGACTCACATTAGGTCTTTCATCTACAGAGCTCAAAAGGAGTTTACAAGTGTGGTTTCATCATTGTGCCCATTTTAAAGATTGGAAGATGCAGGCACTTAGCTGTACAAACGAGAAGTTCTCAGACAATTGTTCAAAAGCCATTTGGTGCACATGTTTTTCAAAAAGACAGTTGCAACTGCTCTTTCCTCAGGAATGCCAATTGGCAGGTAAGACTTGGAAGGTGAATGGCTGATGCCAAGATCTCGTAAAAGTCAGCTCTCCTTGACAATTAAGTTCAGTAAAATTTTCAGTTTGAATTTAGCCCACAGAAAAGTTCTCTCTAAAGAAGTTGAGTACATAATTTAGGGTTTTTTCCCAATCAAGAGTTTGCATTTATTTCTTTTTATTGAGCTAAAATCCTTTACCAACTTCAAGGTAGTGAAGACTATGGGTGTTTTTTTAAATTTTTTTATTTTATTGTGGTAAGAATACTTAACATGAGATCTACCCTCTTAACACACATTTAACTGTTTAAAACATTATGGTTGACTCTAGGTACAATGCTGTACAGAACTCTAGAAATTATTCAGCTTGCTTAACTGAAACTTTATATCCACTTATTACTAACCCTTTATTTCCACTCCCTCCCAGTTCCTGGTAACTGCCATTCTATTCTTTGATCCTATGAATTCCACTATTTCAGAAGCCTCATATAAAACAGAAATATCCAGTGTTTATCTTTCCGTGGCTGACTTATTTCTTTAGTACAATGTCCTCGAGGTTCATTCATTGTCAAATTTTCTTCTTTTCTAAGGCTGAATAGCATTATATTGCTAACACATACCACTTGACAAGGACACAGAGAAACTGGAACCTTCGAACACTACTGGTGGAAAACTCAGAACAGTGCAGTGGCTGTCGAAAAGAGTTATGTAGGTTCTTCAAAAAATTAAAAATAAAACTACCATACAATCCAGCAACACAATTTCTGTGTATTTATCCAAAAGAGTTTAAATCAGGATCTCACAAAGATATTGACATCCACATGTTCACTGCAGCATTAGTCCCAATGGCCAGGATGCAGAAACAATCCCAGTGTCCATCAGCAGATGAACAGTGTGCTTATCTTTCCAATGAATTAACAAAGCTGAAGGTCATCAGTAGTCTTGTTGCTAATCTACATGTCCTTTATAATTTTGGGTGACACTAGAAGAATCTATTGCAGAAGAAATTTGAGGCTACCAGAGCAGGGGTACTTTGGGGTCTTTAAGATCAGATTTAACTTCTGAAGACTCCCTCCTAAATCATGAAAAAATTAGCCTAAGATGGCAAGCAACTCACTCTTCAAGGAGAATACACTAAAAACACATGTCTTGCTTTGGGGGTATATGACACATTAGAGTGATTACTATATGTACTAAATACCTGTCCAGCTCAGTGGTGAAAAACTTAACCTGGGACCCTGAGGCACAAAGAAAACGACCATCTAGCCAACGTAAATGCAGTCACTCTGAAATTGGAATGGAAACAGCTATGGTCCTGAATGAGTCTATACAGATCAAATCCTGAAGGAGGGAGACAAGTCACAGCCCAGTAGTGGTTCTAAGGGACAGTCCTGGCCTTGACAATGGCTGGAGATGGAGACCATACACTCTGCTTACTTTGATTTATCTACAGACATGTGATGTCCTTCTAGACTTACAGGACAGGCCCTATGGCTCAATGCCTTCAGCAGGATAAACATACTTGGGCTTCCAGGTGGCGCTAGTGGTAAAGAATCTGCCTGCTAATGCAAGAAACACAGGAGACCTGGGTTCGATTGCTGGGTCAGGAAGCTCCCTTGGACTAGAAAGTAGCAACCCATTCCAGTATTCTTGTCTGGAAAATTCCATGGACAGAGGAGCCTGGTGCACTACAGTCCTAGGGGTTGCAAAGAGTCAGAAAGACCTAAGCAACTGAGCACACAAATTCTGAAAGCAGGGAATCCCCTCTTATGTTTTTAGATGAGATGGGGTACGTTCAGGGTGGTATGGCCGTAGATGCCTCTTGTGTTTTTGGGGGTTTTTTTTTTTTGGCCACTTCTGTTAGTCTTTCATTTATTTCTTTGTTCTTTGGCCTGTGTGGGCCTCCCATCGCAGTGGCCTCTCTCGCTGCAGAGCACCAGCTCTGGGCACATGCACTCCAGAGTGCTGGCTCGGTCATTGGACACATGGGTCCAGCCGCTCCGTGACACATGGGATCCTCCCAGGCCAGGGATCGAACCGGTGCCCCTTGCACTGCAAGGCGGTGTCTTTACCACTGGACCACCAGGGAAGCCTGCCTCTTACGTTTTTAGAGTAAGTCACTGTGACCCTAACTTACTGCTACTTCGAGAGGAATATTTATAAGTATGCCCTCAAGACAAGGAGACTGCAATTGTCTCTTCTATTCTTCCAGTCTTGACTCTTTCCATCTCATTTAAGGAAAAAAAAAAAAAAAAAACCTTGCTAGCCAGGTCAGCATAGATGGTGGTGTGTCTGTATGTACGTGTAAGCTCAGTCGTGTCTGACTCTTTGTGACCCCATGGACTACAGCCCACCAGGCTTCTCAGTTCATGGAATATTCCAGGAAAGAATACTAGAATGGGCTACCATTTCCCACTCCAGGGAAATCTTCCTGACCCAGGGATCGAACCCACATCTCCTAAGGTTCAACCCACATTGTCAGGTGAATTCTCCACCATTGTGCCACCCAGGGAGCCCAGGTATAGTTGGTCATAAGAAAAGTTAACAGTTATACCCGAGTTCCTAATGCCTTCTGTCACTGAGCCATGGAATTCTCCAGGCAAGAATACTTGAATACAGGAATACAGTGAGTAGCTGTTCCCTTCTCCAGGGGATCTTCCAAACCCAGGGGTCGAACCCAGGTCTCCAGTATTACAGGCAGATTCTTTACCAGCTGAGCCACCAGGGAAGGCTGTTCTGTCACCAGAATTTTATAAAATAGAGGTCCTTAACCTTTCTAACTTGTGGTATTCCACCATTGATTGACCTGGAAATAAGTTTTCTAGAAGAATCTTTGAGTCATCAACAAAGAACTCACTGTGTAGTGTGGTTTCCAATCTCACAAGTAATATGAAACATGCTGTATCTCATTAGATTGAAAAACCATGAGAATCTATGAGATAATGTCTACAGAAACAAGTGCTCAATTAGCTTAGAAAAATGAATAGTATATATTCAACATGCTATTAAAACCATTTTGTCACAGTACCCCAAGACAAAACTAACAATTCCTTTGAATCACAAAATTAACAATATGACTACAAGATAACGATGATAAAGCCAGACGTTTTTTTCTTTTCCATTATGGTTTATTACAGAATACTGAATGCAGTTCCCTGTGCTATCCAGCAGGATCTTGTTTATCCAGTCTATATAAAATAGCTTCAGAATTTTAAATTAAAGAAAATCTGACTTCATTCCTACATCAACACTGCAACCCACTGTCCATCCCCTTAGTTTGCCTTTTTATATCCGGACATAGCTCAGTTATCTGTATTCTCCTACATTCCAGCATCATATAAAAACCTTGCTAGCCAGGTCAGCATAGATGGTGGTGTGTCTGTATGTCGTGTAAGCTCAGTCGTGTCTGACTCTTTGTGACCCCATGGACTACAGCCCACCAGGCTTCTCAGTTCATGGAATATTCCAGGAAAGAATACTAGAATGGGCTACCATTTCCCACTCCAGGGAAATCTTCCTGACCCAGGATCGAACCCACATCTCCTAAGGTTCAATCCACATTGTCAGGTGAATTCTCCACCATTGTGCCACCCAGGGAGCCCAGGTATAGTTGGTCATAAGAAAAGTTAACAGTTATACCCGAGTTCCTAATGCCTTCTGTCACTGAGCCATGGAATTCTCCAGGCAAGAATACTTGAATACAGGAATACAGTGAGTAGCTGTTCCCTTCTCCAGGGGATCTTCCAAACCCAGGGGTCGAACCCAGGTCTCCAGTATTACAGGCAGATTCTTTACCAGCTGAGCCACCAGGGAAGGCTGTTCTGTCACCAGAATTTTATAAAATAGAGGTCCTTAACCTTTCTAACTTGTGGTATTCCACCATTGATTGACCTGGAAATAAGTTTTCTAGAAGAATCTTTGAGTCATCAACAAAGAACTCACTGTGTAGTGTGGTTTCCAATCTCACAAGTAATATGAAACATGCTGTATCTCATTAGATTGAAAAACCATGAGAATCTATGAGATAATGTCTACAGAAACAAGTGCTCAATTAGCTTAGAAAAATGAATAGTATATATTCAACATGCTATTAAAACCATTTTGTCACAGTACCCCAAGACAAAACTAACAATTCCTTTGAATCACAAAATTAACAATATGACTACAAGATAACGATGATAAAGCCAGACGTTTTTTTCTTTTCCATTATGGTTTATTACAGAATACTGAATGCAGTTCCCTGTGCTATCCAGCAGGATCTTGTTTATCCAGTCTATATAAAATAGCTTCAGAATTTTAAATTAAAGAAAATCTGACTTCATTCCTACATCAACACTGCAACCCACTGTCCATCCCCTTAGTTTGCCTTTTTATATCCGGACATAGCTCAGTTATCTGTATTCTCCTACATTCCAGCATCATATAAGAACATCAATAAAAAGGAAATTTAAAAAGGAAAACCTCTCATGCAGCTGGACACTGTAGAAGTGTTTCTAAGGGCTTCGTTAAAGTTGCTGCTTATGCCTTATGTCCATGCCTGCCAGCCTTTGAGTGTTTATCACTGCTGTGCATGTTTGCTAAACACTGGAGGGAAGCCCCATGAAAGAGGATTTGAGAGGGCTCAGAAGAGCCGGAGGAGTAAGAAATACACAGAGATTTCAAAGAAACAGGTAACAAGAGAGACCAAAAAAGAGGTACGCTGTACAAATTTTGAAAAGGTCACATCATATGCAAACAGGAGTGAAAAAAGAAAGCCACTGTTATGCAATAACCACACTCTCTTCTTTGGCTCTGGGAGAAAGCTCTGTTCTGCCACATCTCCCCAAGACTGGCAAAGCTACAACTCAGTCATAACCTTCACGAGCAAGATATATCCTGCTTGAGACCTGCTCAGATCACTGTAAACGCTGAGACTCAAACCACCAAACACATACCCCCGACCTCTGTCTTCCGGACGCCAAGTCTCACCTACTGCCCTCTTCAACAAGTGCAAACCCATCCCGGAAGAAGAGGGCACCGAATCCATCTAGAAAGGACTTGCTCTGAGTTTCAAAGCTGACTCTTGGGCTCTTCAGCTTCTCTTTCCAACAGACAAGCCCATACTATGCAAACACGCATTCATAAAACCAAGCGTGGCCCACAGAATATTTATTTAGTTTCCATAACTAGATCTACTAAAGGGTGTGCACCATATACCCAGACATCAGCCTTACTTAATTCCAATGGACCAGCTCAGTTTGCTTTTCAAAGCCCGGCCTGAGTTCCATCTCTTCCCCGGAAGGGGCTCCTCTCTTGGCCAGCCAGCCCCACCCAGCTGGGCGCGTGCGCACATCTGCCTACCTCCCTCACCTGTGCACCTGCAGGTCCGGCGGAAGAACTTCTGGGGCCATCGCTCTCTGTCATCCTGGTTGCGCAGGACGTAAGGACCGCTCCAGGGCCGGGTGTCCGCCCGCACCTCCGCACACTGGCCCCGGCCCTCCTGGGAACCGCAGACGTTGGCGGGGTCAGTGCCCAGCGTGGGGCAGCACTCCTTGGTCTGCAGGCTGCCCAGCGTCATGCAGACCCGAGGGAACTGTGCCCAGGTCCCCGGCGGGAGCGCACACCCCAGGCAGCCGAGCAGAAGCCCCCACCGAAGGGGGCTCATGGCTTTAGAACCAGGAGACCTCTTGCGTGCCTTCCACTCCTTGCTTCTTCCTGCTTTCTTCTGGTCTTCCACGCTTGAGTTCTGGAGCCTTCAGTCAGTTTTTGATTTGGGGGATTTGTGTTTGGGGGGATTTATTTTGGGTTTGCCTACTATCCCTCTCCTCTTGAAAGAAAAAAGATCCACAAAAGTTACAGAACCCACATATGCACACGTGTATATGTGCACACGCACAGACGACTTGTCTGTGATGCAAACCACTAAACCAAATGTAATTCCATTAGAAGCGCCTCTAACAGCCAGATTTAATGAGGGTAGCACTTCTCACTGTCTTCCCCCGTTAAATCAGGCTTTGTCTAATTGAATTAATTGAGAGCACTCCAGTCATGCTGCTTATTATACTGGTATTTCTGAACCCTCTCCTTTCCTTCTTAGCCCATGACTTTAATTGCCTTGAACTCAGTTCAAAAGCCAAACGCGGTGCTGCCTTTATTCTGTCTGGCTTGCCAAATCATGGGGCCTGCTGGGGTTTGTGTAAGGGCTGGGAGAAGCCGTCATTAGCGGGATTAGTATTACACAAATCCCCATCGTTAGCACATGACCCAAAGTGCACAATGAAGTAGATAAAGTTTCTGGCTTTCTTTCAAGAGGGCAAAACCATCTTCATTATCTGGGCTCATGTGCTTCAGCCAAGCTTGTGACCTCAGGCTTCCTGGGGAGTCAATGGATGCAGTTGAGCTCATCGTCCAAAGCCCTTCACAGACCAACTCCATGGCCCTCCACTTGTGACTGCTGCCTGACATGCTTCTTCACAAATAAAGAAACATTTATTCAGGGCTGACGTGCAAGGAATTGCTTTGTTCCACCATTCACAATGAGGGACCCTCTTGCCTCCAAATAATAACATCCTATTCGCCTAACAGCACATCTCTGCAGCAGGTTTTTCTTTGCAATTTCATAAAGTACCATTCCATGTCTGCTTATTGGAAGGAAAGCTATGATAAACCTAGACAAAGCAGAGACATTACTTTGCTAATAAAGGTCCATATAGTCAAAGCTATGGTTTTTCCAGCAGTTGTGTTTGGATGTGAGAATTGGACTATAAGGAAGGCCGAGCACCGAAGAATTGATGCCTTTGAATTGTGGTGCTGGACAAGACTCTTGAGAGTCCCTTGGAGGGCAAGATCAAACCAGTGAATCCTAAAGGAAATCAACCGTGAATATTCATTGGAAGGACTGCTGCTGAAGATCCAATAATTCAGCCACCTGATGTGAAGAGCTAACTCATTGGAAAAAACCCTGAGGTTGGGAAAGATTGAAGGCAAGAGGCAAAGGGGTCAGCAGAGGGTGAGATGGTTAGACAGCACGGACATGAATTTGAGCAAACTCCGGGAGACAGAGAACAGAGGAGCCTGGCGGGCTGCAATCTGTGAGGTCACAGTCAGACACGACTTAGTGACTGAACAATAACAACAAACCACAGCACCAGGAATTCAGCATTGTCATCATCTAATTGTCAAGAGGCAGTGGGACCCTTTGGAGTGAGGGCCCACATGTGACATCTTTGGATTTAGTTAAAGTTAAGCCTTGTCAGGCTTCCCTGGTGGTCCAGTGGGTAAGGACACCGCCTTGCAGTGCAAGGGGCGCCGGTTCAATCCCTGGCCTGGGAAGATCCCACGTGCCGTGAAGCGGCTGGACCCATGTGCCCAATTACCGAGCCGGAGCTCTGGAGCGCATGCGCCCAGAGCCAGTGCTCTGCGACAACAGAGGCCACCGCGATGGGAGGTCCACACGGGCCAAAGAACAAAGACAGATGAACATAGAGAAATGAAAGACCAATAGAAGTGGCCAGCCTGCTCCCCTCCCTCCCCACCCCACCCCCTCAAAACAAATAAATAAATCTTTAAAAAAAAATGGAATTTGAAAGTTAAGCATTGTCCAACTTTAATCTAGAGCGCAATGCCTCCCTAGTGCTTTTGGGGAGTGTCCAGATGGGCAGCAGGGACCTCCTGTCAGAGCACCTGTATTCCCTCATGGTGGAAACAGGACTCTCTTAGGATCACAGGGTAGGTGCAAACAGCTGATGCAAAATTGCTTCAGGCACTGTCTAAGAATATTTTGTTTCCACATAAAGATACAGAATATTATGCTCCAAAGCACATTCCTAAGTTTAAAAGTATTTAATACAGTTGTTCTCAGCCCATGTACTTCTGTGCCATCCCCACGATATTCAGTTGTTGTGAGTAATTGCACGACAGTTCTCAGCTCTATAACCGCTGCCAGCCTGTACAGCCTAAGACCATTGAAGCGGCATCTCTGCAAATGTGGCCCAGACTTCAGCATTTCTTCTAAGTTCCCTAAGCCATTCTAATGGGCAGTCTGAGGGAAGACTCACTAGGTCAGGATAAAGCATGGCTCCAAAGGAAATGTTGGCATCAAGTCAACTGAAATATTGCATGTGAATTGGATTCCTCAGACTTCCAGGTGTGCTAGTGGAAAAGAACCCACCTGTCGATGCAGGAGACAAAGGAGACGTGGGTTTGATCACTGTGTTGGGAAGATCCCCTGGAGGAAGACATGGCTGCCTACTCCAGAATTCTTGCCCCGAGAATCCCATGGACAGAGGAGACTGGCAAACTACAGACACAACTGGAAGAGTTGGGCACACCTGAAGTGACCTAGCACACATTGGTTTTCTGAGGCTCCCTTAACAAATTCTATTAACTGGGTGGCTTACAGTTCTAAAAGCCAGAAGTCCAAGCTCAATGTGTCGTCAGTAGGGCTGTGCCCCCTAAAGGTCCTTGGGGAGAATCCTTCTTGCCTTTTCCAGCTTCCAGTGGCTGTGGGCATTCCTCAGCTTCCTCAGTTTGAGTCCACATCATTCCAATCTCTACCATAGTGCATGGCCGCCTCCTCTCTAACATTGCTGCCCTAGGTGGAAGCCCTCAGCAGGTCAGAATAGAGTTAAGAAAATCTCCATCCTGATACAAGAGCCTGGCTCAAGTAACTATTTGGAGGTCCCTCCTCCCGTTACACTAACTGAATTATCTTTTAGTATCAAACCATCAGCCTCCATGAAGGCACGTCATATCATGTGAAACTTGTAAGGCATTTTTATATCATCTAATATATATCACAATGTCATTTTATGAGGAATCAGGGGAGAGATTTCTCTCAGAGTTCAATATACAGAAAAGCTGTGCTTTCCCGTAGCATCTAGCTTGTCCTAACTTATAGATCCTATGAATCTTAGCATAGTGTTTCTTTCTTCCTTTGCCTCGGTCATTTATGGCGCTTAGAACCAAATTCACAGCCCCATGTCTAGCAACTGATTCACACAGTGACTTGTTGGATATTTGCCTTCCCATATGTTCCTAGAATTCTTATTTTATCCTTTTTTGAATTTGTGTATTTAGGTATCTCAAATTCCTTGAAAAAAAAAGTAGAGAGATATATTTGCTGTTGCTGTTCAGTCACTCAGCTGTGTCTGACTCTTTGGACCCCATGGACTGCAGCACGCCGGGCTTCCCCTCACCTTCTCCCGGAGTTTGCTCAGACTCATGTCCACTGAGTTGGTGATACCATCCAACCAGCTCATTCTCTGGCTATTAGGCCACATATATTTCTGCCTAAGTTCAAGGGTAATAAACTCCTAGCCAAGCTGTTTGTGAGCAAGCCAGGGCTTAGAGAAGAATTCAGAAAGAATTTCTGAGAAGTTGGTATATGTAATCAGAAATCTAAGGACATAAACCTAGAGGACTTCATGTGTGTGTCTGTAAATAAACACTGCCATATTTATGAAAGGGAAAGTCCTTGCTAGAAACCCCGCAGCAGAATCCAAGAGGAAATACCATTTTTCAGTGTGTGTGTGTGTGGGTATGTAGGTGTGTGCTCAGTCGTATCCAGCTCTTTGTGACACCCTGGATTATAGCCCACCAGGCTCCTCTGTCCATGGGATTCTCCAGGCAAGAATACTGGAGTGGGCTGCCATTTCCTTCTCCAGGGGATCTTCCTGACCCACAGACACAGCCTGCATCTCTTATGTCACCTGCTTCGGCAGGCAGATTCTTTACCACGGAGTCCCCAAGGAAGCCCACTGTTGGCAATAGAAGCCATAAAATCAAAGGGAAAAAAGAACATTCTAAGGAATGTTTTGAAAGCCAGTGAAGAGAGGCAGCTGTGTATCATAATCTTGAGTAGAAAGGTGCCTTATCAGAAAGTGATATATTCTACGCTGCCCATTTACCATTGATAAAAGAATCTGAATGGAAAGACATTCTGCATGGTTTGATTTTGCACTTCAGCATCTAGTACCATTTTGCATGTAAGAAGGACTCAGTGTGCAGTTCTTAAGAGAATTTGTGAGCAGATCATTGGAGGTGGGCATGGAAAACTTCGGATGTAGCATCCAGTGGTGCCTTCCCTACATTCAAAGGAGGAAGCGATGGCTCAGGGCCCGGTAAGCAATCCAATGGGACGATAAACATTTTAGAGCCCTTACTAAGCGTAATTCTTATTTTATCCTTTTTTGAATTTGTGTATTTAGGTATCTCAAATTCCTTGAAAAAAAAAGTAGAGAGATATATTTGCTGTTGCTGTTCAGTCACTCAGCTGTGTCTGACTCTTTGGACCCCATGGACTGCAGCACGCCGGGCTTCCCCTCACCTTCTCCCGGAGTTTGCTCAGACTCATGTCCACTGAGTTGGTGATACCATCCAACCAGCTCATTCTCTGGCTATTAGGCCACATATATTTCTGCCTAAGTTCAAGGGTAATAAACTCCTAGCCAAGCTGTTTGTGAGCAAGCCAGGGCTTAGAGAAGAATTCAGAAAGAATTTCTGAGAAGTTGGTATATGTAATCAGAAATCTAAGGACATAAACCTAGAGGACTTCATGTGTGTGTCTGTAAATAAACACTGCCATATTTATGAAAGGGAAAGTCCTTGCTAGAAACCCCAGCAGAATCCAAGAGGAAATACCATTTTTCAGTGTGTGTGTGTGTGGGTATGTAGGTGTGTGCTCAGTCGTATCCAGCTCTTTGTGACACCCTGGATTATAGCCCACCAGGCTCCTCTGTCCATGGGATTCTCCAGGCAAGAATACTGGAGTGGGCTGCCATTTCCTTCTCCAGGGGATCTTCCTGACCCACAGACACAGCCTGCATCTCTTATGTCACCTGCTTCGGCAGGCAGATTCTTTACCACGGAGTCCCCAAGGAAGCCCACTGTTGGCAATAGAAGCCATAAAATCAAAGGGAAAAAAGAACATTCTAAGGAATGTTTTGAAAGCCAGTGAAGAGAGGCAGCTGTGTATCATAATCTTGAGTAGAAAGGTGCCTTATCAGAAAGTGATATATTCTACGCTGCCCATTTACCATTGATAAAAGAATCTGAATGGAAAGACATTCTGCATGGTTTGATTTTGCACTTCAGCATCTAGTACCATTTTGCATGTAAGAAGGACTCAGTGTGCAGTTCTTAAGAGAATTTGTGAGCAGATCATTGGAGGTGGGCATGGAAAACTTCGGATGTAGCATCCAGTGGTGCCTTCCCTACATTCAAAGGAGGAAGCGATGGCTCAGGGCCCGGTAAGCAATCCAATGGGACGATAAACATTTTAGAGCCCTTACTAAGCGTAATACAGAGAAATCAATCGTCAGCATCTTGCTTCTGCTCGTCAGCGAGTTCCTGCTCTTTTCTGCGTCCCTCCGAATGTGAAAGCCCTCCTGGCTTTTAGCCCTGCTAGACTCCTCTGTCTGATGCTTTTCCATCTGTTCTCTGCAGCCACATCATAGGGAAAAGAGATTATCTTTTGCCCCTGTGTCCAAATTGTTTCCTAAATGCTGGCCATCCGTCCTGATAAGGGTTTTGCTTTCTACCTCAAAGAGCTTTTCCCTTCTTGTTGCTGTGAATTCTTCAGAGGAATCAAGGGTTAGGAACGAGCAGTGTGGTTTCTGGTTATTTCTATGGGATGCATTTCCCCCCCTCTTGCATGCATTTTTGATAGTCTGTTCTTAAGGCTGCATTTATATATCAAATTGCCTTTTTAAATTTCACATATTTTGTCACCCAGCTTTATATCCATCTCCATTCCTTGTTGTGCACACCTATACCTTCTAATTCTTATCTTATCATTTGGTTTTCATCCCTCATCCTGGTCATGAGTATTCAATTTGAATTATTTCTTCGTGCCCATATAAGTGAATGACCGACTTGGATAAACAATATAGCCACTCCGTAAAAACACAGATGTGCCGAAATAATTAAATGATGATGTGCTACATTTTCAGGTACACTATTCTCTTAGCCTTAGAACTTAGGAATCTCCATCACTAATTATAATAAACAGATATGTGGACAAATAGTTAAATAAGCCCCAGAGACTGTGGGTAAACCAGATTTGAGGCAACTCACTAATTTCAAGAGCTGACAAAGATGAATTCAATCATTAAAAATAAGACAAAATAAAAAGTAAATCTTCTTTAAAAAAAATACTTGACCTGAATCTGACACTTTCTACCAAGCTCATTATTTCATCACTGCTGTCAAAAAGTGTCTAACCATGGTACCTGACACTGTCTTTGGAAATGATTCCTTCTCATTTAATCTCATCTGGAGTAAAAATTTCAGATCGGGTGGCATGCATCATTGGGCTTCCTACATTCAAAGGAGAAGCGATGGCTCAGGGCCCGGTAAGCAATCCAATGGGACGATAAACATTTTAGAGCCCTTACTAAGCGTAATACAGAGAAATCAATCGTCAGCATCTTGCTTCTGCTCGTCAGCGAGTTCCTGCTCTTTTCTGCGTCCCTCCGAATGTGAAAGCCCTCCTGGCTTTTAGCCCTGCTAGACTCCTCTGTCTGATGCTTTTCCATCTGTTCTCTGCAGCCACATCATAGGGAAAAGAGATTATCTTTTGCCCCTGTGTCCAAATTGTTTCCTAAATGCTGGCCATCCGTCCTGATAAGGGTTTTGCTTTCTACCTCAAAGAGCTTTTCCCTTCTTGTTGCTGTGAATTCTTCAGAGGAATCAAGGGTTAGGAACGAGCAGTGTGGTTTCTGGTTATTTCTATGGGATGCATTTCCCCCCCTCTTGCATGCATTTTTGATAGTCTGTTCTTAAGGCTGCATTTATATATCAAATTGCCTTTTTAAATTTCACATATTTTGTCACCCAGCTTTATATCCATCTCCATTCCTTGTTGTGCACACCTATACCTTCTAATTCTTATCTTATCATTTGGTTTTCATCCCTCATCCTGGTCATGAGTATTCAATTTGAATTATTTCTTCGTGCCCATATAAGTGAATGACCGACTTGGATAAACAATATAGCCACTCCGTAAAAACACAGATGTGCCGAAATAATTAAATGATGATGTGCTACATTTTCAGGTACACTATTCTCTTAGCCTTAGAACTTAGGAATCTCCATCACTAATTATAATAAACAGATATGTGGACAAATAGTTAAATAAGCCCCAGAGACTGTGGGTAAACCAGATTTGAGGCAACTCACTAATTTCAAGAGCTGACAAAGATGAATTCAATCATTAAAAATAAGACAAAATAAAAAGTAAATCTTCTTTAAAAAAAATACTTGACCTGAATCTGACACTTTCTACCAAGCTCATTATTTCATCACTGCTGTCAAAAAGTGTCTAACCATGGTACCTGACACTGTCTTTGGAAATGATTCCTTCTCATTTAATCTCATCTAAACAAACTCAATTCCTTTTAATAAGCCAGCTGTGTGCAAACACACACCCACCACACACGCACAAACACACATAGCCCAAAAGAATAACTCTAAAATTCCAAGTCATTTTATAAGCTATAAAAAAGAAATATGTTCTTACAAATCATAGCAGACAGCTCCTTCTTAAATGTAAATTTTGCTATTGTGAATTCTTCGTTTCTAAAAAGTCTTCTCGCCTAAGTAGAACAGACTAAAAAGTATGCAAAACAAGATAGTTTCTTGGAGAGTTTGGTTTACTTCAATTATAAGAGGCACTTATAGTGACATAATATTTTCATAGTCACAAAAATAAATTGAAATTGATGAACACCAACTGTCTATTGATGCTACAGAAATGGATTTCATCTTGAGCAGGACGATTTAAAGCCCAAGTCAGAACTCAGCAGAGGATGCCGAAATGATAGAAGAGTGAACAATTTTCTGGGCAGAAATGTGTTTGTCCTCACTGAAGACTCAAGGAAATACAAAGATGTAAGAGAACAAGTAAAGTCATGGTGCACACGGAGACTGGCAACTATAGAATGTGAACTGTTAGGGAGTAAAACACACTTTTAAAAATATCTATATTTTTTAAAAAAAGTACACCTCCCCCTATGTCTTCAATTTCCATTGTGGAAATCTGAGCTAACGGAATTTGTCTAAGTTGCCCAAGATCACACAGATGGTATATTAGTTTGCTATGGTTGTTGTAAGGAACTGTTAAAAGATAAAATAAACCATAATAAATATTTTTTCTTTTTTTTTTCTTTTCACCATACCACCTTGGGGATCTTGGTTCCCCAACCAGAGATCAGACCTGTTCCCCCTGCATTGGAAGCACTGAATCTTAACCACTAGACAGAGAGGGAAATTCCAGCATATTATATTCTTTTTTTTTTTTCTTTGGCCACTTCTATTGGTCTTTCATTTATCTATTTTCATCCATCTTTGTTCTTTGGTCTGTGTAGGCCTCCCATCACAGTGACCTCTCTCATTGCAGAGCACCGGCTCTGGGCACATGCGCTCCAGAGCTCACTGCTGTCAAAAAGTGTCACAAATAAAATTCCTTCTCATTTAATCTCATCTAAACAAACTCAATTCCTTTTAATAAGCCAGCTGTGTGCAAACACACACCCACCACACACGCACAAACACACATAGCCCAAAAGAATAACTCTAAAATTCCAAGTCATTTTATAAGCTATAAAAAAGAAATATGTTCTTACAAATCATAGCAGACAGCTCCTTCTTAAATGTAAATTTTGCTATTGTGAATTCTTCGTTTCTAAAAAGTCTTCTCGCCTAAGTAGAACAGACTAAAAAGTATGCAAAACAAGATAGTTTCTTGGAGAGTTTGGTTTACTTCAATTATAAGAGGCACTTATAGTGACATAATATTTTCATAGTCACAAAAATAAATTGAAATTGATGAACACCAACTGTCTATTGATGCTACAGAAATGGATTTCATCTTGAGCAGGACGATTTAAAGCCCAAGTCAGAACTCAGCAGAGGATGCCGAAATGATAGAAGAGTGAACAATTTTCTGGGCAGAAATGTGTTTGTCCTCACTGAAGACTCAAGGAAATACAAAGATGTAAGAGAACAAGTAAAGTCATGGTGCACACGGAGACTGGCAACTATAGAATGTGAACTGTTAGGGAGTAAAACACACTTTTAAAAATATCTATATTTTTTAAAAAAAGTACACCTCCCCCTATGTCTTCAATTTCCATTGTGGAAATCTGAGCTAACGGAATTTGTCTAAGTTGCCCAAGATCACACAGATGGTATATTAGTTTGCTATGGTTGTTGTAAGGAACTGTTAAAAGATAAAATAAACCATAATAAATATTTTTTCTTTTTTTTTTCTTTTCACCATACCACCTTGGGGATCTTGGTTCCCCAACCAGAGATCAGACCTGTTCCCCCTGCATTGGAAGCACTGAATCTTAACCACTAGACAGAGAGGGAAATTCCAGCATATTATATTCTTTTTTTTTTTTCTTTGGCCACTTCTATTGGTCTTTCATTTATCTATTTTCATCCATCTTTGTTCTTTGGTCTGTGTAGGCCTCCCATCACAGTGACCTCTCTCATTGCAGAGCACCGGCTCTGGGCACATGCGCTCCAGAGCTCTGGTGAGGGAGTTGGACCCATGGGTCCAGTCACTCTGTGGCATGTGGGATCTTCCCAGGTCGGGGATCGAACTGGCACCCCTTGCACTGCAAGGTGGTGTCCTTACCCACTGGACCACCAGGGAAGCCCCAGCATATTATATTCTTCAAGAGTTTGTTGAAGCAAATATCAGTTTGAATTGGGTAGCCCCAAACCAGAAGTGTTTAGGAGTACTCCACGACCAGGAGCTCAGAGCAGGTTTCTATAGAGAGGATATGGAAGCAAAGCAAGGAAATTATTTGACTGGCTAGAATTAACTAGTTGCATTTTGGGAGAAAACCTAGTTGGCTGGTTTGTGATTGACTGTTCTTAACCTTGAGACCTTTACAGGAATTGGATCTGGCTTGGGTTTTGATTTGCTTACAGATCACCGAAGCATTAGAGTCACTTCAGACTGATGGTCTCCTTGTTTGGTTACTTTCACACACAATACCACAAACTGAGAGATATAAATGCATGGCCTCGGGCTTCCCTGGTAGCTCAGTGGTAAATCGTTCACCTGCCAAAGCAGGAGACATGGGTTCGAAACCTGATCCGGAAAGATCCCATGTGCTGCAGAGCCACTAAGCCCGTGAGTCACAACGATGGAGCCTGTGCTCTAGAGCCTCGGAGCCACAACCATTGAGCCCATGTGCCACAACTGTTGAAGCCCGTGTGCCCTGGCGCCCAAGTTCCACAACAAGAGAAGTCACCGCAACAAGAAGGCTGCTCACCTCAACTAGAGAGTAGCCCCTACTCCCTGCAACTAGACAAGAGCCTGTGGCACTAGTCAAAACCCAGAATAGCCAAAAATAAAGTAAAAATTTTTTAAAAAGTATGGTCTCACAGTTTTGGAGACTTAAAAATCAGGGTGTTGACAGGGCATGTGTGTGCTTAGTCACTTCAGTGATGCCTGACTCTTAGCAACCCTATGGATTGTAGCCCACCAGATTCTTCTGTCCATGGGATTCTACAGGTAAGAATACTGGAGCTGAGCTCCAATCTTCACATAGCTCTAATTATTTATTTATGTGTATGTGTGCCTCTATATGCAAGTGTCCCTTGTCATAAGGACACAAGTATATTGGTCAAGGAGTTTACACCAGCACAATCTCATCCTACACCTGATCAGATCTGCAAAAGTCCTATTTCCCCAGTTGGGGTTTTTGATTTGCAAGAAATTACCAAGTTACTTGGGTTACATTCTGAGTTCCTAGGGTTAAGACTTCAACACAAAAGTTTGGTGGGGAACACAGCTCAACTCATCACAGATGGTAAATGGTGGCAATGGACATCAAAGCTCATAAACTTAGTCTCTTTTCACCACCAGGTCACCCTCAACACGTCCTCAGACTTCTGGATTTGGAAGAAGCGTCAGTGTGGGTCACGTGGGTGGGGAAGAGACGTTGAAGAGACATTCGGGAGACACTCCCATAATCCTTAGCTGCTTTCTTTCTAGTGACGCAAACAATTCAGCTTCATCTTATGGGAAATTCCAAATTGGGTGATGGCAGCCTACGTCTGTAAAGGCCAGCATTTGTCAGGCAGTATCAGGAGCGCCTATTATTCTATAATTAGTCCTATACACGGTCTTTTTGAGCAATATTATCTCATAAATTACTGATCTCACCAGAGATTAAAAATTAATTGGATCAGTCATTTGAGAAAACCAGTGCCCATCCAGGGACTTCCCAGGTGGTGCTAGTGGTAAAGAACCCACCTGCCAATGCAGGAGATACCAGAGACAAGGGTTCACTCCCCGAGTCAGAAGGATCCCCTGGAGAAGGAAATGGCAACCCACTCCAGTCTTCTTGCCTAGAAAATCTCATGGGCAGAGGAGCCTGGTAGGCTGCAGTCCATGAGGTCCCAAAAGAGTCGAATACAACTTAGCACCTAAACAACAAAAAATCTGATATATACAAAGTTTGGTGAGGCCATACTTACCTCTTTTTCATTTTATTACCTATTAAAATCTCTAGAACGTATGATACTACATTATAGTTCTGCAAGATGGTGCTATTGGGAGAAACTAGGTAAAGGGCACATAGAACTTCTCTATACTATTTCTTACAACTGCAAGTGAACCTAAAATCCTCCCCAAGAGGGTGAGGATATATGTATACTTATGGCTGATTCATGTTGTTGTACGGCATAAACCAACACAACATTGTAAAGCAATTATCCTCCAATTAACTATAAATTTTAGAAATATTTTAAATAAATAAATAAAGTCATTGCACAGAAGTTAACTTTTAAAAATATCTAGAATAATGGCATCAGCAAACACATTGATGGAACCACAGTTCCTACTGCATTCAAGTATTTAATGACCCTTCCAGAACACTAATGGTGTGGCCAATACAATCACGCTCAGTGACATTTGTCATTGGAATGGATGCCACAGCCTTGAGGACCAAGAACAGTACATGTCTCCCTTTCTATCAAAACCAACTTCCTAGTTGAATTCTTCACCACCACCACCCTTACCTGCCCCTCACCAACCTGACTGACCTCTTCCAATCAGTAAACTGACCTGAATAATTGATGAGCTGAAGAGGGATCTTTCCAAGGGAGGCGAATTGATACTGTGTTCATCTTTGTATCCAACATCTAATACAGAGCCTAACATGTAACAACTGAATAACAAGTGTTTGCTGAAGGAATGAATAATGAGTGAATGAATGAATAATGAATGAAAAACAATGACCATGCTGCCTTAGTATTACAGTTAGTAGGGGATGGGAAATTATTCCAAATAACTTGGTCATCTCTTGCAAATCAAAAGCCCAAATTGGGGGTTTAATATAAAAATGTTCACACTATTTCTGATAACAACACATGCATTCATCTCAGAAATCTGAAAAACACAGACAAGTACAGAGAAGAAAATTTAAATCACTCATAATCTCGCTATCCAGAAACAATTCTGATTACTCTTTTGCTGTTTATCATTCCAGATGAATGTAATTATTCATTCTTCAATAGTCTTTCTTAATCAAACTGGAATTATAGAATACACATTTTTATAATCTACTTTTATCCTCCATTTAATTATATGCTGAAAAGCTTTTCCGCAATCTGCCATTATAGTTCTGCAAGATGGTGCTATTGGGAGAAACTAGGTAAAGGGCACATAGAACTTCTCTATACTATTTCTTACAACTGCAAGTGAACCTAAAATCCTCCCCAAGAGGGTGAGGATATATGTATACTTATGGCTGATTCATGTTGTGACGGCATAA
This sequence comes from Tragulus kanchil, assembly GCA_022376925.1. Classification (NCBI taxonomy): domain Eukaryota; kingdom Metazoa; phylum Chordata; class Mammalia; order Artiodactyla; family Tragulidae; genus Tragulus; species Tragulus kanchil. Next base: position 17,452,651 of record JAIOJX010000003.1, on the reverse strand, counting down.
ACCAACACAACATTGTAAAGCAATTATCCTCCAATTAACTATAAATTTTAGAAATATTTTAAATAAATAAATAAAGTCATTGCACAGAAGTTAACTTTTAAAAATATCTAGAATAATGGCATCAGCAAACACATTGATGGAACCACAGTTCCTACTGCATTCAAGTATTTAATGACCCTTCCAGAACACTAATGGTGTGGCCAATACAATCACGCTCAGTGACATTTGTCATTGGAATGGATGCCACAGCCTTGAGGACCAAGAACAGTACATGTCTCCCTTTCTATCAAAACCAACTTCCTAGTTGAATTCTTCACCACCACCACCCTTACCTGCCCCTCACCAACCTGACTGACCTCTTCCAATCAGTAAACTGACCTGAATAATTGATGAGCTGAAGAGGGATCTTTCCAAGGGAGGCGAATTGATACTGTGTTCATCTTTGTATCCAACATCTAATACAGAGCCTAACATGTAACAACTGAATAACAAGTGTTTGCTGAAGGAATGAATAATGAGTGAATGAATGAATAATGAATGAAAAACAATGACCATGCTGCCTTAGTATTACAGTTAGTAGGGGATGGGAAATTATTCCAAATAACTTGGTCATCTCTTGCAAATCAAAAGCCCAAATTGGGGGTTTAATATAAAAATGTTCACACTATTTCTGATAACAACACATGCATTCATCTCAGAAATCTGAAAAACACAGACAAGTACAGAGAAGAAAATTTAAATCACTCATAATCTCGCTATCCAGAAACAATTCTGATTACTCTTTTGCTGTTTATCATTCCAGATGAATGTAATTATTCATTCTTCAATAGTCTTTTCTTAATCAAACTGGAATTATAGAATACACATTTTTATAATCTACTTTTATCCTCCATTTAATTATATGCTGAAAAAGCTTTTCCGCAATCTGCCATTGTTAAAATGGAGAGTAAAGGAAAGCTGAAAACTTCACTCCATCAAAACCACATCAGTCATATTAAAAACACAGCAGTCCCAGAGAGCAGCAGAAAGGGGATGAGAAGGGCATTGTGCTTGGAAGGCTCATGGATTGGATTGTGAAAGCACTTCACGTGTGGACCAAAGAGAGTGGAGATTCTTTTGGACTCCCAAAAACCATAGCATGCATGTGTCCAAGAAATAAATTCATCATTAAGCCCAAAATTTAAAGAAAAAAATGTATCATACATATCATCAGAATTTAAATCTTAGTGGGTTGGAGTGTGCATGTCAAAATGCAAGATGCAAAAATTTCAATAGAAAGTTAAGACTATAACTATTTTCATGAAATACACTAATACTGTAAGATTTCTGTTAAACGTTCACTGTTACCCATTCTAATTAATAATAATTGTATTAATCACTCCACAATTGTAGAGGAGGGAGGGTATGACAATATCCCAAAGGAGAGGGAAACATAGTTTAACTGTATAAATCTTTCTGGAGTAATAAGAGGTTTAACATGATTCCATATTTGAATTATGATGAATTTCTTTCAAATCTGTACCTACAGACCTTGTTGATCTTCAAGAATGGACTGGTGGTAAGGTACAGACCTTGCACGTTCTAAGGCATAGATGTGAAGGAGACAAGATGGCTACGTGTGTTATATTTGGGACTTAGAATGCCAAGTATCCTTTTTACCTGTCAAAGCACTGAGATTTAAACACTGGGTGAAATCGAAACGGAACCAAAGATCAACCGCTCCCTGCGATTGCTCAGAGATTTCCAAAGGCCACCAATTCAGTGGACTGACTGGTTGTATGCCAGCCAAACCATCTCTGGATGGTTTCCCAACAACTCAGATTACCATGATACCGAGCACCCTGGGGCAGCCAGATGGGCTTCAAATGCTGGGGATGCCAGATGCTGGCGTGCTGTCTGCCAAAACATAGGTGGACAAATAAAAATGTTACAAATAAAAATTTCCAAGCTTCCTGAGAAGGATTCCAACTTGCAGAGGTGTTAGAAGATCTGATGAAGAGAGAAGAACGGATCAGAGCCAGGCCAGCCGCCAGGAAAATCATCCAGAATAAGAAAGATATCAAGAAAGGGGGCCTCCTTGGTGGTCCAGTGGGTAAAGACACCGCCTTGCAGTGCAAGGGGCACTGGTTTAATCCTTGGCCTGGGAAGATTCCACGTGCCACAGAGCAGCTGGACCGATGTGCCCAATCACCAAGCCGGAGCTCTGGAGCACATGCGCCCAGAGCAGGTGCTCTGTGACAACAGAGGCCACTGCGATGGGAGGCCCACACGGGCCAAAGAACAAAGACGGAAATGAAAGACCAATAGAAGTGGCCAAAAAACAACAAAAAAGGAAAGGACCCAACTGGACCTTCATATTGCCTGTGTTTTCCTATCAGTCATCTGTTTCCTTCTGAATACTCTTCTAAAAAAATGTTTCCTGTGTCATTTTCTCCTCACTCTCCCCATCTTCTCCCTTCATGATATCTGAAGAGAAACGGCGGATCCTAACATAACCAAAAGGAAAGTTCACCACAGCCTGCCACAAGACAGCAAAACAACCTCAATGCATAGGCCAGGGAAAGGCTAGGAATACCTATCTCCTTTCTCAGAGTCCAACAGAACTTCATCCTGTGTCTTGGTCACACTTCATTTCTAGCTCTTCACTCATTTGTTCAGTCAACTAACACAGAGAGTCGGGCCCATGGCAGACACTGTGATGGGTCTAATGAGAGAGGCAGACACCAGACAGAACAAAAGGGAGGCAGCAAGACCGTACAGCAGAAACACCCGAAAAGGGCTGCAGGAGCCCAGGGGAGAGGGAACGAGCTCCCGTGTGTTGCTCTTTTCCTCTCCTGTCCCTACCTCCGATCAGTGGCATTAACTTTCGCTTGAAACAGTCTGTCAGAAATGTAGACCTGAATCAGGTTAATTCAGGGAAAATGCTTATCTCCCCCCATCACGAGCAGACATCTTAGGCTAAGTTTAGAATTAAACCACCATTTACAAAGTTCTTCCCAGGCATACTTTGCCTTAGTGCATTTCACAAGTATTATGCTTTACGAATTGAAGGTTTGTGGCCGCCCTGCTAATCAGATGATGGTTAGCCTTTTTACCAGTAAAGTACCTTTATTAAAACTGTTAGCTAGGGCTTCTCTGGTGATCTGGTGGGTAGGGACACAGCCTTGCAGTGCAAGGGTCACCGGTTCGATCCCTGCCCTGGGAAGATCCCATGTAGCTGGCGCTGTGGAGTGCATGTGCCCAGAGCCGGCGCTCTGCAGTGAGAGAGGCCACTGCGATGGGAGGCCCACACAGACCAAAGAACAAAGATAGATGAAAATAAAATGGAGGACCAATACAAGTGGCCAATATATATATATATATATATATATGTTAAATACTGTTAGCTATAGTCATTAGCTCTACAGTATATTCTTGTAGATTATTTACTATACACATAGTAGTTTGTTCCTCTTAATTCTCTTATTCTTCCTATTGCCCTCTCCTCTTCTATCTCCCATTGGTAACCACTAGCTTGTGTGCTATATCTGTGAGTAGTCTGCTTCTGTTTTGTTATATTCATTCATTTATTTTTTAGATTTCATATATCAGTGAAAACATATAGTATTTGTCTTTCTCTATTTGACTTATTTCACTAAGCATAATACCCTCTGGGCCCATTCCTGTTGCTGCAAATGACAAAATTTCAGTCCTTTTTTTATCCAAGAGTAATATTCCATTATATGTATGGATGTGTGTGTGTGTGTGTATATACATATATATACACAAAGCATATCTTCTTTATCCATTCATCCATTAATAAACAAGTAGGCTGCTTCCATCTCAGCTAATAAGAATGCTATGAACATTGGGTGCATGCACTATTTCAAATTAAAATGTTTTGTTAATATATATATATATATATATTTCCAAGAATTGCTGCATCCTATGGTAGCTCTGTGGGCTTCCCTGGTGGCTCAGATGATAAAGAATCTGCCTGACAAGCAGCAGGATCCCTAGATCCCTGGGTTGGGAAGATCTCCTGGACAAGGGAAAGGATACCTACTCCAGTAGGCTTGCCTGAAGAATCCCATGGAGAGAAGAGCCTGGTGGGCTACAGTCCAAGGGGCCATGAAGAGTTGGACACAGTGAGTAACTAACACACATTTGCACATGTAGATATAGATATAGATAGATGTATAGTGAAATACACAATCTTTGATTATCCCAGGAAAATATTTAACCCCTAGGACCAAGGGTCACCTTCTATGTCTATGTTTCCTTCAATCAGGCGCGATTGTGAGTCGGCTTCCTTGCAGTAACTTGAGGCAAATGCTGCTTCCTTCAGACAATGAAACACAAATAAAGAAATCAGAGCTTAACAGAAAAGCATTGAGGTCTGTACCTTTATCCTTCTCAACACAATTTAGCATTAAGAAAACTAAAAGCATAAAGACCTTTATTCTTATTCCAGAAGCAATAAGAGGACTAAGGAAGGATTATTTCCCTCTGAAGCACAAACATTGGTTGTTGATGGCAATATAAAGAGAGAATACTGTTCTCTTCAGGATGTTCCAAAGCACAATTGGCTGCATGAATTAGACAACCTCAGTTTAAACACACAGAACATCTCTGAGTCTTCTCAGACAAATAAGCAAAATGTATCATCAGTGGCTAAACACCACTCCAATTTTACACCGGAAATAAAAAATAAAGTTAGAAATCATTTGACTCTGGGATCTAAACTCCAGCTCCAAGACATGCAGAATATTAAACTAGTCTCCCTTAATAACCCTGGCCCATCCGGTGTTTCAGGCATTCACCCTTTCCACAGGGGGCGATTAGATCCCTCTGTGCTCCAGACCAACACACAGCTGGCCTTCACTTTTTAAATACATGTTAATTTTAAAAATCATTCAGATAAACAAGAAGAGCAAAACAGAAGAGCACAATCCACCATTCAGAAATAACCCCAGTAACATGTGGTGGCTATCCTTTCAGAGTTTTCTACCACAGCCATCCTGGCACAAATTATTTTTACTGTCTTTCTAAGTAAGTGTTCCAAAAAGAAAACATTTGAAAGTAGTTGGGCACATCCACCTCGCTGAACTGTTGTCTTATGTTGGTGGTAGACAGGACCCTAGATCCCTGGACAAGGGAAAGGATACCTACTCCAGTAGGCTTGCCTGAAGAATCCCATGGAGAGAAGAGCCTGGTGGGCTACAGTCCAAGGGGCCATGAAGAGTTGGACACAGTGAGTAACTAACACACATTTGCACATGTAGATATAGATATAGATAGATGTATAGTGAAATACACAATCTTTGATTATCCCAGGAAAATATTTAACCCCTAGGACCAAGGGTCACCTTCTATGTCTATGTTTCCTTCAATCAGGCGCGATTGTGAGTCGGCTTCCTTGCAGTAACTTGAGGCAAATGCTGCTTCCTTCAGACAATGAAACACAAATAAAGAAATCAGAGCTTAACAGAAAAGCATTGAGGTCTGTACCTTTATCCTTCTCAACACAATTTAGCATTAAGAAAACTAAAAGCATAAAGACCTTTATTCTTATTCCAGAAGCAATAAGAGGACTAAGGAAGGATTATTTCCCTCTGAAGCACAAACATTGGTTGTTGATGGCAATATAAAGAGAGAATACTGTTCTCTTCAGGATGTTCCAAAGCACAATTGGCTGCATGAATTAGACAACCTCAGTTTAAACACACAGAACATCTCTGAGTCTTCTCAGACAAATAAGCAAAATGTATCATCAGTGGCTAAACACCACTCCAATTTTACACCGGAAATAAAAAATAAAGTTAGAAATCATTTGACTCTGGGATCTAAACTCCAGCTCCAAGACATGCAGAATATTAAACTAGTCTCCCTTAATAACCCTGGCCCATCCGGTGTTTCAGGCATTCACCCTTTCCACAGGGGGCGATTAGATCCCTCTGTGCTCCAGACCAACACACAGCTGGCCTTCACTTTTTAAATACATGTTAATTTTAAAAATCATTCAGATAAACAAGAAGAGCAAAACAGAAGAGCACAATCCACCATTCAGAAATAACCCCAGTAACATGTGGTGGCTATCCTTTCAGAGTTTTCTACCACAGCCATCCTGGCACAAATTATTTTTACTGTCTTTCTAAGTAAGTGTTCCAAAAAGAAAACATTTGAAAGTAGTTGGGCACATCCACCTCGCTGAACTGTTGTCTTATGTTGGTGGTAGAAGCTGTCTTTGATGTTGTTGTTTAGGAGCTAAGTCATGTCTGACTCTTTGCAACTACAGCCCACCAGGCTCCTGGGTCCAGAGGATTTCCCAGGCAAGAATACTGGAGTGGTTGCAGTTTCCCTCTCCAAGGAATCAGCCCAACCCATGGATTGAACTTGAGTCTCCTGTCGCTCCTGAAAGGCTATCTAACATTGTCCTAATTACTTGCAATAACTAGCATTTTATTCTTTTTTTCTTTTTTGCATTTTATTCTTAATACATATCAGGCACTGAGCAGACCATTTAATGGATTATTTCCTTTACTCCTTCAACAGCCCAGTGAGTAGCCGCAATCGTACATTCGTCCATAATACCTGGCTTCAGAGAAAGAGCTGGGGGGTGAACATGGGGTCCACAGAAGTTCTGGCCTCAGAAAGTGAGTGAATTGCCACAACCGTGTCCATTATTTGATCCGTCCTATTTTATTTACCGCTCTTAAATCAGATTATTAAACTGTTGGCCCTGGTGTGGAGGGAAGGGTAGGAGTGGAGAGAAGGACGGAGGGACAGAAGGAAGGGAGAAAAAGAAACCTCTCAAACTGTATAATCTCAATGCTGTCACAAACATGGGACTTACAGTTCTATGTGTTTTAAATTAGAGAAAAGTTTCCAACTGGAGGAGAAAGACTCAGGGGAAACATGAAAGTCATCTTTGAAAATGTGAAGGGCAGTTTGGGGAGGGGGGATTTGAATTGTTGTGTGCAGTCTGAGAAGGAAGTGTAGAGAGACACGGTCCAGCTCATTATCAAGAAAGGCTCTCTAGCCAGGGAGCCCAATTACAGGCGAGGCTGCCAGAGGACTTGTGAGCTCCTGGTCCCCAGAGTTGGCTCCCGAGGAGGCTGGATGACCTACTCTCAAAGATAAAAGCTGGAGAATGGTGCTTAAATCAGATGACCCTGAAAGTCTCTTCGAGCTAAGAAGCTCTATGAGGAATTCTGAGCTTCTGCTTTGCCAGTGCATGAGACTGAGAGACGGCAATTCCCTGATCCCTGTTTCTGGAATCGTAGTCCCAATCCGCTTCTTCACTGAGTATAGAGGAGAAAACCGAATACATATTTGGGGATAGGAGGCCAACTAGCCTCACCCCATCCATGCAATGGAAGAACAGCAGCGTCCCCCTCATCCGAGTGGCTATGGACAGCACATGAGTGAGACTCTGCGACCCCATGGACGGTGGCCCGCCAGGCTCTTCTGTCCATAGGACGCTCCAGGCAAGAAGACCAGAGTGATTTGCCATTTCCTACTCCAGGGGATCTTCCCCTCCCAAGGATCGAATTGGAGTCTCTTGAGTCTCCTGCTCTGCCAGGTGGGTTCTTTACTGCTGAGCCACGGGGGAAGCCCTGAATACAAGGAACTAGAGGCTAATAGCATCTCAAGAAGGGCCAGGAGTGAGTCGAGGAAGCTCTAGAGTGGCTACTCAGAAGAGACGTTGTTGCGAACCTCAAGACCTTTGGGAGAGCCTGGGCCCAGGCTGCAGCACCAGTACAGGGGTGCCCGAGAAGTGCCTGCAGCTGATGAGGCAGTGTGGGGACCGGGGCTCATCCAGGAGCCTGGCGGGGGAAGCGAAAGCTGCGTCAGGGCGTGCTGTGTGCTCTTCTGGCGAAATGACTGATCTATGCATCCAAACCACAACACTGAGCTCTGAACTAAAGGACAGGTTTGAGAATCGTTGGGCTGAAAAATCACCTTTTCAAGAGACACTGGAGGGAGGAGAATGAAAGACAGTAGGGCAGTACCCGAGGTGGCAGGAATATAAGGCAGTGATACACAGTGACCCAAGCTCCCCAACGGACGCTGCCCACCCAGTGCAACCCTGGGAGCACCCTCAATCACACAGCAGGACTCCGGAACCAGATTCCATTGGTCCCAGCAGCTCCCAAGGCTCCTATTTACTAGGCTGATGGATGGAGAGGAGCTTCTCTGGTAGCTCTGCTGGTAAAGAATCTGCCTGCAACACAGTTTAATCCCTGGGTCCGGAAGATCCCTGGAGGAAGGCTACCCACTCCAGAAGCTCTATGAGGAATTCTGAGCTTCTGCTTTGCCAGTGCATGAGACTGGCGGCAATTCCTGATCCCTGTTTCTGGAATCGTAGTCCCAATCCGCTTCTTCACTGAGTATAGAGGAGAAACCGAATACATATTTGGGGATAGGAGGCCAACTAGCCTCACCCCATCCATGCAATGGAAGAACAGCAGCGTCCCCCTCATCCGAGTGGCTATGGACAGCACATGAGTGAGACTCTGCGACCCCATGGACGGTGGCCCGCCAGGCTCTTCTGTCCATAGGACGCTCCAGGCAAGAAGACCAGAGTGATTTGCCATTTCCTACTCCAGGGGATCTTCCCCTCCCAAGGATCGAATTGGAGTCTCTTGAGTCTCCTGCTCTGCCAGGTGGGTTCTTTACTGCTGAGCCACGGGGGAAGCCCTGAATACAAGGAACTAGAGGCTAATAGCATCTCAAGAAGGGCCAGGAGTGAGTCGAGGAAGCTCTAGAGTGGCTACTCAGAAGAGACGTTGTTGCGAACCTCAAGACCTTTGGGAGAGCCTGGGCCCAGGCTGCAGCACCAGTACAGGGGTGCCCGAGAAGTGCCTGCAGCTGATGAGGCAGTGTGGGGACCGGGGCTCATCCAGGAGCCTGGCGGGGGAAGCGAAAGCTGCGTCAGGGCGTGCTGTGTGCTCTTCTGGCGAAATGACTGATCTATGCATCCAAACCACAACACTGAGCTCTGAACTAAAGGACAGGTTTGAGAATCGTTGGGCTGAAAAATCACCTTTTCAAGAGACACTGGAGGGAGGAGAATGAAAGACAGTAGGGCAGTACCCGAGGTGGCAGGAATATAAGGCAGTGATACACAGTGACCCAAGCTCCCCAACGGACGCTGCCCACCCAGTGCAACCCTGGGAGCACCCTCAATCACACAGCAGGACTCCGGAACCAGATTCCATTGGTCCCAGCAGCTCCCAAGGCTCCTATTTACTAGGCTGATGGATGGAGAGGAGCTTCTCTGGTAGCTCTGCTGGTAAAGAATCTGCCTGCAACACAGTTTAATCCCTGGGTCCGGAAGATCCCCTGGAGAAGGAATAGGCTACCCACTCCAGTACTCTTGGGCTTCCCTAGTGGTTCAGACAGTAAAGAATCTACCTGCAATGTGAGAGACCTGAGTTTGATCCCTCAGTTAGGAAGATCCCATGGAAGAAGGCGTGGCCACCCACTCCAGTATTCTTGCCTGGAGACCAAAGAATTCCTGGCGGACTACAGTCCATGGATTGCAGAGAGGTGGACATGACTGAGCGACGAAGCACGCGCACACACACACACACACACACACACACGTATGAAAAGGGATGTGCTGATTTAGTGTCCTCGGCAGGAACTATGAGGCTGGATTAGCCCAAAGTAGGATAAGCTGAGGGTCGAGCATGGGTGGGTAAAGAGGAAGACTGGCAGAATTGGGCTTGAGGTCCAAACTCGGTCAACTATATTCCACGTTAAATTTAAACCCCTTGGGAATTCCCTGCTGGTCTGGTGGCTAAGACTCTGTGCTCCCAACGCAGGGGGCCCGAGTTCAATCCCTGGTCAGGGAACTAGAGCCCACATGCTATAACTGAGACCCAATGCAGCCAAATAAATATAAATAAAATACTTTTAAAAAAAAAAAAAAAATTTAAACCCTTCTACAACTGCCACCCAGAAAAGAAATATGTCTGAGGAAAAGCACATGATTCAAGTGAAAAGAACTCATCAAAATGCTTCTTTGTACTCAGGATTTCATGGCTGGTGTCACTGGCAGCAGGGAGAAGAAAAAACTTTTCGGAGGACTAAATCTTTAAAAGCAATCCATATTAATACCAACCAACTTATGAGGTCATTCAGAGAAAGGCAAAACAAACCAATATCAAAAGTGTGTGCTAGGGTCTCCCTGGCAGTCCAGTGGGTAAAGAGTCCGCCTTGCAACGCAAGGGGTGCCGGCTCGATCCTTGGCACCAGAGAATCCCACATGCCACGCAACGGCTGGACCAGTATGTCCAATTATGACAGAGCCAGTGCTCTGTGACAAGAGGGGCCACCGTGATAGGAGGCCCACACATGCCAAAGAATTAAGATGGATGAAAATAAAATAAATGAATGACCAAATAAAAAAAAAAGGAAGATCCCCTGGAGAAGGAATAGGCTACCCACTCCAGTACTCTTGGGCTTCCCTAGTGGTTCAGACAGTAAAGAATCTACCTGCAATGTGAGAGACCTGAGTTTGATCCCTCAGTTAGGAAGATCCCATGGAAGAAGGCGTGGCCACCCACTCCAGTATTCTTGCCTGGAGACCAAAGAATTCCTGGCGGACTACAGTCCATGGATTGCAGAGAGGTGGACATGACTGAGCGACGAAGCACGCGCACACACACACACACACACACACACACGTATGAAAAGGGATGTGCTGATTTAGTGTCCTCGGCAGGAACTATGAGGCTGGATTAGCCCAAAGTAGGATAAGCTGAGGGTCGAGCATGGGTGGGTAAAGAGGAAGACTGGCAGAATTGGGCTTGAGGTCCAAACTCGGTCAACTATATTCCACGTTAAATTTAAACCCCTTGGGAATTCCCTGCTGGTCTGGTGGCTAAGACTCTGTGCTCCCAACGCAGGGGGCCCGAGTTCAATCCCTGGTCAGGGAACTAGAGCCCACATGCTATAACTGAGACCCAATGCAGCCAAATAAATATAAATAAAATACTTTTAAAAAAAAAAAAAAAATTTAAACCCTTCTACAACTGCCACCCAGAAAAGAAATATGTCTGAGGAAAAGCACATGATTCAAGTGAAAAGAACTCATCAAAATGCTTCTTTGTACTCAGGATTTCATGGCTGGTGTCACTGGCAGCAGGGAGAAGAAAAAACTTTTCGGAGGACTAAATCTTTAAAAGCAATCCATATTAATACCAACCAACTTATGAGGTCATTCAGAGAAAGGCAAAACAAACCAATATCAAAAGTGTGTGCTAGGGTCTCCCTGGCAGTCCAGTGGGTAAAGAGTCCGCCTTGCAACGCAAGGGGTGCCGGCTCGATCCTTGGCACCAGAGAATCCCACATGCCACGCAACGGCTGGACCAGTATGTCCAATTATGACAGAGCCAGTGCTCTGTGACAAGAGGGGCCACCGTGATAGGAGGCCCACACATGCCAAAGAATTAAGATGGATGAAAATAAAATAAATGAATGACCAATAAAAGAGGTCAAAATTAAAGAAAAGAAAAATGTTTGTGCTAAAAAAAACAACAAAGTTTATACAAGGATTCTCTGTGGCAAATACATGTCAAGACATACTAATTATGTGGTTTCTAATGTTTCTGCCCAAAATGTGATCATTTGCAAATGATCACAAGAGGATAAGAAGTGGAATAAAGGATTGAAAAGAATGATGTATGTTGGAAACAGCTTCCAGATCATTTCTCTTCTGCTCTTTGAGTTTTATTCCACATACCAATATCTCCTCTTTTTCTGTCCTTTTCTGACTTATAATTGCATTTCCTCATTCTCTGTGGACCTCGACAACTGACCACAGCCATTCCCATCATCATACAACGTGACTTCAAGGTCAGCGTGAACGCCTGTCGGGTCCCGGGGCTCTGCTCTCCTGGACCTCATCTCCAATCAATTTCTCCTTTCCTCTAGCTTTGCCACCACCCTCAGGGGCCTGTTCTTGTCTGTATTATCACCTGAACCTGGGTCGCTTCCAAAAAATGACAACTCTGTAATTTTGGAGGTGATGTCAAGGAAATAGGTAAATAACTAATTCTGTGACCACAACCTCCCATTCTTCCTACTTCCTTGTGCAAGTACTCTGCAGTAGGCTGAATAATACCCCTCAAAGATAGCCTCCAGGTTCCAAGCCCTGGACCTGTAAAGGGCATCTTATTTACGTCCGTTACCTTGGCTTGTCACCCAGTGTTACGTTAGTCTTATGGGACAGCCAGATCCTTGACCCACTGACTTTCTCTGTGCCCTCTCCACTTTTTTTCTTTCTTTTTTTAAAAGTATTTTGTGGGGGGGGAGCTCTTTTATTGTTTTGTAATTTATTTCCATCCATCTTTATTCTTTGGCCTGTGTGGGCCTCCCATTGCAGTGACCTCTCTTGCTGCAGAGCACTGGCTCTGGGCGTGTGCACTCCAGAGCGCTGGCTCATACTTGGATACACCAATCCAGCCGTTCCGCAGCATTTGGGATCTTCCTGGGCCAAGGATCGAACCAATGCCCCTTGCACTGCAGGGCAGACTGTTTAGCCAATGGACCACCAGGGAAGCCTTCCACTTTCTTTTTTGTCTTCTCTTCCCTCCATCCTTAAAAATTGCAGATATTCGTAATTCCCTTGCCTTTCTCTCTTTCCACAGCCAGGTATCTTATTCTCCACCCTACATGAACCTAACCATTGACCATCTCTGAGTCAGCCCCTGAGAAATGAAGCATTACTACAGAAAAAGCATTCAACCAGGCAGACTGATGCCACCAAAACTTGTTGGTGTGAGCCTCAGCTGGGCCTTCCACGCTATTTGCCCTTAGTCACAGGCCAGACCATATGTACTGAACTGCCAACTCCACCCGAAGGACATGTGGGCACTTTCAACCCAACACATCCAAAACTGACCTCAGCATCCCACTCTCCAAAGCTACTTTGGGATGTGGCACCCACAGGTTCCAGTGATGCAAGCCAGAGACCCAGAAGTCATCTTCAGTGCTTTTCTCCTCTCATGCCCTTGGTCAACCCATCACCAAATTCCATTGATTTCAGTTTCTCCAGGTTTCTCAACACTGCTCACTTTTCCTTACTTTCCACCCATGCCACATTCCACTCACCATGATCTGTTGCCTGAACTGGGGCCTCTGCATGGATCTCCTTCAGTCCTTTCTGCTACCCTCCAGTTAGTTCATTTTTCATGACCAGTTATTGTCTAAAAGACAAGTTCTAACACCTTAATGTCTGTACTTAAAACGGAATGTTTGGATAGATTTCAATTCCTTGTAGGATGGACCCAGAGTCCCCCTTCACTCCCCCGCCCCAGTATGATTTGTCCTCTTTCCCTCCCTGCAGTTTCTTCTTGCCTCCTGCTTCTCCATAATTTCTAAGCTTCAAGCTTACTGATCTTATTTCAGTTCCTAGAATGCACCGAATTCTTCCGAGCACTGGAGTCCTTGCCTACCTGCCTTGGATTGGATGGAAAGTTCTTTCTTCTTTGCCCCATCATCACTCTATCTCCCAACCTGGTTATCTCTTAGCCATGGTAGCTGCTTACTGAATGTGGATAGAAGGAAAAAACTAGGAGATCCACTTCCTGGGCCAAGGATCGAACCAATGCCCTTGCCAGGGCAGACTGTTTAGCCAATGGACCACCAGAAGCCTTCCACTTTCTTTTTGTCTTCTCTTCCTCCATCCTTAAAAATTGCAGATATTCGTAATTCCCTTGCCTTTCTCTCTTTCCACAGCCAGGTATCTTATTCTCCACCCTACATGAACCTAACCATTGACCATCTCTGAGTCAGCCCCTGAGAAATGAAGCATTACTACAGAAAAAGCATTCAACCAGGCAGACTGATGCCACCAAAACTTGTTGGTGTGAGCCTCAGCTGGGCCTTCCACGCTATTTGCCCTTAGTCACAGGCCAGACCATATGTACTGAACTGCCAACTCCACCCGAAGGACATGTGGGCACTTTCAACCCAACACATCCAAAACTGACCTCAGCATCCCACTCTCCAAAGCTACTTTGGGATGTGGCACCCACAGGTTCCAGTGATGCAAGCCAGAGACCCAGAAGTCATCTTCAGTGCTTTTCTCCTCTCATGCCCTTGGTCAACCCATCACCAAATTCCATTGATTTCAGTTTCTCCAGGTTTCTCAACACTGCTCACTTTTCCTTACTTTCCACCCATGCCACATTCCACTCACCATGATCTGTTGCCTGAACTGGGGCCTCTGCATGGATCTCCTTCAGTCATTTCTGCTCCCCTCCAGTTAGTTCATTTTTCATGACCAGTTATTGTCTAAAAGACAAGTTCTAACACCTTAATGTCTGTACTTAAAACGGAATGTTTGGATAGATTTCAATTCCTTGTAGGATGGACCCAGAGTCCCCCTTCACTCCCCCGCCCCAGTATGATTTGTCCTCTTTCCCTCCCTGCAGTTTCTTCTTGCCTCCTGCTTCTCCATAATTTCTAAGCTTCAAGCTTACTGATCTTATTTCAGTTCCTAGAATGCACCGAATTCTTCCGAGCACTGGAGTCCTTGCCTACCTGCCTTGGATTGGATGGAAAGTTCTTTCTTCTTTGCCCCATCATCACTCTATCTCCCAACCTGGTTATCTCTTAGCCATGGTAGCTGCTTACTGAATGTGGATAGAAGGAAAAAACTAGGAGATCCAAGAAACAAAAGCTGAGCACAGCCTGGTCTTGCCTCTAATGAGTTCGCGTCTGGACACTTGTTCAGTCCCACCTAACCTGATCCCACCTTAGAAGAGATTATTTTACATTAAGAAGAATATTGAGGGCTTCCCTGGTGGGCCAGTGGGTGGAGAGTCTGCCTTGCAGTGCAAGGGGCACCAGGTTGATTCCTGGCCCAGGAAGATCCCACGTGCCGTGGAGCGGCTGGACCCGTGTGTCCAGTTATAAGCCAGCGCTCTGGAGTTCATGCGCCCAGGGCCAGTGCTCTGCAACGAGAGGCCACTACAATGGGAGGCCCACACAGGCCAAAGAATAAAGACGGATGAAAATAAATAAATAAATAACCAATAAAAGATGCTGCAAGCCATGAGAATCAAACCATGCTGAGGCCATAAAGAAAGGCTGGTTAGAAAAGCAAGGCCGTAAAAAAGGGCCTGGTAGAAAAACAGGAGCACTTGTTTACAGCTCCTAAAAGCTCTGAACCATAACCAGAGACTTGGGGCAGCCATCTCAGACAGGGCATGGGATCTGGAACTTCTTAGCAGGGACTCAGGAGCGCTGGGTCACTCGTAAATCAGAATGCTGGTTTACGCACCTGCTGTCTGTAGCAGTGACCTCCCTTCTGAGATACGGTCTCCCCCAAGAAACTGGGCATGGGTGTAAAGATAATTGATTAGGTTGTTTTGATCATATCTATCTTGTACGCGAATGGCTGCAGCTTTTCTGTAATCAATCACTGACTCCCTGATTCCCTACATTCTTTCTAAATCTCAATAAAAAGGACATGAGAATTAGGGTAATTGCCTTCAGTCCTAGAGACTTCTGGCTCCCTGTCCCATGTTTTGCAGAAGCTAATGTGTCTGTGTCTTTAATTTCAATCGTCCATGCTGAGAGCTGTAGCAAAAAGAGGCCAAAATTTAAACAACAGAAAAGCAGCATATTGAGACACATGGCTAAGAAATTTAAGAAAGAGTCCCTTTGAATCATGACCACTGTAACTTGTGCTCTCAAAGGAATGTACTCAAGAGGTGAGCAGGATCTAAAATCCACCCACACTTGACTTTCCAAGCAATGGTCGTGGGAACAGTGTCTGTGGTGGCTGTGTCCACTGAAGACGTGCCTGTTCTACTTTGCACAAAGTAGGGCGGGGCTGGGCTTCCAAGAAGGCACCATGGTGAAAAGAATTCACCTGCTAACACAGGAGATGCGGGTTCGATCCCTGGGTTGGGAAGATCTCCTGGAGTAGGAACTGCTAACCAGTATTTTTGCTGGAAAAATCCCACGGACAGAGGAGCCTGTGGGTGACACTCCATGGGGTCACAAGGAGTGAGATATGACTAAGCAACGGAGCACACACACACACGGGCTAGGAGCTTGTGGCCTCCTCAATTCACATCCCAGAGATGTGGGTTTCAGGGATGTCAGTGGTGTCCACACAAATGGAATAGCCTGAAAGTCAGCCAGAGAAAGAGAGAAGGGAAAGAAAGCCAAGAAAAACCCATGCTTGAGGCAGATCCATTCAATCAACCATGGAGCAATTCAGACAGTTAACTATGAGGCAGAACAGAAGAGATCTAAATTCTTATTGAGTTCTGAGATGGCAATTAGGAACATCTAATAGAATTTGTAAGTGGTTCCTATCTGACTTTAAGATGTCTCTCAGGGGTCAAGAAGGGTCACACGGAGCCTCCAAACACAAATCCTGCTGCTTAACGTGCCCAATAATCTCAGCGTTCACCCCTAAATTGCTTTCAGATATCACACTGCTCGCCACAAAATTAAAATTAGAATCAATACAATGAAGATTCAGTTTGTAAAACAATTTGAGGCCCTATTTCAGCCTGACGTTTCATTTAAGCCGCCAGAATAAAAAGAAAAGACTCCTCTTTGTTCTTCCCATTTCACAATCCTGCAAAAGGCCTCTTTAGCCAAAATAGCTCCTCTAATCTTTAAGTTTTAATTAGCTGCCCACAATTCATAAAATATCAGGAATTAAAATGCTGATACCTCATTCTCCTGAGAAATGGCACACAATTAACCTCTTTTTTCTGGTCAAAGACAGAAATTGAGAGAGGGTAATGACAAAATTAATCTATTCTGGTGGTAAGGCCGGCCACCGTGCTGCCACTGACCTCACCCTAGTGCCAAAGGGGAATGTAATCTGGAGAGCGGGCAACCGTAGATGCCCCGAGGAATGCCTTGCATGTTCACGACAGGCTCGATCACAAAACTTTATTGGGCTCCCAAATCTTACTAAAACGTTAAATGATTTCCCGGTTAATAGGCTTAATCCACGCCTTTGTCCTTTCTGAAAACAGATCACACACAGGTTTTTTAAAATATAATTTACATATTTATTTATTTTTGGCTGGGCCAGGTCTTCTGTGATGTGCGGCCTTTTCTCGAGTTGCAGTGTGTGGGCTTTTACTGCAGTGGCCCCTCTCACTGCAGATCATCGGCTCTGGGCACATGCGCTCCACAGCACTGGCTCCTAACCAGACACATCAATCCAACCATTTCACGACACATGGGATCTTCCCAGGCCAAGGATCAAACCGATGCCCCTTGCGCTGCAAGGTGGCCTCTTTGCCCACTGGACCACCAAGGAAGCCCACCATAGGCTTTTAATAATATCTGAAGCTCTGGCTTTCTAGGAAGTTGGAAGAAAAAGCTGATAAATACACACTTCCCTGGAATGATCTCAAGATTAAATATATGTCTGGCAGCAAAGTCAGACGGAGTTGCTGCACTCCACTTATGCCCTCATAGAATAACTGTTTCCCCGAAGATTTAGACTCTGCTTTTTTTCCCCCATGATAGCCAATTACATCATACATATTTAAGTAGGATCAGCCATAGCCATTTCAATTTAGAGGAAAGCCCACAGAGACAAAATAGAGTCCCCAGCCTTGCCACACGTGCCCTCAATGAAGACATGAAGAGGAGATGGTGAGGATGGAGGCTACAGAGTCCACCTTGCTTTCAAACTCCAATGCAGTGACTCACTAGCTGTGTGATCCACGGCCAGTTGCTTAACCTCTCTGAGCTTTTTTGGGTCCCCATATCTCCAAACTGGAAACCAAAACTTGTGTAGTGAGGACAAACCAGAAAGCCTGGCACACAATTAACCTCTTTTTCTGGTCAAAGACAGAAATTGAGAGAGGTAATGACAAAATTAATCTATTCTGGTGGTAAGGCCGGCCACCGTGCTGCCACTGACCTCACCCTAGTGCCAAAGGGGAATGTAATCTGGAGAGCGGGCAACCGTAGATGCCCCGAGGAATGCCTTGCATGTTCACGACAGGCTCGATCACAAAACTTTATTGGGCTCCCAAATCTTACTAAAACGTTAAATGATTTCCCGGTTAATAGGCTTAATCCACGCCTTTGTCCTTTCTGAAAACAGATCACACACAGGTTTTTTAAAATATAATTTACATATTTATTTATTTTTGGCTGGGCCAGGTCTTCTGTGATGTGCGGCCTTTTCTCGAGTTGCAGTGTGTGGGCTTTTACTGCAGTGGCCCCTCTCACTGCAGATCATCGGCTCTGGGCACATGCGCTCCACAGCACTGGCTCCTAACCAGACACATCAATCCAACCATTTCACGACACATGGGATCTTCCCAGGCCAAGGATCAAACCGATGCCCCTTGCGCTGCAAGGTGGCCTCTTTGCCCACTGGACCACCAAGGAAGCCCACCATAGGCTTTTAATAATATCTGAAGCTCTGGCTTTCTAGGAAGTTGGAAGAAAAAGCTGATAAATACACACTTCCCTGGAATGATCTCAAGATTAAATATATGTCTGGCAGCAAAGTCAGACGGAGTTGCTGCACTCCACTTATGCCCTCATAGAATAACTGTTTCCCCGAAGATTTAGACTCTGCTTTTTTTCCCCCATGATAGCCAATTACATCATACATATTTAAGTAGGATCAGCCATAGCCATTTCAATTTAGAGGAAAGCCCACAGAGACAAAATAGAGTCCCCAGCCTTGCCACACGTGCCCTCAATGAAGACATGAAGAGGAGATGGTGAGGATGGAGGCTACAGAGTCCACCTTGCTTTCAAACTCCAATGCAGTGACTCACTAGCTGTGTGATCCACGGCCAGTTGCTTAACCTCTCTGAGCTTTTTTGGGTCCCCATATCTCCAAACTGGAAACCAAAACTTGTGTAGTGAGGACAAACCAGAAAGCCTGGCACTTCAGACAAGTGCTTATCGAGGTTAGCTGCTACTCAGAAACCTTGAATGAGTACAAAAAGAGAAAGACACGGTTTCACATTCAGAACCCTTGGGTTAATTCCAACTGCTGCTGTTGGTTTCCCAGGTAACAGCTTTTTTGAGCTATAATGTACGTGTCATTCAATGAACCCACGGAAAGTGTCCAGCTTCTCATTTTTAGAACGTTCACAAAGTTGAGCGACCATCACACAACCAACTCTGGGGCATTTTCTTTATGATCCAAACCCCCATACCCACTGGCCATCTCTCCCCAGTTCCTCTTTTTCTCCCAGTCCTAAGCAACCACTAATTGACCTTCTGTCTCTAGAGATGTGCCTATTTCAGACCTGTCATGTGAAATGAATCATATACATGTACTCTTTGGGTGAATGATGACTTTCACTTAGCATAATGTTTTCAGGTTCATTCACGCTATCGCATACATCAGGACTCATTTCTTTTATGGCTGAATAATATTCTATTGCATGGATATATGACATTTTGCTTACCCATTGCTATTATTCCTTAATGAAGTAATTGTAAATTCAGTGCTAAATAATAAAAGCATAATAACACACAGTCCCAACCGTCACCTCGACAGAGGCGCTTCCTAGTCAGCAGGGTGTGCTAACACATGCAATTTCACTTGAACATGAGCGATCTTATCTGCAGCTCACCCGGCCTTGTTATACGTTGTATACCTGAGCTCAAATTAACTATGTTAGAATCTCCGAAGATTTAGACTCTGCTTTTTTTCCCCCATGATAGCCAATTACATCATACATATTTAAGTAGGATCAGCCATAGCCATTTCAATTTAGAGGAAAGCCCACAGAGACAAAATAGAGTCCCCAGCCTTGCCACACGTGCCCTCAATGAAGACATGAAGAGGAGATGGTGAGGATGGAGGCTACAGAGTCCACCTTGCTTTCAAACTCCAATGCAGTGACTCACTAGCTGTGTGATCCACGGCCAGTTGCTTAACCTCTCTGAGCTTTTTTGGGTCCCCATATCTCCAAACTGGAAACCAAAACTTGTGTAGTGAGGACAAACCAGAAAGCCTGGCACTTCAGACAAGTGCTTATCGAGGTTAGCTGCTACTCAGAAACCTTGAATGAGTACAAAAAGAGAAAGACACGGTTTCACATTCAGAACCCTTGGGTTAATTCCAACTGCTGCTGTTGGTTTCCCAGGTAACAGCTTTTTTGAGCTATAATGTACGTGTCATTCAATGAACCCACGGAAAGTGTCCAGCTTCTCATTTTTAGAACGTTCACAAAGTTGAGCGACCATCACACAACCAACTCTGGGGCATTTTCTTTATGATCCAAACCCCCATACCCACTGGCCATCTCTCCCCAGTTCCTCTTTTTCTCCCAGTCCTAAGCAACCACTAATTGACCTTCTGTCTCTAGAGATGTGCCTATTTCAGACCTGTCATGTGAAATGAATCATATACATGTACTCTTTGGGTGAATGATGACTTTCACTTAGCATAATGTTTTCAGGTTCATTCACGCTATCGCATACATCAGGACTCATTTCTTTTATGGCTGAATAATATTCTATTGCATGGATATATGACATTTTGCTTACCCATTGCTATTATTCCTTAATGAAGTAATTGTAAATTCAGTGCTAAATAATAAAAGCATAATAACACACAGTCCCAACCGTCACCTCGACAGAGGCGCTTCCTAGTCAGCAGGGTGTGCTAACACATGCAATTTCACTTGAACATGAGCGATCTTATCTGCAGCTCACAGCAATCCTGGGTGGCAGGCCTTGTTATACGTTGTATACCTGAGCTCAAAGAAATTAGACATCTTAGCAAAGATTACATTCCCCGCCGAGTTATGGAAAGCGCTAGGATTCAGCTCAAACCTTCTGAACGCAGTCCCTGTTTTTCCTCATTAAGGCCAAGCCGCAGTGAATGTCAGCCTGCTCCACCGCCTGGGATGCGCGAAGGTCCACACTTTAGGATGCATGTTTTGTGCCTTAGAGGGAGTGGAGAAGAGATACAAGATCTTATCTGTGACCTCCGTTTGCCCGCCAGGTGCAGTCACCTACGACCACATAGCCAGGGGTGGGGCATCTTCCCTTTCCAACTTCAAAGCGAATGTAGTAAGTAACATCACAGTTTCTACAGAGGTTGACCCATTCCTTGAGGCAGCGAAACAACATCACCTTTGTTAAACGTTGCATCGTCATATCCCCAGGCCGGCCCCTAGCTGAGGCTTTACACACAGGCCATTTCCAAACAGCGCCCTTGCAGCCGACACACATTCACCCTGGCCTCGTGGGGAGGGATCAGGTCCCTCTTCTGTGTTGACACCCCCAGTGGAACCCCCTTGGCTCTGCACAGGTCTGAAGATGCCAAGGCCACTGAGAAATGACACCAGCCAGGGTCTGAGCTGACCCAGGACGGCTGAGAGCTGGCGAAGGCCGAGGGCTGGACTCCCTGCAGCCCCACAGCGCCCCCGGACTCCCTGTGGCCCCACAGCCTTCTCATCTCGAGCAGACAGCAGGCCATGCCTACGGCAGGGCCCTGGCAGCCCGCCATACTTTGTGCAGCAATGCTTCTTCCGGCTGAGCTCTCTGAAGGTGCTGCTGCTCCCTCGAGCCCAAATCAAAATGATTTGCTAACACTCCCCTTTCATGGACCCCACTCTAGTGAGTACGGAGGTGCCTCTAATAGCTGGAAATCACTGTGAGAGAAATGGAAAGGGACAAAGAAAAGGGGGGTCGGAATCCATCTGTGGATTTACATTCAGTAACACGAGCTCCTGCATTCAGTAAAACGGGGCACTGCCGCCCAAGGGGCTGCAAAGAGTCGCACCCAACTTAGTAACTGAAGAACACCACCAACGTGAGCTGGCCCCTCTCTACAAGGACAAGATGATCTCCTGCCAGACGGTTCTATCCAGGAAAGACCTGGAGCAAAACTCAGAACCAGGTGTAACTGGGGTTAGGAGGTTGGAACAGGTAACCAAGCACTGTTGGCCCCTTACTTCTCTCGGAAGCTCTCCAAGCTCCTCAGAGGCCTTGGAAGTTCAAGAAAAGCTCTCTGCCCTCCCCGATGTGCCTAAAAGCAGGACAGAAACTTGTAAGGATGTTCCCCCTTCGCTCTCTACCAGGGAGGACAGCAGTTAGTCCCCAGAGTCAACTGTACACACTGCCCAGCCCACAAATGGCACCCAGAGAACCTATGTAAGAAACTTGACTAACTAGTCTGATCTACTGTTTGTTATTGTTCTTTAGTTGCTAAGTGGTATCCAGCTCTTCATGGAGCCCACCAGGCTCCTCGGCCCATGGGATTCTCTGGGCAAGACTACTAGCGTGGGTGGCCACGCCTTCCTCCAGAGGATCTTCCTGATGCAGGAATGAAACTCATGTCTCAGAATGCCTGGCCCACGGGAACTCTGGTCATTCTTAATCCTCTGGACTAGGAAGCCAGTGGAGTATGCAGGGCAGGGCCACCCGAAATGACACCAGCCAGGGTCTGAGCTGACCCAGGACGGCTGAGAGCTGGCGAAGGCCGAGGGCTGGACTCCCTGCAGCCCCACAGCGCCCCCGGACTCCCTGTGGCCCCACAGCCTTCTCATCTCGAGCAGACAGCAGGCCATGCCTACGGCAGGGCCCTGGCAGCCCGCCATACTTTGTGCAGCAATGCTTCTTCCGGCTGAGCTCTCTGAAGGTGCTGCTGCTCCCTCGAGCCCAAATCAAAATGATTTGCTAACACTCCCCTTTCATGGACCCCACTCTAGTGAGTACGGAGGTGCCTCTAATAGCTGGAAATCACTGTGAGAGAAATGGAAAGGGACAAAGAAAAGGGGGGTCGGAATCCATCTGTGGATTTACATTCAGTAACACGAGCTCCTGCATTCAGTAAAACGGGGCACTGCCGCCCAAGGGGCTGCAAAGAGTCGCACCCAACTTAGTAACTGAAGAACACCACCAACGTGAGCTGGCCCCTCTCTACAAGGACAAGATGATCTCCTGCCAGACGGTTCTATCCAGGAAAGACCTGGAGCAAAACTCAGAACCAGGTGTAACTGGGGTTAGGAGGTTGGAACAGGTAACCAAGCACTGTTGGCCCCTTACTTCTCTCGGAAGCTCTCCAAGCTCCTCAGAGGCCTTGGAAGTTCAAGAAAAGCTCTCTGCCCTCCCCGATGTGCCTAAAAGCAGGACAGAAACTTGTAAGGATGTTCCCCCTTCGCTCTCTACCAGGGAGGACAGCAGTTAGTCCCCAGAGTCAACTGTACACACTGCCCAGCCCACAAATGGCACCCAGAGAACCTATGTAAGAAACTTGACTAACTAGTCTGATCTACTGTTTGTTATTGTTCTTTAGTTGCTAAGTGGTATCCAGCTCTTCATGGAGCCCACCAGGCTCCTCGGCCCATGGGATTCTCTGGGCAAGACTACTAGCGTGGGTGGCCACGCCTTCCTCCAGAGGATCTTCCTGATGCAGGAATGAAACTCATGTCTCAGAATGCCTGGCACATGGACAGCACTCTGAAAATGGCAACTCTGGTCATTCTTAATCCTCTGGACTAGGAAGCCAGTGGAGTATGCAGGGGCAGGGCCACCCCGAAACACACTGTAGGATATATGTAGGAAGCAGTAGTCAAGTATTTGCACACCTCTGCTTTAAGACAACTCATTCCATGAAATTTTCAATGTATGGAACTCACATGAGACCTGGGCATCTACTATGAAGAGCCTTGCTCCTCATCAAAGTGTCCTGCCTCATTCCCCAGGCTGTCTGCTGGCCCTTCCCCAAACATTACACTGCAAACAATCCTCCAAGCTTTCTGGTTAGATAATTGAGCTACCCTTAAATAAAGCAGTCCTTTCTGACATCATCTATCAAGGATGATTGTGCAGGATTCATGTATCCCTGGAATTGGAGGCAAATCCAAACAGGAGTTGTATATCTGACCAACATCCAATTTCAACATTAGATAAGTCTGAGATGTGACAGATTATACAACATGAAGCTAAACTATAAACCACTCTATATTTAGACGAGTAGACATATGACCCAAGACTAATAAAATGGGCGTTAATGCATGTACACACTGATTACACAAAAAGCGTCCATAAATTATTTAATGATCGTCTAGCTTTACATTGTATATAACCACTGTAATCATTTCATGACATCCTAGCTCTGACCTAAAATGAATAGAGCATCTGGGATAATTAAGAGACAGTCGTTTTAGCGCCATGCTTGCAGGTCACCTTAGAAATTGGTCAGATGAGCCAGAGGTCCCACCTTTTTCCAGAAGCTCGCCAAGAAAACTTGAGAAGAAGTCTTTCCCCTGCCACCCAGGATAAATGCCTTGAACCAAGGGGAGATACCCACCGCCCTTCTGCTGATAACAGAGAGCTGGGTTGAGCATTAACTCATAAATGTTTCCTGTGCTGGTGTTCTTTCTGCTGAAAGCATTTCTTCTCTGAAGTAAGGGCTGACACCACCCTTGACTCTTTCCCCTTTGCAGCCCTCCCCATTAAAAAAAGGACCTGCTCACATGGACACCCCATCTCTGGGCAAGACTACTAGCGTGGTGGCCACGCCTTCCTCCAGAGGATCTTCCTGATGCAGGAATGAAACTCATGTCTCAGAATGCCTGGCACATGGACAGCACTCTGAAAATGGCAACTCTGGTCATTCTTAATCCTCTGGACTAGGAAGCCAGTGGAGTATGCAGGGGCAGGGCCACCCCGAAACACACTGTAGGATATATGTAGGAAGCAGTAGTCAAGTATTTGCACACCTCTGCTTTAAGACAACTCATTCCATGAAATTTTCAATGTATGGAACTCACATGAGACCTGGGCATCTACTATGAAGAGCCTTGCTCCTCATCAAAGTGTCCTGCCTCATTCCCCAGGCTGTCTGCTGGCCCTTCCCCAAACATTACACTGCAAACAATCCTCCAAGCTTTCTGGTTAGATAATTGAGCTACCCTTAAATAAAGCAGTCCTTTCTGACATCATCTATCAAGGATGATTGTGCAGGATTCATGTATCCCTGGAATTGGAGGCAAATCCAAACAGGAGTTGTATATCTGACCAACATCCAATTTCAACATTAGATAAGTCTGAGATGTGACAGATTATACAACATGAAGCTAAACTATAAACCACTCTATATTTAGACGAGTAGACATATGACCCAAGACTAATAAAATGGGCGTTAATGCATGTACACACTGATTACACAAAAAGCGTCCATAAATTATTTAATGATCGTCTAGCTTTACATTGTATATAACCACTGTAATCATTTCATGACATCCTAGCTCTGACCTAAAATGAATAGAGCATCTGGGATAATTAAGAGACAGTCGTTTTAGCGCCATGCTTGCAGGTCACCTTAGAAATTGGTCAGATGAGCCAGAGGTCCCACCTTTTTCCAGAAGCTCGCCAAGAAAACTTGAGAAGAAGTCTTTCCCCTGCCACCCAGGATAAATGCCTTGAACCAAGGGGAGATACCCACCGCCCTTCTGCTGATAACAGAGAGCTGGGTTGAGCATTAACTCATAAATGTTTCCTGTGCTGGTGTTCTTTCTGCTGAAAGCATTTCTTCTCTGAAGTAAGGGCTGACACCACCCTTGACTCTTTCCCCTTTGCAGCCCTCCCCATTAGAAAGAGCTAAAGGGCACCCTGCTCTGTTTACAGGTGCCATCCTGCCGCTGCCTGGTCTCAGAGGGTCCCCAGGAGACAAGGCACGTTCAGTCCTTCTCAGACCTCACTCCTGGAAACGGTCAGGGTTTCACCTCTATCAGGGCTGCTCACACGGCCATGCAGGCAGTCAAAATGATCAGATTACATCTGTAGACTTTATGTATTACAGTAAAAATAAATTACACGTGTATGTATATATACCTACGTGTGTGTGCTCAGTCACTCAGTCACGTCCGACTCTGCAGCCCCACGCATGCCAGGCTCCTCTGCCATGGAATTTGTTCAGGCAAGAATACTGGAGTGGGGGGCTTCCCTGGTGGTCCAGTGGGTAAGGATACCGCCTTGCAGTGCAAGAGGGGCCGGTTCGATCCCTGGCCTGGGAGGATCCCGCGTGCAGCGGATCAGCTGGACCGATGTGTCCAGCTACCGAGCCGTAGCTCTGGAGCAAGAGGCCACTGCGATGGGAGGCCCACACAGGCCAAAGAACAAAGATAAATAAATGAAAGACCAATTGATATGGCAAAAAAAAAAGAATACTGGAGTGAGGTGGCATTTTCTCCTCCAGTGGATCTTTCTGACCCAGGGATCGAACCCACATCTCTTATGTCTCCTGCATGGACAGGCGGATTCTTTACCACTAGCGCTACCTGAGAAGCCCCAAAATGTGTAAGTATATATGTGTGATTTTGTTTTAACATATATGTATCTGAACCTAACAATGACATCCTAGCTCTGACCTAAAAGGGCATCTGGGATAATTAAGAGACAGTCGTTTTAGCGCCATGCTTGCAGGTCACCTTAGAAATTGGTCAGATGAGCCAGAGGTCCCACCTTTTTCCAGAAGCTCGCCAAGAAAACTTGAGAAGAAGTCTTTCCCCTGCCACCCAGGATAAATGCCTTGAACCAAGGGGAGATACCCACCGCCCTTCTGCTGATAACAGAGAGCTGGGTTGAGCATTAACTCATAAATGTTTCCTGTGCTGGTGTTCTTTCTGCTGAAAGCATTTCTTCTCTGAAGTAAGGGCTGACACCACCCTTGACTCTTTCCCCTTTGCAGCCCTCCCCATTAGAAAGAGCTAAAGGGCACCCTGCTCTGTTTACAGGTGCCATCCTGCCGCTGCCTGGTCTCAGAGGGTCCCCAGGAGACAAGGCACGTTCAGTCCTTCTCAGACCTCACTCCTGGAAACGGTCAGGGTTTCACCTCTATCAGGGCTGCTCACACGGCCATGCAGGCAGTCAAAATGATCAGATTACATCTTTAGACTTTATGTATTACAGTAAAAAATAAATTACACGTGTATGTATATATACCTACGTGTGTGTGTGCTCAGTCACTCAGTCACGTCCGACTCTGCAGCCCCACGCATGCCAGGCTCCTCTGCCATGGAATTTGTTCAGGCAAGAATACTGGAGTGGGGGGCTTCCCTGGTGGTCCAGTGGGTAAGGATACCGCCTTGCAGTGCAAGAGGGGCCGGTTCGATCCCTGGCCTGGGAGGATCCCGCGTGCAGCGGATCAGCTGGACCGATGTGTCCAGCTACCGAGCCGTAGCTCTGGAGCAAGAGGCCACTGCGATGGGAGGCCCACACAGGCCAAAGAACAAAGATAAATAAATGAAAGACCAATTGATATGGCAAAAAAAAAAGAATACTGGAGTGAGGTGGCATTTTCTCCTCCAGTGGATCTTTCTGACCCAGGGATCGAACCCACATCTCTTATGTCTCCTGCATGGACAGGCGGATTCTTTACCACTAGCGCTACCTGAGAAGCCCCAAAATGTGTAAGTATATATGTGTGATTTTTGTTTAATAAACATATATGTATATGTAGTCATTTTTAATAAAATACATATTTAATGTTTAAAAAGGTTGCCTACCTTCTCCTTAATCATTCTTCTCTCCCACAAAGTCAGCAAATCTTCTTAGGAACACAGATCTAGGGGAGGCCTGCCCAAATGAGTCCCTTAATTTTCCCCTTGTTTTTTCAAAAAAATGAGCTATCACAGTTTCTGTATGCAGTAGGCTAAAATATTTTGATGAGGTGCTTAATTTTAGGATTTTACTTTTTAAGTTGTATAATTTATTTTCTTGCAAATTAAAACATAATATGAAAGCAAAATAGGGCTTCCCTGGTAGCTCAGCGGTGAAGAGTTCAGCTGCCAATGCAGGAGACACGGGTCCAATCCCTGACTCAAGAAAATTCCACGGGCTGCGGAGCCACTAAGCCCGTGAGCCACAACTATGCAGCCTGTGCTCTAGGGCCTCGCAGCCACAACTATTGAAGCCCGTGTGCCCTGGAGACCAAATTCCAAAACAAGAGAAGTCGCCACAACACGAAGCCTGTTCACCTCAACTAGAGAGTAACCCCCACTCCCTGCACCTAGAAAAGAGCCTGTGGCAGCACTGAAACCCAGAATAGCCAAAAATAAATACAATTTTAAAAAAGGAGTTATCAAACCCAAAATGGAGTCACTTAGACTAAGCCCCAGATCACCAGAGACTTAATACCTAACCTAATGGCAGCTTCAGTCTCTCCTAGGAACATCATCTTCCAATCAGTCTGGCATGACCTGGTCAGCACTCTTGAGGTGCCAGCATCCAGGATAGGCCACCCCAAAATGTGCCCCAATGACATACTGATTATTTTGAATCGAAGTTACTTAAGAAATAGCCAGGGAGGGGACTTCCCTGGTGGTCCAGTGGCTAAAACTCCAAGTTCCCAAGGCAAAGAGTCCGGGTTCGATCCCTGGTCAGGGAAGTAGATCCCACATGCCACAACTAAGACCCAGCACAGCTATGTAAATAAATAATAAATAAATACTTAAAAAAGAAAGAAAGAAAGAAAGAGCCAGGGAGTTCCCTAGTGCTGCGGTGGTTAAGAATCCACCTTCTGAAGCAGGGGCACGGGTTCATTCTGCGCGCTAGGAAGATCCCATATGCCAAGGAGCAACGTCCACGTACCAGGAGCAACCATGACAATGAGAAGCCCGCCCCCTACAGGTAGAGAGCAGCCTCCACTCTCTGCAACAAGAGAAAGCCATGCACAGCAACGAAGAGCCAGTGCAGCCCAAATCATGAAGTAACCAATTTTTTAAAAATGGCCAATGCTGGAGGGACCCTGATTCTCCTAAATCTCCTGCATCTGGAGGTCGAAGACCTCCTTATCACCAGAGAGGAGGTATTCAGCCGAGAGGCCAATATGAGCAAACCTGGTTCCTTCTTCAGTTTACTACCCCAAACCCAAACTCTGCCTAGATTCTTCGTTCATGCACCCAAAGCCTGAGCTTCTTCACCCTGTCAATTCCTCACAAATTCCTTGTTTCTTGGTCTAAAGAGTATAAAAGCTGCCCACTTGGGTCATATCTTAGGTCTCATTTCTCTGGGTCTTCCACGAGTATATATTAAAATGTGTTTCTTTTCCTCCTGTTAATCTGTCTTGGGTCAAATTTATTATTCGTCCAGTCACAGGGACCCAAGAAGGGCAGAGAAGAAATTCTTGACCCCCTGACAGAGGTAATCCACCTGAAAGACCCCGATTGCCTGACAAACGGAAGGTGGCCCTGCCTAAAACAATCAGACCTCTGCTAGAATAACTTCCTGTCCGCCTCCTTCTGACCAGCTCCTCAGAGCCCCTTAATAATTCCTAGAAGAGCTGCTACCTGGTTTCTCCATTGTTGGAAGGTTCAGGCCTTTAAAATACAATACAAGCTTTAAACGTTACTCAGATACAATCTGTTTTTCAACACTTCTTCAGATTTCTAACCTAGGGTGTGCCTTAAACCCACCCCCACATAAACATCCTCACTCCGACAGCAAGCACACGCTCTTAGCATGTCTGCCCACAAGGTAGTCAGGCCTCAGGCGGCCTGAAATGAACATGCTCACTGCCTGGCACTCACACCATTCTCCTCCCATGAACACATGCATGTCCGGGTGCACGCCAGGTTGGGGCTTCCCTAGCCAAGACACCTTCCTCTGAGGGCCCAGTCAAAACCTACTTGCTCGGAGAGCATTTTCTGACTAACCAGCAAAGTTTTTAGTTTCCTCCTGCAACTTACTCTTCTCTGGGCATCCTGTTGCCTCAGATGATCAAGAATCTGCCTGCAGGGCAGAAGACCTGCGTTCAGTCTCTGGCTCAAGAAGATCCCCTAGAGGAGGAAATGGCAACCCACTCCTGTATTCATACCTGGAGAACTTTATGGACAGAGGAGCCTAGGGAGCTATAGCCGTGTCCCTAGGTTTGCAAAGAGTCAGACACAACTGAGTGACTTTCACTGCAACTTTTATGTACCTAAACATTCCAATAACTGTTCTTTTTTTCCTCTAAGTTTTATTTATTTATTTTTGGCTATTCTGGGTTTTCACTGCTGCTGCAGGCTCTTCTCTAGTTGCAGGGAGTGGGGGTCTCTCTCTAGTTGAGGTGAGCAGGCTTCATGCTGCGGTGACTTCTCTCATTGTGGAATTCAGGCTCTAGGGCACATGGGCTCAATAGTAGCGGTTCCAAGGCTCTAGAGCACAGGTTCCATAGTTGTGGCTCACGGGCTCAGTTGCTCCATAGCACAAGGGATCCTCCCAGCTCAGGGATCGAACCCATATCTCCTGCACTGGCAGGCAAACTCTTAACCACTGAGCTATGAGGGAAGCCCAACTGTTTTCTTTCAATAACATTCAGGGTGTGGTAGAAATTAGATGAACTTGAGCAAATTTAGGAAGACGATGAGGGACAGGGAGGCTTGGCGTGCTACAATCCACGAGGTTGCAAGGAGTTGGATATCACTCAACAACTGAACACACACCCACACACACAGAAATTAGATGCCTGATATATGTTTAATCTTTGCACTCCTACGATGACTATTCTTGTAAAATGAAGACAATAATAAGCAACGTCATAGGGTAGTTACAAAGATCATATAGTGGGAGGTACATAACTGATGTCCAATTGAGTGAATTCACAATCTGAGTGCACACAAGAGCTCCCCTGAAATGAACATGCTCAGGGAACACCATTCTCCTCCCATGAACACATGTCCGGGTGCACGCCAGGTTGGGGCTTCCTAGCCAAGACACCTTCCTCTGAGGGCCCAGTCAAAACCTACTTGCTCGGAGAGCATTTTCTGACTAACCAGCAAAGTTTTTAGTTTCCTCCTGCAACTTACTCTTCTCTGGGCATCCTGTTGCCTCAGATGATCAAGAATCTGCCTGCAGGGCAGAAGACCTGCGTTCAGTCTCTGGCTCAAGAAGATCCCCTAGAGGAGGAAATGGCAACCCACTCCTGTATTCATACCTGGAGAACTTTATGGACAGAGGAGCCTAGGGAGCTATAGCCGTGTCCCTAGGTTTGCAAAGAGTCAGACACAACTGAGTGACTTTCACTGCAACTTTTATGTACCTAAACATTCCAATAACTGTTCTTTTTTTCCTCTAAGTTTTATTTATTTATTTTTGGCTATTCTGGGTTTTCACTGCTGCTGCAGGCTCTTCTCTAGTTGCAGGGAGTGGGGGTCTCTCTCTAGTTGAGGTGAGCAGGCTTCATGCTGCGGTGACTTCTCTCATTGTGGAATTCAGGCTCTAGGGCACATGGGCTCAATAGTAGCGGTTCCAAGGCTCTAGAGCACAGGTTCCATAGTTGTGGCTCACGGGCTCAGTTGCTCCATAGCACAAGGGATCCTCCCAGCTCAGGGATCGAACCCATATCTCCTGCACTGGCAGGCAAACTCTTAACCACTGAGCTATGAGGGAAGCCCAACTGTTTTCTTTCAATAACATTCAGGGTGTGGTAGAAATTAGATGAACTTGAGCAAATTTAGGAAGACGATGAGGGACAGGGAGGCTTGGCGTGCTACAATCCACGAGGTTGCAAGGAGTTGGATATCACTCAACAACTGAACACACACCCACACACACAGAAATTAGATGCCTGATATATGTTTAATCTTTGCACTCCTACGATGACTATTCTTGTAAAATGAAGACAATAATAAGCAACGTCATAGGGTAGTTACAAAGATCATATAGTGGGAGGTACATAACTGATGTCCAATTGAGTGAATTCACAATCTGAGTGCACACAAGACTTCATAAATGTGAGCTGCCTTCCCTTTCAAACCAAGAGGAACAGAAATATATGCAAGACTTCATGCATAAGTCCCCAAGTGACTGTCTTTCATCAGTCGACCAGCAACTGATCACCTCCCTAAACTGCATCTTCCCTTTTGGAGTGCCTCCAACAGACTGGAATTTCTTCTTCCTTCAGTTAATAATCTGCATCCTTGCAACTTCTACCTACGGATCGTGGCTCAGCTCCCAGGAGCCTGCATGATATATAATCAGACCCTGGGCTTCCTCCACGACACCTAGATTAGCCTTGGAGTGGATCTCAGAGTCAAAGCCCCCAGCACATTCCACCACCAACACACACATTCACCATGAAAGCAAACATTCTCAGAAAAATGAATTCTGAGCAGATGTCAAAGTTTTACTTCAAACCTGCAGGACCAACGACAGCACAAGGAAAAAGTTCTTCCACAAAAATAGTCTTAGGAAAGGGCTTTTTTCAAAACTGCAAGAAATATCTAGATAAACGGCTCTCCAACTTTAGCTGCTTCAGAATGCTCTGTGCTAAGTCATTTCGGTCATGTCTGACTTTTTGCGAACATACGGACTACATGCAGGCCACCAGGCTCCTCTGTCCACGGGATTTTTTTCAGACAAGAATATTGGAGCGGGTTGCCATTTCCTTCTCCAGGGGATCTTCCTGACCCAGGGATCGAACACTAATAAACAAGAAATGTCACAGCCATCAGCGATTTCTGGCCTCCAGAGGTGAATTTCTGGCCCCCCAAACTGCGATCCAACCTATGCTGCCATCGCCCCCGCCCCACACCGACTTCCGAGGAGCAGGTAGGGTGAGCGCAGAAAGCAAGTGAACAAGGAAACAGGATTGGCCCCAGATAGCTGATGTGCATATGAAAGGAAGGAATTCAGTGCGCCCAGAAGCTTGCATCTTCCCAAACACAGAATGCTAAATTCCTTAACTTGATAGCTGATCTCTGCTGTTCAGACTGCCTGCTTCCTTTCTTCTACAGAGCCTCACTTCCCCTCCTACCTCCTAGGATCGTTTTTGTCAGAGCTACTGTCTCCCAGGCTCGGAGTCCTAAACATTGCCACCAAAGAAAACAGCTCTTTACTTTCAGGTTATGACCCTATTTTTTATATTTTTATAATTTTTATTTTTAGTTTACTAAATAAGTCTTTACTTTCAGTTGTGACTAGATTGCTTAATCCTGCTTAAACACCGGGATTTTGCTTTTCAAGTTGCGATTTGTCGTTGTTCAGTCGCTTCCGTTGTGGCTGACACTTTTTGCGACCCCACAGACTGTAGCCCGCCAGGTTCCTATGTCCATGGAGTCTCCAGGCAAGAATACTGGAGTGGGCTGCCATTTCTTTCTCTATTAAGCTGAGATGGTTTGCGGATAAAACTTGGGATGTAGTGTTCCTTTTGGCCGCGACCTGGCCGACAGATCCACTCTTTTCTCTCTGCGACCAGCATGCAACTCCCCCGCCTCGCCACCAGGGGGCGCGCTGGTGGCGAGATCGCTGCACTTCCGACTCTTGCCAGAGCCTGGCGGCTCGACCCGACGCTCAGTACTGCGCAAGCGCAGCCGCGCCTCCGACGCCAGACGGGGAGCTCCGGAAGTGCCGGGGAGGGGAAGCCACGGCGCGGGGCCGAGAGAGGCTATTTCTACTCCTAAGTCTTCCCTCAAGCCTCAGGCTTTATCTGGGCTGGAATTAATAAGCCAGGATACTCTAAATAAGAGAATTTACAAACCGGAATCCCTTTGGATTGAAAAAAAGGAAGGCGCTGCCGAAACCCGGGATCGAACCAGGGACCTTTAGATCTTCAGTCTAACGCTCTCCCAACTGAGCTATTTCGGCGCCCTTTTCGTTACCCTCGGAGTAAACTATTACTGAACTCATGACGTTGTCTTGTACCGTCTTTCACCAGTAATTATTTAATAGTATTTCTTCCTTGTTAAATTTTTTCTTAATGGCTAAAATTTTACGTTGCTCTAGTGCGCCCAGAAGCTTGCATCTTCCCAAACACAGAATGCTAAATTCCTTAACTTGATAGCTGATCTCTGCTGTTCAGACTGCCTGCTTCCTTTCTTCTACAGAGCCTCACTTCCCCTCCTACCTCCTAGGATCGTTTTTGTCAGAGCTACTGTCTCCCAGGCTCGGAGTCCTAAACATTGCCACCAAAGAAAACAGCTCTTTACTTTCAGGTTATGACCCTATTTTTTATATTTTTATAATTTTTATTTTTAGTTTACTAAATAAGTCTTTACTTTCAGTTGTGACTAGATTGCTTAATCCTGCTTAAACACCGGGATTTTGCTTTTCAAGTTGCGATTTGTCGTTGTTCAGTCGCTTCCGTTGTGGCTGCCACTCTTTGCGGCCCCACACACTGTGGCCCGCCAGGTTCCTATGTCCATGGAGTCTCCAGGCAAGAATACTGGAGTGGGCTGCCATTTCTTTCTCTATTAAGCTGAGATGGTTTGCGGATAAAACTTGGGATGTAGTGTTCCTTTTGGCCGCGACCTGGCCGACAGATCCACTCTTTTCTCTCTGCGACCAGCATGCAACTCCCCCGCCTCGCCACCAGGGGGCGCGCTGGTGGCGAGATCGCTGCACTTCCGACTCTTGCCAGAGCCTGGCGGCTCGACCCGACGCTCAGTACTGCGCAAGCGCAGCCGCGCCTCCGACGCCAGACGGGGAGCTCCGGAAGTGCCGGGGAGGGGAAGCCACGGCGCGGGGCCGAGAGAGGCTATTTCTACTCCTAAGTCTTCCCTCAAGCCTCAGGCTTTATCTGGGCTGGAATTAATAAGCCAGGATACTCTAAATAAGAGAATTTACAAACCGGAATCCCTTTGGATTGAAAAAAAGGAAGGCGCTGCCGAAACCCGGGATCGAACCAGGGACCTTTAGATCTTCAGTCTAACGCTCTCCCAACTGAGCTATTTCGGCGCCCTTTTCGTTACCCTCGGAGTAAACTATTACTGAACTCATGACGTTGTCTTGTACCGTCTTTCACCAGTAATTATTTAATAGTATTTCTTCCTTGTTAAATTTTTTCTTAATGGCTATACGTAAGGGAACACTGCCTGTTTTTTACAAGCCATGACTCAATGCACTGTATACGTTACTTACTTTTTTCAGTCTCATTCGAACATCTGGCTTAATCGTAGACAGCAGGCATCCTGAAGAGCCGGTGTCCTGGCTGCAGGACGTGAGGTCTGGCTGGCCCGCCGCCCGGCGGAGTGGGCTCGAAAGCAGCCAGCGCGGCAGCGCCACGGCTGCGCGCCCCCGGCCCACCAGGCCCGCCCCCAGGCCCTGGGGCTCCTCCATTTTCAATCCAATGGGATTCCAATCTCTAAATTCCCTTATTTAGAGTAGCTTGGCTCATTAATTCCAGCCCCGGCTCATTAATTCCAGCCCCGGGCGGTTCAGTCCGCCCACAGCTGGTTCCCGGGATCTCGGTGCAGGGTAGTCCCTTCGACAAGCCCCCAGCCCAGGGAGCAGACCCTCCCTTCTGTGACTGCACACTTTACACGATTGGTTTAGACAAGAAGTGGACCAGGACTGCAGTCTCCGCGATCCCGGGTTCTCAAAATGCTCCCTTCACCTGCCACCACGTTGCACAGAGTCAGCCAGGCGCACTATAAAAGCTCGACGAGCTCATAGAGCGTGATCACCCACTATCAATACAATTTAATGTTTCTGAAGCACTAGCTAAGTACCAAGCGCAGACCTAGTCTGCAATGCCCAAACGTCCTATCAGGTTTGGTTTTATTCCCCTCTCCAATTAAATTGCAATTCTCCAAAAGCAGGGTTGATTATCTCACCGCCGTTTCTCTCACTTTTAAATGGAAGTTTCCCGGCCAAATTTGAGGAAGGGATGCATTCATGAATACGAGTATCAAAGAAACAAAAGTTTTGCATATGGGAAGTGATAGCCATCTCCAAAGTGTAGAGTCGTTTTCTGAGTTCCTTTGTCGTGGCAAAGCCAAAAAGAAAAGCTTGGGGTTAAAAGAAATCATTGGTTAAGGAAGGGAAAGAGACCAAAGAGAGCTTGGGGATGAACAGAGTTCTGTGTAGGTTTAGGCGGGG
Source organism: Tragulus kanchil (assembly GCA_022376925.1). Classification (NCBI taxonomy): domain Eukaryota; kingdom Metazoa; phylum Chordata; class Mammalia; order Artiodactyla; family Tragulidae; genus Tragulus; species Tragulus kanchil. Next base: position 17,416,876 of record JAIOJX010000003.1, on the reverse strand, counting down.
GCTGGAGTGGAAGGAGAAGTTTGGAGCACTTGCCTTGAGAGGGTCAGACATAAAGAGGTGGGAAAAGAGGGCTTAAATGTCATGAATGTGGCTACCTTTCACATTCTCCTCCATAGACTGTAGGGAAGGCTTGAACCTGGGTGAATAGGAAAGTGGCAGGTAAGTTTTGATGGGATTTGGGAGGGGATAGGGGGTTGGGGTGAGGAAAAAGTTCAAGTTCATTGCCTACTCCTATCTTTGCATCAGGTTCTAACCCTTTCCCAGAGGAGATCGTAACCATACCCTATTCTATAATCCTCATGTGAATTCACTTCCAACTGGCTCTGAAGATGAATGAAGAGAACCTGGACCACCATTCAGTGGGGACCACAGCACTTGTTTCCACCATTACTCTGCACGCATGGACCAGGGAAATGTGCATTCAGAAGCTTAAGCTCATCTTCTTGTATCTAGTGATGAATGTTATACAGATCTTCAGTTTGTTCACCTATGGCAGAAGATGGCTTACATAAAAAACATAGTCATGACAAAGTATATATGTGTGTGTGTAGCTTTTTTTTCGATTTATGTGTATAATTTTTTCCAAACAGTTACAAAGACATTGTTTATAAATAATAAATTGTTTGGGCCTGAGTAATTCATAAAAGGAATACAAGCGCGGGCACTATAAAAGCTCGACGAGCTCATAGAGCGTGATCACCCACTATCAATACAATTTAATGTTTCTGAAGCACTAGCTAGTACAAGGTCTGCAATGCCCAAACGTCCTATCAGGTTTGGTTTTATTCCCCTCTCCAATTAAATTGCAATTCTCCAAAAGCAGGGTTGATTATCTCACCGCCGTTTCTCTCACTTTTAAATGGAAGTTTCCCGGCCAAATTTGAGGAAGGGATGCATTCATGAATACGAGTATCAAAGAAACAAAAGTTTTGCATATGGGAAGTGATAGCCATCTCCAAAGTGTAGAGTCGTTTTCTGAGTTCCTTTGTCGTGGCAAAGCCAAAAAGAAAAGCTTGGGGTTAAAAGAAATCATTGGTTAAGGAAGGGAAAGAGACCAAAGAGAGCTTGGGGATGAACAGAGTTCTGTGTAGGTTTAGGCGGGGGCTGGAGTGGAAGGAGAAGTTTGGAGCACTTGCCTTGAGAGGGTCAGACATAAAGAGGTGGGAAAAGAGGGCTTAAATGTCATGAATGTGGCTACCTTTCACATTCTCCTCCATAGACTGTAGGGAAGGCTTGAACCTGGGTGAATAGGAAAGTGGCAGGTAAGTTTTGATGGGATTTGGGAGGGGATAGGGGGTTGGGGTGAGGAAAAAGTTCAAGTTCATTGCCTACTCCTATCTTTGCATCAGGTTCTAACCCTTTCCCAGAGGAGATCGTAACCATACCCTATTCTATAATCCTCATGTGAATTCACTTCCAACTGGCTCTGAAGATGAATGAAGAGAACCTGGACCACCATTCAGTGGGGACCACAGCACTTGTTTCCACCATTACTCTGCACGCATGGACCAGGGAAATGTGCATTCAGAAGCTTAAGCTCATCTTCTTGTATCTAGTGATGAATGTTATACAGATCTTCAGTTTGTTCACCTATGGCAGAAGATGGCTTACATAAAAAACATAGTCATGACAAAGTATATATGTGTGTGTGTAGCTTTTTTTTCGATTTATGTGTATAATTTTTTCCAAACAGTTACAAAGACATTGTTTATAAATAATAAATTGTTTGGGCCTGAGTAATTCATAAAAGGAATAGTTCAGGTATTTCTTTTGGCCTGGAGGCATGGGAAAAATTTACTGAGACACTAAGAGCATTATGAACAGAGAAGCTTTGGATACCTCTAGCTTAGTGCCTTAGTGTTGATAGCAGGAATGAAAATTATTACTGAGTTTGGGAGGAAAATCTGCTTTGTTCAGCTAGATTATAGAGGCAAGAAAAACCATCAGAACTTCCACAGAGACCCAATGCCAAGGGCTAAAGTGAAGTGAAAAATCCATGGACATGTTCAGTCAGAAGGAACTGATGATCAAGAAGTTGGCATTTAAATCAGTGAAAGTTGGTTGAAGAAGGACTCCACATTGAAAAGAGTTTTGGCTGTCGTCCTGTCTTCCAAATTAGTCCAAGGACTCTGGCCAATTCCACTCTAATTACCTATGATAACCATAAAGACTAATTAGGGAACTAACTGGAAGTTTTAAGAATAACAAAACTGAAGAGAATATATTATATGTAAGTATAGTATCTAATAGATTTATGAACAGCTATCAATTGATCGCTGGGACCCCACTGTCCACAGAAGTAGCAATTATTTTTATTTCCCTGTGATTTTAGTCAGTATTTCTCAGAAGCAGTAGAAAGGAATAGATCAAAAAGAGGTGAGGGTCAGTTTGAAGGGACTCTCACTGGGCAAATCTAGGAAAATCAGAGGATCAAAGTAAATAAGAAAGGTAAGAGATTATTTGCCCCTTGAATAAAATAAGACTCTAGGAGTACAATGGCGTAGAGAGAATGGGAGATGGGGGGTTCTGGCTAACAGGTAAATAACTTACATTGAGTGAAAAATGTGGAGGGAGTGGTGGCCTCGGAAATCGCCATCTTCTGAGCATGATAGTCAAGACTGGTTGGGTCATGAATCATCCATGGGTGCTAAGTGTTTGGGAAGAGTTACATGGTAAGCAGGATCATTGCATGGTCTCAAAGTATCTCTCGGTAGATTGCTTAATAGTTGCAAGGGGGAAATAGAAACCATGGCGTGGGGAAGCTGGACAATTCATTGATCTGGTCATCAGAATGAACCTTGTCAATGAAGGACACCGAGACATCATGTGCCTGCTATGTGCTCCCAAGCAATGCGTATATATGTGTGTGTGTAGCTTTTTTCGATTTATGTGTATAATTTTTTCCAAACAGTTACAAAGACATTGTTTATAAATAATAAATTGTTTGGGCCTGAGTAATTCATAAAAGGAATAGTTCAGGTATTTCTTTTGGCCTGGAGGCATGGGAAAAATTTACTGAGACACTAAGAGCATTATGAACAGAGAAGCTTTGGATACCTCTAGCTTAGTGCCTTAGTGTTGATAGCAGGAATGAAAATTATTACTGAGTTTGGGAGGAAAATCTGCTTTGTTCAGCTAGATTATAGAGGCAAGAAAAACCATCAGAACTTCCACAGAGACCCAATGCCAAGGGCTAAAGTGAAGTGAAAAATCCATGGACATGTTCAGTCAGAAGGAACTGATGATCAAGAAGTTGGCATTTAAATCAGTGAAAGTTGGTTGAAGAAGGACTCCACATTGAAAAGAGTTTTGGCTGTCGTCCTGTCTTCCAAATTAGTCCAAGGACTCTGGCCAATTCCACTCTAATTACCTATGATAACCATAAAGACTAATTAGGGAACTAACTGGAAGTTTTAAGAATAACAAAACTGAAGAGAATATATTATATGTAAGTATAGTATCTAATAGATTTATGAACAGCTATCAATTGATCGCTGGGACCCCACTGTCCACAGAAGTAGCAATTATTTTTATTTCCCTGTGATTTTAGTCAGTATTTCTCAGAAGCAGTAGAAAGGAATAGATCAAAAAGAGGTGAGGGTCAGTTTGAAGGGACTCTCACTGGGCAAATCTAGGAAAATCAGAGGATCAAAGTAAATAAGAAAGGTAAGAGATTATTTGCCCCTTGAATAAAATAAGACTCTAGGAGTACAATGGCGTAGAGAGAATGGGAGATGGGGGGTTCTGGCTAACAGGTAAATAACTTACATTGAGTGAAAAATGTGGAGGGAGTGGTGGCCTCGGAAATCGCCATCTTCTGAGCATGATAGTCAAGACTGGTTGGGTCATGAATCATCCATGGGTGCTAAGTGTTTGGGAAGAGTTACATGGTAAGCAGGATCATTGCATGGTCTCAAAGTATCTCTCGGTAGATTGCTTAATAGTTGCAAGGGGGAAATAGAAACCATGGCGTGGGGAAGCTGGACAATTCATTGATCTGGTCATCAGAATGAACCTTGTCAATGAAGGACACCGAGACATCATGTGCCTGCTAGTGTGATTCCTCCCAAAGGACACAGTCTGTCCCTTTTAAGTCGTGGTCCAGCCAGGGATGCATAACCTGAATGGAACCGTGAGGCAACATGAAACAAATCGCAATATCAAGGCGTTCTAGCGAATAACAGGCCTGTGTTCTTCAAGACTGCTAAGGTCATGAAAGCAAAGAAGAACTGGGCCACTGTTCCAGATATATATACTGTGATCTCTAGAATAACAATGAAGGAAAAAATAACTATGTATTTTGTCAGGTTACAATAGGAAAATTAGAATAAAATTTAAAAATATTTTAGGGGGTGGAGCTACACTGTTCCAGATAGAAGGAGACCACAGAGACATGACAATTCAAGGTAATATGTGATCTTGGGCTAGTTTCTATTGAGGAGAGGAAATGTTTTAAGGACAGTAGTAGGACAATTAAATTGGCACATGGGCTGTAGATTACATAAAAGCATCATATCCATGTTAAGTTCCCTATAGTTGGCAACCTTAGCTAGGTAAGAAAATATCCTTGTTTTAGGAAATACATACCGAAGTATTCATAGATAAGGAGATATTGTATCTGCAATTTACACTCAAATGGTTCAGAAAAATAAAATAGTAATACGTAGGCAAATACATGCACAGAGAGAATATGAAAATGTAAATGGGGAAAATATTGAAAGTTGGTGAACCTGGATAAAAAATACTTGGCACGTCTCTGGATCGTTTTATAACTTTTATGAAAATTGGAAACTCAGATTTAAGACACATTTTAAGATTGCTCCTCTTCTGGAACGGATTTCCACTAGAGTCGTACTTAGAGTAGTAATGCTAGACATGGTAAGGAGCATAGGGTTTATTTAGCCTCATCCACAAATCTACATATCAGGAAGGCTCAGAGGTGCTATAGGCAACTTGCTTAAGGATACTGTGTTAGTTGTTCTGAGATGCCAGACCAAAGGACCACAGACATTGGTAGGGTGGGATGAGGCACCTAAGCAACAGAAATTTATTTTTTCAAAAATTGGAGGCTGGAAAGTCGAAGACAAAGGTGCCAGCAGATTAGGTTCCTTGTGAGAGCTCTCTCTGGCTTGCAGATGGCTGTCTTCTCACTCTGTGCTCACATGGACTTTTCTTGGTGCATGTGCATGGAGATCTGCGTGTGTGTGTGTGTGTGTGTGTGTGTGTGTGTGTCCTTCTGTCTCTTGTCTCTTCATCTTCCTCTTCTTCTAAAGCCACTAATCCTACCTTGTTAGGTCCCTACCTTTATGATCTCCTTACTGTTAATTACTGCCTTAAAGCTCTTTCTACAAATACAGTCTCAATGGCTGATAGGCTTCAATGTGAACTGAAAATGAAGCACAATACACTCCATGCCAGTTATGCAATTAATTTGGTGCAGAACTTTTGACCCATAAAGCTTATTCTATTGCATCCACCAAATGCTCTTTTTAAAAATTTTTTTAAAGAGTCCCCGGACAATGGGAAACTCCATTGGTATGTGCAGCTAGAGGAAATGTTTTAAGGACAGTAGTAGGACAATTAAATTGGCACATGGGCTGTAGATTACATAAAAGCATCATTCTTTAAGTCCATAGTTGGCAACTTAGCAGGGACTTTTTTGGAAATAGATTACATAAAAGCATATTCATGTTAAGTTGGACCTTAGCTAGGTAAGAAAATATCCTTGTTTTAGGAAATACATAGTATTCATAGATAAGGAGATATTGTATCTGCAATTTACACTCAAATGGTTCAGAAAAATAAAATAGTAATACGTAGGCAAATACATGCACAGAGAGAATATGAAAATGTAAATGGGGAAAATATTGAAAGTTGGTGAACCTGGATAAAAAATACTTGGCACGTCTCTGGATCGTTTTATAACTTTTATGAAAATTGGAAACTCAGATTTAAGACACATTTTAAGATTGCTCCTCTTCTGGAACGGATTTCCACTAGAGTCGTACTTAGAGTAGTAATGCTAGACATGGTAAGGAGCATAGGGTTTATTTAGCCTCATCCACAAATCTACATATCAGGAAGGCTCAGAGGTGCTATAGGCAACTTGCTTAAGGATACTGTGTTAGTTGTTCTGAGATGCCAGACCAAAGGACCACAGACATTGGTAGGGTGGGATGAGGCACCTAAGCAACAGAAATTTATTTTTTCAAAAATTGGAGGCTGGAAAGTCGAAGACAAAGGTGCCAGCAGATTAGGTTCCTTGTGAGAGCTCTCTCTGGCTTGCAGATGGCTGTCTTCTCACTCTGTGCTCACATGGACTTTTCTTGGTGCATGTGCATGGAGATCTGCGTGTGTGTGTGTGTGTGTGTGTGTGTGTGTGTGTCCTTCTGTCTCTTGTCTCTTCATCTTCCTCTTCTTCTAAAGCCACTAATCCTACCTTGTTAGGTCCCTACCTTTATGATCTCCTTACTGTTAATTACTGCCTTAAAGCTCTTTCTACAAATACAGTCTCAATGGCTGATAGGCTTCAATGTGAACTGAAAATGAAGCACAATACACTCCATGCCAGTTATGCAATTAATTTGGTGCAGAACTTTTGACCCATAAAGCTTATTCTATTGCATCCACCAAATGCTCTTAATTTTTTTTAAAAGAAAAACTCCATTTTGGGCTTCCCTGGTAACTCAGTGGTAAAGAGTCCCCCGGACAATGCAGGAGGCACAGGTTCGATCCCTGATCTGGGAAGATCCCACATGCTGCCAAGCAACTAAGTCTGTGGTCCACGACTACTGAGCCTGTGCTCTAGGAACCCGGGAGCCACAACTACTGAGCCCATACGCTGCAACAAATGAAGCCCATGCACTCTAGAGCCTTGCTCTGCAACAAGAGAAGCCACTGCAATGAGAAGTCTGCTTTCCACAACTAGAGAGTAAGCCCCCACTCCCTGCAACTAGAAAAAAGCCTTTGTGCAGCAACGAAGACCCAGAACAGTCAAAAATAAATAACTAAATAAAAAGAAAGACTGCTTTTCAATGAGACATTGGCAGATGGGTCTAAATCTGTGTCTGAATTCTGGGGTTAGGGCTCAGCTTTTCTTATACATTTTCTTTTAATGGGCCTATCTATGCTATTTGAAATTCTCTGTGTATTGAAAGAATTTCTTGATGGACAGAGGTAATTCCTCCAAAACTTTTATATTAAAGTTGTAACTTAGGGGAGAAATATAAAAAAGGTAATAGATTGCAAATATCATCAGTGTGCTGAATTGATCCAAAAGTTAATTTATTTAAAGCCATTAAACCACAAGTCGATAAAGACCTTATTGGTTTTTTGTTTTTGTTGAATCACAGACATCAATATTAAGCCTCAGGGTATGGCTTACAAGGCCAGAAACAATTAAGTAAATTACGCTTAAGAACAGTCTACTGGAGCTTTTCCTATGTTCTCATCCAATCCTCCTACATCCATCAAGCAAACACCTAACTAACCATGTAGATTTTGCACAATGCCTTAAAGGCCAGAAAACTTGGACTCCAGCGTTTGAGTTTCAGAGATTTGGCCGCACCTTAAATAATTATTGGCTTGTCTTGTCTCCTCTCTTGATGAACTGGACCAGTTCTCCCAACTGCAACCCTGCTTGCTCTCTGCACCCTATCCCTGATCCAGCGATTAAGGGGTATGCCCTGGGTATTCCCCCAAAGAAATAAGGCAGAATAAATTAAGTCAGGACTTTTCTAAATGCCTTGTTAATTAAAGCCAGAAAGAAGAAATAAATGAGCCTCTTCCTTTGCCCCACGGAAGACACTCAAGGCAGTGTTAAATGACCAGAGGCCCAGAAAAGGAGGGCATAGAAGTCCTCCTTTTTGGTCCTGATGCTCCTCCAGCCCCCCTAGAGCCCAGCTCTCTTGACTGGCCCCTGCTTTCATCCACCACTCTAGTCTTGTGTGTCGTATCCTTAACTCCCAACACTGCATCCTTCCATTGGTTGTTTCCTGACGTGCCTTACTTTCCTCAGGACTCTTGGCAGTGCGTCGACTCTTCTCTGCCCTTTCTCCCTGTCTTCCTTGAACACACAAGCCAGCATTTGTGGGTGGGAGGGGTAGGGTGAGACGGATCACTGAGCTTTGCCGGTGCTTGGGCTCAGGACCCTCAGTGGGAGGTAGACGCCTCCGGGGACACACTCTCCTCTATCCTGCAGAGGAAGCTATCAGGACAGGTGTCCAGGGCTCTCCTAGGTTGTGTTCGATGCTCAGCAGTGTCCTACTTCTAGGTTACTAGGATGGTAAAGAATCTGCCTACAATGCAGGAAACCCGGGTTCAGTCCCTAGGTTGGGGAAGATCCTCTGGAGAGGGGGAGAGCTATCCCCTCTAGTATTCTTGCCTGGAGAATCCCATGGACAGAGGAGCCTGATGGGCTACAGTTTATGGGGTCACAAAACATCGAATATGACTGAGCAACTAACACTTTCACTTTTTTCACGTTACTGGGACAGTAAGCAGGGCCCTGACCCCAGGTTCTCCCACTCAGCTATCCATTCCCTTTCTGTCATTGGCAACTGGGAGACTGATGACACTCAGTTTTCTCCAACCAGAGAAGGCTACATAGGGTTTAGAAGGGGCTGCCGCTCCTTGCATTTTCCCCAGAGATGGTCCAGTGTCCAGAGCTTCCTTGAGGGGCAGGAAAGAACCCATCCTGACATCACAGACAGAAGCAGCCTGTTCCAATGGCTCCTTTATTACCCTCTTAACAATTGCCTGGATGACTGGCAACGGAAGAACGTTTTGACTTGGGAATGCCTGAGGCTTCCCTGCTGCCCCGTGAGAAATGAGAGACGTAAAATCAAAGTGTTTTTTCTTGTCTCCGTGAGAAGTAAACACTGACATGCCATCATATCAGTGCTGGTGAAATGTTCAGAAATCATCTCACATTGATCAGCTGGGACAGTGGCCTCTCCTCAGTGACTGAGTCAATAAAAGCCCAGGAAGTTAATGATTCCCAGAGTCACACAGTTGTTTGGTGACAGAGTTGGAACCAGAACTCAGTTCTGAGCCCCAGGTCAGGGCAGTCATATTGCCATGGGCTTGTCCCTGTATTCGAGTAGTTTTACTGAAATACAGCAGTTCATTTATATCTACGGTCCACATGCACTTTGGGGATGTTAGGTTTTGGGGCAAATGGTCTTCTTCACCTTAGCGAGGAATCCTGCTGCTTATACCAGCCTGGCTCATTTCCCCAACACAGGAAGGAAATTTATGCTGATTTTGCTCCGAGAATCCTGAGGCCTAATTGCTTTCGATTCACCGTTGCTTGATAAAACTCTGGACTCAGAAAAGCACAGGCTAGGAATCATTTTTTACTTCAGTGACAATAGAAATCCTTCATCCCATTTTTATGGGCCTTCTAATTCTGCAATATAACATGCATAGCGTCACCTATGACGGCTTCTTGCCCAAAAATATTTGACCTGAAAATACTCAGGTCTCTGTGTGTGCTAAGTCTCGTCAGTCATGTCCAATTCTTTGCGATCCTATGGACCTTAGCCAGCCAGGCTCCTCGGTCCATGGGATTTTCCAGGTAAGAATTCTGGAGTGGGTTGCCATTTCCTTCTCCAGGGGATCTTCCCAATCCAAGAATCCAACCTGTGTCACCTGCACTGCAGGTGGATTCTTGACAACGGAAGCCCACTCATGTCCTTAGGTAGACCTAAATTCTGGTTTATAAGAAATACAGAAAATGAAGAAAGCTAGTCGGTCCAGTGTCCAGAGCTTCCTTGAGGGGCAGGAAAGAACCCATCCTGACATCACAGACAGAAGCAGCCTGTTCCGATGGCTCCTTTATTACCCTCTTAACGATTGCCTGGATGATTGGCAACGGAAGAACGTTTTGACTTGGGAATGCCTGAGGCTTCCCTGCTGCCCCGTGAGAAATGAGAGACGTAAAATCAAAGTGTTTTTTCTTGTCTCCGTGAGAAGTAAACACTGACATGCCATCATATCAGTGCTGGTGAAATGTTCAGAAATCATCTCACATTGATCAGCTGGGACAGTGGCCTCTCCTCAGTGACTGAGTCAATAAAAGCCCAGGAAGTTAATGATTCCCAGAGTCACACAGTTGTTTGGTGACAGAGTTGGAACCAGAACTCAGTTCTGAGCCCCAGGCCAGGGCAGTCATATTGCCATGGGCTTGTCCCTGTATTCGAGTAGTTTTACTGAAATACAGCAGTTCATTTATATCTACGGTCCACATGCACTTTGGGGATGTTAGGTTTTGGGGCAAATGGTCTTCTTCACCTTAGCGAGGAATCCTGCTGCTTATACCAGCCTGGCTCATTTCCCCAGCACAGGAAGGAAATTTATGCTGATTTTGCTCTGAGAATCCTGAGGCCTAATTGCTTTCGATTCACCGTTGCTTGATAAAACTCTGGACTCAGAAAAGCACAGGCTAGGAATCATTTTTTACTTCAGTGACAATAGAAATCCTTCATCCCATTTTTATGGGCCTTCTAATTCTGCAATATAACATGCATAGCGTCACCTATGACGGCTTCTTGCCCAAAAATATTTGACCTGAAAATACTCAGGTCTCTGTGTGTGCTAAGTCTCGTCAGTCATGTCCAATTCTTTGCGATCCTATGGACCTTAGCCAGCCAGGCTCCTCGGTCCATGGGATTTTCCAGGTAAGAATTCTGGAGTGGGTTGCCATTTCCTTCTCCAGGGGATCTTCCCAATCCAAGAATCCAACCTGTGTCACCTGCACTGCAGGTGGATTCTTGACAACGGAAGCCCACTCATGTCCTTAGGTAGACCTAAATTCTGGTTTATAAGAAATACAGAAAATGGAGAAATAAGTTAGATGACATCATGAAAAAAATAACTTGATAAATCCAGAGAATGAGGGCTTCCCCTGGTGGTCTAGTGGATAAGGACACCGCCTTGCAGTGCAAGGGGCGCCGGTTCGATCCCTGGCCTGGGAAGATCCCACGTGCCGCGGAGCGCCTGGCCTGGGAAGATCCCACGTGCCGCGGAGCGGCTGGACCCATGTGTCCAATTGCCGAGCTGCAGCTCTGGCGCGCTTGCGCCCAGAGCTGGCGCTCTGCAACAACAGACGCCACCGCGATGGGAGGCCCGCAGGAGCCAAAAGAACAAAGACGGACATAGAGAAATGAAGGACCAATGGAAGTGGCCCGCCTGCTCCCCTCCCTCCCCAACCCGACCCCCGCCCAAAAATAAATAAATAAATAGATCTTAAAAAAAAAAAAAAATCCTGAGAATGAGACACTTTCTAAGACATCTGGCCTGCTGTCTAAGACACCAATGTTATGAAAAAGCAAAACAACAGATCGGGGTAGAGTTCTATGTTTAAGAGACCACAAGGACAGAACCAAAAGTAATATGCAGACCTTACCTGAAACTTGGAACAGAAAAAAAAAAAAAAAATATATATATATATATATATATATATATATATAAGAATTTGGGGGATGCAGAGGAAAATAAAAATCTAGTTTCCATCTACCCTGTTTAGATTTCCTGGATGCTGCGAAGTCACTTCAGTAGTGTCTGACTCTCTGCGATGCCATGGAAGGTAGCCTGGCAGGTTTCTCTGGCCATGAGGTTCTCCAGGCAGGAATACTGGAGTGTGCTGCCATTTCCTTTTCCTTCCTGGATGGAGTCTGGTAAATTATTCTGACAAAGGACAGATTAACAAGAGAAAAACAAACAAGTTTGTTAGCCTGTGCGTTGCACATACTCATGGAAGTACCCCGTGATGAGTAACTCCAAAGAGTGGTTAGAGGAGCTTCCCTGGGGATCCAATGATCAATGAGGGGGCTATTTCCTTCTCCAGGGGATCTTCCCAATCCAAGAATCCAACCTGTGTCACCTGCACTGCAGGTGGATTCTTGACAACGGAAGCCCACTCATGTCCTTAGGTAGACCTAAATTCTGGTTTATAAGAAATACAGAAAATGGAGAAATAAGTTAGATGACATCATGAAAAAAATAACTTGATAAATCCAGAGAATGAGGGCTTCCCCTGGTGGTCTAGTGGATAAGGACACCGCCTTGCAGTGCAAGGCGCGGTTCGATCCCTGGCCTGGGAAGATCCCACGTGCGCGGGCGCCTGGCCTGGGAAGATCCCACGTGCCGCGGAGCGGCTGGACCCATGTGTCCAATTGCCGAGCTGCAGCTCTGGCGCGCTTGCGCCCAGAGCTGGCGCTCTGCAACAACAGACGCCACCGCGATGGGAGGCCCGCAGGAGCCAAAAGAACAAAGACGGACATAGAGAAATGAAGGACCAATGGAAGTGGCCCGCCTGCTCCCCTCCCTCCCCAACCCGACCCCCGCCCAAAAATAAATAAATAAATAGATCTTAAAAAAAAAAAAAAATCCTGAGAATGAGACACTTTCTAAGACATCTGGCCTGCTGTCTAAGACACCAATGTTATGAAAAAGCAAAACAACAGATCGGGGTAGAGTTCTATGTTTAAGAGACCACAAGGACAGAACCAAAAGTAATATGCAGACCTTACCTGAAACTTGGAACAGAAAAAAAAAAAAAAAATATATATATATATATATATATATATATATATATATATATAAGAATTTGGGGGATGCAGAGGAAAATAAAAATCTAGTTTCCATCTACCCTGTTTAGATTTCCTGGATGCTGCGAAGTCACTTCAGTAGTGTCTGACTCTCTGCGATGCCATGGAAGGTAGCCTGGCAGGTTTCTCTGGCCATGAGGTTCTCCAGGCAGGAATACTGGAGTGTGCTGCCATTTCCTTTTCCTTCCTGGATGGAGTCTGGTAAATTATTCTGACAAAGGACAGATTAACAAGAGAAAAACAAACAAGTTTGTTAGCCTGTGCGTTGCACATACTCATGGAAGTACCCCGTGATGAGTAACTCCAAAGAGTGGTTAGAGGAGCTTCCCTGGGGATCCAATGATCAAGAGTCTGTGCTCCCAGTGCAGGGGCCCGGGGCTCCATCCCTGGTCAGGGGACTCAGTCCCACAGGCCACAAGTCAGGATCCCATGTGCCACAACTAAGACTCGGTGCAGCCAAATAAATAAATAAATATTTAAAAAATAAGGAAGGAGTGGTTAGAAAACGATATTGTCATTATGCAGGAGAATGCTATGGTTTTTAGGAGATTTATGCTGAGGTATTTAGGGTTCAATGTCATGGTGTCTATACCTTACTTTTAAGTGTCTCAGACACACACATATATGGATAAAATCAAATAGCGTACCAATGGGAATTTGCTGTATGACTCAGGGGACTCAGCAGTTCCGTAACAGCCTAGAGGTGAGGGATGGAGACAGGAGGGAGGGTCAAGACAGAGGGGACGGAGCCTTCACTGATTCATGTTGATATTTAACATATCAAATAACAACAAAATTCTGTAAAGCAATTACTCTTCAGTTAAAAGAATCAAATAGCAAAATGTTAGCAACTGTTGAATCTATGTGGAGAAATGTATCTTTCAATTTTTCTGTGTTTTACATTTTTCATAGTAAAATTTTGAAAAAGATGTTAGTTTTATCTTACAGATCCTAGAAATTTCTGAATTCAAACAATACTTTTTACTAAAGACTGAAGAACTTATTAATAGGATTTTAGGCATCAGAATATATTTAGAAATATATTTTGTGAGAAAAGAGACACCCTTTTCCAAATGTATAATTAGTCTAAGTAGTCACTTAGCCCATCTAGTGCTGATGCTTGTCCTGTATATTTCAGGAATGTATTTTCAGAATCACCAAATAATAAAGTAACAATTTTAAAATCACCAAATCAGACATGTGGTTTCACAAAGGGTTTTCCCCCCTTATTTCTGCATTTACAAACATGAAAGACTTATAAAGGCATAGAAATGAAAATATGTGGATATAATATTGTTTATTTAATACATAATGAATCACCTCTCTTGGAAAAGAAACATAGCACAGTTAAGTAAAATTATGCTATTTCAAGATTTGGAACACAGTTTCATATCTTGTAGTCAACTCCAATGCGATTTACAGGAAAATCTTTCTTTAATTTTACAAGGTCAACTTAATAATCTATCATGATGTATGCAGGCAATTCAAATATCTTCCCTGTCTTTTATTCTTAACTTTTAATTTCGTTTTCGAGTCAGGCTTTCAGTTTTGACCTTTGTAATTACTAAGGACAATCAGATTGCAGTAATTAGAATATTGCAGGAGAAGATTTGCTGGGTATGGTTTTAGGAGATTTATGCTGAGGTATTTAGGGTTCAATGTCATGGTGTCTATACCTTACTTTTAAGTGTCTCAGACACACATATATGGATAAAATCAAATAGCGTACCAATGGGAATTTGCTGTATGACTCAGGGGACTCAGCAGTTCCGTAACAGCCTAGAGGTGAGGGATGGAGACAGGAGGGAGGGTCAAGACAGAGGGGACGGAGCCTTCACTGATTCATGTTGATATTTAACATATCAAATAACAACAAAATTCTGTAAAGCAATTACTCTTCAGTTAAAAGAATCAAATAGCAAAATGTTAGCAACTGTTGAATCTATGTGGAGAAATGTATCTTTCAATTTTTCTGTGTTTTACATTTTTCATAGTAAAATTTTGAAAAAGATGTTAGTTTTATCTTACAGATCCTAGAAATTTCTGAATTCAAACAATACTTTTTACTAAAGACTGAAGAACTTATTAATAGGATTTTAGGCATCAGAATATATTTAGAAATATATTTTGTGAGAAAAGAGACACCCTTTTCCAAATGTATAATTAGTCTAAGTAGTCACTTAGCCCATCTAGTGCTGATGCTTGTCCTGTATATTTCAGGAATGTATTTTCAGAATCACCAAATAATAAAGTAACAATTTTAAAATCACCAAATCAGACATGTGGTTTCACAAAGGGTTTTCCCCTCTTATTTCTGCATTTACAAACATGAAAGACTTATAAAGGCATAGAAATGAAAATATGTGGATATAATATTGTTTATTTAATACATAATGAATCACCTCTCTTGGAAAAGAAACATAGCACAGTTAAGTAAAATTATGCTATTTCAAGATTTGGAACACAGTTTCATATCTTGTAGTCAACTCCAATGCGATTTACAGGAAAATCTTTCTTTAATTTTACAAGGTCAACTTAATAATCTATCATGATGTATGCAGGCAATTCAAATATCTTCCCTGTCTTTTATTCTTAACTTTTAATTTCGTTTTCGAGTCAGGCTTTCAGTTTTGACCTTTGTAATTACTAAGGACAATCAGATTGCAGTAATTAGAATATTGCAGAAACATCATCTAAAACTATGGTTTGATTGGTCTGTTAACTTACATAACCACAATTTCAACTCCTGAGAATTTTAAACTGATTTAATGTTAGCTATGTACTACAATATTCTCTCTTTTTAAATGATAGCTAAAATATTTGTAGAGTAAATCTGAGGTAGCACACTTACTTAGAATGTTATGAGAGAAGGAAAACTCACAGAAGAGTGGATTAATTTAAGGGAAATGTATAGCTTCTAAACAGCAAAACATGGAATTTTCACTTGATACGTAACATCCAAATAGCTAACATGAATATTTGACTTTGGAAGCTTTTTTCTGGGCAGATGAAAATTGCTTTATATTTTCACCTATTTATTCTATTTAAAAAGTATACGAAGTATAGAACTCCAAAGTCATTCATTAATCAAAGTTTTACATTTGCTGGAAATAGGAAGATGTTCTCAAGGGGCTTATTTGGCCTCTCTTAAATTTCTCCTATCTGTAGCTTTTATTCAGCATTTTAATCTGAATACGTGCTTTCCCCTATACTTAATTCTCACCACTGTAGCCACTAGGGGAAGTGTTTGCATTTCAAGTTAACAGATAATAGGCAAAGCAAAATATAGAACTGCTGACAGGCTTTATTTTTTGGCATGCAGAATCTTAACTCCCTGACCAGGGATCGAACCTGTGCCCCACTGCAGTGGCAGGGCAAAGTCTTCACCACTGGACCCTCAGGTAAGTCCCAGAAGCATTATTAGAGTTTTGATTGGAACGTTTTCCAGCAGTTTAGAGTCAAGCGAGAGACCATGAATTAGAATTGCTTCCTTTGCTCCTCAAAATTGACCTAATTAAGTCAGAATGATGAAAAGAAGGCTTCCTAACTTCCTGCACATAGGAGAGAAGAATTCCATGGGTAAAGCAGAATGTTTTCTGCCGTTGGGGAAAACTCGTCTTTGTAGGAGTATGTCAATTTGAACATAATGAGTTTGGCTATAAGCACAATAGTATTAGCAACACCAGCTTATCGAGCTGAGAAGAGATGAAAGAAGAATTATTCAAAGATAGAAGTTTCTACAATGAAGGACCAAAGGGAGGATTAAAGAGCAGTCTTTGTGAACAACAACAAAACATATGTGAGGTCAGTAGCAGGCACAAGACACAAAACTGGCTGACTGCTTTCTTTAAGTGTGAGGTTTAAGGAAAACGTGAGCTTTAGGCAGTCAGTGGTGTGTGAAAAAGCAAAGAGTTCTGAGTTGAGTAGGGATGTGTGGGTGTGGGTGTGGAGAGAGAGAGCAGAGAGACACTGAGAAAGACAAAGAGGTGGATACAAAGAAACTTCTCCTTTATAACGCCGCGGATAAATAGAGATGCCGTGGGTCCGGGTTGCGGAATACAGAAGTGATTGCACTCCCAGGACTGACAAGTCTCGTGGGGCCACACAAGCCTACAAATAGATGAACCAACCAAGCTAAATGTAATAATGGTAATCGAGAGGACAGAACCTTACCACCTGTAGGTGAAGCTAGCCTTGGTGAGTGGCTGACATGTAGATGAGGTTTTGAGGGTCGACCAGGAGTCCTTCAGACAGAGAAGCAGTTGCATTCTGGCAGCATGGATGACTGTGCTGAGGCCCAGAGCTGGAAGGGCCGGGTGTCCTAAGAAGGCCAGCATGGCCGTGTGTGAGCGCAGCTGTGGATGGAGCTGAAAGGCAGGAGGCAGCCTGGGGAGGGGCCACTCTTTGGAGAGTCTCACATTGGACAACAGGGAACCCAAACATATTTTCTGCATCAGGGAATGGTTCGTGTCTGGTATTATTTCCTCTTGTTCTCTTCTATTTTTACTTTTGAACCACTCTTTCTTAATCTCCT
Organism: Tragulus kanchil; assembly: GCA_022376925.1. Classification (NCBI taxonomy): domain Eukaryota; kingdom Metazoa; phylum Chordata; class Mammalia; order Artiodactyla; family Tragulidae; genus Tragulus; species Tragulus kanchil. Next base: position 17,399,731 of record JAIOJX010000003.1, on the reverse strand, counting down.
CCCTGACTTCCCTGCCTGCGATTAAAACCTCAACATATCTCATGGCTTGTCTACGAATCACGCTGCTCAGCATCAACTTTGTTATTTTGTATGTTCTCCTTTTGGTGTTGCTCGATTGGACTGTATAGCCCGCCAGGCTTCTCTGTATGGGATTTTCAGGCCACAGTACTGGAGTGAGTTTGGCTATAAGCACAATAGTATTAGCAACACCAGCTTATCGAGCTGAGAAGAGATGAAAGAAGAATTATTCAAAGATAGAAGTTTCTACAATGAAGGACCAAAGGGAGGATTAAAGAGCAGTCTTTGTGAACAACAACAAAACATATGTGAGGTCAGTAGCAGGCACAAGACACAAAACTGGCTGACTGCTTTCTTTAAGTGTGAGGTTTAAGGAAAACGTGAGCTTTAGGCAGTCAGTGGTGTGTGAAAAAGCAAAGAGTTCTGAGTTGAGTAGGGATGTGTGGGTGTGGGTGTGGAGAGAGAGAGCAGAGAGACACTGAGAAAGACAAAGAGGTGGATACAAAGAAACTTCTCCTTTATAACGCCGCGGATAAATAGAGATGCCGTGGGTCCGGGTTGCGGAATACAGAAGTGATTGCACTCCCAGGACTGACAAGTCTCGTGGGGCCACACAAGCCTACAAATAGATGAACCAACCAAGCTAAATGTAATAATGGTAATCGAGAGGACAGAACCTTACCACCTGTAGGTGAAGCTAGCCTTGGTGAGTGGCTGACATGTAGATGAGGTTTTGAGGGTCGACCAGGAGTCCTTCAGACAGAGAAGCAGTTGCATTCTGGCAGCATGGATGACTGTGCTGAGGCCCAGAGCTGGAAGGGCCGGGTGTCCTAAGAAGGCCAGCATGGCCGTGTGTGAGCGCAGCTGTGGATGGAGCTGAAAGGCAGGAGGCAGCCTGGGGAGGGGCCACTCTTTGGAGAGTCTCACATTGGACAACAGGGAACCCAAACATATTTTCTGCATCAGGGAATGGTTCGTGTCTGGTATTATTTCCTCTTGTTCTCTTCTATTTTTACTTTTGAACCACTCTTTCTTAATCTCCTCCCTGACTTCCCTGCCTGCGATTAAAACCTCAACATATCTCATGGCTTGTCTACGAATCACGCTGCTCAGCATCAACTTTGTTATTTTGTATGTTCTCCTTTTGGTGTTGCTCAGGCGTGTCTGATTGGACTGTATAGCCCGCCAGGCTTCTCTGTATGGGATTTTCAGGCCACAGTACTGGAGTGAGTTGCCATCTCCTTCTCCAGGGGATCCTTCCTGACCCAGGGATTGAATCCACATCTCCTTCCTTCATCTTCTGCACTGCAGGCAGATTCTTTGCCTCTGAGTCACCTGGGTTTCCCTAAAGCTCACCATCTCCCAAATAGAATTTACCTCTCTGCTCTTTCCAATTCAACATTCAAAACCTTGAAATACCATCCAAATCAAGAAAGTGCACCGCCCACGTATAATCAATCAATGAGGGTTTTTTACTCTCAGGAGTTCTCACGGCTGTCATCGACGCAACCTGTTTGCCACGCCGTGCGTCAGGCCACGTCATCACCAGCCTGATTGACTGTCCTGGCTTCGTAATTTGGATCCCTGCAGGAGTTCAATCTTGCCTTCCTTTAAATTCATCTTTCATCCTGTTGCCAGAATGAGCTATCAAAAAAGTAATTCTGCAGTCCATGAAAACGGCAAAAGATCTCATAATATGTAAAAATGGGCGTTATCTACTGCTTCGTGAAAAAAAAAAGCAGGTTCCCAAACAGTAGGCCCATTATGATCCCATTTTGGCTTTTTAAAATGTGTATCTACATTCCATGAAATGAAAGGGAGAACATACATCTGAATATTAGGAGGGGTCATTGTCCAGTGGTAGACCGTGAGTGGTTTGTGTTTTTTATTGATTTAGTTTTCTGAGTGTTCTGCAATGAGTCCATACCAGATACATCTCAAAGCCATATCAGTGTTGATGTCTTGCTTAAAATCCTGAAGTAACTCTCTGCTGCTGCTGCTGGAGAATGAGGCACGAGTGAGTGCTCGGTCAGGTCCAATTCTTCGCAACCCCACAGACTGTAGCCCACAAGGCCCCTCTGTCCATGGGGTTTTCCCAGCAAGAATACTGGAAGGGGTTGCCATTTCCTTCTCCAGGGGATTTTCTGATCCGGGGGTGGAACCCCCATTTCCCGCTGTCTCCTGCATTGCAGGCAGACCCTGTACTGCTGAGCCTATGGGGATGCCCGAAAGAATGAAGTAAAAACACTTTTTTCCTGGCAGACAAGGCCCTCCATGACCCGGCTACATTGCTTTCTGGCCTCATCTCTCCAGCTCACATTATAGAACAGAGGTTCTCAAACATTAATGATCAGAGTCACCGGACCCCATTCCCCAAAGTTTCTGATTCTCTTACTCTGGGATGGACTCTGGGAATTTGCAGGCATAATGACTGATAAAAATGCTGTTGGTCTGGATGCACATTTAAACCAATTATTATTGTGCTAAAATACACATAGCATGGGACTTCCCTGGTGGTCCAGTGGCTAAGATTCTGAGCTCCAAGTGCAGGGGGCCTGGGTTTGATCCCTGGTCAGGGAACTAGATCCCACACACTGCAACTAAGATCCAACACAGCCAAATAAATTTAAAAAGCGTAACTTAAAAAAAAAAAAATACACATAGCAAAAAAACTTACCATGTTCAATGTTTTTTTTCATGTTAAATATTTTTAAGTGTATAATTCTGTGGCATTAAGCACATTCACAGTACAACCATCATCCACTTTCAGAATTTTTTCATCATCCCAGATAGAAGCTCTGTACCCATTTAAGCAATAACTCCCCTCTCCCTCAGCCCCTTCTAAACCTCTGCTCTACTTCCTATGAATTTGCCTACATCAGGTTCTTCCTCAAGTGGAATCACACCATTCCATTGTTTGCATAACCACATCTTTTCATCCACTTGTAGATGTATATTTGGGTGGTTTCCAGCTTCTGGCTATTGTAAATAATGCTGCAATGAGCACTGGTATACAAGTACCTGTTTGAGATCCCATTTTCAATTCTTTGAGATACATATGTAGGAGTGGAATTGCTGGACCATCAGGTAATTCTATGTGTTAAGTCTTTGAGGCCCTATCAAACTTATTTCAAACTGGAGATTAGAAGCTCAGAAATGAGATCTTGGGTAGAGATAAGGAACTGAAATTGAAAGAAAAAAAACAGTAATGGAAGCAATGAGAATCAATGACATTTCCAAAAAGGCAAGGGTTTTAAAAGGGATGGGGCATTTAATTTGGGGAACCCGAAAGAACTGCTGAGCCTATGGGGAAGCCCGAAGAATGAAGTAAAAACACTTTTTTCCTGGCAGACAAGGCCCTCCATGACCCGGCTACATTGCTTTCTGGCCTCATCTCTCCAGCTCACATTATAGAACAGAGGTTCTCAAACATTAATGATCAGAGTCACCGGACCCCATTCCCCAAAGTTTCTGATTCTCTTACTCTGGGATGGACTCTGGGAATTTGCAGGCATAATGACTGATAAAAATGCTGTTGGTCTGGATGCACATTTAAACCAATTATTATTGTGCTAAAATACACATAGCATGGGACTTCCCTGGTGGTCCAGTGGCTAAGATTCTGAGCTCCAAGTGCAGGGGGCCTGGGTTTGATCCCTGGTCAGGGAACTAGATCCCACACACTGCAACTAAGATCCAACACAGCCAAATAAATTTAAAAAGCGTAACTTAAAAAAAAAAAAATACACATAGCAAAAAAACTTACCATGTTCAATGTTTTTTTTCATGTTAAATATTTTTAAGTGTATAATTCTGTGGCATTAAGCACATTCACAGTACAACCATCATCCACTTTCAGAATTTTTTCATCATCCCAGATAGAAGCTCTGTACCCATTTAAGCAATAACTCCCCTCTCCCTCAGCCCCTTCTAAACCTCTGCTCTACTTCCTATGAATTTGCCTACATCAGGTTCTTCCTCAAGTGGAATCACACCATTCCATTGTTTGCATAACCACATCTTTTCATCCACTTGTAGATGTATATTTGGGTGGTTTCCAGCTTCTGGCTATTGTAAATAATGCTGCAATGAGCACTGGTATACAAGTACCTGTTTGAGATCCCATTTTCAATTCTTTGAGATACATATGTAGGAGTGGAATTGCTGGACCATCAGGTAATTCTATGTGTTAAGTCTTTGAGGCCCTATCAAACTTATTTCAAACTGGAGATTAGAAGCTCAGAAATGAGATCTTGGGTAGAGATAAGGAACTGAAATTGAAAGAAAAAAAACAGTAATGGAAGCAATGAGAATCAATGACATTTCACAGCAAGTTTTTAAGCATGTATTTATTGGTGACACCACGTGTGGGACATTAGTTCCCCCAAACAGGGCATGTGCAGCGCCCTGCACTGGAAGTGCAGTCTTAATCAGTGGACCACCAGGGAAACCCCTCTCAGGAGAGAATTCCTGCAGTGGAAATGGAAAGGAAGTCAGGTGGCAACAAGTTGATGGGATTCCCCAGGGAAGAATACTGGAGTAGGTTGAATACAGCAGGGAGAAAAGGGAGACAGCTTTCAAAGGGCTCTTGGAGACCAAAAGCTTTCCACTTTGCTTATTTCTTTTCTAAAGTTTTTCTTTTGTTTGAAGACGATTTTTAGACAGTTTTATGTTTACCACAGAATTGAGAGAGAGGTACAGAGATTTCTAATATATTCCCTGACTTTACATATGTATAGCTTTCTAATTATCAACATCATTCACGAGAATGATGCTTTTTTATAAAAACCAAGGATGAATCCAAATTGATGTATCATAATCACCCCAAGTACACAGTTTATCTAAAACTTCACTCTTGCTGTTATAGATTCTGTGGCTTTGGATAAATATAAATTGACCTGTGGACATTATATCATCATACAGGGTATTTTCACTGCCTGAAAGATCACCAAAAGAACAAATGACACAGAACAAAGGACACAGTAAGTGTTTTCACTTTGCCATCTACCCTTAATGACCAAACTCCATCAAAGACAATTTGCTCACATTTTGTTTTGTAACTTCCTACAACCGTCTCCCTGAGCTCTTATCCCGACTCCATTTTCTCCAGAGTTCCAAGAATCATTTCTTCCCTACACAACTAAGCCCAGGGGCCCATTATTGCAGTCGCTGTCACTCAGCTCTCTAGTCCTTGAGCCTCCTACTTTGCCCAACTCTGGCTCAGTCTGTTCTCACACATGTCAGAAGTCTGAAATTTTTGGAGCACTGGTATACAAGTATCTGTTTGAGATCCCATTTTCAATTCTTTGAGATACATATGTAGGAGTGGAATTGCTGGACCATCAGGTAATTCTATGTGTTAAGTCTTTGAGGCCCTATCAAACTTATTTCAAACTGGAGATTAGAAGCTCAGAAATGAGATCTTGGGTAGAGATAAGGAACTGAGATTAGAAGAAAAAACAGTAATGGAAGCAATGAGAATCAATGACATTTCACAGCAAGTTTTTAAGCATGTATTTATTGGTGACACCACGTGTGGGACATTAGTTCCCCCAAACAGGGCATGTGCAGCGCCCTGCACTGGAAGTGCAGTCTTAATCAGTGGACCACCAGGGAAACCCCTCTCAGGAGAGAATTCCTGCAGTGGAAATGGAAAGGAAGTCAGGTGGCAACAAGTTGATGGGATTCCCCAGGGAAGAATACTGGAGTAGGTTGAATACAGCAGGGAGAAAAGGGAGACAGCTTTCAAAGGGCTCTTGGAGACCAAAAGCTTTCCACTTTGCTTATTTCTTTTCTAAAGTTTTTCTTTTGTTTGAAGACGATTTTTAGACAGTTTTATGTTTACCACAGAATTGAGAGAGAGGTACAGAGATTTCTAATATATTCCCTGACTTTACATATGTATAGCTTTCTAATTATCAACATCATTCACGAGAATGATGCTTTTTTATAAAAACCAAGGATGAATCCAAATTGATGTATCATAATCACCCCAAGTACACAGTTTATCTAAAACTTCACTCTTGCTGTTATAGATTCTGTGGCTTTGGATAAATATAAATTGACCTGTGGACATTATATCATCATACAGGGTATTTTCACTGCCTGAAAGATCACCAAAAGAACAAATGACACAGAACAAAGGACACAGTAAGTGTTTTCACTTTGCCATCTACCCTTAATGACCAAACTCCATCAAAGACAATTTGCTCACATTTTGTTTTGTAACTTCCTACAACCGTCTCCCTGAGCTCTTATCCCGACTCCATTTTCTCCAGAGTTCCAAGAATCATTTCTTCCCTACACAACTAAGCCCAGGGGCCCATTATTGCAGTCGCTGTCACTCAGCTCTCTAGTCCTTGAGCCTCCTACTTTGCCCAACTCTGGCTCAGTCTGTTCTCACACATGTCAGAAGTCTGAAACGATGGTGTTTAACTTCAGCTGATGTTTCATTCCTGTTTGGCAAATCCTCCTACTGATTCCAGATCTGCTTATGACTCTTTGCCCAGTCTCCATGTTCTCCTCTCCTTTCAGCCTTCCTCCACCACTTCTGAGCTAATAACCTCACTTTCTGCCCTCCCAGAGGAAACAAGGCACCGCTCACAGACTGAAGCCAGAAAGTTGGGCATAGTCTTTGACTCTTTTCCTTTTTCAGCGTGATAGCCAATCAGTTACCTTTTTCAAATCAACTTGAAGACTTAGGGAGAGAGGAATTAAAAATACATGATAATCAAATATTTTTAAAACGTTTTGTACTGTAAAACAAAAGATACACAATAATTAAATACATGAAAACACTGATAGTTTTATAAATAAAATCATTTTAAACAGTAAATACATGATAAAAACTTCTGATACAAGACTACTTATTTAGTTCTATGATCAATTTTGAAAATATAACTACCTCTTTCTTTTAAAAAATATGTAGATAAATTTTACAAAATTATCAGAAGTTAAAAGTGCTATGTATGCTTCCATTTGTTCCTTTTTTAAAGCAATTGTAGCACGACATCTGATCTTAAAAAGATAAAATTAGGATATAAGGGTCCTCCTATGTTGCCTAAAAGACTTTAAAGACTTCCTAGGCCGTGGGAAAGGTGCGGCAACGGAGTTCAGTGTCAGAGAAGGCTGTCTGTCCCCCGCCCAGAGCTAATCCTGTCCTTGTTCTCAGCACCAGGAGAGTCTTCCTTCCTGACCCACATCTACTGAGGAGTCTTTCTATGTGCACATGTTCCTAATTTTCAGGATAAACGGTTTCTGAGAGAATGTTGAGTATTTAAATCCTATGCTGACACTGAACCTCTTCTAAAGATTGAGGCATTTTACATTTGAATTTTATACAAAAAGTCATACTCTAATTTCACATGAAAAGAAGACGCTTCCTTTGGTCGCTTGATTTCATATCACTTGTCGAGGTAGGATAATTTTCTTCTTTCTCTGAAAACTGTTCCTGACTATTCAAACGATGGTTGTACTGGAAAGGGTTCTAATGCCTTTTCTGCATTCTTCCAGTTATGAAAATTCTCTCTATACCACTCAACTGATAAGACAAAAGACAAAAATAAAGAACTACGTATCAGTTAACCAATATTTACTGAGTTCCTACTAAGTAAGAAAGTCTTGCCATCAACTAAGGTGTACAAAAGGATTGGCTGATGACGAGGACAATCTGATTTTGAGCCAGTGATGTTATTCAGGAGGTATGTCATCACATGAAAATTTAGATTTAAGAATCTTAAGTTTTTAAATCTGAGTCCCTTCACTGTTCACCTGAAACTATCACATTGTTTGTTAATTAACCACACCACAATACAAAATAATATGCTTAAATTTTTAAAAAACGAAAAAAATTTTTAAAGAATCAACAATTTTTTTCTTTTTAACATCTGCTATGATAGCATAAGTGTTAAAACATTCTTATTTAAGGCAATTCAGGGCAAAGGCAGGTAAGTCACTGATACTGGTTTTAAAGTCATAGACAAAAAGGGTAGTATTTTGTTCATGTAAATGTCATAATACTGCATGACAGGCACAGTGAGATGATGTGAACTTCCTTCTGTTAACATGTAAAATTATTTTATGCTACTAAAGTTTTTAATTGAAAAAATGATAAATTATCTTTGAATCTGCTTTTTAAAATTCAATATAAGTGTTTTGTATGCCCAGTTCTGAAGGTTTTCTGCACACTTGGGTATCTTTTCTCATGAGGATATTTCTAAACAGAACTTAACATATATACAAAGACTTTATATACACTTATGTTTCAGCTGCATATATTAAATTTGTTACCTATTTGTTAGTTGCATTATTAAAAGGCTCAAAGACTGGAACTGTCACTAGTTCACTAAATCTCAGACGCCTGATCATAAGTAGACCATTATTTTACACATGAGTAAGAAAGAAAAAAAGCTGAAGCAGTAATTATCAGACACAAGTCACTGTAAGACACATACCCCTGAAGGAGATGAAAAAAGTGAAAAAAATGTGCATTTGAGAATCAATGAAATAGGTTTCTGATAAATGCTAATAAGATACAGGAAACCTGATCAGAAGTTAAGTCTGTGAAGTTCAAGATACTTAATTACTAATGTTAGAAATACAGTAAATGTAAGAATTTGAAGAGTAATTCACCACAATGCTCTGCTGAATTTGCAGTGTCCTAAAAATAAAATCTTTCTGAATCTCCCCCTCCCACCAAGGGATCAATTCATAACATACTTGTTTTTTTTATTCCTTCTTTCCAAGGCACTTTAGGTCTCCATCCTAAGCCATGTATTTTTTCTGACTTCATTGGATATCTCATGTCATTGGTAGGTCTTAGAAAACAAAACAGATTTAAATGACATTGTGGGTATATATTTACAAATTTAAATACTGAGAGAAATAATGTGCCCATAATTCAAATTTTTTTCTCAAAAAAATTTCCCCGATAACTCCCTTACTATAGAAAATTTATAAAATAAAGTATGTGCTAAAAATCAGCTATAATCCAGATCCCTAGCCCTCTGTGGTTTATCCTTCACTCATTTCAACCAAAATCTAGGTATGAATGTGATGCCTCACACCTAAATGCCTGATGAATGAATAAACAAACACACATAAACTTGTTAGGACTCTTATGTTCCATGTCCTGGGTCTGGTAGTTTACATACCTTTTGAAAACCTATACTATCATATGTGAAAAAAAAACAGCTATTGTCATTGCGCTGTGAGAAAAGGGGATTCTGCAGGGGTGCTGCGTGACAGCCTGGAGGGGTGCAATGGGGGGGGATATACATATGACTAATCTGGGATCATACATATCTGTGAACTACAGAACTCTGTAAAAGTAAAAAGTAAAATAAAAATTTAAAAAAAAAAAAAGAGTAGGTCTGGGGGAAAAAAAAGAAATTAAATTTAAAATACTTTCATAAGCAAGATATTATTATCCCTATTTCACAATCAAAGAAATCTCAGACTTGGAAAGGGTCAATAAACTATCTTTAAGTCACACAGCTAGTAAGTAATAATGCTATACTTTATTCTTATGACATTTATAATTAGAAAAATACATTTTAGCAAAAAACTGAAAAGTGATTACCTTTTCTGGGTCCATACATTTTATAATCTTATAGGTACCTAAGATTTTACAACCTTTCTCCAATTTTTTAATCTGTTACTCACCGATCATCAACATAATCAACCCAGTATTCCATTTCAGACTCTGAATTGAAAGTAATGAGTAATTCACCACAATGCTCTGCTGAATTTGCAGTGTCCTAAAAATAAAATCTTTCTGAATCTCCCCCTCCCACCAAGGGATCAATTCATAACATACTTGTTTTTTTTATTCCTTCTTTCCAAGGCACTTTAGGTCTCCATCCTAAGCCATGTATTTTTTCTGACTTCATTGGATATCTCATGTCATTGGTAGGTCTTAGAAAACAAAACAGATTTAAATGACATTGTGGGTATATATTTACAAATTTAAATACTGAGAGAAATAATGTGCCCATAATTCAAATTTTTTTCTCAAAAAAATTTCCCCGATAACTCCCTTACTATAGAAAATTTATAAAATAAAGTATGTGCTAAAAATCAGCTATAATCCAGATCCCTAGCCCTCTGTGGTTTATCCTTCACTCATTTCAACCAAAATCTAGGTATGAATGTGATGCCTCACACCTAAATGCCTGATGAATGAATAAACAAACACACATAAACTTGTTAGGACTCTTATGTTCCATGTCCTGGGTCTGGTAGTTTACATACCTTTTGAAAACCTATACTATCATATGTGAAAAAAAAACAGCTATTGTCATTGCGCTGTGAGAAAAGGGGATTCTGCAGGGGTGCTGCGTGACAGCCTGGAGGGGTGCAATGGGGGGGGATATACATATGACTAATCTGGGATCATACATATCTGTGAACTACAGAACTCTGTAAAAGTAAAAAGTAAAATAAAAATTTAAAAAAAAAAAAAGAGTAGGTCTGGGGGAAAAAAAAGAAATTAAATTTAAAATACTTTCATAAGCAAGATATTATTATCCCTATTTCACAATCAAAGAAATCTCAGACTTGGAAAGGGTCAATAAACTATCTTTAAGTCACACAGCTAGTAAGTAATAATGCTATACTTTATTCTTATGACATTTATAATTAGAAAAATACATTTTAGCAAAAAACTGAAAAGTGATTACCTTTTCTGGGTCCATACATTTTATAATCTTATAGGTACCTAAGATTTTACAACCTTTCTCCAATTTTTTAATCTGTTACTCACCGATCATCAACATAATCAACCCAGTATTCCATTTCAGACTCTGAATTGGTCTCTTTGATCTGTCAAAATGGAGAAGACTTTTAAGTCAAATTATCAAATGAGATCAGAGAACAAAAACGGTATTCAACCAATTCAAACAACAAGAGAGAAAGCCTCCTCCAAGTAGGGAAGGCAGCTAAGATGAACAGCATTTTATTCACACTTTCTATAGTTTATAACTTAAATTCTATATGAAGCTCAGAAAGATTACACATTATATAAACTATAGGAGAAAAAATGAATATTTTGGCTTTGGGTTATTACTGAGTGTGATGTTGTGATTTAAAATAAGAAACATAAATTTGGTGTTCATCTCTGTTCTTGGCACAGGGTTCCTAAAACCCCTGGAATTTCTGAAGTGATGAGAGATACAGGTGTCATAACAAGTCCCTTTCAAGTACACCAGAATTTATGTTAATGAGTGATTTTTGGCAAGCCCCTACAGATGATGACTGGTTGCCAAGGGAACCAACCACGTGATTAGAGAGATGGCACTCAGCCTCTGTCTCCTCACCTCCAGGGAGGGGAAGGGGAGCAGAAGCTGAACTAGTCATCAGTGGCCATGATTGAATCTATCATGCCTACTTAATGCATGCTTGGTCGCTCAGTCACATCCCACCCTTTCTTTTTGTTGTTTTTTTTAATTATTTATTTATTTGGCTGCTCTGGGTCTTAGTTGTGGCATGTGGGATCTAGTGCCCTGACCAGGGCTCGAACCTAGACCCCACTGTATTGGGAACACAGAGTTTTAACCACTGGACTACCAGGAAGTCCCACATCCCACCCTTTTTGATCCCATGGACTATAGCCCTCCAGGTTAATCTGTCCATGGGGTTTTCAGGCAAGAATACTGCAGTGGGTTGCCATTGCCTTCTCCAGGGGATCTTCCTGACCCAGGGATTGAACTTGCATCTCCTGTGCCATCTGCATTGGCAGGCAGATGCTTTACCTGCTGAGCCATCAGGAAAGTCTTAATGAGGCCTCCATGGGGTTCACAGACTGCTAATCTTATAGGTACCTAAGATTTTACAACCTTTCTCCAATTTTTTAATCTGTTACTCACCGATCATCAACATAATCAACCCAGTATTCCATTTCAGACTCTGAATTGGTCTCTTTGATCTGTCAAAATGGAGAAGACTTTTAAGTCAAATTATCAAATGAGATCAGAGAACAAAAACGGTATTCAACCAATTCAAACAACAAGAGAAAGCCTCCTCCAAGTAGGGAAGGCAGCTAAGATGAACAGCATTTTATTCACACTTTCTATAGTTTATAACTTAAATTCTATATGAAGCTCAGAAAGATTACACATTATATAAACTATAGGAGAAAAAATGAATATTTTGGCTTTGGGTTATTACTGAGTGTGATGTTGTGATTTAAAATAAGAAACATAAATTTGGTGTTCATCTCTGTTCTTGGCACAGGGTTCCTAAAACCCCTGGAATTTCTGAAGTGATGAGAGATACAGGTGTCATAACAAGTCCCTTTCAAGTACACCAGAATTTATGTTAATGAGTGATTTTTGGCAAGCCCCTACAGATGATGACTGGTTGCCAAGGGAACCAACCACGTGATTAGAGAGATGGCACTCAGCCTCTGTCTCCTCACCTCCAGGGAGGGGAAGGGGAGCAGAAGCTGAACTAGTCATCAGTGGCCATGATTGAATCTATCATGCCTACTTAATGCATGCTTGGTCGCTCAGTCACATCCCACCCTTTCTTTTTGTTGTTTTTTTTAATTATTTATTTATTTGGCTGCTCTGGGTCTTAGTTGTGGCATGTGGGATCTAGTGCCCTGACCAGGGCTCGAACCTAGACCCCACTGTATTGGGAACACAGAGTTTTAACCACTGGACTACCAGGGAAGTCCCACATCCCACCCTTTTTGATCCCATGGACTATAGCCCTCCAGGTTAATCTGTCCATGGGGTTTTCAGGCAAGAATACTGCAGTGGGTTGCCATTGCCTTCTCCAGGGGATCTTCCTGACCCAGGGATTGAACTTGCATCTCCTGTGCCATCTGCATTGGCAGGCAGATGCTTTACCTGCTGAGCCATCAGGAAAGTCTTAATGAGGCCTCCATAAAGACCCAAGAGGAACGCTTCCAGGTGCTGGGAGGGTGGCACATCTGGAGAGGTCAGGAAGCCCCATCTTCTTTCCCTCCTACCTTGCCCTAAGCATCTCCTCCATCCTTTGTAATAAACTGGTAATCTAGTGGGCAAACTCTTTTCCTGAGTTCTGTGAGCCCCTCTAGCAGATTCCCTCAGACTTATACTTGGATGATCAGAAGCTCAGGTGACAGTCAGGTCTCGGGACTGACGTGTGAACTGAGGGCGGCCTTGTGGGGCTGAGTCCTTGACCTGTGAGATTCAACACCCTCTCCAGGTGGATAATGTCAAACTTGGTTAAATTGTAGGACAGCGAGCTGGTGTCTGAGAACTGCTGAGTGTAGAAAACCCACACGTTTGGGGTACAGAAGTGTTTTGTGAGTAGGGCAAAGGAAACCAAGCTTTCCATTTGCTCAGTTCCTCTTTCTACTGGATCCTGAGACTTGTAATTGATGCTCACTAAGACATACATATACTTGTAACTACTATTTATATATCTCTGTTCCTTGATTCTAGAAAACATGATTTAACATTCGATTTTCTGAAACTTAATATGTCTTATCATGGGTATGTACACTAAATGTAGTGGAATTTTTTTCTGGAGAAGTATGACTAAATGATAAAAATCATGACACATTTCAGTGTACTTGTATAATTATGACATTTCTTCTCTTACTTTTTCACTTTTCAAATGAGCAAACTGTTGGTTTTCGTGACAATTTTGAAAATATTACCCTTTAATAATATACATACCAGCTGTATCAGTTCTTTGGCAAGCTGGAGAACTGACATTTCGAAATTGGTTCCAATGTTATAAATTTCACCTGGCTTTCCCTTTTGGAGGACAGTGAGAAATGCTTCTACTACGTCAGTAGCATACAGGAAATTTCTTGTTTGAAGTCCTGATCCATGAATACAGCTGAAAAGATGAAATGAAAGCGAATCATCAAGTGTAAAAAGTAAGCTCTCCCAAACCTGGATAATGCAATAACTGGGTACAATTTCAGAGAAGTCAATTCCCATAAAGATCCTAGACATCTCTTACTGAAGATATACATTCTCATGACTTCTAAATTGTATCATCTCCAAACCCTCTAGGGGTACTCAGTAGGAAAGTGGCAAACACATAAGGGACCGTGCAGAAATAGTTATTCATCAATTCTACACTTTAAGTTCACCTTGGAGACTATCTGTAGTTCTAGGAATTAAATAAATCTTTTGAAATAGTAAAATTATACAAAGATGACAAATTTTAATGCTATAACTCAAAGTTTTAAGATAGATTATTTAAGAATTAAACTTATCTTAGAAATCAAATTATAAAGATGAATTACACATTATAATTATTTTAAAAAGTATTACACATTGCAGATGGCATTCTCTAATACTTTATGATTTTAAACACACACAGTAAATACCCTAATATACCAGAAAAACATGCATATTAAGGTAAAATCACATACCATTTCCTGTTGTGTTGTAGTAAAGATATAAATTTTGGAATAACCTAAAAGAATATTTAAATATCATTTCACACTTTGGAAATTCATTCATTAATATAAGCGTGAACTCACCATAAGATTAAAAGATTATTGTTAAGAAGCACACTTAAGGATAAATTCTAATTCTTATCACAAGATACCTATTATAATTTTGATAAGTAAAAGAACTCTAAACTTGTTTCCTATTTCATAAAACCAGTTATCTGCTAGATAAAAATGAAGATAAAATTATATAAATGGTGAAAAAATTCAGGGAAGTCTTCATGAAGCTTACTCTCACTGTAAGTTCACTTTTGTGTTGGTTTTCTAACCAACAAGAATCATATAGCTTACTTTTTACTTTACATACAGCACCTACTCAATAAGTTCTTGTTAAATTAATAACAAGCAATTCCAGTGCCACTGGATTCCAAGAAAATGTATGTTAAACATGGTGAGACAAGAAATGATTAAAGTTATAATAAATGTGGTAAGAATATTCTAAAAACTAATTCAAATGTACATTTAGCATCAGCAGATCACAACCTGGCCCTTTCCCGTGGGCAGAGAGATCAATGCGAGAGCTCAGCTATGAAAAGACAGCCCTAGATTTCAGCAGTGAAACTTGTAGTTACTTAATGCTGGGCTTTATTGTATGGAATCCGCCATACACACATGTCCTATTTGCTAAACTACTTTCTGGAACACATTCAGACCTGCATAATACAGAGCAGTTGGGGAACACTTAGCCAGCGGACTCTAAGACAAATTCACGTAAAAGCTTCCCACGCCACTCTAACTAGTGTCCACGTTTCTGTCCAGCCTGACATATGGTCAATTGCAAACCAGCAAGGAGTCTTCACTGGCAAGACAGGAATGATGGGAGTCCTCTGCAGTGCTTTAGAATCCTGCAACATACCAGGCATCTCCACACATCATCTCATCCTTCAAAATCCTTCCTAAGTGTATCATTACCCACCAAGTTAAAGATGATGCCCAACTAAAAGGGCCCAACTAAACCCATGGTGAGTAATGACGTTGAGACTTATCTCAAGTTGTCAAACTCCAAATCTGATTAGATTTGCATGTGGCCTCAACAGCATTTATCATTTTGGTTAATGACACCATAAATAACTTCGGACCAATAAATGAAGTGTTGCTGGTATGTATTGGGGTTTAGTCAGTAAGTCGTGCCCAACTCTTTTGTGACCTCATGGACTAGAGTCTGCCAGGTTCTTCTGTCTATGGGATTCTTCAGGTTAAGAATACTGAAGTGGGTTGCCACTTCTTTCTCCAGGAGTTCTTTCTGATCCAGGGATTGAACCCATGTCTCCTGCATGGGTAGGCAGATTCTTCATCACTGAGCAAGCTGGGAAGCCCTACAATTATGGTTAATTATTTTGGACAAATAACTGACATGAGATTATATTAAATAATGATAAGTTACAATCACTAAAACACAACATGAATTCAAAAGTAAAATGTACCTTTTCTGGATACTGATGTGGTCCATAAACATTACTGCTTCGTGTGATGACAACTGGAAACTTAAAGAGTAGTTGACGTTAAGGTAATGGAAAGGTCCAATAATAATGATCATCTCAAGACAAGCAGTTTTAAAATATGAGCACTTTTGGCTAAGTAATTCCACAGACCTTTAGGACAGAAGTGAAGGGATTTTTTTTTTTCTGATATAAGGTTCCTAAAAAGACAGGAGAGGATGAGATTCAGAAAAAGAAAGAGGTTCCCAAAGGAAGAAGAGAAAGAGTCTCTTTACTGGGCCAAGGGAGGGGGTGGAGGCAGGTTTGTAGGTGTGATCTCAGGAAACTAAGGACGTTTCCATCTAATTATTTCAGAGACCACCTGAGATGTTAAACTTCAAGTTGGCTCTCTCTGTTGGTCCAACCCTTACCAATGAAAAGAGCTACAAGACCAACACTAAGGCTCCTTTCTGACCAAGTCCCTAATAACTGGAAGAAGGGTGGGAATTCAAATCCAGGGGTTCGAGCCAATGATGCATAGTGGGCAAGGCTCCCACAGGGACACTAATAAAGCCACTGGGCCAACCAACTCCCATTCACGAAGGGCTGAGAGGAGTAGCAACAGGCAAGGGAATCTGCCCTGCCTGTCTCCCTTCACTCAGAGGACTCTTGGGAATCAGGATTTTCCAACAGGGCTTTTCACTCTAACTGTAATGTTCTGCCTATCGGCAAAGTAGAAACAGTATGTACGTGACTGCTCCACTGCGGCCTGCAGGGTCTTGGTTCTCCAACCAGGGACTGAACCAGGGTTCGCAGCAGTGGAAGCGCCAGGTCCTAACCACTGGATGGTCAAGGAACTCCCCATAAATTGTTCCTTTAAGTGATGAACTGGGTAAGAGGAAAAGTCAGCTCTTTGTCCACACAGGGTAGGAAATTAGTTTGTTAAATTCCTTACATATAACTTTCCTGAATCTATGTCTTCTACTCAAAACATGAAATGCTGTTGATGTTAATTTGGAGTCTTAAGACTGATGTCCAAAGAAAAATGTTTCCAGAGTTTCTGAAGTCAGTTCTTACCTTGTATTGCTCCCAGTAAGACTGTACAAAACACTCAGCAGCTGCTTTAGATGATGCGTAAGGATTTGTAGGCTGTTTGGGTGATGATTCATCAAACTCCTAATTAAAAAAATATATATATATATTAAAATATAAGTATTATGTATATTTTCTAAGACCAGAAAACATAGTACAAACTTGAAATGTTATTCATTACATTTAAAAAAACATTCACTGAAACCCAACCATGTGCCTGACATTCGTCTAAGCACTTTACATGCAGTACTTTCTTCAGAGTTCACGACAACCCTGTAAGGCAGGCAGAGCAGCTAGTGCCGAGGCCCTGAGACACAATTGTGACCAGCGGAACTGGAGGAGGCTGGGGCGGGGGAGGACAACGTGAGGTGAGGCTGGAAAGCCAGAGGCCGGGGCGTGTGGAACTTGAAGGCCACTGCCAACACACTGACAGGTTTCTGATCAGAATAATATCAAGATCTGACATAGGTTTTAAGAAAGCATTCTGGCTACTCTGTCAGACGTGAGGGAGGGTGAAGCTTACCTGATGATAAAAAATTGCAAAGAAACTTGCAAAGAGTTGATTCTCAGAAGTGAGACTGTGCACTGAAGACAAGCAGTCAGGCCTGCTTTTTCTCACTATACGTCTTGTCAAACTACTTGCTTTTTTTTTTTCACTATGTATGTGTTCTGATAAATAAATATATTTTTAAAATAAAATGAGGTCACTGTAAACCCTGACTATGAAAAATACAGACTGAAGAACGGTGCCACCTTTTGTATAAAAGCATAATGTTTACAAATGGTGAACAAAAGAGAACAGATTCTAGATTCTGTAACAATTTCGCACACACTTCTTGATAGTGCAGTATGCTCTTCTGAGCAGAAGAGAAGGGAGACAGGCCTTACTCTGCAGCATAGCTTACCTACACGTTGGACCATGGGAATGACACTCATGATGTATAAGACTAGACGATCGGGTAAAAGCTCACTTTTACAATTACTGTCAGATTATATATAAATCTGTACCAGACTAGTTGTCGTCCCTGTGTGGGGTGATATTATCTGATTTAAACAAAAGACACAACGGAATAATTTTCTGGAGAGTTCTTCAAGTGTGCATAATTAGAGGATGAAAAAAAGTCCAGAGTATGTCCATCAGGCAGGTTTGTATGGTGGAACATACACCATAGGAGAAACAGATGTTTTCTAGGCTCACCTTATCAAGGCTGCCTCCATAGACCTCATCTGTGCTGACGTAAATAAATTTCTCCACTCTGGCTTCATGAGCAGCGCTTACCAATACGTGAGTGCCGTAAACATTAACATACGTAAACTCCAAGGCACAGACGAATGAACGATCTAAAGGAAGAAGAAAGAGCTAGAACAGTTCCTCTCAAGGGACAAAATCAAATATCAACCAGTAGACTGAGGCTTAAGGAGAGCTCTGCTCACTTTTCTTCATTCACCACAACTGCAACAGGGTTAAAAATAACATTAAGGTGCAATGCTATTTATGATTTCTGTAAGCCCAAATTATATATTATGTGCACATTCTTAGAACCTAGAAAACTATCAGTGCTATATTTGCAGGAAACACATTTTTTTTAATTTAAAAAAAAAAAGAAAAGAAATGATACAGCTAAAATTTTAAGTGTTCTTGAATTTTAAAAAATTTTGGAACAACTAAAAGGTAGGAGAGTCTGCTTTGCTGGTGTCAAGAATTATTAGAAAGCTACTGTAATTACAGTGTGGGATAGGAAACTGACTGAAAACAAGCAGTCAGGCCTGCTTTTCTCACTATCTTTTGTCCACCTTTTAGTTTTTCAAAATAAATATATTTAAAATAAAATGAGGTCACTGTAAACCCTGACTATGAAAATACAGACTGAAGAACGGTGCCACCTTTTGTATAAAAGCATAATGTTTACAAATGGTGAACAAAAGAGAACAGATTCTAGATTCTGTAACAATTTCGCACACACTTCTTGATAGTGCAGTATGCTCTTCTGAGCAGAAGAGAAGGGAGACAGGCCTTACTCTGCAGCATAGCTTACCTACACGTTGGACCATGGGAATGACACTCATGATGTATAAGACTAGACGATCGGGTAAAAGCTCACTTTTACAATTACTGTCAGATTATATATAAATCTGTACCAGACTAGTTGTCGTTCCCTGTGTGGGGTGATATTATCTGATTTAAACAAAAGACACAACGGAATAATTTTCTGGAGAGTTCTTCAAGTGTGCATAATTAGAGGATGAAAAAAAGTCCAGAGTATGTCCATCAGGCAGGTTTGTATGGTGGAACATACACCATAGGAGAAACAGATGTTTTCTAGGCTCACCTTATCAAGGCTGCCTCCATAGACCTCATCTGTGCTGACGTAAATAAATTTCTCCACTCTGGCTTCATGAGCAGCGCTTACCAATACGTGAGTGCCGTAAACATTAACATACGTAAACTCCAAGGCACAGACGAATGAACGATCTAAAGGAAGAAGAAAGAGCTAGAACAGTTCCTCTCAAGGGACAAAATCAAATATCAACCAGTAGACTGAGGCTTAAGGAGAGCTCTGCTCACTTTTCTTCATTCACCACAACTGCAACAGGGTTAAAAATAACATTAAGGTGCAATGCTATTTATGATTTCTGTAAGCCCAAATTATATATTATGTGCACATTCTTAGAACCTAGAAAACTATCAGTGCTATATTTGCAGGAAACACATTTTTTTTAATTTAAAAAAAGAAAGAAAAGAAATGATACAGCTAAAATTTTAAGTGTTCTTGAATTTTAAAAAATTTTGGAACAACTAAAAGGTAGGAGAGTCTGCTTTGCTGGTGTCAAGAATTATTAGAAAGCTACTGTAATTACAGTGTGGAAGGACATAGGGATAGACAAAGACCAATGGAACAGGAGCCCAGAAACAGAACCATGCGAATATGGGTACTTGATCTTCCACAAAGCGGTAATGGGGAAAGGTTGAGTCTTTTCAATAAACAGTGTTGGGTCAAACTAATATTGATATGGGGGGAAAAAAACCTGAATGTAGAAGGCAAAACAGTAACTTTTATGAAAAGGGCATAAGAGAATATCTCCATGACCTTGGAGGTAGGAAAAGAATTCCTACATAGAATGTTAAGAGCACTAACCCTAAAGGAACAAGGCTGACCAATTGGACTCCATTGAAACGAAGAACTCTAACTGGTCAAAAGACATCTTTTTTATGAAAGTGAAAAGGCAAATCACAGATTGAAAAAAGGTAGTGGCAAAAGGCTTGAATTCAGAGACTATAAAGAACCAATAGGAAGTTCCCTGGTGGTCCAGTGGTTGGCACTTGGTGCTTTCAGTGATGTGCCCTGGGGGTTCAATCCCTGGTTGGGGAACTAAGATCTCATAATCCATACGGAGAGGCCCCAAATAAATAAACAAACAAATGACTTACAAAAATCTGTAAGGATAAAACTGACCGTCCACTAAAAAATAGCAAAGAGACTTACACAGAAACTTTCTAAAGACATACATGAACAGGAAAGCAGGGAGGATAATCCAGTAAACAAATGCAAAGGCTTTTAACCTCAATAATAATCAGGGAAAAATATAATAAAATCACCAAAGATTGACAACAGGAAGTATTGGTAAGCATCTCACAAATTGCTGGAAGGAAAACTGCTCTGTCATTAATCAAGTAGAAGGATTTGCTCTACCAGATATGAAAGCACTAGATGAGTCAATATGCTGTGTAGGGCTTCCCCTGGTGGTCCAGTGGGTAAGGACACCACCTTGCAGTGTAAGGGGGGCCGGTTCGATCCCTGGCCTGGGAAGATCCCACGTGCCATGGGGCGGCTGGACTGATGTGTCCAATTACCGAGCTGGAGCTCTGGAACGCATGCGCCCAGAGCCAGTGCTCTGCAAGGAGAGAGGCCACTGCAACGAGAGGCCCACACATGCCAAAAAGAATAAAGATGGATAAAAATAAATAATAAATATAAAAACTGGCTATTAAAAAAACCCCAGTACAGATAACAATATAATATTCAATTGTGTATTGACCATCCACCTTAAGAAAAACAACGTAAAAATACAGCTGAAGGCCCATTTCCCCAGAAGGAATCACTATTCCGGATTTGGTTAAACTCAGTTTTAAGATAATGTTCAAGGTTATATTTTACCCTACACTAACACAAGTAACTTTTATGAAAAGGGCATAAGAGAATATCTCCATGACCTTGGAGGTAGGAAAAGAATTCCTACATAGAATGTTAAGAGCACTAACCCTAAAGGAACAAGGCTGACCAATTGGACTCCATTGAAACGAAGAACTCTAACTGGTCAAAAGACATCTTTTTTATGAAAGTGAAAAGGCAAATCACAGATTGAAAAAAGGTAGTGGCAAAAGGCTTGAATTCAGAGACTATAAAGGACCAATAGGAAGTTCCCTGGTGGTCCAGTGGTTGGCACTTGGTGCTTTCAGTGATGTGCCCTGGGGGTTCAATCCCTGGTTGGGGAACTAAGATCTCATAATCCATACGGAGAGGCCCCAAATAAATAAACAAACAAATGACTTACAAAAATCTGTAAGGATAAAACTGACCGTCCACTAAAAAATAGCAAAGAGACTTACACAGAAACTTTCTAAAGACATACATGAACAGGAAAGCAGGGAGGATAATCCAGTAAACAAATGCAAAGGCTTTTAACCTCAATAATAATCAGGGAAAAATATAATAAAATCACCAAAGATTGACAACAGGAAGTATTGGTAAGCATCTCACAAATTGCTGGAAGGAAAACTGCTCTGTCATTAATCAAGTAGAAGGATTTGCTCTACCAGATATGAAAGCACTAGATGAGTCAATATGCTGTGTAGGGCTTCCCCTGGTGGTCCAGTGGGTAAGGACACCACCTTGCAGTGTAAGGGGGGCCGGTTC
This sequence comes from Tragulus kanchil, assembly GCA_022376925.1. Lineage (NCBI taxonomy): Eukaryota > Metazoa > Chordata > Mammalia > Artiodactyla > Tragulidae > Tragulus > Tragulus kanchil. The sequence continues at coordinate 17,377,829 of JAIOJX010000003.1, read as the reverse complement.
GATCCCTGGCCTGGGAAGATCCCACGTGCCATGGGGCGGCTGGACTGATGTGTCCAATTACCGAGCTGGAGCTCTGGAACGCATGCGCCCAGAGCCAGTGCTCTGCAAGGAGAGAGGCCACTGCAACGAGAGGCCCACACATGCCAAAAAGAATAAAGATGGATAAAAATAAATAATAAATATAAAAACTGGCTATTAAAAAAACCCCAGTACAGATAACAATATAATATTCAATTGTGTATTGACCATCCACCTTAAGAAAAACAACGTAAAAATACAGCTGAAGGCCCATTTCCCCAGAAGGAATCACTATTCCGGATTTGGTTAAACTCAGTTTTAAGATAATGTTCAAGGTTATATTTTACCCTACACTAACACAAGTAACTGCAAAGCACCAGACAACAGAGCGATCATGGGCTTTTCTGGTAAAACATGGTTCTTTCACATACATTAAGTGCCTACTTGTTTGACCCCATTACTGGACATTGATTTTGGCTAGACACTGGGAAAAAAAATTTACCCATCATAACTGTAACATTAAACAATGCTTACCTACATGTGTTTGTGCAGCAAAATGTAGTACTATGTCAATTTTCTCTGTTTCGAAAAGTAGTTTCACGAAGTGAGAATCACATATGTCGCCCTATAGAAAAAAAGCAATCAGGACAAAAACTAAGTTTCACTGAGCACACTCAATCATAATAACTATTTTATTTCATGAACCAAAAAAACGATGAGAAAAAAATTAATCCCCACCCAGGTATAAAAAAAAGAGTATCTTAAAAATTCAATTGAGGGGTCAAGTACAGTAATGGGATATTTTTCCTGCATCTGAGGATACAAGATATTCAATTCAAAATATGTTTTTGCAAATAAGTGTCTAAAACAGTAATTTTTTGAGCGTCATCAGCTACTATAGACTGTGCTAGCTTTTTCTTCTTCTTCTTCTTATCAACCTGAGGTAACTCTGTTAACAGGAAAAAATTTAAACATATTTTTAAAAGTTTGAGATAACCATTACTGAAATAACATTAAGTAGAACAACTGAAATTATGGATTTCACTACAACTAAGTAAACTTATTTTTAATGTTACATGTACATTTAGTTCTTCTAAACATATGTGTTCTCAACAATTCTTCAGTGACTGAAGGAAATACTTTCATATAGAAGAAAAAAATCAGGAAATGTCTGCCTAGTATAGTCTTTAAGATCTTTTGTTAAAGAGTTTGTAGAATTACTTAAAAAAACATAAATCACACCATAGTTCCATTTGACATTAAATTTTCCCTTTCTGAATTAGTGACTTGGTTTATACTTTGGATTCTTTGAAGAACGGTTAATAAGAATTAGCCTTCCAGGGCCAGTTAGTCAACTTCGTGGGGGAAAAAACTACAATGGGCTGAAACTACGGTTCTGACCCCAACTGGCCTGAGTAATACGCTACTTCATTGCCAATCTCTTTTAAATCCTAGCAAGGCCTTATTAAGAAGGCTACTGAATAAGCATGCTTTTCAAGCCCATATGACACAAGCTTATAAAGTGGAACGCTATAATGTCTGAATGACTAAAGAGGCACAGTATAAAATAATTATGTAATGATAAGAATATTTTCATACCTGTATAAATTTGTAATTGTGTTTATTAGAAATGGTTTCAAGATTCTTCAAGCTTGCGCAGTAATCCAACTTGAAATAAGGCGGAAAAACCACAAAAGTGATAATAAATAGCTTTTCCTATAAAATATCAATTTATTTTAAATACTAAAGATTTTCTAATCATAACATTGTTGGTAAATCAGTGTATACAGACTGGGGAAAAATTACTGTCCATGATATTATGGCAGGCAAAGATTATTAAGACTTAAAGATTATCTTTTGTCTATGTACTTTTTACTATTATGCTTTATGAAATTATGGTAAATAATTGCATCTCCTGTTTAAGTCAACAATGCAATGATTACCAGTCATGGCTTTTAGAATCTCCAGGGAGTGTTCAATTATTACAGAAAAATTCTCAACACTGAATTGATTTAACTGCACTTTAGTTTTTAAAATAAATATACAATTTTCAGGAGATAGAAGTTACAAAACCATATAATAAAATAAAATAAAATAATCAGAGTATCTCAATGCCACAAAAGGCTAACAATCACAAAAGCACACTAAATATTACACTAGCTAATGAGCTTAGAGTGAAGATTTTTCTTATAGTAAAAATACTGTACTGGATGGAAACCTTCACATTACGGGCTATCATAACAAACTTAAAACTTTCAAGACTTTATGTAAGATTAAAAACCTTTATGAACACATGACAAGGTGGGCTGGGCTCCTCAGTTCCTAAAAATGACTAAATAAAAAACTAAAGCATTAGTATGACAGCCTGCTAATACTTGTCAGAAATATAAATAACTTTCAGCACACAGAGCTCATTTTTTTTACAAGCAGCTCATCTTTATAAAACTTACCTTGTCTAGATTTATGATCATATAGTTTGGATAATCTTCTACTAAAGAGATGATCACATGTGATGCTCTATAGAAAAAAATCATCTTGTTAGTAGAAATTTAACCTTTTCCTTAAATTCGCAAATGCTACCCTAAGCTATTGAGTATTAGGAAACTATTTAAAGATGCCATCAAATTATTGCAAAGTAACAGAAATAATAATATAACTACACTGAATATACACATCCACATTTTTCATTACCCTTCTCAATAGTATCAATATACAATGTCTTACATTCCCTTTACACTATGGTGAACAGAGCATTTACTGGTCCTGGGTATAAGAAAATAATTAGCCAAAAGACGTTGTCCATGCATGTTCTGAGTATGGGAATAAAGCCGCATCAAAAACACAACAGGTGATGTTCAGTCCAGATGGGCTCAAACTATCATGTGCCTTTGCAGAGACTGCAGGCTTCACTATGTAAACATTAAGCTGTATGAGCCTAGGAACTGGGCCCTCTCGCTGCAGAGCACCGGCTCTGGGCGCATGCGCTCCAGAGCTCTGGCTTGGTAGTTGGACACATCAGTCCAGCCACTCTGAGGCACGTGGGAACTTCCCCGGCCAGGGATCGAACCGGCGCCCCTTACACTGCAAGGCGGTGTCCTCATCCACTGGACCGAAACCCTACTTCTTAATGTAAGAATTTGGTGGGATAAAGTAATATCCTGGGGTCGGGGGTAGGTCCTAGGGTAAACCTTGGTTTCCAAGGCTGCGATGGGAACTGCTGAGACCATCCTGAGTGAACGTCCACAGTGGCAACATGGGTGTCAGAGGCCCTGAAGTGGAGCCACAGGGATCCCTGAGTGAGATGATCCACCAGATTCGATCATACCCGCCAAGATGTTGGGCTCCTAGGAACAAACTAGGAATTCAGAGTTTGTACTTGATAGCCCTTTCACAGAATTTTCCAGATACCCCTTTCCCAGACCAGCAGTTTACCACTCCTCTGTGCCCATGCTTCCTCTCATTAAAGGAAACTTGCTGGGTACCCTCCTCCAAGTCACTGTCAGATCAGAAGAGGTGATCTAAGATGCTGGGGGGTGGGGAGCGCGGGGCAGGAGCATTCCTCCAGGTGTCGTGGGGACCACAGTTCCTGCCCTCACCCAGCTGATGTCCTAGGGTACGGATGCAGGCACTAAGCAAGTACACACAAACGCAACGTTATTTCAGGTAGTGGTAAGTGTGTTAGTTGGGAGAGGGGCCACTTAGATAGGGTGGTCAGGTAAGGAGGCAATATCGGAGTAAACATCTCAACTGAAAGATGCAAGCAGCCTAAGCAAAGGGGAAGCAAGCACCACCAAGGCCTCAACATAGGAGGAGCTGGCTTCCTGTGTGCCTGTGGGTCAGGGCGGCAAGCACAGAAAAGTAAGAGGTAGAAAGATGAGGGTCAAGCCTGGGCACCTGAGAGTCTTCTAAATGTGGTAAAGACTTTGGAGATTATTCCAAGTCCGAAAGGAACCTTTGGAGCGAAAGGACGCACCAGTTGACCTAACAAACACTGACTTTATGCGTGAGAACAGGCTCTCATGAAACAAGGGTTAAAGTGGAATGAGTAATCAGGGGCTTACAGGAGTACTCTAGGCAAAAGGCGACAGTCACAGGGTTTAGGGAAGAACCAGGAGGAGGTGAGAAGTAGTGAGAGAGTACTTGCTGATTAAACGTCGGTGTGGGAAGGAGAGAGGTCTCAAACGACCAGTATAGATCAAAACACCCGCAGAGGATTTTTAAGTCCGCTGAAAAACGAACCCCTACCATAAGAACTTTAGAAAACCCTAAAGTAATATCCTGGGGTCGGGGTAGGTCCTAGGGTAAACCTTGGTTTCCAAGGCTGCGATGGGAACTGCTGAGACCATCCTGAGTGAACGTCCACAGTGGCAACATGGGTGTCAGAGGACCTGAAGTGGAGCCACAGGGATCCCTGAGTGAGATAAATCCACAGGGATCCCTGGGGAATTCCCCGTTTCATAACCCGCCAAGATGTTGGGCTCCTAGGAACAAACTAGGAATTCAGAGTTTGTACTTGATAGCCCTTTCACAGAATTTTCCAGATACCCCTTTCCCAGACCAGCAGTTTACCACTCCTCTGTGCCCATGCTTCCTCTCATTAAAGGAAACTTGCTGGGTACCCTCCTCCAAGTCACTGTCAGATCAGAAGAGGTGATCTAAGATGCTGGGGGGTGGGGAGCGCGGGGCAGGAGCATTCCTCCAGGTGTCGTGGGGACCACAGTTCCTGCCCTCACCCAGCTGATGTCCTAGGGTACGGATGCAGGCACTAAGCAAGTACACACAAACGCAACGTTATTTCAGGTAGTGGTAAGTGTGTTAGTTGGGAGAGGGGCCACTTAGATAGGGTGGTCAGGTAAGGAGGCAATATCGGAGTAAACATCTCAACTGAAAGATGCAAGCAGCCTAAGCAAAGGGGAAGCAAGCACCACCAAGGCCTCAACATAGGAGGAGCTGGCTTCCTGTGTGCCTGTGGGTCAGGGCGGCAAGCACAGAAAAGTAAGAGGTAGAAAGATGAGGGTCAAGCCTGGGCACCTGAGAGTCTTCTAAATGTGGTAAAGACTTTGGAGATTATTCCAAGTCCGAAAGGAACCTTTGGAGCGAAAGGACGCACCAGTTGACCTAACAAACACTGACTTTATGCGTGAGAACAGGCTCTCATGAAACAAGGGTTAAAGTGGAATGAGTAATCAGGGGCTTACAGGAGTACTCTAGGCAAAAGGCGACAGTCACAGGGTTTAGGGAAGAACCAGGAGGAGGTGAGAAGTAGTGAGAGAGTACTTGCTGATTAAACGTCGGTGTGGGAAGGAGAGAGGTCTCAAACGACCAGTATAGATCAAAACACCCGCAGAGGATTTTTAAGTCCGCTGAAAAAACGAACCCCCTACCATAAGCCAGAAACCGTTTCATGAAGCCTACAACGTACAAGGTCTGCGCTTCGAGGGGTGGTGGTCGGCAGGGGCTGGGCCGGGGTTGGAGCAGTTGCTGAGAAGCAAGGTGGGCGCTCTTAGTAGAGGGACAGGTACAAAGACGGACAGTCCCACGGCGCTTTTGCTTTGCTTGGGAGACGCTTAAAGGAAGTCGTATTTCAAAGAAGCCACGTCTTCGCAGGCCGGGAAAAGGGAAGAAGGCGGGATGGTCTAGGTGGTGCATTTAGACCCTCCCCATGTCAATCAGATCCCCAAAGCTGATCCCAAGCTGGCAAGGGCGAGCAGAGGCGCAGGGAAAGAATGGGGTTTGTGGGGAGCCACTACTCGGCCAGCGGCGCCGTTACCTACATGAAACCAGCACCCCCGGTCACTAGCACCCGCTTCGCAAAGCTGTCGGGAGGACCCACGGGCTCGGCGCGACCCGCGCCCGACATCTCCCAGCTCGGCCGTGCTTGGCACCGTAAAGCGCCAGATCTGTAGCTCGTAGGCAAGTTCCACCGCGACTTTTTGCGACGCGTCTGGCTCCCCCCGGCACGTTAAAGTGGCAGACGGCGGCCGCTTCCGGAGCCAGGGCCGACTTGTCCCCGCCCCCGGGGCTGGGCGGGGCCCTCCTGTGTGCACGCCCACGAAAGGGTGCACGCCCACGAAGCGGAGCAACCCTTAGACAGAGGAGGCGGGCAGTAGGGTCGCACAGCGTTAGGCACCGTTAGGCACGACTGAGCGACTTAGCACGCACGCGAGAAGCATGGGAATACCCAGTGTATGTGGAAGTGGTTTTTCTTACAGCCGTTTGGGAGCACCAAGTAGGAACATATATGAAAAGTTCAAATGTACATACCACTCTATGATCCCCAGATTTCATGATGCGTAATATAGATATTGCAGAAAAACATAAGTATGCTTTTATACGGCTTACAATAGTGAAAAGCTGAATGTCATATAAATGTCCATTAGTACTTAATTTAATGCAATAGGCTGATAATGGCCTTTAAAAAGAATGCACCAACATGCAATGAAAGCCAAAATATATTACTTATGGTTTTATCTGACCAAACTTCCCTACCCTTTATCATTTCTCCAAGTTACCCACCTAAGCAAGCCCTAGAAAGTGCATCTGATTTACCAAAGGCTACCTTAATCCTCTTCCTGGGATTTGAAATTGGGCTAAGGTTTTAGCTTCGTTTGCTCTTCTTGAACTCGGAGGACCAACAAAAATTTTCGACGTGTTAGCTATACTCATTTAAGTGAAATGAGGAAGCAAGAAGCCTGTGTTCAATGAGACAGAAACACAAGGTGATTATGAAGAGAAGAAAGAGAAGAAATCTTCACAGTATTCAAGATCCATATTCAAATTTTTCCCAAGACCAGTTTTATTACTGTCCTTGGTTTGGAAACACAATCCATTTGTAAATTTAGCCAGGAAGAATTTGGGGACCTCGGCCAGTGCGCCGTTACCTACATGAAACCAGCACCCCCGGTCACTAGCACCCGCTTCGCAAAGCTGTCGGGAGGACCCACGGGCTCGGCGCGACCCGCGCCCGACATCTCCCAGCTCGGCCGTGCTTGGCACCGTAAAGCGCCAGATCTGTAGCTCGTAGGCAAGTTCCACCGCGACTTTTTGCGACGCGTCTGGCTCCCCCCGGCACGTTAAAGTGGCAGACGGCGGCCGCTTCCGGAGCCAGGGCCGACTTGTCCCCGCCCCCGGGGCTGGGCGGGGCCCTCCTGTGTGCACGCCCACGAAAGGGTGCACGCCCACGAAGCGGAGCAACCCTTAGACAGAGGAGGCGGGCAGTAGGGTCGCACAGCGTTAGGCACCGTTAGGCACGACTGAGCGACTTAGCACGCACGCGAGAAGCATGGGAATACCCAGTGTATGTGGAAGTGGTTTTTCTTACAGCCGTTTGGGAGCACCAAGTAGGAACATATATGAAAAGTTCAAATGTACATACCACTCTATGATCCCCAGATTTCATGATGCGTAATATAGATATTGCAGAAAAACATAAGTATGCTTTTATACGGCTTACAATAGTGAAAAGCTGAATGTCATATAAATGTCCATTAGTACTTAATTTAATGCAATAGGCTGATAATGGCCTTTAAAAAGAATGCACCAACATGCAATGAAAGCCAAAATATATTACTTATGGTTTTATCTGACCAAACTTCCCTACCCTTTATCATTTCTCCAAGTTACCCACCTAAGCAAGCCCTAGAAAGTGCATCTGATTTACCAAAGGCTACCTTAATCCTCTTCCTGGGATTTGAAATTGGGCTAAGGTTTTAGCTTCGTTTGCTCTTCTTGAACTCGGAGGACCAACAAAAATTTTCGACGTGTTAGCTATACTCATTTAAGTGAAATGAGGAAGCAAGAAGCCTGTGTTCAATGAGACAGAAACACAAGGTGATTATGAAGAGAAGAAAGAGAAGAAATCTTCACAGTATTCAAGATCCATATTCAAATTTTTTTCCCAAGACCAGTTTTATTACTGTCCTTGGTTTGGAAACACAATCCATTTGTAAATTTATGTCTTAAAGAATCCCCTATCAACTAAACAAGGAGTTACATTTGCTATTAGTATGAGCAAGGGAAAAAGGAAATAAGGACTTCCATTTTTATTTCTTTATTTTTTGACTGAATATTTTCTAAGCTTCATGAATTACTTTTGCAATTAAAAATAATGTTAATTTTTTATAACCTCGTTAAGATTAATATCTCCCATTTATTCTTAGTCTGCTAGGGTTATAGAAAATACTGGGTGTATGATATTAAGAGTTCCCTCAAGATTTCTTTTTCTAAAATATGAGGTTTATTGTGAAAAGTTGCTGGTGTGTAATAAAATCTTGTCCAATGAAAATAATTTATATACATTTATTGATGAAAAGATTTTGTGCTTTTACTCTCATCAAGACAGTCTCTGGAGCTTACAATATACTAAAGTATTCAGATAAATCAGTAGATATTTATTTACAATATAGTGGGGTAAATGTCCAGGTAGGGTAATAAAGAGACTCTGGTTCTTAGGGTCTCTCACACAGATCTGAGGGCTTGAGAATGGCTTCTTAATGTGTCCTGGGAAAGTAGAGTAGGAAAACGAGATGAAGTGGGGATTAAATGGTAGAATATGTGAAGTATTGCAGCTAGAGGGACCTGCAGGTGTCTGTAGGCCCAGAAGGGAGCACTTGGGGAGTGTGGTTGGCAAACAGACACTGGTTCGGTAAGGACAGACATCAAATATTGAGAGATGGGAATCTGAGACTTGAAAGTCATATTCTAAAGAGTCTGGGTTGTGGCCTAAGGGCAGAGAGCCTCTGATGGCAAGTTGGAAGAAGGGCTCTAGGGTAGAGGCGGGTAACCAAATGAGCAGCTTACCTTAATCCTCTTCCTGGGATTTGAAATTGGGCTAAGGTTTTAGCTTCGTTTGCTCTTCTTGAACTCGGAGGACCAAAAAAAATTTTCGACGTGTTAGCTATACTCATTTAAGTGAAATGAGGAAGCAAGAAGCCTGTGTTCAATGAGACAGAAACACAAGGTGATTATGAAGAGAAGAAAGAGAAGAAATCTTCACAGTATTCAAGATCCATATTCAAATTTTTTTCCCAAGACCAGTTTTATTACTGTCCTTGGTTTGGAAACACAATCCATTTGTAAATTTATGTCTTAAAGAATCCCCTATCAACTAAACAAGGAGTTACATTTGCTATTAGTATGAGCAAGGGAAAAAGGAAATAAGGACTTCCATTTTTATTTCTTTATTTTTTGACTGAATATTTTCTAAGCTTCATGAATTACTTTTGCAATTAAAAATAATGTTAATTTTTTATAACCTCGTTAAGATTAATATCTCCCATTTATTCTTAGTCTGCTAGGGTTATAGAAAATACTGGGTGTATGATATTAAGAGTTCCCTCAAGATTTCTTTTTCTAAAATATGAGGTTTATTGTGAAAAGTTGCTGGTGTGTAATAAAATCTTGTCCAATGAAAATAATTTATATACATTTATTGATGAAAAGATTTTGTGCTTTTACTCTCATCAAGACAGTCTCTGGAGCTTACAATATACTAAAGTATTCAGATAAATCAGTAGATATTTATTTACAATATAGTGGGGTAAATGTCCAGGTAGGGTAATAAAGAGACTCTGGTTCTTAGGGTCTCTCACACAGATCTGAGGGCTTGAGAATGGCTTCTTAATGTGTCCTGGGAAAGTAGAGTAGGAAAACGAGATGAAGTGGGGATTAAATGGTAGAATATGTGAAGTATTGCAGCTAGAGGGACCTGCAGGTGTCTGTAGGCCCAGAAGGGAGCACTTGGGGAGTGTGGTTGGCAAACAGACACTGGTTCGGTAAGGACAGACATCAAATATTGAGAGATGGGAATCTGAGACTTGAAAGTCATATTCTAAAGAGTCTGGGTTGTGGCCTAAGGGCAGAGAGCCTCTGATGGCAAGTGATGCGGTCATACAGTGTTTCCCAAAGCCTTCTGCGACTCTAGGGTAGAGGCGGGTAACCAAATGATGGCACGATGGTGGCCTGGGTAGGGCAGTGGTTGGTACTTCCCAACCTGATCGTCCAGAAGAGGCGCTAATAAACTTCTGTTTCACTGAATTGATTGGAAGCACGAGCAGCAGAGGGATCGAAGAGGCGGGAGTCGCTACAGTTCTCAGCTCTGTCCTGCTGGGGGTTGGCGTAACTCAAGAAGGGAGGAAACCGAGAAGGGAAAACGCGGTTGGAGGTGCCGAAAGGCCAGGCATGAAACTATGGACGGTCTCGTGCCTTTGAGACATTCAGCTGGGAACGCCCAGTAGGTTGTTACATAGGCACAAAGGACTTTCTTTGCTGGAGTATTCCTTACTCACCAGAAACGGTGCTGTTGCGTGTTTCTTAGTTATTTTCGACTCCCATACATCACTGCAAAACCTTTCCGGCCGGTGCCACGCGCCGGCGCCTGCGCAGTGGCACCCCGCTCGCGGCGGCGAGGAGCGCGTTAATTTTTCCGTAGCCCAAAGCCACACCCTCCAGAGTCTCCATTAAAAAAGGCGGGAACTAGCCAACAGGCAGGGGAGGGGTGGAACTCGAATATCCGCAGTCCCGCCCATTTCAGCCTCTGATTGGGTGATATCCTTGGCCCGCAGCAGAGGGTTCCCCCCCATTGGCTGTTATTCTCCTGGGGGCGGGCCCTCGAGGCCGGTCCTGCTCCCGTCTCCCCCGCATCTCTAGCTGTCGACGTGGGGCCGCAGCCGCGGGAGGTTAGAGGTTGGGGTGCGGGTGCTGGGCGGGAGGCGGGGATGAGGGGGCTGCGGCTGCTGGCTGTGGCCCTCGCCTGCTGCTGGTGGCCCCCGGGCAGTCAGGGTAAGACGCTGCGGGGCAGCTTCAGCAGCGCCGCGGCCCGGGACGCTCAGGGCCAGAGCATCGGCCACTTCGAGTTCCACGGTAGGTTCGGGAGCGGGGAGAGGGTTGAAGGCGCGGGCCCCTTCCTCCCCGCCTCGCTGGGGGAACCTGGAGCTGGCGCGCCAAGGCTGCGGACTGCACCCTGCTTTACCTGCGCTTCCCCCGCCGCCGGCTTCCTTCCCCGCTGCAGCTTCCCGGAATCGTGGGATGCGCGTGTGGCCAGCCCCTCTGCTGCTGCTGCTGCTCTCCAAGATCCTCGGCAGCTCCCTCCGCCGATTAGTGGCTGTGTCCTGCACCGAAATGACCGCGTCCCCCCGCCCTCTCGGGTTAACGACTGTGCTCTTGCCTCGCCTGCAAGTTTCGAGATCTTTCGCTCAAAGATGCATGGTGTGTACACTCCGGTCGGCCTGATTGTGTACACTAAGACACCGTAATTACATGTGAATGGAAGTTCCGGAAGTTAGATTTCCTGGGTTTTGTCCTTTTCGTTTTAAGATCCATTTGCTAAAACCTGCTTGCAGCACGGAGGTGTCGAACCCCACCCCACCACCCCACCACACCTGATAGTCTAGTCACAATTTTCGAAACAGTTTGGTTACTTCCCTAGCTATGCTGTGGACCACGAGGCCTAGAATGAACGTGACAGAAATGCATACAAGTGTCCTGGAAGCTTCATAATTTGTATCCTGTGTGACCCTTCTGAAATGAGATTGCATTTGGTTCGTCCCTTCTGGTCTCCCTCAAAAAATCCATGCTTCTTCAAAGAATGGATCTGCTTTTATTCTAAATGTTGCTTTCTTTGCACCCTCAGAGTGTTTTTCTTAATACATATAGTCCTGGTACTCTTAATTTGACTACTACGATATTTTAACTGATTATTTGATGAAGTTAGGATCCTTATTATTACTATTTCTTTTGGCTCTGTGCGGCATGCATGAGTGATAGTAAGGTCACTATGATGGGTGCGGGTGCTGGGCGGGAGGCGGGGATGAGGGGGCTGCGGCTGCTGGCTGTGGCCCTCGCCTGCTGCTGGTGGCCCCCGGGCAGTCAGGGTAAGACGCTGCGGGGCAGCTTCAGCAGCGCCGCGGCCCGGGACGCTCAGGGCCAGAGCATCGGCCACTTCGAGTTCCACGGTAGGTTCGGGAGCGGGGAGAGGGTTGAAGGCGCGGGCCCTTCCTCCCGCCTCGCTGGGTGAACCTGGAGCTGGCGCGCCAAGGCTGCGGACTGCACCCTGCTTTACCTGCGCTTCCCCGCCGCCGGTTTCCCTTTCCCCCGCTGCCGCTTCCCGGAATCGTGGGATGCGCGTGTGGCCAGCCCCTCTGCTGCTGCTGCTGCTCTCCAAGATCCTCGGCAGCTCCCTCCGCCGATTAGTGGCTGTGTCCTGCACCGAAATGACCGCGTCCCCCCGCCCTCTCGGGTTAACGACTGTGCTCTTGCCTCGCCTGCAAGTTTCGAGATCTTTCGCTCAAAGATGCATGGTGTGTACACTCCGGTCGGCCTGATTGTGTACACTAAGACACCGTAATTACATGTGAATGGAAGTTCCGGAAGTTAGATTTCCTGGGTTTTGTCCTTTTCGTTTTAAGATCCATTTGCTAAAACCTGCTTGCAGCACGGAGGTGTCGAACCCCACCCCACCACCCCACCACACCTGATAGTCTAGTCACAATTTTCGAAACAGTTTGGTTACTTCCCTAGCTATGCTGTGGACCACGAGGCCTAGAATGAACGTGACAGAAATGCATACAAGTGTCCTGGAAGCTTCATAATTTGTATCCTGTGTGACCCTTCTGAAATGAGATTGCATTTGGTTCGTCCCTTCTGGTCTCCCTCAAAAAATCCATGCTTCTTCAAAGAATGGATCTGCTTTTATTCTAAATGTTGCTTTCTTTGCACCCTCAGAGTGTTTTTCTTAATACATATAGTCCTGGTACTCTTAATTTGACTACTACGATATTTTAACTGATTATTTGATGAAGTTAGGATCCTTATTATTACTATTTCTTTTGGCTCTGTGCGGCATGCATGAGTGATAGTAAGGTCACTATGATAAATGGCACAATCTGGCCAGTGCTGGAAGATCTGGCATGTATGGAAGTTGTGACATCACTTATTATTCATGACTCACAAGTAGGCTTAGGCAACCCAGATGTTTCATATTTCTCAGGAAAGATTGAGGAATACAGTGTTCCAAGTTTATTAACATACACACTTTCACTTTTTGTGTATTTTTACTACTACCAGTTTTGAGTGAATTCTAATTCAAAAAAGTAATAGTACTGTACTTTCATAAGTACTGAAATAGGAATTGTAATCCAGAACTTGATTCAAAGTGTTAATAGGGCCAGAGAATCACTTGTAAGGCTGTTGATAGTATTTAATGTAATTAGTTTATGTCGGAGACTTAGATGATTTTCTATACATACTGTACATTTAAATTTGTTTAAAATGTTCAAAGTGATAATAGTATAAAACAGCAATGATAGGAGAATTAAAAAATCTTAAGATGCCAAAATAGTCTCTTCTTTCAGTCTTTGTCACCAAGAGTCCCTTTCTCTACAGGAAACTACTTTTTTGCCATTTCTCTTCTAGGCCTTAAGTGTAGTTCCTGTGTGAGTTAGTCTCATTGTCTTACAACACGTATTGTTCTGAAAATTCCTGTGTAAAAGTCACAGATGTCAAGAGTACCCAAAATTCATTTATTTAAAATTTCTTGCTATTCAGTGTTTATTTTTCATATTAAAAGAATAATTATACACCAGCAGCCATGTTCTACTAAAAAGCCAAAGAAACTGGCAGGAAATTTCTTTGGGTAGTTTGTAAACAAGTGTTGCAGATTTGGAGTGGTTGTAAATTGAGGCAAAATTTTATCACAGTGAATGTCTGCATATGACAAATATTGCTGTTTATTCAGTGGAAAGCCATCAGTTACCAGCTGAGGTATAAGGAAACACTACACATTGTTTTGGATAATTAATGTGAATAATCACTTGACATATGTCTGAAAGGGATGGTCATTCCAATGTGACCTACCGCATTAAAATAAGATTTAAGAAAATTATGCTCTTTCAATTCGCATTTTGATAGAGTTATTCCAATTGACCATAATAAATGGCACAATCTGAGGTAGGATCCTTATTATTACTATTTCTTTTGGCTCTGTGCGGCATGCATGAGTGATAGTAAGGTCACTATGATAAATGGCACAATCTGGCCAGTGCTGGAAGATCTGGCATGTATGGAAGTTGTGACATCACTTATTATTCATGACTCACAAGTAGGCTTAGGCAACCCAGATGTTTCATATTTCTCAGGAAAGATTGAGGAATACAGTGTTCCAAGTTTATTAACATACACACTTTCACTTTTTGTGTATTTTTACTACTACCAGTTTTGAGTGAATTCTAATTCAAAAAAGTAATAGTACTGTACTTTCATAAGTACTGAAATAGGAATTGTAATCCAGAACTTGATTCAAAGTGTTAATAGGGCCAGAGAATCACTTGTAAGGCTGTTGATAGTATTTAATGTAATTAGTTTATGTCGGAGACTTAGATGATTTTCTATACATACTGTACATTTAAATTTGTTTAAAATGTTCAAAGTGATAATAGTATAAAACAGCAATGATAGGAGAATTAAAAAATCTTAAGATGCCAAAATAGTCTCTTCTTTCAGTCTTTGTCACCAAGAGTCCCTTTCTCTACAGGAAACTACTTTTTTGCCATTTCTCTTCTAGGCCTTAAGTGTAGTTCCTGTGTGAGTTAGTCTCATTGTCTTACAACACGTATTGTTCTGAAAATTCCTGTGTAAAAGTCACAGATGTCAAGAGTACCCAAAATTCATTTATTTAAAATTTCTTGCTATTCAGTGTTTATTTTTCATATTAAAAGAATAATTATACACCAGCAGCCATGTTCTACTAAAAAGCCAAAGAAACTGGCAGGAAATTTCTTTGGGTAGTTTGTAAACAAGTGTTGCAGATTTGGAGTGGTTGTAAATTGAGGCAAAATTTTATCACAGTGAATGTCTGCATATGACAAATATTGCTGTTTATTCAGTGGAAAGCCATCAGTTACCAGCTGAGGTATAAGGAAACACTACACATTGTTTTGGATAATTAATGTGAATAATCACTTGACATATGTCTGAAAGGGATGGTCATTCCAATGTGACCTACCGCATTAAAATAAGATTTAAGAAAAATTATGCTCTTTCAATTCGCATTTTGATAGAGTTATTAAGTGTCCTACCACTTCAGATCCATGCAAGACCAAACTAGTTGATCATTTTTGTTGTAATGTCCCAGGTGACCATGCTCTCCTGTGTGTTAGAATCAACAACATAGCAGTAGCTGTTGGAAAGGAAGCCAAGCTCTACCTGTTCCAAGCCCAGGAATGGCTAAAGCTGCAGGACAGTGGTCCTGATTATAGCTGCAGTGAACAATTATCCAAAGCTCAGTTGACAAGTGAGTATATCCCCTTTTCTATGATCATTATATGGGTTTTTTTTCCTTCTGAATGTTGGGCGTATAGTATTTACGTTTCAAGATGTTTCATGACACAGCATGCGCCGTACTCTGTCTAGTACATTTTAAGCTAAAGTTGAAGGAAACTAATCTCTTCCTTGATCAAAGATAGAGTGCCGTTTTCCCCTCGTATTCAAAACAATTGAAAAATGTGCAGATGATTTATAAAGGTGTACTTTCCTTCATTCAGACTTCTTAGAGGCGACATAATCCCTACCAATATGGCAGATACATTTTGACCCAGTGGCAACATGGAATGAATCATTACATTGTTGAACGCTTTTTGTCTGATAGCACTGAGCTAAACACTAAGCATGTATTATCTCATTGAACTGTATCATTTTCCCCACGTAATGCTGTTTTGCATCATGTTATTGGAACACTTGAAAGTTAGTCATATGGTGCCACAGTGTGTCCTTTTGTCCCCACAGCGCATCATTTGTAAGCCTCTAGGTTTGCCTCTGGAGAGGCTCTGTTTTTGGTATTCTACTTGCCTGAATCCTTGAGCCCTTCCCTTCTCATCAACACTGCCCCATGCATTAGGGCATTTGCCATCCAAAGTCAGTGCAGATATTTTTAATGCAGAAATAAAGAGCCTATGCCATGCTACCCATCTCACCCCTTGGAAGTTAACTGGTTGTTAATTAGGAATGTGAAATACCCGTGAGAAAAACTAGGCATTATCCCTCTCCCCGTTAACTCTGTCGTTCCCTAAAGGGAAATGGTCATTCCAATGTGACCTACCGCATTAAAATAAGATTTAAGAAAAATTATGCTCTTTCAATTCGCATTTGGATAGAGTTATTAAGTGTCCTACCACTTCAGATCCATGCAAGACCAAACTAGTTGATCATTTTTGTTGTAATGTCCCAGGTGACCATGCTCTCCTGTGTGTTAGAATCAACAACATAGCAGTAGCTGTTGGAAAGGAAGCCAAGCTCTACCTGTTCCAAGCCCAGGAATGGCTAAAGCTGCAGGACAGTGGTCCTGATTATAGCTGCAGTGAACAATTATCCAAAGCTCAGTTGACAAGTGAGTATATCCCCTTTTCTATGATCATTATATGGGTTTTTTTTCCTTCTGAATGTTGGGCGTATAGTATTTACGTTTCAAGATGTTTCATGACACAGCATGCGCCGTACTCTGTCTAGTACATTTTAAGCTAAAGTTGAAGGAAACTAATCTCTTCCTTGATCAAAGATAGAGTGCCGTTTTCCCCTCGTATTCAAAACAATTGAAAAATGTGCAGATGATTTATAAAGGTGTACTTTCCTTCATTCAGACTTCTTAGAGGCGACATAATCCCTACCAATATGGCAGATACATTTTGACCCAGTGGCAACATGGAATGAATCATTACATTGTTGAACGCTTTTTGTCTGATAGCACTGAGCTAAACACTAAGCATGTATTATCTCATTGAACTGTATCATTTTCCCCACGTAATGCTGTTTTGCATCATGTTATTGGAACACTTGAAAGTTAGTCATATGGTGCCACAGTGTGTCCTTTTGTCCCCACAGCGCATCATTTGTAAGCCTCTAGGTTTGCCTCTGGAGAGGCTCTGTTTTTGGTATTCTACTTGCCTGAATCCTTGAGCCCTTCCCTTCTCATCAACACTGCCCCATGCATTAGGGCATTTGCCATCCAAAGTCAGTGCAGATATCTTTAATGCAGAAATAAAGAGCCTATGCCATGCTACCCATCTCACCCCTTGGAAGTTAACTGGTTGTTAATTAGGAATGTGAAATACCCGTGAGAAAAACTAGGAATTATCCCTCTCCCCGTTAACTCTGTACGTTCCCTACCATTTCTTCATATTAATGAGTCTCTGCAGTTCTTTTCATCTAGCCAGTCAAGTACTGCCATTTCTAAACATCCATTCTTTGTCTTAGCAGCTAGTCTGGGTCCCTCAGAGCCTGACTAGGGATGAGAGAAATAGGCCAAATCATTGCTGCCTATTGTGGGGATCTCTTGTCTAGGTTCCCGAGATGACATTGACAATCTGCTGAGAAAGAGACAGCGACTTATTTACCTCAAGCCTGAGCTACAGAACTTACCTGGAAAGTTTGAAGTGTTGGGTTGCCATTATCTTTCCCTTTCTGCACCAATTTGCTCAGCTCACTGTTCCACGCAAGTATAAAAAGTTCTGGCCTTCTGTCCCCAGTTCTTGTAATGTCCACCACCTTGCTTGGCCAGACCTTATCCTCTTCCAGTGTTCCCTGTTTCAGGAACTGGCACCACCATCCGTCTAGTGAATAAACTAGAGACCAAGGAGTCTTCCAACACGCCCCTCTTTCACCTCTCTATCTCCTTCCTGTCTGGGAAGTATCTCTCATGCTCATCTGCTTCATCTCTGCCCCCTCCATGTTCTCCCCGGCTGTTGTAGTCTCTTGCCTGTACTATTGGAATCGCTCCAGCCGGGCCGCTGCAGCTGTGCTGGTGCCCCTCTGTAACCAGAGCGGCCTTTCTGAACGGCAGCAGGGTTGATCCTGTCACTTTCGCACCCTTACCACACCCTTAAATACTGCAGTGGTTCCTCCTGCTCCGGCACAGAGATGGCCCTTGGGTCAGCAGAGCCATCCGGGGCTGGCTGTTATTTATCCCACTCCCCAGCTTCATCTCATGGTATTTCCTCCTTTGGTCTCATTTTATTGGTAGTGCTGGTTTGGTTTCAGTGCACCCCTGGGACTTTGCACAGGCTTTTTTCCTCTGCTTTTCTTCCTCTTTGGCTCCTCCATCCACTAAGTTAACTCTTGAGTTTGTATAGCCTGTTTTCTTCCACAGCACTTGTTATAGTTGCAACTTTACATTTTATTTATTTGGTATAAAAATCAGTCAGTAAGAGGAGAAGGACTCTTTTTTTTAAAAAAAAGCATTTATTTATTTATTTTGAGGGGAGGTGGGGCAGGGAGGGAGGGGGACGGGCAGGCCACTTCTATTGGTCTTTCATTTGTCTATTTTCATCTTTGTTCTTTGGCTGTTGTGGGCCTCCCATCGCGGTGGCCTCTGTTGTCGCAGAGCGCCGGCTCTGGGCACATGCGCTCCAGAGCTCTGGCTCGGTAATTGGACACATCTGTCCAGCCGCTCCACGGCACATGGGATCTTCCTGTGCCAGGGATTGAACTGGTGCCCCTTGCACTGCAAGGTGGTGTCCTTACCCACTGAACCACCAGGGAAGCCCGAGAAGGGCTCTTTTGATCTATTCATTCATTCACAATACTTGCAGTCCTGTGCTAAGCTCTAGTGATAAATCAAGGGACCAAAATACGGACACACTCTGCAGTGTTCAAGGCTGCTGAAAGTGTGGATCAGATTACTGAATAAATGTGAAACTGCAGTTTGATAAGGACTATGAGTATTAGTTACATTTATGATTGAGAATGAGAATCTATGATACCCTACTGCTCAGTTAAGCTTTGGCTGAGTTTTTGTAGGATGAATTGCCATGGAGCTTGGTGCCCGAGGGGTTTTGGTTAATAGGTCATTTCCATTGTATTTGGCACTTCAACGTCTTTCTCCTTTTCTCTTAAAAAGTCATTGGACAGGGCTTCCCTGGTGGTCCAGTGGGAAAGGAACTGCCTTGCAGTGCAAGGGGCGCCGGTTCGATCCCTGGACTGGGAAGACCCACATGCCATGGAGTGGCTGGACCAGTGTGTCCAACTACCGAGCCAGCTCTCTGGAGCGCATGCGCCCAGAGCCAGTGCTCTGCAGCGAGAGAGGCCACTGCAATGGGAGACCCACACAGGCCAAAGAACAAAGATTGATGAAAATAAATAAATGTAAGACCAATAGAAGTGGCCAAAGGAAAAAAAAAAACAGAAAAAGAAAAATCATTGGACAACTTAAAGTTTTGAGCTATAGGGATTGATTTATTTTCTTATATTACATGACCAATATTGTACTATGTGCAAAAACATACATTTATGTTTATATACTTGAAACATAATTTTTGTACCAGATACTTTCAGTCACAGGACTTATAAAGCGAGAGAGACTTGGTGCATTGGAAAGACAGCTAACTTGGGAATCACTGCTAGTAACTTGTAACATGATCTTGTTATCTTTCAGCTGCACTTAACCTATCTGTACAGTTTTAAGGGAAGTTGGACTAGTTTTCTGCAAGGTTCCTTCAAGTCAATTATGACTCTTCAGGTGGAGTTGCATACAGAGAGCTATAATTTATAAAACTTCTTGCTATTGTGTCTTCTTCTCTTCTCCCTTCCTCTTCCTTTTCTGTTACGTGGAAGGGTATTCTTTGGAATTGTTGGAACGGAAGACATCAGGAAACAGGAATTTTTGACGAATAAAGATTGTTTTGTTAAATGCGAAGGTCTGAAATAAACTACTGAGGACATACATATGTATCACTTTCTCCATATTTAATCAGTTCTTTTTCCAGTAAGGAAAAACAAGTTTTAACAAAATTTGTCTTCTCTTTTATGTATTGTTTTCATATTTATAGTACACTGTTATCTAGAAGCTTCGATGGATTGAAACAAAAAGCATATGTTTAAATTCATGACAGTGTACTAGTACCACATATTTGAAAATAATTCCTTGTAAAAAAAATTATCATTTTCTAAAGAATGAAAAATAAAATTTAAATAAATAAATAAAACAAGAAAAAAAATTTCTCATTTTCTGACCATTAATGAGACTTTTAAGTATTAATAGCCTTTCACCTACTTGATAATGAGCTCATTAACTATGCCTGACTCCTATATAAAACCTTATTGCTGCCATGAACTAGAAAAGATCAGTAGATTTGAAAAAATCTCAGTGTTGAATATTGCTTGTGATTATGCACTCTCCCAAATTAATGTTTGAGGAATTACTTTTCAGTCTTCTTTTTCCTGTTAGTAATGACATAAACCATCAGATTTTTAAAATGCTAAAAATATTTTGTAGGGTTTTTAAAGCAAAGAATATATTTAAAGCACAGAAAATGATGCATTTATATGCAAATTTTAATCATTTGGTTTAGGGATTGATTTATTTTCTTATATTACATGACCAATATTGTACTATGTGCAAAACCCCACATTTACGTTTATATACTTGAAACATAATTTTTGTACCAGATACTTTCAGTCACAGGACTTATAAAGCGAGAGAGACTTGGTGCATTGGAAAGACAGCTAACTTGGGAATCACTGCTAGTAACTTGTAACATGATCTTGTTATCTTTCAGCTGCACTTAACCTATCTGTACAGTTTTAAGGGAAGTTGGACTAGTTTTCTGCAAGGTTCCTTCAAGTCAATTATGACTCTTCAGGTGGAGTTGCATACAGAAAGCTATAATTTATAAAACTTCTTGCTATTGTGTCTTCTTCTCTTCTCCCTTCCTCTTCCTTTTCTGTTACGTGGAAGGGTATTCTTTGGAATTGTTGGAACGGAAGACATCAGGAAACAGGAATTTTTGACGAATAAAGATTGTTTTGTTAAATGCGAAGGTCTGAAATAAACTACTGAGGACATACATATGTATCACTTTCTCCATATTTAATCAGTTCTTTTTCCAGTAAGGAAAAACAAGTTTTAACAAAATTTGTCTTCTCTTTTATGTATTGTTTTCATATTTATAGTACACTGTTATCTAGAAGCTTCGATGGATTGAAACAAAAAGCATATGTTTAAATTCATGACAGTGTACTAGTACCACATATTTGAAAATAATTCCTTGTAAAAAAAATTATCATTTTCTAAAGAATGAAAAATAAAATTTAAATAAATAAATAAAACAAGAAAAAAAATTTCTCATTTTCTGACCATTAATGAGACTTTTAAGTATTAATAGCCTTTCACCTACTTGATAATGAGCTCATTAACTATGCCTGACTCCTATATAAAACCTTATTGCTGCCATGAACTAGAAAAGATCAGTAGATTTGAAAAAATCTCAGTGTTGAATATTGCTTGTGATTATGCACTCTCCCAAATTAATGTTTGAGGAATTACTTTTTCAGTCTTCTTTTTTCCTGTTAGTAATGACATAAACCATCAGATTTTTTAAAATGCTAAAAAATATTTTGTAGGGTTTTTTTAAAGCAAAGAATATATTTAAAGCACAGAAAATGATGCATTTATATGCAAAAAATGCTGTAAGCTTATAAGAATTAAATGTAATTCTGTATATAAAACATTTTCAATATTGCCTTTTGATATCATATGCATATATTTCCTTTTGTACCTTTGATATATTTTATAAATCACGTATAACGGTATTAGTATTTTATTATGTTGAGTAATTTTCTTAACAGTATTCATTTCCTTTTGTAACTTTATTGGGCAATTAGCCATTCAACACCATTCTCTGCAATTCATGTTTTGTTGATATTTGAGGTACTAATTGCATCAGTGTACAATAAGCTTGCTGTGTGATAGTCTTTTGTTTCAAAAACAATGAACTTGCAGTTTTGTCAAGAGGCTTATTTCCTAGGCTTACTGAAAAAGACAACAAGACAGAAACTCAAGCCAGTATCTCTTTATGATGTGGTAATTAAAAATGAATGCATAATTTAAAATGAAACATCAAAAAAGTATATTGATGAAAATATAATGGTTAAATTTTTAAATTATTTTATCTAAGAGAAAAAGGGCAGGTGATAAAACCTTAACACAGCAGAGCCTTTATATAATGAGCTCATATTATATAATTGCAAACTGCACATTTCAAAAGCCTTAGTTCTGAGCTGCTTATATATCATATATATTGAATTCTTATTAAAAGTCTTCATATATTTAGCAGAAGCTAGAGTCCTTGCTACTTTTTTCCAGAAGCTGTACCTTAAGAAATACAGTATAAATGTCAGCTAAATTAAGACAACAACAACAACAAAAAATGCTCTGGCATTCTTTAAAAAAGCATCTTGTCCATTTGAACAACTATTAATGAAATTCCCAAATGTAAACTTTAAGTCCTCAAAATTTGAATCCTGTCTAGAAAAATTCTTGTCTCAGTGATGAATACAACCTACAAATAATATTTTTCCAACTTTTTATTAGGAAGGTTTTCAGTTTTTAATATAAGTTGAAAGCAGAATAAAACCAACATTGAACATCCTTGGCTTTTGATTTAACGATTTTAATATGTTGTTACATTTGTGTGTGTGTGATTTTTGTTTTGAACCGAAATGAAAATAAGCTGTGGGTGTCTTGAGCAATTTATCATATTTTGACATGCATCTTATAAGAGTAAGACATTCTTCTCTATAAATATTACCATAAAATTACCATCACTGCATCTAAGAAAGTGAATAATTTCATAATACCCTCTAAAATCTTTTCCATATGCAAATTTACGCAGTTATCTCGAGAAATGTCTTTTGTTTATTAAAAAGTTCTGGTTTTTTTCAGTTGAGGAAAAGATCAAGACTAACTGGCATGCAGTGGGAGCAATCTGGATTTGGGAATTGGCCCCATTATAATCTTTTATTTTAAGAATACTTTGTATAGGGCTTCCCTGGTGGTCCAGTGGGTAAAGAGTCCACCTTGCAGTGCAAGGGGCACCAGTTTGATCCCTGGCCCGGGAAGATCCCACGTGCGGCAGAGCGGCTGGACTGGTGTGTCCAATTACTAGTCAGTGCTTTGGAGTGCACATGCCCACAGCCGGTGCTCTGCAACAAGAGAGGCCACTGCAATGAGAAGCCCACACGGGCCAAAGAATAAAGATGGATGAAAAATAAATAAATAAGAAACCAATAAAAGAGGCCAAAATTAAAAAAAAAAGAATACTTTGTATAGAATCAGACTCTCCACACAGGATTTTCATATACTGTCTCCTTTGCTCCTCACAAGAATTCTGAGTCAGATAGGGCACGTGTCTTAAGTTTACAACTGAAGTAACACATTTAGAAAGGTTAAGTATTGTATTTACATGATGAGTCACAGGTTAGTTATTCCTCTGACTTTTCAACTGTCTTTATTACATGTGGTGTTTGAGACTACACTCTCCTACAACACTGATGATGGTGGTTGTAAATTTCTCTTTGGCCAGAATCATAGTTTTAGATCAAGAAAGGATCTCAGACATCATTTAGTGTTTCTCAGAGAGGGTGCTGTTGGCATTTGGGGTAGAACAAGTCTTCAGCATGAAAGACTCCTCCTTGGGTTGCATGAGGCTTAGCACCACCCGGCTTTTAAGTATCTTCTCAGCTGCTATGGCAGCCACACTGTCCCTCCGCATTTTTAAATGCCCTGCAGGGGAATCGAATTACCCTAGATTGAGAACCCTTATTAGTATGATCACTTTATTTTAGAGACAGGAGAAGGGCAACTTTTATTCAGCAACTGCTACATGACAGATACCATGCTCAGTGTATGACTTCGTGCTCGCACGGGCTCTTTTTTTGTAAGTATTGTCTTCATTTTACAGATGAAGAAAGCGAGCGTCATTGCTTAGGTAACTTGCCCAAAGTCATATAGAAGGTAAGGATTGGAGCCAGGATTCAAGCACAGGTCTGTGTGAGGCCAGCATTCGTGAGTCCCCCCTCCTCTCCAGCACATTATGTAGATCTCACCCCGTATAACAACTCTTCTATTCCTGTAACTTTTATTTTTCTATGTTTAGTACCTTTTAAAGGAATAACCAGTCAGTAAGAGAGTTTGGACAATCTTTTGGAGGTGTTTGTCAGTCATAGTTTTTAGATATCATGGTTTCCATAGTTGAATGCTCCATGTTAAATTTAACTCAAGTACTTATTTTCAGAAATGTCACCATGATAGTTTGCCCAGGAATGTGAATGTACTTAATATAGAACTGTACATCTAAAAGTGATTAAAATGAAAAAGAATACTTTGTATAGAATCAGACTCTCCACACAGGATTTTCATATACTGTCTCCTTTGCTCCTCACAAGAATTCTGAGTCAGATAGGGCACGTGTCTTAAGTTTACAACTGAAGTAACACATTTAGAAAGGTTAAGTATTGTATTTACATGATGAGTCACAGGTTAGTTATTCCTCTGACTTTTCAACTGTCTTTATTACATGTGGTGTTTGAGACTACACTCTCCTACAACACTGATGATGGTGGTTGTAAATTTCTCTTTGGCCAGAATCATAGTTTTAGATCAAGAAAGGATCTCAGACATCATTTAGTGTTTCTCAGAGAGGGTGCTGTTGGCATTTGGGGTAGAACAAGTCTTCAGCATGAAAGACTCCTCCTTGGGTTGCATGAGGCTTAGCACCACCCGGCTTTTAAGTATCTTCTCAGCTGCTATGGCAGCCACACTGTCCCTCCGCATTTTTAAATGCCCTGCAGGGGAATCGAATTACCCTAGATTGAGAACCCTTATTAGTATGATCACTTTATTTTAGAGACAGGAGAAGGGCAACTTTTATTCAGCAACTGCTACATGACAGATACCATGCTCAGTGTATGACTTCGTGCTCGCACGGGCTCTTTGCTGTAAGTATTGTCTTCATTTTACAGATGAAGAAAGCGAGCGTCATTGCTTAGGTAACTTGCCCAAAGTCATATAGAAGGTAAGGATTGGAGCCAGGATTCAAGCACAGGTCTGTGTGAGGCCAGCATTCGTGAGTCCCCCCTCCTCTCCAGCACATTATGTAGATCTCACCCCGTATAACAACTCTTCTATTCCTGTAACTTTTATTTTTCTACGTTTAGTACCTTTTAAAGGAATAACCAGTCAGTAAGAGAGTTTGGACAATCTTTTGGAGGTGTTTGTCAGTCATAGTTTTTAGATATCATGGTTTCCATAGTTGAATGCTCCATGTTAAATTTAACTCAAGTACTTATTTTCAGAAATGTCACCATGATAGTTTGCCCAGGAATGTGAATGTACTTAATATAGAACTGTACATCTAAAAGTGATTAAAATGATAACTTTTGTGTTGTATTCATTTTACCACCACAACAAAAACACTTTTAATGTTGCTTACTTACTGGAAAACTTTGAAAATATTTACTTGAAATTCAGAGTTTCAGTGAAACCATTTTAGTCATTTGTGGTATTTCATAGAAATTTGTTTTAACTTTTTATTTTATATTGGAGTCTTCGTGGCTCAGAGGGTAGTCTGCCTGCAATGCAGGAACCTGGGTTTGATCCCTGGGCTGGGAAGATCCTCTGGAGGAGGAAATTGATACCCACTCCATATTCTTGCCTGGAAAATCCCCTGGCCAGAGGAACCTGGTGGGCTACAGTCCCACCCCGGGATCACAAAGAGTGGGACATGACAGAAATGACTGAGCACGCATAGCCAATTCACAACGTTGTGATAGTTTCAGATCCACAGCAGAACCTCTCAGTGTATATACTCTCATAGAACTTTCATAGTGATTCCTTTGGTTGGCTAAACGACAATATTTTCACCTACTTTTTGACTTACAGAACTTATTCCAGTCCTACATCAGGGTTTAGATTACTGAGGCAGGAAGAACTAAAAAGAATTCTAATGTCAAATTGATTAGGTGATTAAAATAATGAGAGTTTTGCTTTGAAAGTGTTTTGTTTTTTTTTTTTTCCTTTGAAGTGGCCATGAATCAGACGGAACATAACCTGACCGTGTCTCAGATTCCCCATCCTCAAAAGTGGCATGTGTTCTATGCAGACAAGTACACATGTGCAGAGGACAGTGAGGATTCTCAGGTGGAAGATATCCCATTTGAAATGATGCTACTAAACCCAGATGCCGAAGGGAACCCATTTGATCATTTCAGTGCTGGAGAATCTGGTAAGAATATGTATTTAAATATATATCCTAAATGTAGAAAAAGCTTTATGCACAAGAATATTGATGGTGTATTTTTAGAATACTGAAAAATTAAAAACAACTTGTGTCCAACAGTAGAGAAATGGCTAAATAAACCTTCGTATAGAATTGTAACAGCTGTACTAGTAAGCCTAAAAGCAGAACAGAAAATTTTATATTGTATGATTTCAATTATGTTAAAAATGCTGAGAATAAAGAGAAAGAAGTACAAAAATATGAACAGATTGTTCCCATACTTTAGGTGGTAGAATTAAGTTTCTGCAATCTAAAATCTCTTTGTTTTTATCATATGCTTGCTTTATTTTTATGAACAGAAAAAGTGTTCATAAACTGAGCAGTCTAAATTGGCAACGCAGTGATTAAGGGGATAGAAACTCCATTACTTTGTATAGTTGCCCTTCACTAGGTTATTTGAACATATTTAGGGGTTGCCTTCATTGAGACTTGTAATCATTTTAGGAATGATCAAAATTGATAAAACTTTCTGAAATCAAATCTACTCCCACAAAATATTTCATCAAAATTTTAGGTTGACAGAATGTTAAGTTCTGCCCTACCGAAGTGAGATTCCCAGCCCAAACAGAAATGACTTCTTGTGATTAATGATGGTCATGCTGTAAGGTATTATGAATCTATGAATTAACACATCAGAATGAAAGCTAAATCTTCTAGGCCATCTGTCAAGGAAAAGGATTAGCAGTTCACCTCTTCATGAGTTCATTACCCACTTAGAAGAGTCCATCTGCTTAGAGAGAAATTCATCCCCATTACATTGCATGTTCCATCAGGGTGGGCGGGTGGGTGAATGTAGGGCAGCAGTTGAGGCCACACTAATCTGAACCAGTTGTTTAGTTCAAAGTGTGAGTGGTCACTGCTAGAAAAGCAACTCAAGGAGCTTGTGTAATCAGTCGACAATAAGTCACAAGTAACTTAAGGTGTGGAGAGAGAAACTTTTCAAAAAATACCATTTAGTTTGAAAAAAATGCTTATTTACATAGTGCCAGAATGGGGTCCCAAACATTTTTAAATCATTCATTCTGAAAGTCTTTTCTGTGAAAAAAAATGACATAGTTGTTTTGGGATGCAAACGAACTTAAAGGTTGAAATTGAAGCTGTTAGTTGCTAAGTCATATCTAACTCTTTGCCACCTTAAAAGTTGAATTACATTTAATGGTATTTTGAATCAATGTAGATCATTATTTAAAGTTACTTTTGTCCTACCATTTACTTTATTTCAGTAAAAGGTGTTTATGCTTCTATTTCATTTAATCAGGAAATCCACATGGATGGTGGAAAAATGCTGAGAATAAAGAGAAAGAAGTACAAAAATATGAACAGATTGTTCCCATACTTTAGGTGGTAGAATTAAGTTTCTGCAATCTAAAATCTCTTTGTTTTTATCATATGCTTGCTTTATTTTTATGAACAGAAAAAGTGTTCATAAACTGAGCAGTCTAAATTGGCAACGCAGTGATTAAGGGGATAGAAACTCCATTACTTTGTATAGTTGCCCTTCACTAGGTTATTTGAACATATTTAGGGGTTGCCTTCATTGAGACTTGTAATCATTTTAGGAATGATCAAAATTGATAAAACTTTCTGAAATCAAATCTACTCCCACAAAATATTTCATCAAAATTTTAGGTTGACAGAATGTTAAGTTCTGCCCTACCGAAGTGAGATTCCCAGCCCAAACAGAAATGACTTCTTGTGATTAATGATGGTCATGCTGTAAGGTATTATGAATCTATGAATTAACACATCAGAATGAAAGCTAAATCTTCTAGGCCATCTGTCAAGGAAAAGGATTAGCAGTTCACCTCTTCATGAGTTCATTACCCACTTAGAAGAGTCCATCTGCTTAGAGAGAAATTCATCCCCATAACATTGCATGTTCCATCAGGGTGGGCGGGTGGGTGAATGTAGGGCAGCAGTTGAGGCCACACTAATCTGAACCAGTTGTTTAGTTCAAAGTGTGAGTGGTCACTGCTAGAAAAGCAACTCAAGGAGCTTGTGTAATCAGTCGACAATAAGTCACAAGTAACTTAAGGTGTGGAGAGAGAAACTTTTCAAAAAATACCATTTAGTTTGAAAAAAATGCTTATTTACATAGTGCCAGAATGGGGTCCCAAACATTTTTAAATCATTCATTCTGAAAGTCTTTTCTGTGAAAAAAAATGACATAGTTGTTTTGGGATGCAAACGAACTTAAAGGTTGAAATTGAAGCTGTTAGTTGCTAAGTCATATCTAACTCTTTGCCACCTTAAAAGTTGAATTACATTTAATGGTATTTTGAATCAATGTAGATCATTATTTAAAGTTACTTTTGTCCTACCATTTACTTTATTTCAGTAAAAGGTGTTTATGTTCATTTTTCATAGTTTGGAAAGGCATTGATGAAACCCAGGTTTCAGGAAATCCACATGGATGGTGGGATTAGCCTTTAAGATTTCTTTTAACTGTTCTTGTTCAGTCATTAAGGCATGTTTGACTCTGTGAGCCCATGGACTGCTGCACTCCAGGCTTCCCCATCCTTAACTGTCTCCTGGAGTTTGCTCAAATTCATGTCCTTTGAGTCAGTGATGCCATCCAACTATTTCATCCTCTGTTGCCCCCTTCTCATCCTGCCTTCATTCTTTCCCAGCATAAGGGTCTTTTCCAGTGAATCATCTCTTTGCATCAGATGGCCAAAGTATTAGCATCAGTCCTTCGAATGAATATTCAGAGTTAATTTCCTTTAGAATTGACTCGTTTGCTCTCCTTGCTGTCCAGGAGACTCTCAAGCATCAGTTGTTCATTGCTCAGTCTTTTTTATGATACACCTCTTTTTAAGAGTATGAAGCCCCATTATTTCATATGATACTTATCTTTAGGACTGTTCAGGCTTTATCAGGAAGTAATGCTCTTCTGTGGTCACTGTACATAGAAACCCTGCTGCCTAGAAGACCAGATCTATTAGCTCTTCTCCCTCCTGCCTTCCAGACAATAGGCCTTCAGCTCAAGCCGTTGTTTTATTTATTGTGTAGATCCATGAGACTCAGTGGGTCCTGATATGCTCTTTCTTATCTCCTTATCCAAACTCTCATTCCCAATTTGATACCTGAACTTTGTCCATTGTCCCTAATTTAGTCACATTTGTGCCCCTCACCACGCTTGGACTACTGAATGCCGGTCATCCTTAACCTGGCTCATTCTGAATTACAGGTAGCTTTTTCTTTAGGGCTTCCACTAACCATTCTGACTCACTTCTTAGTCCTGACTCCTCTATCCTATTTTATCCTGTGACTGATTTTGATTTGATACTCCCAATGTGTTTAAAATCTTTCTTTTACTTGATGGGGAATGTTGCTTGGTTATGTTCTTTTCTTTTCGTTCTTTTCTTTTTATTTTACTTTTTACTTTTACAGTGTTTTGTTGTTTACAGATATGTATAATCCCAGATTAGTCATATGTATATTCCTGGCCCCCATCCCTCCTCCACCTTCCTTCCAATACCCCCCTGTCCCCCGCCACAATCCCATCCCTCCAGGCCATCTCACAGCACCCCTGCAGGATCCCCTATTAGCGTGGGAGTCTTTGCAAGGCTAGTATGTTGGGATTGACTTTTAAAAAGAGCCATAAGTACTCAAAAGTATTCATTGCTAGGTAGCTGGCATAATTTCCAAGGATCACATCATTTCATTCTTTAAGTGCCTTAAAATCTGGTTAATTCTATATTGAGGAATTAATTAATTAATTAATTCTCCACCCACCTCTGTGTATGCATCTGGAGAGGTTTGGAAAAAATTCAGATGCTCACCCCCAGAGACTGAGATAGACTTGTTTTGGAGTGGAAGTCAGACATTGGTAGTTAGTCAAAGCTCTGAAGCTCATTCTAATGTATAGAACCATTTATCTAGAAGTCCATATTCCACATTGTTCTGGAAGTGTGTTAGTTTTAACATAGAGCCTTAACAGGGATTCCTCCTATTGTGTAACCTCAGGTGTAGAATTTCTTTCCAGGGAATAATTCCCAATTAGTTTATATTTATGAGACTTCAATTACTTCTATATTTTACAGACTTAGGGACGTAGAGCGGTTTTTTTTAAATCTAGACGGAGGCAGGTTTGATGCTACTTGACAAAATATTACTTAGGAATATCATTCTTTAAGGTAGAATAAAATAAAACTTTTCTTCTTAAAAAATTGGAATCCTTATTAACCATTTTTAGTTGGTGGAGACCAAAAGAAGAAGTACTCGGAATCCTAAGAGTTAAAACATCATCGTCTTAAGTAAACTCTTTTTCATTGGAATAGTATTACAGGCTAGGCCACATCTGCCATCTCACTGTTTTTAAGATTCCAGATATGTTTTTTTTTTCTCCCTTTTCTTTGTTCCCTTTGTTATACTAAAAGATAATGGGTTGGATCTTACCTTTAGCTTTGTAACTTAAAGTAAGAAAAACTCTACTGTAAGTGGAATAGACAATAAGGAAATTAATTCTGTTACATAACAATAACTTCTGAGGCTTCTTCAGGGCAGCTGACTTAGCATTTCTCTACCCTGTTACCCTCTGATTGTCAGCTTGGTCAGCTCCCTCATATTTGAGGTTACTTGAGATAGTCTGGGCCCCATATCCAGACAATGACAGAATTCCGTGTCTCTTTGTTAAGAGGAAGGAAACTCTTCCCGGAAGGTCCTTCAACACATTTCATTGGCCAGAACTCGACACATGACCTTGCTATTCATTGCTAGGTAGCTGGCATAATTTCCAAGGATCACATCATTTCATTCTTTAAGTGCCTTAAAATCTGGTTAATTCTATATTGAGGAATTAATTAATTAATTAATTCTCCACCCACCTCTGTGTATGCATCTGGAGAGGTTTGGAAAAAATTCAGATGCTCACCCCCAGAGACTGAGATAGACTTGTTTTGGAGTGGAAGTCAGACATTGGTAGTTAGTCAAAGCTCTGAAGCTCATTCTAATGTATAGAACCATTTATCTAGAAGTCCATATTCCACATTGTTCTGGAAGTGTGTTAGTTTTAACATAGAGCCTTAACAGGGATTCCTCCTATTGTGTAACCTCAGGTGTAGAATTTCTTTCCAGGGAATAATTCCCAATTAGTTTATATTTATGAGACTTCAATTACTTCTATATTTTACAGACTTAGGGACGTAGAGCGGTTTTTTTTAAATCTAGACGGAGGCAGGTTTGATGCTACTTGACAAAATATTACTTAGGAATATCATTCTTTAAGGTAGAATAAAATAAAACTTTTCTTCTTAAAAAATTGGAATCCTTATTAACCATTTTTAGTTGGTGGAGACCAAAAGAAGAAGTACTCGGAATCCTAAGAGTTAAAACATCATCGTCTTAAGTAAACTCTTTTTCATTGGAATAGTATTACAGGCTAGGCCACATCTGCCATCTCACTGTTTTTAAGATTCCAGATATGTTTTTTTTCTCCTTTTCTTTGTTCCCTTTGTTATACTAAAAGATAATGGGTTGGATCTTACCTTTAGCTTTGTAACTTAAAGTAAGAAAAACTCTACTGTAAGTGGAATAGACAATAAGGAAATTAATTCTGTTACATAACAATAACTTCTGAGGCTTCTTCAGGGCAGCTGACTTAGCATTTCTCTACCCTGTTACCCTCTGATTGTCAGCTTGGTCAGCTCCCTCATATTTGAGGTTACTTGAGATAGTCTGGGCCCCATATCCAGACAATGACAGAATTCCGTGTCTCTTTGTTAAGAGGAAGGAAACTCTTCCCGGAAGGTCCTTCAACACATTTCATTGGCCAGAACTCGACACATGACCTTGCTATCTAACATGCTAAGAGAAATGTAAGCAAAGGTATCAGAACGGAGATAAGGGTAAACTAACAAGTTGAAGTAAAAGGTTAAGCTTACATCTTTGAGCACAGAGAATATTGGGATTTCTTTAATTGGTTTAAACTAATAAGGAGATATCTTGAGACACCTGTGGGTGGGTGGGCAGGGCCTTGGGTTCTGAGATGGCAGGTATCGCTGGTAGACCACACTGTTCCAGGGGCTCTCCTTTTCTTGGTTGTCTCCTTTTCTTACCCTCTTTTCTCCCATCTCCTACCATTTGGCTGGAGGTGAATTGTTTTTAAAGCTGTCCTGGAAGTTTCCTTACTCCTAAGTTTTGCCTGTGCTTCTTCCCATTAGGTTTGCCTTAAAGTCTACTCATTCCCTTTTAAGCGTTTGGCATCCATTGCATGCTCATTTAAGAGTGTTTTTCCTCTTTTGTGTATAGGCACGATTTAATATCTAGCATCCACCCGTTTTAAAATTAGATTTTAATTTCAAGGTAAACATAGATTGCTTTCCTGTGAAGAATGGTGGCCGAGGACTTCCCTGGTGGTCCAGTGGGTAAGAACACCGCCTTGCAGTGCAAGGGGCGCCGGTTCGATCCCTGGCCTGGGATGGTCCCACGTGCCGCGGAGCGGCTGGACCGATGTGTCCAATTACCGAACCGGAGCTCTGGAGCGCATGCGCCCAGAGCCGGTGCTCTGCGACGATAGAGGCCACTGCAATGGGAGGCCCAAATGGGCCAAAGAACAAAGATGGATGAAAATAGAGAAATGAAAGACCAATAGAAGTGGTCCACCTGCTCCTCCCCCCCAAAAAAGAATGGCGGCTGAACAAAAGTAAAGTTGATTAAAGAGGAAAGACATAGATTTTCTTCAAAGTATCAGACTCAAGGTAATAGCTTGCAGTGAGCAGAGTGTAGGACAAATGTCCTTCTTCAAGTCATTTAGTACATTATCTCAATAATCTTTTTTAGTTTTGGGAGATGCATTTAGTCTTGAACAATCTGAAAATACTTTTGCTAGACATGTGTGTGTGTGTGTGTGCTCAATGGCTCAGTTGTGTATTTTGGCCAGAACTCGACACATGACCTTGCTATCTAACATGCTAAGAGAAATGTAAGCAAAGGTATCAGAACGGAGATAAGGGTAAACTAACAAGTTGAAGTAAAAGGTTAAGCTTACATCTTTGAGCACAGAGAATATTGGGATTTCTTTAATTGGTTTAAACTAATAAGGAGATATCTTGAGACACCTGTGGGTGGGTGGGCAGGGCCTTGGGTTCTGAGATGGCAGGTATCGCTGGTAGACCACACTGTTCCAGGGGCTCTCCTTTTCTTGGTTGTCTCCTTTTCTTACCCTCTTTTCTCCCATCTCCTACCATTTGGCTGGAGGTGAATTGTTTTTAAAGCTGTCCTGGAAGTTTCCTTACTCCTAAGTTTTGCCTGTGCTTCTTCCCATTAGGTTTGCCTTAAAGTCTACTCATTCCCTTTTAAGCGTTTGGCATCCATTGCATGCTCATTTAAGAGTGTTTTTCCTCTTTTGTGTATAGGCACGATTTAATATCTAGCATCCACCCGTTTTAAAATTAGATTTTAATTTCAAGGTAAACATAGATTGCTTTCCTGTGAAGAATGGTGGCCGAGGACTTCCCTGGTGGTCCAGTGGGTAAGAACACCGCCTTGCAGTGCAAGGGGCGCCGGTTCGATCCCTGGCCTGGGATGGTCCCACGTGCCGCGGAGCGGCTGGACCGATGTGTCCAATTACCGAACCGGAGCTCTGGAGCGCATGCGCCCAGAGCCGGTGCTCTGCGACGATAGAGGCCACTGCAATGGGAGGCCCAAATGGGCCAAAGAACAAAGATGGATGAAAATAGAGAAATGAAAGACCAATAGAAGTGGCCCGCCCGCCCCTCTCCCTCCCCAACCTGCTCCTCCCCCCCAAAAAAGAATGGCGGCTGAACAAAAGTAAAGTTGATTAAAGAGGAAAGACATAGATTTTCTTCAAAGTATCAGACTCAAGGTAATAGCTTGCAGTGAGCAGAGTGTAGGACAAATGTCCTTCTTCAAGTCATTTAGTACATTATCTCAATAATCTATTGGTTACAGTGTTAGCTTTTTATGGGAGATGCATTTAGTCTTGAACAATCTGAAAATACTTTTTGCTAGTGACATGTGTGTGTGTGTGTGTGCTCAATGGCTCAGTTGTGTCCAACTCTGTGTGACCCCATGGACTGTAACCCGCCAGGCTCCTCTCTCCATGGGATTCTCCAGGCAAGAATACTGGAGCGGGGTGCCATTCCCTTCTCCAGGGAATCTTCCTGACCCAGGGATCAAACCTGCCTCTCCTGCTTAGCAGGCAGATTCTTTACCACTGAACCACTGGGAACCCATTATTTTGGTTACTCAATAAATAGTCTGAGAATTTTCTTTTCTTGATTCATTTCTAACCTAATAGGGTCTGGAACCTTATCTTGTAATGAATGTTCTGTAAAGTATTATAAATAAAATTTAAATAGAATGCCATATTTGATTCTTTATACTAAGAAAGAAAGATAAAAACAGATTCAGAGCAGAGGATAGCATAAAGACTTTTACTGACCCACAGTCATAATATGTTCAGCTTATTTTCTCCCTTGTTCTGTTGCTCTAACAATCCCAGGCTTATTGTCCTATTATTTCTAAAACTAAAATACTGTACTTCTCTGAATCAGGAATTTCGAAAGAAAATATGCCCATCCTTTTATTTGGTAGTCTCTTCCTGACGTCTAAACGTGCTTTCTCACCTGGACTAGAGAAATGGCCCATCACCATTCATGTACATAGAGCGGGAGAGACACCCAGTGGCTGAAACACTTTCTCTTTTCTCCTTAACCATGCCGAAAGTATAATTGAGATTGAACTGTTTATTGCATATTTTTCCTATTATTTGTATCTCCTGGAGTACTTTTCCAAAATTATTTTCCATCTAATGGAAAAATTTCCTTCTGTTGTTTAGACTTTATCCCACATGGGAAATCGGAGCTGGTTCAGGGTTCACAGTTGGATGAAAGTGAGTTCAATTTAGACGGTTCATCCACAGAGTCAGTAGAGACAGCTGTTTTCATAGCTGCTGTCACTGTATCCAGTGTTACTTAGATAGAATAGAAAAGCCCTGCTGTTAGGGACTAGCTTTAGATATAACAAAGTAAATGGAAGCCTTTAAGCTCAGAGCTTCCCCTGTTTTGTTATAAAAATTTTTCTGAAATTTCTGTGAAGGGACGACAGAGTCAAAAGATTCCAGGTAGGACTTCCCTGATGGTCCATTGGGTAAAGAGTCTGCCTTGCAGTGCAAGGGGCGCCGGTTCGATCCCTGGCCCGGGAAGATCCCATATGACGTGGAGCAGCAGGACCGGTATGTCCAATTACGAGCCAGTGCTCTGGAGCGCATGTGCCCAGAGCTGGTGCTCTGCAATGAGAGAGCCCACACAGGCCAAAGACTAAAGATGGATGAAAATAAATAAATAAATAAGAGAGGCCAAAATTAAAAAAAAAAAAATTCCAGGCAACACAGAAAAGGGTGTGTTTATCTTGAGGATGTGTCAAGACTGTACTGAGAAGTTGCTGGAAGAAACTAGAGGCCACTTACTGCCTGGCACCACATTTAATACAAATTCTGCACATTTGCTTTGTTCTTGTCTTTACCCAACAGCTCCCTTTGCTCATTCAGAATTTCTGCTTACTCAGAATTT
The DNA here is from genome assembly GCA_022376925.1 of Tragulus kanchil. Taxonomy (NCBI): domain Eukaryota; kingdom Metazoa; phylum Chordata; class Mammalia; order Artiodactyla; family Tragulidae; genus Tragulus; species Tragulus kanchil. The sequence goes on along the minus strand of JAIOJX010000003.1, from coordinate 17,342,176 downwards.
TTGTGTCAGCCTGGCCTGCTTTGACTCCTCTGGCCTGCCCCAGCATCAGCTTCTTCCAGCTTTAGTTTTTGTTGCCTTATCCTTTTTGTGTTGTGTGGTTTGGTGTCCCAAGAGAACGTGATTAGTCCTGTATCTTTGAGAACCAAGCGATGCTGTTGGGCAGTGACTCGTCTTTGGATTGGTAGCCATTTGGTCGGGTATTTAGTTTCAGTCATGGGTGGAGTTGAGTCACATGATCTCCATAGGTTTTCCTATTTGCCAGAACGAAGGCCCTTCTCTTGAGAAGGAGGCTCTGGTCATGATAGGTGTTTTGACACTGTCCAAGTGGGGATTTAAGGCTGTGATACACCCCAGAGCTGTGGCTCTCGGGATATGGCTACATCAATGTAGTCAAACCCAGAGTGCTGGGCCCCACTCCCAGGCTCTCTGGTTTCCTAGACACGGGATGACCCCCAGATCCGTGTTTCTAGCGAGGTCTCTAGCAGTGCTGCTAGATTCTCTTTGAGAATCGTCAGTGTTAGGGACTAGCTTTAGATATAACAAAGTAAATGGAAGCCTTTAAGCTCAGAGCTTCCCCTGTTTTGTTATAAAAATTTTTCTGAAATTTCTGTGAAGGGACGACAGAGTCAAAAGATTCCAGGTAGGACTTCCCTGATGGTCCATTGGGTAAAGAGTCTGCCTTGCAGTGCAAGGGGCGCCGGTTCGATCCCTGGCCCGGGAAGATCCCATATGACGTGGAGCAGCAGGACCGGTATGTCCAATTACGAGCCAGTGCTCTGGAGCGCATGTGCCCAGAGCTGGTGCTCTGCAATGAGAGAGCCCACACAGGCCAAAGACTAAAGATGGATGAAAATAAATAAATAAATAAGAGAGGCCAAAATTAAAAAAAAAAAAATTCCAGGCAACACAGAAAAGGGTGTGTTTATCTTGAGGATGTGTCAAGACTGTACTGAGAAGTTGCTGGAAGAAACTAGAGGCCACTTACTGCCTGGCACCACATTTAATACAAATTCTGCACATTTGCTTTGTTCTTGTCTTTACCCAACAGCTCCCTTTGCTCATTCAGAATTTCTGCTTACTCAGAATTTTTGTGTCAGCCTGGCCTGCTTTGACTCCTCTGGCCTGCCCCAGCATCAGCTTCTTCCAGCTTTAGTTTTTGTTGCCTTATCCTTTTTGTGTTGTGTGGTTTGGTGTCCCAAGAGAACGTGATTAGTCCTGTATCTTTGAGAACCAAGCGATGCTGTTGGGCAGTGACTCGTCTTTGGATTGGTAGCCATTTGGTCGGGTATTTAGTTTCAGTCATGGGTGGAGTTGAGTCACATGATCTCCATAGGTTTTCCTATTTGCCAGAACGAAGGCCCTTCTCTTGAGAAGGAGGCTCTGGTCATGATAGGTGTTTTGACACTGTCCAAGTGGGGATTTAAGGCTGTGATACACCCCAGAGCTGTGGCTCTCGGGATATGGCTACATCAATGTAGTCAAACCCAGAGTGCTGGGCCCCACTCCCAGGCTCTCTGGTTTCCTAGACACGGGATGACCCCCAGATCCGTGTTTCTAGCGAGGTCTCTAGCAGTGCTGCTAGATTCTCTTTGAGAATCGTCAGTGTATATAAACTATTATTGGCTGATGAAATCTATTTTAAGCATCTTATAAAACAAGCCCATTCTGTGGAGTAGGAAATAGCACCCCACTTCAGTATTCTTGCCTGGAAAATCCATGGACAGAGGAGCCTGGTGGACTCCGTGGGGTCACACACACACACAGAAGAAACTCATTCTGGGGTTACGAAACAGATCCAACTGAATGCTGAAATCATTGTTTTGATTAACTATTTCAAACAAAACTATGATCTTGTGGTTAGCCTATAGGCTTATTCCCTGACCAGTATTTATTTTATATATATATATAGATTGACTTTAGTTTAAGCTGTGTTCTTACAGTTAAGACTTTATCCCAGAGTAGAAGATTATTTAAGTTTCAACAATTTTCCTTTGTTTTTTTTTGTCTTGTAAAAGCAAATAAATGGTATGACTCCAATTGAAAAACAAGTTCTGGAAATACATTGACAAGAAGATCTGAAAGCAACCCAGCCCTGTAACTGGCCTCTTCCTTTCTTCTCTTCACAGGGTTACATGAATTCTTTTTCCTTCTAGTCCTAGTGTACTTTGTGATTGCTTGCATTTATGCTCAGTCATTGTGGCAGGCTGTTAAGAAAGGAGGACCCATGCACATGGTTTTAAAGGTTCTGACTACTGCCTTGCTGTTACAAGCTGGTTCCGCTTTCGCTAATTACATTCATTTCTCCAGGTAACTCAAACCCATTAAACCTGTGTTCATCATTACGTCTAATTAATCCTAATTAGTCCACCCAAATTATGCTTTCTTTGATTATGAATACTTTTTTCACATTTATAATTTATGCTAACATTCTCCTCTTCAATTCCTCAGTTACTCCAAAGATGGCATAGGGGTACCTTTTATGGGACGTTTGGCAGAATGTGAGTATCTTACTGAGCATTTTTTTTGTAAACCATAAGCTTACTATCTGCTTCTCGTATGTTTTCCTTGTTAGTTATTTTCTGTCATATTACAATTTTTTTTAAAATTCAAGGTTGGTTAGATTCAGCTTAGCTGGAAATAAGATAATAGATATAGTTTCCACATATCCTGTTTCGTTTCTCTAGGAATAGATAATGTGTTTAGTTCTTCATTGTCTTTGGAGCATATTTATGGGCCTTCTGTCATTTTTATCCTCAATAAAAACCTCACGGAAGTAGGTATGCTTTTCCCTGTTGTTCAGATAAAGAATCTGGGCTCACTAACAGGAAGTACATTTCCAAAATGTCAGTCGGCTCTTGGATGGTAGAGCCAAGACTTGGACCCAAGTTCTCTGACTGCGAAGCTAAAGATTTTTTTCTTTTTTCATTCTTTTTTTGACTCTCCGGCATTTGGGGGCTTCCTTGGTGGCTCAGATGGTAAAAAATCCACCTGCAATGCGGGAGACCTGGGTTCGATCCCTGGGTAGGGAAGATCTCCTAGAGAATGGCACGGTAACTCACTCCAGTATTCTTGCCTGGAGCATCACATGGACAGAGGAGCTTGACGGGTGATAGTCCACGGAGTTGCAAAGACGTGACGGAGTGACTAACACACAGACACATCCATTTCCCCAGGATTTCCCGGCTGGCACAGCTGCTAACGAGCCTGCCAGTGCAGGAGACACAAGAGATGTGGGTTTGAACCCTGGGTCAGGAAAAATCCCCTGGAGAAGGAAACGGCAAGCCAGTCCCGCTTTCTTATCTGGAGCATTCCACAACTCATCCATGGGGTCCAGAGTTGGACACTACTGAGCGACTTGACTTTTACTTTCTCTCTTTCTAACCCGGAGCCACAGAGTATACCTATAATTGAGCTGACCTCTCAGCTTTGTTCTTTGATTTGTAAGTGGAACTTTTATGAGGTAATTTTTCATTTATGCATGATGGTAATAAAAGTTCCAACAGTCGTGACTTTTTAAAGAGAACTTCAGAGGGGCATCAGGTCATACGCCATTCTCAGTCCTGAAAAGCAAGATTCGCTCTAAAAAAGCAGGCTCTGAATACACAACCATTCTAGGATTTACTTTCCCATGTTTTCTATATTTCTCTTCTAGTCTCCTCACTCTTTAATAGGGTGTCTTATGGTAATCTCTATAATCATCTCAGGACCCACTTAACCTGATCTTGCTGCCTGTTTTAAGATTCCAGATCTTCTGGAACCTTCCCTTTTCCTTGTGAAGAGGATGCATACTGTTCACGTCTTGGGCATGAATGAACAAGAGCTGCTTCTCCTTGTTTTAACATTACTAGAACCCTGGTTTCTCCTCCTGTTGTCTCTTGGCTGACTCGCGATATCTAATAGAGTCCTAGAGTTTCAAAGATGGACAGATCATAGAAATCATTTAGCTTGTGCATTTTAGATGAGGAAATTGTGGTCTGAAGATACAAAGCCTACAGACGCCCATCAGTAACAAAATTTACTCAAATCGAGAACTTTTGAAGGTTTGTTAAGTGTCTACTGTATACAAAACAGTTTTAGGCTATCTGGCATCTTCACAGTAGGTTAAAAAGCAAAAATCTTTTTTAAGAAAAGCTGTAGTAAATCAACATTGATCATTTTTAGTAGTTCTAATGACAGATTTATTAAATGATAAAGTCTCATTTGTTTCAAAAAAGCTTTTGGCCACCCCACATGACATGGAATCTTATTAATAGTTCCCTGACCAGGAATCAGCCCAGTGCCCCTGCAGTGGGATTGCGGAGTCTTAACCACTAGACCACCAAAGAAGCCCCTAAAATTTCAAGAGTTTTAATCAAATTCCACAGGATGGGATTTTTATGTGATCTGTGTATTTTATCTACAGTTACTTACTTTACAAGAACAGATAACAGCTATGATTCTGCCTGTCCTCACAGTTATGATGTATTATATCAATATGTACATTACTTTGTATGTAAAGAAATGAGCCCGAAAAATCAGTGTTCCGCCTCCCGGTATTTGTTTTTGCTAATTAGCAACTTACGAGGGATATTCCTTTGGCTGACTTCCTTAAGTAGCTGAGTATGTATTTGTGAAAGAAAAATAATTAGTATCATAGTCATTTAAAATCTTTAGTGAAAGAAAATTATGCTTGATATAAAAGGCCGTGACATTTTATACCATTGAAACGTGATAACGGTTTCGATTAAACCCATTCTAGGATTTACTTTCCCATGTTTTCTATATTTCTCTTCTAGTCTCCTCACTCTTTAATAGGGTGTCTTATGGTAATCTCTATAATCATCTCAGGACCCACTTAACCTGATCTTGCTGCCTGTTTTAAGATTCCAGATCTTCTGGAACCTTCCCTTTTCCTTGTGAAGAGGATGCATACTGTTCACGTCTTGGGCATGAATGAACAAGAGCTGCTTCTCCTTGTTTTAACATTACTAGAACCCTGGTTTCTCCTCCTGTTGTCTCTTGGCTGACTCGCGATATCTAATAGAGTCCTAGAGTTTCAAAGATGGACAGATCATAGAAATCATTTAGCTTGTGCATTTTAGATGAGGAAATTGTGGTCTGAAGATACAAAGCCTACAGACGCCCATCAGTAACAAAATTTACTCAAATCGAGAACTTTTGAAGGTTTGTTAAGTGTCTACTGTATACAAAACAGTTTTAGGCTATCTGGCATCTTCACAGTAGGTTAAAAAGCAAAAATCTTTTTTAAGAAAAGCTGTAGTAAATCAACATTGATCATTTTTAGTAGTTCTAATGACAGATTTATTAAATGATAAAGTCTCATTTGTTTCAAAAAAGCTTTTGGCCACCCCACATGACATGGAATCTTATTAATAGTTCCCTGACCAGGAATCAGCCCAGTGCCCCTGCAGTGGGATTGCGGAGTCTTAACCACTAGACCACCAAAGAAGCCCCTAAAATTTCAAGAGTTTTAATCAAATTCCACAGGATGGGATTTTTATGTGATCTGTGTATTTTATCTACAGTTACTTACTTTACAAGAACAGATAACAGCTATGATTCTGCCTGTCCTCACAGTTATGATGTATTATATCAATATGTACATTACTTTGTATGTAAAGAAATGAGCCAGAAAAATCAGTGTTCCCGCCTCCCCGGTATTTGTTTTTGCTAATTAGCAACTTACGTAGGGATATTCCTTTGGCTGACTTCCTTAAGTAGCTGAGTATGTATTTGTGAAAGAAAAATAATTAGTATCATAGTCATTTAAAATCTTTAGTGAAAGAAAATTATGCTTGATATAAAAGGCCGTGACATTTTATACCATTGAAACGTGATAACGGTTCGTTATTAGAATTCCTTATTACAGATATATAAGCATGAATGTAAAGTATCTGGTTCTAATTAAGATTAGGAGAAAAATATGTTAAAATAAATCTGAGAAGATCTATTATTACTTGGTTTTTGGCTTTTAACTTTTTTTTTTTTTTGAGGGGGCGGGTTGGGGAGGGAGGGGTCAGGCGGGCCACTTCTATTGGTCTTTCATTTCTCTATTTTCATCCGTCTTTGTTCTTTGGCTCCTGTGGGCCTCCCATCGCGGTGGCCTCTGTTGTCGCAGAGCTCTGGCTCTGGTCGCATGCGCTCCAGAGCTCTGCCTCGGTGATTGGACACATGGGTCCAGCCGCTCCGCGGCACGTGGGATCTTCCCAGGGCAGGGATCAAACCGGCGCCCCTTGCACTGCAAGGCGATGTCCTTACCCACTGGACCACCAGGGAAGCCCTGGCTTTTAACTTTTAATATAAGTATTATACTGCAACTAGTTTTGTCTGTTTGTCCTAAGAATACTTTATATTTTATTCTAAAGGTACATTTTACTTTTAGAAGGAAATGTTGTAGACGTCAAAGTTGTAAATGGCAATTTGAAGAAAGTTTTATTTTGTTAAATTGTGACTACACGTTTATTCCAAAATCCACATCGAAATACACTTTGATGACAAGTTTAATTAAACCAAATCAATACATAGAACTTCTGAAATAAGTGCGCGTGGAAGTCTAGGTGTGACTGATAATGATTTTCTAGTAGCTCTCAACGGGAGGCAGGCGGTTTTATTGCCTCCTTTCCGCAGAAGCAGGCTTCCCCTGCAGTGCGAGTGATGGCCACCTGATGGCGCTTCACACTAATTCATGAAGCACTTCATTTGTCTTTGGGATTCTGACACTAAGACTGGCGTAATTAGGTGTTACTGAGGCTCTGTGTTTTATTGTCATGCTGTTTCTTATTAATAGTTTTAGAAAATATTCTTCACATTGTGGTTCAGTCATCATAAACAAGAACAACCCAGACATGTAGACACTAGTATTCTCCACAGTGCAGAAGTTATATTTGAAATTTGTTTTAGTAAGTAGTGAGGTTTTGGTTTAGTTAGAAAAACTAAGAAAGATTAGAAATACAAAGAGATTTAAAGTTTGCCTTAATAAAAATATGGCATGGATACATATATATTTTTAAAGATAGGAGCTTTGCCATCAGTTTGACTATTTTCAGAAATATTTACAAATTCAGTGGCAAAATTTTAATTCTCTAGACTTATTATTGAATTTCAGCAGTTTCATTTTGAAAATGCCTGTCTTTTGTGCTTAATGAAGTGATTATGTCCTCAATGCAAAAAGGATAAACTTTGAGAATTCTCTGGCGGCCTTGTGATTAGAACTCTGGAGATTTTACTGCCTAAAGCGTGGGTTCAATACCCAGTTGGGGAACTAAGAGTCCACAAACCATGTGGCATGGCCGAGAATAAAAGGATACAGCTCGTTTATCGTGAAAGTTCTGCTGACTTTGGTTTTCGTTTTCCATCAGTTTTTGACATCGCTTCCCAAATTCAAATGCTGTACTTGCTTCTGAGTCTGTGCATGGGCTGGGCCATCGTCAGAATGAAGAAGGCTCAGAGCAGACCGCTCCAGTGGGACTCGACTCCTGCGTCCACTGGCATTGCTGTGTTCATTGTCATAACACAGGTGAGCCGTGACACCAAATACCTCTGTTTTGTACTATTCAGAAATGCAGGCTTGAACGTATATCAGAACTGAAACCTGGGACCCATGAGACATTTGTATCATTTTAAAGTATGACTTTGAAGAGTGATAGATCCTAAGTGAAGTAAGTCAGAAAGAAAAAGACAAATACCATATGTTATCCCTTACATGTAGAGTCTAAAATATGATACAGATGAACTTATCTATGAAACAGTCTGTTCTCAGAATGGTAGCAGGAGTAAAATTAGAGTGGAAGGCTTGAGAATGAGGAAAGGAGGCGGTTGCCCCATCCAGCCTAAAATTAGATTTCATAATGGGGTTTTCATCTAAATCCTTTGGAGGCCACTGAGGACCCAGTTCCAAGGGCTGAGTTGGCACATGAAGGGAGCCCAGAGGACCACTGACATGTGTAATGGGAAATAGCACGGTGATTTAAGTGAAGGCTGTTTGGTGGAGATGGAGAGAATGCAGACGCTGATGTCCGCTGAACAGCAGTAAACAGAACAGCTTGTGCAGGAGCTTGCTGCGCTTTCCACTGGCCTAGAAAGAACGCGGGAGGAAGGTGAACAAGCACGCTGGGATAAGTGGCTGTGCCCTGGATGCTCTGATGAATATGAAGAGCCTCGTCTCCTGGGGACTTCTCCACTGGTCCAGTGGTCAAGGCGACGTCCCCTTCCAGTGCCGGGAGTGCGGTGGGTTCAATCCCTGGTCAGGGAGCTGAGATCCCACACGCCTCTTGGTGGAAAAAACAAAACATAAAACAGAAACAATACTGTAACAAAATTAAGTAACAACTTTAAGAATGGTCCATATTAAAAAAATCTTAAAAAACAAAAATCTACTCTCCTTTAACCAGAGAGGTTACCATGGGAAAAGAGTGAAATCAACAATTCTGACTTGCTGATTTCTGGATTGTAAAAGATACTGAGATATTTGAAAGTTTATCCTGAGATAACAGGCTTGAATGCAAAACAGTCTGATTCCTAATAAGGTGTTGAAATAAGAAAGAGATTGATTTAGAAGAAAGTTTATATTCTCTTCATCTTTTTCAACATATTTGTATCATTAGAGATGTGTTACTTGAATCATGGTAGCAGTTGTGTGGTTGTTTTGTTTTAATCTCTTGTACATAGTCTCATTTGATAGCAGTCCCTTTGCTCTGGCTTAGAGGTATAAGTGAGGGGAAAACAGCCTTTGCTTTATTAATCAAACCTTGTATAGTCTGATACGTCTTGGAACCTCTTAGGAATGCTTATATATGTTTAAGGGGATATATAAAAGAGTTGAAAAAAGTGCTTTATTACAGTAGTAGTACAAAAGTATACAATAGTAATACAAAAGTAGATGTGACTTGTTTTCTCTAAAAATTTTTTTTTTCTTCTTTTTTTTTTTTGCAGAGTATTTTGCTCCTTTGGGAACAGTTTGAAGAAACCACTCCTCACACCCATCATTCTCACCACAACTTAGCAGGCATCCTTCTCATCGTTTTAAGAATTTGCCTGGCGTTGTCCTTAGGCTATGGACTCTACCAGATCATCATGGTGGAAAGAAGTACACTCAAAAGAGAGTTCTACATCACGTTTGCCAAAGTATGGATCTGGTTAGAAAATGACTTCTTTGCATTGTCAACTTCATTCTGCGTTACTGGGAAGTTAATAAGCAACCATACGCTAATACTTAGTAAACTTTTATTATGGGTCAGACACTACTCTAAGCCCTTTATGTGCTTCAGCTCATTTAGTCTTCAGTTAATGAGCTGTAGATATGATATTATCCCCATTTTACAGAACCCATGAAACAGTGGTTTCCATGTAATCTTTGGCAGGTCAGTTTTGCCTGGATTGTAATTTTGTCAGTAGGATTTTATGTTGTTTTGCGTATCAGAATTTTTTTTTTTTAAATTACAATACAATTTGCATTTCTCCAAAAGCAGTTATCAATTGACGGTGAACTGTACCTCCCGAAATTACTCAGTGTTTTATAATGAATCATGAAGAGCCATCCTTCAGCGTAAGCAGAGGCAGCCAGAAGGCTGAGCACACACCACGTTCAGCCATTTCATGGCATCCATACGAGATCATGCTGACTTCACCCCCTTTTCCATGTCCTCCCAATGCCAGTGAGATCTAAAGGCAGGTGGATTTTTTCTCTGTACCCAGGCCCCTCCACACAGCATTCTGACAAGCTCTTGGGTCACCCACCCTTGTCCAGAGTCTCAGCAGAATGCGGCTGCTGTGGACAGAGGGCTGGATGCCCTCCTTCCTGACGTGGAGCGCTGGCCAGCTGCTACTGCAGCCCCTGGCCCCCAGCCAGGCCCCCTGAGTGTCCAGCGGGCAAGGAGATGCCCTTTTACTTGGCACTGCTTCGGAGACAGTAGTACTTGTTGTTGGAAAAGTTAGTATATCCTTCTTTAGTGAAAATGTAGGGTAAAAACTAAACTTTCTCTTTTCAGAGTTTGAGAAAGTAGCAAATTTTTTAAACTGAAAGTTGTATGTTTTCCTATAATCGTTTGAGTAGATTCAAACATCCAGAAGTATTTAAAGAGTCACAGACACACTTCTCACCTCTCTCTCCTCTATCCTGTAATCATCTCCTCATATAATCAAGGCTATTAATTCCTCATTTATTTTTCAGAGAATTTAAAAGATATACCAGTGAATACTTTATCTTTCTCTTTGCGTTTGTACAAATAATAGCACACTAACCACATTTTTATACATCTTGGTTTTTTCTCCTTAACAACCGCAACATACTAAGCATGGTCAAAAGCTACTAGTATTAACTTATTATTTTATCTTTAATATAATTTTGGAAAAGGATATGTTGCATGTTCTAGGAAAAACAGAAAAGATATATTTGAAAATAATAGTGTTAAAATGTTTCCCATTCCTACTTGTCTGATTCCAATATCTTTTGTACTAAGTCTCAAACAGGTAACTACCGTCGATCAGTTTTTTTGTGTGTTCTTACAGAATTTCTTTGTGCTTCTATACACAAATACGAATGTATATTCTTAGTTGGTTTTTTACAGCAATATTTTGCATTTGTACCTTACTTTTCTCAATGATTGATCTGTTACTTATATAAATATGTTTTTAATATATCAAAATGTACATACGTGAAAGATGGAAGATTTTAAATGCTCCAAAAAATCACCCATTTGATTAGAAACAAAATATTGTCCAAAAAATATTTTCAATATTGCAGTTTCTACTGTACAGCCCAGTGAGATCTAAAGGCAGGTGGATTTTTTCTCTGTACCCAGGCCCCTCCACACAGCATTCTGACAAGCTCTTGGGTCACCCACCCTTGTCCAGAGTCTCAGCAGAATGCGGCTGCTGTGGACAGAGGGCTGGATGCCCTCCTTCCTGACGTGGAGCGCTGGCCAGCTGCTACTGCAGCCCCTGGCCCCCAGCCAGGCCCCCTGAGTGTCCAGCGGGCAAGGAGATGCCCTTTTACTTGGCACTGCTTCGGAGACAGTAGTACTTGTTGTTGGAAAAGTTAGTATATCCTTCTTTAGTGAAAATGTAGGGTAAAAACTAAACTTTCTCTTTTCAGTGTTTGAAACAGTACCAAATTTTTTTTTAAACTGAAAGTTGTATGTTTTCCTATAATCGTTTGAGTAGATTCAAACATCCAGAAGTATTTAAAGAGTCACAGACACACTTCTCACCTCTCTCTCCTCTATCCTGTAATCATCTCCTCATATAATCAAGGCTATTAATTCCTCATTTATTTTTCAGAGAATTTAAAAGATATACCAGTGAATACTTTATCTTTCTCTTTGCGTTTGTACAAATAATAGCACACTAACCACATTTTTATACATCTTGGTTTTTTCTCCTTAACAACCGCAACATACTAAGCATGGTCAAAAGCTACTAGTATTAACTTATTATTTTATCTTTAATATAATTTTGGAAAAGGATATGTTGCATGTTCTAGGAAAAACAGAAAAGATATATTTGAAAATAATAGTGTTAAAATGTTTCCCATTCCTACTTGTCTGATTCCAATATCTTTTGTACTAAGTCTCAAACAGGTAACTACCGTCGATCAGTTTTTTTGTGTGTTCTTACAGAATTTCTTTGTGCTTCTATACACAAATACGAATGTATATTCTTAGTTGGTTTTTTACAGCAATATTTTGCATTTGTACCTTACTTTTCTCAATGATTGATCTGTTACTTATATAAATATGTTTTTAATATATCAAAATGTACATACGTGAAAGATGGAAGATTTTAAATGCTCCAAAAAATCACCCATTTGATTAGAAACAAAATATTGTCACAACAAAAGCAAACTTATTTCTACACATTATTGCAGTTTCTACTGTACAGCCCAACTGAGATCAATCAGGACCTCCTAAGTATGTTAGTAATGTTTTCTAATGGAACATTCTGAAAACAGAGGCATTGCTGCACTTACTCAACTAATTTATCATTTGTTTCAGGGCTGCATCTTGTGGTTTTTGTGCCATCCAGGTCTAGCATGCATTTCTATCATTTTTAATGATTACCAAAGAGATAAGGTAGGTAATATACATGATCCAAGTAGTTTTTCTGTAGTCTTTATTGGGAAATTAAGTAGGAAAGGCATGTTTATCCACTCTGTGGTTTCTTGGATTCTGTGAAATAAAACTTTGAAACAAAATACTGAACCAGTGAGAATTTAAGTTTAGTTTATAAGCAGAACGATGGAAAATAGCTTTTGTTATTCTTATTTTATAAATTAAATGATAGAATTTATAAACACATCTTTGTTAAGAAAAACAATGACTACAATTTTGTATTGCGTAATGTTAAAAATCAAGATAGCGTTCTTAAAATCAGTCTAATTGCTTTACCAGCCTGAGACTGGATTGCCATCACCAGTGTGCCACGCTTTGGCTGTGTCGATACCGCCCCCCTTAGGTGAATGGTTCCATCATTTCAAGCGGAGCTCTGCGAGGAGCCCTCTACAAGCCATGCAGTCTGTGCTTAAACACACAAATGTTTCCTGAAACCTGCGGCATTTACAAAGGGTGAATAGCTAGGAAGGTAGTCTACAAAAAGAGAAGCGACCTGAGATTTCTGAACGGGCCTGTAGAGTACTCCTCAGGATTCAGAGAGGGACAAGCTTTGTTCCTATTCCTAGATTAGCCAGGAGCCTGTTTTTTCTTATTACTTTCTCATTACTTATTACTTTCTTCAGGGTATGTACCCTGAGGAGAGAATGGTTTAGTGTATTATTTTGGGGTTTTATTTTGACATCTATAAACTGCTAAAGGAATTCTACTTGTGAACAATTATAACTCTGAACATCAGTTGCATTTTCCTATTGAAAATTTCTTTTTATAAAATGTACCCACACCAAAGATGGGGACAATATAGTTTTCTTATTTAATATATTCACATAAATTATGTATAAATTTATAAAGTATATATAGGTTCATGATAAATTGAATATGATTTCTCTGTTTCTGCATGCAGTAATACATTCCTGTTCTTTTCTTTTCAGGTCATTACGATAGGGGTTATCCTTTGCCAGTCTGTTTCCATGATCATTCTCTACAGACTCTTTCTGTCCCACAGTCTATACTGGGAGGTTTCTTCGCTTTCCTCGGTGACACTGCCACTGACCATACCATCTGGACACAAAAGTCGGCCTCACTTCTGATACTTGATTTTCTTAAGAGGAAAAGTGAATCGATACACCAGAGTGCAATAAGGATCCAAACACAGTGACTTTTTTTCATACTTTTGCTATGAAAAATTGAACAGAGAAAGCAGAGCATGTTATTTATACAACTGCATTTAAGCAGTGCCAAACTGAAAAAAAAAAAAAGGTAATAAATGTTTTGAAATACATTTAATAAACTTTCAAGAAAGAGTGTTGTTATAAAGTGATTTATGCAAGAGACTCACCACTTATAATGCCTCATCATGTATCCATAGTTATCTCAGGTTTGATAGTCTTATAAAAAGTAATCAGTTAAATGATTACTTGCTTGTGTGTATCTAAACTAAGTCCAGTTGTGAAATCAGTGTAATACACTGGTTAAAAACTGCTTCTTTTTATGCTTTAAGGAAAGTGCATTTCATACTGGAGTTTAAAGAAATTGAAAATTAAGTTATTTCAGAAAATTAGTATAAAATATATTCATAATTAAGTCAGTAAGCTTTTGTTAATTTGTGGGTGAGGTTATTCTCTGTTTTCTTCTATTACTTTTGGCTCTAGTTAGGATTTGGCTTGATTAGCCAAGGGTTTGCAACAGATAATTTATGAAAACTTAGATCCATTGCAGCGGTTGTACAAAGGATTTTAAAACCTGAGCACTTAGGTGAAGGGACAAGCAGGTTAACATGTCTAAAAAGAAAAAAGGAAAAAATACTCTATGATATGGTTACTAAAATTTTAATCCTGACATAATTCATTTCTCTTAGATTGAATCCCCAATCATAATTAAGCTGTATACACAGATTAAATTAACAGAAGCATTTCACATAAATGTTGGTTTCAGTCATCAACTACCCATGAATTCCTGCCCAAGGATACTTAATCAGGATTAAATTTTCTATGAATAATTGAAAAACAAAATACTCACTGGATTTGTTATAATCCGTGTTGGCACTGTATTCTAAGTGGTTGCCATCTTGAATCCTTTGTAATAAAGCCATATTTTTTGCGAATGATGCCCTGGTATGGAGTATACAAATACTCTATCATGTGCCTGTTTAAAAAATTGCTGAATGATTGTTGGTACTTGCAGTATAAAATGACTACTCCGTTAAGAGTCACTGGTCAGAAATTATTCTCTCTTGCAAGTCATTCAGGCCTTTTCGTTTTTACTGCTGGCTTATTTGAAAGATTTTTTTAAAAATCTACTTTCGAAGGTATGTTTTTAAGAAAGAAATAGTGTGCTGATTTGATAATGAACCTTTTAAATTAAATAGTTAAAGTAACAGCACAATGTGAAACATATCTACAATTTTGACTTTGTTTTTCTTTTGTATCTAGTCTCATTGGGAATGAATAGCATTCGGCTTCATTTTAAAAGCACAAAATATACGTGTTCGTGACTAGCAAAATGGCAGAGTGACAAAGTTCAGCCTGCTCATTAACTCATCGACAGCTCTTTGTAAATTATTTCATAAATGAGAGCTACAGGTTGAGACTAGAAAGACAACAGTATATTTTAGATTTATGTGATGTTCTGAGTGGCCATGACCTTTTCTTTTACCACATCTCACTAATAACCCCAGTTACTGTCTGTTGTGTTCAACTGAAGTGCAGTTAATTGAGCTGAAAAGAAAAGAGTTAAGCCTTTCATAAATTTTGTTAACTTGCAACAATGAGAAGGGAATAATCTTCGTGTTACACAAGGACCAGGCAAACTGTAATCAACATATATGAAATATATTACTGTGCTTGCATTTATGAGGCTTGAGCATTTCACTAAATATGATTCGATTTTAAAACCTGAGCACTTAGGTGAAGGGACAAGCAGGTTAACATGTCTAAAAAGGAAAAATACTCTATGATATGGTTACTAAAATTTTAATCCTGACATTCATTTCTCTTAGATTGAATCCCCAATCATAATTAAGCTGTATACACAGATTAAATTAACAGAAGCATTTCACATAAATGTTGGTTTCAGTCATCAACTACCCATGAATTCCTGCCCAAGGATACTTAATCAGGATTAAATTTTCTATGAATAATTGAAAAACAAAATACTCACTGGATTTGTTATAATCCGTGTTGGCACTGTATTCTAAGTGGTTGCCATCTTGAATCCTTTGTAATAAAGCCATATTTTTTGCGAATGATGCCCTGGTATGGAGTATACAAATACTCTATCATGTGCCTGTTTAAAAAATTGCTGAATGATTGTTGGTACTTGCAGTATAAAATGACTACTCCCGTTAAGAGTCACTGGTCAGAAATTATTCTCTCTTGCAAGTCATTCAGGCCTTTTCGTTTTTACTGCTGGCTTATTTGAAAGATTTTTTTAAAAATCTACTTTCGAAGGTATGTTTTTAAGAAAGAAATAGTGTGCTGATTTGATAATGAACCTTTTAAATTAAATAGTTAAAGTAACAGCACAATGTGAAACATATCTACAATTTTGACTTTGTTTTTCTTTTGTATCTAGTCTCATTGGGAATGAATAGCATTCGGCTTCATTTTAAAAGCACAAAATATACGTGTTCGTGACTAGCAAAATGGCAGAGTGACAAAGTTCAGCCTGCTCATTAACTCATCGACAGCTCTTTGTAAATTATTTCATAAATGAGAGCTACAGGTTGAGACTAGAAAGACAACAGTATATTTTAGATTTATGTGATGTTCTGAGTGGCCATGACCTTTTCTTTTACCACATCTCACTAATAACCCCAGTTACTGTCTGTTGTGTTCAACTGAAGTGCAGTTAATTGAGCTGAAAAGAAAAGAGTTAAGCCTTTCATAAATTTTGTTAACTTGCAACAATGAGAAGGGAATAATCTTCGTGTTACACAAGGACCAGGCAAACTGTAATCAACATATATGAAATATATTACTGTGCTTGCATTTATGAGGCTTGAGCAGTTTTCTTTTTTACTTTTTTTTTTAATTTATGATTGAATTTACCGATAATTTATTTTGTTACTCAAGAGCCATTGTTAAATGAAGGAAAAGAGTTTGTTAATATATAAAGCAGTTGTGAATAAAGTTTAGTAGTTCGAGCTCAAAACTCATAGTTCAAAAGTCATCATGTGGTAACCCATTTCTTTTTTCTAAATGTTGATATGGAGATTTTCACAGATTTCAGAAAGACAAGTGTATATTGCAAACTCCAGTTAAAGATCAGAACTTGGCTACTTTTCTTTGTCAGATAAGACTTTAAAAAATCAATACTTTTACATTTTTTTCTTAAAGAAGATGAATGGTCTTTCCAGAGCTTTTTTTTTTTTTTTTCCAGAAACACTCTGTTTCTTCATGTAGGAAGGTATATGAAGGTGTTTTTGTTGACAAGTAAAATTGTGTCAACCCCTAAGACCCTTCATACTCCTCCATAAGCTCTACATGCTCCCCCTTTAACTGAGGATAAAAGAATAAATGATTCCCCATAGTCACCTGACTTCTCTTTCACTTTTCTACTTTACCCTTATGATTTAGTGAGCACCTATTAGATGTGGTATTAAATTCAAGTGAAAAAGAATGGCTAGTCATAGTTGCTTTTAGCTGTTGGTTGTTTGGGTTTTTTTTAAGATTTATTTATTTATTTATTTTGGGGGGGTGGGGAGGGAGGGGAGCAGGCGGGCTACTTCTATTGGTCTTTCATTTATTTGTTTTCATCCATCTTTGGTCTTTGGCCCGTGTGGGCCTCCCACTGCAGTGGCCTCTCTCACTGCAGAGCGCCAGCTCTGGGCGCATGCGCTCCAGATCTCCAGCTCAGTAATTGGACACATGGGTCCAGCCGCTCCACGGCACGTGGGATCTTCCCAGGCCAGGGATCAGACCGGCACCCCTTGCACTGCAAGGCGGTGTCCTTACCCACTGGACCACCAGGGAAGCCCAAGCTGTTGGTTTTTAACAGTAAACCTGAAGCTGTGCTGAAAAATCAGAAATGAGCTTGCACAGCTCTTTGTACCTCAGCTCACTTCAATATTTAAACCTTGGCTTTCAGCCAGACAGTGTTGCTAGCAAGGAGAGATAATCCAGGCAGAAGAACTTGCTTTAGGAAAAAATTTTCATGATCTCAAGTAAAGTAAGTCACGTCTGATGAAAATGGGAGATATACAAGTCTAAGGCCAGATCTAAGACTAGAATCTACATCTCAGCATGAACATTGGCCCCTTCAACATGTTTCCTTCAGGAGACTGTGTATAGTCTCTGAAAATCCTTTGAAAATCTGGAGTTATTTGTGAAAGATTCACTTTAAATAGTGTCAGTGGTGTCATATCTTTGAGGTTCTTTGTTTTTTGAGAACTGATGATACAGCCAATCAATTTGCAACTAGATCTAAAGAGGTACCAATTTTTGTTTCAACATGTATTTGTCAATTGAGATGAAAATAATGAAATTGGCTTTCTTAGGAGGTCTGACAACTAGTGCATAAACGGTTACAGAAGTTCTCTCAATACTGCTGCTTCCACACTTGGGCACATTCTCTGCACAACTCCAAGAGCATCATGCACGTTGTGCTCTAGGATTGACGTGAATGCACGCTAAGTTGCTTCAGTCATATCTGACTGTGCAACCCTATAGACCGCAGCCCACAGGCTCCTCTGTCCATGGGGGTCTCCAGGCAAGACTACTGGAGTGCCATGCCCTCCTTCAGGGGATCTTCCCAACCCAGGGATTGAACCTGTGTCTCTTATGGCCCCTGCGTTTGACCAGTGGGTTCTTTAACACTAGCACCGCCTGGGAAGCCCGAAACAATGATGGCTTATGTCCAGGATATTCAGCTTCTTCCACCGTCTTGGAGGAAGCAAACCTCTAATTCAATGGTATGCACTGTTGGAAACCTGAATGGAATGCCTGCTCCTCATACGGAATTTTCAGCTCACACCCAATGGTCAATGGACTGCTTTTACATGTTTGGGAAGCTGTTCTTTCAGGAATGCGGGAGAACAGTGAAAACAGAAGAAGCATGGACCTTGTGGTCCAACGGTTAGGACTCTGTGCTCTCACTGCTAAGGGCCTTAGTTCAATTCCTGGTCGGAGAGCTGAGATCCCATGAGTCTTACAGCCTAGCCTATATCATGGTGATAACCCTTAATATTCAAAGATGATGTTTAGTATTCTGAGAAATGTTCAAGTACATTGGTAATGTCTTATTCTTATTAAATGTACATTAATTATACAAAAATTAGAAGGTTGAAAAGAGTGAAAAATTAAGGCCCTACAGCCACTTCCTTCTCCTGGATTCAAACTCTGTTACCAGTTTCTTGTGTGTTTTTCTAGAGATGGCCCCATGTATATGTGAACATATGTGAAACACAAATTGGAGCATCCCATACAGGTTATTTTGCACATTCAGCAATGTATTTTATATCCTTCCTTACTGAGTTGCGCCATATCTTCATTGATTGCTTAGGAATCCATTATATGAATGTATCTTAATTTTTTAAGTTCTCTGTTACTGGGCATTGTTGGTTTCCAGTCTTTTACTATTACAAGTAGCCCCTAGACTTTTTGAATGAAAAATTTACCTGGCCCTCTTCCCTTACTCCCAGACCCTTCCCTGCCTTCCAATCTCACTTTCTAGGATGTAAATTGTTGAAATTTCCAGAGTGATAGAAGTATCTTTGTTATTCATGGTGGAAACTGATATTTTATGCTCATGAGATTACTCAGTATGAAGTTTGACCACACCAGAAAGACCAAACATGTGATTAAAGAGTTGGAGCTTTGAGTCACAGTGATTTCAGCCTGACCTCCAGGGAGGAAAGAGGCAATGGGGATTAAGTTCAACTTTGTGGTCAGTGAGCCAATGTATCATGTCCATGTAGTGAAATCCCAACAAAAACTATGCACACTGAAGCTCAGGTGGGCTTATAGATTTTTAAAAATACAAGTAGAATTAAAAGTGTTTTTTTAATGGCAACAATTTTCAACATGCGTCGTAGATAGAAAAGCCTTACCTCTTGGAGATTATGTTTAACCCCCCCATATTTTCCTCTGTCTTATTTTTATGTTTAAAGTTTTGATCCACCTGGAATTAATTTTGCTCTAAAATATGACCTAGGGATATCACTTAATTTTTTTCAGACAGTGCCCACTTACGGCAACATCATTTATTGTGTAATCCACCTTTTATTAATTGATTTATAGCTAATCCATTTTGAAACTTTTAGGTCTTTTCAATGAATTTGATTCATGATCTGATACCACACTGTTTTAATTATTGTAGCTTTAAAATATGCCATACTGTCTGGTAGGGATAATTTCCTGCGAGTACTCTCCTTTTTCATAATTTAAATTATTTTTGCCATTTTTTAAATATGAGCTTTAAAATCTGATTTTTCTCTGATTTTTTTTTCAAAAGAAAAATAAATCTGTGTATTGTTTTTTGTGGGATGAATTAAATTTCCATATCAGTTTAGGAAGATTTGACTTACTTAACATGTTGGATATTAATTTCACAGATGGTAGCTCGTCCTTTTGGCTCCTTAGCCAAGCATATCATCAACTGTCTGAACTGTGGTTGCTTCCATAGTGATCCAAGAAACTGGTATGAAATACCTTTCTATTTCTTTAATGTGAATGTGTATTTGTCAATCACTTTTTTAAAGCCTTTGTATATAGAACTTGAATGTTTCTTGATAATCCCTGGATATTTTGATGTTTTCTTTCATTTTCTGTTGCTTTTATATGTGAAGATTGTTGGTTTCCGTGTTTTAATTTTGCTTTCAGTCAACCCAGCTGAAATCTCCTAGCAGTTGTAATAATTTTCTAGTTGTTTCTCTGGTACTTTCTAGATAAACAATCATGCTGTCTGCAAATAATGATCATTTAAATTCTCTCTTTTACCTCTCATTTTTATTCCTTTGGCTAGTATCTCCAGAGCAAGATTAATTAGTTTTGGTAACATGGTGGTAATATTTCTACATTCATGAGGTGATTTCAAGTAGACTCTGATAAATGAAATATATGTACTGTAATCCCTAGAATAACAATGAAGGAAAAAAACTATATATTTTGTCAGATTACAATAGGAAAATTAGAGTAAAATTTTAAAATATTTTTAAAAAAGAAAGGGGATACAATTAAAAACGGAGAAAAAAAGAGAAAAGCAGAAAACAACAAAATGATCTAAGTCCATTAATAATTACACTACATGTTAGTGTTCTGAACACACCAATTAAAAGAGATAGAATAGACTTTTCAAAAATATCCCAACTATAATGCTATCTATAAGAAATTCAAGTACTTCAAGTATGATATAGGTAAGCTGAAGTAAAATAATGGGGAAAATATACACATGCAAACAATAATCAACTGAAAATTAGAATTACTATTGTTGTTCAGTCAGTCAGTCATCTCTGACTCTTTGTGACCCTGTGAATTTTACAGTGTGCCAGGCTCCCCTAGCCTCCAGTATCTCCCAGACTTTGCTCAAATTCATGTCGACTGAATTACTATGTTAGGATCAAAGTAAACTTAAGAGTACTTAATATTACCAGGGATACAGAAAGGGTGAAAAGATAAAAGGGTCAATTCACTAAACACTGCAGTCCTAAATGTATACATTAAACAGTAGGTCTTCAAAATACACGCATCAAAAATTGACAAAATTTAAAGGAGAGACAAGCTCAATTTGTAGACTTCAACTTTCTTTTAGTGATCAACAACTGTAAAAAAAAATCAGATTATAGAACTGAACACTACCACCAATCAAACAGATCTATAGGTTTTTTAGGTCATTCAACCCAACAATAGACTAATATACATTCTCCTCAGGTACACATAGACCTTTCATTAGGTAGACTATATTCTGGTTCATAAACCATAACAAATCTAAAAGAATTGAATTTATATAAAATATATCTCTGATGATAATCAGAACGGACAGATAACTGGAAAAGCTAAAAAAGAACACATTGAAAATTTCTAGTGTTTCTAAGACCTCAAATAATGATCATTTAAATTCTCTCTGTTACCTGTCCTTTTTATTCCTTTGGCTAGTATCTCCAGAGCAAGATTAATTAGTTTTGGTAACATGGTGGTAATATTTCTACATTCATGAGGTGATTTCAAGTAGACTCTGATAAATGAAATATATGTACTGTAATCCCTAGAATAACAATGAAGGAAAAAAACTATATATTTTGTCAGATTACAATAGGAAAATTAGAGTAAAATTTTAAAATATTTTTAAAAAAGAAAGGGGATACAATTAAAAACGGAGAAAAAAAGAGAAAAGCAGAAAACAACAAAATGATCTAAGTCCATTAATAATTACACTACATGTTAGTGTTCTGAACACACCAATTAAAAGAGATAGAATAGACTTTTCAAAAATATCCCAACTATAATGCTATCTATAAGAAATTCAAGTACTTCAAGTATGATATAGGTAAGCTGAAGTAAAATAATGGGGAAAATATACACATGCAAACAATAATCAACTGAAAATTAGAATTACTATTGTTGTTCAGTCAGTCAGTCATCTCTGACTCTTTGTGACCCTGTGAATTTTACAGTGTGCCAGGCTCCCCTAGCCTCCAGTATCTCCCAGACTTTGCTCAAATTCATGTCGACTGAATTACTATGTTAGGATCAAAGTAAACTTAAGAGTACTTAATATTACCAGGGATACAGAAAGGGTGAAAAGATAAAAGGGTCAATTCACTAAACACTGCAGTCCTAAATGTATACATTAAACAGTAGGTCTTCAAAATACACGCATCAAAAATTGACAAAATTTAAAGGAGAGACAAGCTCAATTTGTAGACTTCAACTTTCTTTTAGTGATCAACAACTGTAAAAAAAAATCAGATTATAGAACTGAACACTACCACCAATCAAACAGATCTATAGGTTTTTTAGGTCATTCAACCCAACAATAGACTAATATACATTCTCCTCAGGTACACATAGACCTTTCATTAGGTAGACTATATTCTGGTTCATAAACCATAACAAATCTAAAAGAATTGAATTTATATAAAATATATCTCTGATGATAATCAGGAACGGACAGATAACTGGAAAAGCTACAAACACTTGAAAACCAAACACTTTTTAAATGAACCATGGCTTACTAAATATATTTTGAATTGACAGGAAATGAAAATACAGCAAGTGAAAATTAGTGGGAGGAAGCAAAAGTGTCCCCTAGAAGAAAGTTTTATAGTATCAAAAGCTTGCACAGAAAGGGTGAAAGGCTTCAAATTAATAGCCTCAGCTTCCAAGGGAAGAAAATAAAAAGCAAGTGAAAAATAACCCCTCAGCTATCAGAGGGCTTCCCTGATAGCTCAGCTGGTAAATTATCCATCTGCAATGCAATGAGATCCCCGTTTCGATTCCTGAGTCAGGAAGATCCCCTGGAGAAGGGATAGGCTACCCATTCCAGTATTCTTGGGTGTCCCTTGTGGATCAAATAGTAAAGAATCCTCCTGCAGTGCAAGAGACCTGGGCTTGATCCCTGGGCCTGGAGAAGGGCATGGCCACCCACTCCAGTATTCTTGCCTAGAGAATTCCATGACTTATCCATGAATCACAAAGAGATGGACATGACTGAGCAACTTTCTCTCTTCAAGCTATCAGAAGAAAGGTTATAATAAGAATAAATATCAATGAATTTGATCATGGAGAAACCATGAGGAAAATCTGTAAGTTCAAAACTGCTTCTTTGGAAAAATTAGTACAATTAATAAATGGTTAACAAAATTGACACGTAAGAGGGGACACAAAATACTGTTATCAGGACTGAAGGAAGAGATGTCAGATTCTGCAGACATTAGCAGAATAACAAGGAAATACTGCAAAACAAAAACAAAGCCCGTATTAATATTAATATGACAATTTAGTTTAAATAATCATTTCATGAAAACCTTATGTAAAGAACTATAAAGGATCTGAGATTCTACCCCCCTTACTCACTGACTGGTTAACTTGTTACTGCTTTGTGGAGGCTACAGAACACACGAGAGTCCTAGGTCAGAGATGAAGGGCTTCATTACTCAGAACACAGGAAGCATCGTGAGCTTCAGTAGGTCTGCACTGATTACACATACCTCCTAAGTCTATCAGGGCAATACTTGTGGGCCTGCATGGATGTGACATATGTAGTGGATTTGTGTAGTCCCCCAAGGAACTCTGAACTTGGAGAGAATTTCTCTCTTTTATAACAGGCTTTATGTTGAGAAGGAGAAGTTACCTCACCTTGCTCAATGCAAGCACAATCCTGAGGAGGGCCTAGATAGAGAGTGTTTGGAGCCTTGCATTCTTGACCATACTCAGCAAAGGCATGTGCAGGCATTCATAAGGCCCATGATAGATTACCTCTTCCAGTACCACAAGCCACCAAAACCTACTCAAGATGAACTAGATATCCAAAATCATCCCATGATGACTAAGGGATTCTTGTTTAAAAGTTTTATTAAAAGCCTTCTGATAAGGAAATCTCAAGGCCCAGATGGTTTGGTGATTTCTGTCAAGCATTTAGAAAAAAAAGTAACACCAAATTCTATACAGTCCCTTCCAAAGAAATATTGATAGAACAGGAGAGAGAGAAAGGTCCAAGAGCAATTTCGTGAAGAAATAAATGTCTTTTCAATGAACAGGGTTGGAACTATTGAACATCCATATGCAAAGTAAATGAACCTCAATGTAAACCTCAGACCTTCCTCATATGAAGGAATTCCAAATGAATCATTGATTTAAATATAAAACTGTAAAACTTTTAAAATACACAGGATGACATCTTTGTGATTTTAGAGTAGGCAACGCCTTTTTAGATACCTGAAGCACAATCTACAAAAGAAAATATTGGTAAATCCAGCTTCGTTAGAAAAAATTTACTCTAGAAAAGACATAGTTAAGAGAATGAATAGACAAGCTATAATCTGGGAGAAAATATTTGTAAACCACTTATTCAATAAAGCATTCTATATTTTAAAACATGTAAAGAACTCTTAAAACCCTGCAGTATGAAGACAACCCAACTGAAAAATGGACCAGGGAATTCCCTGACGGTACACTAGTTAGGGTTCAATTCTTTGACTCCAGGGCCTGGGTTTGATCCCTGGTTGGGAACAAAGAATTCTCAAGCCACACGTTCAAAAAATGAAAAAGACCGAAAAAAAAGAGAGAGAGAAAGATCTAAGTGTAGAACAGGTACTTCACTAAGAGGCTATATAGATGACTAATTAGCAGATGAAAATATGTTCAACATAATTAGTCATTAAGGGAATGTCACGGGCACAGTGGTAAAAGAATCCACCTGCCAATGAAGGAGACCCCTGTTTGACCCCTGGGTTGGGAAGATCCCCTGGAGGAGAGTGCAGCAACCCACTCCAGTATTCTTGCTGGAGAACCCCATGGACAGAGGAGCCTGGCGGACTACAGTCCATCGGGTTGCAATGAGTCAGACGTGACTGAGCGTGAACGGGCACACCATGCATGCAAATTAAAATCATGGTGAGATATTACTACATACCTATTAGAATTCTAAAATAAAAGTACTGAAAGTACCAAGTCCTGCCAGGGATGTGGAGCATCTGGAACTCTTATATCACTAGTGGGAATGCAAAATGGCACCACTAATCTAGAAAAAGTTTTGCAATTGTTTATAATGCTATATAAATTGCGATATCACATTAGCAATCCTACCTCTGGGTGTTAACCCTAGAGAAGAGAAAACTTATCGTCACATAAAAATTTGTACACAGACTTCCCTGGCAGTCCAGGCGTTAAGATGCCACCCTTCCACTGCCAGGGGTGCAGGTTCCATTCCTGGTCAGCAGACTAAGACCCCATGTGCTGTGCAGCACAGCCACAAATAGAAAATCTGTACACAAATGTCTAGCAGCTCTATTCACAATCACAGAAAACTGGAAACCCACACGTACTGAATTTACAAAGTATGATAAATCTATGCAAAGGACTATTGCCAGTACTGAAAGGAAATAAACTATTGATTCATACAACTTGGATGAGTCTCAAAAGCATTCCCAGTCTTGAAAGTTTATATATAGTATGATTTCCTTTAGATGGCATTTTCAAGTAAACAAAAACAGCAGTCATGGAGAAAAGATCAATGGTTGCCAGGAGTTACAGGTAGAAGTAGGGTAGGATTCTGAAGGGGTAACATGAAGGAGTTGTTTGCAGGTGATGAAACTTTTTGGTATACTGAATGGATGTGGCTATATCAATCTGTACATGTGTTAAAATTCAAGCAACTGCACACTAAAAAGATCAATTTTATTGTGTCATAATTTAGAGAATAGAATGATTTTTTGCAAAGTGGATGTTGGATGTTGTCTAATGCCTTTTAGCATTTAGAAATATGATGATATGATTTTCTCCTTTTTTCTAATAGATAGTGAGTACTAGTAACAGATTTCCTGTGAAACCATACATTTTTGAACGTGTTACCATTCCAAACTAACGAGATTTTAAACACTGGGCTAATGAGTAGGGCATAAACTTCAGCAGTTTGAAGAAGGAAAATATTCAGATTCTCTTATTTTTTGAGGATATCTTTGAAAGACAAGAGTCATATGTGTTTGCTCTGAATTGGACATTTAAAATCAATTGTATTATGACTTATCTGGGAACATGCATATCTGTAAACAACAAAACTCTGTAAAAGTTCAAAGCAAAGTAAAAGTTAAAAAAAATAAATTTAAAAAAATTAAAAAAAAATCTATTGTATTATTTTGATTTTTTGCTTTATGCATCACTTGTATTTCAGGGGTTTTTGCCATTAGATGCTTTATATGGCTGGTTGATTGTAAAAGGTGCCCAAATCTTTCATATTTAGAAGACCTTATTATCTACTAGAAAGAGACTTTTTGACAGGACAGACTGGTTTCAAATCTTGGCTCTGCCATTTTTCAATCATTTTCTCGCATGTAATCTTGTTTGGAGCCAACATTGATTCCTTTAGTGTGGAAAAGGAGTCTTACTGAACAAAGTGAGGATTGTCAAGATGTGAGTGATGGATTCTAATATTACTAGCTCATGGGACTGGTGTAAAGATTATGTCTGGCTCTTGTGCCTACACAGTGCAGTATTCTTTATTTATAGACATAGAGGTTGTGTGCACAACTTTCAGTGAACCTGACGTTCTTCCTAATCTGTTCACTCACAGAGATAATATTTAAATGTCCATGAGATGAAAGTGTTTGTTTTAAATAATGGGACATATGTGGTTAGAACAGAAAATAGGTATGATTGAAATATATTCAAGATTCTATCTAATTCACACACAACTACATTCCAACATACACCCACACAAAATAAACTTTTAAATCTCTTGCCTAGCCTGTGAGCCTTAAAGATCTTTCAGCAGATTAGCTTTTAAGACTTACCCAGAAGTCAGAACATTTGTGAAAGATCTAGGGAGGAGGCAGAGAGGTGTTAAAATAGAAAGTGGTTTCTTCTCAGAAATCCCAATGTCTATGATCAAAGTACCTTATCACATTAGTAAACTATAATATTCTTTTGTTCCTTTTGTAAAGACAGCAGATTGTGTAGAAATAAATGACCTTCCATAGTTGTTAAGGTTTTGTATCTCCAAACTAAACACTCCTTCTAAGCCCCTGTAGATTCTATCTTTGATCGTTCCCAGAAGCAGAGAGTGGATCATAGGCTCAATTACAGAATTCAAGATGGAAAGCATTCTAGAGGCAGTAGAGTCAGGTTGTAAGAACAATATCAGAAGTCACAAATGATGGCTCCTCTGCAGATTTCAAGGTCATCGATCTCTCACCTATTTAAATATAAATTCCTTTCCAGAGAACAACATTTCACTGCCTGCCCTTCAGCTTCCAGGAACCCGTCTCTCTGACTTTATGCAGTAGGACCTCTTCCTTGCGCTGAAAAGAATCCTTTTGCTCAGAACCAGATGTTTCCCCCAAGGGCTCGGCTTTAAATCGGTAAGGCAATATTTCCTGCCCTTTGTCTTCTTCCTTCTCAGGCTTCTACTCTTTATCATAACGTTGTTTTGGTGTTTCTAGTTCTTAATGATACACCACTGTCAGCTCAAACGCACGCTATGAGTTTCAACAGCTGTGACATGTCTAAACCGCATTATCTTGAAAGTGTTGGCACCAGTGAGAAATAGAAAGGAGCCAAATTAATAAAACAAAACATTTCAAAGGGTTCCTATGGATACACCCTGAAACCGGGAAGTACCCATTGGGTTGCGTTGACTCATTCCGCCGGTAATCGCCTCTCCTAGCTCTGCTCACCGTTGATGTACATGCTGTATAATGCGAGCTTGAGGAGAATCGGAGCATCTATGATTGCAATCACATCACCAAAGGTGTGCCTCTTTGCCTATAAACTCTGTTCTTAAATGGGTTATTGTGTTTGAAGTGATTTATTACAGTCTTTAGAGATACAATGTGAGCCTTAAAGATCTTTCAGCAGATTAGCTTTTAAGACTTACCCAGAAGTCAGAACATTTGTGAAAGATCTAGGGAGGAGGCAGAGAGGTGTTAAAATAGAAAGTGGTTTCTTCTCAGAAATCCCAATGTCTATGATCAAAGTACCTTATCACATTAGTAAACTATAATATTCTTTTGTTCCTTTTGTAAAGACAGCAGATTGTGTAGAAATAAATGACCTTCCATAGTTGTTAAGGTTTTGTATCTCCAAACTAAACACTCCTTCTAAGCCCCTGTAGATTCTATCTTTGATCGTTCCCAGAAGCAGAGAGTGGATCATAGGCTCAATTACAGAATTCAAGATGGAAAGCATTCTAGAGGCAGTAGAGTCAGGTTGTAAGAACAATATCAGAAGTCACAAATGATGGCTCCTCTGCAGATTTCAAGGTCATCGATCTCTCACCTATTTAAATATAAATTCCTTTCCAGAGAACAACATTTCACTGCCTGCCCTTCAGCTTCCAGGAACCCGCTCTCTGACTTTATGCAGTAGGACCTCTTCCTTGCGCTGAAAAGAATCCTTTTGCTCAGAACCAGATGTTTCCCCCAAGGGCTCGGCTTTAAATCGGTAAGGCAATATTTCCTGCCCTTTGTCTTCTTCCTTCTCAGGCTTCTACTCTTTATCATAACGTTGTTTTGGTGTTTCTAGTTCTTAATGATACACCACTGTCAGCTCAAACGCACGCTATGAGTTTCAACAGCTGTGACATGTCTAAACCGCATTATCTTGAAAGTGTTGGCACCAGTGAGAAATAGAAAGGAGCCAAATTAATAAAACAAAACATTTCAAAGGGTTCCTATGGATACACCCTGAAACCGGGAAGTACCCATTGGGTTGCGTTGACTCATTCCGCCGGTAATCGCCTCTCCTAGCTCTGCTCACCGTTGATGTACATGCTGTATAATGCGAGCTTGAGGAGAATCGGAGCATCTATGATTGCAATCACATCACCAAAGGTGTGCCTCTTTGCCTATAAACTCTGTTCTTAAATGGGTTATTGTGTTTGAAGTGATTTATTACAGTCTTTAGAGATACAATGTGAATACTGTACAAGGGTGTGGAAAGCAAGGTACAAAAATGGTATGTTTTATGTGAAGGAGTAATCAGAAAATAATGAGTATGCATTCTAATGAGGGTACAGTCACTGCAGCAGATTGAAAAGACTTCCTTTTATTGCGAGTTGAACCTGTGCAGAGCTGGATTCAGGCGGTAATAACGCGGTGTTACGTTCCTTTGCATCTGATTTTATGAGACCTTTAAGTGTTGGCGCGACTCTCCTCTTTATGTATTCATATTTTAGTTTTAGTATATTTGCTTAGAGTTTGATTTTCTTTTTAATGGGGTAAAGCTTCGGGGTATAAACGTAAACGCCCCAGAGTTATGAGTGGCAGGGGAGGAGTCAGGAAAGGAGAAATATAGTCTGAAGTGAAGATCAGATTTTTTTTCATTTAAAAAGGAAATGGTTTTTTTTATCTCCATATATGAAGTGGCTTTTTTTTATCTCCATATATGAAGTGGCTTTTTTTTCCCCTGGGTGATTTACCTATATCTGACCTTTTCTATTTAGTTCTTCATCTTTTCCTTTATACTTTATACTTTATACTTTGCCTATAATGCGTATTGGAAATATTTTTCCTTGTTTGTGATTTGCTCTTCCGTTTCATTTGTGGTTCTTTTGGGTTCAGAAATGTAAAGGTTCCACGTAG
Source organism: Tragulus kanchil (assembly GCA_022376925.1). Classification (NCBI taxonomy): domain Eukaryota; kingdom Metazoa; phylum Chordata; class Mammalia; order Artiodactyla; family Tragulidae; genus Tragulus; species Tragulus kanchil. The sequence goes on along the minus strand of JAIOJX010000003.1, from coordinate 17,312,839 downwards.
TTAAGTATATGAATATTCTCCTTTGATGTTTCTGTCTTTGGTGGTGTATAGTACCCTAAGATTATATGTACTGAGTTTCAACAGCTGTGACATGTCTAAACCGCATTATCTTGAAAGTGTTGGCACCAGTGAGAAATAGAAAGGAGCCAAATTAATAAAACAAAACATTTCAAAGGGTTCCTATGGATACACCCTGAAACCGGGAAGTACCCATTGGGTTGCGTTGACTCATTCCGCCGGTAATCGCCTCTCCTAGCTCTGCTCACCGTTGATGTACATGCTGTATAATGCGAGCTTGAGGAGAATCGGAGCATCTATGATTGCAATCACATCACCAAAGGTGTGCCTCTTTGCCTATAAACTCTGTTCTTAAATGGGTTATTGTGTTTGAAGTGATTTATTACAGTCTTTAGAGATACAATGTGAATACTGTACAAGGGTGTGGAAAGCAAGGTACAAAAATGGTATGTTTTATGTGAAGGAGTAATCAGAAAATAATGAGTATGCATTCTAATGAGGGTACAGTCACTGCAGCAGATTGAAAAGACTTCCTTTTATTGCGAGTTGAACCTGTGCAGAGCTGGATTCAGGCGGTAATAACGCGGTGTTACGTTCCTTTGCATCTGATTTTATGAGACCTTTAAGTGTTGGCGCGACTCTCCTCTTTATGTATTCATATTTTAGTTTTAGTATATTTGCTTAGAGTTTGATTTTCTTTTTAATGGGGTAAAGCTTCGGGGTATAAACGTAAACGCCCCAGAGTTATGAGTGGCAGGGGAGGAGTCAGGAAAGGAGAAATATAGTCTGAAGTGAAGATCAGATTTTTTTTCATTTAAAAAGGAAATGGTTTTTTTTATCTCCATATATGAAGTGGCTTTTTTTTATCTCCATATATGAAGTGGCTTTTTTTTCCCCTGGGTGATTTACCTATATCTGACCTTTTCTATTTAGTTCTTCATCTTTTCCTTTATACTTTATACTTTATACTTTGCCTATAATGCGTATTGGAAATATTTTTCCTTGTTTGTGATTTGCTCTTCCGTTTCATTTGTGGTTCTTTTGGGTTCAGAAATGTAAAGGTTCCACGTAGTTAAGTATATGAATATTCTCCTTTGATGTTTCTGTCTTTGGTGGTGTATAGTACCCTAAGATTATATGTACTGTTATATTTTTATTCACTAATTTCATGTGGGTTTTTTTTGTAATCAATTTTTTATCTCCTTGGCGTTTATCTTAATTTAAAACAATAGTTCTTATCTGGGGCTGTGCATTAGAATTATATGAGAAAAATATTTGTGTGTCTAGATGCCACGCAGACTAATTCATTTAGACTTTCTGAAGGTGGGGTCTGGCTATTAGAATTTCTGCAAGTGATTTGTGATATATAACAGAAACAGTGTTTAAAGAGCCAGGTATGGAGGCAATGTTCTGTTTTTCTGTATTGTTCCAACCTGCCTTACAAATATGTTTTTGAAGACTATTTACTAATATGAAAATGATGATGATAAAATATGTGTACATGAACAAATTGACATAAACTTCACACCTGTGTGGCATATATACCAATACCTTCTGATTCCAACTTTACAATAATGTATATAAAACTATACAAAAGACTGGAAAAATACATATATATCTTAGTGGTAGAATTCAAATTTTATTATTTGTTTTTTTCTGCATTTTCCACATTCTCTACAAGGAGCATTAAATGCCCATTATCATAAGACAAATGAGTTGTGGAAGCACTTTGCTTTTTAAAAAGATTAATTTCCAGTCTTTACTCTTTAAACAGTACTTAGAAGTGAATGGGAGACGTTTCGGCTGTGACAGTTTCCATTAGGTTAGGTCTGTGGCTTGAAAGATGAGAACATTCCACTTATATACCTAGGTTTTACTGCTTGCTGCTTATATTTTTATAAACAAACACATTTGTATAGACATATACTGATTTAAATTATAACTGATCTTAAGTTTATGAAATGTTTGTTTTTTAATGTTAACTTATCTCTGAGAATATAATACTGTTTGGGAAAGACTGATAAATAGAATCTGTAGAGCTCAGCATCTTATTTCTTTGGCCAGTAAGGAAATTATAGTGGCCAGTATGGTCTTATCTTAGCTGTGTTAGCACATTTCCTCGTTCTGCAGAAAGGATTCAATTTAATACTAAGATCTTGCATTCATGGAGGACTTCTAGAAGCATTAGACACTAAGAATTTTAGACCATACTCAGTCCATTCTCCTGATGGTAATTTTAAAAATGTTTTTAATTGAAGTGCAGTCGATTTACAATATTATGTTAGCTTCAAGTGTACCACAAAGTGATTCAGCTTTTCAGATTTTTTTCCATTATAGGTTATCACAAGATATTGAATAGAGTTCCCTGTGCTATACAGTAGGTGCTTGTTGTTAAGTTGACAATTGACAAGATTTTTTGAAGACCATGTATTTCATTGGAGCCTTGCAAAAGTTCCTGTATTCAGTCAATAGGATTTTACTGTATGTAACTGAATCTAAGATTCCATTGTTTTAAAGATTCACCATTAATTTTACTAAGAAACAAATAATGACAAAATGTTTCCTAATCACATTCACTTTTAAATGCCTTCAATATTAAGGATCTTAAAATTTGAGACACATATGTTTCTTAGAATCAAAATACAGACATTTTTCCCTTCAAAGGAGAATACAGAAAGATGAGAAGACTTTTTTTTCCAATACATCCAGGATTTGAAACTTTAATATCCAAATGTTCTATACCATGCAGACAATTAATTTTTAGATGTTATAACTGAGGTTAGTGAAGGAAAGGTTTGTATGATCATTTTTGAGAAGATGGATTTAGTCCAAGTGATAAAGGTATTATTAGATGAGGCCACTCTGAGAAGGATCAGAAGCCATGTCTTCTCACCGGTCCAGGTGACATTGGGTATCCACCATATGAAATGGGATATCTTATTGCTCATTAGAATTCTTCTGCACACACTTTCTAATCTGTTAAATGACTCAGGCCCTACTTTGCTGTAGCTTTGGCATCTTCCCTAAATACTAGAAAGGAATGAGGGGACATGAAACATTCTATCATAGATATTTCACTAGTTAGATCTGAGTGGAGTGGCAATTACATGACTTAGTCAAACCTTACAGTTATAGATTTGAAAAGGAATCGGAGATTCTCCTAGAACAGTCCCCTCATTTTAAGGAAGAGAATCAGAGGCGAGGGAATGGATGTAAATACTTTGTTTAAGATCCCATGGTCACATACAGGCAGAACCAAGACTGGAATCTAGGCCCCCGGTTTCCAGTCTGATATGCCCTTTCCACTGTTAAATGTTCCCCATACTTAGGGGTATGAAGATTGTGGGACTTAACGTGATTTTAAGCACACTGACTTTGTAAACATTTGCATATTTTGGCATATTTGTTTCATGACTCTTTGCTTTATCTACTTTAGAAAGATCTTAAAACAAAATTACTGGTGATGACTTACTTATCACAGAGTTCAAGGCAGTGGCCAAGTACTTTGTATAATGTAATCCTCTCAAAACCTTGAGGGGGAATGGGTTCAAATAGATTAAGTAATTTACCCAATGTTGCACCATTAAGTGACAGAGTTGAGAGTGTGTCAGGCTCTAAAGCTTCTTAGCTGTTACACTCTACTCCCTTTTTGATTCAAACAAACTTCAAGTGAAATATCTTATATTGCATAGAAGATGGACATCCTGGACCTCTCATGTTTGCAAATGATACTTTGACAGACTTGCCCGAACATTCCTAGCCCCAGTTGGGAGAGGAGAAGGAAGGGTAGCTTTGGTTGGGAGGAAGCTTTCATTGATGCCGTTGTACTGGATTAGTGGGAAGAGGAAAGAAAAGGCATTCAGATCTCCCAGGTCAATCAGCCAGATAGGATGAATTTTATTGGTAGCATAGCACCTTTCTCATCAACCAGGTTATCACTCATTTTTAAAAATAATATGGATTTATTAAGATGTGTTAAAGAAAATAAAAATCCTTTGTTTTCATTGTTTTAAGTGGTAATTTGCTTATCCCATTATTAAGTGTAATCTTTAAGCATTTTTTATCCTTTTACAAATATATCCCATAAAAAACATATTAAGCATGACCTCAGAAATAGGTGTGTCATTGGTAAGTGCTGTAAAGTGCTTTCTTCAGCAATCGTTCTTCTCTCTTCACAAGTTTTTCCTTAAAAATAACTTTTTAATGAAATTCTAAAATTTTCAAATGTTCCCTTCGGAGATTCTCCTAGAACAGTCCCCTCATTTTAAGGAAGAGAATCAGAGGCGAGGGAATGGATGTAAATACTTTGTTTAAGATCCCATGGTCACATACAGGCAGAACCAAGACTGGAATCTAGGCCCCCGGTTTCCAGTCTGATATGCCCTTTCCACTGTTAAATGTTCCCCATACTTAGGGGTATGAAGATTGTGGGACTTAACGTGATTTTAAGCACACTGACTTTGTAAACATTTGCATATTTTGGCATATTTGTTTCATGACTCTTTGCTTTATCTACTTTAGAAAGATCTTAAAACAAAATTACTGGTGATGACTTACTTATCACAGAGTTCAAGGCAGTGGCCAAGTACTTTGTATAATGTAATCCTCTCAAAACCTTGAGGGGGAATGGGTTCAAATAGATTAAGTAATTTACCCAATGTTGCACCATTAAGTGACAGAGTTGAGAGTGTGTCAGGCTCTAAAGCTTCTTAGCTGTTACACTCTACTCCCTTTTTGATTCAAACAAACTTCAAGTGAAATATCTTATATTGCATAGAAGATGGACATCCTGGACCTCTCATGTTTGCAAATGATACTTTGACAGACTTGCCCGAACATTCCTAGCCCCAGTTGGGAGAGGAGAAGGAAGGGTAGCTTTGGTTGGGAGGAAGCTTTCATTGATGCCGTTGTACTGGATTAGTGGGAAGAGGAAAGAAAAGGCATTCAGATCTCCCAGGTCAATCAGCCAGATAGGATGAATTTTATTGGTAGCATAGCACCTTTCTCATCAACCAGGTTATCACTCATTTTTAAAAAATAATATGGATTTATTAAGATGTGTTAAAGAAAATAAAAATCCTTTGTTTTCATTGTTTTAAGTGGTAATTTGCTTATCCCATTATTAAGTGTAATCTTTAAGCATTTTTTATCCTTTTACAAATATATCCCATAAAAAACATATTAAGCATGACCTCAGAAATAGGTGTGTCATTGGTAAGTGCTGTAAAGTGCTTTCTTCAGCAATCGTTCTTCTCTCTTCACAAGTTTTTCCTTAAAAATACTTTTTAATGAAATTCTAAAATTTTCAAAGTTTGTTCCCTTCACACATAGTCCTGAATGATTTTTTCCCCATTTATTGAGATATAATTGACATGTAATACTGTATATGTCTAAGGTGTACAGCATAATCATTTAACTTACATATATTGCAAAATGATTGTCATTACCATAATAAGTTGAATTAACCTCCATAGATACAAAAGAAAAAACAAGATGGCAAATGAAAAAAATAATTTTTCCCTTGTGATGAGAACTCTTAGGAGGTACCCTCTTAACAATTTGCAAATAGAGCATACAACAGTGCTAGCAGTGGTCATCATGTGGTACATTTTATAGCCTCAGTATTTATGTATTTTACAACTGGAAGTTTGCACCTTAACATCCAGTTCCCTCTCTCCCCACTCCCACCTCTGATAACCAGAAATCTGATATTTTTTTTCTGTGAATTTGGCTTTTGTTGTCATTTTATTGTGTTAGATTATTCACATTAACAAAATCATACAATACTTATCTTTCTCTGATTTATTTCACTTAGCATAATGCCCTCAAGGCCAATCCATGCTTTTTTGCAAATAGTACGATTTCCTTCTTTCTTCTGGCTGAATAATATATTATATATATATATATATAAAATCTCATTTCATCTATTGATGAACACTTACATTGTTTCCATGTCTTTGCTGTTGTAAATAATGCTGTGAGCATGGAGGTGCAGAAATCTCTCCTGGAATGATTTTATGTACACATGTCAACAAAGGGTATGACTGCTAATCTATTTAAAACAAATTTGTCAAGACCCTCATGACAAAGAGGCTGTTGTTTTGCTGGCCAGAAGATCCATCTTGAAATGTTTTGTTTTAAAAAAAAAATTGACTTTTTCAAAAAAGTCAACATATAAACCAGAAGCAATATTGTAACAAATTCAATATAGACTTTACAAATGGTCCACATCAAAAATCTTGTAAAAAGTTGGTGTCCAGTGGTCCAGTCACTGGTGGTCCAGTGACTAAGCCTCCGCATTCCCAATGCTGGAGGCCTGGGTTCTTGGTCAAGAAACTAGATCCCGTATGCCAAAACTAAGGGTTCACATGCCTCAACTAAAGACCCCACATGCTGACGCTGAAGGCTTCCCAGGTGGCACTAGTGATAAAGACTCTGACTTGCTGATGCAGGAGACTCAGGAGATACAGGTTTGATCCTTAGGCCAGGAAGATCCTTTGCAGAAGGAAATGGCAATCCAGTCCAGTGTTCTTTTTTTTTAGACATGTCTTTTTCTTTTCTTTTTTTTGATTTATTTATTTATTTTGGGCGGGGGTCAGGTTGGGGAGGGAGGGGAGCGGGCGGGCCACTTCTATTGGTCTTTCATTTCTCTATTTTCATCCGTCTCTGTTCTTTGGCTCCTGTGGGCCTCCCATCGTGGTGGCGTCTGTCGTTGCAGAGCGCTGGCTCTGGGCACATGTGCTCCAGAGCTCCGGCTCGGTAGTTGGACACATCGGTCCAGCCGCTCCGCGGCACATGGGATCTTCCCAGGCCAGGGATCGAACTGGCGCCCCCTGCACTGCAAGGCGGTGTCCTTACCCACTGGACCACCAGGGGAAGCCCCAGTCCAGTGTGCTTGCTGGGAAGATCCCATGGACAGAGGAGCCTGGCAGGCTGCAGTCCATGGGGTCACAAAGAGTCAGACATGAGTGAGCATCTGAGCACACATGTCCTGAAACTAAAAAGATCCAGCATGCTGCAACTAAGACCCAGAGCAGCCAAATAAAAAGAAAAATAGTATTTTTTTTTAAATCTCGAACAGGAAAGATGTAATCAAAATATTCTTGAAAAATCAGAAAATTGGATTCACATGATGATTTTAAGACTTACTATATAGTTACAATAATCAAGGTGATATGGTTTTGATGTAAAGATACAAATCAATGGAACAGAATACAGGGTGTAGAATTGAGCCACTTTTAGATAACCAAATGCAAGAGCATATCAAGGCAACTAAATGAGGAAAGGAAAGGAAAGTCATTGCACAGATGGTGTTGAAATGACTGGACAGACACATGTAGATGATAAGGAACTAATGAACCTTGAGCCCCCACCTCATATCAGACCCCAAAATTAATTTGAGAGGAATAATAGGAATATAATATAAAAGCTAAAATGACTAAACTTCTAGAAGAAAACTTTGTGACTCTGGGGCAGGAAAAAAATTTTTTAAGATACCAAAAGTAGTAAGCATCAGAGAAAGCTGACAAAGTGGCTTCATCCAATTCAACACTTTTACTTTTGAAAAGATATCATGAATAATAAGATACCATGGAAAAGTAAATTACAAGACACAGGCCAGTAGAAAATATTTACAATGCATGTAGGCAAAAAAGGACTTTACTTAGATTAGAGAAGCCCTATATCAAATGAGAAAGTGAAGTTGAAAGTATTAGTTGCTCAGTTTTGTCCATTTCTTTGCAACCCATGGACTGTAGCCCGCAGGGCTCCTCTAAGAAAAACACAGCCCAATTTGTAAAAATGGGCAAAAATATTGAACACAAAAAAGATACATGAATTATTAATAAACCCATGAAAATATGAAAAATAAAAACTGAATACCACTTCATACCCACTAGAATGTCTGAAATTAGTAAGGTTGTTTCCAAATAATGAGGCTGTGATGCAGTTCAGACTTATATACATTGCTGTCGGGAGTGTAAACTGATGCACCTACTTTGGAACGTTTATTGGCAGATTCGTATATGGTTAAACATACATTGATCCTAGGAAACCAGAAATTTCACTCCTAGGTCTTCATCTTGAAGAAAAAAGTATAGGTCCTCAAGACATTTGATTTAAATAAGAATGTTCAGAATGGCCAAATCCCAGGAACAATCCAATATCCATAAACAGGGGAATGAATTAACAAATAGTGCTAGATTCACATAACTGAATATTACTCAGCTGTGAAAAAGGATGAACTATGGTATATACAGCAACATGAGTGAATAACAAAAACATGCTAAACAAAAGAAACCATACATGAAGGAGTATGCTCACATTCTATGAAGTTTTAGAACAGACAAAACTAATCTATGATGATAGAAACATGAACAGTGGAAATTGATTAGAAAGAGACAAAGAGAACTTTATGAAGTACTAAACATATCCTTGGGCATCCCGCGTGGTGCAGTGGTAAAGAATCCACGTGCCAGCGCAGAAGACATGGGTTTGATCCCTCAGTAGGGAAGATCCCCAAGAGGAGGAAATGGCAACCCACTCTAGTATTCTTGCCTGGGAAATCCCATGAACAGAGGATCCTGGTGGACTACAGTCCATGAGGTCACAGAGAATTGGACATGACTTAGTACAAACTGAGCACAAACATGAGGCATGTCCTTATCTTGACTGGATGTTCGTTACATGAATACACACATTTATCAAAAAGTCACCAAATGGTACAATTAAGATCTATGCATTCTACTCTATATAAATTTTACCTAAAAATATTTTTAAAAGATGCCATTGTGTTCATAGCTATGAAAGTAGCTAACAAAGTTATTTCACATAAAATGGGGGCATAACTAAGTAAATACAGGGTATAGAAGAAAAATTCATATTGAACTGCTATTGAATATTACTGAACAATAGAGTATGTTTTATTCTTCAAAACCTGGATGTACTAAATAGAAACATCATATGGAAGAGCTGGAAATGCATTGTTTGTTACTGAAACAGATTTGATTAAATTTTAGGGAGCCCCTAAGTCAGCACACATCTTCGTTCATTTTGGTTCTCATGAATTATGGAATAAAAGGTGTTTGTTAATATGCTTTATTAGGAAGAACCCTTGATCTTTGGGACTTAACTTGAGTGTCAACCCCTCTGGGAAGCCTCTCTGGCTCACCCTTCTCCCAAACTGTGTTAGATGTTCCCCCTTTATGCTCTAGCTTATAGATTCTCAACTTAGTATACTGTATACTTAATATACTATATCAAATTTTCCAGTTCTCAAATTAGCATGAACTTAGTGGCCTAAAACAACTTACGCATATTACATGTTTCCGTGGGTTGGGAAACTGGGCATGGCTTAGCTGCATCCTCTGCCCAGAGTTTTATAAAGCTACGGTTATAATATCAACCTGCTGCTCTTCCCTACTGGAGCCCAGGGTCTTAGAAGCTCGTGTGGTTGCAGGCACGATTCAGTCCCTTGCATCTGTAAGACTGAGGTCCCCATTCTCTTGCTGGCCAGGGGAAACTCTCCTCTCCTAGAGGTCATCCACATGTAGTCCTCTAACAAGTCCCCTCCCCAAATAGTAACTGCCTTCTTCAGAGCCAGCAGGAGAGTGTCTCTGACTTCTAGACCCTGTTTTACAAAAAGAACTTGCCTGATTCAGTCAGGTCCATTCAATGTCATCCCTTGAAATCAAAGTCAACCAATTAAGGGCCTTAATCACATCTGCAGAATTCCTTCACCTTTGCCACTCTGTGTGACGTAGTCCCAGGAGGGCTGACCCAGAGCTTCACACTCTTGCCTGCAGTGTGTGGGTTATGGAGGGTGACCTTAGGGTTCTGCCTACCACAGAGAATGTGTCATGAATTGAAACAGGAAATACATGAAGATGGGCAGTTTTTATTGGTGTTAAAGATTGAGTCTTATATTTGTGATGTTGAGTTTGAAATGTCTGTGTGTCTCCTGGGTGTAGAATATTGTGTTGGGGGACTTTCCCCGCAGTGCCTGTGGACTTTGGTAACCATTCCACTCCACAAAAATACTGCAAAATCGTCTTCCAAATAATTGTATCCAATGGGACAGAAGTAGTACTTGTGTGACTGATAAGAACACCTTAAAATTTCTTTGACTGTGTCATTGCAATGTTGATGGAAATTTTCAATTTTACACACTTTATAGTGTTGTGATTATGTGTGTGCATATATAGCTTGAAATGACATGACATTCTTTCCCATGATATATGTGCTCCTAAGCAGTGTGAGATATTCCTGTGAAAGATGGATATACAAACTATTGTTTAATATATTCCATCAACAGAATCCATGTATTTCCTAGTATTTTCTGGGTTCTCTAGCTTTAGGACAGAAACCAAAGCACATTCTTTCTTGTGCTTTGACTTCTAAGAAGAAGCATCCTTATAACAGGTTATTATGTCCTTCTACAGAGTGTGATCTCATGCAATAAAATGTAGTTTATGTGATACCTGATATTATAACAGTGAATGTCCACGAATATTGTTGTATTTTGCCCTGGCAGCGTGTGGGTTGGCATTTTATGGGAAGAGTCTGTGTTACAGCTGCATGGTTGCCACAAAGCTTGAAACAGCTGCCAACTGAGAGTAGGCACCGCCTGGGGCTTTTCCAGCGCCTTTCAACTACAAGCGCGACATCAAACAAGATGGCGGACGGCTTCATTAGCAGCTGGTTTGAATAGCATCGTCTCACTTTGAGATAAAAATGTTCTAAAGAGTTTGTTTAGGGCTACTAATGAGTATTTCATCCCCAGTGGAGGGAACACACGGCGAGGGCGGGGGGTGGGGGGTGGGGGACATCGCGCCAACAACCTTACCATGAATACCCCCACCCTTTGTGTTTACGTGGTGTGTGAATCTGGAGAAGAGCACTGATTCTTTCCCAGAGTGGTTTTCTTGCTGTTTGGTTCAGTCTGACATGTGAAACAAATGAATTCTCACTTGCCGCCTCCAAATGGGGTGCCTACATGAGCAATTAAATGAGAGTAACATTTGTTTAGTAAACAGAAAATGTCAGGATTTGAAAACCCTCTCTCCTAGAGACTTTTATTAGGATGAAACTTCACCTGGAATATAAAATTAAAATGTTTACCAATAAGCATGTTTTGCTGTGTCGCATGATGACTTTCATTTTTGACTTAAAAAAGAAAAAAGAATCTTTGAAGTGTATCAGCCCTTACATGTTCACCGGATCTGGAGAATCAAGCCCTTCATTTGCATTTTTGTATTTTCTTTAGCTCAAAATAGATTAGATGAAGAAACAAAATTTGGCACAAGATTAATCCGTAATAGGATTTTATTGCTTCTGTTATTTAAAAAACAACAACAACAAACAAACAGTGTTGCTCTTTGAGGTGTGATTAGTACGTAGGTACAGCCGCTACTTTTCAGATACGTCTCGTTTCATTTTATTATGCATTCACTCATTAGATTCCATATTGGTGGAATGGCATGTTAGAAGCATACAGTTTAGCACACTCTCCTTACATCCACCAAGAGACACAAAATTTAATATCGTTTGTTTTTCCCTGATTGTAACAAGTGAGTATTCATACTTACTAGATGTGAGGTCTAAGTTATTATGAAAACTAATAGGTTTGCCTAAAAATACATACAGGACAGTTCTGAATTATGAGAAATTGAAAGTTATGATTGAAAGGCTAAAATTAAGTTGCCCCATCCTGCCTCTGGGGCCAGATTTTGGACTAGTAAACATCAACATAAGTAAGGATTTCAGACATCAGCACACTTCCTCTAGTGTGTAATCTACTTGAAACACTTCTTTTTTCTTATAGGCGTTCTTGGTTAGGAAAGTGAAGATCACAATGACTTGCTTTTCCATAAATGACCAGTTTAACTTTTTTTCCTTAATATGACCATTGATTTTGAATTGTTCACTTTGTTTCCTGTAACATTATGGTCACAATTTAATATTAATTTCTTGGGCACAAGCTGACAACTGAACAAGGTTCAAGACTGGAAGGTAAACTTGGTCCTTGGATTTATGATCTAAATTAGGCATATACTTCAAAGGCACGCTGTTAAAACATGTAGTTAGTATAAAAAACTCATTACCTGAAGAGGTGACTCAGTTTATGCCTCAAGTTGGCCCCAATGACGCTTCATTTCACAATTTTTGCTGGCAATTTTGAGGGAAAAGGAATTTTATTGTTGTTGTTGTTTTGTCTTATATTTACTCTAGGGCTTCTGAGCTAATAGTGTATATGCTTAGAGGCTCTGAAGGCTAGTGCCTGAATTAGATCTCCCCGAGTGAATCCAACACAGAAGACAGTGGAACCAGTGGAGGAAGGGTTTGGTGTTTGGGTGCAGTCCATGCCAGAAACAAAATTTGGCACAAGATTAATCCGTAATAGGATTTTATTGCTTCTGTTATTTAAAAAACAACAACAACAAACAAACAGTGTTGCTCTTTGAGGTGTGATTAGTACGTAGGTACAGCCGCTACTTTTCAGATACGTCTCGTTTCATTTTATTATGCATTCACTCATTAGATTCCATATTGGTGGAATGGCATGTTAGAAGCATACAGTTTAGCACACTCTCCTTACATCCACCAAGAGACACAAAATTTAATATCGTTTGTTTTTCCCTGATTGTAACAAGTGAGTATTCATACTTACTAGATGTGAGGTCTAAGTTATTATGAAAACTAATAGGTTTGCCTAAAAATACATACAGGACAGTTCTGAATTATGAGAAATTGAAAGTTATGATTGAAAGGCTAAAATTAAGTTGCCCCATCCTGCCTCTGGGGCCAGATTTTGGACTAGTAAACATCAACATAAGTAAGGATTTCAGACATCAGCACACTTCCTCTAGTGTGTAATCTACTTGAAACACTTCTTTTTTCTTATAGGCGTTCTTGGTTAGGAAAGTGAAGATCACAATGACTTGCTTTTCCATAAATGACCAGTTTAACTTTTTTTCCTTAATATGACCATTGATTTTGAATTGTTCACTTTGTTTCCTGTAACATTATGGTCACAATTTAATATTAATTTCTTGGGCACAAGCTGACAACTGAACAAGGTTCAAGACTGGAAGGTAAACTTGGTCCTTGGATTTATGATCTAAATTAGGCATATACTTCAAAGGCACGCTGTTAAAACATGTAGTTAGTATAAAAAACTCATTACCTGAAGAGGTGACTCAGTTTATGCCTCAAGTTGGCCCCAATGACGCTTCATTTCACAATTTTTGCTGGCAATTTTGAGGGAAAAGGAATTTTATTGTTGTTGTTGTTTTGTCTTATATTTACTCTAGGGCTTCTGAGCTAATAGTGTATATGCTTAGAGGCTCTGAAGGCTAGTGCCTGAATTAGATCTCCCCGAGTGAATCCAACACAGAAGACAGTGGAACCAGTGGAGGAAGGGTTTGGTGTTTGGGTGCAGTCCATGCAAGAAACCAGTTACATTTCCCTGGCTTTTTCAGTGATAAACCAATGAGTAGCAGACTCCACCTTTCACCCCCAGTCCTGACTTACGTATAACTTTGTCAAGAAGTATTGATTACCCACCCCTGCTAGGTTTAAAGATGCAACAATGAACATGCTCCATAAATGTTTGTTTATTTTGATTTTTATTTGAATTATCTTGGGATTGGGAAGTTACAGTGTCAGCCTCTGATGATCTTTCATATAGATACCTATAAATAAACAGTTCCCAACTTCCTCAGAAACAAATATTTGTTCAGTTCATTATAAATAGTAAACCAACACTTTGATATTCTGATACAAAATGTAAAGAAGAGACAGTCTTTACTGTGGAGTCATTCACTGGCCCATCTGATGGAAAAGAGAACCTAATCACAGGGGAAGTCCTTGAGTGCCTATGTGCACAAATGAGACGTGTAGTTCAGAGAGAGAATGAGCTGGGCTGAGTCCTAAGAAGGTTCTGGACTGAGTCAATGACCCATATCCAGGTGGGATGATAAGAGACTGGGTCAGGTACCAATTTTGTGGAGCCTGAAACTTACACAATTTGGTAGAGAGGAAGTCCTCTTTAAGACACAAAAGCAATATTAGATACAAGTTCTTAGAAGTGACCCATGCAGTTGGCCCTGAGGCCTAGACTTCATTAGATTGATGGTGAATTTGTCTGCACAGGAGGGGTGCGTGTTGAAGTCCTATTCAAGGAAGAGCATACAGGTTTATCCAAGTATGGTCTAGTGGGTAGAGGAGACTGACAGGTGCTTTACTGAATGGTTGATTGAAAAGGCAACAGTACTCTTGGGGGACCTCCAAGCTCAGGAGATGAAGTTTCAGGGTGATGTCGTTGGGAACTGGAGCCCACTTCTGAGAAGGGAAGTTACGTGTTTAGGTAAATCCTTCTTTCCACTGGGGTTAAGATGAATTAATAAATAAAAAGGGACCTTGGCACTCCCAGAGATGTTTCTGGCAAGAAATCAGTTTGTAAACCAGGATGGAGACTGCAGAAACTGAAAGGAAGGAAAGGAAGCCAAGTCCAAGTACTATTGAAAAAAATTGTCTAGACATTTGGGGGAAACCAGACTTAAGTAAGCCCAAGCTTTCAAGGCTGAAATATGAAGAGATTGACAGTGGGTTTTCTTGGGTTTGGCCATGCTGTGTGGCATGCAGGATCTTATTTCCTCCACCAGGAACTGAACCTGTGCCCCCTGCATTGGAAGCACAGAGTCTTAACCATGGGACTACCAGGAAAGTCCTGACGGATTCATCTTGTGATGTTACTTTTTCCTAATGTTGTAAGCTTCTTGTGAGTCAGGCTTTAAGGTTTTAGAATTAGTTTGCAGTAGATATGTTTTAGGTAAATATGTATTTGCTACATATCTAATGTTTTCTTCTCCCATGTTCCGCTGCTGTGCTCTGAATATTTGTGTGTGCCCCACCCCAACCCCCACACGCTCATATGTTGAAATCCTACCCACTGATGTGATAGTATTAGGAAGTGGGGCCTTCAGGAGGTACTCAGCTCTGTCCTCATGAATGGGACTAGTATTCTTACAGAGATTCGAGACATCCCTCCCCTTCTACCTTGTGAAGACACAGTGAGACGTCAGCAGTCTGAAGAAGGCCTTCACCAGAACCTGGATAGATCTTGAGACCCTAGAACCTTGAGCCGTACATTTCTGCTGTTTCTAAGGAACCAGCCTATGGTATTTTGTTGTAGCAGGCTGAACAGACTAGGACATGCAGTGGCACAAGAAATCTTTATAGTCTCCCCATCTGAGCTGTCCAAGGACAATGCTATAGAGTCTCCTTTATGATCATGCTAGATTCCATTTCTGTCTGGTCTGTAAAAGGAGCAAGACTGAGAACACAGCCAAGGAAAAGGAACCGGCACTCAGGACAATGGGGTGTCCCCATGTCTCAGTGTCCAAGGCTTGAAATTCTTGGGTGGCCTCCACCCTGGGAGAGCTGGGCTCGAGGGGAGGAAGGACCTGGAAGGAAGCAGCCCAGGATGTTAGGCTGCTCGGCTCACCTGCAAACTCTGAAGAAAGCAGGATAGCCCACCTTTGTGCAGAGTCAAGGAAAGGATTGGACACCCGATGGCAATGATGACTAGGCATTTTCTTAGTGGTTCCACTTGAGAGACAGATTTCTTTTATCGTGTAAAGGTAATTCTATCCTAAAGGATTGAAAAATAATCCAGTTTGGGCCAAGCCTTTTCAGAAGAAAGGCAGAGGCCATTTCTATGATTTACTCCTCTTCCCTTCAGAAGCCCAAATCCAGTATTTTGAGTGCATCACACCCCTGGTCTATTCCCTGATTTCAGCGAGGTTCAGTAATACACCAGAGCTCTGAGGGTATTCGTCAGTTTTGAGAAAACCCTCGAAAAAGAAAGCTGGCTTTACAGTAGGTTTTAGTCCCATCATTTTGTGAGAAATGAGGCTCTGTCTGGGCATACAGGGAAAGCTCATCTCAACTCTAAATAGTCCGACTTTGTTTTTTGTTTTTTTTCTTTTTCTTCTTCTAGTTTCTTTGCTGTGAACCTATCTATAAACACACCGAGAGGGCAGTTTTGAAAAGGAGAGTTGTACATAAATCACAGGAACAGGAAACAGACCACTAGACGGGATTGTTAGGCCATTTTGTGTAAAAAGAATCACTCTTTAACTTTTGAAAACGGCTGGAGTTTCATTCTTTTAAATTGTCGTCAGTCAACTTTAAGCAGGCGCTGCACACCAAAACTGGAATTCAATCTCTGGAAGCAAACTCGGACGTATCTTCCTCCCCTCCTCCACCCCCGAAAGCGATCAAATGCCTGTAAACATCCCTTTCTTGTTTAATTGCAAAAGGATTAATGCAGGCTTTGAAGAAATAGCTGTCCTCAGTACCTGCTTCCAGAAGCAGCTGTTCCCACAGCATCTCGGCAGGTGCAGCCCAGAAGCTGGCCCTGCCCTTATCATGTGGCGGGAGGTATATTTGCAGAGTCCAATGTTTGCGTTCAGCTCTGAATTAGTCAACTTTGTTATCTAAATTCTCCTAAACCCAAAGCCTAACAAGAAAATAGCGAAGAGTAATTCCCCCACGATGATTACAGAGGGACGGGGATCAGAGGGGTATGGAAGAGGCTGGACTGAAGAAAGCGTTTTTCAGACAAAGAGGGAAAACTCTAGATACGAGAGAGAGAGAGAGAGAGAGAGAGAGATGGAGAAAGACAGAAGAGAGAGGCAAAAACACACATGTGGGGATTGTTTCTAGGAAATACTGTAGTTTTAGAATTGCTTTCCCATCGGATAAGGTATCTTGCTTACAGTGTGTTAAGAATCATTTTCAAATTGGTAGTTGGAAGTGACACCTGGCAGGTGGCAGGTCCCGGGCTTGGTGTCAGTGTGGAGACTCTGAGAAGATGTGTTGGAAGAGAAAAATTAGGAAAAAGTGCCAGAAGGCACCCAGGGACGTGAAAGGGTATGTGCAAAGGACTCACAATTGTTTCAGTCATTAAACACCGATATTTAATTTGAGTTTAGTAATCCAGGGCACTATTATTTGGGCCCAAGCAAAAAAAAAAAAAAAAGAGGGGAGAAGGGAAATTAAATAAGTCTAAAAGGGAGGATGGTTCAATCTGCTTTGGGCCAAGAAGGGCAATAAGGAGTCTTTATAAGCGCTGGATGGTGGAATATGCTTCCCCCCCCACCCCCAACCAAGCAGAATGTCAAATTCTGTCCCCCTTTTTTCCCCTCTCAAAGCATGCTAAAAGGCAAATTCTTCACAGAATCTTAAAGAACTTTTTTTGACACAACAGCTGCAAAATCTATTTTCTAAACAAAGATTTATACATATTTATATGAGCTTAATCCAGATTTTTTTTAATAAATCATCCTCAGAACTGCAGAGGTAAACTATATGTAAATACCTCAAGTAATAGGCTTGTAGTGCAAATCACATCATTTTATCTTCAATTTTGCATTCGTTTTCTGGCTTAAAGGTGCATCAGAGATATGCATTTTAGCATATTCAGAACACGGGCGTGAAATTAAATGTTTGACAGAGTGAGAAAAATATACAGACTTTGGAGATGCCTTAAAATAGGGCGTGAAATTTAAATGAATTTGATTTCTAAGGTATGAATGCAGGGTGAATAAATTAAAAAAAGATTGGGCTAAATTCTCCTAAACCCAAAGCCTAACAAGAAAATAGCGAAGAGTAATTCCCCACGATGATTACAGAGGACGGGGATCAGAGGGTATGGAAGAGGCTGGACTGAAGAAAGCGTTTTTCAGACAAAGAGGGAAAACTCTAGATACGAGAGAGAGAGAGAGAGAGAGAGATGGAGAAAGACAGAAGAGAGAGGCAAAAACACACATGTGGGGATTGTTTCTAGGAAATACTGTAGTTTTAGAATTGCTTTCCCATCGGATAAGGTATCTTGCTTACAGTGTGTTAAGAATCATTTTCAAATTGGTAGTTGGAAGTGACACCTGGCAGGTGGCAGGTCCCGGGCTTGGTGTCAGTGTGGAGACTCTGAGAAGATGTGTTGGAAGAGAAAAATTAGGAAAAAGTGCCAGAAGGCACCCAGGGACGTGAAAGGGTATGTGCAAAGGACTCACAATTGTTTCAGTCATTAAACACCGATATTTAATTTGAGTTTAGTAATCCAGGGCACTATTATTTGGGCCCAAGCAAAAAAAAAAAAAAAAGAGGGGAGAAGGGAAATTAAATAAGTCTAAAAGGGAGGATGGTTCAATCTGCTTTGGGCCAAGAAGGGCAATAAGGAGTCTTTATAAGCGCTGGATGGTGGAATATGCTTCCCCCCCCACCCCCAACCAAGCAGAATGTCAAATTCTGTCCCCCTTTTTTCCCCTCTCAAAGCATGCTAAAAGGCAAATTCTTCACAGAATCTTAAAGAACTTTTTTTGACACAACAGCTGCAAAATCTATTTTCTAAACAAAGATTTATACATATTTATATGAGCTTAATCCAGATTTTTTTTAATAAATCATCCTCAGAACTGCAGAGGTAAACTATATGTAAATACCTCAAGTAATAGGCTTGTAGTGCAAATCACATCATTTTATCTTCAATTTTGCATTCGTTTTTCTGGCTTAAAGGTGCATCAGAGATATGCATTTTAGCATATTCAGAACACGGGGCGTGAAATTAAATGTTTGACAGAGTGAGAAAAATATACAGACTTTGGAGATGCCTTAAAAATAGTAATTTATGCAGATCTAGAGGAGTGAAATCATTTGCAATGGAGTGACCTCTCTCCAGGAATTTTGTGCTCAGTGTTCTTCCCTAATCTCCCGCTGTATCTTCATTTTTCATTGAACTAGCCAGTTTTCTGCGAAGCCGTCTTGTAGATAAGGGGAGTGCTAAAGAAGAAGAAAGAGGACGCTCGGTGGGTCCGTTTCCATTGCACTTTTACCCAAGGCAATGGGCAGAATTTAACGGATTCCTTCCAACATATGTTTTTGCCAGATAAGTAAACAGTGTGTGTCGGAAATGAAAAAGCATTTGCAATTTAATGACATTACAGCTCTCAGCTTAGGCTGGCGTGCTGCGAGGCGAAAAGCAGAAAAAGAGAGGAGAGTAGAAAGAGAAAAAGAACAAAGTTCATCTTCCCTTTTGTGCATTTTTATCAAGGAAAATATTACTTCTTTCCCCCTCTTGTTCTCTCTCTCTCTCTCTCTTTTTTTTTTTTTTGTCTTTTTCGTCTTTTGGCTTTTTTGTCTCACTCATTTACATTTTTTTTTTTCTTTTCTGCCTTTCTGTCCTCTGTTCACTTCTGTCTTTTTCTCGCATTGCCACGGACTCATTTCTTTTTTTCTCTCTCCATTGTGTGTACTTATTCATCTATTTTGGCCATTCAGTTTTACCTTCTAAGAAGCTGTTTATCCCACAATGTATCTTTTTTCCTGTGTTGTACTCCTAGTGCTATAGCTCATAGTCAACAGGATTGTTGGAGGGATTAGAACGTTTCATTTCAAAGCACTACAAATCTGCTCTCTTGCCTTCAGCCCCTGCCCCTGTTTCCTCTGATACTTGTCGTTTTATTTCACATTCATTTCAGGCTTTAGTTTCACCCTCAGACATCATAGCGCCCTGATGTCTAGCCACCGATACTGTCTTTGCACAGTGTGTTAGTATTACAAGGTTCTAGAACCTTCCTCTCAAAATGGCAGAATCCTTCTCTCATACCCTCCGTCAGGTTTGGAGGTGTGGAGCAAACGTGTGGTCAGAACTGGTCCCCCTTCCCAGTCTCATACCCTCCGTTCAGGTTTTTTGAGGTGTGGACGGCAGACTTTGGAGATGCCTTAAATAGTAATTTATGCAGATCTAGTCATTTGCAATGGAGTGACCTCTCTCCAGGAATTTTGTGCTCAGTGTTCTTCCCTAATCTCCGCTGTATCTTCATTTTCATTGAACTAGCCAGTTTTCTGCGCCGTTGTGTAGATCAGGCGAGTGCTAAAGAAGAAGAAAGAGGACGCTCGGTGGGTCCGTTTCCATTGCACTTTTACCCAAGGCAATGGGCAGAATTTAACGGATTCCTTCCAACATATGTTTTTGCCAGATAAGTAAACAGTGTGTGTCGGAAATGAAAAAGCATTTGCAATTTAATGACATTACAGCTCTCAGCTTAGGCTGGCGTGCTGCGAGGCGAAAAGCAGAAAAAGAGAGGAGAGTAGAAAGAGAAAAAGAACAAAGTTCATCTTCCCTTTTGTGCATTTTTATCAAGGAAAATATTACTTCTTTCCCCCTCTTGTTCTCTCTCTCTCTCTCTCTTTTTTTTTTTTTTTTGTCTTTTTCGTCTTTTGGCTTTTTTGTCTCACTCATTTACATTTTTTTTTTTCTTTTCTGCCTTTCTGTCCTCTGTTCACTTCTGTCTTTTTCTCGCATTGCCACGGACTCATTTCTTTTTTTCTCTCTCCATTGTGTGTACTTATTCATCTATTTTGGCCATTCAGTTTTACCTTCTAAGAAGCTGTTTATCCCACAATGTATCTTTTTTCCTGTGTTGTACTCCTAGTGCTATAGCTCATAGTCAACAGGATTGTTGGAGGGATTAGAACGTTTCATTTCAAAGCACTACAAATCTGCTCTCTTGCCTTCAGCCCCTGCCCCTGTTTCCTCTGATACTTGTCGTTTTATTTCACATTCATTTCAGGCTTTAGTTTCACCCTCAGACATCATAGCGCCCTGATGTCTAGCCACCGATACTGTCTTTGCACAGTGTGTTAGTATTACAAGGTTCTAGAACCTTCCTCTCAAAATGGCAGAATCCTTCTCTCATACCCTCCGTCAGGTTTGGAGGGGTGTGGACGGCAAACGTGTGGTCAGAACTGGTCCTCCCAGAGCCTGGTGGCCAGGACAAGGTGTACCCCAGAGGATGCTTATAATGAACCATCTTCCAATAGGAAATGAGCCCCACCACATTCTGCAGGTGCATTTGCTACCACTTTTCCTTTGTATGAAGGCAATTACTGAAACATGTGTAGATCTCAGTTCTGTGAGTATATACGTGTGTGTTCATATGTGTGTTTGAACCTGACAATGTGATAAGCGTGTAAAGATTGTTTAAGGCAGTGTACTGCAAGTCTTTGAAGACAAACATATAGAAAGACATGACTCATGTTTCAGGTTTGATTCTACCTTAAATTTCAGCAGTAAAAGTTGAGTGCAAAAAAAAAAGGACAATATTTTCTCCTCACTCAGGTCCACAGCATTTTTATTTCAAGGGCTATTTTGACTGTCCCTTTTACAAGGAGGAAGAATAAGATTTGACACCTGGCCTCATTTTTGTGACAGACTGACTACTTAGACGACCAAACCATCCTATTTAGGAGAAAGGAATGTGTCAGAGTCCTTTTGTCACCTGGAGCTGTCAGTCTGTTGATCTAAGCAGCTCCTGAAGAAACAACTTTTAACTTGAAGGTTTGTATTCATGGTTGCTTTATAGTTTTGCAAAACAAGTTCACATTATTTTAGATACTGTTATCACAAATATTTGAATATTGGTACTCCAGATGTTTCACATAAATTCCATTCTAAGAATACACTTGAAAGTTACTGGTTAACCTGCAGGTTGAGCATAATTGAAAGACCCCTGTAATCAAATTGCAAGGCCTATCACAGAAACACGGTACAGACTTTAAAAAGAGGCTTAAATAGAATGCTCTTGTCTAAAGACATGTGCATGTTTTTACCATAAAATTACATCTTCCACATCTTCCAGATCCAGCACTTGGTAAGTAAAAAAGAAAATCTATTCGGACATAAGGATGTAAAGTAGCTGGAGGTGGTAATTTAATCAACCAAGGATATATTTCAATGTTTTTTTTCTGGTCTTCTAGGCATTAGCACTTTAAATTCATTATGTCGGTTTGACAGATATATGCAGCCTTAAGGATCTAAAAATGAAATCCTAGAAGTATACCCTGCTAGAGGATATATATTGAACTTAAGAGATTAAAATGGTATAACCATTGCAATAGAATGGAACATATCGCGCTTCTCATTTTTCCCCCACTAAACATGAGTCTTTTGCAGATGTAAAATGTAGTCTTGTCTAATTATAAAACCTGGCTCAAGAGCTGCAGCTTTCTAACTTTCATACTGATGAAGTGGATATTAGAAAGAAAATGTTGGCTTTGCATACAGTCTGAAGATGAAGAAGTCCTCCATGTGGGATTTTCTATATCAATAATTTATTAGGGGAAAATGACACAAGTAGTTACATGCAGCTTGCTGTTAAAAGGCTTCCTTGCATGCTTTTTCTATTTAAGGCAAATAACAAAAGAGCCAAATTATCCAGCAGGTCTTAACGTAACTGGGACGTTAAACTTACTATGTCATTATGCCCATTTAGGAACATTAATGATCTGTAACATTAATTCATCATCCTGGAAAATGGGGAAGGGTTGCCATAATTAACGATATTAAGCCACAATTAAAAAGTCATCCAAGCTGTTGTAAAGATTCAAGTGATGATAAGGGTGTTCGTTATATTGCAAACCCCTCTGACCATGGACATTTTGTACATAAGACTTAGTTTCCAACAAGCCCCTCTGCTCCAAAGTTAAAAGCGTCAAAAGAGCAGCCACCCACCGAGGCGGTGGCACCAACCAGAGGTCTTATCAGCCATTTCCATCGCCTTCTGCTGTTTAACACTTTCTTACAGGGAGAATCAGCTTTGAAAGAGGTACAACCTTTTAGCATATCTACTTTAATTCCTCACAGGGGAGCAAACACGAGCTGTCTAGAGAAACTTGCATCTGTCGGACAGGCGATCAACTCCCCAGAGATTAGGGTCATCTTTGAACGTCGTGTTTCAAACTGCACAAAAAGAGCATTTTTGATGTTTTAAAATGGAGATCCTATAATGTCTAAGCCTGCCTCCGAGTCGCCTATCACCAGATGTCTACAAGCTCCTATTTCTCCTCCCCACCTATCTGAAGTCTTTATTGTGGATGGGAGCCTATGAGTCACAGACAGGATCAGACGAAAGATAAATGGAACCAGGAAAGGGGTGAGCTGCAGCCAAGATGAACCCCCTTTATTGGGAGTCCCCAACCTTTGTGCCACCAGGGACTGGTTTGTGGAAGACAGTTTTTCCAGGGGCTGAGGATAGGTAGGGGGATGGTTTGGGGCTGATTCAGGGGCATTACATTTATTGTGTACTTTCTTTTTATTATTATTACATCAGCTCCACCGCAGATCATCAGGCATTAGATCCCAGAGGTTGGGAACCCCTGCCCTTTACTTCTGATGTGGCAGATCAGTTGATGATAAAGGAGCATTTCCTCCTACACCCCAACTTTCTTTTCGATCACTGTTAATAGCCTTGCCATTACTGGTCATGAATTCTTCCTCCCTGAAGCAACATTTCGGACGCTGCTATCTCTATGTACCAAGACTCTCTCAGTTGCGTTTATAATCAGGGCTGTTCGTGCTATGGAATGTTGAGGGAGGAAGGAAGTGTAAATGGTAACCTGTACACACATGGAATTGAAAGTAATGTATGATCACCGAAGGAGAGGCACATCACCAGCTTGGTCTGACTGGAGGACTAGGGGTTTGTACTTGCAGAGATTCGTTAAGGACCTGTGTGTATATTGGGCTTCCCTGGTGGCTCGTATGGTAAAGAATCCACCCTGGGAGACCCAGGTTAGACCCTTGGGTTGGGAAGATCGCCTGGAGGAGGGCATGGCAACTCACTCCAGCATTCTTTCCTGGAGAATCCCAAGGACAGAGGAGCTTGATAGGCTCTGGCCCATGAGGTCACAGAGTTGGACACGACTGGGTGACTAACATTTTCGCTTTCACCTATATTATATTGAAGAGGCTGTTTTTTTGCCAAGAAAGCTAGTGCCACATTGCAAATCCAAAAGACTGCCTGACACAGGATGGTTCAGCATGTGATCAAGATTTTCAGAGAAGAAACTGCACTGAGTCCCCTTA
Source organism: Tragulus kanchil (assembly GCA_022376925.1). Classification (NCBI taxonomy): domain Eukaryota; kingdom Metazoa; phylum Chordata; class Mammalia; order Artiodactyla; family Tragulidae; genus Tragulus; species Tragulus kanchil. The sequence continues at coordinate 17,288,892 of JAIOJX010000003.1, read as the reverse complement.
CACTGCGTGCTTTTTTCTTTTTTTTTCTTTCATCATTCCTGGAGGTGCAGTATGAGGTTGATGCATGGAGCGGACAGAGCAAGCTCCTATTCCAGCTCCCTGCTCCAAAATTCCACTTCATATTTTGTTCTTGGATAGAGGACATATCAGATATTAAACTGGTAAGAGCAGATACTACACTTGATCTTAGTCAAAAGGCCAAGAAGTGAACGATACCCCAGGTGCCTTTCTGGCCACATTATGGTGTGTGCCTTTGTAGAAATACGCTCACTGCTCTGATTTCTGCAACATGCCTTATGCTGGAAAAGTCCTGACAGTGGCATTGATGGACTGTCTTGGTGACAGGGGACAAATCACTTGACAATCTTAGTCTTATTGATTTGAGTAGTGACATTCCATTCCAAGGGTCTTACTCAACAAGAACCAGCAACTTGTTCTCAGAGAAGAATCTCTGCTCCATCCTTGTAAACCAAGGAGCCAGTCTAAACTTCCAACCAAAGAAGATTCATACCCCTTCATGAATGCTAGAGGCTTTGTAACTGTTGGCTTTAAAATGTGGTGCTCGATAGGAAAACACAGCAACTCCTTCAAATATGAGAGAGCTCCAAAGACATTGCCAAACGGAAAGTAGGGCTTTCATGTTACCTCTCTGGAAATTTTGAGACATTCACCAAACCAAGCCTAACTTCACTCCCACCTCTCTGGAGTAATTGCCACCAAGAAGACTGATTTACCCTTTCAAAGCCAACGACGTTCAGGATGTAAAGGTGAAAAGACACCGTTTTCTAGGCAGTTTTACAAAAAGCCTAGCCACGATGTTGCAAAGAAGGTCTTGCCAAGTCTTCATCTGTAGATGTACCTTGGATCCCATTCTAGTCTGTGTGTTTGGAGGAGGTGTCAGGGATTCAAGTGGAAGCTGGATTTGGAGTACTTTGCTGAGGCTCTCAAGACACTTTCCAGTTGACATGAACTGGAGTTCTTGTGAAAACCAGTTAAAGTGGTGATTCAGCTAATGACTGCCAACAGTGTGTTCACTGTCACAAAAATATAAATGTGTTACTGACTCCTTTTGTTGCCAACCATAGGATCCTGCTACCAACAGGATTCTTATTTTGAAAACACAAAAGTGCGTCTCTGAACCTTGCCGTCGGGCACTTCTGAATCTTACTGGTGAAGGTGGTTGGTTTTTAACTTGAGAGACTGTCAGTGCCTAAAGTACTTAGTACATTTAATAAAGCAGGTGGCACTACTGGTAAAGAAACCACCTGACAATGAAGGAGACACAGAAGATGCGGGTTCAATCCCTGGGTCGGGAAGATCCCCTGGAGAAGGAAATGGCAGCCCACTCCCATCTTCTTGCCTGGAGAATCCCATGGACGAAGGAGCCTGGCGGGCTACAGCCCACCGGGTCACAAAGAGTCGAACACGACTGAAGCAACTTAGCACACATTTGACCTTCTGTTTGAAAGTGCCGGAAAATGCTTTGTGTGGCACACAGGAAACTTGTCTGATATTAAGGGAATAAATTGCAAAAGAGGCACACATGCACACATAGAACAAGCTAGGAGACTTTGTAGCCACTAGAGTTAACATCATGGTATTTTAGTTCTTTGCAAGGGTAAAGATAGTTTTGTTCTTTGCAGAGTTTTCTATTATTTTCCAGAATATTTCAGGGTTAGGTCAATGCCTTCGTGATATTTTCTAATGATGTATTGACAAAAACTACCAGCTAAAGTATTGGGAAGATACGATCAACTTTTTGACAGTCATACACTCTTTTAGGAGGGTGGGGAAGCAATGGCGGTGAAGGCTGTATAATGACCCAATTCCTAACACCAGGTAGAAAATTGTAGAAGCTGGCATGTTTACTTGACTCAGAGATCTAAGAAGGCCAAGTTCTGTGTGCTACTCGGAGAGGTTTATGTGCAACTGCCTAAAGGGACTGAGATAGGCGGCGTTTACAAGGCAAGAGTTGAATTTGCAGGACATCTCACCTGCCAATACAAGAGGTTTCCCCAGATAGTATCTTTCAGGAGCCCCTGCATGTACCATCACAGACGCGGCCAATTCAGGCTGAAATGGCAAAGAGGAAAGCAGGTGGTCTGGATTCTTGTGAAAACCAGTTAAAGTGGTGACGTTGATGAAGTTCACTGTCACAAAAATATAAATGTGTTACTGACTCCTTTTGTTGCCAACCATAGGATCCTGCTACCAACAGGATTCTTATTTTGAAAACACAAAAGTGCGTCTCTGAACCTTGCCGTCGGGCACTTCTGAATCTTACTGGTGAAGGTGGTTGGTTTTTAACTTGAGAGACTGTCAGTGCCTAAAGTACTTAGTACATTTAATAAAGCAGGTGGCACTACTGGTAAAGAAACCACCTGACAATGAAGGAGACACAGAAGATGCGGGTTCAATCCCTGGGTCGGGAAGATCCCCTGGAGAAGGAAATGGCAGCCCACTCCCATCTTCTTGCCTGGAGAATCCCATGGACGAAGGAGCCTGGCGGGCTACAGCCCACCGGGTCACAAAGAGTCGAACACGACTGAAGCAACTTAGCACACATTTGACCTTCTGTTTGAAAGTGCCGGAAAATGCTTTGTGTGGCACACAGGAAACTTGTCTGATATTAAGGGAATAAATTGCAAAAGAGGCACACATGCACACATAGAACAAGCTAGGAGACTTTGTAGCCACTAGAGTTAACATCATGGTATTTTAGTTCTTTGCAAGGGTAAAGATAGTTTTGTTCTTTGCAGAGTTTTCTATTATTTTCCAGAATATTTCAGGGTTAGGTCAATGCCTTCGTGATATTTTCTAATGATGTATTGACAAAAACTACCAGCTAAAGTATTGGGAAGATACGATCAACTTTTTGACAGTCATACACTCTTTTAGGAGGGTGGGGAAGCAATGGCGGTGAAGGCTGTATAATGACCCAATTCCTAACACCAGGTAGAAAATTGTAGAAGCTGGCATGTTTACTTGACTCAGAGATCTAAGAAGGCCAAGTTCTGTGTGCTACTCGGAGAGGTTTATGTGCAACTGCCTAAAGGGACTGAGATAGGCGGCGTTTACAAGGCAAGAGTTGAATTTGCAGGACATCTCACCTGCCAATACAAGAGGTTTCCCCAGATAGTATCTTTCAGGAGCCCCTGCATGTACCATCACAGACGCGGCCAATTCAGGCTGAAATGGCAAAGAGGAAAGCAGAGACTGAACACAGACAAACTTTATCCTTGTGTAAGCTTGTCTTTCAAGAAAATAAGCAAACCTTTCAGGAGTTTATAGCTCATGTATTTCTTGAGACTGTTTCATGGGTTTTTTTTAATATATTAATTGAAAATTTATGTTACATTGAAGTTAGTCTTCAGTGGTTAGTGTGCTGCAAACACTTTGCTTTAGGCAAACCAGAAGGCATGAAAAATGATGATACCTACAGGTCATGCAGGGGTCGGGGGCTCTTGGGTGTCCTTTCTCAACTTCCCCAAAGCCGTTGCTTCTTTTCACCACCTGACCTCCTTCTCCCAGGTGGTGACGGCCTGGCCCAACCCAGGGCCTTCCCACCTACACTGGGCTCAGGTGCCCACCTGGGATTGGCAGCTAAAATACCCAGTTACATTCAAAGACACGACAAATGCTTTCTTAGTTGAAGTGCATCCCAAGTGTTGCAAACTTCTACTAAAAAATTACTTGTGTATTGAAAGCCTAACCCATCTCACTCATCCCCTGGCTGCTTTGGGTTCATCCTTTAGGTGATTTATAGGTCACCCCTCAAAGATGCCATCTGCAGGCTCCGCGTGAGGCAGCCTCCGAGTGGTGTCCTTCAGATCATCCATTCTTCATCTCATCTCCACTGCTCCGTAACTAGATTTTTATTTTTGTGTTTCTTTGATTCGAGACTGTGTTCGCCCCGAAAGCAGGGATTTATGCCCCTTGTTTGCTATGATAATGTCCAGTGCCAAGCACCTATTAGATAATAAATATTGATTCATTGAATGAGTAAAATGAATAAAAGGATGGGGATAGGAAAGTTAAACTGAGAAAATGTCCTTGTTTTGCTTGACTTCAAATTTGTTTCATAGATCAGCTAATGGTGTAAACAGGTTTACAGAGAAAAATGAGATTCTTCGGGAAGTAAGTGTAATTTTCACAGAATATATTGAGAGCAGTGTTGAAGAGCCTCAGATCATGACATGTATAATGACATGTTGGAAAGGAGCTGTTCAGTGTATTGTATATAAACCAGAGCTTTATCTTATTCAAAGAATTTTGCTAATAGATCTGCTGTTTGTTCTAAGGTAGAATGCTGCATAGAAAGGTTATCAGCTCCAATTCAGTTGTTAAAATGGTCAAATTGAAACCATCACCGTTCCTGTCTATTCATTGGAGTGTGAATTGCTAATAGTTTGTTCAGTTGGACATGTAAACCCATCTAGTAAGTGGCAAAATGTGTCTTATGCAGGAATTTCTAAAAAGAAAATAGTTGTAATGTTTTATGGAAAATGCAAACTTCTCAGCTGTTAAGAACTAAGAAACCAAAATGGCTCGTGTTTGTAGAGAAAATAGCTTCAAAATTACATACTTAGAAAAATAGCAAAGATTTTCTCATACTGCCCATAACTCTAGTAAGATGAGTATTTTCTAATTACAAATCCAAGATCAAGTTCTGACTGTTTTCTGGGGGTTTTTTCCTACTTAAGGACTCGTTACTAAATGTTGGATTGTGGTTATTGCTTGAGGAACAGCTTCAGAGCAGACAGGTTAGGGTTGGATCAACTCAGAGGAAATGAAGAGAATGGTTGGACCAACAGTTTTGATGGGATATTGGCATGAGTTTAATTTACTGGAGGATGGTTCAATTTCACTTCTTCTTAGCTTTGTAGCCATGTGACTAGGGCAGTAAATTGGATATCATTCAATAGTTGCCGTTTACATATTTCCCCCTTTTAAAATAATGCCACAACCAACTGTCAGTTAAATAACAAATCTCTCATTTTAGTCCATTTTTACAGGATAATGACTTCATCATTGACTCTATTCGTTTGATAGTTTGTTTGCTAATATCACAAGCTTATTACAGTAAAAGATAGAAATGCGTGTATCTAAAATCTCCAGATACCTTTACTTCAACGTTTTTAAAATGATCAACCTCTATTCAGTGTAATTCTTGAAGGAAATATGAATAAGGAAAAATTGTGACCATATGTCACAGATAATTGCTGAATATTTTGTATAGTTATACATAAAGATGGTACTTATACTCGTCATTAGGCATACTAACAAGCACTATTAATTGGATTAGGAACTAATTCACTTTGCTGTACAGCAGAAATGAACACAACTATGCACCAATAAAATTAATTTATCTTATTCAAAGTTCTAATAGAGCTGCTGTTTGTTCTAAGGTAGAATGCTGCATAGAAAGGTTATCAGCTCCAATTCAGTTGTTAAAATGGTCAAATTGAAACCATCACCGTTCCTGTCTATTCATTGGAGTGTGAATTGCTAATAGTTTGTTCAGTTGGACATGTAAACCCATCTAGTAAGTGGCAAAATGTGTCTTATGCAGGAATTTCTCAAAAGAAAATAGTTGTAATGTTTTATGGAAAATGCAAACTTCTCAGCTGTTAAGAACTAAGAAACCAAAATGGCTCGTGTTTGTAGAGAAAATAGCTTCAAAATTACATACTTAGAAAAATAGCAAAGATTTTCTCATACTGCCCATAACTCTAGTAAGATGAGTATTTTCTAATTACAAATCCAAGATCAAGTTCTGACTGTTTTCTGGGGGTTTTTTCCTACTTAAGGACTCGTTACTAAATGTTGGATTGTGGTTATTGCTTGAGGAACAGCTTCAGAGCAGACAGGTTAGGGTTGGATCAACTCAGAGGAAATGAAGAGAATGGTTGGACCAACAGTTTTGATGGGATATTGGCATGAGTTTAATTTACTGGAGGATGGTTCAATTTCACTTCTTCTTAGCTTTGTAGCCATGTGACTAGGGCAGTAAATTGGATATCATTCAATAGTTGCCGTTTACATATTTCCCCCTTTTAAAATAATGCCACAACCAACTGTCAGTTAAATAACAAATCTCTCATTTTAGTCCATTTTTACAGGATAATGACTTCATCATTGACTCTATTCGTTTGATAGTTTGTTTGCTAATATCACAAGCTTATTACAGTAAAAGATAGAAATGCGTGTATCTAAAATCTCCAGATACCTTTACTTCAACGTTTTTAAAATGATCAACCTCTATTCAGTGTAATTCTTGAAGGAAATATGAATAAGGAAAAATTGTGACCATATGTCACAGATAATTGCTGAATATTTTGTATAGTTATACATAAAGATGGTACTTATACTCGTCATTAGGCATACTAACAAGCACTATTAATTGGATTAGGAACTAATTCACTTTGCTGTACAGCAGAAATGAACACAACTATGCACCAATAAAATTAATTTAAAAAAAGCAAAAAGATTATATTTAGGTGACAATCTGGGATCCGTATAGTTAATATATGCAACATCCCCAACATGTATTTTTATTTTCTATTAGTATGCTTTAAGTAGGACAGAAGTGCATTTTTCCAAATATTTGTCCAAAATGCATTAAAATACAGCAGTTTTGTGTTTTTTATTCATTTGGAGAAGCCGGTCCAAAATTCCAAAATGAACTTGAAAAAACTGCATCCACTTGCCTAGCAGAAGTTGTTGCGTTTGCTTATACACTGCTTTGTTTCAATTTTGTGGAAAAGATCTGTGGAGTTTCTCAGGCCTTTTACTTAACCATAAGGTGATCTGTGGGGCTTCCCAGGTGGCTCAGAGGTAAAGAACTCATCTGCCAAGCAGGAGACCTGGGTTCAATCCCTGGATCAGGAAGTTCCCCAGGACGAAATGGCAACCCACTCCAGTATTCTTGCCTGGGAATTCCCATAGACAGAGGAGCCTGGCGGGCTACAGTCCAGGGGCTGGCAAAAGAGTCAGACACGACTTAACAACTGAACAGTAAAGTGGTCTGTAGACAGAAAACATGAAATCACACAGAGAGGCAAAAAGTCTTGACGCCTACATGACATTTTTCACATTTTTAAAACCAGAAAATTTGGCTTTTTTAAAATAAAAATAACATCAAAGAAAATCATACTTTTGGGGATGTGATGGAAGATGTTACAGGGTCTCTCATCCTGAGCACTCTGGCGATGGCCTGCTATCCTGCGCACAGACTTAAAAATCTCTCTTTTAGTTTTTAAAATGATCAAGCCTTTCTTGATAGTTTGTTTGCTAATATCACAAGCTTATTACAGTAAAAGATAGAAATGCGTGTATCTAAAATCTCCAGATACCTTTACTTCAACGTTTTAAAATGATCAACCTCTATTCAGTGTAATTCTTGAAGGAAATATGAATAAGGAAAAATTGTGACCATATGTCACAGATAATTGCTGAATATTTTGTATAGTTATACATAAAGATGGTACTTATACTCGTCATTAGGCATACTAACAAGCACTATTAATTGGATTAGGAACTAATTCACTTTGCTGTACAGCAGAAATGAACACAACTATGCACCAATAAAATTAATTTAAAAAAAGCAAAAAGATTATATTTAGGTGACAATCTGGGATCCGTATAGTTAATATATGCAACATCCCCAACATGTATTTTTATTTTCTATTAGTATGCTTTAAGTAGGACAGAAGTGCATTTTTCCAAATATTTGTCCAAAATGCATTAAAATACAGCAGTTTTGTGTTTTTTATTCATTTGGAGAAGCCGGTCCAAAATTCCAAAATGAACTTGAAAAAACTGCATCCACTTGCCTAGCAGAAGTTGTTGCGTTTGCTTATACACTGCTTTGTTTCAATTTTGTGGAAAAGATCTGTGGAGTTTCTCAGGCCTTTTACTTAACCATAAGGTGATCTGTGGGGCTTCCCAGGTGGCTCAGAGGTAAAGAACTCATCTGCCAAGCAGGAGACCTGGGTTCAATCCCTGGATCAGGAATTTCCCCCAGGACGAAATGGCAACCCACTCCAGTATTCTTGCCTGGGAATTCCCATAGACAGAGGAGCCTGGCGGGCTACAGTCCAGGGGCTGGCAAAAGAGTCAGACACGACTTAACAACTGAACAGTAAAGTGGTCTGTAGACAGAAAACATGAAATCACACAGAGAGGCAAAAAGTCTTGACGCCTACATGACATTTTCACATTTTTTAAAAACCCGAAAATTTGGCTTTTTTAAAATAAAAATAACATCAAAGAAAATCATACTTTTGGGGATGTGATGGAAGATGTTACAGGGTCTCTCATCCTGAGCACTCTGGCGATGGCCTGCTATCCTGCGCACAGTGTCAAGGCCAGCCTGATGTTGCTGGACTCCTGTCTTTGTCATAACAGTAAGCTGCTTGAGGCTCAGGATTCCACCTGTCTTTTCTCTCCAAGTTGCAGGAGATACATGGAAGTCTTCTTTCAGCCGTTGTGGCAACCTGAAGGACATGTTCTTTGAGCTTTATTTTGTAACTGTTAACATCCATTTGCTTTTTTTTTTTTTTTAAAGATTTATTTATTTATTTATTTTGGGCGGGGGTCAGGTTGGGGAGGGAGGGGAGCGGGCAGGCCATTTCTTCTGGTCTTTCATTTCCCTATTCTCATCCGTCTTTGTTCTTTGGCCCGTGTGGGCCTCCCATCGCGGTGGCGTCTATCGTTGCAGAGCGCCGGCTCTAGGCGCATGCGCGCCAGAGCGCTGGCTCGGTCATTGGACACATGGGTCCAGCCGCTCCGTGGCACGTGGGATCTCCCCAGGCCAGGAATTGAACCGGCGCCCCTTGCACTGCAAGGCAGTGTCCTTATCCACTGGACCACCAGGAGAGTCCAAGTAAATTTAATGTGACTACGTGTTTCTGCTTTGCTGAAACAACACAGCTACTTGCAACAAGAATAGATGCTTCCTGACTTTTATATTTAATTTATTGATTAGCCATTCGTTCATGGAGTTTGAAAACAAACAGCAGAGTATATAATAGAAGGCCTTCGTTGTGTCCCCCTCTTCCCACCCACTCACCCATGCCTCTTTTGTTTTCTTCCCGACTTCTGAAAGTGGTCTTTGAAAAATAAATCAGCAAAAAGGGAATCTTTTGTAACAGGAAGTTCCCGGGAAATGACAACCTACTCCAGTATTCTTGCCTGGGAATTCCCATAGACAGAGGAGCCTGGCGGGCTACAGTCCAGGGGCTGGCAAAAGAGTCAGACACGACTTAACAACTGAACAGTAAAGTGGTCTGTAGACAGAAAACATGAAATCACACAGAGAGGCAAAAAGTCTTGACGCCTACATGACATTTTTCACATTTTTAAAACCAGAAAATTTGGCTTTTTTAAAATAAAAATAACATCAAAGAAAATCATACTTTTGGGGATGTGATGGAAGATGTTACAGGGTCTCTCATCCTGAGCACTCTGGCGATGGCCTGCTATCCTGCGCACAGTGTCAAGGCCAGCCTGATGTTGCTGGACTCCTGTCTTTGTCATAACAGTAAGCTGCTTGAGGCTCAGGATTCCACCTGTCTTTTCTCTCCAAGTTGCAGGAGATACATGGAAGTCTTCTTTCAGCCGTTGTGGCAACCTGAAGGACATGTTCTTTGAGCTTTATTTTGTAACTGTTAACATCCATTTGCTTTTTTTTTTTTTTTAAAGATTTATTTATTTATTTATTTTGGGCGGGGGTCAGGTTGGGGAGGGAGGGGAGCAGGCGGGCCACTTCTATTGGTCTTTCATTTCTCTATTTTCATCCGTCTTTGTTCTTTGGCTCCTGTGGGCCTCCCATCGCAGTGGCGTCTATCGTTGCAGAGCTCCGGCTCTAGGCGCATGCGCGCCAGAGCGCTGGCTCGGTCATTGGACACATGGGTCCAGCCGCTCCGTGGCACGTGGGATCTCCCCAGGCCAGGAATTGAACCGGCGCCCCTTGCACTGCAAGGCAGTGTCCTTATCCACTGGACCACCAGGAGAGTCCAAGTAAATTTAATGTGACTACGTGTTTCTGCTTTGCTGAAACAACACAGCTACTTGCAACAAGAATAGATGCTTCCTGACTTTTATATTTAATTTATTGATTAGCCATTCGTTCATGGAGTTTGAAAACAAACAGCAGAGTATATAATAGAAGGCCTTCGTTGTGTCCCCCTCTTCCCACCCACTCACCCATGCCTCTTTTGTTTTCTTCCCGACTTCTGAAAGTGGTCTTTGAAAAATAAATCAGCACTTTTAAAAATATATGTGGGTGAAATCTTACATTGTAATACAAAGCATTGGTTAGACTTTTTAATTTCCTGACTCTGTCTTTTGTCTATTCCTGTCTCCTAAATAGAATTATTTATTAAAATATTCAAAACTAGGTATCTGTCTGTGTGGATTTAAAATAATCATTTTCCAGGGGAAGTCAAATGGATCAAGTTGAGGCTGTTTTATAAGTTTTGAGGTGGGGTTTCCACTAGGTGGCACTCATGTGCCTGAGGTCGGGGAGCAGTTACCCCTTTGTCCTCTATCTGCTAATTAGCACAGTTACTATGGAGACCTCCAAGGTCACACAGAGGGAAAGGCCTCTCTGTCTCCTCCCCTCGAGAGGATGATTGGGTTTCCCTGGTGCTCAGATGGTAAAGAATCTACCTGCAGTGGGGGAGCCCTGGGTTTGACTCCTGGGGTGGGAAGATCTCCTGGAGAATTCCCTGGTTTGTCCATGGGTCCCAAAGAGTTGGACCTGACTCAGCGACTCTCATTCTTCTTTCAAAGAATGATTGTTCTACTCATATTTCTGCTTTGTGCGCTATGGATGACCTTCCAAGAGGAGTGAAATTGTTGTGATTTTCTCCGTGCACTGGGAGGTTGTGTTATATAAGGTTTGTACCCAGACAAGAAAAGGTTATGACAACTGATACCTGGGGGAAAAAAACCCTGGGTAAGTTGTTTTTTGTTTTTGTTTTTTTTTTTTAATAGAGAAGTTCCCTATAGAACATAAATGATCTGAAATGTGACTGGTAGGTCTCTGGTAGGGGATCTTAACGTCCATCCAATAACAAATAGCTTTTAAACATACTTTAGTGGTATTATTATCTCTCTTAAGCATTGACGTGGTCTCTCTGATATGGATGGATCAGAGTCCATAATGCATTCTGATTTCACACCCTCCATGAGTCAAGCAAAACATTATGGATGTGTGCATAATAATAACCTGAGCATTTCCATTTGACACTCAATCCTGTCATAGTCCAAAAGTTCAGCAGCAGGTAGTAAGGAAAGGACAAAAGAACTTACACCAAGATGGAAGAACATTAGAAATACTCCCGGGACTTCTGAAAGTGGTCTTTGAAAAATAAATCAGCACTTTTAAAAATATATGTGGGTGAAATCTTACATTGTAATACAAAGCATTGGTTAGACTTTTTAATTTCCTGACTCTGTCTTTTGTCTATTCCTGTCTCCTAAATAGAATTATTTATTAAAATATTCAAAACTAGGTATCTGTCTGTGTGGATTTAAAATAATCATTTTCCAGGGGAAGTCAAATGGATCAAGTTGAGGCTGTTTTATAAGTTTTGAGGTGGGGTTTCCACTAGGTGGCACTCATGTGCCTGAGGTCGGGGAGCAGTTACCCCTTTGTCCTCTATCTGCTAATTAGCACAGTTACTATGGAGACCTCCAAGGTCACACAGAGGGAAAGGCCTCTCTGTCTCCTCCCCTCGAGAGGATGATTGGGTTTCCCTGGTGCTCAGATGGTAAAGAATCTACCTGCAGTGGGGGAGCCCTGGGTTTGACTCCTGGGGTGGGAAGATCTCCTGGAGAATTCCCTGGTTTGTCCATGGGTCCCAAAGAGTTGGACCTGACTCAGCGACTCTCATTCTTCTTTCAAAGAATGATTGTTCTACTCATATTTCTGCTTTGTGCGCTATGGATGACCTTCCAAGAGGAGTGAAATTGTTGTGATTTTCTCCGTGCACTGGGAGGTTGTGTTATATAAGGTTTGTACCCAGACAAGAAAAGGTTATGACAACTGATACCTGGGGGAAAAAAACCCTGGGTAAGTTGTTTTTTGTTTTTGTTTTTTTTTTTTAATAGAGAAGTTCCCTATAGAACATAAATGATCTGAAATGTGACTGGTAGGTCTCTGGTAGGGGATCTTAACGTCCATCCAATAACAAATAGCTTTTAAACATACTTTAGTGGTATTATTATCTCTCTTAAGCATTGACGTGGTCTCTCTGATATGGATGGATCAGAGTCCATAATGCATTCTGATTTCACACCCTCCATGAGTCAAGCAAAACATTATGGATGTGTGCATAATAATAACCTGAGCATTTCCATTTGACACTCAATCCTGTCATAGTCAAAAAGTTCAGCAGCAGGTAGTAAGGAAAGGACAAAAAGAACTTACACCAAGATGGAAGAACATTAGAAATACTCTAGCTAATTTTTAAAAAACCATTTATTTGACTGTGTTGGGTGTTCGTTGCAGCAGGAGAGATCTTCAGTTGTGGCATGTGAGCTCTTAGTTGGGGCATATAGGATCTAGCTCCCTTGCCAGGGATCAAACCAGGGCCCCCTGCATTGGGATCACAGAGCCTTAGCCACTGGACCACTGGGGGCAGTCCCAGAGTAGTGAACTTATTATTAGATATATTTGATCCTGAAATTAATTAACCTCTCATGAGTGAATTTATCAGCCCATTTATTGTGCCTGACGCTGTGCTGGATGCCATGCATATAAAGATAGATTAGATTAAAGCTGTGTTTCAGTTCTGATGAGAAAGTGAACTTCCATCCAGAATTCCGTCTTAATCAAACTCCTGTCTTCCTTATAGGAATTTCTGTGACTCAGTCACATACCATTTTATATACCACGCTCTTCCACTTTTTCTCATCTGCATCAAAATCTTACTCAAAATTACCTCTTTTAAGACACCTGCTGACACAAACTACTTTCTTAAACCACATACTCTGTTGCATTTGTCATTTGTAAAAGTGTTTAGCCTGGGGACAGATCATGTGAGGGACACTTCACCAGCTTAGAAGGATTTCAAGCCCTTGACAATGATGTCTTCTGGGTCTTTTCCACACACAGTATGACCTCGGGTCTCATTGGCTGAAATACCACTTTTGATGTTTTATTAGAAGAAACAAACAAGTAAGATCCTTTGGGAAACATGTGAGTCAGAGGGCATCAGCTCACCCTTGGGGGCTTGTGCCCAGTGACAGCTGCCCAGTAGGGACACCAGCGACACGGTGCCCAGGTCATGCCAACTGTAGAAGTGATCAACTGTAGCGCTTCTAGCTATTAAAAACAATGCTAATGCACAAGTGTACCAGATTCCTGTTGCCCAGTGAAACGTGTTTAAAGAGAAGAAAAAAGATGGGGAATAGAAAAAAGAAACAAGAAGAGAAGATCCGACATCCTCCACTATCTGGTACTGCTTTCCTTGTGAAGTTGTTTTTTCTTTTTTTCTGTTTTTTCTTTCCCCAAAGTGGGAGGAGAGTAAGAGAAAACAGGAGGGAGGCATTCTCTTCTCAAATGACTCTAGGGACAATTTTCCCTTCCATCATGCTGGCAGGTGAGATCTGAGTGTCAGTTCCAGGGATACCTAGGAAACAAGGAGAGCTCTTCAGGCCTGCAGGAGCAGAGTGAGTCAAGGTGAAGCATTAGAGGGAAAGCCCTTGAGTCCTGGCTGCAGACAGCGGAGGAGATAGAATATGGTTGTTTTCTTTAAAACCACTAGCGCCTCTTCATACTGTTCATGGGGTTCTCAAGGTAAGCTGATTCATTGGAAGGACTAATGCTGAAGCTCCAATACTTGGGCTACCTGATGCAAAGGGCTAGCTCATTGGAAAAGACCCTGATGCTGGGAAAGATTGAAGGCAGGAGGAGAAGAGGGTGACAGAGGATGAGATGACTGGATGGCATCACCAACTCAATGCATGTGAGTTTGAGAAAACTGCAGAAGATAGTGAAGGGCAAGGAAGCCTGGCGTGCTTCAGTCTATGGGGTCCTAAAGAGTCGGACACAGCTCAGTGACTGGACAATGACAAAGCCTCTTCAGGACAAGCTATCTATACTGTAATCAGAGCTAACATGCAAGAGAGAATCTGGAAAACCACTTGATGCTTCTGCATGCCTGGGTGGATTGTGTCTTCCTTCACCGAGTCCAGCAGAGAGGGGCAGAGCTACACTATTCTGAACACTGTGCCTGCTTCCCCTTCAGCCTCTTCCATTCTTCAGCTCAGCATGGGGTTCTCCCCCACTGTGTTTTTAGTCCTCATAGGTGGAGAGGACTTTCCCTGCAGATGATTTCCCCAGCCTTTCTCTTCCTTTATTATATCTCTCTGGGTTTGGTTGAATTTAATTGAGCCCCTGTCCATACAAAGTGAATTCCTTTTATAATCTGGCATGCCAGTCACCCATACGGACTGATTACAGTGGACACACGACACCAGTTATTTCCTTTGCACATCAAACTGCAGATGTCTCATAACCAAATCACATCATAGTTGGCGTATACTGGGGTGGCAGGCACTGAGTGGTGGTGTGATTGTAATAAGAGGGAGATGTAAACAGATATCTCCAACTATTCCTGATCTTAAGACACATATGGTCAAAGTGGAGGGCTTCCCAGAGGGCTCAGTGGTAAAGAAACTGCCTGCCAATGTAGAAAACGCAGGAGATGAAGGTTCGACCCCTGGGTTGGGAAGATCCCCTAGAGAAGGAAATGGCTACCCACTCTAGTTTCCTTGCCTAGAAAATCTTAAGGACAGAGGAGCCTAGCAGGCTGTAGTCCATGGGGTCACGAAGGAGTCAGACTTGACTCAGCATGCCCGCATGCACATACGCAAAGTAGAACTACAGAATGACTTGTGGTAGGCTGAGAATTGAGACACTGAATGTTCTAGAAGTTCTGAGGAGGACACAGGTCCCCCAGGAATAAATCACACAGAAGGCAGCAGAACTCAGCCTGGGCCTCAAAGAAGGAACACAAATCTCAGTAACAGGCTGGAAAAACCATTCCAGCTGGATGAATGGTGTGACTAGACAGGTTTCAGTGGCATCTATGAAGACTGTAGGGAAATAGTGGGCAAGGAACGGGAAATGTGGATTGAGGCCAGAGACTGGAAGGAAACTAAGGCGCTTGGACTTTATCCTGGTGGTAATGAAGAGATAATGAAGATTTTTAATTAAGGGTTTGGCATGATTAAATGGTGTTTTAGGGAGATTACTGTGGCAGCTGTGAATCGGAGGGGGAGAAACAAGTAAGCGATTAGTTAGGAGGCTATTATAATCATCCGGGCTTGAAGCAGCGGGGGTTTGGGGGCAATGGGAATTGAAGGAAGGGTGGAGCGTGAGAGATAGTGCAAGGGAATGCCCAGCATGCCTTGGGGGCTCATGAGTCCTCAGGCCACAGGAAGGAAGGTGGCCGTGAGCACCGAATCGGGACAGGGAGCCGTTCAGGAGCAGAGGGGAGGTTGGGGCCCTGAGTTAGCCGAGCCTGGCTGTATCTGCAAGGCACCCAAGTTCAAGGTTCCAGCTGGTGGATGGAGATGCAACATGGTGGAGGCTCAGGAGAGCGACCAGGCCAGAGACCTAGGCTTTTCTTTTATTGATTCAATCTGACTGCTTACTCCAGAGAGCGCTGAAATTCAATGACTAAGCTATTAGGACAGAATGTGTGTATTAGAGGATGTCTGCCTGCATATCAACAGGAAGGAAGAATGTAGGTCATTCTTTGAATATTTTAAACTTCTGGGAAAGCACTTTTTTTTAATATATCACCCAAATGTTTCAAATGAATATTTTTTAAAGCTAAATTTCCCAGATAATATTCCCCAATGTTCACATGTCTTCCTTCAGGGAGGCCTGGCCTTAGTGTCTAATAGAGTTCAATTACGGAGTAATTTCCATGTTGAACGTGGTGGCGATGGCGCTATCTGCGTGGAGCTGTGTAGCGGCTCTGTGACTCTGGATGAATCGTACAGGAGCCCCCGTTAGCCTCCTCGTAGGCCCTTTGCCTAATGCTCTCATGCAAATTAGTGGGAAGAGAGGCCCCCAGATTTCAGTTATCAGGAAAGTGCATCCTCTGAGCAAAAGGAATCAGAGCCATGCGTGTCCTTTAATGTGTGCTGCATGACCTGTGGCAGGTGCCCACCAGTCCCATCAAAGTAAATGCCAGCCAGCCCTTTCCTTCAAAAAGTAGGATGTTGTGGATAAAAATGTGGCTAGGGTGTGGTCCATTGGTTAAGAATCCACCCACCAATGTAGGGACACGGGTTTGACCCCTGGTCTGGGAAGACTCTCCATGCCTCGGGACAACTGAGCCCATGCCCCACCAGTAGAGAAAGCCTCCTCACAGCAACAAAGACCCAGTGCAGCCAAAAATAAAACTAGAGTTTAAAAATGTGATCAGGGAGGAAATAAAACAGCTTTAGACTTCATCCTTGTGTATGTGAACTCAGCTGCCAAAATTCTCCCCATACAGTCGAGACCTTAGTGGTCCTTGTTTGCATTTTGCTATGAAATTCAAGGCACTGAGCAAGTCAATCAAGTCAGCCGCTCTCTGAAAATGAAGCAAAAAAGTTTCTTAAACTTGATAACTGGTAAACAATTGGCTTTCAGATCTGCAAGTATGGCTCCTCTTAATTCACAAAGGCATTTGAGTAGCACTTTCATGAGACGTGCAAGGGATTTGAAGGCTCTGCTGCCATCTGTGAATTTAGGAGTCACGTAGGGGCATCTCGGGCACAGGGTCCCTGTGTTGTAACTCACCGGATTTGTAACCACTGTGTCTGGTAATCATCCGGCCACAGAGAGATTAGACTCCAGTCCACTGTGCTGGATTCCACCGGCAGAGCCTGACCTGCCCTCATGCAGCGGGACCCTCCACTCATGTGCTAGGAGGCTGTTTCAGCATTCTGAGCCATTTCTAGTTGGACCAGGGAAGTGATGATGTGCAGTTTTTAACTGAACCTTTTGCTCAGCTGCCCAAGAACTGCTGGAAACCTAGCAGAGAATATTGAGATTTCTTGGGCATCACCATTTCGTCACCCCTTCCCCTTCTTACTCAAGAAGCATCTGACTAGCAAACACTCGGATTTCTCTGGCATCCAGTTCCATCAGAGATCATGGCATCTGGTCCCATCACTTCATGGCAAATAGATAGGGAAAACGTGGAAATAGTTATTTTCTTAGGCATCACTGCAGATGGTGACAGCAACCATGAAATTAAAAGATGCTTGCTCCTTGGAAGAAAAGCTCTGACAAACTTAGACAGCATGTTAAAAAGCAGGTCTGTATAGTCAAAGCTATGATTTTTCCAGTAGTCATGTATGGATGTGAGAGCTGGACCATAAGGAAGGATGAGCACTGAAGACTTTATGCTTTCAAATTGTGGTGCTGGAGAAGACTCTTGAGAACCCCTTGGACTACAAGGAGATTAAACCAGTCAATCCTAAAGGAAATCAACCCTGAATGTTCACTGGAAGGACTGATGCTGAAGCTCCAATACTTTGGCCACATGATGTAAAGAGCCAACTTGTTGGAAAAGAGTGTATGTGAACTCAGCTGCCAAAATTCTCCCCATACAGTCGAGACCTTAGTGGTCCTTGTTTGCATTTTGCTATGAAATTCAAGGCACTGAGCAAGTCAATCAAGTCAGCCGCTCTCTGAAAATGAAGCAAAAAAGTTTCTTAAACTTGATAACTGGTAAACAATTGGCTTTCAGATCTGCAAGTATGGCTCCTCTTAATTCACAAAGGCATTTGAGTAGCACTTTCATGAGACGTGCAAGGGATTTGAAGGCTCTGCTGCCATCTGTGAATTTAGGAGTCACGTAGGGGCATCTCGGGCACAGGGTCCCTGTGTTGTAACTCACCGGATTTGTAACCACTGTGTCTGGTAATCATCCGGCCACAGAGAGATTAGACTCCAGTCCACTGTGCTGGATTCCACCGGCAGAGCCTGACCTGCCCTCATGCAGCGGGACCCTCCACTCATGTGCTAGGAGGCTGTTTCAGCATTCTGAGCCATTTCTAGTTGGACCAGGGAAGTGATGATGTGCAGTTTTTAACTGAACCTTTTGCTCAGCTGCCCAAGAACTGCTGGAAACCTAGCAGAGAATATTGAGATTTCTTGGGCATCACCATTTCGTCACCCCTTCCCCTTCTTACTCAAGAAGCATCTGACTAGCAAACACTCGGATTTCTCTGGCATCCAGTTCCATCAGAGATCATGGCATCTGGTCCCATCACTTCATGGCAAATAGATAGGGAAAACGTGGAAATAGTTATTTTCTTAGGCATCACTGCAGATGGTGACAGCAACCATGAAATTAAAAGATGCTTGCTCCTTGGAAGAAAAGCTCTGACAAACTTAGACAGCATGTTAAAAAGCAGGTCTGTATAGTCAAAGCTATGATTTTTCCAGTAGTCATGTATGGATGTGAGAGCTGGACCATAAGGAAGGATGAGCACTGAAGACTTTATGCTTTCAAATTGTGGTGCTGGAGAAGACTCTTGAGAACCCCTTGGACTACAAGGAGATTAAACCAGTCAATCCTAAAGGAAATCAACCCTGAATGTTCACTGGAAGGACTGATGCTGAAGCTCCAATACTTTGGCCACATGATGTAAAGAGCCAACTTGTTGGAAAAGACCCTGACACTGGGAAAGGTTGAAGGCAGGAAGATAAGGGGGTGACAGAGGATGAGATGGTTGGATGATATCACTGACTCAATGGACATGAGTTTGAGCAGACTCTGGGAGATGGTGAAGGGCAGGAAAGCCTGCCATGCTGCAGTCCATGGGGTCACAAAGAGTTGGACACGAGTGAACAACAACAACAGATTTCTCAATTCTATGCATTAAATTGAAGCAATTAACAAAGACTCCCATCTAGGAATTCTGCTTTATTTGTGATCAAACCTTTTCATTGGCAGATAACAGATAATATTAAGTAATCAAGAAGTTTACCACACACCCCAGACAGACTGGATCCAAGCGGGAGCCACGCCTTCCTTCTCCACCCTCATAAGATAACGTGTTATCGGTGAGACTGTGTTTTGAATGCAAGGTGGTGGATTAGATGACTTTTAAGGGATCTTCCAACTCTGAGATCTTAGATTGTCTTCTGATTAAGATTTATGCAGTGTTTCGACTAAAACACTGCCTCTGACCTTCTCAATAATGACCTCAGCCCTTGATTTTTGGGAAGCCCTTATGTGTAAATGTATACTGGACATTCCAACTTTCAAACAAATAGAGGGAACATGCCCATGAACACGCATACTTAATTTGAATTTTAACTCAATTGATCGCCCATTTTCTGATATGACTAAGATTTAATTTTCTCCACATTTAATCAATGAGTTTTAAATTCCATTATTAAGGTACACACACCAAACATGTTTTTGCTTGTTTATAATCATTCCTACGCAACATATAAGAAGATATGAAAAAAAAGAAGATATCGTAAGGAAATCTAATCATGGTTAATTCAGGTTTACCAAGGTTGATAGTTTCATCTGAGTTCTCCTTCAGCAAAAAATAAAAGACAAAGGCCAAAAAGTATGCTTTTCTTTACAGTAGTTCTTGTTTGGAAATAAATTCTGAATTTCTCCTTTATTAATATGTTGCCCTTTATTGTGTGTCAGAAATAGAAATGGTAGAAAGCGGGAATGTGATCTTGATGTATGGCTTCACTGCTCTTTCTACTAACTGCTGAATTATTATCATTTCACAGAAATTACATCTGAAAGGGAGGGATGTGTCTTTACATTGAAAGATTCCAAATGAATAACCTTTGCTAAAATGATTAGTAATTTCTCCAAGTGGTGAGCTTGAAAATACTCAATTCCAAGGATCTATATACCCCTTTCATGGTGAAGGGCAGGAAAGCCTGCCATGCTGCAGTCCATGGGGTCACATTAACAAACAAACAGATTTCTCAATTCTATGCATTAAATTGAAGCAATTAACAAAGACTCCCATCTAGGAATTCTGCTTTATTTGTGATCAAACCTTTTCATTGGCAGATAACAGATAATATTAAGTAATCAAGAAGTTTACCACACACCCCAGACAGACTGGATCCAAGCGGGAGCCACGCCTTCCTTCTCCACCCTCATAAGATAACGTGTTATCGGTGAGACTGTGTTTTGAATGCAAGGTGGTGGATTAGATGACTTTTAAGGGATCTTCCAACTCTGAGATCTTAGATTGTCTTCTGATTAAGATTTATGCAGTGTTTCGACTAAAACACTGCCTCTGACCTTCTCAATAATGACCTCAGCCCTTGATTTTTGGGAAGCCCTTATGTGTAAATGTATACTGGACATTCCAACTTTCAAACAAATAGAGGGAACATGCCCATGAACACGCATACTTAATTTGAATTTTAACTCAATTGATCGCCCATTTTCTGATATGACTAAGATTTAATTTTCTCCACATTTAATCAATGAGTTTTAAATTCCATTATTAAGGTACACACACCAAACATGTTTTTGCTTGTTTATAATCATTCCTACGCAACATATAAGAAGATATGAAAAAAAAGAAGAAGATATCGTGTAAGGAAATCTAATCATGGTTAATTCAGGTTTACCAAGGTTGATAGTTTCATCTGAGTTCTCCTTCAGCAAAAAATAAAAGACAAAGGCCAAAAAGTATGCTTTTCTTTACAGTAGTTCTTGTTTGGAAATAAATTCTGAATTTCTCCTTTATTAATATGTTGCCCTTTATTGTGTGTCAGAAATAGAAATGGTAGAAAGCGGGAATGTGATCTTGATGTATGGCTTCACTGCTCTTTCTACTAACTGCTGAATTATTATCATTTCACAGAAATTACATCTGAAAGGGAGGGATGTGTCTTTACATTGAAAGATTCCAAATGAATAACCTTTGCTAAAATGATTAGTAATTTCTCCAAGTGGTGAGCTTGAAAATACTCAATTCCAAGGATCTATATACCCCTTTCATTCTTCTTTAGTTTTGTCACGTGCTGAACAGAAAACACACAGGGGGATGTCTACAGTGCATGAAAAGCATTCTGTTGTACTAAGTATCAAGAAAAAGAAAAGAAAAAAAATTACAAAATGTGAAAAATGACCAACTAGTTACTGGGGGGAGAGGGGAGAGGAGTGGAGTGTGGGGAGGGAGACACAGTTAAGAACTTGAATTAACAGAGTTAGTTCCCCAGGCGTGCCCCGCTCCATGGACTCCACCAGAAAGCTGCTCCACGGGCAGATTTAACTTCAGGAAGTGACTTAGGCACTGGGAAGAATAGGCCACCGCAGGTCATCCAATACAGCAAAAACAAATGACCTCAGACTCAGGAGCCCTGAGACCGCTGTCTGAGAGTGTGTGCTCCTTGAAGGGGAAGGAAATCGCCTTCTCAAGGAGCAGGCAGCTGACTTCCTGACTGCCTCACACGTACCTTGGGAGGAGACCTTATAAATCCCGAAGTGTCAGCCTCCGGGCGTGCCCCGCTGGCTCCTGCAGGCAACTGGATAACTGCCGCTGTGACGTGGACCTGGTCTGCTTTGATTTTGATGAAGATGAGGATGACTCTCGTGCTTGCGTGGAGTCCCTGGGAAGCCTGGATGAGCAGGTTCGTCAGTCAGCTGCAGGCTCGACGGTCCTGGCAGGATAGGAGTGAGTTGCAAGTGGCTCTGGAAATGCCCTCCTGTTCCCCCTTCTAGTATGCAAGGGAGCTTCCCTTCTGGCTCAGATGGTAAAGAATCCTGCAATGCAGGAGACATGGGTTCTATCCCTGGGTCGAGAAGATTTCCTGGAAAAGGGAATAGATACCCACTCCAGTATTTAGGAGAAAACCCCTCTAGGTTGGTCTATTGCCTCATGTTCCAGGAAGGGTCTCCCTTGGATCCAAGAGAGAAGAGCCACCCTGTATCCTCCTGCCCTCCTGATGTCTCTTGGTAACCAGGTCTGTGCCTAGCGGGTGGAGAAAGCACAATGTCATAGTTATGACCCTGAAGATTGCCTGCCTGGACTCTCACGTGGCTGTAGGACTTAGAGCTGTGGCACCTTGGCCTTGGGTCTTAACCCTGTGCCTCGCTTTTCCCTTCTGTAAAAGAGCGATTCATTCACTCACTTTTGCAAATGTTTATTCAATATTCTAGACTCGGGGGTGAATAAAACATACAAAACCTTTGTTCTCATGGAGCTTGCATCATAGTAGGGAGAAAGGCCATGAACAAATAAATGAAGATGTGTCAGAGACCAATAAGTGCATCAAAGAGAATTAAAAATAGGTTTATGGACTCTAGTAGGACAACAATGATACCACATGCAGTGAAACAATGGAAAAACAGACGTGGAAGGGATTTAACTTCAGGAAGTGACTTAGGCACTGGGAAGAATAGGCCACCGCAGGTCATCCAATAAAGCAAAAACAAATGACCTCAGACTCAGGAGCCCTGAGACCGCTGTCTGAGAGTGTGTGCTCCTTGAAGGGGAAGGAAATCGCCTTCTCAAGGAGCAGGCAGCTGACTTCCTGACTGCCTCACACGTACCTTGGGAGGAGACCTTATAAATCCCGAAGTGTCAGCCTCCGGGCGTGCCCCGCTGGCTCCTGCAGGCAACTGGATAACTGCCGCTGTGACGTGGACCTGGTCTGCTTTGATTTTGATGAAGATGAGGATGACTCTCGTGCTTGCGTGGAGTCCCTGGGAAGCCTGGATGAGCAGGTTCGTCAGTCAGCTGCAGGCTCGACGGTCCTGGCAGGATAGGAGTGAGTTGCAAGTGGCTCTGGAAATGCCCTCCTGTTCCCCCTTCTAGTATGCAAGGGAGCTTCCCTTCTGGCTCAGATGGTAAAGAATCCTGCAATGCAGGAGACATGGGTTCTATCCCTGGGTCGAGAAGATTTCCTGGAAAAGGGAATAGATACCCACTCCAGTATTTAGGAGAAAACCCCTCTAGGTTGGTCTATTGCCTCATGTTCCAGGAAGGGTCTCCCTTGGATCCAAGAGAGAAGAGCCACCCTGTATCCTCCTGCCCTCCTGATGTCTCTTGGTAACCAGGTCTGTGCCTAGTGGGTGGAGAAAGCACAATGTCATAGTTATGACCCTGAAGATTGCCTGCCTGGACTCTCACGTGGCTGTAGGACTTAGAGCTGTGGCACCTTGGCCTTGGGTCTTAACCCTGTGCCTCGCTTTTCCCTTCTGTAAAAGAGCGATTCATTCACTCACTTTTGCAAATGTTTATTCAATATTCTAGACTCGGGGGTGAATAAAACATACAAAACCTTTGTTCTCATGGAGCTTGCATCATAGTAGGGAGAAAGGCCATGAACAAATAAATGAAGATGTGTCAGAGACCAATAAGTGCATCAAAGAGAATTAAAAATAGGTTTATGGACTCTAGTAGGACAACAATGATACCACATGCAGTGAAACAATGGAAAAACAGACGTGGACAGTAGACATATGGACATTGTGGGGAATAAACAGTGGGTGGGAGCCGTAAAGGAAGTAGCATGAAAACCTGTACTATCATATGTGAAGAAAATAGCTAAAATTCTTGCTCTGTGAGAAAAGGGGATCCTGCAGGGGTGCTGGGGTGGGGGGAATATACGTATGACTAATCTGGGAACATACATATCTGTAAACAACAAAACTCTGTAAAAGTTAAAAGTAAAATAAAAGTTAAAAAAAAAAAAGGTTTATGGGGTAGAGGGTCACATGGCTGCTTAGCAAAGGCCTCTCTGAAGAGATGACCAAAGTGAGAAGTCAGCTATGAGAAAATCATGGGGAAGAGCTTTCCAGGCAGAGGGAACAGCGGCCGCAAACTCTAAGGCAGAATGAGCTTGGCGTGTCCAAGTTAGAGAAGAGCCAATGTGCCTGGAGCACATGGGCAAGCAGGAGAGAGGAGGAAGTCGGGCCAGAGAACAGGATGCTAGTGCCCGGTGGATCAGGGCATTTGACTCTGAATATGATAGAAACCATGATCTGATCTTCACTGACCTGTGTGCAAGGCAAGAGTGGAAGCAGAGAGCCTGGCTGGACACTGCAGCAGGGACCCCGGTAAGAGGGGCGAAGACCTGGAGAGAAGTGGTAGATGTTGGATATGTTTGGAAAATAGAGTCAGGAGACGCTGGTAGGGATTTGCAGTTAGAGATTAAAGCATCGGGAGCCTCCTGGGGTTTGGGGCTTGAACAGCCAGGGGGTGTGGATGGTATGAGAAGGAATGGAGGGGAGAACAGGTCAAGGTGGGAAAAGACTAAAGTTCGGTTCAAGCATGAAGCTTGAGACGCCTATTAGATGTGCAATGAGAGAGAAATGCCAAGTGGAAGGCTGGATAAACGAGTCTGAGTTCTGGGGACACGTCTGAGCTGGTACCTTGAGGACCGCAGGAATCTGTGTGGATTTCTGCAGCCCTGGGACTGGATGAGGTCATCTGGATGGGGACTGCAGGGGAGAAGATAAGAATGTGCTGTAGCGGTGAGAGGGAGGAGAAGCAGCCCGGAGACTGATGGAGAGGGAGGGAACCAGAAGGGCATGGAGTCCGAAGGTCCAAAGGGGAGGGTCTGGCAGGAGGGAGTGGGCAACGGGGTAAAATGCTGCCGAAGGCTGAACAGCACAAGGACTGGGAGCTGACCTTTGCTTGGATCTGTTGAGCGGAGGGTGTGGTAATCCCCAGTGCAGCCTCCATGGAGTGGGGAGGACAGCAGGGGTGTGCAATGGCCTGAGCAGCAGAGGATCTGGTCTAATTATAAGAAGGCACCTGTGGGCGGCGGGTGGGGAAAGGCAGAATGTTGTGCCGGTGTAGATCACTGTGGGACCTAAGATCTCTGCACCAGAGTGTGTGTTGGGTGGCGGGGGTGGGTCACTTCAAGAAAAATCATACAAGGTTCCTCTGGGAACTCAGTGGTAAAGAATTCACCTATCAATGCAGGAGACACAGGTTAGAACCATGACCCAGGAAGATCCCACGTGCCCAGGGACCACGAAGCTTGTCCCACAACGACTGAGCCTGTGAGCTTAGAGCCCACAATCCACAGCAAGAGAATCCACGGCAGTGAGAAGCCTGCAGGCCGTGACGAACAGGATCCCCTGCTCGACACAACTAGGCCCACGCAGCAACAAAAACCCAGGGCAGCCATAAATAAGAAACATCGTACAGAGTTCACACAAAGTAGTTGTGAATGTAAATAT
Organism: Tragulus kanchil; assembly: GCA_022376925.1. Taxonomy (NCBI): domain Eukaryota; kingdom Metazoa; phylum Chordata; class Mammalia; order Artiodactyla; family Tragulidae; genus Tragulus; species Tragulus kanchil. Next base: position 17,263,678 of record JAIOJX010000003.1, on the reverse strand, counting down.
CTATTTAGAAAGAGAAATTCTAAAATAAGTTTTAACCTTGAAAATCTGACAAATCCCATGTACAACAAAATACAAAAAAATAACATTTGTACAAATTAAGTGCCAGATACCCTTTGCCAGTGCCTTTTGCTTCTTTTTTTGTCTAGGCACACTTCTTTATATGACAATGATTTTTACATAGAATATATACATATACATAACAAATACATGCACTCATAAGTCAACCTCTTCACTTGCCTTCTAGTGTCTATCAGTATATGTTTCATAGATGGCTTGCATTCACTCATATCCTTGGTGGATTTTTTTCTTCATTTGTTTTAATTTTACTGGTGGGATTTTGAGTACTCCTTGTAAATAGGAGTATCAAAATCTGTTCTCAAAAAAAACCGCAATCTGTTCTCCACTTGTACCTGGGATCTCAACTAGAGAAGTTAAAACAAAGAGATCAACCAAAATCTGCAAAATACACGGAAAATCAAAGCTAGAGAAAGTCCTCTTTGATATCCTATCACACCCAGTCTCTCAAATGTCTCAAATGTGTTGACATTTGGAGCCAGAGAGTTCTTTGTTGCTGGAAACTGTCTTGTGCATTGCAGGATGTTTAGCGATACTTCTACCCACTAGATGCCAGTAGACAACCAAAAACTTCTCCAGACATTGCCAGAAGCTCCCAGGGGGTCTGGGAGGGCATGGGGAGAAGCAAAGTTGTCCCAAATTGAAAGCCAGTGTGCCACACTAATTGTGTGTGGTCCTTGGCTGGTCTTTCCCTGTTGTGAATTTGTGACCCAGGATCATTTGACTTTTTTCTCTAGGACAAGTTATGTAGGGATGGAGATGTCACAGCACCTCTCTGCCCTCTTTGCATCTCAGAAGCTGCAAAACCAGAGGCCACAGCACACTGAAAAATTTGGAGGTCTTGGTAGACAGCCCTGCAGAGATATACTATTTCCACAGAAACTTGACAAGCAAGGTGTTGAGTGTAAAAACCTTCAGCTAATGGATCATTAGGACTAAGGCATGACTGGTGAAAGCTGAACTAATTCTTTTTTTTTTTTTTTTTTAATGGCAAAAGCAAGCATTAATTTAGGCAGAGAGTACATTTAACAGACTTGTTACTCTAAGAAGTGGGTGCAAAAAGCATAATTAGTTGTGAATGTAAATATCTATTTAGAAAGAGAAATTCTAAAATAAGTTTTAACCTTGAAAATCTGACAAATCCCATGTACAACAAAATACAAAAATAACATTTGTACAAATTAAGTGCCAGATACCCTTTGCCAGTGCCTTTTGCTTCTTTTTTTGTCTAGGCACACTTCTTTATATGACAATGATTTTTACATAGAATATATACATATACATAACAAATACATGCACTCATAAGTCAACCTCTTCACTTGCCTTCTAGTGTCTATCAGTATATGTTTCATAGATGGCTTGCATTCACTCATATCCTTGGTGGATTTTTTTCTTCATTTGTTTTAATTTTACTGGTGGGATTTTGAGTACTCCTTGTAAATAGGAGTATCAAAATCTGTTCTCAAAAAAAACCGCAATCTGTTCTCCACTTGTACCTGGGATCTCAACTAGAGAAGTTAAAACAAAGAGATCAACCAAAATCTGCAAAATACACGGAAAATCAAAGCTAGAGAAAGTCCTCTTTGATATCCTATCACACCCAGTCTCTCAAATGTCTCAAATGTGTTGACATTTGGAGCCAGAGAGTTCTTTGTTGCTGGAAACTGTCTTGTGCATTGCAGGATGTTTAGCGATACTTCTACCCACTAGATGCCAGTAGACAACCAAAAACTTCTCCAGACATTGCCAGAAGCTCCCAGGGGGTCTGGGAGGGCATGGGGAGAAGCAAAGTTGTCCCAAATTGAAAGCCAGTGTGCCACACTAATTGTGTGTGGTCCTTGGCTGGTCTTTCCCTGTTGTGAATTTGTGACCCAGGATCATTTGACTTTTTTCTCTAGGACAAGTTATGTAGGGATGGAGATGTCACAGCACCTCTCTGCCCTCTTTGCATCTCAGAAGCTGCAAAACCAGAGGCCACAGCACACTGAAAAATTTGGAGGTCTTGGTAGACAGCCCTGCAGAGATATACTATTTCCACAGAAACTTGACAAGCAAGGTGTTGAGTGTAAAAACCTTCAGCTAATGGATCATTAGGACTAAGGCATGACTGGTGAAAGCTGAACTAATTCTTTTTTTTTTTTTAATGGCAAAAGCAAGCATTAATTTAGGCAGAGAGTACATTTAACAGACTTGTTACTCTAAGAAGTGGGTGCAAGTTGAAAACATAAATTACTTATAAGAATTGTTTGGGTTTTTTTTTAAGTTTTTTTTTTTTGGCCTCTTTTATTGTTTGTTTGTTTTTTTTTTTCATCCATCTTTATTCTTTGGCCTGTGTGGGCCTCCCATTGCAGTGGCCTCTCCCGTTGCAGAACACTGGCCCTGGGCGCATGCACTCCAGAGTGCTGGCTCGTAAGTCCAGCTGCTCCATAGCACGTTGGATCTTCCCATGCCAGGGATTGAACCAGTGCCCCTTGTAAGGTGGTCTCTTTACCCACTGGACCACCAGGGAAGTCCTACTTCTAAGAATTATTTAACAAATGTATGACTAATAATAAGATAAAAAAGGATGATATGGACATTTGAAGGGAGTTATCTTTAAGCTTCCTGACTTAGAAGAGATGACCAAACCAAATGTCATACATAACATTTCACATGCGCTAGAACAGCAAGAGGGCATCCCTGGTGGCTCGGACAGTAAAGAATCTGCCTGTAATGCTAAAGACCCAGGTTTGATCCCTGGGCCAGGAAGTTCCCCTAAAGAAGGGAATGGCTTATCCACTCCAGGATTCTGGCCTGGAGAATTCCATGAACAGAGGAGCCTGGCAGACTACATACAGTCCATGGGAGTTGTAAAGAGTCAGATATGACCGAGCAACAAACACTTCCACTTTTTCTCAGAAGAGCAAGAATCAAAGAAACTGAAAATAGCAGCTGGTGACAAGGCTGTGGAGAAACTGGAACCTTCATAATTGATGGCAAGAAAGGAAAGTAGTGCAGTCGCTGTGGAAAACAGGTCATCAGTTCCTCAAATGGTTAAACGTAGAGTTACCGTAGCACTCAATTCCATTCTGGGTACCCAAGATAATTAAAAACATAAATTCACACAACAGCTTGTGCATATATGCCCAAACAAGCATTATCCAAAGCTTTAAAGTGGAAACAACCCAAATGTCCGTCAACAGATGACTGGGTAAATAAAATATGATATTACACACAATGGAGTATTATTGAGCCTATAAAGGAAAACATGTGACGGGATGAACCTTGAAAGCATTATGTTAGATGAAGTAAGCCAGACACAAAAGGCCACGTATTGCATGATTTCATTTATATAAAATGGACATAAGAAGCGAATCCAGAGAAACAGAAAGTGGATTAGGGGCACCTAGGGGATGGCGGACGAGGGAATTGAGATTGACTCTAATAGGTATGGGCTTTCTTTGAGATGATGAAAACGTTCTGGAATTAGATAAGAGGTGATGATTGCACAACTCTATAAATATACAAAATACCACTGAACTGTACACATTACATGACGACTTCTTTGTTATGGGAGTTGTATTTCAGTTTTTAAAAAAGACAACAATCAAAGATTAGGATGAATAAGATCTTTGAGAATTGTGTGGTACAAACTTCACAAGGTTTTCGAATTGAGGGTGTTGTCCAACAAAGTGGATTTCTGCTTACTTAGAACCCACTGACACTGGGGAAGGACAAAAAGGTTTAGTCACTCAGTCCAACTCTTTGGGACCCCATGGACTGTGACCCACCAGGCTCCTGTGTCCATGGGATTCTCTAGGAAAGAATACTGGAGTGGGTAGCCATTTCTTCTCTTGGGAATCGAACCCAGATCCCTTGCACTGAAGGAAGATTCTTTACCATCTGAGCCACCAGGGAAGAGCAGTGTGATGCCCAGAACAGGGCCATAGAAACCGTCTCTGGAGGTCCATCATTTAAATAAATGAATATTTATTGAGGGGCTACTAGGTGCCAGGCACCTTTCCCAGTGCTGGGGGTACATCATGAATTTAATAGGCAAAAGGAGTCCTGCCTCCATGGAACTTAGTTTCTAATGGAAGTCTTCCCTAGACAGCACATTTTAGAAGCTGTGTCACCAAACCTGTGCACATTTAGAAATCAAAACCAGTTTTCATAAGGAATGGTTGAATGAACTGAGCGTTTTCACCTTTAGAAAGAGAAGATTGAGGGAGAACATGATAATTGCCTTCAAAAGCCATTTGGAGGAGAGAGCTGTTTCATTCTCCAGTGCTTCCTGGAGCAGCGCTCGGCTCAGAGGGTGAGTGTTACAGGGAGGTGGATTTGGGCTCTCAGAGAGGAAGGGAGAAAGCTCACGTTGTGTGTACCTCCTGAGCAGCAGGCCTTCCGCTGGCTATTTCACCCATGTTATCTCATTTAATCCCTATGGTATCCCTACAGAGTGCGATGATTAGCCCCACTTAAAGAAATGGAAATGGAGGCTTAGCAAGGTTATGTAAACCACTCCAAGGTCCAAAACATAGGCGATGGCGGACGAGGAATTGAGATTGACTCTAATAGGTATGGGCTTTCTTTGAGATGATGAAAACGTTCTGGAATTAGATAAGAGGTGATGATTGCACAACTCTATAAATATACAAAATACCACTGAACTGTACACATTACATGACGACTTCTTTGTTATGGGAGTTGTATTTCAGTTTTTAAAAAAGACAACAATCAAAGATTAGGATGAATAAGATCTTTGAGAATTGTGTGGTACAAACTTCACAAGGTTTTCGAATTGAGGGTGTTGTCCAACAAAGTGGATTTCTGCTTACTTAGAACCCACTGACACTGGGGAAGGACAAAAAGGTTTAGTCACTCAGTCCAACTCTTTGGGACCCCATGGACTGTGACCCACCAGGCTCCTGTGTCCATGGGATTCTCTAGGAAAGAATACTGGAGTGGGTAGCCATTTCTTCTCTTGGGAATCGAACCCAGATCCCTTGCACTGAAGGAAGATTCTTTACCATCTGAGCCACCAGGGAAGAGCAGTGTGATGCCCAGAACAGGGCCATAGAAACCGTCTCTGGAGGTCCATCATTTAAATAAATGAATATTTATTGAGGGGCTACTAGGTGCCAGGCACCTTTCCCAGTGCTGGGGGTACATCATGAATTTAATAGGCAAAAGGAGTCCTGCCTCCATGGAACTTAGTTTCTAATGGAAGTCTTCCCTAGACAGCACATTTTAGAAGCTGTGTCACCAAACCTGTGCACATTTAGAAATCAAAACCAGTTTTCATAAGGAATGGTTGAATGAACTGAGCGTTTTCACCTTTAGAAAGAGAAGATTGAGGGAGAACATGATAATTGCCTTCAAAAGCCATTTGGAGGAGAGAGCTGTTTCATTCTCCAGTGCTTCCTGGAGCAGCGCTCGGCTCAGAGGGTGAGTGTTACAGGGAGGTGGATTTGGGCTCTCAGAGAGGAAGGGAGAAAGCTCACGTTGTGTGTACCTCCTGAGCAGCAGGCCTTCCGCTGGCTATTTCACCCATGTTATCTCATTTAATCCCTATGGTATCCCTACAGAGTGCGATGATTAGCCCCACTTAAAGAAATGGAAATGGAGGCTTAGCAAGGTTATGTAAACCACTCCAAGGTCACACAGCTGGTCAACCAGCTGATCAAAGCAGAGGTGCTGGTCAGACCTTTCCCTGACTGACTTCACACTCTTGCCACATACTGTGCTGTCTTCCCCACCGTTAATGCTTTCAAAAATGTGCACATTTGTAGAGGGAGAGGCCTGCTGTGATGTAGAGGTGGACTGAATGACCCCTCACAACATACTCTCACACTGTCTCATTTGGCTCACTCTATGAAGAGGGTTGGGCTTTCCAAGTGGTGCTAGTGGTAAAGAACCTGCCTACCAATGCAGGTAAGTATTTATTTGACTGTGTCAGGTCTTAGTTGCAGCCCACTGGGGCATGTGGGATCCTAGTTCCCTGACCAGAGACAGAACCTGTGTACCCTGCATTGGAAGGTGGATTCCTAACTGCTAGACCACCAGGGAAGTCCCTGGTTTGGACCTTTGAAGCTAAATCCAGAGGATTTCTCAGTGGGCAAAATGAAGGGCATTAGAAAAAGTAAGGAATCGAGGATGACTCCAAAAGATTTGGGCTGAGCAAGTGAAAGGATGGAGCTGCCATTAATTGAGATGAAAAAGATAATAGGAGGAGCAATTCTGGGTGGGAAGATGGAGAGTTTGGTTGCGTCTATGTGAAGTTTTAGGAGCCTGTAAACCAGAAATGTCTAGATAATAAGTATTAATAGATAAGTCTAGGTATTGGACTGGTCGAGGTTGGAAAAATAAATTTGAGACTCATGAGTGTGTAGTTGATCATTTGAAAGCCATGAGACTAGATGAGACCACTGTGGTAAGTGAAATTCTAACATTGCCCCATGATATAGCCCTTTTAACATCTCCTTCTCTTGTGAAAATGTTAGTCGCTCAGTCATGTCCAACTCTTTGTGACCCCATGGACCGTAGTCTGCTGGGCTCCTCTGTCCATGGAATTCTCTAGGCAAGAATACTGGAGTGGGTAGCCATTCCCTTCTCCAGGGGATCTTTCTGACCCAGGGATCAAACGCAGGTCTCTTGCATTGCAGGCAAATTCTTTCATAGGAATGAAACCTGTGAAATGAGATTTCAATCCTGTAATTATGTAACAGTGTATGGCAAAAGGGATTTTCTAAGTGTAATTAACATTACTTTATTAGTTTGCTTGGGTTGCCATAACAAAATACCATGGATTGGGTGACTTAGACAAAGAGATTTATTTTCTCATCTATCGCTGTCTTCCCCACCGTTAATGCTTTCAAAAATGTGCACATTTGTAGAGGAGAGGCCTGCTGTGATGTAGAGGTGGACTGAATGACCCCTCACAACATACTCTCACACTGTCTCATTTGGCTCACTCTATGAAGAGGGTTGGGCTTTCCAAGTGGTGCTAGTGGTAAAGAACCTGCCTACCAATGCAGGTAAGTATTTATTTGACTGTGTCAGGTCTTAGTTGCAGCCCACTGGGGCATGTGGGATCCTAGTTCCCTGACCAGAGACAGAACCTGTGTACCCTGCATTGGAAGGTGGATTCCTAACTGCTAGACCACCAGGGAAGTCCCTGGTTTGGACCTTTGAAGCTAAATCCAGAGGATTTCTCAGTGGGCAAAATGAAGGGCATTAGAAAAAGTAAGGAATCGAGGATGACTCCAAAAGATTTGGGCTGAGCAAGTGAAAGGATGGAGCTGCCATTAATTGAGATGAAAAAGATAATAGGAGGAGCAATTCTGGGTGGGAAGATGGAGAGTTTGGTTGCGTCTATGTGAAGTTTTAGGAGCCTGTAAACCAGAAATGTCTAGATAATAAGTATTAATAGATAAGTCTAGGTATTGGACTGGTCGAGGTTGGAAAAATAAATTTGAGACTCATGAGTGTGTAGTTGATCATTTGAAAGCCATGAGACTAGATGAGACCACTGTGGTAAGTGAAATTCTAACATTGCCCCATGATATAGCCCTTTTAACATCTCCTTCTCTTGTGAAAATGTTAGTCGCTCAGTCATGTCCAACTCTTTGTGACCCCATGGACCGTAGTCTGCTGGGCTCCTCTGTCCATGGAATTCTCTAGGCAAGAATACTGGAGTGGGTAGCCATTCCCTTCTCCAGGGGATCTTTCTGACCCAGGGATCAAACGCAGGTCTCTTGCATTGCAGGCAAATTCTTTCATAGGAATGAAACCTGTGAAATGAGATTTCAATCCTGTAATTATGTAACAGTGTATGGCAAAAGGGATTTTCTAAGTGTAATTAACATTACTTTATTAGTTTGCTTGGGTTGCCATAACAAAATACCATGGATTGGGTGACTTAGACAAAGAGATTTATTTTCTCATCTATTTTCTTAAAGTTCTGGAGGAAAGAAGTCTGAGATCAGGATACCAACATGATCAGCTTCTGGTCAGAGCTCTCTTCCTGGCTTATAGATGGCCAACTTCTCCTTGTGCCCTTTCATAGCAGTGAGAAAAGTGGATGAGGTTGTGATGAAGAAAGATCTTCAGCATCTCTTCCTGTAAGGGCACTAATACCATCATGAGGGCCCCATCCTCAAGACTTCTTCTAACCCTAATTACCTCCCAAAGACCCATCTTCAAATGCCATCACATTAGAGGTTAAGAATTCAAAGTATGAATGAGGGGATGAGTGAAGCATAACGATTCAGTCCATAACAGTTACTAATCAGCTGAGTTTGAGTTAATTCACAGGAGATAATCAGATGGGCTTCACCTAATCCCACAAGTTCTTTGAATCTGGTTCTAGAGGGTAGAGGCAGAAGAAGAAAAAAATTTTACGGAAGAGGGTCTGCACACATGAGAAACTTTCCATTGCCAGCTTTGAGGTTGTGGCAAGAAGTATGAGGAGTTTCTAGGCACTGAGAGCAACTCCCTGCTGCCAGCGTGCAAGAGGATGGTGCCTTGGCCCCACAGTCTTATGGGACTGAATTCTGCCAACCACCTGACTAAGCCTGGAGGCAGATTCTTCTCCTGAGCTTCTGGATGAGAACCCATCACAACTGACCCCTTGACTTCAGTTTTTGAGACCTTGAGCAGTAGAACCAGACACATCAGGCTTGGACTCCTGACTTACTATAGAACTGTGAGCTGGAAATGGGTGTCCATGGAAGCCATGTAGTTTATGGTCATTTATTATGCTGTAATTAAAAAAAAAAAAAGGACTAGTGTTATCAACAAGGAGATGAGTGTAGACAGAGGTCAGGTGAGGCTGAAGGCTTGAGCCCTGGAGCACCCTAGTGTTTAAAGATAACAAAAAGAAGAGAAGCCAGAAGAAAAGGAGACAGATCAGAGTGGACAGGAGGAAAGCCAAGAAAGAGCAGGGTCCTAGAGGAGAGGTGCAGAGAGTGTTCCTAGAAGAGGAGAGCATACTAGTCTAAACTGAGTACCAGTGACAGGTCAAGATGTTGATGGAAAAATAAAAACTCTGAGAGGGCATATGACTTGCCCAAGATAATATAAATGGAAAATTGTGAAACAAGAGGCCGTAGATCAAGGTAGATGAGAACTACTATTTAGGAAACACTGGGGATCCGGATAAGAGCAGATTTTGGTGACGTGAGGGAGGCGGACAAACCCTCAACTAGAAGGAGTTTATGAGAAAGGAGGAAACAAGGAATTAGAGATAGGGAATAGAGACATCTTTTGTTTTTTAATGAATTCCATTGTAAAGGGGAGCAGAGAAGCAGCTGATGAAAAATGGGACCATGAGAAGTTGGGGTGTTTTTTTTTTGGCTTTTATGTCATTTAGGTTTCTTTTTTTTGAGAGAGAGAATAGTGTTCTTTTCTTATACTGACAAGAATGATTTGGTTTGTTGCTCAGTCGCTCAGTCGTGTTCAACTCTTCGAGACCCCATTGGACTTCGTGGCTTCCCTGTCTCCTTCTGGAGTTTGCTCAAATTCATGTCCATTGAGTTGGTGATGCTATCCAACCCCTCATCCTCTGTCATCCCCTTCTCCTCCTTCTCGTCCTCTGTGGCCTTCTTCTCCCATTCCTGGCTAGGACTGGCCTGTCTACTTAGACCCTTCCCTCTCTGGTAGGCAGCCTCTCAAATGCTCCTAGCAATCCCCACTTCCTGGAATTCACCCTGGGGGTGGGAGAATGATTTAGGAGAGAGGGAAATTCTTGACACTGCAGGAGAAAGGGGGAAAGATTCCCTGAAGCCATGTCTCGTATGTCACAGCGTGTATTAGTTATCTCATGCTGCATAACAAATCATCCCCCAAACCTAGTGGCTTAAAATAACAGGTGTTGATTATCTCATGATTTCCTTGGGTTACGGTTCCAGGGGAACCTGGTTGTGGCTTCTGAGTCAGTGTCTCTCAGCTGGGGCTGCCATTGTTTCAAGCCTCAGCTGAGGGAGTCCATTTCCTTGTCATTCAGGTGGCAGATTTCAGGTCTTGCTGGCCTCTGGCTGAGAGACATCAGTTCCTTCCCTCTGGGCCTCTCCATGGAGCAGCTCACAAAATGGCAGCTGGCTTCCCCACAGAACAAGAGCTGAGAGACAGAATGAGGGGGAAGTCACTGTTCTGTGACTTAACCAGGAAGTGCCATCCCATCACTTTGCCCGATTATATTTGTCAGGAGCAAGTCACTAGCCCTGACCTATGGTCGGAGGGAGAGTTTTCCACAGAGGCAGTGAATTCCAGGAAGTGGAGCTTTCTAGGGGCATTTGAGAGACTGCCTGTCAGAGAGGGGAGGAATATCTCTAAGGAGAGAAGCTGGCCGGAGTCAGGAGTGGGGATGGTTCATCCATAGTCCCAGGAGAACGAACAGTCTCTGAGGGCACACAGAAGCTAGTAAGTAGGCAGCTAAGAGGGTGAGGGAGTATTTGCTCGTTAGCACTGAGACTTTGGAGAATGGTGGCAGATAACCTGAGGAGCCAGGGCTTATTGCCTTTGTTCCTCTGTTGGATCCTTCAGCAAATCCAGAAGGATTCCAAATCTGGCCCAGTATAGCGCTCTCCTCTCTGACACCCTTCACAAGGAAACATTTCAAGTATCACACCAGGATTTGTGAACAGGTTTACTTACCTGAACTCAGAAAAATGTCAGAAAACCCACCAGGAACTATAAGCAGGAGAAGCAAACCAGGAGGAGATGGGGAGAAAACAAAAGGTGAAGCATCTGGGTTTTCATGCATGAGATTCGCTCACTGTTCAGAAGTCATATTAAACCAGAAGCCTTTGTCACTGCACATTTGTGGTTGAAGGGAAAAGGCTTTTTGATGGTTTTTGTTAAAGCAGGAAAGTGAGACAAACATTTTCTCTTCACTAACAGCATCTCCAGTCCCATCTGCCGGCAGTCACGACAGAGTGGATTTCAGCTTGGAGAGTGGGGTACACCAGAAACGTCAAATTATCAAGGGGCTTCGGTTTTCATTCTCAAGGCGATCGGGAGGAAATCTCACTGTTGCTAAGACTGTGGAAGGTTCCTTCCTTTGCTTCCCTAGTGGGTAGCAGCAAGGTGAAATGAAAGAGTCTGGGCTCTGGGGCTGGCAGATCCAGTTTAGAATCCCAGCTCCACCACTTGCCTTGGGAAAGCCCCCTCGCTCCTCCTCTCTGAGTTTCCCTGGTGACTCAGACAGCAAAGAATCTGCCTGCCATGCAGGAGACCTAAGTTTGATCCCTGGGTCAGGAAGATCCCCTGGAGAAGGGAATCGCTACCCACCCAGTATGCTTGCCTGTAGAATTCCATGGCTCATCCACAGGGTTGCAAAGAGTCAGACATGACTGAGCGATTTTCACTCCCCTTCTGTAATTAGGAAGTATTTGTCTGGAAGGTTAGGGAGAAACGGGGAAATGGCTTCCAGGGGATACCATTCACATAGAAGACAGTGTTTCTTAAGGCCCTGGGCACCTGAGGCTGCAGAAGCACAAAACAGATTAGGAAGAGCCATGGTTCCTAGGGACCCATTCCCATCCCGAGTGATTTAGGGTTCTCTGCCTTTTTCTTGTATAGTCAAAATGTCCCCAGATGAGTTCTGTTGAGCCCCACCCCTCTCCCATCTTTTAGTCTAGGACCCCAAGTTCCTTCTTTTCTTCCACTCTAGACCCTCTTCTGAGAGGATTTTCCTAGCAGGGAGCATTTCTTAGCCAAGAGAACCATCCAGAATCCTAGACCTCCTCCAAGACTTGCCATGCCTCCAAGAACTACCAGCCCCTGCTCTCCCATAGAAAAGGAGCTTCCGGTCACCTATTCTAGAGCAGCCTTTACAGCCACTTCAGTGGTGAAGGTGGCCCAGGACTTAGGCTGGGGTGCATAGTACCTAGATGGTCCAAGCCCGGGGCAGCAGAGAACTCAATATTTTCAGGGAACACTTTTCAGAAAAGCCATGGGCCCTGAGATCAGTCAAAACTATGCTTGATGTCCGCAGGTTTTATCAGGAAGATAAACCCTGCTCTTACAGGACCTCCTACTCTTGACAGCAGAGAAACTCTATGGAAAAAAGATGCCAAGGGGTGCACTTGCCCTGGGTGGGGGCTCACCCCACCCACAGAAACCACCTGAGCATCCTTCTGGGACCATGCAGGGGCTCTGTGGAAGCGCCTGGCCCAGGTGGGGAGGGCAGTCAATTTTGCCTTGCTTACACTAGAAGTTATGGTTTTCCAAGTAGTCATGTATGGATGTGAGAGTTGGACCATAAGGAAGGCTGAGCCCCAAGAACTGATGCCTTTGAACTGTGATGTTGGAGAAGACTCTTGAGAGTTCCTCACACTGCAAGGAGATCAAATCAGTCAACACTAAAGGAAATCAACCCTGAGTACGCATTGGAAGGAATGATGCTGAAGCACCATTACTTCGGCACCTGATGCGAAGAGATGACTCATTGGAAAATCGCCTGTTGCTGGGACAAATAGAAGACAAAAGGAAAAGGAAACGACAGAGGATGAGATGGTTGGATGACATCACTGAGTCAATGGACATGAGTTTGAGCAGGTTCTGGGAGATGGCAAAGGACATCGAAGCCTGGTGTGCTGCGGTCCATGGAGTAGCAAAGAGTCGGACACCACTGAGCAAGTGAACTGAATTGAACACACGGAATGGGGGTGAAGGTACAGCCTAAGTGCCACAGAGGCCACTGGCATGTGTGCACTGCTTGAATCTGAGGCTGAACCAAGGCCGTAAGGCCCACCGAGACCTGGATTCAGCTAAACTCCGGGCGCTGGGCCCGGGTATACCCAGCCTCAGCCTCCTTCTGAGCTCCCTTCTGGGCTGTTGGGCGTCGATTTGGACACGGTCCAGGCCTGTGGCCCAGGGTGTGCAGGAGGACACAAATATGGGGCCAGGGGCTGCGGGACCTACACTCAGCTCCATCCCTTCTCATAAGTACCCAAGGCAAAACGCCCTGGCTCCAGGAAAACAAAGAGACCCAAGGGCGACTTTTCTGAGTGGGAGGTGGACATGCACTGTGTAGGTGATTATTCTAACCCCGAGGCCGCCCATCGGCTCTCCAGCACCCGAAATCCACAGTCTTCAGACACCCGTCCCCTCCCTCGAATCCGCAGCTCGATGCCGTCCTTCCTGCAGGCAGGTCACGGCCTCCGTCCCACACCTTCGAGGGCACGTTCAGGGGCCCCAGTTTTGCGCAGAGACTCGCCTTGGGTAACGCCCTAAACTTAGGGGATGAGGCGAACCCTGTTCACGCGCCTCTCACCTCCAGGTTCTCAAAGTGTGTGCCTCGGGTACAGAAGTCGAAGCAGCTTTCTCGAGAGAAAGGGAACGGTCTCCAAAGACCTCGGGGAGTGGGTGCGCGCAGCCCCGTGCCGTCCGCCGTGCACCGGGCGCCCAGGTTGGGTGCGTCCCAGGTGTGACGACGCAGCAGGATGAGCTGACTTGGTCGACTTCGGTCCTCGCCGGATCAGAAAGGCGAGCCTCGCCTGCTCCGGCTCGGCGCGCCCAGAGAGGCGAACACAAGCGGGTGGGCGCCGCCGCGGGCTTATGTTTATTCACGCTGCCTTAAGTAGCTCGTTGGAATACTTATTAATCAGCCGCTCTAACTACTTACTCAAGTCTAGGTTGACAGGAAGAAAACGAGTCCCTGAAAAGGAGGAATCAAGGTGGGATCGAGAAGGGCAAGGAAGCCTAGGTCTGGGGCAGAGCAGTCGGCCCGCGGCGGCGAGCGGCCCGAGTTGGGGCGAGAACGGCGGCGTGGATGGGACACCAGGGGGAATGGGAGGTGAAGGTACTGAATTGAACACACGGAATGGGGGTGAAGGTACAGCCTAAGTGCCACAGAGGCCACTGGCATGTGTGCACTGCTTGAATCTGAGGCTGAACCAAGGCCGTAAGGCCCACCGAGACCTGGATTCAGCTAAACTCCGGGCGCTGGGCCCGGGTATACCCAGCCTCAGCCTCCTTCTGAGCTCCCTTCTGGGCTGTTGGGCGTCGATTTGGACACGGTCCAGGCCTGTGGCCCAGGGTGTGCAGGAGGACACAAATATGGGGCCAGGGGCTGCGGGACCTACACTCAGCTCCATCCCTTCTCATAAGTACCCAAGGCAAAACGCCCTGGCTCCAGGAAAACAAAGAGACCCAAGGGCGACTTTTCTGAGTGGGAGGTGGACATGCACTGTGTAGGTGATTATTCTAACCCCGAGGCCGCCCATCGGCTCTCCAGCACCCGAAATCCACAGTCTTCAGACACCCGTCCCCTCCCTCGAATCCGCAGCTCGATGCCGTCCTTCCTGCAGGCAGGTCACGGCCTCCGTCCCACACCTTCGAGGGCACGTTCAGGGGCCCCAGTTTTGCGCAGAGACTCGCCTTGGGTAACGCCCTAAACTTAGGGGATGAGGCGAACCCTGTTCACGCGCCTCTCACCTCCAGGTTCTCAAAGTGTGTGCCTCGGGTACAGAAGTCGAAGCAGCTTTCTCGAGAGAAAGGGAACGGTCTCCAAAGACCTCGGGGAGTGGGTGCGCGCAGCCCCGTGCCGTCCGCCGTGCACCGGGCGCCCAGGTTGGGTGCGTCCCAGGTGTGACGACGCAGCAGGATGAGCTGACTTGGTCGACTTCGGTCCTCGCCGGATCAGAAAGGCGAGCCTCGCCTGCTCCGGCTCGGCGCGCCCAGAGAGGCGAACACAAGCGGGTGGGCGCCGCCGCGGGCTTATGTTTATTCACGCTGCCTTAAGTAGCTCGTTGGAATACTTATTAATCAGCCGCTCTAACTACTTACTCAAGTCTAGGTTGACAGGAAGAAAACGAGTCCCTGAAAAGGAGGAATCAAGGTGGGATCGAGAAGGGCAAGGAAGCCTAGGTCTGGGGCAGAGCAGTCGGCCCGCGGCGGCGAGCGGCCCGAGTTGGGGCGAGAACGGCGGCGTGGATGGGGCGGTTAGCTAAGGGCTTTATTTGTCCCCCTGTCGCCGCTGGACCTGGGAACGATCACCCTGGCCGTCCCGAGGGGCTCCCAGGGGCAGATTTTCCCGGAAGAGAAAGGAACTTCAATTTCACCGACCCCTCTTCTAAAGCCCTCTCAGGATTGTAATGTAATTGTCTTAACTAAGTTTCAGGCTGCGCAACACCTGTTTTCCACTGTGGGTTCGCAGGAGTTAATGTCGTGCTGGTGCGGGGAGGCTGGCCCGCGTTTAGAGCTTCATCTTTCTCACTTGGCTCCCGCTGCAAGAGGAGTCCCCGGAATCCGGGTGGGGGGATGTTCACCCAAGGGGCCCTCCCCTGCGGCCAGACCCCTCGGTGGCGCGCGGGACCTTCCAGAGCCCGCGTCCTCATCGCCTCCCGGCGCCTTCCCTTCCCAACCCGGCAGTCTCTGGTCTCAGTGGGGGTTGAACCAGCGCGGCGGTGGGCGGGGTGCTGCGCAGTGGAGCTGGGTTGCGGGCGGCCGAGGTCTGCGGCCCTTCCCTTTCTGGGGCTCCTCGGCCCTGGCAGCACCTTCCCCAGGTGCTGAACCTGAGGGCAAGAGCGAGTGTCAGAGGGAAAGCAGTTCTGTTTCTCGTCCTGATTTTTTTTTTTTTTTTATTACCCCTGTTATCCTCGCTTCCTTCTTGCGGTCTCGCCCGGCACGCGTTTTTCCTAAGCCTCCCTGAAGTGGTCTTCCGTGTCCACTCCCAGGCTCCACGGGCGCTGTCAGTCCCCGTCGCATAGCCGGGCTCTGCAGGCAGAGGGAGGACGTCGAGGTCATAGAGATGGTCCAGTTTAAAACACATCCCAGAACCAGAACCTCAGCCAAGTGGGAGAGAGCGTGGGAGAGCGGGTGCGCAAACGTTTGTTGGGCCGACTTTGGGGGTGTTTGAGCGCGATTATTATCCCGCACAACTTCCCCGACTCCTGATGTCCGTGTAGACCTCCACTCTGTCGGCATCTCGGAGACTACTCCCAAGCGTCGGGGGTTAGCCTAGAGTGACACATCCACCAAGATCGTGTGAGTGTGTGTTCCGGTTCACATGTGCGCGTTCCTGAGCTCCTGAACTCAGTGGCAGGGCCTGCGGGGGGACCCCACGGAGAACAGGCTGGGCTCCCTGCGGAGGTCACGGTGACGACATTCTAGGAAGCCCGTCCCACCCCGCCCCCACCGCCTGAGAGCCCTTTTAAAGGTATTCCCTCTTCTGCAAACCTGCTTTTCTCCACTTCTGACCTTATGAAAAGATGGCCCCCGTGGAGCACCCGTCACTGGGTCTCTGTTATTATCCTAGGCTGCGCCTCTCCTTTTGGGATTTTAAGCTTTCTGCGAGTGGCTAATTACCTTGAGGTGATCTCCAAGTAAAATGGTGGAGGGAGGTGCGGAGGGAGGTGGGTGCCCGAGTGAAATTGACAATCCAGCGATATCCTTCCATGAAGAGAGTCTAAAGACTTCCTCGTAATTTCCCCTAAGAAATCTGGTTTTACTGGTCGATCTCGGTAGGAGAATTCTTTGCCTAGAGGCGTGAAATGAGTAATAGGCCATGAGTCTCCCAAGTTCTCGGCTAATAAGATAATAAATACATTCAAGAAGAGCCAAGGGGTGTTTACCTTTAGCACCCCAACTTCTTCTGTTTGTCAAAAAGTCCCTAAATAACCCCTCCCTCAATCAAGCGAGGAGCCCAAAGGAGGTAGAAATCAGGTGGAGAAATCTTCAAAAGGAATTAAAAAGCCAAAGCTGATGTTATTTCCTCCAGTCGAGTGTGAACTACCTGACAAAGCTTCAGTGAGGGCCTGGGGTGGAGGGAGGGCTCACAGAAAGGTAGGCATTAAAGCCGTCGCCTGTGAGCGCCCCTTCCCTGCTCTGCGTCCAGGCGGTCGCGAAAGGCCCCACTTGAACACGGAAACCCCATCCAACAGGTCACTGCCCCCTTCAAATGCTCATCACCCCTAATCGCTGTGCCTTTTATCTTAACGGGTTTATCCTAATAGAGCTCTTTCCAAGTTTTTTGCAGATTCGTCGTCAGTTTCTAGGAACTTGCATGTTTTTCAATGAAGCTGAAACCGCGAAGGCTCGGCTTACACTTCAAAATATGCGAGGCTTCCGAGCGGCCTGCGTCTCTAGGAAGGGCTTTAGCTGCTTCTTTAGAAAGAAGGAGGCGTAGGGGTAGAACACTGCTTTTAAAGTTCGGGCCACCCTCTCCTTTGATCCCCACCATTTGGAAGCTGTTGTCAAAACCCAGCTTCCCGCCGGCCGTCAGGGAGGTCGCCAGCGCGGGTGCTCTGAGAGGCCCCCGAGCCTGCGCGCGTTCGCAGGGACTTGTCAGCTCGACCGTCTATAATTTGCATGATTCATTTAAGTTAGGGCAGCGCTGAAAGCCGCTGGAAAGTTCGACGGCTGGGTGGCCCAGCAGCCGCTTAGGCACGGCTGTCAACCACTGAACGTAAAACAATGGACAGAGTTCCCGACGCCTGCCTAGGGAGCAGCACGGGGAGCCTGAGGACGCCCAGATGTGCGCCGGTTCGCGCCTTGCCCCCGCCAGAAATTTAGGCAGGAGCTTCTCTGTTGCGTGAGGTTCCGTTTAAAGCTTGCAGCCAGGAGGGTAAAGGGGAGTGGGGGCCATACCTGCGAGAAAGAGCTAAGCCTTAAGTGTATTCTAAGTCTTTAAGGGGGTGCTGTACAATATTCTCGGCTAATAAGATAATAAATACATTCAAGAAGAGCCAAGGGGTGTTTACCTTTAGCACCCCAACTTCTTCTGTTTGTCAAAAAGTCCCTAAATAACCCCTCCCTCAATCAAGCGAGGAGCCCAAAGGAGGTAGAAATCAGGTGGAGAAATCTTCAAAAGGAATTAAAAGCCAAAGCTGATGTTATTTCCTCCAGTCGAGTGTGAACTACCTGACAAAGCTTCAGTGAGGGCCTGGGGTGGAGGGAGGGCTCACAGAAAGGTAGGCATTAAAGCCGTCGCCTGTGAGCGCCCTTCCTGCTCTGCGTCCAGGCGGTCGCGAAAGGCCCCACTTGAACACGGAAACCCCATCCAACAGGTCACTGCCCCCTTCAAATGCTCATCACCCCTAATCGCTGTGCCTTTTATCTTAACGGGTTTATCCTAATAGAGCTCTTTCCAAGTTTTTTGCAGATTCGTCGTCAGTTTCTAGGAACTTGCATGTTTTTCAATGAAGCTGAAACCGCGAAGGCTCGGCTTACACTTCAAAATATGCGAGGCTTCCGAGCGGCCTGCGTCTCTAGGAAGGGCTTTAGCTGCTTCTTTAGAAAGAAGGAGGCGTAGGGGTAGAACACTGCTTTTAAAGTTCGGGCCACCCTCTCCTTTGATCCCCACCATTTGGAAGCTGTTGTCAAAACCCAGCTTCCCGCCGGCCGTCAGGGAGGTCGCCAGCGCGGGTGCTCTGAGAGGCCCCGAGCCTGCGCGCGTTCGCAGGGACTTGTCAGCTCGACCGTCTATAATTTGCATGATTCATTTAAGTTAGGGCAGCGCTGAAAGCCGCTGGAAAGTTCGACGGCTGGGTGGCCCAGCAGCCGCTTAGGCACGGCTGTCAACCACTGAACGTAAAACAATGGACAGAGTTCCCGACGCCTGCCTAGGGAGCAGCACGGGGAGCCTGAGGACGCCCAGATGTGCGCCGGTTCGCGCCTTGCCCCCGCCAGAAATTTAGGCAGGAGCTTCTCTGTTGCGTGAGGTTCCGTTTAAAGCTTGCAGCCAGGAGGGTAAAGGGGAGTGGGGGCCATACCTGCGAGAAAGAGCTAAGCCTTAAGTGTATTCTAAGTCTTTAAGGGGGTGCTGTACAATATTCTTCGCAGACAGATGGGGCTACTCCCAAGCTCTGGGTTTGGAGTGGATTTGGGAATGAGGACAGAGATGGAATGGCCAGGCACAGTAGTTGCTCCTCGTTCATCTGATCTTCCCATCTTCTTTTCCAGTGGCCCCAGTAGGCTGAAGACAAAAGCCTCTAAAAGGCCGTGGCGACCTTTTCTCCTGAAGGGCGCCTCTAGAAAAAGTGGAGGTGAGGGTGGTGAAAGGCAAAAGCCAGTCTCGGCATTCCCCTCTCCCAATCCCTGGGAGGCTAGAGTTCCTCCATTAAATTTAAATGCATTCATTCATTCCATAACTATTCATTCAACACCTATCATGTACCAGACACTGTATTAGGCTCTCAAAAACACAGTCTAAATGGAATGCAGCCCTCAAACGCAGCGTCTAAGGATGGACTCCCTGGAATGTGCTAAAATCAGTAGGCATCTTGGAGTGGCCAGGCTTGCTGCTCCATGGATTCCAACGCTGGGCGAACGGACCCAAGGATACATAACTTCTG
Organism: Tragulus kanchil; assembly: GCA_022376925.1. Classification (NCBI taxonomy): domain Eukaryota; kingdom Metazoa; phylum Chordata; class Mammalia; order Artiodactyla; family Tragulidae; genus Tragulus; species Tragulus kanchil. The sequence goes on along the minus strand of JAIOJX010000003.1, from coordinate 17,244,323 downwards.
CATAACTTTGACTTCTTTCCTTTATTCTTTTTTTAAAGGAGCAAAGGACCATTAATTAGAAGAATAATTACTGCTACCCGACATTATCCCAACCAGTTCAATGTCTATCTGTTGCAGACAATGCTAATAATGGCAATTATGGCTTCTATAAACACCCGGAGGCAGCGTTCTCCTCCTGCAGCGTGTGTGTGTGTGTGTGTGTGTGTGTTTAAAGAATATATATAAAAAAGTTCCCCCGCTCATTTGCATAGCTTCATCTTTACCTTTTCCCATTCAGCCCTTGCAAAAAGCATATCTATTCAAAGCCCTTGCAAAAAGCAGATCTATTCAAAGGGCATTTAGTCCATTTCTTTCTTGGCCGGTAAACCTATTCATCAATTGTTCTGCCTTGTAGATCGCATTCTAATGCTAATCTAGCGTGTTAAATATCTTTTTGTTCCCCTTTCACCGTTTTGTCATTCAGTTTATCCAGTTTTGGTCACCCATTTTATTTATTTATGCGCCTGCTCCTATTCAGGGGCTCATGTATTTTTTATTATGTTGTTTCACTGTCACGCAGTGTCAACTTAGTCTATTCAATGGGGGCTACTTGAAGGCCGGAGGGACAAAGCGTGTACACATTGCACCGCTATTCATTCCGGCCAGCTGGATCGGCTGAAAAAAAAACCTTGTGAAAAGAAACGCCTCACAATGGACACAGAAGAAGTGCACAATGCTAACAGTTTTCCAAATACCACTGATTGGTTTCTTTACAATGAGGAGAAAGCCGCCGCTTTTTCTTAGCTCCACTTCAACAAACAACACTCTCACAAAACCTCCCAACCCTGTGTTTTGTTCCCGGACAAAACCTCCTCGACTGTCTAAACGCTCCCACTGAAGGACAAAAAAAAAAAGGATAAAACCCTCCTCTTTTCACTATCCCCCCCCCCCACACCTTTTTTTTCTTGCAAGAGAAAAAAGAATTGGGCGGGGGGGTGGGGGAGGCAAGGGATTGTCAGTGAATTAATAATATCAGTCTTTTAAAAGAAGAGGGCTGACCTTTGAGATGCACTGGGCTGAGGGAGAAAGACCGGGGAGAGATTAATAAAGTTTGGTTGGCGCTCTCTCTTGCCTCCGCGGGGCTGCGGGCGCAAGAAAGACACCGGCTGTTCCGGCGGGCGAGTTGCGGGAACTTCACTGGCCGGGAGGGTGCGGCGGCGGCGGCGGCGGCGGGGAGCGCCCGAGCGGCGCTCTGATTGGCTGGCGCGGGGTCCCTATCTCTGCTCCGGGTAGACGGTCGAATCTTCTCCCCATCTTCTGCACCCCTCGCCTGGGCTGCGCAGAGCCCTGGGGGGTGAAAGGGAGACCCACGCTTGTTTTGTTCTACTTTCTAGCGGCGCGGGGGAGGGGGAAGAGTAGGAGAGAAAGGGAGGAGGAAATTGTCAAACGAAGTGACAACGGCGGCCAGTCCCACGGCTCCCTGGCAGCCATCCCTCCCCCGCGCTGCACTGTGTCCCCCCAGCTAAGTCCTCACGGTTTTACAGAACAGTTCCACCTGTTTGCTCAAAGCCTGAGGGCAACGCGCCTGGCCCCCGGGGGCGCAGGTTTAAAGCCCTTAGGCCACCGTGGCTACCTAAGGACTGTGTAGCTTTTTTAAACCTTAAAAAGAAACGAAAATGTAGAAGAGGAAAAAGAAGGAAGGAAAGAAGGGCGGAAAGAGAGATGGTCAGAGCAGGCTGCAGCTCTTTGCCTAGTCCCAGGCCTGTGCTTATGGGTCACTTTCTGACTCACACACGCCCCTGGCCCTTTCTTCACGCCCTCCGGCCCCGAGTCGCACCCAACTTTCTCCTGCACAGTCTAATTCAGAGAGACTTTCTCCAGGCGCAAGACCGCTGGAGTCAGAGGGTGATAAACCAGTCATCCCGGGACCACTCAAACAGCCGCACGATCTGCTGGCCGTGTGACCCTGCGGGCTCACCCCAGCACCCTCCCCACCTCACCTCGCTTTTCTTACTTCAAAAAAAAAAGGGAAAACTCCTCGACTGTCTAAACGCTCCCACTGAAGGACAAAAAAGGATAAAACCCTCCTCTTTTCACTATCCCCCACACCTTTTTTCTTGCAAGAGAAAAAGAATTGGGCGGGGTGGGGGAGGCAAGGGATTGTCAGTGAATTAATAATATCAGTCTTTTAAAAGAAGAGGGCTGACCTTTGAGATGCACTGGGCTGAGGGAGAAAGACCGGGGAGAGATTAATAAAGTTTGGTTGGCGCTCTCTCTTGCCTCCGCGGGGCTGCGGGCGCAAGAAAGACACCGGCTGTTCCGGCGGGCGAGTTGCGGGAACTTCACTGGCCGGGAGGGTGCGGCGGCGGCGGCGGCGGCGGGGAGCGCCCGAGCGGCGCTCTGATTGGCTGGCGCGGGGTCCCTATCTCTGCTCCGGGTAGACGGTCGAATCTTCTCCCCATCTTCTGCACCCCTCGCCTGGGCTGCGCAGAGCCCTGGGGGGTGAAAGGGAGACCCACGCTTGTTTTGTTCTACTTTCTAGCGGCGCGGGGGAGGGGGAAGAGTAGGAGAGAAAGGGAGGAGGAAATTGTCAAACGAAGTGACAACGGCGGCCAGTCCCACGGCTCCCTGGCAGCCATCCCTCCCCCGCGCTGCACTGTGTCCCCCCAGCTAAGTCCTCACGGTTTTACAGAACAGTTCCACCTGTTTGCTCAAAGCCTGAGGGCAACGCGCCTGGCCCCCGGGGGTGCATGTTTAAAGCCCTTAGGCCACCGTGGCTACCTAAGGACTGTGTAGCTTTTTTAAACCTTAAAAAGAAACGAAAATGTAGAAGAGGAAAAAGAAGGAAGGAAAGAAGGGCGGAAAGAGAGATGGTCAGAGCAGGCTGCAGCTCTTTGCCTAGTCCCAGGCCTGTGCTTATGGGTCACTTTCTGACTCACACACACGCCCCTGGCCCTTTCTTCACGCCCTCCGGCCCCCGAGTCGCACCCAACTTTCTCCTGCACAGTCTAATTCAGAGAGAGACTTTCTCCAGGCGCAAGACCGCTGGAGTCAGAGGGGTGATAAACCAGTCATCCCCGGGGACCACTCAAACAGCCGCACGATCTGCTGGCCGTGTGACCCTGCGGGCTCACCCCCAGCACCCCTCCCCACTCCCTCACCTCGCCCCTCTAGTCCTGTTCTCACTCATCGACACTCTGGAGCGGTGCTCCCAGAAAACGCCGATCTTCAGGGCAGGGGGAGGGGCGGAGGGGGCGGGGAACTCTTCGGGCCGGTGGGGCCGAGCTGGAAGGCTCAGGGAGGTAACTAAGATTTAGGGCTGGGGTGATTTCCAGCGAGTCGCAGGAAGTTCCGTGTTGAGAAGTGATGGGCTGCTACAAAAGCGAAAGACGAAGCCTTGAAAGGATTTAATTAACCGTGTCAGGGATAATTACCCCTGGACAGTCCAAATTAGTTTTGCATAATCGCTCAGAACCATATGAATTAACTTATAATATTGCAAAGAGCTCGGGGAATAACAGGAGAAGGATCGTTTTAATTAGTGAATCAGGGTCAAGCCAGCAGAGCCTAGTTCTCCCATTTCCAAAACTTTTCATGGTTCTTAAAATATTATTCCGTTGGGGGAAAACAATGACTTTAAAGAGTTGGATAGCTTATAAAGATGTGGAGCTCCAGAGACGATCTCTCTTGGGAAAACTAGTTTAGGACTAGTTGAGTCTTGGATCTTAAGAATTTCTATCTTGGTGGGGTGAAAATAAAGACCGCCCCCCCGCGTTAATCCCCCCCATCTTCTTCCCAACACTTCCTAATTTCTTTTCTAAAATTAAAATCCTGTATGATTTCCAGCCTTTCTTCAGTGGAAAGGTTGTCCAGTCTTGGAAATTCAATCCTTTCCATTAGAATTTGTTATGTTTCTACATTAATGCCATTCGCCTGACAGAATAACGCCTCAAAGGGACCAAAAGTCGTACAAAGTCTAATTCAGAGATTATCCTTACAAATAAAACCTTACGGTGTAAAATAAGGAATATGCCAAAGATACAAGGACAAATTACACTGATTTAAGCGTTGGGGCTCTCCTACTAACAAGATAAAGTGGTCAGGCAACTTACCCCTCTTAAAATGTTACTGGAAACTAGTGCAATACTTTAAACGGTCTGGATGTTTTCAATGGGCTCTGTTCTACTAGTTCATGAATGCCTCCCCCCAACCCCCCATCCAAGATAATACAACTACTTGTTTTTTTTTTTTTTCCTTAATCTTCTTTCCTATTCACGATTAAAAATGTGATAAATCAGGTTTTTAGGTTTTTGGCTCTGAATAACAATGGCTTGATTTAGATTTCCTAGTAAATCTATTCAAAAGTGAAACAAAGACTGCCTTTGGAGGATACCTTACACTTCACCTGGACCAGGCACGTAAGGGCAATTCAGATAAAAATCTTGTTAGGAACTCAACAAGAAATAGAGGATTTTCTCTTTTCCCTGGTTCAGGCTTTATTTAAACTCTTTGTTCAAAAAAAATGAACAGAGTGATAGTCGGGTTCTAATTTACAGATATAGTTTAGATGTCTAATATTAAATTAGAAGATCACACAAGAAAAACCATTTACACATAAAGGTTTAAACCAATACTTAAACTGTTAAAAACTTTATATTACATAAAGCCCAAATGAAACTAAATACATGTTAGCCAACTTCATTCACAAACAGTAGTCAAAATATATACACTTAAAAAGAAAAAACACTACCAATGAGGTTCTTTTCTCTAAAATGTGTTTTATCATCATTTGCAAATGAATTGCAGGTGATCTAAAAAATAAGCTAATTAGGGAGGGAACTCCAAAACACATTTAAACGGGTTTAGTTGGTGGAAAAATGCTAGCTGAAAGAAGAGACATCTGTCAAAACAATTCTGGTTTTTGTTTTGTTTGGCTAAATAATAAATATATAATTACCACTCAGACAAAAAAGTCTGATTTAATCTCAGAGAAAATTGCAGTCCTGAAATAGTCCCGCAATTTTTAAAAGTTACCTTTGACATTTGTTCAAAATGTTTTAGAGTCAAAAACCGACTCAAATTTAGGGTAACGCAAATAACACATTTTCAGGCTTAATGCTTTCACGAACATATACACATTTACAATCTTAAGGTGAAACCCAGCCGTAATGAGGAAACAGGAACAAAGCCTTCTTCTGTGTAAACTGTGTCAAAATTCAAGCGAGTGGACTCGGGGAGATTTCTAGCAGATTATGTTGTTGTTTTTTAAGGGAGAAAATCCAATTGACAACTTTTCATCTCACACATATTCCTTGTTTGCGGTCCTTGCTCTTGAGAAAGAGCTCTCGGCCTGATTTGCATATGGCATGATAAACAAAAGAAACCGTGATCGTCTCACACACAAAAGGCCAGATTCGAGCCGGTCACTGGTCAAGAATGAATCCGGTCTGGGGGTTCTGCTTGAGAGAACAGAGATTTGCAAAGTTCAAATAGTACAAATAGGGAGCAAGCTTGCTGAGAGCCATCCCGCTCTGAGAAAGTAAAGACGCATCAGCTTTCCCCCCTGTGCCAACCATTTCAGACCTAACGTTTGAACAGAATGCATGCAGCACAGACCAGGAGAAAAGAACCATGACAATAAAAGAAAAACAATGGGCAACAAAAGCAAAATCGACAATAAACTTCCAATGAAGAAAGCTGGAAAGCCCAACGTGTCAGAAAGTTACTCCTCCGCCTCTGTGGGCCAGAACGCAACAGGTTCCGAAGTGCAAAGCAAACATCGACTGCAGCCGGATACAACCGCCCTCTTTAAAGGTGTCGGCGGCGGTGCAGGTCTGAGAGGCTCCTGTTGCACGCACACGCACACGCGCCCGCGCCCTCGCGCTCGACCACTCGCGCCCCGACCGGCATTCCCGGCCTCCGCCTGGCCTCTAGACGTCTTATGTACAAACGCACCGGGGCCCCCGTCGCGGGAGGGCGCGCGGAGGGGCCGCGGAGCTCGTACCTATACATATGCACGCGTGGGCGCGCCGCTCCTCGCGAGGCGGCCCCTCGGGGTCATAGCGCGGCGGCGTAGGCCGCGGGGTAGGGGTCCAGCTGGGGCTTGCCCATGCCCGGCAGCAGGATGTAGGCGAGCGGCGGCTGCAGCCCCGGGCTGGGCCACGCGCTGCAGTTGCACGGGATCATGTAGCCCGGGTTGCCCGGGCTNGGGTGCGAGAATAACACATTTTCAGGCTTAATGCTTTCACGAACATATACACATTTACAATCTTAAGGTGAAACCCAGCCGTAATGAGGAAACAGGAACAAAGCCTTCTTCTGTGTAAACTGTGTCAAAATTCAAGCGAGTGGACTCGGGGAGATTTCTAGCAGATTATGTTGTTGTTTTTTAAGGGAGAAAATCCAATTGACAACTTTTCATCTCACACATATTCCTTGTTTGCGGTCCTTGCTCTTGAGAAAGAGCTCTCGGCCTGATTTGCATATGGCATGATAAACAAAAGAAACCGTGATCGTCTCACACACAAAAGGCCAGATTCGAGCCGGTCACTGGTCAAGAATGAATCCGGTCTGGGGGTTCTGCTTGAGAGAACAGAGATTTGCAAAGTTCAAATAGTACAAATAGGGAGCAAGCTTGCTGAGAGCCATCCCGCTCTGAGAAAGTAAAGACGCATCAGCTTTCCCCCCTGTGCCAACCATTTCAGACCTAACGTTTGAACAGAATGCATGCAGCACAGACCAGGAGAAAAGAACCATGACAATAAAAGAAAAACAATGGGCAACAAAAGCAAAATCGACAATAAACTTCCAACGAAGAAAGCTGGAAAGCCCAACGTGTCAGAAAGTTACTCCTCCGCCTCTGTGGGCCAGAACGCAACAGGTTCCGAAGTGCAAAGCAAACATCGACTGCAGCCGGATACAACCGCCCTCTTTAAAGGTGTCGGCGGCGGTGCAGGTCTGAGAGGCTCCTGTTGCACGCACACGCACACGCGCCCGCGCCCTCGCGCTCGACCACTCGCGCCCCGACCGGCATTCCCGGCCTCCGCCTGGCCTCTAGACGTCTTATGTACAAACGCACCGGGGCCCCCGTCGCGGGAGGGCGCGCGGAGGGGCCGCGGAGCTCGTACCTATACATATGCACGCGTGGGCGCGCCGCTCCTCGCGAGGCGGCCCCTCGGGGTCATAGCGCGGCGGCGTAGGCCGCGGGGTAGGGGTCCAGCTGGGGCTTGCCCATGCCCGGCAGCAGGATGTAGGCGAGCGGCGGCTGCAGCCCCGGGCTGGGCCACGCGCTGCAGTTGCACGGGATCATGTAGCCCGGGTTGCCCGGGCTGGGGTGCGAGTGCGTGTGCCCCCCGGCGGCCGCGGCCGCCGCTGCAGCCGCCGCCGCCGCGCCGTGGAAGGCGCCGGCGCCCGCGGCCGGGTAGCCCAGCGACGACGCGTACGGCAGGCCGGACGCGGACGACGAGATCTCTGCCATCTTGGAGCCCAGGTCGAGCAGCGAGTAGGGGCTGCCGGCGGCCGCGGCGGCGGCGGCGGCGGCGGCGGCGGCGGCCGACTGCGGGAAGAAGACGCGCGCGGCGGCGGCGGCGGCGGCGGCGGCCGCCTTCTCGGGGTTGGCGAGCAGCGACTCGGGCGCCAGGCCGCCGCCCGCGCCCGCGTGCAGCCCCGCGCCCGCCTTGAGCGCCGGGTGCTCGGCGTCGGCCACGCCGCCCAGGCCGTAGGGCACCGGGAAGGCGAACTTGTCCTTCTTGAGCAGCGTCTTGGGCTTGCGCCGCGGCCGGTACTTGTAGTCGGGGTGCTCCTTCATGTGCATGGCGCGCAGGCGCTTCGCCTCGTCGATGAACGGCCGCTTCTCCGACTCGGTGAGCAGCTTCCACTCGGCGCCCAGGCGCTTGCTGATCTCCGAGTTGTGCATCTTGGGGTTCTCCTGGGCCATCTTGCGCCGCTGCGCCCGGGACCACACCATGAAGGCGTTCATGGGCCGCTTGACGTGGTCCACCGGCTTGGCCATGCTCTCGCCCTGCCGCGGCTGCAGCCCGCCGCCGCCCGGGCCGTCGCTCTCGGCCCGGAGGAAATCAATGTTGGCCGTTCGCGGGCACCCGTGCGGCCCGCCGCGCCCCCACGTCTCACCCCGGCGTCGCTCCCGCCGGGAGGAGGGGGCCGGGGGACCACCCCCGGGCCGCGCCGCGCCCCTGGCCGCTCTGCTCTCTCCGGCCAGGCGCTCGGGAAAAAGATCCTCCCCGGGGCGCAGGCACGTCTCGGCAGTGTCCCCACGGTGGCAGTTTGCCCTTTGCGTTCTTTGTGTCCCGCCGCTCCAGGGGCGTCCGCTCACCAGCTCCCCGCAGGTAGCCGCCGCCCGGCAGCGCTGTCCCCCGCCTCGGTCTCTCCTCTGTTAAATGCACAGCCGCGCAGAAAGTTGCGCCGCGGAGGCTCCACCAAGTTGAGCTGCGGAGTCAGCCGCCGCGTGCTGCCAAGTGCCAAAGGGGGCTCTCGGCGGCTGGAGTGTTTGGGTTCTCCTCGGTGACTTTCTCATTTGACAGCCGCAGATGGGGGTGGGGGAGGAGGGGAGGTGGCCCCGGAGGAGGAAGAGGAGGGGGGAGACGGAGGAGGGTCCGAGCGCACCAAGGGAACGCAGAGCGCAGCAATGGATATGTAAATACAAATACAGCCACACCAGCCGGTCTTCCTCACTCGCGGCAGGCGGGGAGCGCTGATGGGAACCCCCCCCCCTAGTGGGCTGGGCCTTGGGGGACCTTTCTGCACCCCAGCACCTGCTTCGTGGGTCTTCCTTTCCGGCTGCGGGTAGGGGAAGGAGGTTGAAGGAGCCTTCAGCCAGCCTGGGATCGCCGGGCCTCAAAGGAAATCCTGCCGGCTCGCCGAAGCCGCGCGTCTCGCCGTCCCTCGGGCCATGCCGGCCCGGCTCTCTCCAAGCCTCTCCTGGCGCAAGCCGGAGTGCGCCGGGCGTGGAGTGCGGTCCTGCCTCCGCGCGGTGCGGCCGGCCGGACACCGGCCGCGTTCCCCTCCTCGGTCTTCTGGGCCTCCGCCCGGGACTCGCAACTAACTTCGCCCAAGTTTCCTGTGCCGGCGCCGCCGCGCCCCTCTCGGCGCGCTCGCCTCGGAGCGTGCGCCCGCGTGTGCTCCGCGCCCGGAGCTCCTCTTTGCTGGCTTCCCGGACCGGAGCCGAGCGGGCGGAGGTGCAGGAGGGGGTGGATTTAAGCAAGACGCGCCATCACCGCAGTTCGCAGGTCCGCGCAGGGGCTGCTCGTGATTCCCCCTCTCCTGCAGCACAGCGGACGCCTTTCCGGCCCAGGCCGCCACTCCGCCGCTCCCGGGGCGACAGAAGCCCTGTGCCCGGGCTCAGGTGAGTCTCTTTACCTGCGTGTGCACGCGCCCGAAGCCGGCGCTGGGTGTGCATGTCCCGCCGCAGCTGAGTGTGTGTATATCTGGGGGCATGCGGAGGAGGTGGAGCCCAGGACTGCAGGAGGGAGGAGGGACCAGCGGAGCCTCCCCCCGCTCGCACACCCTGAGGACCGCGAATTAAACAGGATCCCCTCCGCCTCGCCCCCCTCCCTCCCGCCCCGTACTCTCCTCCCACCCCTTTTCACTTGAGAGCAGGTTTAGGCGAGTGAAGAGTCCGCAGCGCGCCACCGAGTTTGCGCACTGTTTGGCGTCTGCAACCGCTAGCGCGGTCCCGGCTGCCCCCGCTGGCCCGAGGAGCCCTGGTCGCGGCTCTGGGATCCTCTGCCAGGAGCAAGGAGGCGCGCACGTGGAGGAGAGCCTCGCCAACTTCGGAGGAAGAGGGGCGCAGCCTAGATAAGACTGGAGACTTTTCCCAGGAAGACGGTGCTTCCTTGGAGGTCCAGAGGTTACTTGCAGCAGCTGCTTCCCGAATTTTCTTGCACCCAGCCAGAGGTAGTGGAGGGCAAAATAACTGAGGAGGGGCTCAGCGTGCTCTTGGCAACCCTTTCAAAAAGGACCTAGCCCAGTCTGTGAGTAGGCATCCTTGGCGGACTCTTCAGATCTTAAAATTCTGGGGGTTTGTGTGGCTTTGGTTTTCTTTCTGTTCTAATCGTCAGTCATCCATAGGCTGCTCTGTTTAAAGCAGAGTTAAACTCACAGTATCTCACTTAAATGGACAGATAGGATGAAGGTGTTCACAATCAGTAAGAACCATACAACGTTTCTCTAAAAGACAAAAGTGAAACGTCTTAGTCACTCTGTACTGGAATATTTTTATGCTGTTAAACACAATTTCCTTTAGTGAGAGCAGTTTTTTTTCTTTGTATTTGTCATAATGCAAAACTCAAACAGCATGATTTTATTTGCATATTTTCCTCACTTTGGGGTATGCTTGCAGCACACCTTACAACATGATCAGCCTGGAGGTTTCATTCACAAGTTGGCCCGCCTTTCAGGGAGAACTTGCTTATCCTCTTGCGTTGGCAGGGTGGATCTGACCTAGCCATGTGGTGTGCTTAAGTAGGAAGTTCTCTAATCAGTTAACTCTTGACCTGTTCCCTGCCATTCCTGGCCAGTTCATACACAGACTCATGTGCTGGTATAAAACACGGATGGAACTTAAACACATTTTTAGGCCATCAGTTTTATTTGAAAGTTGGGTTGGTTTCATTGCTCCTTTTAATAAGAGGATAGTGCTGGTTGCTTCTTTTTTAGTTACTGTGTTGACACATAGAGGTGCATATCAGCAGTGCAATGTTTGGGAGTGACTGACTTTCCTAAGATACCACACTTACCGATGCTCACTTTGTATCAGTCCTTGTATTGCTAAAACAATTGGGCTGATTTCTTTAGAGCCGTGTTCCTTTACAGGGCTCAGTAAAGATACTCTGTGGCTCGCAGACTCTGGGTGGGGCCTCGTTAAAACCCTAGCAAGAGTAATTACATAGACTAGATAGTAAATACGCTGTTTTGTGATGATAAGCTACAAAACTATCGTACCTAAGCTTTGAACCTACTCACTTATGTAATAGGCTTGAGACAAAAAAGTAATGCTCTGTCATACAAAGAACATATGTATAGGAACACAAGATGTGCAAACTGTTACACACTAAAATGATTGTGAATAAAGTGGCGTCTAATCCTGAAAATTCTTCTGATATATACCAAAAAATAAGGACCAAGACAGCATTTTTTATGTCAGTGAGTTAAATTATTCTGTATTTTCAAATTTAAGTTTAAAAATCAACTGCAGTAAATTCTTACCATGAAAAGAAATGTTTGCATATATGATTGAAATGTATACCTGTGTGTGACATAGCTTATAAAAATAAAATGTATAAGATTCCTGGGATAGGGTTTTATGAATTGTATACCATTGCCTGTTTAGTGATATTAAATGAACCAAATTCGAAAGTTCTCAAGTTCATGAATGTTGAAGGAGATTGTGGGGAGTAGGCAGTCAGCTGTTGCCATACCTAAAAAATGGCTGTTTGTGTGCTTGTTTGCAATTCCCCAAATAAAATTTCAAACTAGGAGAAATTTAGTTGTCAGTTTTGGTTTTAGGGATCAGGGTGTTTCTAAAGGGGGGAACTTGCTTTTTGTTGGACCCTAGCCATTTCTTTCTAATCAGTTAACTCTTGACCTGTTCCTGCCATTCCTGGCCAGTTCATACACAGACTCATGTGCTGGTATAAAACACGGATGGAACTTAAACACATTTTTAGGCCATCAGTTTTATTTGAAAGTTGGGTTGGTTTCATTGCTCCTTTTAATAAGAGGATAGTGCTGGTTGCTTCTTTTTTAGTTACTGTGTTGACACATAGAGGTGCATATCAGCAGTGCAATGTTTGGGAGTGACTGACTTTCCTAAGATACCACACTTACCGATGCTCACTTTGTATCAGTCCTTGTATTGCTAAAACAATTGGGCTGATTTCTTTAGAGCCGTGTTCCTTTACAGGGCTCAGTAAAGATACTCTGTGGCTCGCAGACTCTGGGTGGGGCCTCGTTAAAACCCTAGCAAGAGTAATTACATAGACTAGATAGTAAATACGCTGTTTTGTGATGATAAGCTACAAAACTATCGTACCTAAGCTTTGAACCTACTCACTTATGTAATAGGCTTGAGACAAAAAAGTAATGCTCTGTCATACAAAGAACATATGTATAGGAACACAAGATGTGCAAACTGTTACACACTAAAATGATTGTGAATAAAGTGGCGTCTAATCCTGAAAATTCTTCTGATATATACCAAAAAATAAGGACCAAGACAGCATTTTTTATGTCAGTGAGTTAAATTATTCTGTATTTTCAAATTTAAGTTTAAAAATCAACTGCAGTAAATTCTTACCATGAAAAGAAATGTTTGCATATATGATTGAAATGTATACCTGTGTGTGACATAGCTTATAAAAATAAAATGTATAAGATTCCTGGGATAGGGTTTTATGAATTGTATACCATTGCCTGTTTAGTGATATTAAATGAACCAAATTCGAAAGTTCTCAAGTTCATGAATGTTGAAGGAGATTGTGGGGAGTAGGCAGTCAGCTGTTGCCATACCTAAAAAAAATGGCTGTTTGTGTGCTTGTTTGCAATTCCCCAAATAAAATTTCAAACTAGGAGAAATTTAGTTGTCAGTTTTGGTTTTTAGGGGATCAGTGTTCTTGGCCTAGAGCTTCCTCATCCAGGGAGAGGCCTCACGTTGAACTCTCCTGAGGGGACAGCAGTGAAACACGGCTGTCGTTCCCTGCCCTCTTGCCTCTTGCCCGAATCTAGTTAAGCTTTCCACTAAGTAAGTTTTCTTGCCATTCCCTTTCTTATGTACTGAAATGGCAATTCGGTTTTAATGTCCACAGAGCTTATGGCTGAATTCATAGAACCTTATATATTTGTTCTTGTACATTTCTTTGTGTGCATGCATGCTCAGTTGCATCCAATTCTTGGCTACCCCATGGACTGTAGTCTAAACAGGCTCCTCTGTCCGTAGAATTCTCCAGGCAAGTATACCGGAGTGTGGATTTTTCTTTCTCCAGAGGACCTTCCCAACCCAGGGATCGAACCCACATCTCCTGCTTTGGCAGATCTGTTCTTGCACATTTTAACCTAAAAGAGAAAACTGCCAAGCTATAGAAAGATAGTGGTCTGTGTCAGTGGATAGTGAAGGAAAATAAATTGAAAGAGAATTAGAAGTGCTATGGGGTGGCAGTTATATTGCCAAATGAATTGCAAGTATCCAAAGGACCATGTGCCCCCATCAGTGGAGTCTGTGCAGGCTTTGTGTTTGCCTTGTGGCCAAGGAATGCCCATGACCACAATATATCTCATCAGCAGCTGAGAGGCAGACACTCTCTCAGAAGCTTGGGGGAAAAAGTCTGTGTAAAGTCACTTTCTTTTTCCCTTAGGTCTTCTCTGTGCACTTTCTCAGTTTTTTTCAACTCTAAAACTTTCACTAGGAGGCAGCAATGAGGCTCTTAGGGGACATTTTTTTTTTTTTTTAATACTTTTTTAACACCAAACTGAGTGGCTTTCTTGTCTTTCTCTTTCTCTTCCATAAAAAAGGGAGAGACCATTTGTCTTCCAACAAAGGACAGGAGCTCAGAGTGAACAAAATCATTTTCCTCCATCCATTCCATCTCCGTTCTCTCCCTGGATCTTCACCCAGATGGCTCATCATCATATTTTTCTACAACCGTGGAGGTGAAACCACAGTAAAGAAAGCAAACCAGTGGGGCTCTGAGGGTGACCTAGTTTTGGTTTTTTTTTAGGGATCAGTGTTCTTGGCCTAGAGCTTCCTCATCCAGGGAGAGGCCTCACGTTGAACTCTCCTGAGGGGACAGCAGTGAAACACGGCTGTCGTTCCCTGCCCTCTTGCCTCTTGCCCGAATCTAGTTAAGCTTTCCACTAAGTAAGTTTTCTTGCCATTCCCTTTCTTATGTACTGAAATGGCAATTCGGTTTTAATGTCCACAGAGCTTATGGCTGAATTCATAGAACCTTATATATTTGTTCTTGTACATTTCTTTGTGTGCATGCATGCTCAGTTGCATCCAATTCTTGGCTACCCCATGGACTGTAGTCTAAACAGGCTCCTCTGTCCGTAGAATTCTCCAGGCAAGTATACCGGAGTGTGGATTTTTCTTTCTCCAGAGGACCTTCCCAACCCAGGGATCGAACCCACATCTCCTGCTTTGGCAGATCTGTTCTTGCACATTTTAACCTAAAAGAGAAAACTGCCAAGCTATAGAAAGATAGTGGTCTGTGTCAGTGGATAGTGAAGGAAAATAAATTGAAAGAGAATTAGAAGTGCTATGGGGTGGCAGTTATATTGCCAAATGAATTGCAAGTATCCAAAGGACCATGTGCCCCCATCAGTGGAGTCTGTGCAGGCTTTGTGTTTGCCTTGTGGCCAAGGAATGCCCATGACCACAATATATCTCATCAGCAGCTGAGAGGCAGACACTCTCTCAGAAGCTTGGGGGAAAAAGTCTGTGTAAAGTCACTTTCTTTTTCCCTTAGGTCTTCTCTGTGCACTTTCTCAGTTTTTTTCAACTCTAAAACTTTCACTAGGAGGCAGCAATGAGGCTCTTAGGGGACATTTTTTTTTTTTTTTAATACTTTTTTAACACCAAACTGAGTGGCTTTCTTGTCTTTCTCTTTCTCTTCCATAAAAAAGGGAGAGACCATTTGTCTTCCAACAAAGGACAGGAGCTCAGAGTGAACAAAATCATTTTCCTCCATCCATTCCATCTCCGTTCTCTCCCTGGATCTTCACCCAGATGGCTCATCATCATATTTTTCTACAACCGTGGAGGTGAAACCACAGTAAAGAAAGCAAACCAGTGGGGCTCTGAGGGATGACCTGGTGGTGGAAGTGACGGGTGGAAATGGGATGCCTTCAAAGTGCAGAGGCCAAGTCGTGGCTGTTGGAGCACTGGGGACAGACAAATAGGGTTAAGACAACTCCAGGCTGCTGGTCTTAAGCAAGTGCAAGGAAATAATTCGTAGCTTTCAACCCGCATAGAAAAGTAATACAGCCTGTTTGTCCTGTTAAGGAGGAAATAAGCAAATTGACAAAAGTCAGTCTCTGGTTTTTGTCCCAGTTCCCTAACCCTGCTCCTTTTGCTCCCCAGTTGTACTCCTATCGTCCCCACCCCCGTCTGTCCCCATAAAGGGGGAAGAAATCCCCAAACACGGGATTTCCCTGATGGTCCAGTGGGTAAAGAGTCTGCCTTGCAGTGCAAGGGGCACCTGTTTGATCCCTGGCCCAGGAAGATCCCACGTGCTGCTAAGCAGTTGGACCAGTGTGTCCAATTACAAGCCAGCGCTCTGGAGCACATGCGCATAGAGCTGGTGCTCTGCAGTGAGAGAGGCCACTGTGATGGGAGGCCCACACGGGCCAAAGAATAAACATGGATGAAGATAAATAGATAAAAAAACCAATAAAAGAGGTCAAATTAAAAAAAAAAAAATCCCAAGCACATGGTCCACATGGAGGCCGAGAGATGAGGGATATTAAGTCAGGTCGTCATGGTTAGAGTAAATGGCTGCAAGAGTGACCCTTGACTGGTTACTGCTAAATTTTCATCCCTTTGAGATTTCTGCCGCTTTATTCTCATGGCTCCTGTGCTACTGGGAACCTGGGACTATACAGATCCATTCTGAGAAGGCCTTTCTTCCTTCGTCCTTAACAGTACTCATTCTAAAAGAAGTTTACCTAGATGACAGAGCAAGAAATACATAATTAAAAAGCCACTGTCCCCCACCCTCCCACCCCCAAATAAAACACTTGAGGGAAAAAAGGCAATACCAATAATCCAAGACAGACAACTTCGCAAAGTACAATTTCAGATCCAGAGAATCCTGTAAAAGCAATGGAGAGAGAAGTGCCTTTTTTTTTTTTTTTTAAGTGGGAGAGAGCTATCGGTGAACTAAACCAGAAATGAAGGAGGAGGACGGACCAGTCAGCATATCATGGGACCCATGTAATGAAGAATCCCTCCAACCCATGGTTTTCAAATAAGGACAACGGATTCTGGTGTGGCTTACTTGTAAATTTTACCACTGTGCAAGCTCTGGTTGATTTTGAGAAAGGGGGACACCACATAAGTCTTCCAGCAGGATGTTAGCCATGTTTCTGGTTTTACCAAGTCCCTCTGTTCAGCTGTCCTTCTTTCCAGCTTCCAGATCTCCCTGACCTGTGCGTCACTGCCTCTCAGATTCAGTTTCCTCTCTGAGGATGGGTCTGCTTGGATGAACAGCTTGCTTTTAACGATCATTTAAGGAGTTCTTTAGATACCATCCCTTTTACATACACTACCTTACTTAATTTTTAGGAACGCTCTACGAGGTAAGAGTTATCTCAATTTGCAGTTGGGGAATGGAGCCTTAGAGTTGATGAGTGAGGAACTCGTGTAAGTTACCCAAACGCAAGTGGAAGGAATAGGATTGGAACGAAGCCAGCGCTCTTCACTGGCACCCCTCTGCCTTGAATGCTCAGATCCTTCCTGGCTCAGATTCTCAATCCCATCTACTTCCTCAAGCTTTCTGTGACTCCCTCTGTGCCAGGAGCCCTCTGAGAGGGAGTGACCAATGGGAATCCCTCTGGTAATGTGTTCCAAGACTACAGTAACAGCACCCCAAGTGCAGTCCTGGTGTCCGGCAGGCAGTCCCACCTACTCCCCCAGCTCCTGTGGTTGTCAGCACGGGCCTGGTCTCAGCTGCAGGTCACTACTCCTCGCTCCCTGGGCTTCCCTCTGCAAGCACTGAGGGTCTGCCAGCCGCAAACTGAACCCAATCTCTCCCCTTTCTCTGATAGCCAAGGGCTGCTAACAGGGCACCTTTTAACAATGATATCTAATCTCAGTCTGTATATTCCCCCAACCCTACTTGTCTAACCACCCACCCTTTCTCCTTCCCTCTTTAAGTCTCTCCCTAATTCCTCTCCCTTTTTTTTTAAATGAAATCCAAGTAGGCGAAATTGGTTTAATCTCAATTCCTGGTGCTTGATACACTCTCATAATTGTGCCATCAGTGACTTTCTTTTCTTTCTCCCTTTCTTTCCTTCTTCCTTCCTTCTTTTTTCCTTCCTTCCATCCTTTCTTTCACCCTCTCTCTCGTTCCTTCTTTCATTATGTAATAAATACCTATGAATCAACCATCCAAAATAAAATCTGCTGATAAATCTATATGAAACCAATCACTCCAGTAAACTCTATACTTGCCTCCCCTAACCCACCCAATGCAATCATGTTCATTCGCTTGATTTTTAAGTTTAACTATATCGTTTTTCTCATTATCCTTTTAAAGTATGCTTTTCTTTTATTTTTTTTTTTTTGGTCACTTCTATTGGTCTTTCATTTACCTGTTTTCATCCATCTTTGTTCTTTTGGCCTGTGTGGGCCTCCCATCGCAGTGGCCTCTCTCACTGCAGAGCACCCACGGGCTCTGGGCGCATGCGCTCCAGAGCTCCAGCTCGGTAGTTGGACACATCAGTCCAGCCGTGGGATCTTCCCAGACCAGGGATCGAATGGGTGCCCCTTGCACTGCAAGGCAGTGTCCTTACCCATTGGACCACCAGGGAAGCCCTTAACTTTTAGTGTTATTGTAAGTTAAAATTTTTGTGTATAATCTTCACTGATGACTTTTTTCATTTAATTATGTTGTTTGGATTCAATGTTGCTGCATGTCACGGAGTTGATTCATCTGCTGTCTATAATTGTGCACATAAACCACAGTGTATTTGCTTTTACTCTCCTGTTGATGAGCATGTGGATTGTTTCCAAGTTTTGAACCATGTTCCCTGGATGCCATGGGCTTCCCAGGTGGCTCAGTGGTAAAAAATCTGTCTGCTAAGGAGACACGTGTTAGATCCCCTGGAGGAGGAAATGGCTACCTACTCAAGCATTCTTGCCTAAACAATTCCATTGACAGAGGAGCCTGATGGGCTATAGTCCATGAGATTGAAGCATCAGACACAACCGAGTAACTGAGGGCACACACACGGGCTGCTCTGGGCATCCTTGTTCATGTCTACTGCTGTGTATGTGCAGGATATTTCGAAAGCAAAAAACTGTAAAAGTGGGAAACTCATTGAGTACTGTACCCTTTTTCCAAGTGTGTCCCTTTGTGTTTCTGTCTGCTTTTGATCTTTCTGAAGACAATCACAGGGTTGTTTTTTGAGTATTTTGTCATCTAAGGGAGGGTTGGTGTTACAGGAGGTCTTATTTCTCCATTTCTAGAATTTATCTGAAACTGGCATTTGTGTATAGTGTAAGACTTGATTTCTTTCCATATGGACACTCAGTTTTCTAGAACCAGTCATTGTAAAGGCCTTTTTATACTGCTCACTAGTGTTCCCTTTGCCATAGGATGTGAGTTCACTTCTGTACTCTCTATTTTGCTTTGTATTTTTCAATTTTTGCACAACTATTGCACTATCCTACTTCTGGCTGAACAGGTACTTTCATTTTCTTCTTCTTTTTTTTCATTTGCTTCTTAATCAAAAGTTTCATAGCTGTTCTTGGCCTTTGCATGTCCATGCACATTTTATTTATTTTTATTTATTTATTTTTAAAATTGGAGTATGGTTGTTTTACAATGCTGTGTTAGTTGCTACTGTACAACAAAGTGAATCATCTATATGTGTATATACATCCCCTCCTTCTAGAACTTCCTTCCCACCCTACTCCCCCAGGTATATTTTAAAGCAGATCCTCAGGTTCCAAATACTCTTTAAAAACCTAGATATTTTAAATTTTTAATTAAAAATTTTAAATTGAGGTATAATTGACATGTAACAATATATTAGTTTCATGTGAAAAGGTAATGATTTGACAGTTGTATATATTGCAAAATGATCACCATAATAATTCTAGTTAATGCTTATCACAATATATAGTTATAAATTTTTTGTGTGATGAGAACTTTTAAGATTTACTAAAACCCAAATATTTTATGAAGATTGTTGTGAATCTCTAGTTTGATTTAGGAAGAATTGGCATCTTTACAATTTTAACACTTCTAACCCATGAGACTAGTATTCAAATTTACAGGTGGCTCAAAATCTGTGCAAGGAGCCTGATGGGGGCTACCTACTCAAGCATTCTTGCCTAAACAATTCCATTGACAGAGGAGCCTGATGGGCTATAGTCCATGAGATTGAAGCATCAGACACAACCGAGTAACTGAGGGCACACACACGGGCTGCTCTGGGCATCCTTGTTCATGTCTACTGCTGTGTATGTGCAGGATATTTCGAAAGCAAAAAACTGTAAAAGTGGGAAACTCATTGAGTACTGTACCCTTTTTCCAAGTGTGTCCCTTTGTGTTTCTGTCTGCTTTTGATCTTTCTGAAGACAATCACAGGGTTGTTTTTTGAGTATTTTGTCATCTAAGGGAGGGTTGGTGTTACAGGAGGTCTTATTTCTCCATTTCTAGAATTTATCTGAAACTGGCATTTGTGTATAGTGTAAGACTTGATTTCTTTCCATATGGACACTCAGTTTTCTAGAACCAGTCATTGTAAAGGCCTTTTTATACTGCTCACTAGTGTTCCCTTTGCCATAGGATGTGAGTTCACTTCTGTACTCTCTATTTTGCTTTGTATTTTTCAATTTTTGCACAACTATTGCACTATCCTACTTCTGGCTGAACAGGTACTTTCATTTTCTTCTTCTTTTTTTTCATTTGCTTCTTAATCAAAAGTTTCATAGCTGTTCTTGGCCTTTGCATGTCCATGCACATTTTATTTATTTTTATTTATTTATTTTTAAAATTGGAGTATGGTTGTTTTACAATGCTGTGTTAGTTGCTACTGTACAACAAAGTGAATCATCTATATGTGTATATACATCCCCTCCTTCTAGAACTTCCTTCCCACCCTACTCCCCCAGGTATATTTTAAAGCAGATCCTCAGGTTCCAAATACTCTTTAAAAACCTAGATATTTTAAATTTTTAATTAAAAATTTTAAATTGAGGTATAATTGACATGTAACAATATATTAGTTTCATGTGAAAAGGTAATGATTTGACAGTTGTATATATTGCAAAATGATCACCATAATAATTCTAGTTAATGCTTATCACAATATATAGTTATAAATTTTTTTGTGTGATGAGAACTTTTAAGATTTACTAAAACCCAAATATTTTTATGAAGATTGTTGTGAATCTCTAGTTTGATTTAGGAAGAATTGGCATCTTTACAATTTTAACACTTCTAACCCATGAGACTAGTATTCTTCAGTTAATTTTGGTTTTGTTAAATTTCTCTGTGTAATATCTTACAGTTTTCTGGTATAATTATTGCCCCTCTGTTCTTCTTAGGTTTTAAAAACTATCTTTTGATCACTGTGTTTTAAGATGATATGCATTTTCAAAAGATAGTATCTTTTAAGTAATTTTAACTAAACGTTGATTTCATATTTAAAAAAATAATTGTATTTTCTGTTTGTTGCTGGTATATAGAAACACAATTGATTTTTGTGTGTTGACTTTGCAAGTGACAAGCTTATGAAACCATTTCTAATTCAAGTATTTTTACTTGTAGTTTATTTTGGATTTTATACCTACAAATCATGTCAGTCTGTGAATATTGAGAGGTTTCTTCCTTCCTTTCTAATTCTTATACATTCTATTTCTTTTTCTTACCTTTCCACACTGTTCACTGTTGAACAAGAAGTTGTGATAGTTGATGCTCTTATGTTTTTCCTGACAAATGTATGGCATCGTGGAGGGAGGGTCTCTAAATGCTGTCCAGAGCTTGGGGCTTTTAATGATCTAATTCTGTGCTGGCTCCACTGGCCACCCAATCACACTCCTCTACACATTTTCCTGAAATTCTGCTTGGTTATGCTTTTCTTAGTTTGGAAAGTTACTTGACCAACCAAACCACCCAGCCTATCTCTAGAACAAGAATGTCATGTACTTAGGTCCATGAACCTGGTGTACTAGAGAAATAATTCCATGTGTATACATTTCCCAGTCCTCCATTCCTCCGTCAGACTAGCAGAGGTTTTGCCAAGTGTAGGTGCTCACCGCCTGCCTGGTTGCTGTGCTAGACTATTTGCCTCAACTTGTTCTGGTGCCATAACTTTATCTTGCATTCCTCGCATTAGAAGCCACAGCCTGTCTACTCTTAGCCAGCACCCTTAGGGGCTGGTTAGGGGTGCCAGTTTCTCATGGTTTCCTTTTTTTTTTTTTTCATGGTTTCTTGAACCACCTTTGGGGAGAGTGACTGCCTGGTCTGGTGTGTGTAGGACAGATCAAGCCCCCCATCACTCCACAGTCCATGTCTAAATGAGGACACCTGCTGTGCTCAGCACAGAATGCTCCCTTTCTCTAAGAGAGGCAAGGTGAACTAACCCATGAGCAAGCAAATGCCATAATGCCTTCCACTTTTTTTGTGACTTGCATGTGGTTAGAGGGCACAAGGCAGGAATCAGAAGCCTTAAAGGATGGTGGTTTGCTGATAGCAATCGGCGTCTAATCATTTCAGCTGCCTGAAAAGGTGACTCATGACCTCAGTGGATTTATCGCCCCCCTGGTATTTGTAGAGCTGGATTGTATTTTAATGCTTTGTTTGTGCACTGAAGTGTTTCTATATACTAACTTCCTAGTTGACGTGTCCTTTTGTTCATTATCAGCCTCCAATTTCACATTCCAGGCCGTTGTCAGGAGTGGCCAGACGCTCTGGTCACGGGCATGCCTGCAGCGCCTGCTTTTCAGTGCACTTTGAAAACAGTATTTGACGTTTATGCGTGTACATTCTCTGCTAGCAAATACGTCCATTGCTGTCAGACAAAGCCTTGTGTTTGATAAAAATTTGTCTTTGTTTATTTACTTGAGACAAAAGGGGGCTTTCATTGTGTCATGGGACTTGCTTTTTAATAAAACTCTGCCTCTATTATTGGGGCATGTGGAGTAAGTTAAGAGGCGCAACAACCTGACAAGAAAATATTATCTGATTGATTCATTAATAATAATTTGAACTTGCTTTGTCTATAAACGTACCTCCAAGAGGCTGATTGACTACCTCCAGCTTTAAACTTCATACCCTGGACCAACTACTTTTCTAATGTAAACACTTCTTGCTTGCAACTAGTAACTAACGTTGGACAGCCTAAAAGCAGAGACCATATCTTATTTGATCTTGATGCCTAAGAAACTAGAGAGGCTCTTGGCATTGAATAGGTGCTCAATAAATTGTTGAATAAATGAATGAGCCACATGCTCTAAGTCTGTGCATGCACAGCCAGGGAGAGGTGGAACATGTAACTGCGTGATTCAGGTACAGCATTATTAGCCTAGGCTTAATTAATTATTTAATTTACTAATCTTAATGAAGTCTAGAGCAGTGCTGGAAGTCAGATATTTCAGTCGTGTTTTTGATACCCCTTGTAAAACTTGCACGTGCTCACCCTCTATCATCAGGATATTTCAAGTATAATCTACTCTGTCCCACCCTGGAATAATTTGGTCATTATTTTACTGCTTAATCTTAAATTGCTCTTGAGGAAGTGCCTTTAACAGAGATAACAACTTTTAAATTTCAACTCCCAAAGTTGTTCCACCTCTTTTTTTTTAAGTTCTTTGACTAGAAAATGAAAATTAACAGTTGAATTAAATCAACATATACTCATATTTTTACAAAGTGAATGGAATGCTTAAAAGACTGGTGTTTGTATTTTAATATAATACCCTGGATTTGCTCAAATACGTTTTTTAATGTCTTATTGAGAAGGTGGTTTGCTTTTTTTTTTTTTTTTGCCAAAGTCATCATTTTGTCTTCATTCATCTGTTTTTCTTTTTGGCGGTGGGGGGGCCTATATGGGCCTCCCATTGCAGTGGCCTCTGTCCTTGCAGAGCACCAGCTCTGGGCGCATGCACTCCAGAGTGCTGGCTCGCAATTGGACACTCTGATCCAGCCGCTGTGTGGGAGATCTTCCCGGCCAGGGATCAAACCCGTGCCCCTAAAAGACAAAGCCTTGTGTTTGATAAAAATTTGTCTTTGTTTATTTACTTGAGACAAAAGGGGGCTTTCATTGTGTCATGGGACTTGCTTTTTAATAAAACTCTGCCTCTATTATTGGGGCATGTGGAGTAAGTTAAGAGGCGCAACAACCTGACAAGAAAATATTATCTGATTGATTCATTAATAATAATTTGAACTTGCTTTGTCTATAAACGTACCTCCAAGAGGCTGATTGACTACCTCCAGCTTTAAACTTCATACCCTGGACCAACTACTTTTCTAATGTAAACACTTCTTGCTTGCAACTAGTAACTAACGTTGGACAGCCTAAAAGCAGAGACCATATCTTATTTGATCTTGATGCCTAAGAAACTAGAGAGGCTCTTGGCATTGAATAGGTGCTCAATAAATTGTTGAATAAATGAATGAGCCACATGCTCTAAGTCTGTGCATGCACAGCCAGGGAGAGGTGGAACATGTAACTGCGTGATTCAGGTACAGCATTATTAGCCTAGGCTTAATTAATTATTTAATTTACTAATCTTAATGAAGTCTAGAGCAGTGCTGGAAGTCAGATATTTCAGTCGTGTTTTTGATACCCCTTGTAAAACTTGCACGTGCTCACCCTCTATCATCAGGATATTTCAAGTATAATCTACTCTGTCCCACCCTGGAATAATTTGGTCATTATTTTACTGCTTAATCTTAAATTGCTCTTGAGGAAGTGCCTTTAACAGAGATAACAACTTTTAAATTTCAACTCCCAAAGTTGTTCCACCTCTTTTTTTTTAAGTTCTTTGACTAGAAAATGAAAATTAACAGTTGAATTAAATCAACATATACTCATATTTTTACAAAGTGAATGGAATGCTTAAAAGACTGGTGTTTGTATTTTAATATAATACCCTGGATTTGCTCAAATACGTTTTTTAATGTCTTATTGAGAAGGTGGTTTGCTTTTTTTTTTTTTTTGCCAAAGTCATCATTTTGTCTTCATTCATCTGTTTTTCTTTTTGGCGGTGGGGGGGCCTATATGGGCCTCCCATTGCAGTGGCCTCTGTCCTTGCAGAGCACCAGCTCTGGGCGCATGCACTCCAGAGTGCTGGCTCGCAATTGGACACTCTGATCCAGCCGCTGTGTGGCACGTCAGATCTTCCCCGGCCAGGGATCAAACCCGTGCCCCTGCCCTGCAAAGCAGACTCTCCACCCACTGGACCATCAGGGAAGCCTGAGAAGGTGTATTTTTATTTTACTTGCTTTTGGCTGCAGTGGGTCTTCATTGTGCTGCATGGACTTAACTGCCTTGTACCATGTTGGACCTTAGTTCCCCAGAGATTGAACCACATCCCCAGAATTAGAAGGTGAATTCTTAGCCATTGGACCACCAAGGAAGTCTTTAAAAAAAATTTTTTTTTAATGCATTTGGGTCTGAGGCGGTAAATCCTTGAGGATCTCTCCGGTATGCCAAAGGTAGTCCCTTTTCAAAGTCAAATTCGAATCACAAAGCAGGGGCTGAGCAGAGGACAAGTGAAGAGTGGCTTAAAGATTCTGTTCTGAATTTCTGCTGTTGATTAAATTGATCTGTATCCTACCCAGATTCATACGTTGAAACCCCAACTTCCAGAATAGTTGTATTTGGAGATGGGGCTATGAAGGAAGTAATTAAAATTAAATAAGACCATAAAGGTGGGATCCTCCTCCCGTAGGATCGGTGTTCTTGTAAGAGGAGACATCGGAGAACTTGCTCGTGCTCTCTGAGTGCACTTGCAAGAAAGGCCATGTGAGGACAAAGTGACTGTGTGTAAGCCAGAAAGAGAAAACTCTGATGGAATTTTGATCTTAGATTTCCCAGCCTCCAGAACTGTGGGAAAAAAATTTCCATTGTTTAAGTCACACAGTCTAAGGTATTTTGCTATGGCAAATGGAGTCAATCAGGTTGTATATATATCTTTCCGTAATGTTTGATATTTTACATAACAAATTTATTTTTGTATTATTTTTATCATATGCACACAAAATAAATGAAACTCTTCCCCACTGGTAACTTTGCTTCACTTCACCCTAGAAATTAAGGTTGTTCATTAGAGGGTAGATAAAGTCCTTTGTTATCCCTAGATTATGCTGGTTCTAACTAAGTACAGAATAGGGCTTCCTAGCTGGTACCAGGGGTAAAGAACCCACCTGCCAATGCAGGAGATGTAAGACACATGGGTTCAATCCTGGGTTGGGTAGATCCCCTGGAGGAGGGCATGGCAACCCACTCCAGAATCCCTCAGACAGAGGAGGCTGGTGGGCTACATTCCATGGAGTTGCAACGTTGGACCCGACTGAAGCAACTTACCACACACGTAAGTACAGAATAGTTCAGTGATGTATACTGTGAGAACTGGTAATGTTTTTCTCTTTTCCTTAGATAAGTAGACCTGTGGGATTCTGAGCTGGGACTGGGGGCCTCTATCTAAGAGTATAAGGCAGAGTCTTTGAGGTAGAATTATATTTGGGTGACTCTTCAAAGCTTAGGATGATGACCAGAAAGGCAAAATTTGTTCTGAATTTCGCTGTTGCATTAAATGAGCAGAGGACAAGTGAAGAGTGGCTTAAAGATTCTGTTCTGAATTTCTGCTGTTGATTAAATTGATCTGTATCCTACCCAGATTCATACGTTGAAACCCCAACTTCCAGAATAGTTGTATTTGGAGATGGGGCTATGAAGGAAGTAATTAAAATTAAATAAGACCATAAAGGTGGGATCCTCCTCCCGTAGGATCGGTGTTCTTGTAAGAGGAGACATCGGAGAACTTGCTCGTGCTCTCTGAGTGCACTTGCAAGAAAGGCCATGTGAGGACAAAGTGACTGTGTGTAAGCCAGAAAGAGAAAACTCTGATGGAATTTTGATCTTAGATTTCCCAGCCTCCAGAACTGTGGGAAAAAAATTTCCATTGTTTAAGTCACACAGTCTAAGGTATTTTGCTATGGCAAATGGAGTCAATCAGGTTGTATATATATCTTTCCGTAATGTTTGATATTTTACATAACAAATTTATTTTTGTATTATTTTTATCATATGCACACAAAATAAATGAAACTCTTCCCCACTGGTAACTTTGCTTCACTTCACCCTAGAAATTAAGGTTGTTCATTAGAGGGTAGATAAAGTCCTTTGTTATCCCTAGATTATGCTGGTTCTAACTAAGTACAGAATAGGGCTTCCTAGCTGGTACCAGGGGTAAAGAACCCACCTGCCAATGCAGGAGATGTAAGACACATGGGTTCAATCCTGGGTTGGGTAGATCCCCTGGAGGAGGGCATGGCAACCCACTCCAGAATCCCTCAGACAGAGGAGGCTGGTGGGCTACATTCCATGGAGTTGCAACGTTGGACCCGACTGAAGCAACTTACCACACACGTAAGTACAGAATAGTTCAGTGATGTATACTGTGAGAACTGGTAATGTTTTTCTCTTTTCCTTAGATAAGTAGACCTGTGGGATTCTGAGCTGGGACTGGGGGCCTCTATCTAAGAGTATAAGGCAGAGTCTTTGAGGTAGAATTATATTTGGGTGACTCTTCAAAGCTTAGGATGATGACCAGAAAGGCAAAATTTGTTTGTGTGGAACTGGCTTTAAAAAGCTACTATGAGTGATCATACTGTACTACTTTCAAGAATTCTTGCAATTCTTTCAATTAAGTCTACCTGGAGTTGGGGATGATAGGCTGAGGATTAAGTATGTGACTCTCTACTTTTGTGTTACCATAGAAACTTGATTGACTGCTTCCAGCAACTTGTGCTCCATGGCTACAACCTTTATGATAGATTGAAGACCAAAGCAAATTCTCTGATACTTCTTCATTAAGAAGTGAATGAAGTCTGATAACTTACCCTGTGAACCTAGGTTTACCTTAGCAACTTGCTTGGTCAATAGGGCATAGCAAAAGTGTGATTCTGGGACTTATGAGTTTTGGTTGTATAAAGTCTTTCATCTTCCACTGGGATTGCTTGACCTCTGGAAGCCCTGAGCTGCCATGTGAAAATTCCGGTTACCCTAAAATGGCTTGTTTAGAGATATACAGTGATTGTCAGTACCTGTGGATTCAAACCTTCTGGCTTTCCCTACCAATGTGCCAGACACCCTAGTAAGTAAGTGTCTTGGATCCTCTAGGGCAACTCATCCACCAGCAAAATGCCATCAGACAACCTTTTTATGGCACGTGGGACAGAAGAATCACTCAGCTGAGCCCTGCCCAAATATGTGATCTACAGTATCATGAGATATAAGAAAATGCTTGTACTAAGCCACTAAGTTTTGGGATAGCTTGTATGCATTAATGAATGACTAGAATAACCTTCATCTGATCACCAAAGTCTAGAGATGCATAATTAACTGAACAAACCAATTTACTACTTTACAAGTTGGTTCTGTTGAAGATTAATTATTTCCTTTTAACACAGAGAAGCCAGATTTAATAAATCAATAATTAAAGGAGGAAGGCTAGAGAATATGTTTTCTTGGTGCAAAGAGAAGGGCTTAATACTAGATAAATACTAAAGTTGGCAGCACCTGCCCCTATCTTGATGAAATTAAAGACAGTTTTGGGGGGAAGGGGAGGGGGAAGCTAGGAACCCCTATGCATAGCTGGGACTTCTCTATTGTAATTTTTTCTGGTTCCCAGCAATAAATCTTAATTTTTAACCCTGAATAAAAAATTATCCTTTTCTCAGTCACTACCTAGATCAAATTAAGTTTTCTCTTTCAGTCAGGCATCAAGGAGAGAGACCAACTTTCTATGACCTGTATGTCACAATCTTACTTTTTTGTATGATTATAGATTGTAGGAAATCCTTTTTTAAAAAAATCAGTGCTCCAAATCTAGAGTATTAGAATAGTGATGTGGCTTTTCTCTACGTTTGTGTTAGCATAGGACCTTGATTGACTGCTTCCAGCAACTTGTGCTCCATGGCTACAACCTTTATGATAGATTGAAGACCAAAGCAAATTCTCTGATACTTCTTCATTAAGAAGTGAATGAAGTCTGATAACTTACCCTGTGAACCTAGGTTTACCTTAGCAACTTGCTTGGTCAATAGGGCATAGCAAAAGTGTGATTCTGGGACTTATGAGTTTTGGTTGTATAAAGTCTTTCATCTTCCACTGGGATTGCTTGACCTCTGGAAGCCCTGAGCTGCCATGTGAAAATTCCGGTTACCCTAAAATGGCTTGTTTAGAGATATACAGTGATTGTCAGTACCTGTGGATTCAAACCTTCTGGCTTTCCCTACCAATGTGCCAGACACCCTAGTAAGTAAGTGTCTTGGATCCTCTAGGGCAACTCATCCACCAGCAAAATGCCATCAGACAACCTTTTTATGGCACGTGGGACAGAAGAATCACTCAGCTGAGCCCTGCCCAAATATGTGATCTACAGTATCATGAGATATAAGAAAATGCTTGTACTAAGCCACTAAGTTTTGGGATAGCTTGTATGCATTAATGAATGACTAGAATAACCTTCATCTGATCACCAAAGTCTAGAGATGCATAATTAACTGAACAAACCAATTTACTACTTTACAAGTTGGTTCTGTTGAAGATTAATTATTTCCTTTTAACACAGAGAAGCCAGATTTAATAAATCAATAATTAAAGGAGGAAGGCTAGAGAATATGTTTTCTTGGTGAAAAGAGAAGGGCTTAATACTAGATAAATACTAAAGTTGGCAGCACCTGCCCCTATCTTGATGAAATTAAAGACAGTTTTGGGGGGAAGGGGAGGGGGAAGCTAGGAACCCCTATGCATAGCTGGGACTTCTCTATTGTAATTTTTTCTGGTTCCCAGCAATAAATCTTAATTTTAACCCTGAATAAAAAATTATCCTTTTCTCAGTCACTACCTAGATCAAATTAAGTTTTCTCTTTCAGTCAGGCATCAAGGAGAGAGACCAACTTTCTATGACCTGTATGTCACAATCTTACTTTTTTGTATGATTATAGATTGTAGGAAATCCTTTTTTAAAAAAATCAGTGCTCCAAATCTAGAGTATTAGAATATATTAATTTAAAAAATGAACAGACATTGAATATTATATATTCCATGGTAATATTTTTCTAGTGTCCAAAAGATTCTAGAGTCTCTAAACATTGCTTCAGTTTTAGGTCATATTCAGAATTATACTTGTTTTTCTTTTCAAGCTCTGAATTTCTAACTTTATTTATTTTAAATATATGTGAATAAATTATCTTCATTGGACTGAGAAATAATATTATTTAATGAGAGCCAATTACATGTCTAACATTTTTTTTTCTTTTGGCCACTTCTATTGGTCTTTCATTTATCTGTTTTCATCCGTCTTTTTTCTGTTGGCCTGTGTGGGCCTCCCATCGCAGTGGCCTCTCTCACTGCAGAGCACCGGCTCTGGGCGCATGCACTCCAGTGCTCCGGCTTGGTAGTTGGACACATCGGTCCAGCCACTCCGCAGCACGTGGGATCTTCCCAGGCCAGGGATCGAACCGGCTACCCTTGTACTGCAAGGCGGTGTCCTTATCCACCGGACCACCAGAGAAGCCCCAGTGATTGTTTTTTAAAGTGGAAGCAGGAAAATATCCCTGGAGGACAAAAAGGTTTACTGAAAAATCAACATATAACAGTACACTTTCATGATGCTTCTTTAGTCAGGTTCTATTCCTATTGCTTTAGCAATGATCTTTTGCTTTCATCTCTTTTTGGAGATATGTTGCTTAAGGAAAATATTAGTAATGTCTGCAGAGATGGATTAATAAATTCCATAGCTGATTGAACTCCTACTCAATCTGATGAATCAGTGGTTTTGTGGTTTCTGACATCAGCAGAGCCCATCAATTAAAATGCATACTGCAATTAATGAATTTTTAATTATAAACACTCTGAATAGGACACTATCATAGAGGATAAACAATATGTGTTTAAAAGGCAGCTAGGAGCAACAGAATACAAGGAACACTGAACTGGGAATCCAACATTCATTTCACGTTGGTTTCGTACTGCTTGCTCACTTAACTTTCAGAGCCTCCATTTTTCACCTGTAAAATGAAAGCAATAATACCTCTCTTAGCTAACTCATAAGATTTTTGTGAAGATTAGAATGAAATGAGGTAATGCAAAGAAATAGTTGTGTTATTTTTCAGATAAAATATCGCTATAAAAAGAAAACATAATGTGCCCAGGGCCAGTGCTCTGCAGAGAGAGGGGCCACTGCAATGGGGGCCCACACAAGCCAAAGAATGGAGATGGATGAAAACAAATATAAAACTGAAAAGAGGCATGATGGGGGGGAATAAAAAGAAAACATGTATTTATTAGGAATCACTCCCATTATTCCATAGCTGCCTCAATTCCAATCAGCCCTAGGCTATCAGTTATCTCTTTTCTGTCTTTATTGATCTGCCTATTCTGGGAATTTCACATAAATATAATAATTCAGTAAGTGGGCATTTTTGAGAGGCTTCTTTCACTTACCAAAATGCTTTCAAGGTTTATCCATGTTGTATTATTCAGTTTTACTGTTGAATATATTCCAGTATTCTTGTCTGGGGAATCCCATGGACAGAGGAGCCTGGAGGGCTACAGTCCGTAGGGTTGCAAAGAGTCACACACGACTGAAGTGACCAAGCATGCAAAAATATGCTGTATTTCATTTATCAGTTAGTCACCTGACAGAATTTTAGGTTGTTTCTATAATTTGGCTATTATGAATAATACTGCTGTGAACATTTATCCAGACAATTTTGTGTGAACATCTATTTTAATTTTTCTTGTTTATATGCCTGTGAGAGAACTTGCTGGTCATATGGTAACTCTGTGTTTAACCTTTTGATGAATTCTTCATCTGCAGAATGATAATAATAATAACTGTCTTAACTAATTATCTATTTTCCAAAGTCATTGTATCATTGTAAGTTCCTATTAGCAGTGTATGAAGGTACCAAGCTATCCACATTCTGGTTAGCACTTATTATTATCTGTCGTTTTTATGACAGTTATCCTAGTTGGTCTGAAATGACTTGTCATTATAATTTTGATTTTATTTGCATACTTTGTTTAATTTTAAACCGTCAAAATTTATTTTGGATTGTTTCATGGCTTATCATATGGTATTCTAGAAAATATTCCATTTCAAATATTCACTTGAAAAGAATATATACTCTACTGTTATTGAGTGAAGTGTTCTATAGATGTCTGTTTGGTCTACTTTGCTTGATCTTTTAGCTATTCTATTATTGAAAGTGGGGAATTAAAGTCTCCAAAGCTGTTGAATTGTTTCTCTTTTCTTTCAATTCTGTCAGTTTTTTCTTTATGTATTTTGGGGCTTGTTGTTAGGTACATACATATTTATAATTGTTATAGCTTCCTGATTTGTTGACCCTCTTATCATTATATAATATCTCTGTTTATATTTCATCAACATTTTTGGTATATTTTGTCTGATGTTGATATAGTCTCCAGTTTTCTTATGGCTGCTATTTTGCAGAATATATCTTTTTCAATCTTTAAATTTTTATTTGTTTAAATCTTTGGATCTGACATGTGTCAGCTAAATACATTATATATTTGGATCATTCTTGGCAATTCCCACTTTTAAAAAATAATAATTCAGTAAGTGGGCATTTTGAGAGGCTTCTTTCACTTACCAAAATGCTTTCAAGGTTTATCCATGTTGTATTATTCAGTTTTACTGTTGAATATATTCCAGTATTCTTGTCTGGGGAATCCCATGGACAGAGGAGCCTGGAG
The DNA here is from genome assembly GCA_022376925.1 of Tragulus kanchil. Classification (NCBI taxonomy): domain Eukaryota; kingdom Metazoa; phylum Chordata; class Mammalia; order Artiodactyla; family Tragulidae; genus Tragulus; species Tragulus kanchil. The sequence continues at coordinate 17,212,643 of JAIOJX010000003.1, read as the reverse complement.
GGCTACAGTCCGTAGGGTTGCAAAGAGTCACACACGACTGAAGTGACCAAGCATGCAAAAATATGCTGTATTTCATTTATCAGTTAGTCACCTGACAGAATTTTAGGTTGTTTCTATAATTTGGCTATTATGAATAATACTGCTGTGAACATTTATCCAGACAATTTTGTGTGAACATCTATTTTAATTTTTCTTGTTTATATGCCTGTGAGAGAACTTGCTGGTCATATGGTAACTCTGTGTTTAACCTTTTGATGAATTCTTCATCTGCAGAATGATAATAATAATAACTGTCTTAACTAATTATCTATTTTCCAAAGTCATTGTATCATTGTAAGTTCCTATTAGCAGTGTATGAAGGTACCAAGCTATCCACATTCTGGTTAGCACTTATTATTATCTGTCGTTTTTATGACAGTTATCCTAGTTGGTCTGAAATGACTTGTCATTATAATTTTGATTTTATTTGCATACTTTGTTTAATTTTAAACCGTCAAAATTTATTTTGGATTGTTTCATGGCTTATCATATGGTATTCTAGAAAATATTCCATTTCAAATATTCACTTGAAAAGAATATATACTCTACTGTTATTGAGTGAAGTGTTCTATAGATGTCTGTTTGGTCTACTTTGCTTGATCTTTTAGCTATTCTATTATTGAAAGTGGGGAATTAAAGTCTCCAAAGCTGTTGAATTGTTTCTCTTTTCTTTCAATTCTGTCAGTTTTTTCTTTATGTATTTTGGGGCTTGTTGTTAGGTACATACATATTTATAATTGTTATAGCTTCCTGATTTGTTGACCCTCTTATCATTATATAATATCTCTGTTTATATTTCATCAACATTTTTGGTATATTTTGTCTGATGTTGATATAGTCTCCAGTTTTCTTATGGCTGCTATTTTGCAGAATATATCTTTTTCAATCTTTTTAAATTTTTATTTGTTTAAATCTTTGGATCTGACATGTGTCAGCTAAATACATTATATATTTGGATCTTTTTCTTTTTAATTTAGTCAGACAATCTCTGCCTTTTGAGTAAATAATTTAACCAATTAGAAATCAAGGTTATTATTGATACATTTGAATTTATGTTTGACAGTTTGTTTTTTTTATATGTGTCATGTCTTTTTGCTTTTCTAGTTTTTCTTAATTGCTTTCTTTTGCACTATGTGAGTATTTTCTAGTTTGGCATTTTAATTCCTTAAATTACTTGCATACTGGTATGGGGCTTAGGAGAGGATATAGGTATAAATCTACCACCACTATTGTGTGAACTATTCAGGCATTTTTCACCAACACAAAGGGAGGTATTATTAGATAAATAATAAATAAGAGAGAACACTGTTGCTGTGGCATAAAAGAAAGCAGAGAGGAAATACATACCTTATTATATGAGACAGGAAATTCTGCTTAAAGGCTAAAAATATTATAACTAAATACATTGAGAATTAACTTAAGAAGGAATATTTGTCTGTGAAAAGCTGACATATAATTTATAAAAAGCTACAAGAACTCAAATTATTAGTAGATGTAATTATTTTCTTAATGCTGGTGTAATTTATCAGTGTCCATGGAATTATATGGAATCTCCAAGGATAATATTTCAAAATTAGAGATAAATTCTGGATCTGCCTATACCATTATTTCTTCACTCAATTTTTATTCATTATTCTTCACTTTGTAACTATAAGGAACTATATGACTTTTCAAACTATTTGACTTCTATTCAAAAAATTAGAAAATATAAATCTGATTCTGAATGGGTGGGAATTAAAGTCTCCAAAGCTGTTGAATTGTTTCTCTTTTCTTTCAATTCTGTCAGTTTTTTCTTTATGTATTTTGGGGCTTGTTGTTAGGTACATACATATTTATAATTGTTATAGCTTCCTGATTTGTTGACCCTCTTATCATTATATAATATCTCTGTTTATATTTCATCAACATTTTTGGTATATTTTGTCTGATGTTGATATAGTCTCCAGTTTTCTTATGGCTGCTATTTTGCAGAATATATCTTTTTCAATCTCTTAAATTTTTATTTGTTTAAATCTTTGGATCTGACATGTGTCAGCTAAATACATTATATATTTGGATCTTTTTCTTTTTAATTTAGTCAGACAATCTCTGCCTTTTGAGTAAATAATTTAACCAATTAGAAATCAAGGTTATTATTGATACATTTGAATTTATGTTTGACAGTTTGTTTTTTTTATATGTGTCATGTCTTTTTGCTTTTCTAGTTTTTCTTAATTGCTTTCTTTTGCACTATGTGAGTATTTTCTAGTTTGGCATTTTAATTCCTTAAATTACTTGCATACTGGTATGGGGCTTAGGAGAGGATATAGGTATAAATCTACCACCACTATTGTGTGAACTATTCAGGCATTTTTCACCAACACAAAGGGAGGTATTATTAGATAAATAATAAATAAGAGAGAACACTGTTGCTGTGGCATAAAAGAAAGCAGAGAGGAAATACATACCTTATTATATGAGACAGGAAATTCTGCTTAAAGGCTAAAAATATTATAACTAAATACATTGAGAATTAACTTAAGAAGGAATATTTGTCTGTGAAAAGCTGACATATAATTTATAAAAAGCTACAAGAACTCAAATTATTAGTAGATGTAATTATTTTCTTAATGCTGGTGTAATTTATCAGTGTCCATGGAATTATATGGAATCTCCAAGGATAATATTTCAAAATTAGAGATAAATTCTGGATCTGCCTATACCATTATTTCTTCACTCAATTTTTTATTCATTATTCTTCACTTTGTAACTATAAGGAACTATATGACTTTTCAAACTATTTGACTTCTTATTCATAAAATAAAAGGGTTAGACTTGGTAATCTCTAAGGATATTTTTACTGCCCTAAACTCTGATTCTGAATGGCACACTTGAAATGATCATTCTTTCATTAATTCAGCAAATATTTCCCGATTATCTCTCAGTGTGAAGCATTATTTTAGAAACAGTAACCCTGGTAGACCTAATTCCTGCCTTCATGAAAATTTCATCCATTCAAACAGATAATGGCAAGGGTGATGTCTTTCATGAAAGAATATATGACACCACCCCAGCACTAGAAAATAAAAGGAAAACGGGGGTACCAGGATTTAGAAGGCTGAGAGGGGTCTAGCAGAGTCTGCCCTCAGATTTCTAAGTAGGAGGTCACATGTGTCTTCTGGTACCTTGGAATGACGAGGCTGATGTTGCTAGGGAAGATGGAAGCTGAGGCCAACTACTGTTGCTGGGGTATGCAGACAAGACTCCCCCCAAAAAAGGAGAGGGGATTTTTTACCCCCTCATTCCATCCTTAAATCTTCCCTTAGAGCCTTCCTGTGGCAGAGCATAGCCAGGATGCCGGGTGACAAAGGAGCCCGGGAAATGAAACTTACAGAGTTCTAGTTCTTGCATCATAGGTCGAAATATAGAAGGGTGATTTGGAGCTGAGATCATTAGGTAAATAATAAGCTTATGGGGGACCATGTTCCTGACAATCTGGCTGTCTCAGGACTCACAGGCCCTTCTTTCTGCTGCTCATCCTCTCCCCAACCCTGAAGGGACTCCTTTCTTCCATTGGCTTTTCAAAATCTCTCAAATTGGCTTCCATGGTGGTCCAGTGGGTAAGGACACCACCTTGCAGTACAAGGGGTGCTGGTTCGACCCCTGGCCTGGGAAGACCCCATGTGCCGTGGAGCGGCTGGACCGATGTGTCCAACTACTGAGCCAGAGCTCTGGGGCGCATGCGCCTAGAGCTGGTGCTCTGTGACGAGAGAGGCCACTGCAATGGGAGGCCCACACAGGCCAAAGAACAAAGATGGATGAAAATAAATAAATGAAAGACCAATAGAAGTGACCAAAAAAAAAAAAAGTTAAAAATAAAGCCTCTCAAATCCTGCTGCAGCTCTTTTCTTCCTTGCAATTATCTGCAGTCAGTGTCCTTGTCCATTAGAGCCAGAACCTACGTAACTAACAACCGAAGGACAAGTTCTTCTTTCATTGAGGACAGATCTCCCAGAAGGTGATGGTAAATGTTTCCATTCTATCCTTCTTATACAGAGAAGTAAAATAAAAACATAGATGTTACCTTCCCTAATAAAGCAGAGAAGTCAACGATGGACACAATCATACGTCTGACTGTGGTGGGCACATTCACACTCACCCTCGATGACATCCAAAGCGTATTCCTCGGAACCTGTGGATATGTTCCCTTATGTGGGAAGAGAGGTTTTGGAGATATGATTAAGTTAAGGTCTTTGAGGTACAGGGGCTGTTCTGGATTATCTGGATGATCCCAGTGTAATCACAACAGTCCTAAGAAGGAAGTGGGGGAATCAGAGTCAGAGAAGATGTGGCCATGGAGGCAGAAGTTGGAGGGACGTAAGGACAGGGATTGAGGAGTGCAGATGGCTTCTAGAAACTGGAAAAAGCAAGAGCCCCCCTACCGCCCCAAGAAGGAAGGCAGCTCTGCGGACACCTGGATCGAGCCCAAGCCCCATAAGACTCACTTCAGACCTCTGGCCTCCACATCTGGGTTGTTTCAACCAAAGTTTGTGGTAGCTTGTTATAGCAGAACTAGGAAACCAGTCCACTAACTGTGGCCACTGCTCAGCCTTAGTCCCTGAAACCTGTACAAGCGCCAGTTACATTAAATTCACTCAACACCTCAATAACATTGGAGATTATTATTCTCATTTCAAAAAAGACCTTCTTTCTGCTGCTCATCCTCTAACCCTGAAGGGACTCCTTTCTTCCATTGGCTTTTCAAAATCTCTCAAATTGGCTTCCATGGTGGTCCAGTGGGTAAGGACACCACCTTGCAGTACAAGGGGTGCTGGTTCGACCCCTGGCCTGGGAAGACCCCATGTGCCGTGGAGCGGCTGGACCGATGTGTCCAACTACTGAGCCAGAGCTCTGGGGCGCATGCGCCTAGAGCTGGTGCTCTGTGACGAGAGAGGCCACTGCAATGGGAGGCCCACACAGGCCAAAGAACAAAGATGGATGAAAATAAATAAATGAAAGACCAATAGAAGTGACCAAAAAAAAAAAAAGTTAAAAATAAAGCCTCTCAAATCCTGCTGCAGCTCTTTTCTTCCTTGCAATTATCTGCAGTCAGTGTCCTTGTCCATTAGAGCCAGAACCTACGTAACTAACAACCGAAGGACAAGTTCTTCTTTCATTGAGGACAGATCTCCCAGAAGGTGATGGTAAATGTTTCCATTCTATCCTTCTTATACAGAGAAGTAAAATAAAAACATAGATGTTACCTTCCCTAATAAAGCAGAGAAGTCAACGATGGACACAATCATACGTCTGACTGTGGTGGGCACATTCACACTCACCCTCGATGACATCCAAAGCGTATTCCTCGGAACCTGTGGATATGTTCCCTTATGTGGGAAGAGAGGTTTTGGAGATATGATTAAGTTAAGGTCTTTGAGGTACAGGGGCTGTTCTGGATTATCTGGATGATCCCAGTGTAATCACAACAGTCCTAAGAAGGAAGTGGGGGAATCAGAGTCAGAGAAGATGTGGCCATGGAGGCAGAAGTTGGAGGGACGTAAGGACAGGGATTGAGGAGTGCAGATGGCTTCTAGAAACTGGAAAAAGCAAGAGCCCCCCTACCGCCCCAAGAAGGAAGGCAGCTCTGCGGACACCTGGATCGAGCCCAAGCCCCATAAGACTCACTTCAGACCTCTGGCCTCCACATCTGGGTTGTTTCAACCAAAGTTTGTGGTAGCTTGTTATAGCAGAACTAGGAAACCAGTCCACTAACTGTGGCCACTGCTCAGCCTTAGTCCCTGAAACCTGTACAAGCGCCAGTTACATTAAATTCACTCAACACCTCAATAACATTGGAGATTATTATTCTCATTTCACAGATGAGAAAACAGACTCACAGAGATGAAATGAATAAACCCCACATACTCCTGAGCAGTATGGTCAGTAGGGATGGAGCTGGCATTTGGGGGCTTCATGTCTGTATTAAAAGCCTGTACCTCTAATGCTGATGAGAACTGGTTCCCCTGGAAGCCTGTTAACAGGGACTATTGCATAATAGGCACACAGTTCTGTGCACGTGCACATGTTCTCACGTTAGCAAGCAGGGCAGCAAGGTGCTGAACGTGTTGGTTGAAATGACACTTTGCAATTTTGTTTATGATACACATTTTTAAAATGTAATTCATTAATTTGGGGGGGGGGTGTGGGGAGGGAGGGGGTAGGCAGGCCACTGCTATTGGTCTTTCATTTCTCTATTTTCATCCGTCTTTGTTCTTTGGCTCCTGTGGGCCTCCCATCGCGATGGCGTCTGTCGTTGCGGAGCACCGGCTCTGGGCGCATGCGCCCCAGAGCTCCGGCTCGGTAATTGGACACATCCGTCCAGCCGCTCCGCGGCACGTGGGATCTTCCCAGGCCAGGGATCGAACCAGCGCCCCTTGCACTGCAAGGCGGTGTCCTTACCCACTGGACCACCAGGGAAGCCCTTCATTAATTTTTTTTATGATTGAGTATGGTCTTTGTTGCTGCACATTGGTGTTTCTCTAGTTGTGGTGAGCGGAGGCTACTCTTCATTGGGGTGCATGGGCTTCTCATGGCAGTGGCTTCTCTCGTGGTGGTGTGTAGGCTCTAGGCACATGGCTTACATCACTGTGGCTTGCGTGGCCTATAGCTTGGGCTCAGAAACTGGAAAAGCAAGAGCCCCCCTACCGCCCCAAGAAGGAAGGCAGCTCTGCGGACACCTGGATCGAGCCCAAGCCCCATAAGACTCACTTCAGACCTCTGGCCTCCACATCTGGGTTGTTTCAACCAAAGTTTGTGGTAGCTTGTTATAGCAGAACTAGGAAACCAGTCCACTAACTGTGGCCACTGCTCAGCCTTAGTCCCTGAAACCTGTACAAGCGCCAGTTACATTAAATTCACTCAACACCTCAATAACATTGGAGATTATTATTCTCATTTCACAGATGAGAAAACAGACTCACAGAGATGAAATGAATAAACCCCACATACTCCTGAGCAGTATGGTCAGTAGGGATGGAGCTGGCATTTGGGGGCTTCATGTCTGTATTAAAAGCCTGTACCTCTAATGCTGATGAGAACTGGTTCCCCTGGAAGCCTGTTAACAGGGACTATTGCATAATAGGCACACAGTTCTGTGCACGTGCACATGTTCTCACGTTAGCAAGCAGGGCAGCAAGGTGCTGAACGTGTTGGTTGAAATGACACTTTGCAATTTTGTTTATGATACACATTTTTAAAATGTAATTCATTAATTTGGGGGGGGGGTGTGGGAGGAGGGGTAGGCAGGCCACTGCTATTGGTCTTTCATTTCTCTATTTTCATCCGTCTTTGTTCTTTGGCTCCTGTGGGCCTCCCATCGCGATGGCGTCTGTCGTTGCGGAGCACCGGCTCTGGGCGCATGCGCCCCAGAGCTCCGGCTCGGTAATTGGACACATCCGTCCAGCCGCTCCGCGGCACGTGGGATCTTCCCAGGCCAGGGATCGAACCAGCGCCCCTTGCACTGCAAGGCGGTGTCCTTACCCACTGGACCACCAGGGAAGCCCTTCATTAATTTTTTTTATGATTGAGTATGGTCTTTGTTGCTGCACATTGGTGTTTCTCTAGTTGTGGTGAGCGGAGGCTACTCTTCATTGGGGTGCATGGGCTTCTCATGGCAGTGGCTTCTCTCGTGGTGGTGTGTAGGCTCTAGGCACATGGCTTACATCACTGTGGCTTGCGTGGCCTATAGCTTGGGCTCCGTAGTTGTGGTGCTCTGGCTTAGTTGCTCTGTGGCATGTGGAATCTTTCCAGACCAGAGATCGAACCCATGTCCCCTGCATTGGCAGGTGGATTCTTATCCACTGTACTGACAGGAAGTCTTATATCCATTTTCTTTTAAAACAATTTTTTAATTGTTGATTTACTCAAATCCCAATAAGGCCTGAAGATTACATATGATTGCTGTCTCTTTAGTGTCTTTTAATCTAAACTGTTTTCTTCTCTCTTATTTTCATGTTTCTTGTTTATTTATTTATTTATTTTTTTGCTGCTTATTTCTTGGTTGATTTGTTTGGCAAGGAAGTGGGATTGGCAATCTGCTGAAAGAACCAAGTTATTTTCTCGTTTTTAATTTTATATTTTTAAATGTCTGATAAATAACATTATTTTGCCAGTCACACCCCAAATACTATGTCCTTTGCCATCGTATCATTGCTAGTTGTTTAGTTTTTAAGTTGTATCCGACTCTTTGTGACCCCCACGGACTGTATGTAGCCCTCCAGGCTTCTCTGTTCGTGGACGTCCCAGGCAAGAATACTGGAGTGGGTTGTCATCTTCTTTTCGAGGGGATCTTCCAGACCCAGGGATCCAACCCATGTCTCTTTCACTGGCAGGTGATTTCTTTGCCGCTGAATCACCAGGAAAGACACTTGCCCTCATATAGCCACTTTAATGAGACTTGAGTTAGGCTTGTATTATTTTTGAGACCCAATACAGTGGCTTGAGAAGTAAATTTTTGCATTCTTCAAAAAAGTTCTTGTAAAATGATTTGGGTACATGGCCACATCTTCAGTGTGTAACTTCTCCTTTTATTCTAGTTTTTAGATTTTTAAAAAATCTACAAATGATAGTGTTTAACTATGCTGTCCTTTATTAATCCAAATGGGTGTATCAGTTGTCACTCTGTTATATTTTGCTGACATTGAAGTCCCTCTTTAGATTGCTCAGAAAAATATTATAAGCAAATAAAATTCCAAAAAATATGTACTGCTTTTAGAGTTACAGGTGCTTCTCATGGCAGTGGCTCTCTCGTGGTGGTGTAGGCTCTAGGCACATGGCTTACATCACTGTGGCTTGCGTGGCCTATAGCTTGGGCTCCGTAGTTGTGGTGCTCTGGCTTAGTTGCTCTGTGGCATGTGGAATCTTTCCAGACCAGAGATCGAACCCATGTCCCCTGCATTGGCAGGTGGATTCTTATCCACTGTACTGACAGGAAGTCTTATATCCATTTTCTTTTAAAACAATTTTTTAATTGTTGATTTACTCAAATCCCAATAAGGCCTGAAGATTACATATGATTGCTGTCTCTTTAGTGTCTTTTAATCTAAACTGTTTTCTTCTCTCTTATTTTCATGTTTCTTGTTTATTTATTTATTTATTTTTTTGCTGCTTATTTCTTGGTTGATTTGTTTGGCAAGGAAGTGGGATTGGCAATCTGCTGAAAGAACCAAGTTATTTTCTCGTTTTTAATTTTATATTTTTAAATGTCTGATAAATAACATTATTTTGCCAGTCACACCCCAAATACTATGTCCTTTGCCATCGTATCATTGCTAGTTGTTTAGTTTTTAAGTTGTATCCGACTCTTTGTGACCCCCACGGACTGTATGTAGCCCTCCAGGCTTCTCTGTTCGTGGACGTCCCAGGCAAGAATACTGGAGTGGGTTGTCATCTTCTTTTCGAGGGGATCTTCCAGACCCAGGGATCCAACCCATGTCTCTTTCACTGGCAGGTGATTTCTTTGCCGCTGAATCACCAGGAAAGACACTTGCCCTCATATAGCCACTTTAATGAGACTTGAGTTAGGCTTGTATTATTTTTGAGACCCAATACAGTGGCTTGAGAAGTAAATTTTTGCATTCTTCAAAAAAGTTCTTGTAAAATGATTTGGGTACATGGCCACATCTTCAGTGTGTAACTTCTCCTTTTATTCTAGTTTTTAGATTTTTAAAAAATCTACAAATGATAGTGTTTAACTATGCTGTCCTTTATTAATCCAAATGGGGTGTATCAGTTGTCACTCTGTTATATTTTGCTGACATTGAAGTCCCTCTTTAGATTGCTCAGAAAAATATTATAAGCAAATAAGAACGCCAGGTTGATGGTCTCTGAGACACATACCTATATTGAGATCTAGAGCCCCTGCTAAACTGATGGCATGTATAGACTCGATCTGCAGAGATTGAAAAATTGTCAGGAGTACTTACATACTGAACATAGAACATGACCACGATCAGCAGTGACCAAAACCCTTATCTATCTTGCCTGCCATATCACCATCATGAACATATAATCGTTTGATTCCAATGTGTACTGTATGTATTTGCTCCCATTTTTATAGCCAGTTTCTATTTCTGATGCAATTAGCATTTATGTTTTTATTCCATTTGCAGACTTTTTGGATCATGACCTCTCTTTTCTATGGCATTATCAAGTTAGGAAACCAAAACAAGAGCTGAGATGTTTTATTTTCACTTGATTGGCTTCCATAAGTAGCCATGATCATTACTGATCAAATAACTATAATGCCTATGTGTATATATGCATATATATATGCTACTGGGAATACACAGGTAAAACCAAACATACCCAAATTTCCTTCTTTATAGGGAGCTAAAGAAAGAGACCACAGGAAAGCCAGCAAATGCAATTCAGATGCATCTTTCTTTTCGGCAACCTTTTCCTTTCCTACACTTCGTGTTTCCACTGTATTTGGACAAAGCGATTTAACCTCTATACTAGCAAGGGCAGTGCTGTTGGAAGCTGATGAGATGAGGTTTGTTACAACTTCATTCAGTGATGGGTGGAAGGGAGGTTAAAGATGAAGGAGAATAAGGGAGGGCTACAAAGAGGAGGAGAGTCAGGAGGGACTGTGGTTAATAATGAAAAAACCAGTGGAGACAAAAAACATGAGGAAAATAAAATACTGTTAGTATGGAATGGAATTTTAGAACGAGTAACTCAAAACTCACTAACAAAAGTTTTCATAAATTGCAAATGCTGGGTTTGATTAAAAGAATCTTTTCTAAATCCTAATAGACTTCTTTATTTTATTCTCCTATTTTAAAGTCCCATTATGTTCACTCACTCAGCTTTTCATTACTCTTAAGAAAAAAGTCAAGTAGTATTTTCATTGGTTACAAGGTTACCTTCTTTTGTAGATATTATTTTATAAATGTAACCTTGGCTATCTATTATTGTAATTCACATCAAATAATAAAGCAAAATACTAAAAGGCAATGCTTTGCTATTTCACATTATATTCATTCATTTTTACCCTTTTTAGACAAATGCACATATGCACCCAGATCCTAATGCATGGGCAAATCATTTTCATCCTTGCAGACAATAAGAACTTGGTCTTGTACTATTTTTAGATATTTAGGCTACTATTTAAAAATAATGTCTTCTTTAAGTATAATCCATAATTTCTTCTTTATGTAAAATTAAATAATAATTTGTATAAACTATAAGTGAAGATTGAACATTTTTAACTTAGTCAAGCCTTTAAGTTTATGCATTCTTGAGCTATTCATAAGCCAATTTTCAATACTCTTGTGTTGTAGAAGGATTAAATTACAGCTTTGCAGTAGATTAGGTTTCTTTGTACTATTGTATTTATACATCTGGTTGGCCTATTATCCATTTTCTCCATACTATCTTATAAACTGATTAGGACATAACTCTTTTTTCTATTGTATTCATAAGAGCCCACCATAGCATGGATTTAAAAAGCAAAATTAAATACCTAATACCTCTGGCTTAGAAAATCATTGCTTCTCAATTGCTGTATTGTTATTCTGTCTATAGATCTACCTACCTACATTGAGCTTTAAAAAGAAAATGCAATTAAAGACACAGATTACTGTGAAGGAGAAATTATATTTTACCAACAGTAATGAGTAGAATTTCCCCATTCCTGACCCCAGATAGGCCATCTCTGAGCCTCATTATAGAAAGACTTGGATGATACTCTTATGTCTTAATACAATACGTACTATTTAAGTATGTTCACAGATTAGTTGGCATTTCTTTGGGCTTTAAGAAGCTGAGCCTTTGTGTCCTAAAATTATAGGCACATAATCCGTGAATCTGCTGTGTGGCCAAAAAAGTTGAGCATGCTCTTTTTGTTTGCTGAAGACTCAATATGCAATATAAAGCAACATGTTTGGCATTTCTCCTATTTTAAAGTCCCATTATGTTCACTCACTCAGCTTTTCATTACTCTTAAGAAAAAAGTCAAGTAGTATTTTCATTGGTTACAAGGTTACCTTCTTTTGTAGATATTATTTTATAAATGTAACCTTGGCTATCTATTATTGTAATTCACATCAAATAATAAAGCAAAATACTAAAAGGCAATGCTTTGCTATTTCACATTATATTCATTCATTTTTACCCTTTTTAGACAAATGCACATATGCACCCAGATCCTAATGCATGGGCAAATCATTTTCATCCTTGCAGACAATAAGAACTTGGTCTTGTACTATTTTTAGATATTTAGGCTACTATTTAAAAATAATGTCTTCTTTAAGTATAATCCATAATTTCTTCTTTATGTAAAATTAAATAATAATTTGTATAAACTATAAGTGAAGATTGAACATTTTTAACTTAGTCAAGCCTTTAAGTTTATGCATTCTTGAGCTATTCATAAGCCAATTTTCAATACTCTTGTGTTGTAGAAGGATTAAATTACAGCTTTGCAGTAGATTAGGTTTCTTTGTACTATTGTATTTATACATCTGGTTGGCCTATTATCCATTTTCTCCATACTATCTTATAAACTGATTAGGACATAACTCTTTTTTCTATTGTATTCATAAGAGCCCACCATAGCATGGATTTAAAAAGCAAAATTAAATACCTAATACCTCTGGCTTAGAAAATCATTGCTTCTCAATTGCTGTATTGTTATTCTGTCTATAGATCTACCTACCTACATTGAGCTTTAAAAAGAAAATGCAATTAAAGACACAGATTACTGTGAAGGAGAAATTATATTTTACCAACAGTAATGAGTAGAATTTCCCCATTCCTGACCCCAGATAGGCCATCTCTGAGCCTCATTATAGAAAGACTTGGATGATACTCTTATGTCTTAATACAATACGTACTATTTAAGTATGTTCACAGATTAGTTGGCATTTCTTTGGGCTTTAAGAAGCTGAGCCTTTGTGTCCTAAAATTATAGGCACATAATCCGTGAATCTGCTGTGTGGCCAAAAAAAAAGTTGAGCATGCTCTTTTTTTGTTTGCTGAAGACTCAATATGCAATATAAAAGCAACATGTTTGGCATTTTATGAAGCAATGAAAAGTCATTCAGTTGATAATACCCTTCACCACTTAGCCGTTTCTGGCTTTCATGTTTAAAACAGACTAGATGGACTGGTTAAGAGGGTATTGAAAGCACTTTCTTACAGTTTGGGGGATCTGGCTGTAGTCTGCCAAAGTGGATATGCCAATTTAGAACTGCAAGCTGGGCAGACATGGGCAGTGGTGAAGGTTTGAGTAGGTAGGAAAACATGCCTAGAGATTGGCCTGAACTGTAAAATCCAGTGTCATTTTCATTTGAAAACAACGAGAGTAAAAGTTGAAAATGTGGGCTTCCCTGGTGGTCCAGTGGGTAAGGACACCACCGCCTTGCAGTGCAAGGGGTGACGGCTTGATCCCTGACCTGGGAAGATCCCACGTGCCGCGGAGTGCCTGGACCGATATGTCCAATTACCAAGCCGGAGCTCTGGGGCGCATGCACCCAGAGCCGGTGCTCTGCGACAACAGAGGCCACCGCGATGGGAGGCCCACACGGGCCAAAGAACAAAGATGGATGAAAAAATAGATAAATGAAAAGACCAGTAGAAGTGGCCCGCCTGCTCCCCTCCCTCCCCACCCCATCCCCACCAAAATAAATAAATAAGTAAATATTGCACACACAAAAAAAAGAGTTGAAAATGTTCCTGCTGTCCCTCCCCTGGGCTCCTCACAGTGGTGAGGGCCTCTTGTGCTCTGCAGTGGTTTCCTTATTGCCCTTCTGCCCAGCTGTTCTATGAGCTCCCTTAAGGGAAGGACCCAGTCTATCCAAGTGGCCCAGTTACAGTGGCTGGCCCACTTTGTAGGTGTTCATGAGGTGTATTTTGAATGAAATGACTGAGTGAGTGAAAACAACAAGCCAACAAGCTTCTCATGAAATACTCTTTTTTTGGTGGGGGAGCTGGTTGAGGAGGGAGGGGGGCAGGCGGGCCACTTCTGTTGGTCTTTCATTTATCTGTTTTCATCCATCTTTGTTCTTTGGCCCGTGTGGGCCTCCCATCGCAGTGGCCTCTGTTGTCACAGAGCACTGGCTCTGGGCGCGTGCGCTCCAGAGCTGTGCCTCAGTAGTTGGACACATCGGTCCAGCCACTCCGCAGCACGTGGGATCTTCCCAGGCCAGGGATCGAACCGGCGTCCCTTGCACTGCAAGGCAGTGTCCTTACCCACTGGACCACCAGGGAAGCCCCTCATGAAATACTCTTATACTCCCGTCTGTGAGCTCCATGGACGGAACCCTCCCCGTGCCTATGTGTGTGTGTTTGCATACTCAGTGGCTTAGTTGTGTCTGACTCTTTTCCACCCCATGGACTGTAGCCCCCAAGGCTCCTCTGTTCATGGAATTTTCCAGGCAAGAATACTGGAGAAATGTTGCCATTTCCTCCTCCAGGGGATCTTCTCTACCCAAGGAGCAAACATGAGTCTCTTGCTCCTCCTACTTTGGTAGGCAGATTCACTACCACTGAGTCACCTGGGATGCCCATCTCAGAAATACTCAGAAGTCTGTTGCTTGACTGACTTGAAAGGGGCATACAGATTTGTAGACGGGAAACTAAAAGTCACTAGTATATGCTTTTTCTTTCTATGAATATGATTTCAAGTATCTTGATATAATTGTCCCAAAAGCCTTTTAGATCATCTGCAGGGTACACTTACATTCTTAGAAAGAGAAAACAGGGAAGGAAATGTTGCCTATATAACTAGCTTATACTGCTTGGTTTGACTGCACAGAAAGTCTGGAAAACGCTAATGAGCGTTGAGAGGTATAGAAAGAGGGTTGCAGATTTAGTCACAAGTCACCTATATTATTTGATGTCTCCGCAGTCTTCCTCCTTTCTCTTCTCCTTCATTTTCTTTCCCATAACCCCTCTTTGTCATCCTATCTCTTTTCCTCTTTTGCCTGAAGGAGCTGCCCAACCTATGAAAATGTGCATTGGACCGTGGCCCTTATAGTCCCTGAAATTGTTCTCAGGGTGAAAGCCTTCCATGAGTGTTAGAAACAATTAACGTTTCCATTCACAACTAGACCCAAAGCTTGATGAGTGGCAAAGATGTAAATGTATTTTAACCTTAAATCTAATGTATAATTTTCGTGTGTGAGAAACCAGTCGTGGGAGACTCGTGTGATTGGGAGATACATTTCAATTAATTCTTCCACCAACACCTTATCTCTTCTGCATCAGAACCTTTTATAGTGTTAAAATTAACAATTATGCAGCTGATGGCTGGCTAAATCCACCGAGGGACTGGAGAGAGCCTCAGATAACACGACACATATAAATCATTCAGGAGAACAATTCATGAAAGAAAAGTTATCTGTGTTTGGGATGACATTGGAAGAGCTAAATAGGAGTCAATTTGAAGAAGGGACATTTAGTCCCATTGTCCGGCTTGCCTTTTTTTTTTCTTTTTTTTTTTCTAATTGTGTCATAATATACATTTTTAAAATTAATTATCCATTAGTGGCTAGATAAATGTCTCTTCTTGTGCAAAAGGAAATAAACAGGCTCAGTGGTGAAAGATGATTTCACCTGAGTAGCACTCGTAAAGAAAGCTATTACCAGATAAAGTGGCAACCGTCCTTTGAAGAAGCACAATGAAAGGTAATAGGCAAGCCCGTGTTTACCAGCCTTCATAGAGGACCAGCGGACTTCAGCCCACTGATCAGTTACATCTGGAGAGAGAAGCCAGCTCTGGAACAGTGTTACACCAGAACACATACATCACCAAGTAGTAAGGACTTCAGACTACAGCAGCCCATGAAAACTGGGTCCTAGGGAATACTGAGCACTATTTGTGGTATTTCTTGTCCCTAATAGGTAGCAAGCACCTCTAGAACTGACCTCATGTTAAAAACCTTCAGTCAGGGCTTCCCCTGGTGGTCCAGTGGGTAAGGACACCGCCTTGCAGTGCAAGGGGCGCTGGTTCGAGCCCTGGCCTGGGAAGATCCCACGTGCCGCGGAGCGGCTGGACTGATGTGTCCAGTCACCAAGCACCCAGAGCCGGTGCTCTGCAACGACAGACGCCACCGCGACGGGAGGCCCACAGGAGCCCAAGAACAAAGATGGATGAACAGAGAAACGAAAGACCAATAGAAGTGGCCCGCCCATTCCCCTCCCTCCCAACCCGACCCCCGCCCAAAGTAAATAAATAATAATAATAAAAAAAAAAAAAACCTTCAGTCACCACTAAAAGATGTCTATGCCAGAACGTTTTATAAATGTCTTGTTCCTGATGTGGGGAAAAGATACGTGCATACAGGAAAATCTGGTACAAACTAGACTATTTTTATTGGAGTATGGACACTTATGACCATGAGATTGTTTGATAACATCACCGACTGAATGGACATGAGTTTGAGCACAGTCCAGGAGATAGTGAAGGACAAGGAAGCCATGGGGTTGCAAAGAGTAGGACATGACTTAGTGACTGAACAACAACATAGCCGACTAACAATATTGGGATGGTTTCAGCTGGACAGTAAAGGAACTCAGCCGAACATATCCGTGTATCAATTCTCCCCCAAACTTTCCTCTCACCCAGGCTACCACAAAACATTGAGCAGAGTTACCTGTGATATATGTGACTTTGCTGGTTATCCATTTTAGGTGTAGCAATATGTACTTTAAGTGCAAAAGGAAATAAACAGGCTCAGTGGTGAAAGATGATTTCACCTGAGTAGCACTCGTAAAGCTATTACCAGATAAAGTGGCAACCGTCCTTTGAAGAAGCACAATGAAAGGTAATAGGCAAGCCCGTGTTTACCAGCCTTCATAGAGGACCAGCGGACTTCAGCCCACTGATCAGTTACATCTGGAGAGAGAAGCCAGCTCTGGAACAGTGTTACACCAGAACACATACATCACCAAGTAGTAAGGACTTCAGACTACAGCAGCCCATGAAAACTGGGTCCTAGGGAATACTGAGCACTATTTGTGGTATTTCTTGTCCCTAATAGGTAGCAAGCACCTCTAGAACTGACCTCATGTTAAAAACCTTCAGTCAGGGCTTCCCCTGGTGGTCCAGTGGGTAAGGACACCGCCTTGCAGTGCAAGGGGCGCTGGTTCGAGCCCTGGCCTGGGAAGATCCCACGTGCCGCGGAGCGGCTGGACTGATGTGTCCAGTCACCAAGCCGGAGCTCTGGAGCGCGTGCACCCAGAGCCGGTGCTCTGCAACGACAGACGCCACCGCGACGGGAGGCCCACAGGAGCCCAAGAACAAAGATGGATGAACAGAGAAACGAAAGACCAATAGAAGTGGCCCGCCCATTCCCCTCCCTCCCAACCCGACCCCCGCCCAAAGTAAATAAATAATAATAATAAAAAAAAAAAAAACCTTCAGTCACCACTAAAAGATGTCTATGCCAGAACGTTTTATAAATGTCTTGTTCCTGATGTGGGGAAAAGATACGTGCATACAGGAAAATCTGGTACAAACTAGACTATTTTTATTGGAGTATGGACACTTATGACCATGAGATTGTTTGATAACATCACCGACTGAATGGACATGAGTTTGAGCACAGTCCAGGAGATAGTGAAGGACAAGGAAGCCATGGGGTTGCAAAGAGTAGGACATGACTTAGTGACTGAACAACAACATAGCCGACTAACAATATTGGGATGGTTTCAGCTGGACAGTAAAGGAACTCAGCCGAACATATCCGTGTATCAATTCTCCCCCAAACTTTCCTCTCACCCAGGCTACCACAAAACATTGAGCAGAGTTACCTGTGATATATGTGACTTTGCTGGTTATCCATTTTAGGTGTAGCAATATGTACATGTCTGTCCTGAAGTGCTTAACTACCCCTTCCTCCCAGCTTCCCCTTGGTAACTGTAAGTTCAGGAACAAACTAGAATTTAATAGGATTGATGGCCAAATCCTACAATCTTGCAAGTGACTTGTTTCATTTATGTATGCTCTCAGTCACTTCATTTGTGTCTGACCCTTTGCAACGCTATGGACTGTAGCCTGCCGGGCTCCTCTGTCCATGGGATTTTCCACACATTGTATTTTTATTTAAAATTTATTTTATAAGCAGTTTAATTCAGTGATGCTTTTTAAAAAATCACACCTGTGTGGACTTTGTTCTTCTTTTTTGCATACTAATTCTGAATGCTTATTTTTTATTGATATATAGTTGATTTACAATTTATATCAGTTTTGGATGTACAACATAATGATTCAATATTTTTATCAATTATACTCCATTTAAAGCCACAAAATAAAGGCTTTATTTTTCTGTGCTGTACAATATGTCCTTGCTGCTTAACTCTGAATTTCAGCACTCAAACTCATTGTAACTTGCAGTTCCCACATACAGAGTTTTTATCCAGTTTAAAAGCTTTCATAAGCACTGGGATGAAGCAGTTATCATACAGCTTTCATTTCTTTAACAACTTTTTCTTTTCTTTTCACTCCTTTGCTACTAACATGCAGAAGGAATAAAAAATCACAAAAGGAGAAAAAAAGATACGGTTTTTGACAGGGTTCAATAACTGTATCACAGTTTGGTGAACTTTTTACTGTTTGTTTTTCTTTAGTGAAGTAGGATTTATAGTTACCTTAATATTTATTTCTAAAATACCTGAAAATTTTTACTGTCTTGTTTTCATAGTCCATTAAATTGTATCTAAAAGTACTTAGAAAACACACAATAGTTTCAATGATTTGCTCTGATGAGCATATTCACTATGATATCATTCTGGTATTGAGTTCTTTAAGAAGACAAAAGGTGATCAAATATTGATAATCCAAATATTGATAATCCATAGTGTTGCAAAGATGGCATTGATTTGTGTAACACTCTCATTTAAAGGTAGAAAACACTGGTCAGAATGTAGACATCATGACTGCAGAGCAGATGTCACGTAAGACAGTATCCATGTGACACACAGGAGAGGATCGACAGGAACAGAGAGAAGACAAATCCAGAATGGTTATCACCAAAACTGCTCCCCAAGCAGGTCTCATCCATCTCCCCACCAGCCTTTCAGTGAAGAGAAACAGAATTCAAACTTGAGAATTCTCTCTGTAATTTTTAGATACTTATATATGTGTTTATATACTAAGTACACATATGGGTATGACAATATGATTTATATAACCAAACATCCTTTGTCCTTGAAACCTACATGGTCAGTTGAGTCATTTGCTAGAGATGATTCCTTCTGTTATCTCTGTAATTTCAAGGTTAAAAAAAAACCTGCAGATTTTGTCACCCGAGGACAATTAGACGGGCTAGATCTTGCCAGACCACTTTCCTTCTTTGCCCAATCAAACCTCTTCCATACAGGTCACTAAAGATAAAATCATTTGACCATTTTTCAGCGTGTTGAATGTTGAGACTGAACAATTTTCTGAGCCCCTGACAAAATTTCCACTTCTTAAGAAACTGGCTTTAGTTGTTATCACGTAGGAAGTCATATGTGCTGACACTTAACACATTGCACAGTTCTTGTCATGTAGCAGACACCTCAAAAATGTGAGTTTCAAAAAAAACAGAAAAAATGTGGGTTTCCTTCCTACCCTCCCTGTATTAAGATGAATCTATTTCTCCTCACAAGACCATATTCTCATTAGCAGAGACTCTTTGTTACCAGACTTATAAATTTAAATTCCAGCTCCTGGGCCAGGGCTTGATACAGTGCGTGTGTGTGTGTGTGTGTATTAGTCACTTAGTCGTGTCTGACTCTTTGTGACCCCATGGACTGTCTACAGAATTCTGCATGCATTGGAGAATGGGCTGCCACTTCCTTCTCCAGGGGATCTTCCCAGCCCCAGGATGGAACCTGGGTCTTGTGCATTGTGGGCAGATTCTTACCGACAGAGCTGCCAGGGAAGCCCCAGGGCTTGATACAAATACCCAGTTGAGGCTTCAACAACTAAAAGAATGAGTAAACCATCTATGAATAGTATAGTAGGGAAAGGTAGTCTAAGTTCCATTTTTCAACCTTAATTACTATTTGTCAACACATTTTCTACCTTCTGTAGGCCTATTTTTCTATACTTATGTTCCAGGCAATGAATACACATATCTAATGAATTCCATTCTCTTTCAGACTGACTTTGAAGATTTGATGCTTCAAAAGTTACTTTTAGGTTACTTCGAACTCATCATCACTTTTCCCGACACATGTGCAGTTCCTTTCCGTGTGTGTGTGTGCTGAAGTAAGAGTTATTAATTTGAAATCAGATTCTTTTGTCTTCCCCAGTTCTTATGAATAATCCCATATCATCTTTAGCGCATCTTACGTATTCTAATGGCAAAGGAAATGGCAACCCACTCCCATATTCTTGCCTGTAGAATTCCGTAGACAGAGGAGCCTGGCAGGCTATAGTCCATGGTACCACAAAGAGTCAGATATGACTGAGGCGACTATTCCTCGCTCAGTACTCTAAACAACTACATTTGAACAGCTATGTTCCCTTCATTCCCTGTACTGACGTTTACATTGTTTCTCTCCTAGGATAGCAGATTTAAGACTAGCTTTTAGACAGAATATTTGCATAAAATATTAACAATTAAAACGGGTTACTTCTTTAATTATTAAAAATTATTCTTTTCCCATGTTCTGTGATTTCAAAGAGCTCTTCAAATTTCTTTTTGCCTTCCTCTTAAAATCAGCCTGGGCATCTTATCTCTTCTCCCTATCTAGCAGTGCGCTACTTCCGATATTCCTCCGCCTTCTGGGACTCATACTTGTTTCTCATGGTCTATGGTCTTTCCCTTTATTGATGGCTTCCTCTACCCCACCCACCACCTTTGCTTCCTTTCCTTTTCCTTCCTTCCTTCTCATTTGGGAGACTTCAGACAAAGCGCTCCCTTCTAAGGAAGTGTTCTGCATCTTGTTCTCAGTAACACTCAACTACCTTCTATCCGTGGTTTTTCTGACTAGTTTCCAAAGGCTCATTTCCCCCAGGTCCCTTCATGAAATCTGTGTTAGTCACCTTCCCCACCACTCCAACCTCATTCCCTTCAACCTGTTTCCTTCTCTTAACACCCAGAGAACTTCCATATGTTTATATGGTCTTCTGCTACCTGTTTTGGTTTCCATTTTCATTCTGGGCCCTTAGAGCTGACACAGTAGGCCTGCCTGAACTTAACAGCAACCTGTGTCTTTTCTTTATTATAAAGAGCAGATAAAACCCCTCAGCGGGGCTTCTCCTGGTGGTCCAGTGGGTAAGGACACTGCCTTGCAGTGCAAGGGGCGCCAGTTCGATCCTGGCCTGGGAAGATTCCACGTGCGCGGAGCGGCTGGACTGATGTGTCCAATTGCGAGCCAGAACTCTGAGCGCATGCGCCCAGAGACGGTGCTCTGCGACAACAGAGGCCACTGCGATGGGAGGCCCACATGGGCCTGAAAACAAAGATGGATAAAAATAGAGAAATGAAAGACCAATAGAAGTGGCCCGCCCATCCCCCTCCCTTCCCACCTCACCCCCCCAAAAATAAAATAAATGTTAAAAAAAAAAAAACCCTCAGCGAAGACAGTCTAGCAAAGGAATTTCAGTGTGTGGTTTTCTGCATCAACTTTAATCTTTTGTGACTCTAAAAACCAAACCAAAGTAAACAAAACCACCGAACAACCAAAGACTGATGAGCTTTTAAGTAGTAATAGTCCTGTGTGCCTCAATTCTATTTTTGTATCTGTATTTCCTTGCACCAGTCAAAAGTTTATTATTATTTATACTGAAGGTATTAATGCAGCAAAAAACCTTCCTATTGAGATCAGGATGTTTTCCACGCTCATAGGTTTATTCCTGAAGAGAATGAATTGCATTCTGAATGATTAGGGCTGTCTTTGCAAAATGCTTGTCCTTTTCCCTCTGACTATCTCACTCAAATTTGCTTCCTTTCCTTTTCCTTCCTTCCTTCTCATTTGGGAGACTTCAGACAAAGCGCTCCTTCTAAGGAAGTGTTCTGCATCTTGTTCTCAGTAACACTCAACTACCTTCTATCCGTGGTTTTTCTGACTAGTTTCCAAAGGCTCATTTCCCCCAGGTCCCTTCATGAAATCTGTGTTAGTCACCTTCCCCACCACTCCAACCTCATTCCCTTCAACCTGTTTCCTTCTCTTAACACCCAGAGAACTTCCATATGTTTATATGGTCTTCTGCTACCTGTTTTGGTTTCCATTTTCATTCTGGGCCCTTAGAGCTGACACAGTAGGCCTGCCTGAACTTAACAGCAACCTGTGTCTTTTCTTTATTATAAAGAGCAGATAAAACCCCTCAGCGGGGCTTCTCCTGGTGGTCCAGTGGGTAAGGACACTGCCTTGCAGTGCAAGGGGCGCCGGTTCGATCCCTGGCCTGGGAAGATTCCACGTGCCGCGGAGCGGCTGGACTGATGTGTCCAATTACCGAGCCAGAACTCTGGAGCGCATGCGCCCAGAGACGGTGCTCTGCGACAACAGAGGCCACTGCGATGGGAGGCCCACAGGAGCCAAAGAACAAAGACGGATGAAAATAGAGAAATGAAAGACCAATAGAAGTGGCCCGCCCATCCCCCTCCCTTCCCACCTCACCCCCCCAAAAATAAAATAAATGTTAAAAAAAAAAAAACCCTCAGCGAAGACAGTCTAGCAAAGGAATTTCAGTGTGTGGTTTTCTGCATCAACTTTAATCTTTTGTGACTCTAAAAACCAAACCAAAGTAAACAAAACCACCGAACAACCAAAGACTGATGAGCTTTTAAGTAGTAATAGTCCTGTGTGCCTCAATTCTATTTTTGTATCTGTATTTCCTTGCACCAGTCAAAAGTTTATTATTATTTATACTGAAGGTATTAATGCAGCAAAAAACCTTCCTATTGAGATCAGGATGTTTTCCACGCTCATAGGTTTATTCCTGAAGAGAATGAATTGCATTCTGAATGATTAGGGCTGTCTTTGCAAAATGCTTGTCCTTTTCCCTCAATGCTATGTCCAAACTAAATGCTTATATTTTTCCTTAATCGTATGAATCATCCATTAAGTTCTTTGTTTCCTGGAATTTGAACTGGAAAGGTTCTTATTTAAAGAAAAAGCTCAGTAAGTTTTTGTTGGATGAATGGGGAAACTCTAATTTATCTCATGCCAGTGGTAATAATAATTAATATCTTCATCTCTGCCACTGTTACATCATCTTTCCCACAACAGCTAACATATCCCAGTTCTGTGCCAGGGACTGACCCTTTAAAGGTATTATCTAATCACAGTAGCTGCATATAAGTTTGTTTTTCTTTAGAACAACTTAATTTAGATTTCAAGACATTGTTCTATTGATTGTAATGCCTTATCTCAGATACTTCAGGGTTTCCTCTTTTTCTGAGGTCATTTCTGAAACTCAAGGTTGTGACAGACTTTTTAAAAATTTACTTTCTTGTGTTTGGCCATGCCACACAGCATATGGGATCTTAGTTCCCCAACCTGGGATTGAACCCGTACTCCCTGCTGTGGGAGCGTGGAGTCTTAACTACCAGATCACCAGGGAAGTCCCCAATTTGCAACCAATGACTTCTTTAACTGTGTTGTTAGCAAAATGCTGATATACTTTAATAAATATAATATGAATATTAATTAAATATAATTGATATTATATCAATATACTTTAATAAGTAAGCAAAGTGCCCAGCTCACTCCACCCTTTCCCTGCCTCCTTTGTGACTCTAAAAACCAAACCATTGGCCAATTCTGGCCAATGAGATGTAAGAGATGTAAGAGAAAGCCTGCCAGAGCTGCTAGGGTACCTTTTGCTTCTACAGGGGCTGATGCTGGCTCCTCCCTTTCTTCTTTCTGCTTTGATCTTAGATGTAATGCCTGGGGCAGGGGCAGCAATCTTGTGATCGTGCAGGAAGAGCCCTAAATTACATTAGTAAATTGAAGAACCAATTTGAGTAATCATCTATTTTTGGACTTCCTATTATGTGAGAAAAATAAGTGACTATTTTCAAAGTCACTGGAATTGTCTTTTATGCTTCTTGCAGATGAATGTAGTATTCCTTCCTTATAATCCTAAACTGGAGGATTATAGAGTGTTATAGATGCAAAAATCCTTCCTTTAAAGCTCTTCAGGGCTATCATTCTTCAGTCACTAACACGTTGTCTAGTTCTACATTGTTGTTTCACACAGGCCGTCGCTGAGATCCCTTATACTTAACTGATGCTGGTTTTACACTGGGCAAGTTTCCATTCTAGTTCTTCGCCATGATAGTGCTGCTGGAGGTGGCAAGGGTGTCCTCTGCTTGGGTGCCATTCTGGCATAGGAGAATGTTTGCAAAGCCAGCGATAGCTCTGTGGTGGACTGTTACAATGGTGGCTCCAGTTTAACCACCCCATTCAGTATTCATCCAGTGTAGGCCTTTCCCACATTGACTCTAGGTTTGGTCTCAGGACTTGCATCGGCCAATGAGACATTTGCAAGCATGGTGGAAGCAGAGGTTCAGTAAGCTGCCTGTACACTGGGACTTGTCGACTTGGAATGTCCACAGGCACCAAGGTCTGAGAAGCCCAGCCCCATAGAGAAACCAGGGTAAGAGAACTGAGGCAATCCAGTAGAACTTTCATTGAAAAATTAGCCAACAACTGGTACAAGCCAGCAGACCTGCAAGTGGGCCATCTTGGGGTATTCCAATCTCACTGAGCCTCCAAATGACTACAGTCCTATTTGAACCATGTGGAACAGAAGAAATGCCTAACTGAGCCCAGGCAATCCACAGAGTCATGAGCAATAATAAAATGCTTGTTGATTTAAGCCACTAATGTTTGAAATGACTTCTTACCCAATAATAGGTAACTAGAAAAGGTCCCTTATTCTTGTAGACACCATGATTTAGAGAATTGCACTATTACAATGACTAGCACAGCTCTAAATTTTTTTTAAAAAGATAAATATTTGCTTTTGACTTTTTGCTTCAAGGCCTAGGTATAATTTTTTTGTATATGTGGAACACCAGAAGCCTGATACATTCATGAGCCAATTCAAAACACTACACTTTCTATTTTCATTCTACTTAGCATTTATATAGTTCTCATTATCACAAAATATAAGTGCTTTACAATATTATTCTTTAGCATTTATATAACATTTTTCACTTTCAGTGTATGCTACAAATTACTTTAATTTCTATGTTTGCAAAGTACTTTGTAGTCATTTAAATTTTAAAATAATTTCATAACCTTCCTTGTAGAGGATAAAATATATAACCAATGTTGGATCCAATTTATATGTTCCTTGAGAGTGGGCATATGTTGAGCATGTAGGGGCCGGGTCCAAAGAAGTCAGTAGAAATGGGGCATTGATACCATTGCACCAAAAGCCACACCAGAAAACCTGAATTGGAAAAATGAGTCCCTGCCAACTGTACCCTTCAAGCAAGCAATATCTGATACAGATATCCCAGAAACCATAATATTTGTACAGCAGCTCAAGCTGGAGGAAATACACTGTCGTAGGCCAGAGCAGAAGCTTTGTAACAAGACCAATGAGAAGGTTTTCAACTTCTCAGATTATTATGTGGTTTTTTTTTTTTTAGTTTTTTTTTTTCGTGCGGACCATTTTTAAAGTCTTTCCTGAATTTGTTACAGTATGCTTCTCTCTTATTTATTTATTTATTTATCTATTTTCGGTCCTGACGCATGTGAGATCTTAGCTCCCAGACCAGGGATCCAACCTGTACCCTTGTGTCAGGTGTGGACAGTATTCAAGCTCGCTCTGCACTGGTGCTTCCATAAGATCCTAAATGGGCTTCCCTCATGGCCCAGAGGGTAAAGAATCTGCCTGCTATGCAGGAGACCCAGGTTCTATCCCTGGGTCAGGAAGATGCCTTGGAGAAGGAAATAGCAACACACTCTAGTATTCCAGTAATCTTGCCTAGAGAGTTGTATGGACAGAGGAGTCTGGTGGGCTACAGTCCATGGGGAAGCAAAAAGTCGGACATTACTGAGCGACTAACACTTTCATTTACTTCTGAGGATCCTAAAGGCTAATTCCTGATAGTGTAGGGCAGGAAAGCCTGCATAGTTGGGTTGGGGGTTGTTCCAGTAAGAGCAGAAACACAATGGAAAGGGGAAGAACTGGAATTCAAGCTAACAAGGAATATGTAAGAGGAAAATAAAGATGATAGGAAATATGTTTGAAGTGAGAAATAAATTGATACTTGAATATGATGCATGCAAAAGGAAGAAAAAATGAAGCCCATGAAAGAGGTCTTAAAGAAATGTAGAAAAGCCCTGGAGATGAAATGTTATATAAACATTGCTAGTTAGGTATAATCAACCATGGCTAAGCCACATGTTTTGTAGCTGAAAGAACTGATGAAAGCAAAACAACCAACTCAGCATGAATACAGGGAAATGCGGAAAAGAGCATTTATTAATTGCCATGGAAAAAATTTAGATAAAAAAAAGATACCATTGCACCAAAAGCCACACCAGAAAACCTGAATTGGAAAAATGAGTCCCTGCCAACTGTACCCTTCAAGCAAGCAATATCTGATACAGATATCCCAGAAACCATAATATTTGTACAGCAGCTCAAGCTGGAGGAAATACACTGTCGTAGGCCAGAGCAGAAGCTTTGTAACAAGACCAATGAGAAGGTTTTCAACTTCTCAGATTATTATGTGGTTTTTTTTTTTTTAGTTTTTTTTTTTCGTGCGGACCATTTTTAAAGTCTTTCCTGAATTTGTTACAGTATGCTTCTCTCTTATTTATTTATTTATTTATCTATTTTCGGTCCTGACGCATGTGAGATCTTAGCTCCCAGACCAGGGATCCAACCTGTACCCTTGTGTCAGGTGTGGACAGTATTCAAGCTCGCTCTGCACTGGTGCTTCCATAAGATCCTAAATGGGCTTCCCTCATGGCCCAGAGGGTAAAGAATCTGCCTGCTATGCAGGAGACCCAGGTTCTATCCCTGGGTCAGGAAGATGCCTTGGAGAAGGAAATAGCAACACACTCTAGTATTCCAGTAATCTTGCCTAGAGAGTTGTATGGACAGAGGAGTCTGGTGGGCTACAGTCCATGGGGAAGCAAAAAGTCGGACATTACTGAGCGACTAACACTTTCATTTACTTCTGAGGATCCTAAAGGCTAATTCCTGATAGTGTAGGGCAGGAAAGCCTGCATAGTTGGGTTGGGGGTTGTTCCAGTAAGAGCAGAAACACAATGGAAAGGGGAAGAACTGGAATTCAAGCTAACAAGGAATATGTAAGAGGAAAATAAAGATGATAGGAAATATGTTTGAAGTGAGAAATAAATTGATACTTGAATATGATGCATGCAAAAGGAAGAAAAAATGAAGCCCATGAAAGAGGTCTTAAAGAAATGTAGAAAAGCCCTGGAGATGAAATGTTATATAAACATTGCTAGTTAGGTATAATCAACCATGGCTAAGCCACATGTTTTGTAGCTGAAAGAACTGATGAAAGCAAAACAACCAACTCAGCATGAATACAGGGAAATGCGGAAAAGAGCATTTATTAATTGCCAAAAATTAGATAAATAAATGGAAGGAGACTGCTATTTAGGATGTCCGAGACAAAAATGCAAGGAGATCATGGACAGCAGGAAAATGTTGAGAAAGTAGAATAAATGCTAGCTCAAAAGAACTGGAAAACAACAGATTTCCTCCTTGGAGTGATGCTGGCATTAAATAAGGGCTATTTATAATGAACAATGATAACCCAATTCAGCAAGACTTAGAAGAAGAAAAGCCCACCAGCAAAGAACATCTGAGGAACAGTATCTGTGGCAGTTAGGAGGACACAGATGCAATTCTTATCAGGTAGGTCTCAGCTAAAAACTCAGTGCTCCTCACTGCCCACTGCTCAATGAACTCAGCCTCAGGGGGCTGTTCTGGAGCATCCATCCGGCTTCCTATGGGAGCTGCCATTTCCGCCAGCAAGTCTCCCAGCTCAGGGCTCTTGCCTTCTGTCTCTTTCTCAAGGTCTGTTCCCGCATGGCCTCTCCTCACCCCAGCCTTTATATCTCATACAGCAAATTCATCGGAAATCACATCCTCCATTATTAATCTGTTTGGCAAAGGCAAAATGCTGACTGCAATGTATCTGGAAATTTTCTAGACTCTAGGACATGGGATGAAACTTCAGACAGAAATCCTTGTCTTCTTGGAGCATATTTTAGTGAGGGAAGGGTGAGAAGACATCCCATGAATAATTACATGCAGGGGCTTCCTGGTGGTCCATTGGACACCACCTTGCAGTGCAAGCGCCGTGATCCCGGCCTGGGAAGATCCCACGTGCCAAGGAGCGGCTGGACCAATGTGTCCAATTACACCACTCTATGCTGAGGATAAGCTATGTTGATAGCTGAAAGAAAACTGGAATTGAAAGGGGGGGGCTTGAATATGATGCATGCAAAGGAAGAAAATGAAGCCCATGAAAGAGGTCTTAAAGAAATGTAGAAAAGCCCTGGAGATGAAATGTTATATAAACATTGCTAGTTAGGTATAATCAACCATGGCTAAGCCACATGTTTTGTAGCTGAAAGAACTGATGAAAGCAAAACAACCAACTCAGCATGAATACATGTAAATGCGGAAAAGAGCATTTATTAATTGCCAAAAATTAGATAAATAAATGGAAGGAGACTGCTATTTAGGATGTCCGAGACAAAAATGCAAGGAGATCATGGACAGCAGGAAAATGTTGAGAAAGTAGAATAAATGCTAGCTCAAAAGAACTGGAAAACAACAGATTTCCTCCTTGGAGTGATGCTGGCATTAAATAAGGGCTATTTATAATGAACAATGATAACCCAATTCAGCAAGACTTAGAAGAAGAAAAGCCCACCAGCAAAGAACATCTGAGGAACAGTATCTGTGGCAGTTAGGAGGACACAGATGCAATTCTTATCAGGTAGGTCTCAGCTAAAAACTCAGTGCTCCTCACTGCCCACTGCTCAATGAACTCAGCCTCAGGGGGCTGTTCTGGAGCATCCATCCGGCTTCCTATGGGAGCTGCCATTTCCGCCAGCAAGTCTCCCAGCTCAGGGCTCTTGCCTTCTGTCTCTTTCTCAAGGTCTGTTCCCGCATGGCCTCTCCTCACCCCAGCCTTTATATCTCATACAGCAAATTCATCGGAAATCACATCCTCCATTATTAATCTGTTTGGCAAAGGCAAAATGCTGACTGCAATGTATCTGGAAATTTTCTAGACTCTAGGACATGGGATGAAACTTCAGACAGAAATCCTTGTCTTCTTGGAGCATATTTTAGTGAGGGAAGGGTGAGAAGACATCCCATGAATAATTACATGCAGGGGCTTCCCTGGTGGTCCATTGGGTAAGGACACCACCTTGCAGTGCAAGGGGCGCCCGTTTGATCCCTGGCCTGGGAAGATCCCACGTGCCAAGGAGCGGCTGGACCAATGTGTCCAATTACCGAGCCGGAGCTCTGGAGCGCATGCGCCCAGAGCCAGGGCTCTGCGACAACAGAGGCCACTGCGATGGGAGGCCCACACGGGCCAAAGAGCAAAGATGGATGAAAACAGATAAATGAAAGACTAATAGAAGTGGCCCAATGGCCCCCATCCCTCCGCAACCCACCCCCACCAAAATAAATAAATAAATATTAAAAAAAAAAATTACACGCAATAATATTCACAAAATGTTTCCCTCTCTCCTGTGCTCATTTCCATGGTTGCTGCTGTAACAAATTTCCAAAAACTGGGTAACTCAAAAAACAAGAGAGGGGTGGAGGAGAAATGGGTGAAGGAAGGGGGTCAACCTTCAAGCTCCTAGTTATAAATTAAATAAGTCCTGGAAATGTAATATGCAGCATGTGACTACAGCCCTTAAGATCGTACTGCATAAGTGAAAGTTGCTAAGAGAGTAAGTACATTTTAATAGTTCTCATCACAAGAAAAAAATTTGTATAACTATGGATGATGGTCAACATTAACTTGTGTTATTGTGGCGATCCTTTATAAAGGAGTAGGTGTTACTCTTAGAATTATAAAAAGTTACAGAAATTTTACTTGTTTTAAAAGGTACTACACTCTCATGGTTCAGAAACTGAAATACTTTAACAGGGTACACATTGCCTCGGCTCCTGTCCCGATCGCCACACCCCTCTATGAAAACTACTCGAAGCCTCCTTTATTTCCCTTGTCTTGAGCATTAAAGCAATTTCCAAACCCCAACCACTTTTCCTTCACAGTCTCTCCCCTCTCCACTCCCTCCTTTGGCCCACACCCAAAGTTCATGTTCACCGTTCAGGGAGGTGCTTGTATAAACTAGTGTAACAGGCTCCGAGCCTCTCTGCTTGTCTCTCTTTTCTCTGTTGCTTTTGCCAGACTATCACCAAGTTAATCTTTGCCAATCTTTTTTCTTTGCCAAATTTTATTTCAATCATGTCATGCCCCTGTGTAAAAAGTTTTTTGGATTTTTTTTTTTTTTAATAAAGAGAAAGGAAAGGAAATAAATCGCTCAGTTCCGTCTGACAATTGGTGACCCCATGGGCAAGTCATGGACTCCTCGAGGCAAGAATACTGGAGAGGAAGCCTTTCCCTTTTCCAAGGGATCTTCCCAACCCTGGGATCAAACACATCTCTCCCAAATTGAGGAGAGAATTTTTTTTATCATCTGTGCCATCAGGGAAGAGCACTGGAGTGGGTAGTCTATCCCTTTTCCATGGAATCTTACGGACCAAAGAGTAGAACCAGTGTCTCCTGCATTGCAGGCAGATTCTTTCCCAGATGAACTACAAGGGAACACCTACCAAATTCAGCTTAGATTCTCTTTTGGAATTTAGCGAGGCACAAGGTGAGCCCTGACGAGAAAGGAGACCACTGCCTCCCTCTCAACCTTCAGGGAGTAAAAGAAAAGACAAACTTTTTTAGAGAAAGAAACAATATTCAAAAGCAAATTTTTCTGACTACATAAGGTGCTGATGAAGAACCCATATGAAAAAGGAGCGCTTCTCCCCGTTCTCCTGTCTGTGCTCCTCTTCCCTAGTTCTCATCACAAGAAAAAATTTGTATAACTATGGATGATGGTCAACATTAACTTGTGTTATTGTGGCGATCCTTTATAAAGGAGTAGGTGTTACTCTTAGAATTATAAAAAGTTACAGAAATTTTACTTGTTTTAAAAGGTACTACACTCTCATGGTTCAGAAACTGAAATACTTTAACAGGGTACACATTGCCTCGGCTCCTGTCCCGATCGCCACACCCCTCTATGAAAACTACTCGAAGCCTCCTTTATTTCCCTTGTCTTGAGCATTAAAGCAATTTCCAAACCCCAACCACTTTTCCTTCACAGTCTCTCCCCTCTCCACTCCCTCCTTTGGCCCACACCCAAAGTTCATGTTCACCGTTCAGGGAGGTGCTTGTATAAACTAGTGTAACAGGCTCCGAGCCTCTCTGCTTGTCTCTCTTTCTCTGTTGCTTTTGCCAGACTATCACCAAGTTAATCTTTGCCAATCTTTTTTCTTTGCCAAATTTTATTTCAATCATGTCATGCCCCTGTGTAAAAAGTTTTTTGGATTTTTTTTTTTTTTAATAAAGAGAAAGGAAAGGAAATAAATCGCTCAGTTCCGTCTGACAATTGGTGACCCCATGGGCAAGTCATGGACTCCTCGAGGCAAGAATACTGGAGAGGAAGCCTTTCCCTTTTCCAAGGGATCTTCCCAACCCTGGGATCAAACACATCTCTCCCAAATTGAGGAGAGAATTTTTTTTATCATCTGTGCCATCAGGGAAGAGCACTGGAGTGGGTAGTCTATCCCTTTTCCATGGAATCTTACGGACCAAAGAGTAGAACCAGTGTCTCCTGCATTGCAGGCAGATTCTTTCCCAGATGAACTACAAGGGAACACCTACCAAATTCAGCTTAGATTCTCTTTTGGAATTTAGCGAGGCACAAGGTGAGCCCTGACGAGAAAGGAGACCACTGCCTCCCTCTCAACCTTCAGGGAGTAAAAGAAAAGACAAACTTTTTTAGAGAAAGAAACAATATTCAAAAGCAAATTTTTCTGACTACATAAGGTGCTGATGAAGAACCCATATGAAAAAGGAGCGCTTCTCCCCGTTCTCCTGTCTGTGCTCCTCTTCCCTAGTTTTGCTGATGACGCACACGTCTGAGGAGCAAAGAACAGATATAAAACCACAAGTAGTGAACTATCCCATTACTGTCAGGTTGCCAGTCAAAAATGGTGCCCCTGACAGGATGAACTTCTGGAATCGTGTGTTAGATGAATGTGTCTTCTGAGCCCCTCTTCACAAACCCTCTGGAATGGTTGCCATGGCGCCCCCTATTACTGAGGCGAAACAGCATCTTAGCCTGCCTGCCAGGAACACCTGTGGCGTCCATCCCGTGGAACAACATCCTCTGTGTGCCCTAGAGTCAGGTCTGAGAGAGAAGTGAAGGCTACAGTCATTCTGTTAATTGAGGGGTGACCTTTACAATTCATTAGGAAGAAAAGACTTTTCTGTTAACATTTCTGAAGAACAAGTCGTCTTTATTCTCTACTTCAGAGTCTAAGAAAGTCCTTTCAATAATATATTGATGTTTTTCAATTACATTGCCATTTTGAAGTCAAGTTTGTACATAACCAGATGGTATCCTGTTGTGGGTTTCCCTGGTGGTCCAGATGGTAAAGAATCTGCCTGCAGTGCAAGAGACCTAGGTTCCATCCCTGGGTCAGAAAGATTCCCTGGAGAAAGAAATGACAACCCACTCCAATATTCTTGCCTAGAGAGTTGTATGGACAGAGGAACCTGGTGGGCTACAATCCATGGGGTCACAAAGAGTCAGACACGACTGAAGCGACTAACACTTTTTAAAAATTCATTGGCGGCTTCCCCTGGTGGTCCAGTGGGTAAGGACACCGTCTTGCAGTGCAAGGGGTGCCGGTTCAATCCCTGGCCTGGGAAGATCCCACATACCGCGGAGCGGCTGGACCCATGTGTCCAATTACCGAGCCGGAGCTCTGGAGCGCATGCACCCAGAGCCCGCACTCTGCGAGGACAGAGGCCGCCACGATGGGAGGCCCACACGGGCCAAAGAACAAAGACGGCTCCCTCTCAACCTTCAGGGAGTAAAAGAAAAGACAAACTTTTTTAGAGAAAGAAACAATATTCAAAAGCAAATTTTTCTGACTACATAAGGTGCTGATGAAGAACCCATATGAAAAAGGAGCGCTTCTCCCCGTTCTCCTGTCTGTGCTCCTCTTCCCTAGTTTTGCTGATGACGCACACGTCTGAGGAGCAAAGAACAGATATAAAACCACAAGTAGTGAACTATCCCATTACTGTCAGGTTGCCAGTCAAAAATGGTGCCCCTGACAGGATGAACTTCTGGAATCGTGTGTTAGATGAATGTGTCTTCTGAGCCCTCTTCACAAACCCTCTGGAATGGTTGCCATGGCGCCCCTATTACTGAGGCAAACAGCATCTTAGCCTGCCTGCCAGGACCACCTGTGGCGTCCATCCCGTGGAACAACATCCTCTGTGTGCCCTAGAGTCAGGTCTGAGAGAGAAGTGAAGGCTACAGTCATTCTGTTAATTGAGGGGTGACCTTTACAATTCATTAGGAAGAAAAGACTTTTCTGTTAACATTTCTGAAGAACAAGTCGTCTTTATTCTCTACTTCAGAGTCTAAGAAAGTCCTTTCAATAATATATTGATGTTTTTCAATTACATTGCCATTTTGAAGTCAAGTTTGTACATAACCAGATGGTATCCTGTTGTGGGTTTCCCTGGTGGTCCAGATGGTAAAGAATCTGCCTGCAGTGCAAGAGACCTAGGTTCCATCCCTGGGTCAGAAAGATTCCCTGGAGAAAGAAATGACAACCCACTCCAATATTCTTGCCTAGAGAGTTGTATGGACAGAGGAACCTGGTGGGCTACAATCCATGGGGTCACAAAGAGTCAGACACGACTGAAGCGACTAACACTTTTTAAAAATTCATTGGCGGCTTCCCCTGGTGGTCCAGTGGGTAAGGACACCGTCTTGCAGTGCAAGGGGTGCCGGTTCAATCCCTGGCCTGGGAAGATCCCACATACCGCGGAGCGGCTGGACCCATGTGTCCAATTACCGAGCCGGAGCTCTGGAGCGCATGCACCCAGAGCCCGCACTCTGCGAGGACAGAGGCCGCCACGATGGGAGGCCCACACGGGCCAAAGAACAAAGACGGATGAAAATAGAGAAATGAAAGACCAATAGAAGTGGTCCGCCCATCCCCCTCCCTCCCCACCCCAGCGCCCAAAAGATAAATAAATCAAATTTAAAAAAAAAATTCATTAGGAAGAATGCGCTTTTCTCTTATCATTTCTTAAGAACACATCTCCTTTGTTCTCTACTTCAGAGACTAAGAAACTCCTTTCAATAATATATTGATATTTTAAAAATATATATTGATATTTTGAAGTCAAGTTTGAAGATAACAAGATGGTATTCCTGTTGTTAAACTCAAGGGACTTAATTGCGATCCTGTTTATAATTGATGCTTTTGCCTTGGGGCATTTGAAAATGAGGTGCATCTCCTTTTATCTTCCCAATGGCAGCCCCTTGGAATGCCTGTATGAGCACAAGACTAGGAATTAGGAACTCTTGGTTTTGCCCCTGACTCACCAGGTTACCCAACTTCACCTCACTGTTTCCTCATCTGTAAAATGGGGATAATGATACTTACCTCTCTCACTGGAGTGTCAGGAGTATTAATTAGTGTTTGTCAAGTGCTTTGAGATCCTCAGATGAAAGGCCGTGTGGAAGCAGAGTATAAAGCATTATTATCTAAAACCTCCCTCCCTCCCACTTTCACTGAACAGTGATTACCAATCCCAGCCAACTCTAAATGGCGATAATGCCGCATTCAGACACGACAAGGCAAGTTTTATGGGTCCATTAGGACATGCCTATTTGAGGGAATTAGTTCTGTGAAAATGGTTATTATGCCAAGGACTTTTATTTGAGGCAGTTGTTGGTCTTAATAGTTAATAGTTAAATATTAAGGCGTTTGGAAAGGCTGGTTTCACGTTTCAGTTGGGGAGTCAGGCCTTCGTGACCATACCACTTACATCTAAAGGAGCTTAGGCATGTGGTATGGGAGCATTTACTTCCATAAAACAAAATTATATTTCTATGGAAGGCCAACTTCAGTTTCTGAGAAACCAGCTGGGGAGCGAAGACAATGCTTGCCACTTAATTAGGAAAGGAAGAAGTGTCTCCACATACTGTAATTTTCTGGATTCCAATTTCAAAGGCATTCTAACCTTGCCATAAAAATAATAATCTCTAGGTCCGCCCATCCCTCCCGCCAAAGAACAAAGACGGATGAAAATAGAGAAATGAAAGACCAATAGAAGTGGTCCGCCCATCCCCCTCCCTCCCCACCCCAGCGCCCAAAAGATAAATAAATCAAATTTAAAAAAAAAATTCATTAGGAAGAATGCGCTTTTCTCTTATCATTTCTTAAGAACACATCTCCTTTGTTCTCTACTTCAGAGACTAAGAAACTCCTTTCAATAATATATTGATATTTTAAAAATATATATTGATATTTTGAAGTCAAGTTTGAAGATAACAAGATGGTATTCCTGTTGTTAAACTCAAGGGACTTAATTGCGATCCTGTTTATAATTGATGCTTTTGCCTTGGGGCATTTGAAAATGAGGTGCATCTCCTTTTATCTTCCCAATGGCAGCCCCTTGGAATGCCTGTATGAGCACAAGACTAGGAATTAGGAACTCTTGGTTTTGCCCCTGACTCACCAGGTTACCCAACTTCACCTCACTGTTTCCTCATCTGTAAAATGGGGATAATGATACTTACCTCTCTCACTGGAGTGTCAGGAGTATTAATTAGTGTTTGTCAAGTGCTTTGAGATCCTCAGATGAAAGGCCGTGTGGAAGCAGAGTATAAAGCATTATTATCTAAAACCTCCCTCCCTCCCACTTTCACTGAACAGTGATTACCAATCCCAGCCAACTCTAAATGGCGATAATGCCGCATTCAGACACGACAAGGCAAGTTTTATGGGTCCATTAGGACATGCCTATTTGAGGGAATTAGTTCTGTGAAAATGGTTATTATGCCAAGGACTTTTATTTGAGGCAGTTGTTGGTCTTAATAGTTAATAGTTAAATATTAAGGCGTTTGGAAAGGCTGGTTTCACGTTTCAGTTGGGGAGTCAGGCCTTCGTGACCATACCACTTACATCTAAAGGAGCTTAGGCATGTGGTATGGGAGCATTTACTTCCATAAAACAAAATTATATTTCTATGGAAGGCCAACTTCAGTTTCTGAGAAACCAGCTGGGGAGCGAAGACAATGCTTGCCACTTAATTAGGAAAGGAAGAAGTGTCTCCCACATACTGTAATTTTCTGGATTCCAATTTCAAAGGATTCGTAACTTGCAAAAAAATTAATTCTCTCATTAGAGCCATATTTAATCCATGGCAGCGAGCTAAATCAATTCTTGGTACCTCTTTTTTTCCCCCACTCTTTTGTGGATCAGTATTACACCTTACATTTGAGAATTAATGGGCTGCAGAGGAGGGGCACACATCTTACAGGTGCTGGCTGGATTGAAATAATGTATGTTCTTTGAAGAATTAAAGCACCATTCCTGTATCTTGTTCCAGGTTTATTTGTTTGTTTTTTGATCTCCCATCAGGCTTAGCATTTTCTTGGTTCAAAAGTAACTGCTTATTTCTTCTTCAGGAAACAGGGAATTAGCTCGATAAGTCTATTTCAAAAAGTAACTGAGTTGTTAACATGATGATTTTACCTAAAAGCTAGATGACACGTTTGTATTTTCATAACTGCAATTTTTTTTTTTTTGGCCACTTCTGTTGATCTTTCATTTATTTATCTTTGTTCTTTGGCCTGTGTGAGCCTTCCATTGCAGTGGCCTCTCTCATTGCAGAGCACTAGCTCTGGGTGCATGTGCTTCCAGAGCACAGTTGAACACATTGATAGTTGAACACATCAGTCCAGCCGCTCCGCAACAAGTGGGATCTTCCCAGGCCAGGGAGCAAACGGGCGCCCCTTGCACTGCAAGGCAGTGTCCTTACCCGCTGGACCACCAGGAAGCCCTGCAAATTTCTTTTTAAAACAACAAAATAAAAATCCATAAAAGCAAATATTCTTCAATCACTGCAGATTGTGTTCTTGTAATTTGTCTGAAAGGCAAAACAGATAAAGAAATGACAAGTTTTTACCAAGCTTTTTTTTTTTTTTTAAAGATTTTATTTATTTATTTATTTATTGGAGGGGTCGGGTTGGGGAGGGAGGGGAGCAGGCGGGCCACTTCTATTGGTCTTTCATTTATCTATCATCCATCTTTGTTCTTTGGCCTGTGCGGGCCTCCCATCACGGTGGCTCTGTTGTCGCAGAGCACCTGCTCTGGGCGCATGCGCTCCAGAGCTCAGGCTTGGCATTTGGACACATCGGTCCAGCCGCTCCGTGGCACGTGGGATCTTCCCAGGCCAGGGGTCGAACCGGTGCCCCTTGCACTGCAAGGCGGTGTCCTTACCCACTGGACAACCAGGGAAGCCCCCAAGCTTTTTTTTTTTAATATAGGAAGTAGTCCACTATTTCCTGGTCATGCAGATCACAAGGTAACATTACCTCATGAAATGAATTCATATCATGTTTATAAACACTGTAGGACCTCATTTATATTCATTTCTAATTTATGCTAATTTGTATGTGAAGAGACGTAGAATGACCATTGGTTTGCCCATGAAAACAGCTTCTTAAACAAATTCATTGTGTAAACAAGGGTAACACTTTCTTGACTGACGAGTGAGATCTAACATTGTCTAGGGTCTGAGAAACAAGCTAGGAGTCTTTGTTGGCATACAAAGCATATGCCAATGACCGACGATTCTTATCTACCTAAGTAACAGACTTAGCAGTCCTTTTGTGCACTTAGGACCCGTTGACCTGACCATAATTTTGCTACGTTTGCTTATTAAAATACATACACACATACTTTTACAAAAAACTCACAGATTTTAGTGACTGAACCCTTTTTCTTCTCTGTATTTTCTGTTATCTTAAAAATCTTTTCATTAACACTGAAGATCACTTTTTTATTGTTCGAAAAGGTTCTTTGATGCAGACTATTTTAAAAGTCTTTATTGAATTTGTTATACTATTGCTTTTGTTTTGGTTTTTTGGCCATGAGCCATGTGGAAATCTTAGCTCCCCAATTAGGAAATCAAACCAGAGATGTCCTCAGTTGGACATCATTGAAGGATTTCAGTGGTGTGATATGGTCAGGTTTAAAATTAGAGTGGTCTCAGATTAGCTTTGCTCAGGATTTTCCAGATCTGATTCATCACAATGATTAAAAAGCACAAAACAAAAGCAAAACTCATTTCTTTTATTTATTTTAGAAAATTTAAACGTTAAAACACTAAAATCAAAAGGACATGAAAAGAGGGACTGGACTTCCCTGGTGGTCCAGTGGGTAAGACTCTGTGCTTCTAATGCAGGGGCACTGGTTCAATCCCTGGTCAGGGAACTAGATCCCACATGCCACAGCTAAGATCCAGCACAGCCAAATTAAAGTAAATAAAGCAATAATTGAAAAAAAAACACACATGAAAATATAAATCATCCCTTTTCTTCTTTACACTCTCATTAGCATGAAATGGTCCAACCAAATGTATATAGAATTGTAATCAGTGTGTTGTATATTAAAATTAATATAGTACAATCTGTCAACTACATTTCAATAAAAAAGCTTATTTCCACTTGTTTTTATGCTTCTCTTCAGTATTTAGACAAATACAAAGAAATATGAATTTTTATTTCCTTCCTGGTTTTAACCCAAAGGCAGAACCTGACAGTTACTGTTCTTCACCTTGCTTATTTTGGCTGTTTTTCGTTTGTTTTTAAATTTCATTTGGAAGGGGTAAGCTCAAGAATCTTTTATGATTTTTTTCCCCCATCGAGTTGCATTTTATTTAAAATACAGCAGTATGTAAATGGCAACCCCAAACTTCCAATCTATCCTTCTCTTCCACCTTTCACACCCAGTAACCATAAGTTCATTCTGTAAGTCTGTGAGTTTGTTTCCATTTTGTAAATAAGTTCATTTGTATCATTTTTTAAAAATCTGCATATAAGTGATGTCATATGATATTTGTCTTTCTCTGTCTGACTTACTTCACTTAGTATAACAATCTCCAGTTTCATTCATGTTACTGCAAAAGGTTCTTTGATGGATTTTAAATCAAACTATTGCTTTTGTTTTGGTTTTTTGGCCATGAGCCATGTGGAAATCTTAGCTCCCCAATTAGGAAATCAAACCAGAGATGTCCTCAGTTGGACATCATTGAAGGATTTCAGTGGTGTGATATGGTCAGGTTTAAAATTAGAGTGGTCTCAGATTAGCTTTGCTCAGGATTTTCCAGATCTGATTCATCACAATGATTAAAAAGCACAAAACAAAAGCAAAACTCATTTCTTTTATTTATTTTAGAAAATTTAAACGTTAAAACACTAAAATCAAAAGGACATGAAAAGAGGGACTGGACTTCCCTGGTGGTCCAGTGGGTAAGACTCTGTGCTTCTAATGCAGGGAGCCTGGGTTCAATCCCTGGTCAGGGAACTAGATCCCACATGCCACAGCTAAGATCCAGCACAGCCAAATTAAAGTAAATAAAGCAATAATTGAAAAAAAAACACACATGAAAATATAAATCATCCCTTTTCTTCTTTACACTCTCATTAGCATGAAATGGTCCAACCAAATGTATATAGAATTGTAATCAGTGTGTTGTATATTAAAATTAATATAGTACAATCTGTCAACTACATTTCAATAAAAAAGCTTATTTCCACTTGTTTTTATGCTTCTCTTCAGTATTTAGACAAATACAAAGAAATACGAAATTTTTTATTTCCTTCCTGGTTTTAACCCAAAGGCAGAACCTGACAGTTACTGTTCTTCACCTTGCTTATTTTGGCTGTTTTTCGTTTGTTTTTAAATTTCATTTGGAAGGGGTAAGCTCAAGAATCTTTTATGATTTTTTTCCCCCATCGAGTTGCATTTTATTTAAAATACAGCAGTATGTAAATGGCAACCCCAAACTTCCAATCTATCCTTCTCTTCCACCTTTCACACCCAGTAACCATAAGTTCATTCTGTAAGTCTGTGAGTTTGTTTCCATTTTGTAAATAAGTTCATTTGTATCATTTTTTAAAAATCTGCATATAAGTGATGTCATATGATATTTGTCTTTCTCTGTCTGACTTACTTCACTTAGTATAACAATCTCCAGTTTCATTCATGTTACTGCAAATGGCATTGCTTCAGTCTTTTTAATGACTGAGTAATATTCCACTGTATATATGCAGGAATCTGTATTTTTTATAAGGCTTCTTGTTGATGCTGATCATCAGATGAAAACCACTGGCCTTGGGAATGAAGAGGAAGGATATAAATTTGGAAGCAGAAGCCCAATTTGAAAGCACCGGAGAGGGGAGGAAGATTCACTCCCAGAAATATTTAGGATCCTTAGGATGGAACATCATATTGTCATCAAATTTTAAAAAACATTCATCCCCAACATATTCAATTCCTTGTAGCTCAGGTTTTACCATTACAGTCCAGAAGTTTGGGGGAAAGGGGTAGGTATTGCCAAGGGCAGGAGGAGGACATGGGAAGGAAATGCTGGTTAGGCAGAGAAGGTACAGGTAGGAACGTACACCAGTCCCATTGGAGCCACCCAAGCCCAACAACAGACCCGGGGTCAGGAAAGGACTGCATTGAGGACCCCAAGTTCCCCTCTTTCCCGTCACCTTGATGCATGCATCAAGCTGCCATCTTGGACCAGAGTAGAGTGAGGGCCAACAAACCTGAAAAAGTGTGCATTGATCCCAAAGAGAGTAAGTTACCCTAAGCATGTGCTTAAGTTGGTAAGTCAGATGAATTGAATTGTATTGCCAACATTGAAGAGCAGATGAATTATCATGGGGAGAGAGAAGAGATTATTTTCTTTCATACTTAAGTAATTGAAGTACATCTGCAACTTCACTATGACACTATTCACCCAAAGGCAGAACCTGACAGTTACTGTTCTTCACCTTGCTTATTTTGGCTGTTTTTCGTTTGTTTTTAAATTTCATTTGGAAGGGGTAAGCTCAAGAATCTTTTATGATTTTTTTCCCCCATCGAGTTGCATTTTATTTAAAATACAGCAGTATGTAAATGGCAACCCCAAACTTCCAATCTATCCTTCTCTTCCACCTTTCACACCCAGTAACCATAAGTTCATTCTGTAAGTCTGTGAGTTTGTTTCCATTTTGTAAATAAGTTCATTTGTATCATTTTTTAAATCTGCATATAAGTGATGTCATATGATATTTGTCTTTCTCTGTCTGACTTACTTCACTTAGTATAACAATCTCCAGTTTCATTCATGTTACTGCAAATGGCATTGCTTCAGTCTTTTTAATGACTGAGTAATATTCCACTGTATATATGCAGGAATCTGTATTTTTTATAAGGCTTCTTGTTGATGCTGATCATCAGATGAAAACCACTGGCCTT
This sequence comes from Tragulus kanchil, assembly GCA_022376925.1. NCBI lineage: Eukaryota > Metazoa > Chordata > Mammalia > Artiodactyla > Tragulidae > Tragulus > Tragulus kanchil. Next base: position 17,171,020 of record JAIOJX010000003.1, on the reverse strand, counting down.
GGGAATGAAGAGGAAGGATATAAATTTGGAAGCAGAAGCCCAATTTGAAAGCACCGGAGAGGGGAGGAAGATTCACTCCCAGAAATATTTAGGATCCTTAGGATGGAACATCATATTGTCATCAAATTTTAAAAAACATTCATCCCCAACATATTCAATTCCTTGTAGCTCAGGTTTTACCATTACAGTCCAGAAGTTTGGGGGAAAGGGGTAGGTATTGCCAAGGGCAGGAGGAGGACATGGGAAGGAAATGCTGGTTAGGCAGAGAAGGTACAGGTAGGAACGTACACCAGTCCCATTGGAGCCACCCAAGCCCAACAACAGACCCGGGGTCAGGAAAGGACTGCATTGAGGACCCCAAGTTCCCCTCTTTCCCGTCACCTTGATGCATGCATCAAGCTGCCATCTTGGACCAGAGTAGAGTGAGGGCCAACAAACCTGAAAAAGTGTGCATTGATCCCAAAGAGAGTAAGTTACCCTAAGCATGTGCTTAAGTTGGTAAGTCAGATGAATTGAATTGTATTGCCAACATTGAAGAGCAGATGAATTATCATGGGGAGAGAGAAGAGATTATTTTCTTTCATACTTAAGTAATTGAAGTACATCTGCAACTTCACTATGACACTATTCGTATATATTTTTTTAATAGTCCATGGTATTTCATGCTTCTCTCAAGACCACAGCATTCAAAGACGGCTCCGAGAGTTTGGCCCAAGGCTCAGAAAAGTACTAGGAAAATATGCAGGTCAGAGAAGAATTGAGTTGATTACAGGGATGTTTATTAGCCCCATTTCATGAAGGTAGGAATTAGGAAGGCTCTTAAAGAATTACAAGCCCAGTAGTGAGACTAGTTTTTGAGCTGCCACTCATGAGGTTGGGCTTTCTCTCCTTAAGAATATTCTGTTCTTATTTATCTATCACTTTTGTGGCATCCCTGGCCCATTTTTGTGTTTTACTATAAAAGTCCAAGGACATTGTTTCACTAGTAGAGCTTTGCAAATAGCCATAGCTCTAGATTCCTGAAGGCCAGGGTCGGCGAGGACTGGGCCACCTGAACCTCTGTAACCTGACTGGTGAATTTGCTGCATTACTGATGGCAGAGGGTTCAACTTTTTCTCTTTTTTTCCCAAAAAGTAAACTGCTTGTTTGGATGGATGCATTAGAGAAATCACTGTCCCTTTAAGACTGGAAGAATCCCTGTTCTCAACAAGAATAGGATTCTTTGATAGAAAAAAAATGGACCCCTAAGAAAACTGACCTTTCAGCTTAGCTGCTTTCCTAGATAGGCACTTTGCCTCTGAGTGTGAAAACTCCTGCGGCAGTTTCCAGATCAGAGTCCAGAAACCAATTACATGTATTTGTTGTTGTTGTTGTTTTAGTCACTACGTTGTGTCTGACTCTTTGTGACCACCATGGACTGTAGCCAACCAGGCTCCTCTGTCCATGGGAGTTTCCAGGAAAAGATACTGGAGTGGGTTGCCATTGCTTTCTCCAGGGGATCTTCCTCACGCAAGGATCAAACCTCAGTCTCCTCAATTGCAGACTGATACTTTACTGCTGAGCCACTAAGGAAGCCCTACATATATACACGTATCCTTTAATAAATTAGATCTGTGGGATCTATCCCCAAATAACTTGTTCTGTTAATTGCGGTACAAGATATAAGAGCAAACATAGTTTTTTTTCTTGGTCTCCTAAAACGCTTATGTGGTCCAGAATTTGTCAGTAAATGAGGTGTCCCATATAAAGAACTTGATATAAATTATTGGATCATGAAGTTCATATGATTCTTAGGTAAATGGTTTAATTGTACAGTATTTTTTATTAGGTATAGTTGTAAGATTCTGTATTATATAATTTGGTTGCTATTGCTCCTCAATAAAGGTTTTTAATAGTCATGTAGGCCGTGAGTATGTGGTGAAGCTAAGGGCTTGAACCATCAAATGTAACTATTATTGGGCCAATAAAACACGCCCCTAATGTGTTCTAGTACAGATGTTACCTGTTTCTCAGGAAAAATTATTTTAAGGAAAAAATTAAAAATAAAAACTATTTAAATAGTTTAGTTACTATAGGGTGAATAGTTCAGAGGAAAACTAATATTAATTAAAAACATTCAAAGTGAAGAAGTCAAGCACTTGCTATAGAGAAAAAAAGGTGGATGAGGTATATTATTTAGAATTGTTTAATTTGAATGTCTAGTGCTATATAGATGTGTTTTATTTTTTAAATTTTGGCCTCTTTTATTGTTTGTTTGTTTTTTGTTTCATCCATCTTTATTCTTTGGGTGTGTGGGCTTTGCATTGCCGTGGCCTTGCTTGTTACAGAGCACCAGCTCCTGGCGCGTGCACTCCAGAGTGCTTGCTCATAATTGGACACACCGACCCAGCTGCTCTGTGGCATGTGGGATCTTCCCGGGCCAAGGATGGAACCGGCGCCCCTTGCAGTGCAAGGCGGACTCTTTACCCACTGGACCACTGAAAAAAATTTTTTTTTCCCCCTTTGGACTGTAGCCAACCAGGCTCCTCTGTCCATGGGAGTTTCCAGGAAAAGATACTGGAGTGGGTTGCCATTGCTTTCTCCAGGGGATCTTCCTCACGCAAGGATCAAACCTCAGTCTCCTCAATTGCAGACTGATACTTTACTGCTGAGCCACTAAGGAAGCCCTACATATATACACGTATCCTTTAATAAATTAGATCTGTGGGATCTATCCCCAAATAACTTGTTCTGTTAATTGCGGTACAAGATATAAGAGCAAACATAGTTTTTTTTCTTGGTCTCCTAAAACGCTTATGTGGTCCAGAATTTGTCAGTAAATGAGGTGTCCCATATAAAGAACTTGATATAAATTATTGGATCATGAAGTTCATATGATTCTTAGGTAAATGGTTTAATTGTACAGTATTTTTTATTAGGTATAGTTGTAAGATTCTGTATTATATAATTTGGTTGCTATTGCTCCTCAATAAAGGTTTTTAATAGTCATGTAGGCCGTGAGTATGTGGTGAAGCTAAGGGCTTGAACCATCAAATGTAACTATTATTGGGCCAATAAAACACGCCCCTAATGTGTTCTAGTACAGATGTTACCTGTTTCTCAGGAAAAATTATTTTAAGGAAAAAATTAAAAATAAAAACTATTTAAATAGTTTAGTTACTATAGGGTGAATAGTTCAGAGGAAAACTAATATTAATTAAAAACATTCAAAGTGAAGAAGTCAAGCACTTGCTATAGAGAAAAAAAGGTGGATGAGGTATATTATTTAGAATTGTTTAATTTGAATGTCTAGTGCTATATAGATGTGTTTGTTTTTTTTTTTAAATTTTGGCCTCTTTTATTGTTTGTTTGTTTTTTGTTTCATCCATCTTTATTCTTTGGGTGTGTGGGCTTTGCATTGCCGTGGCCTTGCTTGTTACAGAGCACCAGCTCCTGGCGCGTGCACTCCAGAGTGCTTGCTCATAATTGGACACACCGACCCAGCTGCTCTGTGGCATGTGGGATCTTCCCGGGCCAAGGATGGAACCGGCGCCCCTTGCAGTGCAAGGCGGACTCTTTACCCACTGGACCACCAGGGAAGGCCCCTATATAGGTATTTTTGGTTTTGTTTTTGATTTTTAATTTGGCCTCTTTTATTGGTTTTTTTATTTATTTTCACCCTTCTTTACTCCTTGGCCTGTGTGGACCTCCCACTGTAGTGGCCCCTCTCACTGCAGAGCGCCGGCTCCAGAAGCGTGCACTCTAGAACACTAGCTCGCAATTGGACACATCGGTCCAGCTGCTCCTCAGCACATGAGATCCTCTTGGGTCTCCTGGGATCGAACAGACGCCCTTGCACTGCAAGGCGGACTCTTTATCCACTGGACCACCAGGGAAGCCCCTATATAGGTGTTTTTTAAATCTTGAGTTCTTTTTTTGGAAAAAGGCATTTTGCTTCTTAAATCCTCTCCCTGTACGATCTTCCTTCATCCTAGCTAGCTTCAGTGTTTTCTCCCTTTTTATAAAAAGAAAAGCTTTCACAGATGCTAGGCTGCATTTTCAATTTGTTTCCTGGTAAAGTAAGAACACACAAGCAGAATATTAGCTGTTTAAAATTATTAAATTTGCTCAGATTCTATGAAAGTTGACAGCATAAATGTTAGGAGAAATTTTACATGGGCAGTATTTCAGAATCTTCCTTAGCTTTTCAGTTTCACAATAGATTTCTCCTCTTCAGCCTGCTTTTTGGAAGCATTTGGATGGAGATGGGGAAAAAGTGAGCTACTTCTCAAAATTATTCCCTGCAAGAATAGGATGGTGTGAGACCTCTATACCTTGGACAAAATTCTACAAGTTGGGCAGAGGCCCAGTAATCATTCAGGGAAATGGATAAAAAATAGGTGGATATTTCTGTGTCAACAGATTCAAATTATAACTAGTATTTATTGTCTATTATTGGCCAGACCTGTTACAGGTGCTGAGAGGCTTTCCTGGTGGCTCAGATGGTAAAGAATTCACCTGCCAAGGCAGGAGACGCAGTTTAGACCCCTGGGCTTGGGAAGATCCCCTGGAGAAGGGAATGCCATCCCACTCGAGCATTCTTGCCTGGAGAATTCCATGGACAGAGGAGCCTGGGGGGCCATAGTCCCATGGGGTCACAATGAGTCAGACACGATTCAGCGACTAAACCACCAATCACCTACACGTGCTGAGGACACCAGCAGTAGGCCTGGGAATTCTGATGGGATTTTACTCAGAATTGGGCATGGTAATTCACATCTGATGAATCAAAAAGTAGGTTTGAACTGGGAGCACCAATTTGCTCTTAATCTTTGGGGGAAAGAAATGCAGCTTCTTTTTTAAAAAACATAATTTGTCACGTATTCAAATTTTCAGTTTTTTTTCTAGCTTCTACGTTCAGCTGGGTGCTAGTGGAAATGTCATTTATTTACTTTTTGCCTTGATATTCTCACCCAAATTAGGGAATTCAGTGAGAGACGATCTCAGAGGTGTTCTCAAACTGCTGTGTATATTAGAGTCACTGAAGAGTTCAATACGACGCATCTTCTGGGCCCTGCCGCCAGAATTTCTGAGTCAGTAGGTCTGGGATGAGACTGAATCTGTATTTCTAACAAGTCCCCATCACAAAGATGCTCATCTAGGAGCACTCTGCGAATCACTGGTCTAGGATATTTTGACCTATCCAGTACTCTCTGACTTTGATATGTTTCAAACTTGGTATGAACATGAACTTTCTCATATCTAACTTCCTCAGACAATTTTCCTCAAGACGGTGCCAACTAGCACCTGGACAAACTGCCATGATGATCCCTCATGCCAAGGTGGATTTTGAAAATGTGGACACTGTGAGAGTCAGTCTTCGTTTCTGGGTCCATACCTTACGAATGCACTGTGAAGTGAAGTGATAACCCAGCTCCACTGTGCTGAAACTCTCTGTCCCTCCCTCTCCTCTCTTCTCTTCTGGCGATCCTGCCGATCTTTTGGTGGGCGGGGGTCGGGGAAAAGGAGGGAGAAGAATATCTCCTTGGCACACAAAGTCAGGAAGGAATTTTGGTCCGTGGATGGGCCATTGAAATTCTGGTCAGGCTGATGAGTTTTACATAACCCGAAAGTCTCCCTGTGGGTTTTATGTATTGATGTTTTGATGTCTTTTTGTGAGCCCTTATATGTGACCCATGTAATGGTGAAGAAACCACCGATCGGGCTACAGAGGGCAGTTTTTTTTTCCCATCGATGGGGCCATAGTCCATGGGGTCACAATTTTCAGCGACTAAACCACCAATCACCTACACGTGCTGAGGACACCAGCAGTAGGCCTGGGAATTCTGATGGGATTTTACTCAGAATTGGGCATGGTAATTCACATCTGATGAATCAAAAAGTAGGTTTGAACTGGGAGCACCAATTTGCTCTTAATCTTTGGGGGAAAGAAATGCAGCTTCTTTTTTAAAAAACATAATTTGTCACGTATTCAAATTTTCAGTTTTTTTTCTAGCTTCTACGTTCAGCTGGGTGCTAGTGGAAATGTCATTTATTTACTTTCTGCCTTGATATTCTCACCCAAATTAGGGAATTCAGTGAGAGACGATCTCAGAGGTGTTCTCAAACTGCTGTGTATATTAGAGTCACTGAAGAGTTCAATACGACGCATCTTCTGGGCCCTGCCGCCAGAATTTCTGAGTCAGTAGGTCTGGGATGAGACTGAATCTGTATTTCTAACAAGTCCCCATCACAAAGATGCTCATCTAGGAGCACTCTGCGAATCACTGGTCTAGGATATTTTGACCTATCCAGTACTCTCTGACTTTGATATGTTTCAAACTTGGTATGAACATGAACTTTCTCATATCTAACTTCCTCAGACAATTTTCCTCAAGACGGTGCCAACTAGCACCTGGACAAACTGCCATGATGATCCCTCATGCCAAGGTGGATTTTGAAAATGTGGACACTGTGAGAGTCAGTCTTCGTTTCTGGGTCCATACCTTACGAATGCACTGTGAAGTGAAGTGATAACCCAGCTCCACTGTGCTGAAACTCTCTGTCCCTCCCTCTCCTCTCTTCTCTTCTGGCGATCCTGCCGATCTTTTGGTGGGCGGGGGTCGGGGAAAAGGAGGGAGAAGAATATCTCCTTGGCACACAAAGTCAGGAAGGAATTTTGGTCCGTGGATGGGCCATTGAAATTCTGGTCAGGCTGATGAGTTTTACATAACCCGAAAGTCTCCCTGTGGGTTTTATGTATTGATGTTTTGATGTCTCTGTGGAGGATGGTGGATCTAGAATGAGCCCTTATATGTGACCCATGTAATAGGGAATTGAAGAAACCACCGTAACCAGATCAATGTTCTTTGGCTTCTTATTTTCTTCTCTGACTTTCATCTTCCTATACATTTCCCCCATATCCAGTCATAGTCTCTTTGATCCACACCTGGAACAGAACATCTTCTGCTCTTTCTTTTGGTGAAAGAAAGTGAAAGTGTTAGTTGCTCCATCATGTCTGACTGTTTGTGACTCCATGGATTGTAGTAGCCCGCCAGGCTCCTCTGTCCATGGGGTCCTCCAGCAAGAATACTGGAGTGGGTTGTCATTCCCTTCTACAAGGGATATTCCCAACCCAGGATCAGACCCAGGGCTCTTGCATTGCAGGCAGATTCTTTACCATCTGAGCCACCAGGAAAGCCCCTAATGAAGGATCTACCCTTTCTGAGGTTTGAACTCAGGACCTTCAGATTATGAGACTGACACACTGCTTACTGGACTATGAGGGCAGATGGTCAGCTGCCTATCAGTGACTCAGAGGAACCTTAAACTCTGAGAGAGTGATGGTGACTTGTTCTTGGTCTCCTAGGGACCAAGCTTCCCCTAGGGAAGCTGTGGGGCCTCCTCATGGCCTGCTGTGTATCCCCAGCAGCTGTGCGGCCCTGGTCAGCCCACGTCTAGTTTCTCCTGACCTGCTCGGTTTAATACTTTTCCTTTCGAAATCTTCAATAGGCCACATATTCATCAACAACCACACACACGATACTGGCATCCATAATTAATTTCACAATTCTGCTTTTAAAAAACATGGCATCACAAGTTTTGAAATCATCTATTTTTTCCACTGTGCTGAAACTCTCTGTCCCTCCCTCTCCTCTCTTCTCTTCTGGCGATCCTGCCGATCTTTTGGTGGGCGGGGTCGGGAAAAGGAGGGAGAAGAATATCTCCTTGGCACACAAAGTCAGGAAGGAATTTTGGTCCGTGGATGGGCCATTGAAATTCTGGTCAGGCTGATGAGTTTTACATAACCCGAAAGTCTCCCTGTGGGTTTTATGTATTGATGTTTTGATGTCTCTGTGGAGGATGGTGGATCTAGAATGAGCCCTTATATGTGACCCATGTAATAGGGAATTGAAGAAACCACCGTAACCAGATCAATGTTCTTTGGCTTCTTATTTTCTTCTCTGACTTTCATCTTCCTATACATTTCCCCCATATCCAGTCATAGTCTCTTTGATCCACACCTGGAACAGAACATCTTCTGCTCTTTCTTTTGGTGAAAGAAAGTGAAAGTGTTAGTTGCTCCATCATGTCTGACTGTTTGTGACTCCATGGATTGTAGTAGCCCGCCAGGCTCCTCTGTCCATGGGGTCCTCCAGCAAGAATACTGGAGTGGGTTGTCATTCCCTTCTACAAGGGATATTCCCAACCCAGGGATCAGACCCAGGGCTCTTGCATTGCAGGCAGATTCTTTACCATCTGAGCCACCAGGAAAGCCCCTAATGAAGGATCTACCCTTTCTGAGGTTTGAACTCAGGACCTTCAGATTATGAGACTGACACACTGCTTACTGGACTATGAGGGCAGATGGTCAGCTGCCTATCAGTGACTCAGAGGAACCTTAAACTCTGAGAGAGTGATGGTGACTTGTTCTTGGTCTCCTAGGGACCAAGCTTCCCCTAGGGAAGCTGTGGGGCCTCCTCATGGCCTGCTGTGTATCCCCAGCAGCTGTGCGGCCCTGGTCAGCCCACGTCTAGTTTCTCCTGACCTGCTCGGTTTAATACTTTTCCTTTCGAAATCTTCAATAGGCCACATATTCATCAACAACCACACACACGATACTGGCATCCATAATTAATTTCACAATTCTGCTTTTAAACAGGAAGGTATTCCCTTGGGGACATGGCATCACAAGTTTTGAAATCATCTATTTTGGAGATTTTCAACATTATCCAAAACCATCCCAGTTAGGAAGTTGCTGTGGGGTTGCCAAGGGTGAGAGCAGTTGGGATGGACCCCTCGTTAAGCTTTTTTTAGGTCTGTTTTATATATTATGATTCAACACAGGATTTTATTTTCAAAAAGTTAAGCAGCTTCAAAGATAGCATTTTGAAAACCACTAATTTGGTAGAAGATCATATGGTGCATCTGAGAAAACAGCCACAGAAACTGACCCAAAGTCCTGCAGTCAGCTGGCTAAGAGGAAGGTATGCTGTGTCCATGCTCAGTTGCTTGTTTTGTCCAACTGTTTGTGATTCCATGAACTGTAGCCTGCCAGGCTGCCCTGCCCGTGGGATTCTCCCTGGTTTAGAATGCTGGGGTGGGTTGCCATGTCCTCCTACAGGGGATCTTCCAAATTCAGGGATCGAATGTGAGTCTCTTATGTCGATTCCCTTGGAGGCAGGTTCTTTACCATTAGTGCACCTGAGGAACCCAAGAGGGAAGCTTGGCTTCTACAAATTCAGGTACAATAATCTGCTTTTCATAAGACCCAAGTGGCACGACTAGCATTCATTTCCAGGTGCTCAGATGCATTATTTATTAAATATTCAGATAAAATCCACATACAATGAATCATTTTAAAATGTATAATTCAGTGGCATTTATTACATTCACAATGCTGTACAACCATCACCTCTATCTAGTTCTGAAATATTTCAGTCACCCCAAAAGGAAACCTCAAGCCCATTCATAAACTCCTTCCCATTGCCCTGGGCATGGGAAGCTCTTGACCACCCCAAATCTGCCTCTGTGATTTTACCTGTTCTGGATATTTCATATTTACAAAATCACATAAAATGTGATCCTTTCTGTGGGGCTTCTTTCATACGCCATGTTTCTAAGGTTCATCTACATCATAGCATGTATTGGCACTGCATTCTTTGTTCATGGTTGAATATTCCACGGTATGGATAATACCACATTTTGCTTATTGTAGCAACTTCTAGCATTTTCTTGTTCCACAAAGGTATTCCCTTTGGGGACCATGGCATCACAAGTTTTGAAATCATCTATTTTGGAGATTTTCAACATTATCCAAAACCATCCCAGTTAGGAAGTTGCTGTGGGGTTGCCAAGGGTGAGAGCAGTTGGGATGGACCCTCGTTAAGCTTTTTAGGTCTGTTTTATATATTATGATTCAACACAGGATTTTATTTTCAAAAAGTTAAGCAGCTTCAAAGATAGCATTTTGAAAACCACTAATTTGGTAGAAGATCATATGGTGCATCTGAGAAAACAGCCACAGAAACTGACCCAAAGTCCTGCAGTCAGCTGGCTAAGAGGAAGGTATGCTGTGTCCATGCTCAGTTGCTTGTTTTGTCCAACTGTTTGTGATTCCATGAACTGTAGCCTGCCAGGCTGCCCTGCCCGTGGGATTCTCCCTGTTGAGAATGCTGGGGTGGGTTGCCATGTCCTCCTACAGGGGATCTTCCAAATTCAGGGATCGAATGTGAGTCTCTTATGTCGATTCCCTTGGAGGCAGGTTCTTTACCATTAGTGCACCTGAGGAACCCAAGAGGGAAGCTTGGCTTCTACAAATTCAGGTACAATAATCTGCTTTTCATAAGACCCAAGTGGCACGACTAGCATTCATTTCCAGGTGCTCAGATGCATTATTTATTAAATATTCAGATAAAATCCACATACAATGAATCATTTTAAAATGTATAATTCAGTGGCATTTATTACATTCACAATGCTGTACAACCATCACCTCTATCTAGTTCTGAAATATTTCAGTCACCCCAAAAGGAAACCTCAAGCCCATTCATAAACTCCTTCCCATTGCCCTGGGCATGGGAAGCTCTTGACCACCCCAAATCTGCCTCTGTGATTTTACCTGTTCTGGATATTTCATATTTACAAAATCACATAAAATGTGATCCTTTCTGTGGGGCTTCTTTCATACGCCATGTTTCTAAGGTTCATCTACATCATAGCATGTATTGGCACTGCATTCTTTGTTCATGGTTGAATATTCCACGGTATGGATAATACCACATTTTGCTTATTGTAGCTTCTTTATTTTAATTCTCTCTTCTAGGACACCCTGTTCTTGTTCCCGGAAGTATGTTGCCTATATTACTGAATCCACAAGATGGGAAAAATAAAGCTAGCAGCTGAATTATTGCACTCAGGGCCTTGTCCTCAATCCTCCATGGCTGTTGCTGGTTCCTGTAGCAGCTAGCTGGGTACTGACCTTGAATCAGCCACTTCACTCCCCTGTGCCTCAGTTTCCTTAGCTATAAAGTGGACTTGATGACTGTTTGCTACCTGCCACAGAGGGAGCAAAGAGTTAACGCTCATTAAAAGCTTTGAGGTCCTCAGATGTTAGGTTGTGTATGTCAGGTATAAATGCACTGTACTGAGATAATGAGCATCTATCAGGAGTCCAGTTTGTTTTTCTAGTCACCTTTTAAAAATACGTCAAACATCGCTCAGTTTCCTCAGGTGCGCTGTGTGCCCTTCTCAATCCAGCAGATGCCTCAGTCCTCGACAGGCTACCTGACAGGGCCATTGTCACTGCTTCCGCCAGTGTATTACCTGCTCATCAATTCTTGAAAGAAAATAGGTGTTAAAAGTCATTAACTATGTGCTACATGTAAGACCTTTGGTTTTACAATCTCACTGGATCCTCACTGTGGCTGTTATGATATAGATGTTTCTAAAATTAGAATTAGGCTTCCCTGGTGGCTCAGCAGTCAAGAATGTGCCTGCGATGCAGGAGACCTGGGTTCACACCATGGCTTGGGAAGATCCCCTGGAGAACAGAATGGTTACCCACTCCAGATTTCTTGCCTGGAGAACTCCATGGATAGAGGAGCCTGGCGGGCTGTACTCCATGGGATCACAAAGAGTCAGACATGACTGAGCAACTAACACTTTCACTTTCACAATTAGAATATGAGGCTTGCCGTGGGGATTTGCTGTACCATGCAGGGAGCCCAGTCTGGCACCCTGTGACCGCCTAGAGTGGTGGTACAGGCTGGGAAGTGGAAGGGAGACTTAAGGGGGGGGGGACGTGTGTATATCTAGGACTGATTCATGTGGATGTACGGTAGAAACCAACGCAACATTGTAAAGCAATTATCCTACGATTAAAAATTTTCAGGATACAGAGAAAGAAAAAAAAAAGAATATGAGGCATATGGAAATCAAGGCTCAATGAAATTATGTGTCTGGGTAGAGTCGCAAAGCCAAGTGCTGGTGGAGACACCATCCAGTCCTAGCTGCGCCAACTCTTTACGTTCTGTGTTGCTTCTCCTCCTAAGTTGACTGGTTCCTTACCTGAGAAGATTCAAATGGCCCTGTTGGACCCTGTGCAATCCAAAAGGCCTCAGGAGAGTTATAAACTGGAATGGAAGAAGCAAATTGTACCAGGTTGAATACTGCCCCCTCCCCCAATTCGCATCCACCCAGAGCTTCAGAACGTGGCCTTATTTGGAAATAGAATCTTTGCAGATATAATTGGTTAAGAGAAGGACATACTGACTTAATCTGGGCCTAAATCCAATGACTAGAGTCTTTATAAGAGAAAGGGGAGGGTCAGGAAGACAGAGACGCGCAGCGGGAAGATGGCCACGTGATGACCACAGACTGGAGATCCGTAAGCCAAGTAACACCAAGGATTGCCGATGACCACCAGAAGCTAGGAAGAGGCAAGGACTGAATATTCTCTAGAAGCTTTGGGGGAGGCTGCGTCCTGCTAAAACCTTGATTTCAGATATCTGTCCTTCTCCAGAACTGTGAACCAATAAACTTCTGTCATTTTAAGTCATCCAGTTTGTGATCATATATTACAGTAAGCTCTTGGAAATCAAGACAGAAATTTTCCTACAGACTTTTGTGTGGAGTCTTCCAATGGACTATTCATTTCATAAAATTACAACGGACTGAAAAGATGTTCTGAACGGAACTTCCCAGATGATTAAATTAACGAAAACTTGAAACTTTGTGAAAATAAATTCACTGCACATGTAGATCCATTAATGATTGTGATGATGTTTGTCAAGACACGCTGATATAAGTGGAAAAGAAAATAAAGGAATAAAATGACATAGTTCTGTAAGTAATGGGATTAAAAGGAATAGACTAGAAGCATAGATTTGATGTTCAGGGACATAACAATTTCTAGTGTTTATAACAGTTCATTCAGTAAAAGAGAATGAGCTGAAAGCAAAATACTCAAGAAATATATTGAAAAACAAGAAGGTGTAAAAACCTGTTTGAACTAAAATTTGATTAATACACAATTAAACTAAGACTAGTTTCCTGGTTAATGAGTCTGGAAATTGATGGTAACCTGGACTTTTCCTCTCTTGGACAATAGAGATTAATTTAAGGCAAATAAAATTTATTGAAGTCCCTCGCTTTTTAAGTTGACTGGTTCCTTACCTGAGAAGATTCAAATGGCCCTGTTGGACCCTGTGCAATCCAAAAGGCCTCAGGAGAGTTATAAACTGGAATGGAAGAAGCAAATTGTACCAGGTTGAATACTGCCCCCTCCCCCAATTCGCATCCACCCAGAGCTTCAGAACGTGGCCTTATTTGGAAATAGAATCTTTGCAGATATAATTGGTTAAGAGAAGGACATACTGACTTAATCTGGGCCTAAATCCAATGACTAGAGTCTTTATAAGAGAAAGGGGAGGGTCAGGAAGACAGAGACGCGCAGCGGGAAGATGGCCACGTGATGACCACAGACTGGAGATCCGTAAGCCAAGTAACACCAAGGATTGCCGATGACCACCAGAAGCTAGGAAGAGGCAAGGACTGAATATTCTCTAGAAGCTTTGGGGGAGGCTGCGTCCTGCTAAAACCTTGATTTCAGATATCTGTCCTTCTCCAGAACTGTGAACCAATAAACTTCTGTCATTTTAAGTCATCCAGTTTGTGATCATATATTACAGTAAGCTCTTGGAAATCAAGACAGAAATTTTCCTACAGACTTTTGTGTGGAGTCTTCCAATGGACTATTCATTTCATAAAATTACAACGGACTGAAAAGATGTTCTGAACGGAACTTCCCAGATGATTAAATTAACGAAAACTTGAAACTTTGTGAAAATAAATTCACTGCACATGTAGATCCATTAATGATTGTGATGATGTTTGTCAAGACACGCTGATATAAGTGGAAAAGAAAATAAAGGAATAAAATGACATAGTTCTGTAAGTAATGGGATTAAAAGGAATAGACTAGAAGCATAGATTTGATGTTCAGGGACATAACAATTTCTAGTGTTTATAACAGTTCATTCAGTAAAAGAGAATGAGCTGAAAGCAAAATACTCAAGAAATATATTGAAAAACAAGAAGGTGTAAAAACCTGTTTGAACTAAAATTTGATTAATACACAATTAAACTAAGACTAGTTTCCTGGTTAATGAGTCTGGAAATTGATGGTAACCTGGACTTTTCCTCTCTTGGACAATAGAGATTAATTTAAGGCAAATAAAATTTATTGAAGTAACATGGCTTAGCTATGAGGTTTTTTTGGCAGTTTTCAGTAATTGACTCAACTTTACTGCTGAAGCCTAGGGAAAGGATGGTTTGTCAAAGTTTGGATAAAAAGAACCTAATTTCCAGGCTGAGAACTGGATAGTAAGTTATGACTTTTTTTTTCTTTTTCCTCCATCATGCCTCTTTTTTTAAATTTGTATTTACTTTCATCAATCTTTTTATTCTTTAGCATGTGTGGGCCTCCCATTGCAGTGGCCTCTCTCACTACTGAGCACCGACTCTGGACGCATAAGCTCCAGAGTGCTGGCTCGTAATTGGATGGCCCAGCCGCTTCATGTCATGTGGGGTCTTCCCAGGCCAGGGATCAAACACGTGCCCTTGCACTGCAAGGCAGACTCTCTACCCACTGGACCACCAGGGAAGCCTGTCAGTTATGGTTTTTATTCAACAGAGCATAAAGTGGAGGACCAGGAAGCCTAGTGTGTTGAAGTCCATGGGGTTGACAGAAACAGAGACGACTGTGTGACTGAAAACTAGAGAGAAGAAAGAGCAGAGAATGGTGACCTGAAATTCTGATTTCTAGTCCAAATTCTCACCACTGAGTCTGCAGCCTTCAGTTAAGACTCCAGTTCCCACAGTTCTCAGTTTTCTATTCTGTCTCATGGATTTAGAGAGCTATGATGTGTAAAAATAACTGCATCGAAAACCCTCCAGGCAAATGAAGAGACCAAAATGATAAGTAGCTATGGCATGTACAGTGATAGGTCAGAGCCATACCAAAGTGGAAAAGAAAATAAAGGAATAAAATGACATAGTTCTGTAAGTAATGGGATTAAAAGGAATAGACTAGAAGCATAGATTTGATGTTCAGGGACATAACAATTTCTAGTGTTTATAACAGTTCATTCAGTAAAAGAGAATGAGCTGAAAGCAAAATACTCAAGAAATATATTGAAAAACAAGAAGGTGTAAAAACCTGTTTGAACTAAAATTTGATTAATACACAATTAAACTAAGACTAGTTTCCTGGTTAATGAGTCTGGAAATTGATGGTAACCTGGACTTTTCCTCTCTTGGACAATAGAGATTAATTTAAGGCAAATAAAATTTATTGAAGTAACATGGCTTAGCTATGAGGTTTTTTTGGCAGTTTTCAGTAATTGACTCAACTTTACTGCTGAAGCCTAGGGAAAGGATGGTTTGTCAAAGTTTGGATAAAAAGAACCTAATTTCCAGGCTGAGAACTGGATAGTAAGTTATGACTTTTTTTTTCTTTTTCCTCCATCATGCCTCTTTTTTTAAATTTGTATTTACTTTCATCAATCTTTTTATTCTTTAGCATGTGTGGGCCTCCCATTGCAGTGGCCTCTCTCACTACTGAGCACCGACTCTGGACGCATAAGCTCCAGAGTGCTGGCTCGTAATTGGATGGCCCAGCCGCTTCATGTCATGTGGGGTCTTCCCAGGCCAGGGATCAAACACGTGCCCTTGCACTGCAAGGCAGACTCTCTACCCACTGGACCACCAGGGAAGCCTGTCAGTTATGGTTTTTATTCAACAGAGCATAAAGTGGAGGACCAGGAAGCCTAGTGTGTTGAAGTCCATGGGGTTGACAGAAACAGAGACGACTGTGTGACTGAAAACTAGAGAGAAGAAAGAGCAGAGAATGGTGACCTGAAATTCTGATTTCTAGTCCAAATTCTCACCACTGAGTCTGCAGCCTTCAGTTAAGACTCCAGTTCCCACAGTTCTCAGTTTTCTATTCTGTCTCATGGATTTAGAGAGCTATGATGTGTAAAAATAACTGCATCGACTAAAATAGCCCTTCCAGGCAAATGAAGAGACCAAAAATGATAAAGTAGCTTATGGCATGTACAGTGATAGGGGTCAGAGCCATACCAAACGGTATGGGTGAATATGTACTTCATTATAAGCTTATTAATGATTTAAGATAAAACTCTCACCATATACATCAAATTAATTCTATCAATTAGCTTGATGCTATTCCATTCACTATTGTATCTGTAGGTCCAAAGTCTGTATTATACCATTTGCTGTTCCTACATTAGAAGACACTGATGTAAAAAGTAAAAATGTCAATCTTTTCTAAATTATTGATTTATTTATGGCTGTGCTGCATCTTCATTGCTGCGAGAGGGCTTTCTCTAGTGGTGGTGATTGGTCAGCAGCCACAGTTTTTTCATTGTGATGGCTTCTCTTGTTGCAGAGCATGGGCTCTAGATGTACAGGCTTCTGCAGTTGTGGCTCATGGGCTCAGTAGCGGTGGCTTGCAGGTTTAGTTGCCCCTTAGCATGTGGGCTCTTCCTGGATCAGGGATGAAACCCATGTCCTCTGTATTGGCAGGTAGGATTCTTATCTACTATATCACCATGGAAGTCCAAATATGTCATCCATTGCAGTCTAAAATTAGTGAGACTGGAACAAAACAAATGCATTTAACAAAAGGAACTGGAATTATTTTTAGAATCTTCTATGCACAAACACATGCATTTAGGGCTTTCAAAATGCCTTGCTTTGGTAGATGCTCAAAAAAGATTGCTTGGGTGAATAAATACTTCACTTTTGCATGACAGCAGTATTTGCCCTTCCTCTCTCATTTTTGGTTTGTTTTCATTGTGATTTTGTTGGAGTTTGTTGTGTGTGTGTGTGTGTTTGTGTGTTTTAATTTGAATTTGCTTTTTAGTTTTGTGGCTAAAAAACAGTCATGGCATGTGGGATCCTAGTTCCCTGACCAGGGATCGAACCTGAACCCCCTGTAGTGGAAGCATGGAGTCTTAACCACTGGACCATCAAGGAAGCCCTTGTTTTGTGTTTTAGATTTGGAAGTAGCATCTTAGGAAACTGATCATCCAGGCACTTTTCTGCTCTTTCTCTGATAGCTTCTAACCCATCCATTCAGCTAAGCTTTTGATGAATCATATGAAACTCTTCCATTAAAGATTTCCAAGATTTCATTCTGAAAATAGCAGTGTATCGATTCATGCCAAGTGCAAACTGAAACACAAACATACCCAATTCAATTTTTTGTTTAAGTAAAACCAACAATCACAAATTATGTTTCAGGGCCAAATTTTTATGGTCTAAACTTTAGGGGTATCTACCAGTTAAATTTGGGTTAATAAAGACAAAGCTTCATTTTCTTGGCAGAGCTGTTTTAACAGGAAGGTCATACAATCAGAGTTTCTTCAGCAATCACACCTAACACAATTCCTGAATTCCAAAGAACTGCCATGCCTCATCTCTATCAACTTATAGTATCCTGGACATCACAGGCCATTTGATGTAGCGTTTATGATTAGAATTCAGCAGAGTTTGTCACTTACCTTCTTGTGCCATTCTAAAACTTGTTGGAATGATTGTCATCATCTATAGATTCAGTTCATATTTTGGACACTGAATAAGCTCATAGGAATGATTATTAAAGGGACTTTCAGGTCCATGGATGAAAGACATAAGCATAGAGTCTTATTATCATTATTAGTCTTGATAATCTTATTATTATCAGTCTTAATTATTGTTATTGTGATGATGACTGGCTATTATTATAGTTTTATTGGAATCTGTGAGGATTAATGGCTGTGCTGATGATCTTGAAGTTGTTACTTCTCTTGTCAATACTAGTTGATCTGTTTAGGTTTACCTAAACTGTTAAGAATTGAAGCCAATTGAATTATCGGAGCTTGGTAAAAATAGCTCCAGGAGAGATGGAGGATAAATCATATCAGATTTTGTGAACAAGATGCAGGTAATGCTCCACACAAAGAAAAGGTCTCTCTATTGGTGCCCCTCCCATCACCCTGCTGAGACAAAACATTTTCATATCCTAGGAAATTGATCACCTTATAAGGAGAATAATTTGGCAAAACTCTACTCTGTTGACAGTTTCTAGGTTTTGAGTGTAGGTTCTCTAAGTATACCTGTATTCAACTGAATGAGATTTTTGGCGGGGGGGGTGGGGGTGGGAATGATCCATTCTCCATGTTTCTGTATTTCTTGGTTATTTATCAGTCTACAGAATGACAGTTTCTGTACATGGCATTTCTACCTGCAGTAACTCCTAGCCTAGTTGGAAAGAAGACAGGTAAGTCAGCAGTGGAATACCTTTATGGGGTAAAAACCCCTTGGGGGGGGAAGAGAAATACTAAGACTAGCAGTGTATCGATTCATGCCAAGTGCAAACTGAAACACAAACATACCCAATTCAATTTTTTGTTTAAGTAAAACCAACAATCACAAATTATGTTTCAGGGCCAAATTTTTATGGTCTAAACTTTAGGGGTATCTACCAGTTAAATTTGGGTTAATAAAGACAAAGCTTCATTTTCTTGGCAGAGCTGTTTTAACAGGAAGGTCATACAATCAGAGTTTCTTCAGCAATCACACCTAACACAATTCCTGAATTCCAAAGAACTGCCATGCCTCATCTCTATCAACTTATCGTATCCTGGACATCACAGGCCATTTGATGTAGCGTTTATGATTAGAATTCAGCAGGAAGACTATAGAGTTTGTCACTTACCTTCTTGTGCCATTCTAAAACTTGTTGGAATGATTGTCATCATCTATAGATTCAGTTCATATTTTGGACACTGAATAAGCTCATAGGAATGATTATTAAAGGGACTTTCAGGTCCATGGATGAAAGACATAAGCATAGAGTCTTATTATCATTATTAGTCTTGATAATCTTATTATTATCAGTCTTAATTATTGTTATTGTGATGATGACTGGCTATTATTATAGTTTTATTGGAATCTGTGAGGATTAATGGCTGTGCTGATGATCTTGAAGTTGTTACTTCTCTTGTCAATACTAGTTGATCTGTTTAGGTTTACCTAAACTGTTAAGAATTGAAGCCAATTGAATTATCGGAGCTTGGTAAAAATAGCTCCAGGAGAGATGGAGGATAAATCATATCAGATTTTGTGAACAAGATGCAGGTAATGCTCCACACAAAGAAAAGGTCTCTATTGGTGCCCCTCCCATCACCCTGCTGAGACAAAACATTTTCATATCCTAGGAAATTGATCACCTTATAAGGAGAATAATTTGGCAAAACTCTACTCTGTTGACAGTTTCTAGGTTTTGAGTGTAGGTTCTCTAAGTATACCTGTATTCAACTGAATGAGATTTTTGGCGGGGGGGGTGGGGGTGGGAATGATCCATTCTCCATGTTTCTGTATTTCTTGGTTATTTATCAGTCTACAGAATGACAGTTTCTGTACATGGCATTTCTACCTGCAGTAACTCCTAGCCTAGTTGGAAAGAAGACAGGTAAGTCAGCAGTGGAATACCTTATGATAAGCATTGTGAGAGAAATACTCACAGCACAGGGACTCAGAGGAGAAGCACCCAGTCTGGGGAGCCAGGGCATTGGGTACAAGGAGATGACATGAAGAGAACAGGGAGAGAAAGAGGCTGTCAGAGCAGGTGGACCAAGCAGTGAAAGGTGTGCAAGAGCTAGCTAGGGAAAGAAGGAAAATAATTTTTAGGATGCATTTTAAGAAATGTGGTGTGTATGGAGAATAGTCTTAGTCCCTTCTGTACACCAAGAGCCCAAGTCATAGCTACCACTCTGGCAGGGTGCCTTCCTACTAAAAAGTAAAGCTATGGGTAGCTATAAGGACTTCTGTCTATGTAGATTTCTATCTGTAGGCTAGGTTTTAGATAGAGTTATTCAAAAAATTTTAAATTGCATTATTTTTTAAAAAATAAATAAAAATGAATTTAAAAAACTGTAAAACTCCTAGAAGAAAGCTTAGATATAAGTCTTTGTGACCCTGGATTAGATATAACACCTAAAGCTTAAGCAACCAAATATGTTTGCCTATATATACACGTATGTCTGTTTATGCATATACGTATGTGTATATGTATATATTTGGTGCATACACATATATATATTGCACATCATCAAAATCAAAAACTTTTGTGCTGCAAAGGATGTTATCAAGAAAGTGGAACGACAACCCACAGAGTGGAAGCAAAAATGTATAAATCCTACATCCTATAATTGTCTAATATCCAGAGTACATAAAGACACATGTCCACACAAAAATCTACATACACATGTAGACACAAATGTATGCTTTACACACACATGTACACACACACACCCAACCCCACCCCACTTGATTTCATTCATCAATATGAGGTTTAGGATGATTCCAAGTGAAACAGAAACAAACAAGCAAAATTCATCCCAGTATGAAAGGCCTACCTCACCCCGCTTAAGACAATAAAAGCTCGAAGGTGAAAACTCCTCCACACTCACACAGGCTATTTTGTTTCACACTCTGAACCTCAGGTATCAGCTAGACGCAGCCTTTCCCCTTACCCGTAATGGATTGCCTTTGGCCTGTCTTTGGCTTTAATCAAAGTTCGACTCACTAGTAACAAATGGTTCAAGTGTTGAGGCTCCACTTGACAGGCTATAATTAGAAATACTTTCCTTGACCTTTTATAAGCCCCTATCCCCCACAAAATGGTGCAGAATCACATTTAAAAAATGCTCTTGCGTCTTTTGTGAGTCCAGGCAAGATTACAGGATACTTTTATTTTAGAATAATTACATAGTGACCTTCAGAGTTATTTGCAAAGGTCATATTCTCTTCACATACCCTTGATTCCCTTTCAGTTTTTCCTTTTGTCCCACCAGACATAAATTTAGCAAAGGAAGAAGAAAGCGAGTATTTTTTTCTGCGGATGGAAACGGCAGAAGATAGTTCAGAGTCCCCATAGGCATGCAGAGGGCTGTGGGCTATGATAGACTATTTTCTACCATTTAGCGCCTGCATTATCACTACTCCTTTTTCTTCATTATTCTCCACTTATCGCATGCAGCATCACTGCAGAGCCCAAATAGAGAGTTGTAATTACCCGGCTACCACCTGATAGTACCGCTTCTATCATCTTTATCTCTCCAGGCCTTGCTGTTTCATCATTGGATAAAACTGGCCCGTGGCAACGCCTGTGATAGTGCATCTCAGAGATACATTTAAAGTTTACTCATTTATCGCAGAAAAATGTGGAACCCTGGCAATCATTAGATACACTTGCCAGTTTATTTGTTCAGTAAGGTTAACTTTCACTGCCTTTTGTATCAGCCATTTTTTTCCCTTTTCTTCTTGGAAGCGTCGAGGTCACAACTGGCTACTGAAGCGAGAGTGTGAGGCAATTGTCCAGCTTCCAGAATGCAGAGACGGCCTATGGGGGCGGCTGGGGGCGTGCATATCCATGCCCACACTCTGACACCACTATGCTGGCCATGGAACACAAGCATTCCTCTCCTCTGGCCCACCTAACCAGGGCGCACCCTGATCTGAAGGGGCTTTTCGACTCTGAGAAAGCTGTCGCATATCCAGACCTTAGGAAGTGTCACTTTTTGTAAAAGACGGACTGCTGAGAATTTAAAAAAATCAGAGCACAGAAAAGCTGATTTCTTAAAAAGTATAAGAAGGTTATCATGGGCACCTCTTGGACAGATTCCATGAGTTTTTTCTTTACCATCAGGGAATAGAGCCCATGGGCAGAATTTCCCTTATTATTTCAAGAATAAGCAGTGTGTGTGTGTGTGTCTCTTTGTGTCTGTGTCTGTGTGTGTCCATGCCACAAATGCACTCTTATTCTGTTTAGTGCAATTGGAGGGATGCACTTATTTGCATATTTCTATATTTCTATTTTATATGTGATCATTTATTTAACTGAGGGCCACATCCTCAATGAAATCTGTTAGGAATTCAAAAGGATATATTTGGGTAGGGGGTTGGGTTGGGGAGGGAGGGGGGCGGGCGGCCCACTTCTATTGGTCTTTCATTTCTCTATTTTCATCCGTCTTTGTTCTTTGGCCGATGTGGGCCTCCCATCGCGGTGGCGTCTGTCGTCGCAGAGCGCCGGCTCTGGGCGCATGCGCTCCAGAGCTCTGGCTCGGTGATTGGACACATGGGTCCAGCCGCTCCACGGCACGTGGGATCTTCCCAGGCCAGGGATCGAACCAGCGCCCCTTGCACTGCAAGGCGGTGTCCTCACCCACTGGACCACCAGGGAAGCCCTCAAAAGGATATTTTTAAGAGCATTATTGAAGTGTAATTGATATAGGAAAGCACTGTACGTCCTTAATATATATAATTTGATGAGGCTGGACATTGGCGTACATCTGTGTACTACAGACTGACAAACGTATCCTTCTCCTTCAAAAGCATCCTTCTGTGCTCCTTTTTGGTTAATGGTAAGAATAAGTAACATGAGATCTATCCTCTCAACAAAATTTTAAGTGTATAATATATGTTATTAACTCTAGAAAGTATGTTGTCAGCAGATCTCTAGAACATACTCATTTTACATTAGTGAAACTTGATACCCATTGGACAAAAAGTATTTTTTTTTTACTCTGGTAGAAAGACTTATTAGGAAAAAAATAAATTCTAGGACTAATTTGTATCACACAAGTTAATATTAAATGCCTTAATTTAATCAGTGGAAAATGAAATGAGCAAATTATTCACATTCATTTCAACAATGACAATGCATTGCAGATTCCATGAGTTTTTTCTTTACCATCAGGGAATAGAGCCCATGGGCAGAATTTCCCTTATTATTTCAAGAATAAGCAGTGTGTGTGTGTGTCTCTTTGTGTCTGTGTCTGTGTGTGTCCATGCCACAAATGCACTCTTATTCTGTTTAGTGCAATTGGAGGGATGCACTTATTTGCATATTTCTATATTTCTATTTTATATGTGATCATTTATTTAACTGAGGGCCACATCCTCAATGAAATCTGTTAGGAATTCAAAAGGATATATTTGGGTAGGGGGAGGCGGGTTGGGGAGGGAGGGGAGCGGGCGGGCCACTTCTATTGGTCTTTCATTCTCTATTTTCATCCGTCTTTGTTCTTTGGCCGATGTGGGCCTCCCATCGCGGTGGCGTCTGTCGTCGCAGAGCGCCGGCTCTGGGCGCATGCGCTCCAGAGCTCTGGCTCGGTGATTGGACACATGGGTCCAGCCGCTCCACGGCACGTGGGATCTTCCCAGGCCAGGGATCGAACCAGCGCCCCTTGCACTGCAAGGCGGTGTCCTCACCCACTGGACCACCAGGGAAGCCCTCAAAGGATATTTTTAAGAGCATTATTGAAGTGTAATTGATATAGGAAAGCACTGTACGTCCTTAATATATATAATTTGATGAGGCTGGACATTGGCGTACATCTGTGTACTACAGACTGACAAACGTATCCTTCTCCTTCAAAAGCATCCTTCTGTGCTCCTTTTTGGTTAATGGTAAGAATAAGTAACATGAGATCTATCCTCTCAACAAAATTTTAAGTGTATAATATATGTTATTAACTCTAGAAAGTATGTTGTCAGCAGATCTCTAGAACATACTCATTTTACATTAGTGAAACTTGATACCCATTGGACAAAAAGTATTTTTTTTTTACTCTGGTAGAAAGACTTATTAGGAAAAAAATAAATTCTAGGACTAATTTGTATCACACAAGTTAATATTAAATGCCTTAATTTAATCAGTGGAAAATGAAATGAGCAAAAATTATTCACATTCATTTCAACAATGACAATTGCATTTAAGCAGATTTAAAAGCCCCATAGCAAGTTCACTTAAATAACAATTTGAAAAATTCTCCTTTATCTTAGACAATTTTGCAAGAATTCCTCCTCATTTTGGAAAAAAGCAGATTTGTGTGTGTGGTTGGACTTTGATACAAATAAAACATGCATATTTCTTAAGTGTTGGATTTAAAATGTGGTTTTACAGAAGTGGCTTTTGAAATTATATCCCTCATGAGTATTTTACCTGGCTTAATTAATTTACTTTATGGGATGATCTATTTGAAGCAACAAATAGTAGTTCTTCATAATAATCATTGCCCATCAGTTCACTGTGGACACACACACACACACACACACATGGACAGTGGTGTACTTTTACATGATTTACCACTTTGGTTAAAAATTCTTCTGCTCCAGGTCGGCTGCTCTTTGACGTGGAGATAAATTAGAATTGTGCCCTGCACTTCTGTAAAAATACTTCTTTCACAGAGTAGTTCTGAAGAGCAGAGCCTGAGAGATGAAGTGTGGCTGGACCATGAGAATGAAAACTACTACAGATACATGAGTCTCATTTTTAATTTTTTTTGGAATTTTCACCATTTTTTTTGTTTCTGTTTGAGTTACTTTATGATATTTTTTCAATTGTCATGTACTTGTGTGTGTGTGTTAGTCTCTCCGTCGTGTCCAACTCTTTGAGACCCCATGGACTGTTGCCCACCAGGTTCCTCAGTCCATGGAACTTCCCAGGCAAGAATACTGGGGTGGGTTGCTGTTTCCTTCACCAAAGGATCTTCCTGATCCAGGAATTGAACCAGGGTCTCCTGCATTGCAGGGAGATTCTTTACTGACTGAGGCACCAGGGAAGCCTACTTATTTCAGGGGAAAAAGAAGTCTTGGGATTATATGTTTTTAGTTCAGATATAGTTTAATATATGAAATTTATATTTACCAGGACTTAAAATGCATTTCCTGTGATGAGCACAAATAGCCAATTAAAGCCTTCAACAGGGCATCCAAAACATAACTCTAAGTATGGAATTCCAGTTTCATCTTCTGCCAACTGGTTAGAAACTGACACAAGGTCCACAAGGATCACCCCACCCCTCATGTCTGTGACTCTTCACTAACTTGAACAGAAGACCTACTGGACCGTGCGCCACTGAAAGTGTTCTCCTGTAGCTTGAAGCCCAGGGAAAGGAGGGCATGGGGAAGCATACAATGGGGGCTAAGCTTGGTTCAGTCATACAACTTCACTTATTGATGAGACCTTGAGAAAGTACCCTCTTAAGCCTCAGTTTTCTCACCTGTATAGTAGGCTGAAAAATGCAACCTACCTGACAGGGAAAGTAGCAGACTGAATATAGATCTTCCTTGGCTTATAATGGGGTTCAAGCTCACGCTCAGTCTCTTGAGCACTTGAGTTGTGTCTGACTCTTTGCAGCCCCATGGACTGTAGCCCACCAGGCTCCTCTGTCTATGGAATTTTCCAGGCAAGAACACGAGTGGGTTGCCATTTTCTCCTCCAGGGAATCTTTCCAACTCAGGGATCAATCCGGAGTTTCCTGCATCTCCTGCACTGCAGGCAGATTCTCTACTACTGAGTCACCAGGAAAACCCTCTGATGGGGTTGCATCCAATAAATCCATCTATGTCAAAAATATTCTAAGTCTGGGGCTTCCCTGGTGGTCCAGTGGATAAAGAGTCCACCTTGCAGCACAAAGGGCACCTGTTTGATCCCTGGCCCGGGAAGATCCTACATGCTGCAGAGCATTTGGACTGGTGAGTCCAATTACAAGCCAGCTCTCTGGAGCGCATGCGCCCAGAGCCAGTGCTCTGCAATGGGAGAGGCCACTGTGATGGGAGACCCACACAGGCCAAAGAATGAAGATGGATGAAAACAAACAAACAAACCAATAAACGAGGCCAAAATTAAAAATATATATATTCTAAGTTAGACCTTCATGTATAACCGGCCCAACATTCCAGCTTAGCATATCTGTCAGCCCATTTTTTTGTTAAGCAAAGAGTTTTGTTACATATTGTATATTGATAAGGAGAAAGAATACTGGCTTTTATACACTGTGAAGCCAGACCATCGCTGGATGCTGGAATTAGGAACCTTGATTTGACTTTGGGTTTAAAATTCAGCCAGAAGAATTTACATTAAAATTTCAAGTATATATATATATATATATATATATATATATATATCTTCCTCCAAAAAAGTTATTTTCAGTGAGTACATAGAATCCTATCTAGAAACACATGTTCTTGTTGTTGTTGTTTAACCTTTACAATCGACCACAGCCATCAGGCGCAGAGCAATAGCAGGCATGTCTCAGAATCAACTTTGTTACAGCCACCCTGCAAAGATAAGGCAGGGAAATTTCCCAGGTACACAAGACTTCCTCCATAGTCAGGATAAACTTCAGCTGAGGTAACACCTGGCAAACTGAGCAGACAGAGAGTGATGAACTCACTACTCTCTTTAAGCTGTGGATCACAAACAAAATGCCTTTTAGATCTAATAGATTTCTAGAGCAATTCTAAAGGCTAGTCCTTTTTCCTTGTCTAATGTCACTGAGGAATATTTGGAGGGATCATCACTGGAGGTCTCCATGGGTTTCAGAGGATTCATGGAGTTTGAAACTTTCTGCCAGGTTTTGAACGTATGCACCTTTTCTCTGGGAGAGAGCGCAGAGTTTGGAGCAGATTTTCAAAGAGGTTTGTATCCTAAGAAAAAGTGAAGAAGCAGTCTTTTGCAACAAATTCTACAGGAACGGAAAGCAGAGAAAATCTAGTAGGAGAGAGTTAGAACACTGTGTATCAAATAGAAGAAAGAATGGGACAGAGCATTTGGACTGGTGAGTCCAATTACAAGCCAGCTCTCTGGAGCGCATGCGCCCAGAGCCAGTGCTCTGCAATGGGAGAGGCCACTGTGATGGGAGACCCACACAGGCCAAAGAATGAAGATGGATGAAAACAAACAAACAAACCAATAAACGAGGCCAAAATTAAAAATATATATATTCTAAGTTAGACCTTCATGTATAACCGGCCCAACATTCCAGCTTAGCATATCTGTCAGCCCATTTTTTTGTTAAGCAAAGAGTTTTGTTACATATTGTATATTGATAAGGAGAAAGAATACTGGCTTTTATACACTGTGAAGCCAGACCATCGCTGGATGCTGGAATTAGGAACCTTGATTTGACTTTGGGTTTAAAATTCAGCCAGAAGAATTTACATTAAAATTTCAAGTATATATATATATATATATATATATATATATCTTCCTCCAAAAAAGTTATTTTCAGTGAGTACATAGAATCCTATCTAGAAACACATGTTCTTGTTGTTGTTGTTTAACCTTTACAATCGACCACAGCCATCAGGCGCAGAGCAATAGCAGGCATGTCTCAGAATCAACTTTGTTACAGCCACCCTGCAAAGATAAGGCAGGGAAATTTCCCAGGTACACAAGACTTCCTCCATAGTCAGGATAAACTTCAGCTGAGGTAACACCTGGCAAACTGAGCAGACAGAGAGTGATGAACTCACTACTCTCTTTAAGCTGTGGATCACAAACAAAATGCCTTTTAGATCTAATAGATTTCTAGAGCAATTCTAAAGGCTAGTCCTTTTTCCTTGTCTAATGTCACTGAGGAATATTTGGAGGGATCATCACTGGAGGTCTCCATGGGTTTCAGAGGATTCATGGAGTTTGAAACTTTCTGCCAGGTTTTGAACGTATGCACCTTTTCTCTGGGAGAGAGCGCAGAGTTTGGAGCAGATTTTCAAAGAGGTTTGTATCCTAAGAAAAAGTGAAGAAGCAGTCTTTTGCAACAAATTCTACAGGAACGGAAAGCAGAGAAAATCTAGTAGGAGAGAGTTAGAACACTGTGTATCAAATAGAAGAAAGAATGGGACAGAGGTTTTCAGAGGGGCCAGGCACTTGCAAAAGTACTCCTTCTTTTGTGCTGCGTAGATCGGCCTTTGCCAAGCCTTTTGGCTGCAGTTCAAGAAGAACCGAACCTTGGGTATTCACCCCGCTCAGAAACGGCATGAAAAGGTTTCACGTAAACCCCCGCCCACTTCAGAAACAAGAGCCAGGTCATTAGTTTGAATTGGTTTGGATTTTTTCTTTCTGTTTCAAAGAGCTATGATTTGTGTTACGTGCACCCCGACACAAAACGGCGTGTTGTGTCATGTACGCTTTAACTCAAAGGTTATTGAGCCCGTATGTGTCATCCCTCCGGACTGCCTTTTACCACTTTGAATAAAAGCGTAGGTGTTATTACGGCAGCTCCTAAAAGCAAGTCTATTGATCTATTAAAAGAAGCACTTTTAATTAAGCAATAATGTGCGGTTGACTCAAGATGCCAAGTTGTAAGTTTCTATGAATGATTGCCAGGGGAGGGCATTGCAAAAATTTTAGTTATTCGCCAGATTTGAAAGTTGTTCTTCCAAGAAAATTTCTCTTTCTCATTGGGAAGCCCAGATATATAATATTTGTGCTTTTTATATTTTTTATGTTTTAAGGACATCAAGCTTTACTTCAAAATGGATGATTCCATCTGACTTCTGCTAGAATGTTCACTTGCAGACAGAGCTCAGGCCTGCTTCTCTGGGGGCTCAGAAGGTAAAGAATTCACCTGCAATGCAGGAGACCTGGGTTCAGTCCCTAAGGGATTGACTACCCACTCCAGCGTTCTTGCCTAGAGAATTCCATGGACAGAGGAGCCTGGCAGGCTACAGTCCATGGGGTCGCAAAGAACTGGACGTGACTGAGCAACTGACACTTTCACTTTCATACTGAGAAGCCTTCCTCCCTAGTGGATGAGTTCTCCCTGTTTCTTTCTATAAAAAGAAAAGACTAATAAACAATTATAATAATCTCCCGTTGCTGCTGACTTAAAAAATTTCGAATCCTGTGCAATTAGAACAGCAGATCTGCTAGGCGTTCAATAAACCAGGGAGGGAGCCTTAAAATCACCGAGTTCTTATTGCCTGATTGTTTTAGTTACCTGAGTGTCCCTTTTCTGTAAAAGCATTTATTCTATAACATTGAGGTCTTTCTCAGTCTTAATTCCTGCTCTGTCTTGTCCTGAAATCAGTCCCCGCTTAGTGGGTTCTTCCATCGCTCTCCCATCTATCTGCATGTCAGCCACCCTTAAGGCCTGATCAAAACCTCCCTCCCTCATCGAGTTTCCCCCAAAAGCTTGACTCATCTTCTTGCTTAGATCCCCGAGATGTCTCTGTTAAAACAGAGTGTTACGTTAGTGTTGTTTTACAAGTATTCCTTTTACATTTTGAACCAGACTGAAACCTCCCTGTGGGACTTTTCTTGACTTTTATATATAACACACAGCAGTGTTAATTAGATTCATCGTGTTGTACGTTACATCCCTAGTACTTATTTATCTGATAAAAGGAAGTTTGTACCTTTGATTGCCTTCACCCAATTTCCCTAACCCTCCCCGCTTCCTTGGGTGACCACAAACCTGATCTCTCTTTTCAGTTAGCTTGTTTACTTGTTTGAGGGGGGGGGCGGGGTGGGGAGGGAGGAGGGCAGGTGGGCCACCTCTATTGGTCTTTCACTTATCTATTTTCATCCATCTTTGTTCTTTGGCCCGTGCGGGCCTCCCATTGCAGTGGCCTTTCTCGTCGCAGAGCACCAGCTCTGGGCGCATGCGCTCCAGAGCTCTGGCTCGGTAATTGGACACATGGGTCCAGCCGCTCCACGGCACGTGGGATCTTCCCAGGCCAGGGATTGAACCAGCGCCCCTTGCACTGCAAGGAGGACTCTCTACTCACTGGACCACCAGGGAAGCCCTACTTGTTTATTTTTGAAGTCTGATTGACCTACCACATTGTGTCAGTTCCTAGTGCAGAACACTGTGATTCAACATTTCTATGCACCACAAAATGGTCACCACATTGCTTACCTTTTTGATGTGGCTATCTGGCACTGGACATTGGGTGAAACTGGTAAAGCAGGTTTCAGCCTATGATGCTGAATTTCCCTCTATATGTGGTTTTCTGTCATAGTTATTTTTAAAGGGGAAGGGGAGGGAGGTAAGAAAGAAGATCAAGGCTATATTAAGATATTCAAAAATTTAGAGAAGTACCACAATTATCCTTCAATTAAAAAATAAATTTTGGGCTTCCCCTGGTGGCCCAGTGGGTAAGAACACCGCCTTGCAGTGCAAGGGGAGCCGGTTCGATCCCTGGCCTGGGAAGATCCCACGTGCCGCGGAGCGGCTGGACCCATGTGTCCAACTACCGAACCAGAGCTCTGGAGCGCATGCGCCCAGAGCCGGTGCTATGCAACAACAGAGGCCACTGCGATGGGAGTCCCACTCA
Source organism: Tragulus kanchil (assembly GCA_022376925.1). NCBI lineage: Eukaryota > Metazoa > Chordata > Mammalia > Artiodactyla > Tragulidae > Tragulus > Tragulus kanchil. The sequence continues at coordinate 17,140,843 of JAIOJX010000003.1, read as the reverse complement.
AGCCAGAGAACAAAGATGGATGAAGAATATACAAATGAAAGACCAATAGAAGCGGCCCACCCGCCCCCCCTCCGTCCCCACCCCCTCCCTCCCCACCTAATTGCCCCAAAATAAATCAATAAATAAATGTTTAAAAAAAAAGGCAAAAAAAGCCTAGAGAATATTTAAAAACAAAAATAAAAAATAAATAAATTTTGGGCTTCCCCTTTGGTCCAGTGGGTAAAGAGTCTGCCTTGCACTGCAGGGGGCACTGGCTTGATCCCTGGCCTAGGAGGATCCCACATCCCACATGTTGGACCAGTGTGTCCAATTACAGTCAGCACTCTGGAGTGCATGCCCAGAGCCGGTGCTTTGCAATGAGAGAGGTCAGTGCAATGGGAGGTCCACGCAGGCCAAAGAATAATGACGGATGAAAATAAATACATAAAAAGAAACAACAAAGTAGAACCAAACTTAAAAAAAGTAAATTTAAATAATTTATTTTTAAAATTATTTTTATTTTACTTTTTGCTTTTACAGAGTTTGTTGTTTACAGATTTAGATAATGAATATGTATTGTGAGCTAAATGTACATTTATACCAATCAGCAGGTCTCAGCCACCATATTGTGATTTATTAAACTGGACTCTCCAAATAAAATGAATTGCTTTGGTATGCCAATGTTTAAATGTCATCTTTTCTGCTTTGGTCTCAGGAGAAAAAAAAAGCACGTATTTCATTTCCCTTTGGCTTAGTGGAACAGCTAAGGGTTGAGGATTCTTAGCGGAAACAGGGGACAGGATTGACTGTCGATTCTGAAGTTAGACTGGAGGTGGCATGTCAGAGGGACACAGTGAGAGCAGAGGGGAAGCGCCCCTGGCTTGCCCTGTGTGACGTCATCACCAGCATCATCACTACCACCACAGCGAGGGTGATCACACACCCGGGTTTGACCAGGATAATCCAAATTTAAGCCTATTGTGCTACCATAGTTTTTTTTTTTTTTTTTAATAGTTAAAACAAATAATTTTGTTCATTTATTTTTAGCTGTGCTGGGTCTTTGTTGCCTCGTGGGCTTTTCTCTAGTTGCAGTGAACAGGGGCTACTCTTCATTGCAGTGCCTGGACTTCTCACTGTGGTGGCTTCTCTTGGGGTGGAGCATGGGCTATAGGGTTTAGGGGCTTCAGTAGTTGTGTACTCGGGCTCAGTGGTTGCAGAGTGTGGGCTCAGTAGTGTGGTACACTCTGCGGCGTGCAGGATCTTCCCAGACCAGAGATCAAGCCCATGGTTCCTACACTGGCAGGCAGATTCTTCACCACTGAGCCACCAGGGAAGCCCCTGCCATCGTTCTTAATAGCACACTTTTCCACTCAAACCTGTTTCCATTTGATGATAAATGATAGTGTCATTTATATCATAGATAGGATTTACTGAGCACTAATCATATACCAGAAATCTCTCTAATCTATTATTTGCTTTGGCTTCTTCATGAAAATCTTACCAAATTGGTGCTTCGTTTACCCTCACTTTACAGATGATGTAATTGAAGCAGAAATTTTCAGAAACTTCGTAAGCTGGGATTTGAAAACAGGGAGTCTGATTCCCGAACTCAAGATCTGAATCGCTACACTACGTTCTACACAGAAAATATGGGGATCTGCATCCCATGATATCCCAATGCCAGGCCCATCATAAGGTATTTTTATCTAATAAAAACAATGCCTTTATTCAGGGGCCAAAAGCAGGGAAATGTGGGTCTAGTTAATTGCAGTCATTTTAATCTTGACTTTGTTGTCCACCTGGCTAATAAACAAGCTTCTTTTCTTATTAAGAGCCTGGCTACAGCATGCTTAATTCAGTGAAATCACAAGGGCAGGATTAGAAAGGACTGAAAAGGCTGCTAATTGCTCCGACTAGCCCACCATCATCTGTTAAAACCGACCTTGTGCTGGTCACAGAGGAAGATTGCTTCACATATGCATGTTACCTTTCATTGTGTATCCACATTCTACAGATGAAAAAATGTACTGGGTAGTTGAACTGACTTGTCCATAGTCACCTGGCCAACACATCTCGATGCTGGGGCTTTCAACCAGGTATTTGACTTTAGAGTCCATAATGTTTCTTGCATTCATTTATTAGTTTATCCTCCCAACACTACTGAGGAATAATTGACAAATATAACTGTATGTATTTATAGGACAATGTGGTGATTTGATGTATATATACCCTGGTTTTGAGGTTCATGGGCTATAGGGTTTAGGGGCTTCAGTAGTTGTGTACTCGGGCTCAGTGGTTGCAGAGTGTGGGCTCAGTAGTGTGGTACACTCTGCGCGTGCAGGATCTTCCCAGACCAGAGATCAAGCCCATGGTTCCTACACTGGCAGGCAGATTCTTCACCACTGAGCCACCAGGGAAGCCCCTGCCATCGTTCTTAATAGCACACTTTTCCACTCAAACCTGTTTCCATTTGATGATAAATGATAGTGTCATTTATATCATAGATAGGATTTACTGAGCACTAATCATATACCAGAAATCTCTCTAATCTATTATTTGCTTTGGCTTCTTCATGAAAATCTTACCAAATTGGTGCTTCGTTTACCCTCACTTTACAGATGATGTAATTGAAGCAGAAATTTTCAGAAACTTCGTAAGCTGGGATTTGAAAACAGGAGTCTGATTCCCGAACTCAAGATCTGAATCGCTACACTACGTTCTACACAGAAAATATGGGGATCTGCATCCCATGATATCCCAATGCCAGGCCCATCATAAGGTATTTTTATCTAATAAAAACAATGCCTTTATTCAGGGGCCAAAAGCAGGGAAATGTGGGTCTAGTTAATTGCAGTCATTTTAATCTTGACTTTGTTGTCCACCTGGCTAATAAACAAGCTTCTTTTCTTATTAAGAGCCTGGCTACAGCATGCTTAATTCAGTGAAATCACAAGGGCAGGATTAGAAAGGACTGAAAAGGCTGCTAATTGCTCCGACTAGCCCACCATCATCTGTTAAAACCGACCTTGTGCTGGTCACAGAGGAAGATTGCTTCACATATGCATGTTACCTTTCATTGTGTATCCACATTCTACAGATGAAAAAATGTACTGGGTAGTTGAACTGACTTGTCCATAGTCACCTGGCCAACACATCTCGATGCTGGGGCTTTCAACCAGGTATTTGACTTTAGAGTCCATAATGTTTCTTGCATTCATTTATTAGTTTATCCTCCCAACACTACTGAGGAATAATTGACAAATATAACTGTATGTATTTATAGGACGCAATGTGGTGATTTGATGTATATATACCCTGTGGAGTTATTGCCAAAATCAAGATAGTTGGCACATCCTTCACTGTACATAGTTAACTTAAGGATGCTTAAAAAAAGAATGCTTAAGACATACTGTCAGCAAGTCTCAAATATGCAATACTGAAGTATTAACTAGCATTATTACTATCCTGTACATTAAATCCTCAAAACTTACTCTTCTTTTAACTGAAAGTTTCTATCCTTTGACCTACATTTCCCCATCCCTTCTCTCCTCAACCTCTGGCAACTGCACTCTAGTATCTGCTTCTATGCAAAATCATCATTTTACAGAATTCCACATATAAATGATACCAGACAGTATTTGCCTTTGTCTGGCTTATTTCACTCAACATAATGTCCTCCGGGTTCATCCATGTCTTTTCAAATGGCAGGATTTCCTTCTTTTTTATGACTGAATAATATTCAGTGTGTGTATATGTGTGTGTGTGTGTGTATGTATTATTTATCTATTCATCCATGGAAATGACTTTTTGACCTGTTGTCTCTTATCAAATAATTATTGATTAATTGACATATGCACAGTACATATACAGGAACATTTTTCCTGATGGTCAGCACAAATTTTGGCACCTCTGTCTTTATTCATTTATCCAGCAAATATTAGTTAAGTACTTTGTAAATGCCAGATCCTGTGCTTAGTGTTTGGGAACTGATGTTGAACAAGATCTTCCTTCCTCGATATAATGCTTTAGAATTAGGAGCAACAGACACACAAAATGAAGTACTTTAGTGAAATGCAGATCTGATGTGCTAAGGGCAGGATTAGAAAGGACTTGCTAATTGCTCCGACTAGCCCACCATCATCTGTTAAAACCGACCTTGTGCTGGTCACAGAGGAAGATTGCTTCACATATGCATGTTACCTTTCATTGTGTATCCACATTCTACAGATGAAAAAATGTACTGGGTAGTTGAACTGACTTGTCCATAGTCACCTGGCCAACACATCTCGATGCTGGGGCTTTCAACCAGGTATTTGACTTTAGAGTCCATAATGTTTCTTGCATTCATTTATTAGTTTATCCTCCCAACACTACTGAGGAATAATTGACAAATATAACTGTATGTATTTATAGGACGAATGTGGTGATTTGATGTATATATACCCTGTGGAGTTATTGCCAAAATCAAGATAGTTGGCACATCCTTCACTGTACATAGTTAACTTAAGGATGCTTAAAAAAAGAATGCTTAAGACATACTGTCAGCAAGTCTCAAATATGCAATACTGAAGTATTAACTAGCATTATTACTATCCTGTACATTAAATCCTCAAAACTTACTCTTTTTTTAACTGAAAGTTTCTATCCTTTGACCTACATTTCCCCATCCCTTCTCTCCTCAACCTCTGGCAACTGCACTCTAGTATCTGCTTCTATGCAAAATCATCATTTTACAGAATTCCACATATAAATGATACCAGACAGTATTTGCCTTTGTCTGGCTTATTTCACTCAACATAATGTCCTCCGGGTTCATCCATGTCTTTTCAAATGGCAGGATTTCCTTCTTTTTTATGACTGAATAATATTCAGTGTGTGTATATGTGTGTGTGTGTGTGTATGTATTATTTATCTATTCATCCATGGAAATGACTTTTTGACCTGTTGTCTCTTATCAAATAATTATTGATTAATTGACATATGCACAGTACATATACAGGAACATTTTTCCTGATGGTCAGCACAAATTTTGGCACCTCTGTCTTTATTCATTTATCCAGCAAATATTAGTTAAGTACTTTGTAAATGCCAGATCCTGTGCTTAGTGTTTGGGAACTGATGTTGAACAAGATCTTCCTTCCTCGATATAATGCTTTAGAATTAGGAGCAACAGACACACAAAATGAGATAGTGTACTGTGATAAGTGCTACAGATGCTGATGAGATGAGAGCCCAGTGAAGGAGAGAATTACTGCTCCCTGAGAGGGTGTGGGGAGAGATGATATAGATGAGCCAAAAGATAGGTCAAAATAGATTGTGACAGAAGTTAGAAGCCATGTGAAATTTTTGGATTATATTCATAGAAACACATCCAAGGTAGTAGGAATGACCCAGCTACCTCTGAAATTGGGGGAAATGGTTGAGGGCAGTGATGGAGGTGAACTGAAAGCAGAAGATAAGGAGGTGGACACCACACTCATTGGGAGGTTATTGGAGTGGGTCAGTGCTTGAACTGGTAGGAGTGGTGAAAAAAGAGGACAGGAGATGGAGTCAAAGGCCATTTCAGAAAATCTGTAGGGCTTGTACTTAGGGTTGGATTTGACCTTAGGTACAAAGGGCTTTGGTTAATTCTCAGCTTTCTGGCTTCTGTGATTTGGGATACAGCAGTTCCCTGTAGTGAGATAAAGAAGAAAATTTGTTTTGCTTTAGTCCACGTTGTACGTATGTATCAGGTGCTAGTAAGAGAGGCAACTGTTGGAGAAAAGGGTTCAAAATAATTCCCAAATAGGTGGTATTCAGAAGTGTAGAAGTGGACAAAAGCTTCCACTCTTGCTTTGATTAGTGAACGTTCATTCCAACATGGTGGGATCGTTGGCCAAAAGTGGCTTTTGTTTGGATAGTGTGCATGAACCTGGTGTAGTATTCCTGATTCCATCAGGGACTAACTTTCCAGTGGAGATGACTGGGCTTGCTTTGCAGCTGTGTTTCATGGCTGAGAGTCTTTACATGCTGTGTGTATAGCCTGAGCAGCTCAGGCGGATGGTCTAGTTCCAGTTTTGAGGCACTGCAAAATGAGACTCTAAGACTTCAGCAAAGTCAGGGAGAGGCAAGGGCACATCCTGGAGTTTGTGTCCCAACCAAGTTAGACCTAAAGCTCTGAGCTGAACTTCTAAGAAGTAGCCAACTTATTAGAAAGTACATCTAAGGTTGGGAAGGCAGTTTAGAAGCTGCCCTTCCTGACAGCACTGCTGCAGGCCCTGGATCACTGGGTAAATTTCCTCTGGGTTTTGACAAGACTGAAAAAGCATGTGATCACTTCAGGTGCTTGAAAGCTGTGGTATGTGCTTACTGGAGCCTAAAACTATGGCATCTCCCTGATCTATAGGCCACGCCTCCAAGGATGCTCTTTCCAAATACAAAGAACGGATGGAGGTTAATTCATGTTAGCGCCCTATAAGAGAGATTATAGGAGACTAGCCTCAACCTAACTCTCTTAAATCCTAGCTCCATCATTGGCTGTTGCTAGGGGTTTAGGAAATAGCTTAACTGCTCTTTGCTCACATTTTCCCATGTATGAAATAGAGGAAATAGTTGTTCAGAACTCATAGAACTAGAACAGATAATCTATTTCAAGTACTTAGAATAATAACTACCACATTGTAAAGCAATGGATAAATATTAGGTATTATTATTTTTCATACCAAGTTTGGGGGCTTTCTCAGTGGCTTAGTTGTAAAGAATCCTCCTGCAATGCAGGAAATGCATAAAGAAGAAAATTTGTTTTGCTTTAGTCCACGTTGTACGTATGTATCAGGTGCTAGTAAGAGAGGCAACTGTTGGAGAAAAGGGTTCAAAATAATTCCCAAATAGGTGGTATTCAGAAGTGTAGAAGTGGACAAAAGCTTCCACTCTTGCTTTGATTAGTGAACGTTCATTCCAACATGGTGGGATCGTTGGCCAAAAGTGGCTTTTGTTTGGATAGTGTGCATGAACCTGGTGTAGTATTCCTGATTCCATCAGGGACTAACTTTCCAGTGGAGATGACTGGGCTTGCTTTGCAGCTGTGTTTCATGGCTGAGAGTCTTTACATGCTGTGTGTATAGCCTGAGCAGCTCAGGCGGATGGTCTAGTTCCAGTTTTGAGGCACTGCAAAATGAGACTCTAAGACTTCAGCAAAGTCAGGGAGAGGCAAGGGCACATCCTGGAGTTTGTGTCCCAACCAAGTTAGACCTAAAGCTCTGAGCTGAACTTCTAAGAAGTAGCCAACTTATTAGAAAGTACATCTAAGGTTGGGAAGGCAGTTTAGAAGCTGCCCTTCCTGACAGCACTGCTGCAGGCCCTGGATCACTGGGTAAATTTCCTCTGGGTTTTGACAAGACTGAAAAAGCATGTGATCACTTCAGGTGCTTGAAAGCTGTGGTATGTGCTTACTGGAGCCTAAAACTATGGCATCTCCCTGATCTATAGGCCACGCCTCCAAGGATGCTCTTTCCAAATACAAAGAACGGATGGAGGTTAATTCATGTTAGCGCCCTATAAGAGAGATTATAGGAGACTAGCCTCAACCTAACTCTCTTAAATCCTAGCTCCATCATTGGCTGTTGCTAGGGGTTTAGGAAATAGCTTAACTGCTCTTTGCTCACATTTTCCCATGTATGAAATAGAGGAAATAGTTGTTCAGAACTCATAGAACTAGAACAGATAATCTATTTCAAGTACTTAGAATAATAACTACCACATTGTAAAGCAATGGATAAATATTAGGTATTATTATTTTTCATACCAAGTTTGGGGGCTTTCTCAGTGGCTTAGTTGTAAAGAATCCTCCTGCAATGCAGGAAATGCAGGTTTGATCCCTGGGTCAGGAAGATCCCCTGGAGGAGGGCATGGCAACCCACTCCAGTATTCTTGCCTGGAGAATCCCATGGACAGAGGAGCCTGGTGGGCTGCAGTCCATAAGGTCACAAAAAGTTGGACATGACTGAAACAACTGAGGACACATGCATATGAAGTCTGAGTTAATTTATGGAGTGAAATTGCCAGGTCTGCCATTTTCTCATTGCATTCTTTCTGAGGATTGCAAGATTTCCATGACTCTGGAGGCTTGAGATTCTGCCTTCACATTTTCAGTAGAGATGTTTCTATAGGAAAAGTAGGATTTGGGCTGTGTGATGACTTTGAAATGATGGGTCAGTGTATTCATGTTTCCAAAGTACTTTAGTTGGGCAATTTCTCTATCACTGAAAGAAGATTAGCACTTGACATGATAAGAAAGTTGGATCAACAAAAACCTTTGATGCAGGAGATAGGATAAGATAGAAAGTCACAGACTTCTATGGGCTGGACATAGAACAAGACTGACTTCTAGCAAAATGCCTGCTGATGGCTCAGTTTATCTATAAAAGAAGAATCAAGCAGAGGCTAATCATGAAAGAAATGGTTTAATAGCATTAAAGATTAGATAGGAGGGAAAGGCATTAAAGAGAGAGATTGTCGTGGTTAATAAGAATAAGGAAGAGAATGACCCCAGACTGGATAATCTCATCCAATCGTTTGGCTGATGTGCTGTTGATGAGAAAAGATTGAAAAGCAAAGAAAAAGAAGTCAAAGGACAGACAAATCTCCCTCTGTCTGGTTTTCAATCTTTCCCTGGCAAAATGTGGGGATTGAGCTTAATGACCTCTATGGCTTCTTCCAATGTTACCATTGAATAATGGTTCAGTCCCACCATCAAGCAAACAGAGAAAAGCCCGGGGCCAGAGTTATTATATATGTTACACACACACAGGCCCATAACATGGATGCACATCGAAATCTACTCATGCACAAACACCACAGCCACTTATTTTCCCAATTATTAAGTTTTAGTTTGGGGGCTTTCTCAGTGGCTTAGTTGTAAAGAATCCTCCTGCAATGCAGGAAATGCAGGTTTGATCCCTGGGTCAGGAAGATCCCCTGGAGGAGGGCATGGCAACCCACTCCAGTATTCTTGCCTGGAGAATCCCATGGACAGAGGAGCCTGGTGGGCTGCAGTCCATAAGGTCACAAAAAGTTGGACATGACTGAAACAACTGAGGACACATGCATATGAAGTCTGAGTTAATTTATGGAGTGAAATTGCCAGGTCTGCCATTTTCTCATTGCATTCTTTCTGAGGATTGCAAGATTTCCATGACTCTGGAGGCTTGAGATTCTGCCTTCACATTTTCAGTAGAGATGTTTCTATAGGAAAAGTAGGATTTGGGCTGTGTGATGACTTTGAAATGATGGGTCAGTGTATTCATGTTTCCAAAGTACTTTAGTTGGGCAATTTCTCTATCACTGAAAGAAGATTAGCACTTGACATGATAAGAAAGTTGGATCAAAAAAAACCTTTGATGCAGGAGATAGGATAAGATAGAAAGTCACAGACTTCTATGGGCTGGACATAGAACAAGACTGACTTCTAGCAAAATGCCTGCTGATGGCTCAGTTTATCTATAAAAGAAGAATCAAGCAGAGGCTAATCATGAAAGAAATGGTTTAATAGCATTAAAGATTAGATAGGAGGGAAAGGCATTAAAGAGAGAGATTGTCGTGGTTAATAAGAATAAGGAAGAGAATGACCCCAGACTGGATAATCTCATCCAATCGTTTGGCTGATGTGCTGTTGATGAGAAAAGATTGAAAAGCAAAGAAAAAGAAGTCAAAGGACAGACAAATCTCCCTCTGTCTGGTTTTCAATCTTTCCCTGGCAAAATGTGGGGATTGAGCTTAATGACCTCTATGGCTTCTTCCAATGTTACCATTGAATAATGGTTCAGTCCCACCATCAAGCAAACAGAGAAAAGCCCGGGGCCAGAGTTATTATATATGTTACACACACACAGGCCCATAACATGGATGCACATCGAAATCTACTCATGCACAAACACCACAGCCACTTATTTTCCCAATTATTAAGTTTTAGTTTCACATCCATTGTGTGTCTGTTCCTTTTCAGCAGTTACTTTTTTAATCAGTTAGGAGCCGAAACTAAATGTTGTAGGACCTTCTCTATATTTGCTGGGTTTTGTTGCTCCTGTGTGTTTCACTTCAGCTTTTACAGAAACAATCCCTGCAGTGAATTGAGGCCCACTCCAGTATTCATGTCTGGAGAATTCCACGGACAGAGGAGCCGGGCAGACTACAGTCCATGGGGTCACGAAGAGTCAGACCCAACTGAAGCGGCTTAGCACAAGCGGGAAACAGAGGCCGCCCTGCTGGCGGGCCCGGGGAACAGCGCCTTCCCGGAAGGCTGGACGGTGTGAGTTACCCAGAAGAAAGCAAGCTCTGTTCCAGGATCTAAGAGTAAAATAAAGGAAACAAGACGTGGACCACTGGGCTGATCAGACTCTGAGTGGGGCTCTGGAGCCGAGGCCTGTGTGTAATGCTACATTATAAAAGAGCCCATTGTAAGCTTTAAAAATATCCTAAGAAAAATCGCCTTTGACAATTTTGAGGAGCAGCCGCTAATCAGAGATTGATGTCCTCTGGGTGTGTTTTTATTTGCTTTGTTTCACTCAGACACATTTAGAAATTTTAGTCTTTTCTTATGCATAGATTCACCAGTAAGCTATTAGATACTGGAAATTTTCATTTTTTAATATTTTATTATTTTGAAATCACTTTTGCTTTTTCTTAAAAAAAAATCCAAAAATAAACAAATAAACAAAAAACTAGATGTGATACAAAGTATTTGTAAAGCCTTCAAAAACTAAATCTACATATTAAAGTTGCTCAGTCGTGTCTGACTCTTTGCAACCCCACAGACTATAACCTGCCAGGCTCCTCTGTCCAAGGAATTCTCCTGGCAAAATGTGGGGATTGAGCTTAATGACCTCTATGGCTTCTTCCAATGTTACCATTGAATAATGGTTCAGTCCCACCATCAAGCAAACAGAGAAAAGCCCGGGGCCAGAGTTATTATATATGTTACACACACACAGGCCCATAACATGGATGCACATCGAAATCTACTCATGCACAAACACCACAGCCACTTATTTTCCCAATTATTAAGTTTTAGTTTCACATCCATTGTGTGTCTGTTCCTTTTCAGCAGTTACTTTTTTAATCAGTTAGGAGCCGAAACTAAATGTTGTAGGACCTTCTCTATATTTGCTGGGTTTTGTTGCTCCTGTGTGTTTCACTTCAGCTTTTACAGAAACAATCCCTGCGAGTGAATTGAGGCCCACTCCAGTATTCATGTCTGGAGAATTCCACGGACAGAGGAGCCGGGCAGACTACAGTCCATGGGGTCACGAAGAGTCAGACCCAACTGAAGCGGCTTAGCACAAGCGGGAAACAGAGGCCGCCCTGCTGGCGGGCCCGGGGAACAGCGCCTTCCCGGAAGGCTGGACGGTGTGAGTTACCCAGAAGAAAGCAAGCTCTGTTCCAGGATCTAAGAGTAAAATAAAGGAAACAAGACGTGGACCACTGGGCTGATCAGACTCTGAGTGGGGCTCTGGAGCCGAGGCCTGTGTGTAATGCTACATTATAAAAGAGCCCATTGTAAGCTTTAAAAATATCCTAAGAAAAATCGCCTTTGACAATTTTGAGGAGCAGCCGCTAATCAGAGATTGATGTCCTCTGGGTGTGTTTTTATTTGCTTTGTTTCACTCAGACACATTTAGAAATTTTAGTCTTTTCTTATGCATAGATTCACCAGTAAGCTATTAGATACTGGAAATTTTCATTTTTTAATATTTTATTATTTTGAAATCACTTTTGCTTTTTCTTAAAAAAAAATCCAAAAATAAACAAATAAACAAAAAACTAGATGTGATACAAAGTATTTGTAAAGCCTTCAAAAACTAAATCTACATATTAAAGTTGCTCAGTCGTGTCTGACTCTTTGCAACCCCACAGACTATAACCTGCCAGGCTCCTCTGTCCAAGGAATTCTCCAGGCAAGAATACTAGAGTGGGTAGCCATTCCCTTCTCCAGGACATTTTCCTGATCCAGAAATTGAACCTGACTGTCCTGCACTGCAGGCAGATTCTTTACCATCTGAGCCATCAAGAATGCATATGTAATAGTCTATAATTAACCAATCCTCTTTTGATGGATTTTAGATTGTTTCAATAGTTCTAGTGATAAATAGTGTGGAATATTCTTCAGGAGATGGGACTATCAGACCATCTCACCTCTCCTGAAAAACCTGTATGTAGATCAAGAGGCAATGGTTAGAACTGGACATGGAACAATGAATCGGGAAAAATTGGGAAAGGAGTACATCCAGGCTGTCTCCCGTCACCCTGTTTATTTACTGTATATACAGCGTACATCATGGAAAATGCCAGGCTCAGTGAAGCGCAAGCTGAAACAAAGATTGCCAGGAGAAATATCAATAAACTCATATATGCAGATGATACCGCCCTAACGGCAGAAAGTGAAGAGAACTAAAAAACCTCTTGATGAAGGTGAAAGAGGAGAGTGAGAGAGCTGGCTTCAAACACAACATCCCAAAAGTTAAGATCATGGCATCTGGCCCCATCATTTCATGGCAAATAAATAGAGAAGAAATGGAAACAGTGACAGGCTATATTTTCTTGGGATCCGAAATCACTGTGGATGGTGACTGTAGCCATAAAATCAAAAGATGTTTGCTCCTTGGAAGAAAAACTATGACAGACCTAGACAGCATATTAAAAAGCAGAGACATCACTTTGTCAACAAAGGTCTGTATAATCAAGGCTATGGTCTTCCCAGTGGTCATGTGCAGTCATGAGAGCTGGACTGTATAGAAGGCTGAGTGCCAAAGAATTGATGCCTTCAAACTGTGGTGCTGGAGAAGACTCTTGAGAGTCCCTTGGAAAGCCAGATGATCAATCTTAAGGGAAATAACCCTAAATACTCACCGGAAGGACTGATGCTGAAGCTGAAGGTCCAGTATTTTGGTCATCTCATGCTAACAGCCAACTCATTGGTAAAGTCCCTGTTGCTGGGAATGATTGAGGGCAGAAGGAGAAAAGGGAGTCAGATGGCTGGATGACAGCACCGATGCAATAGCCATGAACTTTGACAGACTTCTGGAGATGGTGAGGGACAGGGGGACCTGTGGTCTATGAGGTCGCAAAGAGTCAGATATGACTGGGCAATGAAAGAACAAGTTATGTGTATAGGCAGCTTGTGTAGATACTGCGAAAGAGTATCTATTTGTACAAATTTTCTCCCTTACACAATTCCTAACCCAGTTATATCCAGGAGGAACCTAATCCAGGAGGAACCTAACCCTAGCTGCCTAGGTCCAGTGGTTAGGACTTGGCCCTTTCACTGTGGGGATTCAAGTGTCAATCCCTGGTAGAGGAACTAAAATCTGGCAAAAAAAATTTGCTAGTTTACACCCCAACAAATATCAGATAAATTCGAGTCCTACCACAGTCTCACTAACACAGAAATTGTCAGTCTCTTTAATTTTATTAATTTCATGCCCAACTATCTTATTTTCATTTGCAATGGGAAAATAAATATGCCATACTTCATTCAAGCAGTGAAAACCCTTTCTCTCCTCTCCCTCCTCCTCCTTCTCCTTCTCTCCTACTTGCTCTTTGCCTTTTATCTATTAAAACCTCAAAAAAAAAAAAGAATGGCATCTGGCCCCATCATTTCATGGCAAATAAATAGAGAAGAAATGGAAACAGTGACAGGCTATATTTTCTTGGGATCCGAAATCACTGTGGATGGTGACTGTAGCCATAAAATCAAAAGATGTTTGCTCCTTGGAAGAAAAACTATGACAGACCTAGACAGCATATTAAAAAGCAGAGACATCACTTTGTCAACAAAGGTCTGTATAATCAAGGCTATGGTCTTCCCAGTGGTCATGTGCAGTCATGAGAGCTGGACTGTATAGAAGGCTGAGTGCCAAAGAATTGATGCCTTCAAACTGTGGTGCTGGAGAAGACTCTTGAGAGTCCCTTGGAAAGCCAGATGATCAATCTTAAGGGAAATAACCCTAAATACTCACCGGAAGGACTGATGCTGAAGCTGAAGGTCCAGTATTTTGGTCATCTCATGCTAACAGCCAACTCATTGGTAAAGTCCCTGTTGCTGGGAATGATTGAGGGCAGAAGGAGAAAAGGGAGTCAGATGGCTGGATGACAGCACCGATGCAATAGCCATGAACTTTGACAGACTTCTGGAGATGGTGAGGGACAGGGGGACCTGTGGTCTATGAGGTCGCAAAGAGTCAGATATGACTGGGCAATGAAAGAACAAGTTATGTGTATAGGCAGCTTGTGTAGATACTGCGAAAGAGTATCTATTTGTACAAATTTTCTCCCTTACACAATTCCTAACCCAGTTATATCCAGGAGGAACCTAATCCAGGAGGAACCTAACCCTAGCTGCCTAGGTCCAGTGGTTAGGACTTGGCCCTTTCACTGTGGGGATTCAAGTGTCAATCCCTGGTAGAGGAACTAAAATCTGGCAAAAAAAATTTGCTAGTTTACACCCCAACAAATATCAGATAAATTCGAGTCCTACCACAGTCTCACTAACACAGAAATTGTCAGTCTCTTTAATTTTATTAATTTCATGCCCAACTATCTTATTTTCATTTGCAATGGGAAAATAAATATGCCATACTTCATTCAAGCAGTGAAAAACCCTTTCTCTCTCCCTCTCCCTCCCTCCTCCCTTCTCCTTCTCTCCTACTTGCTCTTTGCCTTTTATCTATTAGAATGTCCAATGTATTTATTTTACTTCGTTTCCAGTCATTCAAGCTTACTAATGTTGCTTTTCTTTTGTCTCCACAAGCTTTATGTTTAAACATAGTTAAATCCATTGCTTTTTCTTCCTTCATTGTTTTGTGCTTTTGTGTCATATTTAAGAAGGTTCTCCTCAACCAATACTATAAAAAGTAATAATTGTTAGTTATTTTAGGGGGGCTTTAATGCTTAAAATTTTGATATGTACAGAATTTATTTTAATATAAACAGTAAGATAAGATTCAGTTTAATTTCTTTACCAAAACATTAAGCAGTGGCTTTACAATGTTTCTACTTCCAATTTTGTTCTTTTGTTTTACTGCATTGGCTTGAACTTCCAGAATAATGTTAAGTAGTAGTGGAAAGAGGAGACATTTTTATCTAATAGTTCACTGTTAAGCATAACGATGCTATAAGTTTAAAATATATGTTTTTATCATATTAAAACACATATTTCTCTTCCTGTTTTGTGAGAATATTCTAAGTATTTGGGATGGATGAAAAGTCTTCAGCATCTATTTAGATCACATATTTTCCTTTAACCTTGAAGTTGGGAATTATATTAATCTTTTAAAAATAGTGAACATTTCTTAACTTTCTTGAATAATACCCATTTGATACGGTGTATTATTCTGTTGATATACTGCTGGATCCTGTTTGTTGGTACTTTATTTTGCATTTTTTGCACCAATAAGTGGAATTAATCTGTACTTTCTATTTTCTAACCTAATTTTTATCGTTATTGGCTTCACAAAGAGAACTTAGAAACTGTCTATCTTCATATTTTGAAAGCTTCGATCAAATCCCTGGTAGAGGAACTAAAATCTGGCAAAAAAAATTTGCTAGTTTACACCCCAACAAATATCAGATAAATTCGAGTCCTACCACAGTCTCACTAACACAGAAATTGTCAGTCTCTTTAATTTTATTAATTTCATGCCCAACTATCTTATTTTCATTTGCAATGGGAAAATAAATATGCCATACTTCATTCAAGCAGTGAAAAACCCTTTCTCTCTCCCTCTCCCTCCCTCCTCCCTTCTCCTTCTCTCCTACTTGCTCTTTGCCTTTTATCTATTAGAATGTCCAATGTATTTATTTTACTTCGTTTCCAGTCATTCAAGCTTACTAATGTTGCTTTTCTTTTGTCTCCACAAGCTTTATGTTTAAACATAGTTAAATCCATTGCTTTTTCTTCCTTCATTGTTTTGTGCTTTTGTGTCATATTTAAGAAGGTTCTCCTCAACCAATACTATAAAAAGTAATAATTGTTAGTTATTTTAGGGGGGCTTTAATGCTTAAAATTTTGATATGTACAGAATTTATTTTAATATAAACAGTAAGATAAGATTCAGTTTAATTTCTTTACCAAAACATTAAGCAGTGGCTTTACAATGTTTCTACTTCCAATTTTGTTCTTTTGTTTTACTGCATTGGCTTGAACTTCCAGAATAATGTTAAGTAGTAGTGGAAAGAGGAGACATTTTTATCTAATAGTTCACTGTTAAGCATAACGATGATATAAGTTTAAAATATATGTTTTTATCATATTAAAACACATATTTCTCTTCCTGTTTTGTGAGAATATTCTAAGTATTTGGGATGGATGAAAAGTCTTCAGCATCTATTTAGATCACATATTTTCCTTTAACCTTGAAGTTGGGAATTATATTAATCTTTTAAAAATAGTGAACATTTCTTAACTTTCTTGAATAATACCCATTTGATACGGTGTATTATTCTGTTGATATACTGCTGGATCCTGTTTGTTGGTACTTTATTTTGCATTTTTTGCACCAATAAGTGGAATTAATCTGTACTTTCTATTTTCTAACCTAATTTTTATCGTTATTGGCTTCACAAAGAGAACTTAGAAACTGTCTATCTTCATATTTTGAAAGCTTAAGCAACAAAGACTCCGTGGAGGTGTGAAATTATTCAACTCTGAAACAAATGCGACCTAGCATATTTTTGGTATGTGGGAAGGGAGAGGTCACTCCCGAACAATATCTTCCTTTTTAAATTCTACCAATATTTATTAAACACCCACTCTATGCCATGCACTGTACTAAGTGCTAAGAATTCAGTATAGCATTTTAAACACAGCTTAAAAGAGGTTTTTTTAATGGGCGGATACTTGCTTTACAATGTTGTGTTGGTTTCCGTGATACGAGTGAATCAGCTATAAGTTTACATATATCCCCTCCCCCTTAGGTCTTCCTCCCGTACCCCCGTACCCCCATCTCATGCCTCTAGGTCATAACCGAGCACCAGGTTGCTGTTGTTATCCAACAGCGTCCCACCAGCTCTCTGTTTTACACATGGTCGTGTATACATGTCAGTGCTATTCTCTGACTTTGTCCCACCCTTTCCTTCTCGCATCACACCTACAGGTTCATTCTCTAGGTTTGTGTCCCTGTTCCTGCATGGCAAATAGGTTCATCGGTATCATTTTTCTAAATTCCATATATATGCATTACTATAGGATATTTGTTTTTCTCTTTCTTACTTTGTATGACAGACTCTAGGTTCCTTCACCTCAGTACAACCCGTCCGATGTCATTCATTTAATGGCTGAGTCATATTCCATTGGATGTATGTTCCACAGCTTCTTTATCCATTTCTCTGGTGGACACCTGTGTTGTTTCCATGTCCTGGCCATTGCAAATAGTGCCGCAGGAAACACCAGAGTATGTGTAACTTGGGGAATTATGGTTTTATCAGGGTATCTGCCCAGTAGTGGGGTTGCTTGGTCATATTGTAGTTCCATTCCTAGTTTTTTGGGTTTTGGGTTTTTTTAAGGAATCTCCACACTGCTCTCTCTGTCTGTGCCAGTCCACATTCCCACCCACAGTGTAGGAGGGTTCCTTTTTCTCCACATGCTCTCCAGCATTTAGGGGGTCTGTAGATTTCTTAATGTGTCAGTTGTGGAATTAATCTTTTCTATTTTCTAACCTAATTTTTATCGTTATTGGCTTCACAAAGAGAACTTAGAAACTGTCTATCTTCATATTTTGAAAGCTTAAGCAACAAAGACTCCGTGGAGGTGTGAAATTATTCAACTCTGAAACAAATGCGACCTAGCATATTTTTGGTATGTGGGAAGGGAGAGGTCACTCCCGAACAATATCTTCCTTTTTAAATTCTACCAATATTTATTAAACACCCACTCTATGCCATGCACTGTACTAAGTGCTAAGAATTCAGTATAGCATTTTAAACACAGCTTAAAAGAGGTTTTTTTAATGGGCGGATACTTGCTTTACAATGTTGTGTTGGTTTCCGTGATACGAGTGAATCAGCTATAAGTTTACATATATCCCCTCCCCCTTAGGTCTTCCTCCCGTACCCCCGTACCCCCATCTCATGCCTCTAGGTCATAACCGAGCACCAGGTTGCTGTTGTTATCCAACAGCGTCCCACCAGCTCTCTGTTTTACACATGGTCGTGTATACATGTCAGTGCTATTCTCTGACTTTGTCCCACCCTTTCCTTCTCGCATCACACCTACAGGTTCATTCTCTAGGTTTGTGTCCCTGTTCCTGCATGGCAAATAGGTTCATCGGTATCATTTTTCTAAATTCCATATATATGCATTACTATAGGATATTTGTTTTTCTCTTTCTTACTTTGTATGACAGACTCTAGGTTCCTTCACCTCAGTACAACCCGTCCGATGTCATTCATTTAATGGCTGAGTCATATTCCATTGGATGTATGTTCCACAGCTTCTTTATCCATTTCTCTGGTGGACACCTGTGTTGTTTCCATGTCCTGGCCATTGCAAATAGTGCCGCAGGAAACACCAGAGTATGTGTAACTTGGGGAATTATGGTTTTATCAGGGTATCTGCCCAGTAGTGGGGTTGCTTGGTCATATTGTAGTTCCATTCCTAGTTTTTTGGGTTTTGGGTTTTTTTAAGGAATCTCCACACTGCTCTCTCTGTCTGTGCCAGTCCACATTCCCACCCACAGTGTAGGAGGGTTCCTTTTTCTCCACATGCTCTCCAGCATTTAGTGTCTGTAGATTTCTTAATGGTGGTCAGTTTGTCCGGTGTGAAGAGATACCCCGTGACAGTTTTGATTTGCATTTCCCTAACAATGAGTAATGTTGAGCAGCCTTTCCTGTGTTTGCTGGAAAACTCTAAAACAAACTAGACTTAGCATAGTTTAGTGTGTGGGAGGGGAGAGGTGACAGACAGTATCATCCAACCTCTGTGGGACCCTCGCAGGGCTCAGAAGCCCTAGGGTATGGGTAGCCTGCTTCATGAAGGATAGTCGAAGAGGCAAGTGGCAGAACCCGAACACAACCCCAAATCCTGCTGACTCTATAAAGCCTTTCCTTTTTTCATCATGCTTTACAGTCTTTGCCCCCTGAGCTCCAGGAGCGGTACACACTGAAGAAATACGGTCACCTTAGAGTGCCTACAAATCCCATTGACTGTTATCCATGCACAGTAGCTTTTCATCCCTTAGTTAGACACAGAAAGCAGACTTAGAATCATGACTGTGTCGTGTCATGTACTAGGGAAGTGGCTTTCTGACATTTCTCTCCACTTACCACCCATATGTCCCGCCACAGTCCAAATGGAAGCCTCACCTTCTCTAGCTACACTTTCAAATTTTTGTTATATAATCATGTGTGCCTTTGGTTTTTTTCTATTTGTTTATCTATTTCTTTTAAAGAAAGATGACATCTTTTCTTTTATTATTTGTTTAAATTTTGGCCTGTTTTATTGATTCTTTGTTTAGTCATTTATTTTCATACATCTTTATTCTTTGGCCTGTGTGGGCCTCCCAGTGCAGCAGCTTTTGTTGCAGAGCACCAGCTCTGGGTGCATGTGCCCCAGAGTGCTGGCTTGCAATTGGACACATGGGTTCAGCCGCTCCACGGCACGTGGGATCTTCCTGGGCCAGGGATTGAACTGGTGCACCTTGCATTGCAGGGCGGACTCTTTACCCACTGGACCACCAGGGAAGCCCTTCATTTGTTTTTTCATTTTTGGCCAAGCCACAAGGCATGTGGGATCTTAGTTCCTGAGCAGGATGGAACCCATGTCCCCTGAGTGGAGCCTTAATCACTGGACCACCAGGGAAACTTCTGCCTTTGGCTTTGATTCCTACCAGAGAAGGAGCAACCAAGCACACCCATTGCTGTATTTCCAGCATTTTGCACATGTTCTGGCATATAGTGAATTGAGTGTATAGATATTTTGATAGAGGAAACATTTCTTTCACAGGTTTCAATTACTCTTTGAAATCAGATCAGAAAGATGAAGATTTAGCTTTTAGTTTCATGCATTATATACAAAAATTAACTGAAAACAATTCAGTCACACTAGAGACACTAATGATCATTTACAAACTATAAACCAATTAAGAAGAAATGCAATAATCACTTTGAATTTGGAAAATCAAATCTCTAGGGGAAGACTAACTCAATATGACATAAACTAAGCTCTGCCACCTCGGCATCACTTTCCATCCAAGTTCTTAGAGTGCACAAGAGCTTGCTAATCCTAAAGCTATCTACCCATTTAGTAAGATCCTTTAAAGCCTCAGACAGTGAAACATCTGACATTAGCTGTGAACTACAGTTGCATGGCTCAGATGGTATAAAGAGTCTGCCTGCATTACAGGGGATCTGGTTTTGATCCCTGGGTTGGGAAGATCTCCTGGAGAAGGGAATGGCTACTCATGCCAGTATTCTTGCCTGGAGAATTCCATGGACAGAGGAACCTAGTGGACTACGGTCCATAGGATCACAGAGTCAGACACGACTGGGTGACTAACAGACATGCATAATTGCATATCTGCAAAATCTGTAAAAGATTTTAAATGGGTCATCTTTTGCCCACTTCTTGGAAATGTCATTTGAGCAGTTACTCATTTTTTAACATGTTCCTGGGTCTGTTTCTGGACTTTTTTCTGGTCCATCGACTTGTTTATTTTCTAGTAGCTTGATAATACATTTTATATGCAGTAGGGTTGGTTGTTCCTCCTTTCTCTGCTTTAAAAAATCTCTTGAGTATCTTAAAACATTTACTTTCTGTATAATATTTGAAACAAATTTTTAAAAACTGATTGGAGAAAAATAGCTTAATTAGTTAGAAAGTCCTGATGGCCTTTTAGGTAGGATTGTGGTAGCTTTATAGATGAATTAAAGGAGGATGGTTAGATTTAGAATAATGATTTTTCAGTCTTTCTGTACAAGAAGAGGGTATGTTTATTCAAAACACCTTCATGGGGCTTCCCTGGTGGTCCAGGGGGTAAAGAGTCTGCCTTACAATGCTTACAATGCAATAGACACTGATTCGATCCCTGGCCCAGGAAGATCCCACATGCCGCGAAGTGGCTAGATTACGTCCAATTACGAGCCAGCACTCTGGAGCTCATGTGCCCAGAGCCGGTGCTCTGCAGTGGGAAAGGCCACTGCAATGGGAGGCCCATGCAAGCCAAAGAGTAAAGATGGATGAAAATAAATAAATAAATAAATAACCAATAAAAGAGGCCAAAACTAAAAAAAAAAAAAAGTCTAAAAAAATCTTCACGACTCTCAAGGGAAATTTAAAGTATATACAATTTACACACACATACCTAAACTTACCATGTTGTATTGTAATTTCCTATTTATTAATCATTTTCTTTCAATAGATTGTCAGTTCATTAAAGGCAGTTCTTTATTATCATATTGTATGGTACTGTACCATATTATCTTATATTGTACTGTACTGTATTGTCTTATCTTGTATTACTGTCCAGCACTATGGGCAATGCTAACATGTAGTGGATGTTCAATAAATAAAGGGATGGAGTACCTGAAATTACTTCATCAAAAACCCTGAATGGTTTTGACCATTCCAAGTGACTGAATACAAATGTGAGGAGGTGGAGAAGCTAGAAGCTTGCAGAGATGATTGTACACCATTCTCCAAACCAAGTTCTGTCCTGGTTGCTCCTACCCGACAGGAGCATCTCACAGCTCCTCCCCAGACCTGACTGCCCACAGAAATCATCTGAAAGACGAGCGATACTCATTTCTCAAGGTAAAGAAAAATTTCGAAAGTACTATAAAGCCTCCCCCCTCCCCATTCATATTTCCTTTCTTTGAAGGGATGGAAGAGAATGGGCTCTTGGGTACATGAACTCTTTATTGCAGGGGCAAGGAGATGTGACATGAGGTCCTCAGCTGTCTCTCTGGAAGTGTCACCGGTCTCAGGACAGGGTAGCTCTTGTGGAAAACGCCTCTTCTTTGGTCTATGGTGATAGAATGAGTCTCCTATGCGCAAACAGCTCTTTGCTTTATATTGATTTTTTTTTTAATTAGCATCTAGCTTTTTAAATTGGAGTATAGTTGCTTTACAATATTTATTTATTTTTGGCAGTGCTGAGTCTTCGTTGCTGCTTGGGCTTTTCTCTAGTCGTGGTAAGCGGGGTAGGTAGTCTCTAGCTGCTGTGTGTGGGCTTTTCATTTTAGTGGCTTCTCTTGTGACGGCACATGGGCTCTGGGTGTGTGAACTCAGTAGTTGCAGCTCACAGGCTCTAGTTGAGGCACGGGGGCTTAGTTGCCTAAGCGGCATGTGGGATCTTTCCTGACCAGGGATCGAACCCATGTCTCCTGCATTACCAGGCAGATTCTTTACCACTGAACCACCAGAGAAACCCCATCAAAGAGCTCTTTGGAGAGAAACATAAACACTCAAAATCTAAACTTCACAGGGAAGGCTGCTCAGCTGTGTCCAGCTCTCTGTGATCCTATGGACTGTAGCCCTCCAGGCGCCTCTGTGCCTGGGACTTCCCAGGCAAGAAGAATGGAGTGGGTTGCTATCTCCTTCTCTAGGAGATCTTCCCAAACCATGGATCGAACCCATGTCTCCTGGATTGACAAGCAGATTCTTTACCTCTGAGCCACCTGGAAAGCGCAAATTTCACATAGCTGCATTCAAATTAATGAGAACTAGAAGTATCACTGTTCCTAGGATGGAGTGGCTCTTATAGAAAATGCATTAGGAAGTACCTCTAGCAGCCCATGGCCTGCGCACAGCAGTCCGGACAGCACCATGCCTTCTTGGCTCTGGGGTCTACATCCCATCCTGGGAGGCCAAATGAGCTCACTAGTTTAGGGGGAGATAAGGGTCCACAAGGGACCACCAGCACAAACATTTTGAGTCTCTGTCTTTGGAAGTGACAACCCCAGTATAAGAATGGAAACGGACCCTTGATCCTGCCAGAAAAGGTACTGGAATAGATGGCCATTGTTTCCCACTTAAGCAAAGTTGGAGCTGATCCTCTCAAAAGTGTTGGGCTGAGCATATACATACACAATGAAATTCTGTAGGCTGTATAATTTTGAATTTTTGATAATTACTTAGGTACTTGATGAATCTCTTTATTTTACATGTTGTGAAGTCAAGACCTAGAAAGGTTAAGTGACTGGTTAATAGGACAGGGCTAGTCAGAGACAGAGTTGGAATGAGAGCTTGGGTCTTCAAGTATCTAGCCAAATGTCTTTCCATTCTATTACATTGCCATTGTTTAATCCCGATATATTAAACCAACATACCTTATATTTAAATTCATATTTTATTCAAAAGCATTTGCTGTTAGATTCGGTGAGAATAAACCCAGGCTTCAGAGTCTTGCTATAATCTACTTTTAGAAAAATTAGCACTGGCTAGAATGCTTTCAAAAATGCTTGTTTGTTTGTTTGTTTTAACTTTGGCTTCCGTTACTGGTTTTTTATTTATTTATTTTCATCCATCTTGTATTCTTTGGCCTATGTGGGCCTCCCATCGCAGCAAGCCCTCTCACTGCAGAGCACTGGCTGTGGTCACATGCCCTCCAGAGGCTGGCTTATAATTGAACCCACCAGCCCAGTCTCTCAGCAGTACGTGGGATCCTCCCAGACCAGGGATCGAACCGCTGCCCCGTGCACCACAAGGAGGACTCTTTACCCACAGGACCACCAAGGAAGCCCACAAAAAATGTATTTTAACATACTTTTTCAGTTTAACATATCTAATGTCAGAGTCAAGGAAGGTAACAACTGTTGATCAACACTATTATTATCATAGAAAAATTCAGGCTATTAACTCTCACTTTATGCTGAGCACAGGCAGAGAGTGATAAAAATTGCAACTTTAAACTTTTTTAAAACCACCAAACGTGTGAAAAAGTTTCTTGTTGGCATTTTGGGTGGTGCTAACACACCTTTCTTCTCTACCATGTTCATGAAGTTTTTGACAAATGTAAGAGAATCTGGCAATACATTACAGAAGATTTTGGTGCCAGACCTAAGGAAGATTTGACTAGGGGATCTAAAACCATGTTGCAAAATATTATATAAAGACCTCATTTGCAAAAATTCAGCTTTCAGGTGCATTCCCCAAAATGTAAATGCTGAACTAATAATGTGTGCGTGCTAAGTTGCTTCAGTTGTGTCCAGCACTTTGTGGCTTTATAGACGATCACCTGCCAGGCTCCTATGCCCATGTGACTCTCCAGGCAAGAATACTGAAGTGGGCCATGGCCTACTCCAGAGGATCTTCTGGCCCCAGGAACTGAACCCGTGTCTTCTGTCTCCTTCCTTGACAGGCGGATTTTTGACCATTAGCACTACCTAGGAAGCCAAAGTAATGATGGATACAAATGTAAATGGTCAGTTGCATGTGACTTTTCATTTATTCATTCAGGATGTGTTTATCCATGATCTGATTATGCATTTATTCACTTCAGTGTGTCACATACTATGCTAGAGATAAAGATTCAGTGACGAATAAAGCAGAAACATATCTACCTTCAAGAAGTTGACAGGACGGTCAATTTGAGAGCTGTTTTAAAGATAGATTATAATGCACCCTGCGAACTTGTAACAAGGGACTGTGGAGAAGACTTAAGACTAGAAGGATGAGTAAGAATTACCTTATCTAATTAATGAATTTTCAAAACAATTTATTTCTCTTTGGTTGAGTTGGGTATTCACGGCAGTGTGCAGGCTTCTCGTTGTGTCAGCTTTTATGTGGAGCACAGGCTCTAGGCACATAGGCTTACTAGCAGGGGTGTGTCAGCAGTTCCACCAAGGAAGCCCACAAAAAATGTATTTTAACATACTTTTTCAGTTTAACATATCTAATGTCAGAGTCAAGGAAGGTAACAACTGTTGATCAACACTATTATTATCATAGAAAAATTCAGGCTATTAACTCTCACTTTATGCTGAGCACAGGCAGAGAGTGATAAAAATTGCAACTTTAAACTTTTTTAAAACCACCAAACGTGTGAAAAAGTTTCTTGTTGGCATTTTGGGTGGTGCTAACACACCTTTCTTCTCTACCATGTTCATGAAGTTTTTGACAAATGTAAGAGAATCTGGCAATACATTACAGAAGATTTTGGTGCCAGACCTAAGGAAGATTTGACTAGGGGATCTAAAACCATGTTGCAAAATATTATATAAAGACCTCATTTGCAAAAATTCAGCTTTCAGGTGCATTCCCCAAAATGTAAATGCTGAACTAATAATGTGTGCGTGCTAAGTTGCTTCAGTTGTGTCCAGCACTTTGTGGCTTTATAGACGATCACCTGCCAGGCTCCTATGCCCATGTGACTCTCCAGGCAAGAATACTGAAGTGGGCCATGGCCTACTCCAGAGGATCTTCTGGCCCCAGGAACTGAACCCGTGTCTTCTGTCTCCTTCCTTGACAGGCGGATTTTTGACCATTAGCACTACCTAGGAAGCCAAAGTAATGATGGATACAAATGTAAATGGTCAGTTGCATGTGACTTTTCATTTATTCATTCAGGATGTGTTTATCCATGATCTGATTATGCATTTATTCACTTCAGTGTGTCACATACTATGCTAGAGATAAAGATTCAGTGACGAATAAAGCAGAAACATATCTACCTTCAAGAAGTTGACAGGACGGTCAATTTGAGAGCTGTTTTAAAGATAGATTATAATGCACCCTGCGAACTTGTAACAAGGGACTGTGGAGAAGACTTAAGACTAGAAGGATGAGTAAGAATTACCTTATCTAATTAATGAATTTTCAAAACAATTTATTTCTCTTTGGTTGAGTTGGGTATTCACGGCAGTGTGCAGGCTTCTCGTTGTGTCAGCTTTTATGTGGAGCACAGGCTCTAGGCACATAGGCTTCAGGAGCTGTAGCAATGTGGGCTTGTTAGTCATGGCTCTCAGGGTTTAGTCACCCTTGGCATGTGGGATCTTTCTGGACCAGGCATTGAATCCATGTCCCCGGTATTGGCAGGTGGATTCCTATCCACTTCACCACTCTGGAGGTTCCTCTAATTAATTATTGATGAATAAGCTAGAGACCAACGAGACAGAGAAGAGTGAGCGAGTTGGAACAGTGAAAGAAGGGTGTTTACCTCTCCCTATTTGAAGAGCCTTTCATTTCATTTTGATTGGTTTTGAGATTTATAAAATGTTATCCAACTCTATGCTATCTTCTGCTACTTGCTTTTATGCCTCAACATCATATTTCTATGATTCATCTATGTCAGGGTGTGTGGTTGTGGTTTCTTGAACCTCGTTGCTGGGTGGTATTCCACCACGGAGATGTGCCAGAATTTGTTTTTCTGTCAATAAACACTGGGCTTTTATTCTTTCTCTCCATCCATCCATTCACCCATCCATTCATCCTTCAGGGGTGTCTTGACTATGGTTACCCCTTTGTTATTCAGTACAGATTCTAAAATCAACTGGTCAAACTCCTAAACTAATGCTGCTGGAGTTTTGATTGAGAGCACTTTGAATTTACAGATTGTTTTAAAGAAAACTGATCCTTCCAGCCTTGAACTCTCTCTGTCCTTGAATATTACATATTGTCCTATTTGTTTAGATTTTTCACATCTTTTAATGGATTGTTTCATTTATTATTATCAATAATAATAAAAGTGGTGTGGAATGTTTGAAAACTTCTACTATTTTCCTTTAAGAAAAATCTGGTTTTTGCAAAATTTTACACTTATTTAAAAAAAAGTAGATTAATGTAATAAAGCTCCCTTGTATCCATCATCTCTATGGCTTCCACATATTATCAACTCATGGCCAGTTGTGTTTCATTCTACCCCTTCTCAGTAGTCCCCACTAAATGTTTTGGAACAAACCGTAGGCATCATATGATTTCATGAATATTTGGGTATATTTCTCTAAAATATCAAGATTTAAGTCTATATCTATATCTATATACATATATATAACCTCAAAATCATCATTACAAAAAGTACAATTGTTTCTTACTGTCATTAATTAGTCAGTATTCAAAGTTTCCTGATGGTTTTATAACTTATTTTTGCAGTTTGTTTATTCGAACCAGGATCCAATTAAGACCATAAGTTGTAATTGATGATATGTCTTTAAAAGTCTCTCCCTCCGTTCTTTTGTTTTCTCATTGCACTTAATTTGGAGAAACTGAATGGCTTGCTTGGTAGAATTTTTTACAGTCTGGATTTGGGGGACTGGTCAGTGTAGTGTGTGTTCTCCTGCTGTTTATAAATTAAATTAGTAGTTAGAGCCTGAGGCTTGATCACCATAAGCAGCAGTGAGTACTTCCTTTGGGAGACACAGAATGCCTGGTCTCTCTTTTTGTCATGCTACTAACCAATAATGATTATTCCCTAGATTCATTACTTTACTAGAGGGTACAGAAATCAGAATACTAATTCTATCCTTTGTCTTCTTCTACAAAGAAACTTTCCCTCGCCAGTTGTTTTTCCTGAGGTACATAAATGCACATAGAAAGACTGAGTAAATCCTTGATCCTGTCCCTTTATTTTACCACATTTCAGAACAGGGGCATTAACTTCGAATACATGCTGTAAGAGTAAATCATATCTTTATTTCAAAGCTATCCCTCACTGATTAAAACAGTTCAGATGAATTTCCTCTTTTAACTTTGCCATTAGAGCAACTTTCTAAGTCATCAGCTTTGCTGCTTCATATTTGCATTGGTTTTTATTCCCTCCTAATAAAAAAGGGAAAGTCACATTGGTAACAACATTTTTACTGATGCAATTCTGCATGAGTTTGGATATTTTCCAAAAATCAAATTCATTATCCAAAAATTATGTTTTACATTATTAATGAAACCTTTCAAAATGTTGTGCAGATTTCCAACTTCTTCTCCATCCTGAACTCCTCTTCTTCCCTTCCTCTCTCCCTCCCTTCCTTCACTCTCTCTTCCTTCCTTCCTTCCTTTCCATCTTTCTTTCTTCCTATATTTACCCATCTGTTGTTGTTGTTTGGTCGCTAAGTCATGTCTGAGTCTTTTGTGACCCCATGGATTCAGCCTGCCGGGTTCCTCTGTCCATGGGTTTTCTCAGACAAGAATACGCGAGTGGGTTGCCATTTTCTTCTCCAGGGGATCTTCCTGACCCGAGGATTGAACCCACATCTCCTGTATTGTAGACAGTCTTTGCCACTGAGCCACAGGGAGAGCTCACACATCCATCCATCATGTACCTATTCTATGCTCATATGGTGAGACTAGCACATACTGCTTCCTCTGCTATGGCCCAAACCAGATGTCCTGTATTTTCCTATGTGAATGTATCTGTCAAGGTCACATGCTAAACTGGCTGAAAACAGGTGTGCCCCGAGGTGGGAGAATGACTCACTCCTCCCAGCAACACTTCTCCAGAGGACTTTTCCCACCAGGTATGCTCATCTGTGGTTAATCTCTGACACTTATGACCTGGGCCAAGGCTAGCTTTAGCTTTGAAGCTATATGCTCTTAACTAAACATGCTGTTTTTGCTGTTGCTGACAAATCATGCACCCCTACTGGGGATGCAGCCCAGAGGGGCTTCCGGCCTAATCCTCTGCTTTTAGAACCAGCTTCCCCAATAAACCATCCAAGGTCCTGACCAATACGTCCATACCTCTTTGGTCACCTTCCTAACAAGGGATTTTGAAAGAGATATGCTTTCAAAATAAAAAATGGCCTAAGTGTCTACTTGCCTGGCATGCATGCATGCCAAGTTGCTTCAGTCACGTCCAACTCTTTGGGACCTCATGGACTGTAGCCTGTCAAGTTCCTCTGTCCATGGGATTCTCCCAACAAGAATATTGGAGTGATTTGCTGTGTCCTCCTCCAGGGTCTACGTGCCTTACCTTTATATAACTAAGAAAGGTTCTTACAGTAAAATGAATCCATCTCTAGATGTACAAACAACTGACAACTTTCAAATTGAACTCTTCTCAACAGACAGTGGTTTCTCTTTCTTTGTACGTGTACGTCCTTGCTTCTTAACCAAGATGTTAAGTTCTATAAAGTTGTCAGTTCCTTATATATAAGTGCTCGATCAATAACTAGCTATATTAGCAATATAGGTAGAGAAAAACTACTCAGGATTTAGAAGAGTGGGTGAATGGCTCCATCTATCCTATTTAAATCTCCTGTCATGGGAGGTAGCACATAGGCGAGCTCAGATAAGATGGACCTCAGCGATCAGCAGCACTGCTGCTCAGCTTGAGCTTCAGATCTGCAGCAGCGGTACCATCTGGGAAATTGTGAGTCGTGCACATTCATGGGTCCCGCCCCAGACTTACTGAATCAGAAGCTGGTGGCATGGGAGGAGGGCCAGGCTACTCTGTTTCTGCAGGTCCTCCGGAGGATTCTTATACGTGATAAAGGCTGAGAACCACTGGTCCAGAGTCGTGCAGCGAGGGCAGGGCTGTGTTGACATAGGAAATGGGAACCACTTCTAGTCAGTAGTCCACCAACCCTCCTAGCTTTAAGCTCAAGCAATGAGACAGAAGCTGGTGATGATGACTCTGCCCCACAGTAACCAAGAGAGTTACTTAGTTTCTAAAGTCTTTCCTTAAAAATGGAAAGGTGGAGCTACCTATGAGTGATGGCCGTCCATAATTGATTAGATAGATATTTGTAGGACCTCAGACTTAAGATGATGCTTTAAAACAAAACCACAGTTGTCCATTGTTCTATAGACTTTGATGAGAAACCTAGTTTTTCTTTCATCAATAAAAGCAAGAAATGATAAGCCAAAACAAACAAACAAAAGCAAAACCAAACCCCAACAACCTCACAATAGTCAAGGCCTGTCTAGACAGGGCACCTCTATGGGGGTTTGATATGCAAAATAGGACCTCGATATGGCTCCAGAAAACAACAGACTTATCTGAAAACCAGGCCTTCTTTGGTGCTTTAGACCAGGTGTAGACAAACCTTTTCTGCCCAGGACCAGATAGTAAATATTTTAGGCTTTGCACCCATAAACAACTGCTCAACTTGCATTGTGAAATAGCCACAGATAATAAACAAATGGGCCTGAATGTGTTACAGTAAAATTTTATTTATGGACAGCGAAACTAAAATGTATGTAATTTTCACAGGTCATGAAGTGCTGTTCTTCTTTCAGTTTCTTTCAACCACTGACGTAGAAATTGGCTGATTCATGTTGATGATCAGTAGAAACCAATGCACTACCATAAAGCAATTATCCTTCAATTAAAAATAAATTAATTTGAAAAATGTAGAAATCACTCTCAGCTTAGAAGTGGCACAAAAATAAAAGGGTGGCCAGACTTAACCCTTCTACTGTAATTTTTTTTTTTAACATTTATTTTATTTATTTATCTTTTGGTGGGGTGAGGTGGGGAGGGAGGGGGATAGGCGGGCCACTTCTATTGGTCTTTCATTCTCTATTTTCATCTGTCTTTGTTCTTCGGCTCCTGTGGGCCTCCCATCGTGGTGGCCTCCGTTGTCGCAGAGTGCCGGCTCTGGGAGCAGGCGCTCCAGAGCTCCGACTCGGTAATTGGACACATCGGTCCAGTCGCTCCACAGCACGTGGGATCTTCCCAGGCCAGGGATCGAACCGGCGCCCCTTGCACTGCAAGGCAAGACCACCAGGGGAAGCCCCCCTTCTACTGTAATTTGCTGACCCCTACTTCAGACCAGAGGATGAGATGGTGGGATGGCATCACTGACTCAATGGACATGAGTTTGAGCAAGCTCCTGGAGATGGTGAAGGACAGGGAAGCCTGGCATGCTGCAGCCCATGGGATAGCAAAAAGTCGGACACAGCTTAGTGACAGACTGAACTGAACTCTAGGGACTACCAAAGGCCATAGGAAATATCTTGCATGTGCCCAAGTATATAGAAGAAAATATAACAGAAATCCTATAAAACGAATGAATACATATAAAAATAATGAGAGAGGGAGAAGCGAGATGGCCTTCAGCAACTACCCTTAAACACAGAAATGACCACTGATGACCAGCACTTCCTCCTGATGCTACAGATGGATGCAGAAAACTCTGAGTGCCTCCGCCCACTTGCAAAGCATTAAGATCAATAATGTAAGTCGAAATACCTACTTCAGAGGAGGAGCATGAAGACAATGACAAAAATAGCAACAAATTACAAGAAAGAATCAAAGAGTCTGTTAGCTAGAATCCAGAACAGGAATATAGACTCTTATTTTGCTCCTTATCTCCCACTCTTGTTCTGTCCTTTCATGGCTTTACAAATTGTATAAGTATACAAACAAAAGGCAAGCCCCTATTTCTTCAATATAACACAATTTACACTTTTACACCTTGCCTTTTTCCAATTAAAAATAATTAATTTGAAATGTAGAAATCACTCTACTTGTAAAATAAATCCCTTAACCCTTCTACTGTAATTTTTTTTAACATTGATTTTATTTATTTATCTTTGGTGGGGTGAGGTGGGAGGGAGGGGGATAGGCGGGCCACTTCTATTGGTCTTTCATTCTCTATTTTCATCTGTCTTTGTTCTTCGGCTCCTGTGGGCCTCCCATCGTGGTGGCCTCCGTTGTCGCAGAGTGCCGGCTCTGGGAGCAGGCGCTCCAGAGCTCCGACTCGGTAATTGGACACATCGGTCCAGTCGCTCCACAGCACGTGGGATCTTCCCAGGCCAGGGATCGAACCGGCGCCCCTTGCACTGCAAGGCAAGACCACCAGGGGAAGCCCCCCTTCTACTGTAATTTGCTGACCCCTACTTCAGACCAGAGGATGAGATGGTGGGATGGCATCCCTGAGTCAACGGACAGGAGTTTGAGCAAGCTCCGGGAGACGGTGAAGGACAGGGAAGCCTGGCGTGCTGCCGTCCATGGGGCTGCAAAAAGTCGGACACAGCTTAGTGACAGACTGAACTGAACTCTAGGGACTACCAAAGGCCATAGGAAATATCTTGCATGTGCCCAAGTATATAGAAGAAAATATAACAGAAATCCTATAAAACGAATGAATACATATAAAAATAATGAGAGAGGGAGAAGCGAGATGGCCTTCAGCAACTACCCTTAAACACAGAAATGACCACTGATGACCAGCACTTCCTCCTGATGCTACAGATGGATGCAGAAAACTCTGAGTGCCTCCGCCCACTTGCAAAGCATTAAGATCAATAATGTAAGTCGAAATACCTACTTCAGAGGAGGAGCATGAAGACAATGACAAAAATAGCAACAAATTACAAGAAAGAATCAAAGAGTCTGTTAGCTAGAATCCAGAACAGGAATATAGACTCTTATTTTGCTCCTTATCTCCCACTCTTGTTCTGTCCTTTCATGGCTTTACAAATTGTATAAGTATACAAACAAAAGGCAAGCCCCTATTTCTTCAATATAACACAATTTACACTTTTACACCTTGCCTTTTTTCCCGCCCTTAACAGTGTATCCTGAAGATCACTCAACAGCAGTATACAGAAGTGTTCTTTATTCCACTTTACAGTTTCATGATGCCCAATCACTACAATGTGGATTTACCATCATTTACTTAATAGTTTTGCCTGTCTGTCATAGGTGGACCTTCGGATTGTTTCTTCCTTTGTTCCCACAAATAGCAGCCATAGCCATAAGTGAGCTGTGCAGGTATGTGCCAATGCTATTGATTTCACACATATCATCCTATTTAATTTTTTTAAATTGAGATGGTATGGATTTATAACATTGTGTAAGTTGTGTGGACTTTAGTCAGGTGACTCAGTGGTAAAGAATCCACCTGCTAATGTAGGAGCCGCAGGAGAAATGGGTTCAATCCATTGGGTCAGGAAGATCCCCTGTAGGAGGAAATGGCAGCCCACTCCAGTATTCTTGCCTGGAGAATCCCATGGACAGAGGAACCTGGCAGGCTACAGTCCTTAGGGTTGGAAAGAATCGGACATGACTGAGCATACACACTTGATATGCTGTGTACAACATTGACTTCTTTTGGTGTACACTATCAAAAATCTCACATACTCACCACCAAAAGTTTAGAATTCCACCAGGCATCATACAACAGATCCCTTTACCTCTCTCTTCACCCCTTACCCATGTTTAATTCTTACAGCAGTCTTGTGAGATCTTGTTTTGATTTCCCCTTTGTAGATAAGGAAACTGAGGTTGGGGAGATTAAACACCTAGCCAAGGGTCAATAAGCTTTAAGTGGCAGAGCTCGGACAGCCGGCGTGGTGACTGGTCCTGGGTACTCTGCCCGTTTCCTCCTCTGATTCGGGTCCATGTGGAGGAGCAGAGGAGAGCAGAGCAGCTTCCTTTCCACCCTCCACCCCAGCTTGCATTTTTTTTTTTTTTTTGCAAACTGACCGAGGCCAAGTGTCCTGCCTCTTGCAGCTTCAGCCCTCAGCTGGGAGTCAATTTGTTAAATAGTTGCACAAGGTTTGGAAGGTTGCCCAGGACGTTCTTAACCGGACAAAAAGAATCAAATGGGACAAAACAGAGATCCTGCATATCTATATTCCCTCGGAGTCTCCAAGCCTTGACCTCTGTGCCTCAGGCTACTGTGCTTCCCAGCGCTTCTGAGGCAAAAGGAGAGTGGCGTGAATGAGAGAGCCGAGCCAGTGATACTCAAACCATTGTTGCCCCTCCCTCCTCTCCTCTACCCTGATTCTCTCTCAGTCAATCAGGGACAGGAGGTCAGGGAGGAGCGGTGATCAGAGGCACCTTCCTTTGTTCCCCAAGCCTGGTCTGAATTTGGGTAAAGCCCAGACATCAGAGAGTATCAATTCTGTGGTCACAGGGGGTTAAATGCTGGAGGCAGTGCCTGGGTGCGGGTTATAGAGCCAAGGTAGAAACTGTCCAGAAATTGTTGAAGTGGGGACGCAGGTGCATCGAGGTTGCTTCTCTGTGCTGAAAGTAGCGCTATGGCTTGCAGTGCCCGAGAAGGAAGCCATATGTCTGTACTGGACGAAGATCTTTGGTGGTAACTGGGCAGCGAGGAGCAGAGGGGAAGTCATACATTTCAAAAGTACAGTCGTTCCTCTGTCTCCAGGAAGATTGTTTCCAGGCCTCCCTCAGATACCAAAATCCAACGACGCTCAAGTGTCTTTATATAAAATGGTCAAGTACAGTCGACTCTCTATCCAGGGGTTTCGCATCGACGATTTCAACCAACTATGGATCACCAATTGTACACGACTGGCTTTAAAAAACTGAATCTAATTAGACTTCTATTTTTGAAAAAAAAAAAAAAAAAAAACAAGCAAAAAACCCCCCAAAGTAATAGCTTGTAGCCCTTAAGCATTCAAGCACTGTGATAAAGAACTTGCTTGTATTATTTCAGTTCATCTTTATTTATTTTTTTTTTTTTGCGGGGGGGATTTTTTGGAGGGGGCGGCAGGTTGGGGAGGGAGGGGTCAGGCGGGCCACTTCTATTGGTCTTTCATTTATCTGTTTTCATCCATCTTTGTTCTTTGGCCCGTGTGGGCCTCCCATCGCAGTGGCCTCTGTTGTTGCAGAGCACCGGCTCTGGGTGCATGCGTTCCAGAGCTCCGGCTCGGTAATTGGACACATCGGTCCAGCCGCTCCACAGCACGTGGGATCTTCCCAGGCCAGGGATCGAACTGGCGCCCCTTGCACTGCAAGGCAGTGTCCTTACCCACTGGACCACCAGGGAAGCCCTCAGTTCATCTTTATGATACACATAAGACATACACTTCCCATTTTACAGATGTGAAAACTGAGGTCCAAAGAGCTTAAGTGATTTGCTCAAGATTGCAAACCTAGTAAGCAGAGAAGTTATGATTCAAACTGATTCAAAAAGTGCTTCAAACTCTGCTGACCTTAAGCTCCGTATACTTAGCTAGTTTACTATGCTGTAGCCTCCTCTTTGCTTCCTCCATTCATTCATTCAAAAGATAGTTAACATGTGTATACTAAACACATGGTGATACAATAATGGTCTTTGCCCTTAGGGAGTGGGGAGAGGTGGAAATAACCAAGTAAATAAGTAAACAACATGGTTACAAACTACGATAAATGTGATGGTTCCCGTTGATCATTTGACACTGTTTTAAAGTGAAGTATCTAGTAATTGGTGGAACGGAAGGGGTACTATATAAACTCTCCTGACATTGAATTTGCCTGTTTAATATATAATACTTTATGGAAGTTCCTTTATGCTCGGCCATTTTTAAAAATACAAATTTTTCCCAGGTTGAGTCAAAGCTGTAGTTTCTTTATTATTAGTTTTATTCTTTTGTGAGTATTCAATGTTTCCAAAATCCAAAAAATCCATTTCCAAGAATCCGGATTTACATGATCTAAATCTGGGAAGCGTTTAAGGGGATGTCCCCAGGAAAGGTGACATTGTGCGCTAGGAGGAATGGCAGACAGCACGATGCTAGATTCTTCAGCAGGAAAGGAAGACTGTCTCCCACAGAACATGGCTATCTTTTCTTCCCCGTCTTTGAGCTTTATGAAAATCTCTCATGAATGAAGGCAGGATATGAATTCAACCTATAATTTGAAAGACAAGTATATCAGATGAAAAGTGATCTAAACATGCGTTCCTTTTTTGGGGCCTCCCATCGCAGTGGCCTCTGTTGTCGCAGAGCACCGGCTCTGGGTGCATGCGCTCCAGAGCTCCGGCTCGGTAATTGGACACATCGGTCCAGCCGCTCCACAGCACGTGGGATCTTCCCAGGCCAGGGATCGAACTGGCGCCCCTTGCACTGCAAGGCAGTGTCCTTACCCACTGGACCACCAGGGAAGCCCTCAGTTCATCTTTATGATACACATAAGACATACACTTCCCATTTTACAGATGTGAAAACTGAGGTCCAAAGAGCTTAAGTGATTTGCTCAAGATTGCAAACCTAGTAAGCAGAGAAGTTATGATTCAAACTGATTCAAAAAGTGCTTCAAACTCTGCTGACCTTAAGCTCCGTATACTTAGCTAGTTTACTATGCTGTAGCCTCCTCTTTGCTTCCTCCATTCATTCATTCAAAAGATAGTTAACATGTGTATACTAAACACATGGTGATACAATAATGGTCTTTGCCCTTAGGGAGTGGGGAGAGGTGGAAATAACCAAGTAAATAAGTAAACAACATGGTTACAAACTACGATAAATGTGAGGGTTTCCCCGTTGATCATTTGACACTGTTTTAAAGTGAAGTATCTAGTAATTGGTGGAACGGAAGGGGTACTATATAAACTCTCCTGACATTGAATTTGCCTGTTTAATATATAATACTTTATGGAAGTTCCTTTATGCTCGGCCATTTTTAAAAATACAAATTTTTCCCAGGTTGAGTCAAAGCTGTAGTTTCTTTATTATTAGTTTTATTCTTTTGTGAGTATTCAATGTTTCCAAAATCCAAAAAATCCATTTCCAAGAATCCGGATTTACATGATCTAAATCTGGGAAGCGTTTAAGGGGATGTCCCCAGGAAAGGTGACATTGTGCGCTAGGAGGAATGGCAGACAGCACGATGCTAGATTCTTCAGCAGGAAAGGAAGACTGTCTCCCACAGAACATGGCTATCTTTTCTTCCCCGTCTTTGAGCTTTATGAAAATCTCTCATGAATGAAGGCAGGATATGAATTCAACCTATAATTTGAAAGACAAGTATATCAGATGAAAAGTGATCTAAATAGTATTATTATATTCAACTATTATCATTGTTCTTCCATGTAGTTAGAAGATTTAAATCTGTGCTATCTTTTTTTTCCCCTTTATGTTCATAAATACCCAGGAGGAAGGGAGGTGGTAGATGTTAGTGTTCCCATCATTTCTCAAACAGCATTTGAATGAAAAACACCCACCCTCTACTTGTGCGACAGGGACCTGGAGTCCAATTAGATTAGCATCACTGAAAGGCTTTAGATTTCCCAGAGATAGGCACTGGGTAAACATAAGGTATTATTATTGTTATCATTGTGTCATTATGTTATTGTAATTGTGTGAAATCTCCCATAAAGCTACACAGGATGGGATCTTGGCCCAGACCATGAGTGGTCCAGTGCTTTGAGCCTAGATGAAAGACGGGTACCTACTGTCTTACATGAGCATCATCACTGTGATGATTGTTGAATTTCTGATTATTGAAAAGTGGACCAATTTCCAAATTCATCTCAACAACATTCCAAATGTTTTAATGTTTCCTGTGTGTGGAGGAAATGGCAGCCCACTCTTCATACTCTTGCCTGGAAAATGCCAGGGACAGAGAAGCCTGGTGGGCTACAGTCCATGGGGTCCCAAAGAGTTGGATATGACTGAAGTGACTTGACACGCAGGCACATGTGATGGCGTGGCGATGGTGTGCTCTTTCACACCTGTTGAATGGCCTGTAGAAAAAGAGTACCTTGGACTTCTGGTATTCCCTGAGGCAAAGGGGAGACAGGCAGGATCTCCTAGGATGGGTGGCGATTTTTATCCATGTTGGGCAAGAACCCGGCTGAGGGTATGGGGCCCCTGGCCCACTGGTGGCTGCACTCAGAGGGTCACGCCATCCAAAACCAACTTTGAGTGGCTCTTCTCTCACATTTGCTACCTTATGGAGCCATAAATGGTGATTTTGAAAAGGCGAAGATGAGATCCATTTCAAAAACAGGAAGAAAGAAGAGTTATAGAGCCAAATGGCACACAAGAGAATCATTTTATGAGATTAAAGTAGTTGATTCATCACTAAATAGACCAGCTGGTAAAGTTGTACAGTTTATTTTCAGAATGCATTAATAAATCCAAAGATTTATGTTATGGGTGATGAAAATTTTATTTCGGAGTCTATGAGTCTGGGACCTGCCTTATTTTATCTTGCTGTATTCTGACAACATTCTACTTGAAGGTCATGTTCATTCCATTATATTGTTTCTGGCCTTGTGAATTCGGCTATGTTCAGCCTTCTCTCACCTGTGTCTATGGCCGTGACCATAGTTACTTACATTAAAGCCTCATCCTTAATGTTTGCATGTTCTTGCATTTCCTCCACCAAAAGTCTAATGATTTATCCTGCTGGAGAATCTGAAAGACTGGAGTTTATAAACACAAGACGATAGGTCCTCTTATCTACTTCCCATTCTACAATTGTAGTTCTTTGCAGAGCTGAATATCATCACATTTAAATGAAGGCAGAAAAAAACCTCCCAATGGATGAGCCAACTGTTCACTGAAATTTTTATATCTATTCAGACCTCTGACTAATATAACTCTGCATGATTTATTAGAATGTGCTTGTAATCAGAGTTCTCATCATTCTCTTTTTATTTGAGGATTGGTTCTGGGCATGCTGTTTCATGTGGTGCCGAGACTGCGATGGCAGAGAAGGTATTCTGTTCGCTGATGAACACCACGAAAACCCCTTCCACCTGGATTGGGCTGTGGAAGGGCCAGGGCCCCGGGTGCTGAGGAGCAGGTGTGCATGGTGGTCGCATAGACCGTGGCTTGGGATACAAATATTGAACAAGAAGATGACCGTGGCCTGAACCGCTGTGTCTCTGGGTGTGTGGGCGCATTTCGTGTGCAGCTACAGGTTGCAGCTGGCCAGGCCACGGTTTTGTGTGGCTGAGTGCTGAGGCCGGCACTTTATTATCAGAACAGAACAAATCCAGGCTGATGTGCGTGGTAGAAAGAACCCCAGGGAGCCTCCGTGCCTCATTCTCTGGGCATTCTTTCCAGTTGTTCTGCTGTTGCACTCCGGATAATTGCAGTTTAAAACTATAGAGCCAAATGGCACACAAGAGAATCATTTTATGAGATTAAAGTAGTTGATTCATCACTAAATAGACCAGCTGGTAAAGTTGTACAGTTTATTTTCAGAATGCATTAATAAATCCAAAGATTTATGTTATGGGTGATGAAAATTTTATTTCGGAGTCTATGAGTCTGGGACCTGCCTTATTTTATCTTGCTGTATTCTGACAACATTCTACTTGAAGGTCATGTTCATTCCATTATATTGTTTCTGGCCTTGTGAATTCGGCTATGTTCAGCCTTCTCTCACCTGTGTCTATGGCCGTGACCATAGTTACTTACATTAAAGCCTCATCCTTAATGTTTGCATGTTCTTGCATTTCCTCCACCAAAAGTCTAATGATTTATCCTGCTGGAGAATCTGAAAGACTGGAGTTTATAAACACAAGACGATAGGTCCTCTTATCTACTTCCCATTCTACAATTGTAGTTCTTTGCAGAGCTGAATATCATCACATTTAAATGAAGGCAGAAAAAAACCTCCCAATGGATGAGCCAACTGTTCACTGAAATTTTTATATCTATTCAGACCTCTGACTAATATAACTCTGCATGATTTATTAGAATGTGCTTGTAATCAGAGTTCTCATCATTCTCTTTTTATTTGAGGATTGGTTCTGGGCATGCTGTTTCATGTGGTGCCGAGACTGCGATGGCAGAGAAGGTATTCTGTTCGCTGATGAACACCACGAAAACCCCTTCCACCTGGATTGGGCTGTGGAAGGGCCAGGGCCCCGGGTGCTGAGGAGCAGGTGTGCATGGTGGTCGCATAGACCGTGGCTTGGGATACAAATATTGAACAAGAAGATGACCGTGGCCTGAACCGCTGTGTCTCTGGGTGTGTGGGCGCATTTCGTGTGCAGCTACAGGTTGCAGCTGGCCAGGCCACGGTTTTGTGTGGCTGAGTGCTGAGGCCGGCACTTTATTATCAGAACAGAACAAATCCAGGCTGATGTGCGTGGTAGAAAGAACCCCAGGGAGCCTCCGTGCCTCATTCTCTGGGCATTCTTTCCAGTTGTTCTGCTGTTGCACTCCGGATAATTGCAGTTTAATTGGGTGACATGAAATGAAAACTGTGTCCACATTACCCAGGATTATCTCTTTTTCCTGAAGCCTGCCACCAGCTGAAAGGAGCCCATTTATCAGACCAAAGAGCTGCGCACGGTGGCTTTTACGAGCAGGGAAGAGTGTGAGAAAAGGCTGGGAAAGGGAGAAAGGGAGCTGACAGCTAAGAAAAATTATTTCAGTTGTTTATCATGAGGAAAGTTTATCTGATTCTTTACAAAACGATATGGAGGCCGGTGTGTCGAGCCATGAGTAATGAACATGGACCAAGTTTGTTTCCTCCACCAGTTGGACTCGGTGCTGCCTCTCTTTTGTGTGGGCTCAGATCAACTTAAAAGCTTCTTTCAGGCCCCATGAATGCACTTCATTTTACCAAAAAGAACTTTGTATTGATAGCCAGAGAAAAGGAAGGTTGTTTAAAAAGGAAGGGTAGACAATTGGGACCAAATGAGGAGCTTTCAGCTTCTATTATGAGCATGTCTGTCCATTCTTCCCATCTGTTTATACATTCCCTACACAATGATGCCTCTTTGCAGTAATATGCTTCCCTTTTTACACTATTCAGATTGCAAAAAAAAAAAACCTCACATCATGACCATGGTAATAAATACCACAGAAACGTGGGTGCAGTGTCAATTTGCATTCTGTGAGACGATCAAGGTAAACCAAAGGACCAGGAAAATATTCTGCTACCACTCATTCATCATTCTCCAGATCCAGGTAAATGAAGGGCCTTGTCATGGCCTTGCAAGCCCCTTCTGTCGCTATTGCATTTGTGTGAACATTTTAGCCTAATGCACCAATTGTTAGGTAGAAAGCACCCGTCTTTGAAATTGTCTATGCACTCAAATCCCTAGCTGTGCAAGGTCTGGGCAAGAGGCGTTTCTATTCAGAAGAAAATAGAAGGCTTTAGTTCAGTAAGCGCAGTGTGGTTGAAGGTTACCGAGGATACTGTGAATGTTTTAAATAAAAGTTTTCAAATGGAGGGAAACTCATTATCTAGAATGGCAACAGCGAACATGAGAGTCAATACCTGGTGAAACATATCAGATGCGGCTGAAGTCTTTCCCTTTGGAGTTACCCGTCCATGGCTGGTGGACTCCAGGATGTCCTCAATGTGCACATGGGAGAGATTTTCACACTGTGGGATTAAACAGTCACACGTCTTAGTTATTTAGGAGATGCACGTGTGCTATCACACACCCGGACTCAGTATTCTCTATGATGTCTGGCGTTCAATGTGATACTGACCTTCGAAAATGAAAAGAGGAAAGACTCTAAGTTAATATGAA
Organism: Tragulus kanchil; assembly: GCA_022376925.1. Lineage (NCBI taxonomy): Eukaryota > Metazoa > Chordata > Mammalia > Artiodactyla > Tragulidae > Tragulus > Tragulus kanchil. The sequence goes on along the minus strand of JAIOJX010000003.1, from coordinate 17,099,785 downwards.
AGATCAAAATTAGATATTACACACATTATGAGTAGACTGTTAATTCTATTCATTGATTGTGTTGTGTGTTCAAATGCACAGTTGTGTCTGACTCTTTGTGACCACATGGACTGTAGCCTACCAGGCTCCTCTGTCTGTGGGATTCTCCATCAAGAATACTAGAATAGGGGGCTTCCCTGGTGGTCCAGTGGGTAAGGACACCGCCTTGCAGTGCAAGGGGCGCCGGTTCGATCCCTGGCCTGGGAAGATCCCACATGCCGCGGAGCGGCTGGACCGATGTGTCCAGCTACCGAGCCGGAGCTCTGGAGCGCATGCGCCCAGAGCCGGTGCTCTGCAACGACAGACACCACCGCGATGAGAGGCCCACACGGGCCAAAGAACAAAGATGGATGAAAATAAATAAATGAAAGACCAATAGAAGTGGCCCGCCCAACCCCCTCCCTCCCCAACCCGCCCCCCACCAAAAAAATATTAAGAATACTAGAATGGGTTGCCATTTCTTTGTCCAATAATTTATTCACTAATTATAGTATGTTAATTCTATTTATTGAGGTCATATACTCAGCTACCTCAAGAATCTGAACTTTCCTTTCAATCCTTTTGGAGTAGATGGTAAACTGTCTAAAAGTTCCCCAATGATTTTCTTAAAAAATTTAGATCCTCTCTTTGTATTTTCCATACATGTTTGGGAAGTATATGAACTTAAGGAAGCAGGCATTTGGAAGATACCTATAATTCTCTATATTTTTCTCCTCTTTTAAATTACTAGGCAAGACTGTTCTTTACATTTTAAGACAGTAATTTGCAAAATGTTTGAATAAAAGGTATAGTTTTCAAAATTGTTGTTACAATTTGTTAGTATTCTCATTCCAGCCCACCCCATTAAAGTCTAAAGTCAAATCTTTTTCCCCTTTATTCTGTGTCTCCGCTCTGTGTTATTAAATATATTCTCAGAGCCTCTCCACTTTCTCTGGTATTTGTTTCCAAGTGAATTATCATCCTTTTATGCTAATTTTCAATAATGTGTGATTTATTCAGAAAAAAAGTTATCTGTAAACTATATCTCAATAAAACTATCTCTTATTAAACAGAAAGAAATCACGTTAATTTTAGCCAAAAAAAATATAAGTACAAGACTAACTCTACGTGAAATCTCCAAATCATGCTCTATGATGAAAAATTTAAGTAAATTGAGAGTTTGACAGAATATCTTCACGTGTCAGGAGAATAGATCCCACCACATCTGATTATCATCTTAATCTAAATTTTTAGTTATTCCGTTGGTCGTGGAAAGGATCTATCCATCTGTGTGCCACTTTATACAGCCATGCTCCGGAGCAAGAATGTGTGACACTAGGGTATATTAAAAGGGTTCATTCACTTCTTTCCAAATATAGAGAAATAATGTCTGCCTGACTCATCCTGGTTCCTCTGGCAGAAATGACAAATGCACAGGCAGAGAGAACCCCATGTCAGACTGATTTATAAAAGCCTGAGGATGGGAGCTCTGAGAAGGGAAACCTATTTGTCAAACAGCCATGCCTGCTCACGCTGCCTTCTCCAGTCGGCAAGGAAGCCATCCGGGATTAGCTTACAATGAACAGTGGAATGCTTTACTTTACATTAGATCTCAGAAGTTCAAATATGCTTATCCTCTGGGGAAAAAAGGTGAGTACAACATTGCAAAGCACGAAGATGTCACACACAGACTGACGGTATAGGTACGATTACTGCCCATGCAGTCAGCAGAAAGAATCACCTCCATTCAGAGCACGGAGCTGGATTAGCTACTTCCTATATGCCAGCACGTGGAATGGATATAGAAAAAGGAAAAAAGAAATCATAACAAAACAAGATACAACAAAGCAAAAGAAACAAACCAGCCACCCCAGAGATTCCAGAAAACTCAAAAGGCCAAGTGAGAGGGACTGGAGCTTTCCTACCTGCTTGCTCTGTGTGTGGGTTTAGCCAAAAAAGCGAGGGATTTTTAAAAATGTATTTATTTACTATTTTCACTCAACTACCTATTCACAACTAAGTTGGGAGCAGAATGCAAATGTCATCTTTTGAATCAGGTTAATATTTAGGCTTCCCTGGTGGATCAGGAAAAAATCAACCTGCCAACACAGAGACTTGGGTTCAATTCCTGGGTCAGGAAGATCTCGTGGAGAAGGAAATGGCAACCCACTCCAGGATTCTTGCCTGGAGAATCCCACAGACAGAGGAGTCTGGCAGGCTACAGTCCACGAGGTCGCAAAGAGTCAGACACAACTCAGCCACTGAACAACAACAAGACAACAAAATAGTCCTAATTATCTAAGAAAATCATCAAAAGGTCTAGAAAGGGTTTATAGATAGTCCCCCGGGAACAAGGACCATATATACTGCTGCACTAAAATAACAGCAAGTGGACTCTTTAAAAAAAAAAAAAAAGTACTGCAAATGAAACAAAAACCATATTCATAATAATAGCTAACATTTATGGAATGCTCATTATGCCTTAGTATGTCACAACAACTCCAAGTCATAGGTATTAGCAGTTAAGATACAGAACAGTAAAATCATTTATCCAAGATAACAGAATATTATGGATTACATGATACTCTGCTCAATGTTATGTACTAGCCTGGATGGGACGGGGAGTGGTTTAGGAGAGAATGGATACATGTATATATATATATATGACTGGGCCCCCTCACTGTTCACCAGAAATGATCACAAAATTGTTGATGGTCTATATCCCAAAACAAAATATGTTTGGTGTTAAAAAAATAAAAATTAAAGAAAAGAATATTATGGAATAACTACGTGTCTCCCCCTACTCCAATCTCTTATTTATATGTTGCAATTCTAACCCCTGGTATTTTTGAAGGTGACCTTCTTTGGAAATCTGGTGGTTACAAACATAATTAGTTAAGATGAGGTCACCTGGAGTAGGGGCGGGCCCTCATTCCAATATGACTGTATGCTTATACAATGGCGGGATTTGGACATACACACACACAGGGCGAAGACCATGTAAAGATGAAAGCAGAGATTAGGGGTGACGTCAAGGAAAGCCAGTGATGGCCAGTAAATGACCAGAAGCCAGGGGAGAGGATGGAAACTGTTTCTTTCTCACAGCCATCGGAAGGAATCAACCCTGCTGACAATTTGAGCGTGGACGTCTGAACAGGATGAGAGTGCACTTCTGTTGTTTAACCTACTCATGTCTAGGCCTTTGTTTCCACAAACCAACATATGGAATTGATGCAGTGAAGCTGAGACTTGAACCCAAGTCTTGGGACTGAGGCCATAGGCTGGCATCACTGTTCCATGTCACCATTGCCCTGGCTTCCACGTGCAGTTCTGAGCATCTTAGCAAGGCAAGCTCTAATAAAGCCCCTGGGCAGTTCAGCATGAAATCTAAGGAGATGCATGCTGTCCACAGCAAAGAAATCCCACTGGGACTGGAGGTCTTAGGATGTTAAAGCTCAAAGACACCTTAAATACAGTCTAGGGCAGTGGTTTTCAAACTGTGTTCCGTAGAACCCTCAGGGCCCCCGGGGTGCCACAGGGGCTCCTGCAGTGTTAAAGGAGGAAGGGAGGCAGGCAACCTCCAGGGCCCCTACTCTTATTTCACTCTGAACAATGAGCTTTTGGATGCTTTGGACTCTGATATATGATTTCTTTTCCCACTGAAATATCATTGATTTACAATATTGTGATAGTTTAAGTGTACAGCAAAGTGATTCAGATGTACACACACACACACACACACACACATTCTTTTTCAGATTCTTTTTCATTGTAGGTTATTACAAGCTATTGAACACAGTTCCATGTGCTGTACAGTAGGTCTTTATTGTCCACTTTATATATAGTAAAGTGATCTGTCAATTCAAACTCCTAATTTATCCCTCCCCACTCCTCTTCCCTTTGGTAACTGTAAGTTTGTATTCTAGGTCTGTGAGTCTATTTCTGGTTTGACATATGGTTTTGTCTGAATAAAGGGTTTTGCAACTTCAGATATTTTTTTAAAATATCTATCCAAATCTACATCTTACTGATGAAGATGTGCTTGCCTGTGTGCTCAGTCGCTTCAGCCATGTCCAGCTCTTTGTGACTCTATGGACTGTAGGCTGCCAGGCTCCTCTGTCCACAGAATTCTCCAGGCAAGAATACTGGAATGAGCTGCCATGTCCTCCTCCAGGCGCCTGCATGGCAGGGGTAAAAATGGAAACCCAGGGAGAGGATGGAAACTGTTTCTTTCTCACAGCCATCGGAAGGAATCAACCCTGCTGACAATTTGAGCGTGGACGTCTGAACAGGATGAGAGTGCACTTCTGTTGTTTAACCTACTCATGTCTAGGCCTTTGTTTCCACAAACCAACATATGGAATTGATGCAGTGAAGCTGAGACTTGAACCCAAGTCTTGGGACTGAGGCCATAGGCTGGCATCACTGTTCCATGTCACCATTGCCCTGGCTTCCACGTGCAGTTCTGAGCATCTTAGCAAGGCAAGCTCTAATAAAGCCCCTGGGCAGTTCAGCATGAAATCTAAGGAGATGCATGCTGTCCACAGCAAAGAAATCCCACTGGGACTGGAGGTCTTAGGATGTTAAAGCTCAAAGACACCTTAAATACAGTCTAGGGCAGTGGTTTTCAAACTGTGTTCCGTAGAACCCTCAGGGCCCCTGGGGTGCCTCAGGGGCTCCTGCAGTGTTAAAGGAGGAAGGGAGGCAGGCAACCTCCAGGGCCCCTACTCTTATTTCACTCTGAACAATGAGCTTTTGGATGCTTTGGACTCTGATATATGATTTCTTTTCCCACTGAAATATCATTGATTTACAATATTGTGATAGTTTAAGTGTATAGCAAAGTGATTCAGATACACACACACACACACACACATTCTTTTTCAGATTCTTTTTCATTGTAGGTTATTACAAGCTATTGAACACAGTTCCATGTGCTATACAGTAGGTCTTTATTGTCCACTTTATATATAGTAAAGTGATCTGTCAATTCAAACTCCTAATTTATCCCTCCCCACTCCTCTTCCCTTTGGTAACTGTAAGTTTGTATTCTAGGTCTGTGAGTCTATTTCTGGTTTGACATATGGTTTTGTCTGAATAAAGGGTTTTGCAACTTCAGATATTTTTTTAAAATATCTATCCAAATCTACATCTTACTGATGAAGATGTGCTTGCCTGTGTGCTCAGTCGCTTCAGCCATGTCCAGCTCTTTGTGACTCTATGGACTGTAGGCTGCCAGGCTCCTCTGTCCACAGAATTCTCCAGGCAAGAATACTGGAATGAGCTGCCATGTCCTCCTCCATGGGATCTTCCCTGAACCTGAGTCTCCTGCATTGGCAGTCAGCTCCTTTCCCACTAGTGCCATCTGGGAAGCCCACTGATGAAGACATTAAGTTCCAAAAGCACTGAAGGAAGCTAGGGTTGTGGGTGAACTTGGCAGAGCTGGGACAGGATGCCATTCTGTTCTGCTATACCTTACTGCTCTGTAGGGAGGGAAAAGAGTGAATATTGTCTGAAAATGAGTATTCCAAAGTGCAGACTGACTTCAGAATGTAGCCATCTATTACATCCATCCATCAGGGCCCTAGGTACCCTGGTTCCCAGGGGGGATCACCTAGCACCATCCCTCAACCCACAAAGGGGAAATAACGGCCCCAACATGGAGATTAATGCACAAGCTTAGATTCTAGACATTTCTTTGTTCATAGCCCAGGTGGGAGCATTTTATATAATGGGACTCTTTCTCTCTGGCTACTAGTAGGCTCTCCTGATATTTGAGAGTTACTTTTTGATTCAATCATCCCACAGAGTCAGGGGAAATTGGTAATACATAAATGAAAACAAGAAGAATAAGTTATGTCTGGAAAAACAGAACCTGCTTTCAAGCCTACGGATCTCGCAAGTGACCTAAGATGGCACTGTTTTCTCTTAGAATCTACTTCCATTTACTGACTTATATGGGACTAAAGAGAGTGAAAACACTGTTTTAAAACTCAACATCAGAAAAACTAGGATCATAGCATCTGATCCCATCACTTCATGGCAAATAGAAGGGCAAAAAGTAGACACAATGGCAGATTTTTTTTCTTGGACTCCCAAATCACTGCAGATGGTAACTGTGGCCATGAAATTAGAAGATGCTTGCTTCTTGGAAGGAAAGCTACGACAAACCTAGGCAGTGTATTAGAAACCAAAGACACCACTTTGCCGACAAAGGTCCCTATAGTGTAAGCTATGGTTTTTCCAGTCGTCATGTATGGATGTGAGAGTTGCACCTTAAAGAAGGCTGAGCACCAAATAACTGATTTTTTTGAACTGGGGTGCTGGAGAAGACTCTTGAGAGTCCCTTGGACAGTAAGGAGATCAAACCAGTCCACCCTAAAGGAAAGCAACTCTGAATATTTATTGGAGAGACTGATGCTGAAGTTGAAGCTCTAATACCTTGGCCACTTGAAGTGAAGAGTCGACTCATTGGAAAAAACCCTGAGGCTGGGAAAGATTGAATGGAAAAGGAGAAAAGCTGGCAGAGGATGAGATGGTTAGAGTGCATCACCGACCCCATGGACATGAACTTAAGGAAACTCTGGAAGATAGTGGAGGACAATCCTGGTGGGCTGCAATCCACAGAGTCACAAAGAGTCGGATATAACTAAGCAACAGCAACATGGGACTAGGAAGCTGCCGTGTGGATGGGGACACTTGAATCCCAGCCATTGTCAATGGCTATACATATCAACACTGCTGGTTTGGGTGGGGGGAGGTGACAGAAGCCAGTGTCTGTACAAAGAGAAGGAGAGGGACAGAACGAGCCAGACTAAGCAACAAAGCCTAAGAACCAGGCAGAGGACGGGATTCCTGTGTGTGTTGCTATCATGGAAGAGCTGTTGTTCATGTGACTTAGAAGAGTTGCTTCACTAAACCGTAGAGATCTGGCCCTGCCTCCTTTTCAACCAGAAGCGATGACTAGAACAAGCAGTGTCTGCAAGCTCCCCTCACAGAGAGTGCCAAGCAGTCCCAGTGCTGCGAGGACCAAGAACATCATCCGTCAAGCGGTGAATCCTAAAGGCGGTCAACACCAGGATGGACTTCACGCTAGTGTAGATGTGCCACAGTTGACTCATACTAGAGAAAAAGGCTTTTCCTGAAAATTCTCTCAACATTCTGGGGCTAAGGCAACTGAGAGAGGGATCCTTTCTAATTGAGGATAACAGAGAAGGAAGGAATGTTCGGCTTTCAACGTCACAAGACCATGGCTGGCCAGCATGAATTGGCAGGTGCAGTGGAGGTGGGGGGCGGAGGCGGGGGGGCATGCCAGCTCCTGGACTGCAGCAGCTTAGCCAGGACAGGCGGTGTTCCAGCTCGCACAGCCCTGAGGGAGCACTGGTGGTGTTGGCCAGGGCCAGCAGTAACAGAGACCTGCTTTGCCAACAGCTGACTATACGGATTCAAGAACACATGTCAAGAACTATTTTTAAGGAAAGCAACTCTGAATTAATTTATTGGAGAGATCAAACCAGTCCACCCTAAAGGAAAGCAACTCTGAATATTCATTGGAAAGACTGATGCTGAAGTTGAAGCTCTAATACCTTGGCCACTTGAAGTGAAGAGTCGACTCATTGGAAAAAACCCTGAGGCTGGGAAAGATTGAATGGAAAAGGAGAAAAGCTGGCAGAGGATGAGATGGTTAGAGTGCATCACCAACCCCATGGACATGAACTTAAGGAAACTCTGGAAGATAGTGGAGGACAATCCTGGTGGGCTGCAATCCACAGAATCACAAAGAGTCGGATATAACTAAGCAACAGCAACATGGGACTAGGAAGCTGCCATGTGGATGGGGACACTTAAATCCCAGCCATCGTCAATGGCTATACATATCAACACTGCTGGTTTGGGTGGGGGGAGGTGACAGAAGCCAGTGTCTGTACAAAGAGAAAGAGAGGGACAGAACGAGCCAGACTAAGCAACAAAGCCTAAGAACCAGCCAGAGGATGGGATTCCTGTGTGTGTTACTATCATGGAAGAGCTGTTGTTCATGTGACTTAGAAGAGTTGCTTCACTAAACCATAGAGATCTGGCCCTGCCTCCTTTTCAACCAGAAGCGATGACTAGAACAAGCAGTGTCTGCAAGCTCCCCTCACAGAGAGTGCCAAGCAGTCCCAGTGCTGCGAGGACCAAGAACATCATCCGTCAAGCGGTGAATCCTAAAGGCGGTCAACACCAGGATGGACTTCATGCTAGTGTAGATGTGCCACAGCTGACTCATACTAGAGAAAAAGGCTTTTCCTGAAAATTGTCTCAACATTCTGGGGCTAAGGCAACTGAGAGAGGGATCCTTTCTAATTGAGGATAACAGAGAAGGAAGGAATGTTCGGCTTTCAACGTCACAAGACCATGGCTGGCCAGCATGAATTGGCAGGTGCAGTGGAGGTGGGGGGCGGGGGGTGGGGCATGCCAGCTCCTGGACTGCAGCGGCTTAGCCAGGACAGGCGGTGTTCCAGCTCGCGCAGCCCTGAGGGAGCACTGGTGGTGTTGGCCAGGGCCAGCAGTAACAGAGACCTGCTTTGCCAACAGCTGACTATACGGATTCAAGAACACATGTCAAACGCCTCTTGTGAATCAGCAGAAATGTCTGGAGGGAGGTGATCCACAGGAGTTGGGTTTCCCACACGTGTAAGTCAGGGGACTTGGATATTCATGTCATGATGTGTAGAGGCCAGTGAAGAATGGACATTTGGGTTCTGGTTGCTTTATTTTATAAAATAATTATATTTATTTATTTATGTATTTATTGATTGATTTTTGGTTGTGCTCTGTCTATGCTGTTGCACGGATGTGTGGGCTTCTCATTGCAGTGACTTCTCTTGTTGCAGAGCATGGGCTCTCAGTGTGTGGGCTTCAGTGGTTGCAGCTTGTGGGCTCTAGAGCGCAGGCTCAGTTGTCATGGGCTTAGTTGCTCCAGGTCATGTGGGATACTCCCAGACCAAAGATCAAACTCCTGTCTCTTGCATTGGCAAGCAGATTCTTTACCACTGAGCCACCAGGGAAGCCCTGCGGGTTACTTTCTAATGGACCTACAGACACAACAAATTTCTACTTTTTAAAAGAAAATTTTTTTAAATTTATTTGGATGTGTCAGGTCTTAGTTGCAGCCTGTAGGATCCTTATTCTGTCAAGTGGAATCTTTGGTTGTGACACTCAGACCCTTTAGTTACATTGTGCAGGCTTAGACATGTAGGATCTTAGTTCCTTGACTAGGAATCAAACCTGTGTCCCCTGAATGCCAAGGCAGGTTCTTAATCACTGGACTACCAAGGAAGTCCCAACAACTTGCTACTTAAAACACTAATTTCCAAGACTTCATGTAAGGATCCTTTCTAATTGAGGATAACAGAGAAGGAAGGAATGTTCGGCTTTCAACGTCACAAGACCATGGCTGGCCAGCATGAATTGGCAGGTGCAGTGGAGGTGGAGGCGGGGGGGCATGCCAGCTCCTGGACTGCAGCAGCTTAGCCAGGACAGGCGGTGTTCCAGCTCGCACAGCCCTGAGGGAGCACTGGTGGTGTTGGCCAGGGCCAGCAGTAACAGAGACCTGCTTTGCCAACAGCTGACTATACGGATTCAAGAACACATGTCAAACGCCTCTTGTGAATCAGCAGAAATGTCTGGAGGGAGGTGATCCACAGGAGTTGGGTTTCCCACACGTGTAAGTCAGGGGACTTGGATATTCATGTCATGATGTGTAGAGGCCAGTGAAGAATGGACATTTGGGTTCTGGTTGCTTTATTTTATAAAATAATTATATTTATTTATTTATGTATTTATTGATTGATTTTTGGTTGTGCTCTGTCTATGCTGTTGCACGGATGTGTGGGCTTCTCATTGCAGTGACTTCTCTTGTTGCAGAGCATGGGCTCTCAGTGTGTGGGCTTCAGTGGTTGCAGCTTGTGGGCTCTAGAGCGCAGGCTCAGTTGTCATGGGCTTAGTTGCTCCAGGTCATGTGGGATACTCCCAGACCAAAGATCAAACTCCTGTCTCTTGCATTGGCAAGCAGATTCTTTACCACTGAGCCACCAGGGAAGCCCTGCGGGTTACTTTCTAATGGACCTACAGACACAACAAATTTCTACTTTTTAAAAGAAAATTTTTTTAAATTTATTTGGATGTGTCAGGTCTTAGTTGCAGCCTGTAGGATCCTTATTCTGTCAAGTGGAATCTTTGGTTGTGACACTCAGACCCTTTAGTTACATTGTGCAGGCTTAGACATGTAGGATCTTAGTTCCTTGACTAGGAATCAAACCTGTGTCCCCTGAATGCCAAGGCAGGTTCTTAATCACTGGACTACCAAGGAAGTCCCAACAACTTGCTACTTAAAACACTAATTTCCAAGACTTCAGTAATAAGGGTGAAATTTGGATTCCTGTTTCTAAACATGAGTTCTGGCTTCTAATACAAGATGTTGGACTAAAAACACATGTTCACTTTCTACTTTTTCTCCAAATACCACTGAGAAAGGACAAACAAAAGGGAAAAATTGGACTTGGGACAAAGGGGAAGAGGAAACATCAGCAGATCATAAAGAATGATGAATTCCCAGAAGATGGGAAGCAGGAGTCATACTGAGTGAGTCCTGGAGCCGGGCAACTCAGTTCCTGAGGGCATGGTGGGCATGGGAGCCGTTCCTGCTGGGTGAGCCCAAGAGGGGCTCTAAGGGATGCAACCCAGAGCAGGAGCGAGTGAAAATGGGAGGAAACAGAAGCAGTTTATTGAAGGATTGTTTCTGGAACATTTACACAAATGCACACTTCCTCCTCCACCGCCATCTTCCTATAAATGTGCAGAGGGATCTCAGTCTCAGATTAAAATCAGCTGGTTGCTCTCGAAAGGAAACACTGCTTGGGGAGGTCTTTGCCTGATAAAGAGAGATGCTTTGCCAGTTCCCTGCCAAGGCACCCTGACGAGAGCCTGCAAGTTGACATGCCCTTCAGGCACACGTCTTTCTTACTCTCGGTCTTTTCTAATAGGGAAAGGGCTAAAGGGAAGACAGGATTACCCACAAGTAGAAGCTGTCCAACCCACACGAGCTTCTTTATTAGGATAACGTGTGAGGAAGGATGGGATAAGATGCCTAGCAATTATTCAGTGGCTTAAGAAACATGAAAATTCATTTTCCTACATAGCAGCCATCCATCCAGTCAGGGGACAGCTCTTCTGAATCCTTCTGGGAAGGCAGCTCAGACGTCATCCACCTGCGGTGTCCAGGATCGCTTCCGCCTGCAGAGAAAGGGATGGAGGTTAGGGAGGAGTCACGATCATGCTCTTAAAAGCACCCACTCAAATAGGGCTCGTTACCTTGGATATAGCACTTCACTGCAAGTATTTCTGGAGACAGTCTGGCCGTGAACCTAGAAGAAGAACTGACGTTGTTGGACACACAGTACCTCTACACAGAGATGGCCAAGGACCAGATGGTCAATGCTAATCAGTGATGCCAGAAAGGAGGAGCAAGGGAGAAAAGGAGAACAACCCACCTCAAGTCACTGAACAGCATTCAGAAATTCTGAAGTGTAAAATTTTTGAGGTTTGAAAAGATACTGCATCTACTTTAAAAAGTATATATTAGGCTGCTTTGAAAAACAAGAACGCAAAGTACAAGGAAGAATCATAAAGTATGATGACCTGGAATATAAAAATTCAGTAGATGGGGTAGATGGTACCATTGGTTGTTGGTTTTGAGTTTATTAGATAAACTTATATAAAATCACAAACTTAATTATAGTTAAAGAACAGAATATAAAAGTAATGGATTCTGTAGATAGAGGCAGAAAGGTGGAGGCCCAGTCAGGGTCCTAGTTTCCTCAGACCCTATGGTAGGCCAGGGCATAGTCTGAAGCTAATAGATCCCCCAAATAGAGGATTAGGTATATTATTTTAATTGATACAATCAACAGAACTGGAAATAAACATGTGAGACTGGGAGTCGTGTGCAGAGAGAGAAAGAGAGTAATTCAGGTGAGCTCTCAGATCTGTCACTGGATACAGTTTAAAGTTGACAAGTCAAGAAAGACAGGTATATATAACCACGTGTGTGGAGGTAATCACTAGAAAAAGATCAGGAGAGAAGTGGTTAAGAGTGGTTCCTTTTGGCGGGGGCTTCCTTTTGGCGGGGGCTTCCCTGGTGGTCCAGTGGGTAAAGAGTCCGCCTTGCAGCGCAAGGGTCACCGGTTCAATCCCTGACCCGGGAAGATCCCACGTGTCACACAGCGGGCTGGACAGGTGTGTCCAGTTACAAGCCAGAGCCCTGGAGCGCATGCACATGCACTCAGAGCCAGTGCTCTGCAGTGAGAGAGGCCACAGTAGTGGGAGGCCCGCACAGGCCAAAGAGTAAAGATGGATGAAAATAAATAAATACTAATAATAAAAAAGCAATAAAAGAAGCCAAAAATTAAAAAAAAAAAAAGATTAGAAAAAACAGCGGTTACCTTTGGCAAAGGTAACTAAACAACAAGGAAGGTGGCCAAGGACCAGATGGTCAATGCTAATCAGTGATGCCAGAAAGGAGGAGCAAGGGAGAAAAGGAGAACAACCCACCTCAAGTCACTGAACAGCATTCAGAAATTCTGAAGTGTAAAATTTTGAGGTTTGAAAAGATACTGCATCTACTTTAAAAAGTATATATTAGGCTGCTTTGAAAAACAAGAACGCAAAGTACAAGGAAGAATCATAAAGTATGATGACCTGGAATATAAAAATTCAGTAGATGGGGTAGATGGTACCATTGGTTGTTGGTTTTGAGTTTATTAGATAAACTTATATAAAATCACAAACTTAATTATAGTTAAAGAACAGAATATAAAAGTAATGGATTCTGTAGATAGAGGCAGAAAGGTGGAGGCCCAGTCAGGGTCCTAGTTTCCTCAGACCCTATGGTAGGCCAGGGCATAGTCTGAAGCTAATAGATCCCCCAAATAGAGGATTAGGTATATTATTTTAATTGATACAATCAACAGAACTGGAAATAAACATGTGAGACTGGGAGTCGTGTGGAGAGAGAGAAAAGAGAGTAATTCAGGTGAGCTCTCAGATCTGTCACTGGATACAGTTTAAAGTTGACAAGTCAAGAAAGACAGGTATATATAACCACGTGTGTGGAGGTAATCACTAGAAAAAGATCAGGAGAGAAGTGGTTAAGAGTGGTTCCTTTTGGCGGGGGCTTCCTTTTGGCGGGGGCTTCCCTGGTGGTCCAGTGGGTAAAGAGTCCGCCTTGCAGCGCAAGGGTCACCGGTTCAATCCCTGACCCGGGAAGATCCCACGTGTCACACAGCGGGCTGGACAGGTGTGTCCAGTTACAAGCCAGAGCCCTGGAGCGCATGCACATGCACTCAGAGCCAGTGCTCTGCAGTGAGAGAGGCCACAGTAGTGGGAGGCCCGCACAGGCCAAAGAGTAAAGATGGATGAAAATAAATAAATACTAATAATAAAAAAGCAATAAAAGAAGCCAAAAATTAAAAAAAAAAAAAGATTAGAAAAAACAGCGGTTACCTTTGGCAAATGTAACTAAACAACAAGGAAGGTGGAAGGTTTCACTTTTTTTGGGGGGGGTTATTTTCATTTTCATTATCATTTTTCTTGCATTGAAGAAGTTCTGGAAAGACACAAACCACTGATAGTGGTTATTCTGGTGAGCTGCAGTGAGGGATATTGGTAGAGGAGGTAGAGAAATTTAACATTTCTTTTTCATTCTTTGCTTGCCTAGATTATATTTTACAAGAGCAATTAACAGCTTTGTATGAAAATATCTTACTATAATTTCAAGTTTCACCCTCTCCATATTTCAGTTGGTTTAGGAGAGGAACAGCCCCTTTTCAACTGTAGAGAGCTTCAGTGTACTCATCAAACAGCTGGAGGCAGTCTATCCAAAATTCTGTTGTGGGGACTTGGAACTTCAACTTCACCACTAACTGCATCTATTTTTGGACAGAAAAGTTCTCAGAGAATACTATGTCTCACTTCCTGTAGACATACTTTAATTGATTAGTTTTGCTAATGCAGCATCACGTTATTATGTCCTTTAAAGGCTCTCTAGGTGGCCACTGTTCTTTCCAAGAACTATCCCCCAAGGGCATTTGGTGCAAGATTTTTAAATAATTATATTTAAAGCACGACATTACTAATTTTTCAACACTGTTAACTTTCAACAGTTTATTTCAAGCCATGATGTGTATGAGTCCCATTGAATGCCAGAGGGCTAGCTTTCATAGTTCTTGTTTTAATAATCACATGGTAATGTTTTTATTAGTACCATTTTGTAACCAAAGCTGTGATTTTGACAGATTTAGTTTAAGGACCATATAACTTTCATAGATATCAGGACTTACCTTAGGCCTGACAAGACCGGAAGGTTCAGAAAGCAGGGAAGCAGAAATGCATTCTGTTCACGTGAAAATGTTTCTTCCTTGCTAAGAAACAAATATTGTTTCTATTTTATAGCTGTCAAAAGTTGATGAGATCCCATGAGTCTCCAGTTTACTATACCGGAAGTCCTCTGAGAGCCAGGGCCTGCTAATTCCCCTGGATTGACACTGAGGTCGTTCAATGAATTTTTGTTCAGTGAATACCTCTATATGCAAATGAATAGATAAATGAATGAGTTACAGATAGACTTCAGTTTTCAAAATGTCTATCTAGTTCTTACACAGAAGACCACACCACCTCTCCTCTCATAGCCACAAGATTACCAAAGTGCAATCTTGAAAGTTTAAGGACTCCAAAGCCAATTGACTGACCCCAGAAGACTTATTTTCCAGTTTTGATCAAACGAAGCCATAAGGACAGCCTCATCTCTTCCATGACTGGCATTTATTTATGCCAAATAGATTTCCTATGCTAGACAGTCCGTTCTTAAGTGTGTGAATTTATTTCAAAGTTTCGACTGTAAATAGGGCACTATGGAAACCTTAAAAATGAAGATACGGTGATTTACAGGAAGATGTGTGTTTAAATTGGAATATTTCCTTAGGTGAAAACATATCACCAACCAAACAGATTTTATCAAGGGGCAGATTCAGAGGTAATGAAGGGCTGACTGGTGGGAGAGATAAACTTGAGTCATGGCTGGTGGGTCTATTGAATTTGGACATTCATGAGGATTTCCTCCCAGCAATTCCTTCCAGAACATGCCCCAAAGGGAAAACCGCTCTACCAGCATGATATCTCTGAAGCTCTGCAGTTTTGTGATGAAGTTTCTAAGACAGCAATACTAAAATCAGCTCAGCTCCTCTGTAGCCTCCGTTTCCCTAGCACCATCACAGACTTCCTTCCTACCAGGTATGGAAGTGGAAATAATTTATCCAAGGGAGCCTGGAGTCCATGACAGAACTGGAGACCCCTTTGGACAGGGCCAAGGGCAGAGAAAATGTCCTGCATTTTCAGACTTCCCTCAGGGCCCTTTGTTTGGGGGTCTGATGAGAACATGGCAACAGGGTCTTGCTCTCCCAAGGACTCCTTGATTTGCCTTCCTACTCTGGAAGCCTGATGGTGATCTATTTTGGAGAGGACCTCTAGGTCTTTGATCAGCACTTGAGTTGTTTTCTAACCCTTTCCTCACCACCCTATCCCTCAATTAATTGCTGAGGGGATCTGACAAGTTTACCTCTGTACAGAGGCTCTTTGGCAGAGCTCCAATAGATGCAGTAGGGCACACCCTTAAATGTTATGTAGTTGAAGTGCTATTAAATTAATTATGGCATTTATCATAGCACCATTTACAAGGCAAACTCATGTAACATAAAACATTAAAGAATGTGATTACACAAAAATGAAAGGGATGCAGGGTATCAAATACGAACCACTTTTTTTTTTTAAACATTTTTAAACAATATTCATTTGACTGCATCCCACATGGGATCTTCATTGGGTCGCACAGTATCTTTTGTGGTGGCACACTCTCTAGTTGTGGCGCTCCATTTCCTAGTTTTGGCATTGCCCTAATACCTGTGGGATCTTAGTTCCCCAACCAGAGATCGAACCCATGCCTCCGGCATTACAAGCCAGATTCATAACCACTAGAACACTAATGAAATCCCCAAGTATGAAGTACTTGGTTCATCTTGGTTAATGAAACCCCCAAGTATGAAGTACGTGGGAGTTGGTTCTGAGAACGGGTTAGTTAGGTTTATTCAGATGAGCACAGAGTTTGAACCTACTTCCTTGGGGAATATCAGGCATCTTAGGATCTTTGGGCTTGCTGGTTCTTTATTTTCTCTTCATTTAGCAATAACAGAAAATACATTTTTTTCTCAATAGGAATGGAGCTTTCCTATGGAATCACTGCAGTTGTATCTGTCCAAATCAAAAACGAAGGATATTACTAAGTGTTAGTAGCAGTGATAGGATCTATGTGCATAGACTAGATACCAATCTTCGTTATCATTTAAATGAAGGGAATCGCTTCTGGCTACTTTGCAGCATTTCCTGTACACCACTTCCAACTATGTGCAGGGTTTGTTTAGAAGGATGAGGACTTTTGTTTCACCATTCACTCTGTCTTATTTATGTCTCAAAATGACTCGAACAAGATGTTTAGACTCTATTAATTCAACTCACCACAGAGGGCCTCTTGTCTCCTTCAATTTTAACTGTCTTGTTGGACATCCTCCTATTTTGGAGAGGACCTCATTTGATCAGCACTTGAGTTGTTTTCTAACCCTTTCCTCACCACCCTATCCCTCAATTAATTGCTGGGGATCTGACAAGTTTACCTCTGTACAGAGGCTCTTTGGCAGAGCTCCAATAGATGCAGTAGGGCACACCCTTAAATGTTATGTAGTTGAAGTGCTATTAAATTAATTATGGCATTTATCATAGCACCATTTACAAGGCAAACTCATGTAACATAAAACATTAAAGAATGTGATTACACAAAAATGAAAGGGATGCAGGGTATCAAATACGAACCACTTTTTTTTTTTAAACATTTTTAAACAATATTCATTTGACTGCATCCCACATGGGATCTTCATTGGGTCGCACAGTATCTTTTGTGGTGGCACACTCTCTAGTTGTGGCGCTCCATTTCCTAGTTTTGGCATTGCCCTAATACCTGTGGGATCTTAGTTCCCCAACCAGAGATCGAACCCATGCCTCCGGCATTACAAGCCAGATTCATAACCACTAGAACACTAATGAAATCCCCAAGTATGAAGTACTTGGTTCATCTTGGTTAATGAAACCCCCAAGTATGAAGTACGTGGGAGTTGGTTCTGAGAACGGGTTAGTTAGGTTTATTCAGATGAGCACAGAGTTTGAACCTACTTCCTTGGGGAATATCAGGCATCTTAGGATCTTTGGGCTTGCTGGTTCTTTATTTTCTCTTCATTTAGCAATAACAGAAAATACATTTTTTTCTCAATAGGAATGGAGCTTTCCTATGGAATCACTGCAGTTGTATCTGTCCAAATCAAAAACGAAGGATATTACTAAGTGTTAGTAGCAGTGATAGGATCTATGTGCATAGACTAGATACCAATCTTCGTTATCATTTAAATGAAGGGAATCGCTTCTGGCTACTTTGCAGCATTTCCTGTACACCACTTCCAACTATGTGCAGGGTTTGTTTAGAAGGATGAGGACTTTTGTTTCACCATTCACTCTGTCTTATTTATGTCTCAAAATGACTCCGAACAAGATGTTTAGACTCTATTAATTCAACTCACCACAGAGGGCCTCTTGTCTCCTTCAATTTTTAAGTCTTTTCAAGTGTGTCTTGAATTGGACATCCTCCTATTTTGATCCCATTCAGCCACTCACTTAAAAGGACAGCAACTTCATTCTTCCAGTTTCTCAAGTCCCAAGTCAGGAGTTATCCTAATATTCCCTTTTATTTCTTCACAGCCCATGTCAGATCCTTTAAGTAGTCCTGTTGGACCTACCTTCAGAATATACCCCCAAACATATGGGTTAGTTAGTCACCCAAAGCTTCAGTTTTCCCATCTGCAATATTGTGGTAACAGTGTTACCCCCACCCCCACCCTCACCCCCTTGGGAAGATTAAATGATATCGCAGTAATGCAGGATGGTGGATGTTCATTGTGGTACCCAAGGATGAAAGCACAGTGCAAACGAGGAGGGTCTTGGACTGCAAGAAAAGACAAACCAGACCCTTCCCTCCTCCGGGCTATAGCACACCGCCCAATCCTTACGGCCCCTTTGCCCCTCCTTGGACCCTGCTGTCTTTCCCTGGTGCTGTAGTCATCACTCTACCTCACCCAGTAGACGGTCCAATCAGCAATGATTCTTAAGACCCCTATGCTACTCTTTAGACTCTAGCTATAAAATGGATCAAAGACCCCTGCTTGGGGTTGGTTCTCCCTTGAGCCGGCCCACTGTGAGGCCCACTGTTCTCACAGTGTCTCCCACCTTCTCCCTTAAGCTAGCCCGCTGTACTGGCAGTGATTCTCCCTTCCGTCACTCTAAAGTTTTACTTTCCTCTCACTCTGCCTCGTGTCTGGAAATTCTTTTCCAACCCATGCACAGACCTCGATATTCATTAAGTCTTAACACCTAGTCTATCACCATTAGCAGATTTGCACAGTAACTAAAGTTATATGGTTTATGTCATGTTTTTGTGGGATGGTGAAAGATTCAGAGGAAGAGCAAGAAAGAAACATCAAAAAGCATCAGCTAGTGAAAGAAAACTATTTTCATAAGGGGCTCTTGTTTTAATAGTTTTTTTCACCATTCACTCTGTCTTATTTATGTCTCAAAATACTCGAACAAGATGTTTAGACTCTATTAATTCAACTCACCACAGAGGGCCTCTTGTCTCCTTCAATTTTTAAGTCTTTTCAAGTGTGTCTTGAATTGGACATCCTCCTATTTTGATCCCATTCAGCCACTCACTTAAAAGGACAGCAACTTCATTCTTCCAGTTTCTCAAGTCCCAAGTCAGGAGTTATCCTAATATTCCCTTTTATTTCTTCACAGCCCATGTCAGATCCTTTAAGTAGTCCTGTTGGACCTACCTTCAGAATATACCCCCAAACATATGGGTTAGTTAGTCACCCAAAGCTTCAGTTTTCCCATCTGCAATATTGTGGTAACAGTGTTACCCCCACCCCCACCCTCACCCCCTTGGGAAGATTAAATGATATCGCAGTAATGCAGGATGGTGGATGTTCATTGTGGTACCCAAGGATGAAAGCACAGTGCAAACGAGGAGGGTCTTGGACTGCAAGAAAAGACAAACCAGACCCTTCCCTCCTCCGGGCTATAGCACACCGCCCAATCCTTACGGCCCCTTTGCCCCTCCTTGGACCCTGCTGTCTTTCCCTGGTGCTGTAGTCATCACTCTACCTCACCCAGTAGACGGTCCAATCAGCAATGATTCTTAAGACCCCTATGCTACTCTTTAGACTCTAGCTATAAAATGGATCAAAGACCCCTGCTTGGGGTTGGTTCTCCCTTGAGCCGGCCCACTGTGAGGCCCACTGTTCTCACAGTGTCTCCCACCTTCTCCCTTAAGCTAGCCCGCTGTACTGGCAGTGATTCTCCCTTCCGTCACTCTAAAGTTTTACTTTCCTCTCACTCTGCCTCGTGTCTGGAAATTCTTTTCCAACCCATGCACAGACCTCGATATTCATTAAGTCTTAACACCTAGTCTATCACCATTAGCAGATTTGCACAGTAACTAAAGTTATATGGTTTATGTCATGTTTTTGTGGGATGGTGAAAGATTCAGAGGAAGAGCAAGAAAGAGACATCAAAAAAAGCATCAGCTAGTGAAAGAAAAACTTGGTAAAGAACATGAAAACAAACCCAACGCTATTTGGAGTCTGGAGCATAAAGTTAGCCAAAAGAAACACTGATAGTCTTAAAAAGACAAATAAACAAACAGTAAAATATAATGTTGGCAGCCAGGTACTTACATGTCCAAGCCAGGGATGTTCACAGAAAAGCCAAAAGGATTATGAATTTTAACAAACTATTATATTTTAAAGACTATATCCAAAATCTGAGCACCTCTCATCACCTGCGCTTATGAGGTATTCTTGGAAAGTTCTATTTCTCCACATTTTCTAAATGTTTTATTAATAAAGTACATAACTTTTGGCTTCCCACATGGCTCGGTGAGAATCCTGCCAATGCAGGAGATGCAGGTTCGATCCCTGGGTCAGGAAAATCCTCTGGAGAAGGGCATGGCAACCCACTCCAGTATTCTTGCCTGGAGAATTCGGTGGACAGAGGAACCAAGTGGGCTACAATACATAAGGTCACAAAGAGTTCGATGGGACTGAGCAGACTGAACACACATGTATAACTTTTACAATCAGAAAAATAGTATTTTAAAAATACTTGCTTTGATGAAAATGCCGTGGCAATCCTGTATTTTTTAGGTAACCAAGATTCTAATAAAAGAACAAACAATTTCAAGTTTATCTTGTTTGCATGTATTATATTAAGTTGTGAAGTTCTCAAAGGTTACAAGTTTTTATTTTTAATTTATATAGGGATTTATTGCTTTCTGTTTGTAATTAATATCTTTTCTTAAATTCCTTTCAAAGAACTATTACTGATATAATTAAAACTAACCACATGATTGAATCTTTTATTAAAAAAATAGGTAAATTTGAGAGGCGAATTCTTTTTTGTTTGTTTGTTTTTATTTTGTTTTTTACTTTTACAGTTTTGTTGTTTACATATATGCATAATCCCAGATTAGTCACATGGATATCCCCCCTCCATCCCACCTCTCCAGGCTGTCGCACAGCACCCCTGCAGGATGCCCTTTTCTCACAGCACAATGACAATAGCTATTTTTTTCACCTAGGATAGTATAGGTTTTTATGCTACTTCCTTTACAGAGAGGCGAATTTCTAAATTCAAACAAGTTAAGCCAGTCTCCACCCAAGACAATAAAATCTCAGTTTCCTTGTCATTTTTAAGGTAAGTGAAAAATATCAACTTTTAAGAACTGTAATACAGACTTATTTTTTTAATGAAGCTTATGCTTACCCATACATAATGCTACAGGTTTCCAGTGGGGGGCGGTGCAGGTGATGTGGCGGAGGTTGGTTTTATGGTGTGTTAGTAGTTTGGTTTCGGCTGGTAAGTTATATTATTAAATATGTTTATAAAAGTTTGGAGTATATAAAACTCATAAAATGATCCTCAGTGTGCCTTTCCCATAGATTTGCCTTTGAAGTACAGTGTTGTGGTTTAGGTAGTTTCAAGGCTATATTTATTCTATAATTTTAAAATATAAAAGTTAACAACTTAATAGCAGCAACTTGAACTGTAATTTTAATTGTGAAACTGTCCTTCCTCTTGAGATCACAATTCAATATAGTTAGGGTTTAAAAATCAGGCCACAAAAAAGGACAAGTGTACTCAGATTCTATTCTCAGATATGATATCAGGGCAAATGATTTTCGTACCTTTTGCCCTTTGTCCTTAAAGCCCTCATCAGGTATACCGGTAACCTGAATAGTAGTAGTACTAGTAGTCATAGTAGTATTAATAGTGTTATGGGCTTCCCTGGTGGTCCAGTGGGTAAGGACACCGCCTTGCAGTGCAAGGGGCGCCGGTTCCATCCCTGGCCTGGGAAGATCCCACGTGCCGAGGAGCGGCTGGACCGATGTGTCCAATTACCAAGCCAGAGCTCTGGAGCGCATGCACCCAGAGCCAGTGCTCTGCGACAACAGAGGCCACTGCGATGGGAGGCCCACACGGGGATAAATGAAAGACCAATAGAAGTAGCCCGCCCACCCCCTCCCTCACCAACCCGCCCCCTGCCAAAAATAAATAAATAAATAAATATTAAAAGAAAAAATAGTGTTAGTTGCTCAGTTGTGGCCAACTGTGTGTGACCCTATGGACTATAGCCAGCCAGGCTCCTCTGTCCATGCCATTCTCCAGACAAGAATACTAGAGTGGGTAGCCATTGCCTTGTCCAGAGGATCTTTCCGACCCAGGGATCAAACCCAGGTCTCTTGTACTGCAGACAGATTCTTTACCACTGAGTCACCAGGAAAGCGCCCTGGCAGCCTGAATTTGCTGGCAAATTTCCCAGAGAAGCAGCATCAGTCCTATGTGTGCTTGGAATATTGAGTGCTTGCAATTGTGTAGGGGTGAGAAAAGAAATGTGCCTTCTCGAAGTTCAAAAACATGGATTGAACTCCTACCCTGTGCCAGGAACTGTTGCTGGTTGTTTCTATCCACATTGTAAGTGAAGAGCCTCAGTCGTGTCCAACGCTTTGCGACCCATGAACAAGCCATGGAATTCTCCAGGCAGGAATACTGGAGTGTGTTGCCATTCCCTTCTCCAGGGGATCTTCCCAACCCAGGAGTTAATCCCAGGTCTCCCACATTACAGGCCGACTCTTTACCATCAGGGCCACCAGGAAAGTCCAAAGAGACAAAGGAATTGGCAACATCAGGGATTGAATCCCAGTTGCCTGATGCTAAGCCCACTGCACACCATTCAAAAGCTGGAGTGAAAATGAATTTAGGAAAAGAAGATGGGGTAACCAAAAATATAAACCGCATTCCAACAGAACACACTGCAGGATATCCTATCATTCTGATCAGGGGAACGCAAAACAAACTGAGACTTGTCCTCAAGGATGCGGCTGCTCTGCTCCCAGCTCTCTTCTGGTTATAAGCAGGGCACCAAGAAGGTAGATTTAGGGAGGTGATGATTCTTCTCTGAGCGGTGACCCACCTCCAAGACCACCACTGGGAAGGGAAGGCGTAGTTCAGACTTGAAACCCTTGTGCAGCCCCTATAAGTGGGAGGGATGGGGATGTCCGTGGACTCAGTGGTCCAGAGGTCAGCGTAAGTTCATGTGCAGGATCAGACTCTAAGAAATGTGATACCCAGCTGATCATTTTGGGGATGCTACAGTAGAATTTTTTTCTTTCATCAAGAGTCCTGGGGCCAGCAGTAGGCATTTTCTTTGAGTATAAATGGTAGAAAATGACCTTTTATTCAACTAGTGAATAAAAGAGAAAGGTTCCGGTGAGACTCATGCTGTGTCTATTGTGAGGATATTGGTGAGGTTACTGTCCATCACATTACACAGGAAACAATTTTCCTAGCTGGAAAAAGCATTTGTGCTTATCAAAGTAAGAAACATATTTCTGGATATCAGGTCCACATCCTCCAGAACCTTCTACCCATATAATCCTACCATGCATGCCTTCCTCTACTCCCCACCTGCACCCAAATTTCTCCCCCTCAAACACATAGAAACACCCAAAATTACTGTCCAGTGTCTTACTCTAGAGGGACTCTCTCTATTACATTAAAATAAGTAGACATTAGTTAACACATTCCTGGAGCTCTCAATAAATTTTCTTTCTGTTGCTTAAAATCTAAATCCCAAGTGAATCCTTTTCCTATTTTATGATGCTCAGAAATAGAACCATTAGCTATTTTCTTCTCCTGAGGAGCTCTTTGAATGTAATCACTCTGATTTCCACAAGATCTGTGGAGACTTGGATTTCTTTGAAAGAAAAATTACACCTTGACACAAGACACTGTGAATTTCCTGAGAAGAACTATCTGACGAGCTTTCACATTTTTAAAAATGCACTTTACAAACATAGGCAAAAGGGCAAAAAATAGAATAAACTAGGGGGATTCCAACAGAACACACTGCAGGATAAAAAAACCAAATATAAACCGCATTCCAACAGAACACACTGCAGGATATCCTATCATTCTGATCAGGGGAACGCAAAACAAACTGAGACTTGTCCTCAAGGATGCGGCTGCTCTGCTCCCAGCTCTCTTCTGGTTATAAGCAGGGCACCAAGAAGGTAGATTTGGGGAGGTGATGATTCTGCTCTGAGCGGTGACCCACCTCCAAGACCACCACTGGGAAGGGAAGGCGTAGTTCAGACTTGAAACCCTTGTGCAGCCCCTATAAGTGGGAGGGATGGGGATGTCCGTGGACTCAGTGGTCCAGAGGTCAGCGTAAGTTCATGTGCAGGATCAGACTCTAAGAAATGTGATACCCAGCTGATCATTTTGGGGATGCTACAGTAGAATTTTTCTTTAAATCAAGAGTCCTGGGGCCAGCAGTAGGCATTTTCTTTGAGTATAAATGGTAGAAAATGACCTTTATTCAACTAGTGAATAAAGAGAAAGGTTCCGGTGAGACTCATGCTGTGTCTATTGTGAGGATATTGGTGAGGTTACTGTCCATCACATTACACAGGAAACAATTTTCCTAGCTGGAAAAAGCATTTGTGCTTATCAAAGTAAGAAACATATTTCTGGATATCAGGTCCACATCCTCCAGAACCTTCTACCCATATAATCCTACCATGCATGCCTTCCTCTACTCCCCACCTGCACCCAAATTTCTCCCCCTCAAACACATAGAAACACCCAAAATTACTGTCCAGTGTCTTACTCTAGAGGGACTCTCTCTATTACATTAAAATAAGTAGACATTAGTTAACACATTCCTGGAGCTCTCAATAAATTTTCTTTCTGTTGCTTAAAATCTAAATCCCAAGTGAATCCTTTTCCTATTTTATGATGCTCAGAAATAGAACCATTAGCTATTTTCTTCTCCTGAGGAGCTCTTTGAATGTAATCACTCTGATTTCCACAAGATCTGTGGAGACTTGGATTTCTTTGAAAGAAAAATTACACCTTGACACAAGACACTGTGAATTTCCTGAGAAGAACTATCTGACGAGCTTTCACATTTTACATGCACTTACAAACATAGGCAGACACATAGTATAGCTACACATTTTTAGCACTATTACTGGAGTCATAAGTTTAAATGGGACTTTAAAAAAACTGTGTATAAGAATCAAAAAACTATGGGGCTTCCCTGGTGGTCCAGTGGGTAAAGAGTCCACCTTGCAGTGCAAGGGGCACCAATTCAATCTCTGGCCCGGGAAGATCCTGTGCACCATGGAATGACTGGATTGGTGTGTCCAATTACAAACCAGTGCTCTGGACCGCATGTGCCCAGAGTTGGTGCTCTGCAACAGGGAGGGCACTGCAGTGGGAGGCCCACACAGGCCAAAGAACAAAGATGGATGAAAATAAATAATGAAAAACCAACAAAAGAGGCCAAAATTTAAAATGAAAAGAATCAAGAAATTAATACATATTTGTTCATCTCACTTAGAAGATTCTTAACATTTCTTATGCCATTCTTATTTATTTTGGTTGCACTGGGTCTTCATTGCTGTGTCTGGGCTTCCTCTAGTTGCAGTGAGTAGGAGCTACTCTTCGTTGTGGTGCGCAGGCTTCTCATTGTGGTGGCTTCTCTTCATGTGGAGCACAGGCTCTAGGGTGCGCTGGCTTCCATAGTTGCTGCGCTCAGGCTCAGTAGTTGTGGCCCTCAGGCTTAGTTGCTCTGAGGCATGTGGGGTCCTACAAGACCAGGGATGGAACCATGTCTCCTTCATTGGCAGGCATATTCTTGTCCACTGTACCACTATGGAAGTCCTAGATGCTTTTTAAAATGTAAGCTTTTCCTTTATATATTTCCTAGAAATATTTTATAATTTATGATGATTTTAAAAGTTAAGACCGGGTTTTCCTGAGGGTCCAGTGGGTAAAGAGTCCACCTTGCACTGCAAGGGGCGTCAGTTTGATCCCTGGCCTGGGAAGATCCCTCTTGCTGTGGAGTGGCTGGACCGGTGTATCCAATTATGAGCCAGCACTCTGGAGCGCATGTGCCCAGAGCCGGTGCTCTGCTACAGGAGAGGCCACTGCAATGGGAGGCCCACACAGGCCAAGGAACAAAGAAAATAAATAAATAAAAGACCAATACAAGTGGCCAAAAATTGAAAAAAAAAAAAAAAAAGTTAAGACTAAAATAGACTAGACAATACTAGAGGTAAACCAAAACTTTGAAAGTAACCAGGGGACTTCCTCTGGTAGTCCAGTGGTTAAGACTTTGCCTTCCAATATAGGGGATGTGGGTTCTGTCCCTGGTTGGGGAGCTGAGATCTTGTATGCCTCGTGGCCAAAAAACCAACGCATAAAACAGAAGCAGTATTTGTAACAAACTCAATTAAAGACTGTAAAAAGGGTGCACATAAAAAAAAAAAATCCTTAAAAAAAATAAATTAATTGGAATGAAGGTAATTAAGAGTGTTATTATGCAGGTATTGCAATAGAACAACATTTGCTTTGGTGACTCATAACATCAGGCATTTGAGCTGAAACCAGTGAAACGTTATGTGATGGGAAAGCAATTGATCTTGGTTTTTATGTGCACATTCTCATTGCCTGAAGTTTCTACTTGTTAAATAAAGACATGTACGTCTCTTAAAAAATCTGTGCTGCATCTTGGCAAATTAATAGTTTAAAATATTTATTCCCCAAAGTAATATGGCTTACCGAATAGTCCTATGCAATTTTAGCTTTATTAATACTAAATATAACAATATATCAGACAAAAATATGTGAGAATCATAAGTAAATCTTCTGATATTGTTGGGCGATGTTTGACTATTTTTTTCTTTAATTATTTTTGACCTCTTTTATTGATTTTGTATTTATTTCTTTTTCATCCATCTTTATTCCCCGGCTTGTGTGGGCCTCCCACTGCCATGGCCTCTCTCACTGCAGAACACCAGCTCTGGGTGCATGCGCATGTGCTCCAGAGCACCAGCTCACAATTGGACATACCAGTCCAGCTGCTCTGCAGCACGTGGGATCTTCCCGGGCCAGGGATCAAACTGGTGCCTCTTGCACCACAGGCGGACCCTTCACCCACTGGTCTACCAGGGAAGCCCAATGTTTGACTTTTTAAAGTGACTTATCGGGACTTCCCTGGTGGACCCAGTAGTTAAGAATCTGCCTGCCCCTACAGCACAGGGCATATGGGGCTTGGTCCTTGGTTTTAGAACTAAGATCCCACATGGGTCAGAGCAACTAAGCCCAAGTGCTGCAACTAATGAGCTGGCCCACCACAACAATGATCCAATATAGCCCCAAATAAATACATAATTAAAACATAGAATTGATTTATAACAATATACTTCTCGTCATTTATCCTGCAACTTTTTTGAAGAACTCTGGTTTTATTCCATTTAACTCGAGTTTTAGCAAGTCACCGTCAGTCCATGGGGGTCACCAAAGAGTCAGACATGACTTAGCAACTAATCAACAACAAACATATAAGAAATAATAGTACTTTGTGGTTATAAAGGGACTTAATCATTCTGATATGGGAATTGATGGTGGATTTGCTTCAAAACTGAAAACCAGATCTTTTTCTTCTAACAATTGGCTGTGTATACCACAGTCTCTTAACCACAGCTTATTAAATGTTTGAGAAAATTGGTGTCATAACATCAGGCATTTGAGCTGAAACCAGTGAAACGTTATGTGATGGGAAAGCAATTGATCTTGGTTTTTATGTGCACATTCTCATTGCCTGAAGTTTCTACTTGTTAAATAAAGACATGTACGTCTCTTAAAAAATCTGTGCTGCATCTTGGCAAATTAATAGTTTAAAATATTTATTCCCCAAAGTAATATGGCTTACCGAATAGTCCTATGCAGTTTTAGCTTTATTAATACTAAATATAACAATATATCAGACAAAAATATGTGAGAATCATAAGTAAATCTTCTGATATTGTTGGGCGATGTTTGACTATTTTTTTCTTTAATTATTTTTGACCTCTTTTATTGATTTTGTATTTATTTCTTTTTCATCCATCTTTATTCCCCGGCTTGTGTGGGCCTCCCACTGCCATGGCCTCTCTCACTGCAGAACACCAGCTCTGGGTGCATGCGCATGTGCTCCAGAGCACCAGCTCACAATTGGACATACCAGTCCAGCTGCTCTGCAGCACGTGGGATCTTCCCGGGCCAGGGATCAAACTGGTGCCTCTTGCACCACAGGCGGACCCTTCACCCACTGGTCTACCAGGGAAGCCCAATGTTTGACTTTTTAAAGTGACTTATCGGGACTTCCCTGGTGGACCCAGTAGTTAAGAATCTGCCTGCCCCTACAGCACAGGGCATATGGGGCTTGGTCCTTGGTTTTAGAACTAAGATCCCACATGGGTCAGAGCAACTAAGCCCAAGCGCTGCAACTAATGAGCTGGCCCACCACAACAATGATCCAATATAGCCCCAAATAAATACATAATTAAAACATAGAATTGATTTATAACAATATACTTCTCGTCATTTATCCTGCAACTTTTTTGAAGAACTCTGGTTTTATTCCATTTAACTCGAGTTTTAGCAAGTCACCGTCAGTCCATGGGGGTCACCAAAGAGTCAGACATGACTTAGCAACTAATCAACAACAAACATATAAGAAATAATAGTACTTTGTGGTTATAAAGGGACTTAATCATTCTGATATGGGAATTGATGGTGGATTTGCTTCAAAACTGAAAACCAGATCTTTTTCTTCTAACAATTGGCTGTGTATACCACAGTCTCTTAACCACAGCTTATTAAATGTTTGAGAAAATTGGTGTCATAACATTGCTATAGAAGGCCACATACTATTCTAAAGGATCAAACTAATGCATCAAGTGACAATATGAGAAAAACCACAGTCTTCTGCATTCATGTGTGTGTGTATTATGAAAAATACTACTGCAATAAAAAAAAATGGTGATTCCCTATAATTAGTAACTAATAATTTATCAGAATTAACTTTTCTAGACTGACAGCTTTTCCATACTAAAAGCAACATCATATATTTAAATGTTGATTATGATCTTGGGTTTCTGCCCTAATGCTGATGTATTAATAAGATGTGGAATAGTTGAACCTGATCAGCCTGTTTATTTACTGAGTTAACAGGAAATTGTTCTAGAAACTAGTTAAGTCTGATGGACCACATTCTGTAGTCAAAGGAAAAGTTAGATAATTTCTCTAAGCAATTTACACAAAAGAGATTGTGGATCCGTGGAAAGAGGGCACAGGAGAGAAGAGCAGCGACTGAGAAGAGCGAGCATCATCGGGTGATTTATTCCACCCTTCCTGTTGCTTTCACTTTGGAAACCTGGCTGTCCTCTGGCAAATGGGCAGCATGTTAAATATCCTTTTAGAGTCTAGGTCCATGGTGGTTTCCATCAAATTTTGGAGGCTTCACGGAAGGTTCAACCCATCTATCCAAGTGAGCTGCATTATCCAAACTCATTCATTTTAGATTAATAATTGGGAGATATTTAGTCAATATTTGCTCAGTATCCTTTCAGTTATACGGTGAGGGCTAGCTATCAAATCTTTAAGCCAAGCAGTTTAGGCAATTTTGATAGCACTTTTTGCTATCTATTTGTTAATGGAAGCACGGCCTATTTGTCTGATTGTGTACTGACTATGGATGAATGCCCATTGTCTAGCTCAGTGCCAGGCACATGAAAGAAGCTCAATACATACTTGCTGAAGGAATGCAAAGAATGAATATCACACAGGCACACGCTTCTCTTCACAACATAAGGGAAACTTAATCATTCTGATATGGGAATTGATGGTGGATTTGCTTCAAAACTGAAAACCAGATCTTTTTCTTCTAACAATTGGCTGTGTATACCACAGTCTCTTAACCACAGCTTATTAAATGTTTGAGAAAATTGGTGTCATAACATTGCTATAGAAGGCCACATACTATTCTAAAGGATCAAACTAATGCATCAAGTGACAATATGAGAAAAACCACAGTCTTCTGCATTCATGTGTGTGTGTATTATGAAAAATACTACTGCAATAAAAAAAATGGTGATTCCCTATAATTAGTAACTAATAATTTATCAGAATTAACTTTTCTAGACTGACAGCTTTTCCATACTAAAAGAAAGCAACATCATATATTTAAATGTTGATTATGATCTTGGGTTTCTGCCCTAATGCTGATGTATTAATAAGATGTGGAATAGTTGAACCTGATCAGCCTGTTTATTTACTGAGTTAACAGGAAATTGTTCTAGAAACTAGTTAAGTCTGATGGACCACATTCTGTAGTCAAAGGAAAAGTTAGATAATTTCTCTAAGCAATTTACATAAAAGAGATTGTGGATCCGTGGAAAGAGGGCACAGGAGAGAAGAGCAGCGACTGAGAAGAGCGAGCATCATCGGGTGATTTATTCCACCCTTCCTGTTGCTTTCACTTTGGAAACCTGGCTGTCCTCTGGCAAATGGGCAGCATGTTAAATATCCTTTTAGAGTCTAGGTCCATGGTGGTTTCCATCAAATTTTGGAGGCTTCACGGAAGGTTCAACCCATCTATCCAAGTGAGCTGCATTATCCAAACTCATTCATTTTAGATTAATAATTGGGAGATATTTAGTCAATATTTGCTCAGTATCCTTTCAGTTATACGGTGAGGGCTAGCTATCAAATCTTTAAGCCAAGCAGTTTAGGCAATTTTGATAGCACTTTTTGCTATCTATTTGTTAATGGAAGCACGGCCTATTTGTCTGATTGTGTACTGACTATGGATGAATGCCCATTGTCTAGCTCAGTGCCAGGCACATGAAAGAAGCTCAATACATACTTGCTGAAGGAATGCAAAGAATGAATATCACACAGGCACACGCGCTTCTCTTCATCCTCCTCTCTCCCCTTTGGAACACAGATTTTGGCTCCGATGTGTCTTCAGACTGAACACCCATCTTGGGTCCATTGTCTCAGGGCCACAGGTCTATGGTAGCAGTTCTTCATGCAAACAACTGAAGCCATATTCATGTATTTATTAATAGCTGATCATGTGTTACTACATTTTCCCCTCCATTATGCCGTCTGTAAAGACAGTGACTTAATTCAAGGAGGTTTTTACTTTTTTTTTTTGGCCCCTAAGTCATCATTTATTTTTCATCCATCTTTATTCTTTGGCATGTGTGGGCCTGCCATCACAATGGCCTCTCTCATTGCAGAGGACCTGTTCCAGGCGCATGTGCCCCAGAGCACCAGCTCGCAATTGAACACACTGGTCCAGCCATTCCCAAGCATATGGGATCCTCCAGGACCAGGGATCAAACCGGCTCCCCTTGCACTGCAAGGTGGACTCCTCACCCACTGGACCACCAGGGAAGCCCTCAAGGAGGTTTTGAGAAGCTGCTCAGTCCTAGTCACTTCTCCACTTCTTCTTCACTGAATGGTCATTATTCTTCTGCCTGACTGTCTTTACCGCCTAAACTGTGAGTTCCTGAAGAAAACAGTATTTGTCTAAAGTTATAGTTTACTCACCTTTGTAAACTCCTAACACAGCTTTTGGTCTGTCAGGCGAAAACCTCAAGAACCACCTTCCTGAAAGGTTGTGACGTGGCTGGCATGTATCCACAATTCAGGCAACAGGGAGACCTGAGGATCCTCATTTCCAGGTAAGACAACTGAGACTCTGAGGGTTTAAGTAACTTGTCCAGGGTCCAGCAGATACATGTAGGAGCTCAGACTACAACCCAGATCTACACAACTCCAAAGCCCTGTTATTTTTTCCACTGGGTG
This sequence comes from Tragulus kanchil, assembly GCA_022376925.1. NCBI lineage: Eukaryota > Metazoa > Chordata > Mammalia > Artiodactyla > Tragulidae > Tragulus > Tragulus kanchil. Next base: position 17,068,312 of record JAIOJX010000003.1, on the reverse strand, counting down.
GGGAAGCCACCCCAATATTATGGATGCGTGTTTTTAAGACATATTACATTTAGGCACTTAGGGAACAAGATTGTATTACAGTGTGATCTAAAATGCTCAACTCTGGCACATGTGATTGCAGTTCCATCCACTGGACCAGAAAGAAGATGTGGAGACCACCTCTTGGGATCCCAAAGACAATCATATAGACGCAGCGGCAAAGAGAAACTGGGGCCCAAGGATGTCTCGCTCGAACCACTCTGGCCCCCTGATCTGTTTCCTTGCTTCTTTCCTTCCCTGGCAATCAGTGCCGATCCTCTAAAGTGACCCCAGTATGTCCTTATTTTCTGAAAATCTTAAGGAGCCCCACTAGAAATCACAGAAGTGATTAGAGTTGGAAGAAGGAAGGTTCTGAATCAGACTATAAAGGACAGACCTGGAAACATGTCATTTTTCACAATAATCCGTAATCACCATGGCTCTGATCAACTTCACTTCTGTCCTGTAAAGGAACTTCATTCCTCTGCAAGGCAGAGGCTTCTAAAACAGGCTTATGCTCTCCATTTCTTCACTGCTCAAAATGATACTCTAGTGAATGCTCCTGACCATTCACTTTTGCCATCACAAATTATTTCCTTGGGACAGGTTCATAAGTGGTAAGTCAGGGCAAAAGACATGGACATTTTCTTTTTTAAAATGTTTAAAAATATGCATTATTTCCAGATTGTGCTCTTAAAAAACTGAACCAATGTATAGGTATGCAAATATTTAGTGAGTGTTCTCTTTTCATTGCATCTTCACCAACATTAACATTTTAAAGGTTTAAGGTATCAGATAAGCAAACATTTTCTTTACTGAATTTCTTTGTTTATGAGTAGACTAAACATTTTAAGAAACGTTGATGTTTAAGGAAATGATTGAAGCATTCCTATATGATGTTCTTGTAAGGGCGATTTCAGTCAGAATTGATAAGTCAAGAATAATAAAGTGGAAGGAAGGACTCATATTTTCAGGACACCCGTAATTTAAGGGAGAAGAGAATTTTAATTATTTACTTAGTCTTTATACCTGAACAATGACCTCCAGCATCTTTTAGATGGGATTTCAATGAGTCTGTTAAATATTTCACTGGGGGTTTGTGCCTGGTTTGCTTAAGTGAATAGTTTTAAATCCACTTTACAGGAAAAAGTTGATTTGTGCTATTTTCTATGTCCCCATCATTTCAGGGTTCTGCAATTTATCTGAGAGCTAAGAGAGCTAGACGAAGTACAAGAAAATGCTGCCCCAAATTGCCATATGCAATTTCTTGTCCAAATAAGACTACATAAGACCATTTGCTTCTGCATTTTGGACAGAGAGGATAGAGACAGCTGTTTCTTCTCAGAAAGTTTAAAAACAAATCTGGTGAAGGGTTGGCAGTTTCCTCAGTAACTAACTCGTTGAATGTACCCCTAATGGAAAAGCTCAGTAACCTACTTTTCAGAGTCATTTTCCCTAGGACTGGCTGGTCAATGTATTAAGCTTTATGGAAAGGGTATAAGGCATTTGTGGCCTATTTGATGGTGAGAAGTGGGCTTCACTTTGTTGGTGGACAGAGAGGAGGGCCAGCCACTTCCCTCACCATCCACAACTCTGCAGGTAAATGGGACATCCGACCGGATGCCATACTCGAAATCCCCAGAGGACTTTGACCCTGGGAGTTAAGTGGAGGAACAGTTCCGGGCAGGGAGCAAATCTCAGAAAGCAGGATTTGGTGCTTCTTCTGCTCCTTTCTTCTAATCACCTTGCCCAGAGCAGGACTACAATGTGGAAAGCTAGAACCCTGCACATACATGGAGGGAGACCCAGAAAGTTCTCTTTTCAGCCCCAAGAGCAGCTAGAATCCCACCAAAGCCTTGGAGAATAAGACTGCTTCACAGGCAGGGTTTTAAAAATCAAACCTTTGTTAAGGGTGTTTTCTTCCATCCAAGTACTGACCAGGCCTGACCCTGCTTAACTTCTGAGATCAGACGAGATTGGGTGCGTTCAGGGCGGTACGGACGTAGACTGTGTCTACGACCACACTTACACATCATCTGCCGTTACTGGCTGCATGCAGGGTGGCTCCTAAGCAACAAAGAGTCTGCAGCTATCTTTGGGGTGTGATTTGAAGACTGAAAGGTCCTTCAGTCACACTCCCGGAAGTAACCTCACTACAGTAAGATTTTCTAGGGAGAGCCTTGACTCCAAAGAATCTTCTCAAGGTGTCAATGCATAAGTCAGAAGGAGGAGGTATCACATGTACCCATCAGCATTACAGTCACCTTCACCACTAATACACTCAGTATTTCAGCTTAGCGAGCTGCCACTGGGCATGAGGATGGACCTATGAAGGATGTCTTGGCACCTAGAGGCACCAGTAGGAAAGCTTTGTAGGACAAACCTCTCCCTAATGATTTTCTTTGGGCCAATTCTAGGTATCCATTGTAAGTCCATCAAGTCAATAAGAAATAATTCTGGAATGTATCTTAAATGTACCTGATGAAAAGGTAGACGGTCACCTTCGCGTTTCATACAAGTGAATTATCTAGAAGCCTTGGGAGTCTACTCAAGTCCTGAGCGTGGAAGGGCTGTGCCCTTGGCTAACGTGTAGGAGCCTAGGTTGCTCTGTTCTTCTTGTTTTGTGTCCCCACCTCCGTTCGATAAAGACCCTCATCACATTGTAAAGCGCATTGGGCTCAAAACCTGTCTGTGCCTTTATCTTGTGACACGGACATGCATGTACAGCTGCTCCCTGTTCCCCGTTTCTAACCATAGCCCATCAAAGTGGGTGCCAAGCCAGTTTCTGCTCTTGGTGAAGAGAAACAGGGTACATGATGCAAGACCAAGGGACGTGGTGCCTGGCCACTCAGGTTCACTGGAGCACCTCGATTGCCCTGAGCCCAGCCATCAGCCAACAGGAACAACGGAGCTGAATTCAGAACTATAACAGAATCCAGCTAAGGACACCACTTTCCAGTCCACCCACATTTAATTATTTTTATTCTTAGTCCCAGGTTGCCTTTCCCTGACAGTTAGCAAACTTGAGAGTTACCACTGCCTCCCTTCCAAGCCAAAATCATTAAGAGGAATATATTCAGGCTGAAAAACAACATAGTTGAAAAATAAATGTTTAAAAACCAGCTAAAATTGCTCAAAATGAACAGTTTAATTGAAGTCCCTTCTGATGGTATTTTGTTACATGCTTTAGCTTGGTGGCACATCAACATCAATTTCCAAAAACAGCTAAGGATAGACTGTATGAAACCAATGGATTTAAACACTGTCCACTTCAAGTTTTGTTTTTATTTTGCCAGTGTGTCAGCCAATACCAATATGTGAGAAGTTGCTAATGCTGTGGGCAGGTAAAAAATGTAATCCATATTCAATCATTCAAAAATATTTAATATGTATTTATTATTAATAAATATATATTACATTTATGGATTGATTGATTGTAGGGTTTGAGGCTTCCCAGGTGGTCAGTGATAAAGACTCTGGCTGCTAAGCAAGAGATGCAGGTGTGATCCCTAAGTTGGGAAGACCCCCTGATGAAGGAAATGGCAACCCACTCCAGTAGTATTGTTTAGAAACTCCCATGGTCAGAGGGGTCCAGTGGGACTGTAGCCCCCAGACCCCCTCTGTCCGTGGGGTCACAAAAGAGTTGGACACGACTGAATGACTAAACAACAACAGTCATTGTAGAGTTTGGGCTGGGTGAGGACAAGGAGTGTGACTGCCTTGCTGCCGACCAGAAAGAGGAGGCAGAACATGGATTCAGCACATAGTACAGTGTGCAGCATTCAGGGAAGCTCCGAGGATCATTTCTGAATAAATGGTGGAGTGTAGCGGCTCTATGCTAGATGCCCCCAGGGTGAAAAGACAGGCATTCTCAGGAGGGTCAGAGTCTAGGGGCAGAGAACACGCTTTAAGCTAAGGTTTCAGGCTTTGCTCAGGAAACTGGGAAAACCTCCACCACATCACAAGGACCAGAGACACATGTGCCAGACCTGCTTCTGTCATGAACCAGGGCTGTGCCTTCTGACCCACATAATAGGGTGCTGCTTTCTCTTGTTAAAAATAAACTGCACTGGCTTCAGTTCAGTTTAGTTCAGTAGCTTTGTCGTGTCTGACTCTTTGCGACAGCATGCCAGGCTTCCCTGACCTTCGCCATCTCCTGGAGCTTGCTCAAACTCATGTCCGTTGACTCAGGGATGAAACCCTTCGTCCTCTGTCATCCCCTTCCCCCTCTTTTTCCCTCAGGCTCTTTTCCAATGAGCTGGGCCTCTGCATCATGTGGCCAATATAAAAAAAACCAAAATTGCAAAAATTTAAAGTCCCTTCTGATGGTATTTTGTTACATGCTTTAGCTTGGTGGCACATCAACATCAATTTCCAAAAACAGCTAAGGATAGACTGTATGAAACCAATGGATTTAAACACTGTCCACTTCAAGTTTTGTTTTTATTTTGCCAGTGTGTCAGCCAATACCAATATGTGAGAAGTTGCTAATGCTGTGGGCAGGTAAAAAATGTAATCCATATTCAATCATTCAAAAATATTTAATATGTATTTATTATTAATAAATATATATTACATTTATGGATTGATTGATTGTAGGGTTTGAGGCTTCCCAGGTGGTCAGTGATAAAGACTCTGGCTGCTAAGCAAGAGATGCAGGTGTGATCCCTAAGTTGGGAAGACCCCCTGATGAAGGAAATGGCAACCCACTCCAGTAGTATTGTTTAGAAACTCCCGTGGTCAGAGGGGTCCAGTGGGACTGTAGCCCCCAGACCCCCTCTGTCCGTGGGGTCACAAAAGAGTTGGACACGACTGAATGACTAAACAACAACAGTCATTGTAGAGTTTGGGCTGGGTGAGGACAAGGAGTGTGACTGCCTTGCTGCCGACCAGAAAGAGGAGGCAGAACATGGATTCAGCACATAGCACAGTGTGCAGCATTCAGGGAAGCTCCGAGGATCATTTCTGAATAAATGGTGGAGTGTAGCGGCTCTATGCTAGATGCCCCCAGGGTGAAAAGACAGGCATTCTCAGGAGGGTCAGAGTCTAGGGGCAGAGAACACGCTTTAAGCTAAGGTTTCAGGCTTTGCTCAGGAAACTGGGAAAACCTCCACCACATCACAAGGACCAGAGACACATGTGCCAGACCTGCTTCTGTCATGAACCAGGGCTGTGCCTTCTGACCCACATAATAGGGTGCTGCTTTCTCTTGTTAAAAATAAACTGCACTGGCTTCAGTTCAGTTTAGTTCAGTAGCTTTGTCGTGTCTGACTCTTTGCGACAGCATGCCAGGCTTCCCTGACCTTCGCCATCTCCTGGAGCTTGCTCAAACTCATGTCCGTTGACTCAGGGATGCCACCCAACCATCTCGTCCTCTGTCATCCCCTTCTCCTCTGCCTTCTATTTTTTTCCCAGCAGCATCAGGCTCTTTTCCAATGAGCTGGGCCTCTGCATCATGTGGCCAAAGTATTGGAGCTTCAGCTTCAGCGTCAGTCCTTCCAATGACTATTTAGGACTGATTTCCTGTAGGACTGAATACTGGCTTAGATAAACCTGAAAAACCCTTCTGAACTTTTTTCAAGGAATGAAATGACCCAAGTATACTTAGTAACTTTTCTGTTTTCTGTAGCGTTTGGACAGAGCATGAAACGCTGGCCTCGGGCAGAGGCACGTGTGTCTCTTGGCTGGGCACTTCAGGGACGAGGCGGGGCTGGGTTCAGAGGAAGCCGTTAGCAGGAAGGGGTTAGGTCAGCGCTTTGTGGAAACGCGGCCGAGGCGAGATGCTTCCCGTCTTCCTGCAGCTCTGCGCTGTCCTGCGGCGGCTGGCCGACTGTCACTGCAGTTAGCAGGCAGGACAAGCACTAGGCTGTCTGCCCCCAACTGCAGCTGCTTCTGGGAGGGCTGTCCGCAGCCCCTCTCTCAGCCAGGGATGGGGTCAGCCCAGGACTGTTCTCATGGGAGATGCCCTTTTCCACCTGCACCTTGCCCTCTGCAGCTTCCCTTTGCTGCTGCCCCGTAGAGAAGGCAGCCCGCAGGGATCCCAGAATGCCCCTGGAGGTGGGGGACAGGCCAGGCTGTCCCCGAGACCCACGCTTTCCCTTCTATTAGCACCAAATCCCACCAATCTCATTGAAAATAAAAGACTTAGAGCTTGCAATTCAGTCCCACATTTTAAGTCAAATGCTGTGGTTGCCACATCATCAGATGCGTATCCCCTCATTTCCAAAAGTGAATTCTGTCCCAGCTTGCCAAATGAACCCATTAGTTACAGCATTAGGAAGTCCTGAAATTTCCTGGTTGCTAAAGAGGGTACAATAAACAAACAAAACAAATAGGGCTGCTGCCTGGATTGGATTCCTGGTGTGGCTGTTAGCATCTCAGTTTCCCCACTGGTCAAATAACCACCTCAGAGTCTCACAATCCCGAGTAGAAACCTACCACAGACACAGTTGTTGTCGAAGCGTCATGCCAGCAGGCATCAAAACCACAAAGGGACACCAAATTTCCATTCGGGACAAGAATGAGGGTTGGCAACGCCGTCCTTTGAAGCCATCGCTTAGGTTCGGCTGCAGGATTAGCATGTGACGGCCGCAGAAATATCAAAAAGAGCCACAGAATTAGAGCGGAGCGCACAGACGCAATCTCCCCACAGTGGATTACCCTCTGGCAGTGCAGACGAGAAAGCTGGAGAGGTGGCAAAGGAAAAGAAAACCTCAGGTTCAAAGTAAGCATTACACATCCAGGTGAAACGGGGAAGAAAGGGCTGGTGAAGTCACTGTTGAAAAGCCCTCCGTCTTGAAAGAGGTGAGCGCGATTAGGAGAGTTCTGAGTCACCAACATTTAACAACATGTTATACAAAGCTCCATGTAGCACAGCTCGGACTGATTTTAAGAACAGAAAGAACGTCCATACCACTAGTCTGGATAATCAAAAGCAGTGTACAGTTGAGTCAGAAAATTTGAGTTCCACTCTCTGCCCCAGGTAGGCAGCCATGCTGTGTGGTTTCTCCATGCTGTTGACTTCTGCAACCAGGCTCCAGGGTCCGTGTCTAAATACCTTTGCACAAACAGCATGGTGAGATGCTTGCGTTTCTTTTCTTTGCCCGTCCTGAGACATTGACACCAAGAAAATCATTTGACTAGACCTTCCCTATTCTTTTATTTTTTTTTTTTTGCTTTTATTTTATTTTTTACTTTTACAGAGTTTTGTTGTTTACAGATTTGTATGTTCCCAGATTAGTCATATATATATCCCTCCTCCCTATTCTTTGTTCCTTTCATCTGCTGTTTCCAGCAAATTTTGTTTTAGGTAGAGCAATTGGAACTCTTGTCCAAATGGGTCCAGATAGGAAGGGTGGGAGGAAGAGAGAAAGAAGGAAGCAGTAGGGAGAGACACACACACACACAGAGAGACTGTGTATGAGAGAGAGGAGACAAGTGTCTCTCTGTTCCTCTGGATATTATTTTCCTGGAAAATCAACTTTCTCTTTTACAGCAAGGCTGCCTACCTTTCTGTGAATCAGCATCCTGGGCTCCCGAGATACTAGAAATAAAAGCTGCGTTTCTTCCATGATTGGAAACGACCTCATAAAATAATTGACTCTTGCTCTGGTGTTGGGGCCACCAGGGAGAAAGCAGGGTCATCGGCTAAGTCTCAGGGCTAAAGCATGTGAAGGCAATGAACAAGGTATACATTGTGTGTGCTTCCTGGAGCTTGGGGGGAACCTTGTGAGGGTTTGAACTCAGAGCATACCAGGCACCGTCAAGTTCAAGGGCAGGCTGACAGGAGTTGTCTTTTGGGAAGGGGAAGCAACCACTTGAATACCGTTTTGATGATTATGGCAGAGTTCAATTGGAAGGCAAAGATGCTAGACTCTAATTCTAATTTTACAAGACATAAAAGATGCCTGCATTGGTTACCAAAATAATTCATCTTTGAATCTAATCATTATTTTTAAAGGCTTCATTGTGGGACACCACGTCTTCCAGTAAGAATAGGAAGTCTTTCAATGGATTGAGACACCTGATCTGCTTTCTCCGTTGGACAGCATGTGTTTAGAAACTAAACACAATTAATATGTACGTTCCACAAATCTGTGCTTTTTTATGCCATTTGAATACAGGACTTTATAGGTTGGAAATAATACATATGCTACTTATTTTATACATGGCACTACAAAATTAGCCAGTCAGCACACTTTGTAAAAATGCATGACATGAAACAGGAAGACCTCTGGAACATGGGATAGAAGTAGAAACAGATCTTGCCTTTTATATTCAATGTAAAAATATTCTATTTGTGCCAACAAAGCATTACCCTTAAGACAGTTTCAGAACTGTCACATGGGAGATAAATTTCACATCTTGTCCCAACCTTGCATTTTCCCTGAAGGTGGGATTGTTTAAGAATAGATGTCCAGAAAACACTGTATCTGGTCAGTGTACCTCTGAAATGAGTTGCTAATAATCATGTCCCTCGGATTCCCCTTGTTATGTATAATTTTCTTTGCCTGATTTTAAAAAGTATTATTCTGAAAAGTTCACATTAGGAAAAGTTATAGGTACATTAGAAAAAGTTAACACATGAAATAAGAACTAGACCAGTGAAGGAAAGCTGCTGAGAAGTTTCCTGGTAAGGCAAAAACAGGGGAAGAGAGAGGGCTGTCTGCTGTCTCAGTGTCAGCACCCTTCACCCTCTCCTCTGGCTCTTAGGTGTTGGTAGGTTCCCCACACAGCTGCTCATTTCCACCCCAGGCCACCTGTGAATGATGCTTCCTCATTTCAGGCAGAATGGCTGCCCTGCCCCATCCCTGCTGGCTTAGGGCAGGACCAAATTAGAGGACAGTGACAAAGACCACCTTGCGAATATACTGGCTCATCACAGTGGCCTCTTGTTCCCTGATTCCCTCTGTTTCTACTGAGAAAGCCACCTGATGCACACGACTTATTGGAAAAGACCCTGATGCTGGGAAAGATTGAAAGCAAAAGGAGAAGAGGGCAGCAGAAGACGAGACAGTTGGACGGCATCACCGATGTCAATGGACATGAACTTGGGCAAACTCTGGGAGATAGTGACGGACAGGGAGGCCTGGTGTGCTGCAGTCCACGGGAGAGCAAAGAGTCAGACAAGACTTCGTGGCTGAACAACAGCCGTGCACACAGGCCGGCTACAACCTCCCAACTCTGCCATTCTGCTGTGTTTCTCGCCGTAGAACTAGGTTCACATAGAGACCTGAGATTGCAATCTTGAATTACAGGAAGGACTGTTAGAGAAGACAGCCAGCTGCTTTGTTCACCCAAGGGTGCTGCTGTTTGTACATACTGCAGGATCTGTGACTGTTCAGAGGTCTCCCATTGTCCCTCTTGTATGTTCTGTGTCTCGGAACCCAGAAGCAAATGGACAGAGTTGGTATTTTGGAGATTGGTTCGATGTTAGGGTTCTTTGTTTACTTATTGTTGTTGATGTTGCAGTTTCTAAAATCTACAAGCAGAACTGTAGATTCAGTCATGGGATGTTAATACGTTCTTCAAACATGTTTTCATATCATTGTGCCATCTCAGGCTGTATAGTAGTGTTATTTTTGTGACAAATGAAAAGTTACAACTATTAGGATTGTAATAATTTTCTTTGCCTGATTTTAAAAAGTATTATTCTGAAAAGTTCACATTAGGAAAAGTTATAGGTACATTAGAAAAAGTTAACACATGAAATAAGAACTAGACCAGTGAAGGAAAGCTGCTGAGAAGTTTCCTGGTAAGGCAAAAACAGGGGAAGAGAGAGGGCTGTCTGCTGTCTCAGTGTCAGCACCCTTCACCCTCTCCTCTGGCTCTTAGGTGTTGGTAGGTTCCCCACACAGCTGCTCATTTCCACCCCAGGCCACCTGTGAATGATGCTTCCTCATTTCAGGCAGAATGGCTGCCCTGCCCCATCCCTGCTGGCTTAGGGCAGGACCAAATTAGAGGACAGTGACAAAGACCACCTTGCGAATATACTGGCTCATCACAGTGGCCTCTTGTTCCCTGATTCCCTCTGTTTCTACTGAGAAAGCCACCTGATGCACACGACTTATTGGAAAAGACCCTGATGCTGGGAAAGATTGAAAGCAAAAGGAGAAGAGGGCAGCAGAAGACGAGACAGTTGGACGGCATCACCGATGTCAATGGACATGAACTTGGGCAAACTCTGGGAGATAGTGACGGACAGGGAGGCCTGGTGTGCTGCAGTCCACGGGAGAGCAAAGAGTCAGACAAGACTTCGTGGCTGAACAACAGCCGTGCACACAGGCCGGCTACAACCTCCCAACTCTGCCATTCTGCTGTGTTTCTGCCGTAGAACTAGGTTCACATAGAGACCTGAGATTGCAATCTTGAATTACAGGAAGGACTGTTAGAGAAGACAGCCAGCTGCTTTGTTCACCCAAGGGTGCTGCTGTTTGTACATACTGCAGGATCTGTGACTGTTCAGAGGTCTCCCATTGTCCCTCTTGTATGTTCTGTGTCTCGGAACCCAGAAGCAAATGGACAGAGTTGGTATTTTGGAGGTTGGTTCGATGTTAGGGTTCTTTGTTTACTTATTGTTGTTGATGTTGCAGTTTCTAAAATCTACAAGCAGAACTGTAGATTCAGTCATGGGATGTTAATACGTTCTTCAAACATGTTTTCATATCATTGTGCCATCTCAGGCTGTATAGTAGTGTTATTTTTGTGACAAATGAAATAAAGAACAGATTTGAGGATGGCTTTTAGGATACCTCATTTCTCAATCATTAATTAATTTCTGAATCATTCATTTCTATTTCATTAATAAACCATTGTTATAAAAGATGGGAAGTCAAGAAGACATCTCCTATTATCCGTCTACTGATTTCTAATTGTTAGTAGAAACTCTACCTGGTGTGTACACCCATAAATGCACACACACACACATGAACACACATTATGCCATTTGGAAAGGGTCAGATTCAGTCCTGGGGTATTGTACTTTCTGTCTCCAAAATGTTCCATGACTCTTGGGAAAAAAAAAAGAATGTACAACCTTGGAGGCTTTGAGTCCAAGGTTGTGATGTCATGTCCTGCACAGACTGTGGACTGTAAATGCCAAAGAATATTAGCCACACAATTAAAGATGGACCTGGTTTTGTTATCCCAAAGCACCCTGATTTTGAGAAATAATCTTTTGGGGCAGGAAAAAAATACAAAAAAGCAGTCCTCTCTTCCAATCTGCATAGACTTTGAATGCAATTGATAAACCACTTACATTTCACCCAAAAACACTAGACAAAGAATTTATTGAAATGCAGCCCTTTCGGTTTCATGCCATCTGCATCTTTTTAAATCACTTAGAAATACTTGCCAAGATAATTAACCTCTGCCGTCCTGGTATTCTGCAATTATGTAACTGAAGCCTGGAAACGTATTTATAGAGTGTATGATTCTTAAAGGGTTAAGACGGAAAATGTCTGAAGAAACTCAGCTTAAATATGTTGTACAACAAAACATGTTATTGTGGGTATTGGAGTTAGGCTATGATAATGAATTTCAGACTCAAATATTTTCTTTGATTGTCACAAAAACATGTGAGGAGCCAAGGGTTGGTTGGCTCTCAATGTTCAGCTTGAATTTGGTTGCATTTCATTACCAGAGGCTAATTGTTTTAATGAAAACTGTTTTCACATCCAGAAATTCTATATGAGTTAGGGCAAGGGGGGCTTATTGGGAATCCAGCAACCTGTATGGATGATTCTTTAAAAGGGAGGATTACTAGTGGCCATTAGTATTTAAATGCGTTCTGAAGGGTGGCTCAGAAAAGAATGCTGACCCTTCAAAATCACACCCAGCTTCAAAGCCCTGCCCATGGACTGCTTACTTCTAAGGACCTCAGTGAAAGTGAAGAGTCTGACTCTGCAACCCCATAGACTGTAGCCCTCCAGGCTCCTCTGTCCATGGGATTCTCCAGGCAAGATTACTGGAGTGGGTAGCCATTCCCTTCTCCAGGGGATCGTCCTGACTCAGGGATTAAACTCGAGTCTCCTGCATTGCAGGCCGGAGCCGCCAGGGAAGCCCCCTCAGAAGCCCTTTCTGAAAGAATATGGACATTCCTCTGGCGTCCATAAGAGGTCTCCATTAAATCATTAAGTATGTCAATAATGTTGAACAATCAAACTGGAAGAAAATACGCTATTCATCTACTTCCAGAGTGTTTATTTATTGTAATCACTCGTCACCACCAGCCCGAGAAGTTGCTTGTAATTTTTTAAAACACCGGTTGCGATGCTGTGCCTTGGTTAAATACTGCACAGTACACGAATGCAACAAACCTAAGAGAAAGATGGGCATATTGCCTGATAAAGGATTACAGTGGAAGTGAAAGGCTGACCCACCGTCAGGAAATGTTAATCATTTTTACACCAAAGTGAGTGTAACGTTTCTATAGGGAAATTACTTCAATCTGGTCAGTGCAAGGAGCAGTTTGTATAATCGGATTGCAAATAAGGTTTGATCACATTCCAGCTTAATCTACTCTCTGAGCACCATTTACTGCACTAAATCAAGCCCGAGGAAGCTGCCGGCGCGCTTTTACAATCATTACACCCAAGGGGCAGGGACTCGGTAATAAACAGCAAATAAATTGAACCACTGACTTGCCTGCTACAGGGCATTTCTAATTATCCTCTAGTTTAGCTGGAAATTGTCATGCTCTCATCACAGCCTATTTTAACTGCTACTGAATAAGAGGGATACTTTTAGGCTGAATTAATTGAGAATATGAGGAAATGGAGATGGTGCATCCATCTTTCCCTTCTCTCCCTTCCCCCCAGCCCCACCTCCCAAGCCTGTCAACTTATTGTAGGCATTTAAGAAGCTCTAAGCAAACTATTTATTCTGCCTTCATCTGTCTGCCTCCTTTTTGAGAGAATCAGAAATGTAATGTAACAACAGCATGCCTCGTTTACTTCAATTACAGCCACAGAACCTCGGGAACGGACAGCGCTAATAAAGATAACTTGCAAATCCTCCCAAATGGGCTGGCAGAGTAATAATGGTTGGTTCCATGCCCGAGCTGACGGGCAAATGGAGCTACCAACCTGAGGCATCACGTGATAGAAACTGCATCAGAAAAAGCAACTTGGCCAGTGGGACCTCTGCTATATCTCCATTACTGACACCCTCAACTGTCCTGGAAGCAGAATCAGGAAATCACCGGTCCCAGGGATCTTATCATGATGAACAAGTTCATGATCAGGTTTTGAGCACAGCAGAAATATTTGCTTGGGTAAATGCTACTGGGAGATGTGGACAGCAAAGACCTATCCTATGATTCATTTGAGATGCGAGGTGTTGAAGCCATCCTTTATGCAAAATGATCATGAGAGTTAAGATATTAAGATGTAAGATAATCACGTCTCTTTCAAGGCCAAGGACTGTAAGTCTAAAGCAAATACTCACTGAAATGGGAATTCATGGCAACCAAGCTGACACAGCAGCAAAGAGGCCAGTCTTCCTAAGTGGGAGGTGACTTGATTATTCTAACTGAGCTTTTTAAAGTGAGGTGAGAGAAGAGGATATGACCTCTCAAGGAAAGCAGAAGGTTCTAGACTACCAGGGCCTGCTCTCATCTTCCACTCACCCATCAACCTCCGCCTGCCTTCCTACCTTTAGAGGGAAGCTTTTTAAATGAATTTTTTGGCTCCCCTGGTAAACCCAGATGAAGGATGAATAACATCCTGTATTTATGAAGCTTTCTGACTTCAGGTAGCACAGTATGGTACTTCACCCACCTTTCCAGCCCAGCAGAGCAATGTTTCAGCCAGACTGGGGAGCGATTACAGGACTCTCTCTCTCTCTCTCTCCTCAAATCAGCATGGCTTGGCAAATAGGAGGAACTTCTCTTCCACCTCCATGGAAAACCAGTCGTCTCTCATGGCCATCAGCTTGCCTTACAAAATAGTCTTCTGCTGATCGAATTCAAAATAACTTGCATTAGATTTGTATATTTTCCAAAATGTGAAAGTACAAAGGAGGTAGGTATTTTATGATCTGGTGCTTTTAACTACAAAGAATTCCCCCACGGGATATTCTTTTTCTCCCTCCAGATGATGGGAAAGCAGTGGTCCTACACTTCTCTATTTAGGGACTCAGAGGAGCAGCTGTGACTTCCAGCCTCCTTCCCTCCAGACTCCCCCCACCTGCCCTCGCAGTGGGAGGAGAGTTCACCACTAGAGCGTTGTCACAATGGGGCACTGTTATCTCCTCATCTTCTATAAGGAAAGGAGAGTCAAGCATAAACCTCAGGGCACAGGTGAGTCCTCATTAGAGAGGTATCCCCAGGTCCAGGGGCGAGATGGAATTCATTTTGAAAAATTGCGGAGGTTTGTTGGGAAGCCAATGTGGACAGCAAAGACCTATCCTATGATTCATTTGAGATGCGAGGTGTTGAAGCCATCCTTTATGCAAAATGATCATGAGAGTTAAGATATTAAGATGTAAGATAATCACGTCTCTTTCAAGGCCAAGGACTGTAAGTCTAAAGCAAATACTCACTGAAATGGGTATTCATGGCAACCAAGCTGACACAGCAGCAAAGAGGCCAGTCTTCCTAAGTGGGAGGTGACTTGATTATTCTAACTGAGCTTTTTAAAGTGAGGTGAGAGAAGAGGATATGACCTCTCAAGGAAAGCAGAAGGTTCTAGACTACCAGGGCCTGCTCTCATCTTCCACTCACCCATCAACCTCCGCCTGCCTTCCTACCTTTAGAGGGAAGCTTTTTAAATGAATTTTTTGGCTCCCCTGGTAAACCCAGATGAAGGATGAATAACATCCTGTATTTATGAAGCTTTCTGACTTCAGGTAGCACAGTATGGTACTTCACCCACCTTTCCAGCCCAGCAGAGCAATGTTTCAGCCAGACTGGGGAGCGATTACAGGACTCTCTCTCTCTCTCTCTCCTCAAATCAGCATGGCTTGGCAAATAGGAGGAACTTCTCTTCCACCTCCATGGAAAACCAGTCGTCTCTCATGGCCATCAGCTTGCCTTACAAAATAGTCTTCTGCTGATCGAATTCAAAATAACTTGCATTAGATTTGTATATTTTCCAAAATGTGAAAGTACAAAGGAGGTAGGTATTTTATGATCTGGTGCTTTTAACTACAAAGAATTCCCCACGGATATTCTTTTCTCCCTCCAGATGATGGGAAAGCAGTGGTCCTACACTTCTCTATTTAGGGACTCAGAGGAGCAGCTGTGACTTCCAGCCTCCTTCCCTCCAGACTCCCCCCACCTGCCCTCGCAGTGGGAGGAGAGTTCACCACTAGAGCGTTGTCACAATGGGGCACTGTTATCTCCTCATCTTCTATAAGGAAAGGAGAGTCAAGCATAAACCTCAGGGCACAGGTGAGTCCTCATTAGAGAGGTACCCCCGCAGGTCCAGCAGCGAGATGCAAGTCCTCACTCTTAAGGGCTGTCACGGTGGTGCTGGGTGATAGCAAAATGGAGCATGTGGTAAAAAATATTATAGAAGGATTCTTTAACAGGAACACGGGACTACCACAGTCTAAGAAAGACTGCAGAAATTGAAATCACTGGAGGTATGAGGCGAGCTGACCTCAGTTTTAGCAAATGAAGACCATCTGGGCCTAGAAAAAGATGAAAGGATATTTTCTATTTAACAAAAGGACTTTTCCCTTTAGAAGGTTATCCATAGACTTTCTTTAAATAGATACTTCCATTCAGTACCTATGGAGGACAGTTTTCCATAGGCTAGTTGTGCCGCTTTCCTTCTGAGTCACCTTGGACAGGTGTGTTGAACTAAGTTTCCTTATCTCTAAAGTTAGGATTGATAATGTCCACCTCCCAGGGTTACTGTGAGATACAGAATGCCATAGGTACAATACACATCAAAACCACAGCGAAGGACAATTTCGCACCCATTAGGGTGGCTACTAACAAAGTCATGGAAAGGCTGTGGAGAAATCAAAACCCTCATGCACTGCTAATGGGAATGTAAAATGGTGTAACCTCTGTGGAAAACATGTTGGCAGTTCTTCTCAAAATTAAACATAGAATTACCATATGATCTAGCAATTCTACTCCTAGACATCTTCCCAAAAGAATTAAAAGTAGGAACTCCAACAAATATTCATACACCACTGTCCGAAGCAGCATTATTCACAATAGCTAGAAAATGAAAATAACTTAAATGTCCAATAGATGACAAATGAAAGGTGGTACACAAGTACAGTGGAAGGCAATTGTGTTTCCTGCTAAACCTGAAGGACATTAGGTTCATTGAGCTAAGCCAGAGACAAAGGGCTGAATATTGTATGACCCCACTTACGTGAGATATCTGGAGAAGTCAAATTCATAGAGCCAGAAAGAGAAATGGTGGTCTCCAGGGTCTGGGGGGAGAAGCAAGTGTAGAACTATTGTTCAATGGATACATTTTGTGTTTAGAATGATAGAAAGTTCTGGAAATAGGTAGGGGTGATGGTGGCACAGCATTGTGACTATTCTTTTTTTTGTTCTTTGTTGTTTTTTTTTAAATTTTTATTTTACTTCTTACTTTTACAGAGTTTTGTTGTTTACAGATGTGTATGACCCCAGATTAAGCACTGTGACTATTCTTAATGCTGCTGGACACTTGAAAATGGTTAGGAAATTATCCGGTGCTCCAACGGTTAGGACTCCATCTTTTCACTGCTGATGGTCCAAATTTCAATCCCAGATTTGATTCCAAATTCAGTCCTTGGTTGGGGAAATAAGTCCCCACAAGCCTTGCAGCATGGCCAACAAAATAAATTAAAACCAAGTAAAATAGTTCAAAGGGTAAATCTTATGTCCATTTCACTCACAACAATAAAAAAAATTCCAAAAAATACTAAATAGCTAAAAAAAAAAAATCACATCCGATAAAAGGGTTTCACATATGTTAGTTGTATCTGAATAATCTGATGTCTATGGAAACAGCTTGCCTACATTTTTAAGCCCTCCCCTTACTTCTTCAGTGGGTGTCACACACACACACACCATCAAGCACATTACAACCTCCTGGAGAACTTTTTAAATGTGCTGATGCCTGGACCTCAGCCCAGAGGGTAGTCTGTGAAGAGTATTGTTTGTTTAATCCAAGGAACTAGACAAGTATTGTTTGTTTTATGTGCGGTGATGTAAAAGTGGAGGAAGCCCTGCTTGGCTAAAGCTGCATCTCTGTAGAGAGCAAGGAAGTGTTTTTAGCTTTGAATGGCTCAAACTTTGTCCGAAGCAGCATTATTCACAATAGCTAGAAAATGAAAATAACTTAAATGTCCAATAGATGACAAATGAAAGGTGGTACACAAGTACAGTGGAAGGCAATTGTGTTTCCTGCTAAACCTGAAGGACATTAGGTTCATTGAGCTAAGCCAGAGACAAAGGGCTGAATATTGTATGACCCCACTTACGTGAGATATCTGGAGAAGTCAAATTCATAGAGCCAGAAAGAGAAATGGTGGTCTCCAGGGTCTGGGGGGAGAAGCAAGTGTAGAACTATTGTTCAATGGATACATTTTGTGTTTAGAATGATAGAAAGTTCTGGAAATAGGTAGGGGTGATGGTGGCACAGCATTGTGACTATTCTTTTTTTTGTTCTTTGTTGTTTTTTTTTAAATTTTTATTTTACTTCTTACTTTTACAGAGTTTTGTTGTTTACAGATGTGTATGACCCCAGATTAAGCACTGTGACTATTCTTAATGCTGCTGGACACTTGAAAATGGTTAGGAAATTATCCGGTGCTCCAACGGTTAGGACTCCATCTTTTCACTGCTGATGGTCCAAATTTCAATCCCAGATTTGATTCCAAATTCAGTCCTTGGTTGGGGAAATAAGTCCCCACAAGCCTTGCAGCATGGCCAACAAAATAAATTAAAACCAAGTAAAATAGTTCAAAGGGTAAATCTTATGTCCATTTCACTCACAACAATAAAAAAAATTCCAAAAAATACTAAATAGCTAAAAAAAAAAATCACATCCGATAAAAGGGTTTCACATATGTTAGTTGTATCTGAATAATCTGATGTCTATGAAAACAGCTTGCCTACATTTTTAAGACCTCCCCTTACTTCTTCAGTGGGTGTCATACACACACACACACACACCATCAAGCACATTACAACCTCCTGGAGAACTTTTTAAATGTGCTGATGCCTGGACCTCAGCCCAGAGGGTAGTCTGTGAAGAGTATTGTTTGTTTAATCCAAGGAACTAGACAAGTATTGTTTGTTTTATGTGCGGTGATGTAAAAGTGGAGGGAAGCCCTGCTTGGCTAAAGCTGCATCTCTGTAGAGAGCAAGGAAGTGTTTTTAGCTTCAAGGCTGCTGGGGACCTTCTGAGGTCTCACAAATACTGAGACAATATTTGGGCTTTAATATTTATGGAGCAATGACAATTTGTCAGGAACGTATTACACCAGAATGTTCTGAGTCCCATTTTACAGATTCAGAAATCTGACTTCGAAGATACTAAGTGGTCTACCCAGATTAGCTGAAGATAACAAGTAGGTGGATTCATCTGGATTTGCTGGGTCTGATTTCATATCCAGTCTTTTTCAGCTTCTTTTCTCGGTCCTGACTGTGGTCAAACCATATGAGAACCAAATCCTAAATCCTGGCCTAACTGCGATGAGAAGAGGCTACGCTGGGGGTCTGGGGAGGCACCAGCACCCGCCTTCCCTGTTCCCTCCTTCCAAGGCCTCCTGTGTTGCTTCTCACAGCTGGGCCATGGGCATTAGATCCCATCCCAAACCAAGGCCATCCCACTGTAGTGCCCTTTACTTTCATAAAATAGCTAAAACTGGGTCCCCCAAGATCTCTGAACCACTGCTTTCCCTGATAAATCCCAGCTGGCTCCCTCGCCTGCCAGGCCATCTAATGAATATGCTTCCTTAGCTTCAATCCTATCATTCCCCCATTGCTGACAATATATAGTGGTCATTAGACCATTCGTTTAGCTAAGTTTTAGGAACACGCTTCCCAAGCACACTGCACAATAAAGTGCCAGTTATTAGGTCTCAGAGAGAAGGGAAGTTTGTCCAACATGTTGCTCATTGAAGGATGACTGCCATGTCTACATGATTTAGCTAACAATACCTACACTGAATAACTAACTATGCTGATACTATATAACTAGCTATACCTACCCTACGATACTTCATGACTAGCCACGCCTACACTACTTGACAAACTATACCTACTCTACATAACTAAGTATACCTACTCCACATAAGTAACTAGACCTATTCTAGATCACTAACTATACCTCCAGTACCTAACTAACATCAGACTTATCCCCGTTTAGCACTGTACTTTTTCGGGCATCTATTTCATTGGATTTTGTAGAAACCCAAGATAAAGTTTGCAAACATGGATGCTGGAGTTGTGGGAGGGGGTTGGAGATGACAAATGCCATCCAGATGAAACATCCCCAGTGCCCCAATTCTCACTGGCCCAGAAGCACCACAGTGGGGGTACTGCTCATGTCTAAGTACTGAAGGCACACCTTAGACAAGGATACAGGCGAGAGTCCAATTTCCCAGTGCATTTGTCATTCCAAAAATATTTGACCGAAGCTAGACAAACACTGGGTGTGCACAGGCCATCGACCTCTAGGACTGCTCACCGTGTTCATGCTCACATCCTTGGTTATGTCCTACATCTGTATCCTTTACTGTAAGATGCCTTCATGGAAATCCAGAGCTGTCTCCTCTCAATGGCAGAAGCAGCTCACAGCTGCCATCACCTGAACTAGTAGGGGATCACTCAGTGTGAGCCTGGGCATCAACTCTACATTTTACTTAGCAGTGCACGGACTGCGTGTTCTGGGTTGAATCATGTCCCCCCTCGAAAGACATACTGATGTCTTAACCTCAGGCACCTGTGGGTGTGTCTTTAGTTGTCAAATAGGATGTGAGCCTTAAGATGAGGTCATTAGGGTGGGCTGAAGTCCAGTATGACTGGTGTTCTCATAAGAAAAGGCGGATCCACAGGGAGACTGTGAGGATGGAGGTGGAGAATGTGAGGATGCAAAGAATGGGATCCCAAGGACTGACAGCATGCACCCCCCACCAACCAAAAGTGCCAGAGGCTGGGAGGATTCTCTCAGAGTCCCAGAGGGAGCGTGATCCTGCCAGTGCCCTGCGTTAGGACTTGTGGCCTCCAGAACTGGGAAAGAATAATTCTCGTTATTTTGTTGTTGTTGTTGGCCACTTCTATTGGTCTTTCATCCATTTCCATCTTTGTTCTTTGGCCTGTGTGGCCTCCCACTGCAGTGACCTCTCTCGCTGCAGAGCACCGGCTCTGGGTGCATGCACTCCAGAGCTCAGGCTCGGTAGTTGGACACATCCGTCCAGCTGCTCCGTGGCACGTGGGATCTTCCCAGGCCGGGGATCAAACCGGCGCCCCTTGCACTGCAAGGCGGTGTCCTTACCCACTGGACCACCAGGGAAGCCCTAATTCCTGTTGTTTTAAGTCACCCAGTTCGGGGCACTTGGATACAGCAGCTCTAGGAAACCCACATGAAGCCCTTTCTCAAGAGTCCGTTTGGAAGGGTGTCTGCGTGTAAAGTGTCTACATGTTGTAGCTGAGCTGTGCTGTTGTACATTGTGTTCTTTCTTTTGGTTTTGAGGCAAATTAATTAACATGATACAGAAAAGGGAGAATACAAATGCTGAAGCACTCACTTTAAGCCCTCATACTCTTTTGTTCTCCATTATTACACCAAATTATTTAATTGGGTCTCTCTGATTGTGCTCAGACACAGGAAAGAACACAGTCTATTGTGAGACTCCCTACAACCATAATGCAATATCAAATTCAATTCCCATCCAAAGTGCTCACTGCTAAAAGCCTGTTCTGTGGCTGCAGATTAATGAAGATCTGCATTGAGCAAAGTGGTGGTCGTGGAGACATGATTTTCCTCCAATAGAAGGCCTATTCTTGAAGAACAATAAAAGCATAGAGAAGCGTTAGTCTGCTTATGGATAGAAATAAATCAAAATGAATAAGAGGGTTGATGGAAATAGCCTGAAAGCAGCAGAGTAGAATTCTGAAAATACTGTTTTTGTTTGGCGAAGACATTTTCCTTCCTTCTGCCTGTCCCCTCCTCCCCCCAGAGACCTTCATAAAATGCTGCTGGGTGCAGGATCAAAAGCTATGGAGTGGAGAACAAATCTGAACATTTAAAACCCAGTTAGAGATAATTAACTTTTTGGAAATGCAGTCCACGTCAGGCTTGCTGTGTACACTCACGGTAGGGGGCAGAGTGAGGAGACTCTGGATCGTGGCGTAAATTTGGGGAAGAAGTGACGTCCACACTGATTGTAATGACTGCGAACAGTCATCAGACTGCTTTCAGCTAATTAGACACTAATTCTCAAGTCTTTCTGTTCCCTTTGTTCTAAGACTACCAGGTTTTCTACTCTGTTGCCTTCTCTCCTCTCTTACCGTGTTCCCAAATCTTTCTGCCTTCTAATGACCTATTCTCACCTCCCTGCCGCTCATCCTAATTTTAAACCCCATCCTAAATTCCATAAAGAATTCCTCAGCCTGACAATATTGGTCTTCCTTAATCTCTGCCCCTTCCTAACGCCCTAAGCTACATATCATCATTATTGTACCTTTGGCATAGTCTTCAACTATACATAGGAGCTGTCCAGTATGGTAGCTGCCTGTGGTTCTGGAGGAAAGATGAAAGATGGCTGGTCCACACTGAGCTGTGCTGTAAGTATAAAATGCACACTGGATTTTGAAGACTTAATGAACAAAATATCTTAACAACTTTTAAAGTGTAATTATGTTTTGAAATGATATTTTGGTTAAATAGAATTTGTTATCAGAATGAATTTCCCTCTTTCCACTTCACTTGTTAAAAAGGATCTACTGGAGAATTTTAAATGGTACATGTGGCTCGCATTTGTGACTTGCCTTGTATGTTTGTTGGGCAGTGCTGCTATGTCAAATGCAACACGTAGATGATCTGTGGTATGGTCACTTAAGATGGTAGCAATCAAACCAGTATTTGAAACACTAGAGGGTTGACTCTGGTGTTCTGATATCCAGCTCTCCAAAGGAAAGTCAAATCCCAGGCAAGCTTGCCGTCCCCTCTTCATGGAGCCTGTCCTGTCTGAGCTCTGCCGAGGCGGCTTCTCCAGGCCAGGCAGGCAGCCTGCCTCACATTGTCTTCACGCCTGCAGCTTGCACGTTGCACCTCTGTTCTCTCCAGGAGGCATTTCCACCCTCTCTCCTTTGACCCCAGTGTGCTCTTGCCCTATCTCCAATGCAGCCTTTCTAAGATCCACTCGCAGTCCGTGTGAGTGACTGATGATGCCTAAGCACACCCACTCTCAGGTCACTGTCTTTTCAACAAAGGCCATGACCTCTGAGTTGACTTAAGTCAAAGGAAGCTCTAACTGAATGACCAGATGCAACAGGCGGCCACGGAGGATGATGTTGCCTCAAACATCAAACTTGAGGGACGCCTCTGAAGTCCCATCACTCCTCACTTCTCCCACCTGCTCTGTGAGCCCCCAGGGGCCTTCACAAGGGACTCCTGAGTGATCCACTACAGGCCTCTACCCTCTGATCAGAGGCAGTTCTACCATGGCTTTTTAAAAATATATTTATTTATTTATTTGGCAGTGACGGGTCTTAGGTGTGGTACTCGGGATTTTCAGTCTTTGTTTTGGTCTGTGGGATCTTCGGTTACAGCATGCCAACTCTTAATTGTGGCATATGGGATCTTGTTCCCTGATCAGCAATAGAACCCAGGTCCCTGATAATGGGAACAAGAAGTCTTAACCATTGCTAAGGGAAGCCCTCCCTAACGAGGCTTAACGTTTACATTCTCTTCTTTTCATCTAACCGCATTCTCTTCTTTTCATAACCGCACTGGGTCTGACCAGGGAGCTTAAAGCCTACCTCGTATTTCTGCAAACAACCTCAAAACCACTCCCCGGAAGTGAATTCTAAGAATCCGCGTCGATAATTTTGTATTTGGTTAAATAGAATTTGTTAAATGTTCCTTTTGTTAAAGGATCTACTGGAGAATTTTAAATGGTACATGTGGCTCGCATTTGTGACTTGCCTTGTATGTTTGTTGGGCAGTGCTGCTATGTCAAATGCAACACGTAGATGATCTGTGGTATGGTCACTTAAGATGGTAGCAATCAAACCAGTATTTGAAACACTAGAGGGTTGACTCTGGTGTTCTGATATCCAGCTCTCCAAAGGAAAGTCAAATCCCAGGCAAGCTTGCCGTCCCCTCTTCATGGAGCCTGTCCTGTCTGAGCTCTGCCGAGGCGGCTTCTCCAGGCCAGGCAGGCAGCCTGCTTCACATTGTCTTCACGCCTGCAGCTTGCACGTTGCACCTCTGTTCTCTCCAGGAGGCATTTCCGCCCTCTCTCCTTTGACCCCAGTGTGCTCTTGCCCTATCTCCAGTGCAGCCTTTCTAAGATCCACTCGCAGTCCGTGTGAGTGACTGATGATGCCTAAGCACACCCACTCTCAGGTCACTGTCTTTTCAACAAAGGCCATGACCTCTGAGTTGACTTAAGTCAAAGGAAGCTCTAACTGAATGACCAGATGCAACAGGCGGCCATGGAGGGTGATGTTGCCTCAAACATCAAACTTGAGGGACGCCTCTGAAGTCCCATCACTCCTCACTTCTCCCACCTGCTCTGTGAGCCCCCAGGGGCCTTCACAAGGGACTCCTGAGTGATCCACTACAGGCCTCTACCCTCTGATCAGAGGCAGTTCTACCATGGCTTTTTTAAAATATATTTATTTATTTATTTGGCAGTGACGGGTCTTAGGTGTGGTACTCGGGATTGTCAGTCTTTGTTTTGGTCTGTGGGATCTTCAGTTACAGCATGCCAACTCTTAATTGTGGCATATGGGATCTTGTTCCCTGATCAGCAATAGAACCCAGGTCCCCGATAATGGGAACAAGAAGTCTTAACCATTGCTAAGGGAAGCCCTCCCTAACGAGGCTTAACGTTTACATTCTCTTCTTTTCATCTAACCGCATGCTCTTCTCTTCATAACCGCACTGGGTCTGACCAGGGAGCTTAAAGCCTACCTCGTATTTCTGCAAACAACCTCAAAACCACTCCCCGGAAGTGAATTCTAAGAATCCGCCTCATGTCTTCTTTCCAGGTCTTCTTCACTACAAGGCCATTGCTCACCTGACTTGACTCTAATTCTACATCTGTAATCAGTTCACAATGCAGAGATCTACACACCATACAAGGGTCTCTGCCATCTCAGACAAACCCCTGCCTGTATCTGGATAACTCAATCCATGCACTTGGGAATGCAACACATTCAATTTTACTCCCTTTATGAAGTTAATTTCTATTTTAAGTCCCCATTCCATGAGGGTTATGGAGGGCTAATTTCAGTCAAGTGGGGTCTCTCTTCTTTCACACGTTCTGGGAGGCTTACATTGTGCTCTGGCATTGGGTCCCCATCTAGTACTCTTCCATGTCCTCAACAAAGCCACTGTTATAACACTACTTGATGTCTTCTGTGTAATGACCAACATTTATCTGTGTTTTCATGTCATATGCCTTCTCTCAATCTTCTTGATGTACATGGCTAGGGGGAATCTAGAATTTCTCCCAAAACACTTTGTCACACAAAACAGAAACAACATATCCTAATAGGTTTTCTTTTTCTTCTCATTTTGAAAATTCAGAACCAAATTTAGTGTCCAATTAGTGAAATAATTATATTGCACTAGAATGTAATGTCCACCAGAGCAGAGTCATATCACTGTTTTGTCCCTGCTGCCAAGCACATTGCCTGGCTCCTAGGTGATCAATAAATGAATACATTTCCCAGCTGTGATTACAATTGCTCTACTCTGATGGTTTCTGCTCTACATGAGTGTGTATTATTGTTCATCACTTCAATTCTTTTTGGAGTTACGTGGAAAATAGAGAAGAAAGGAGGTGAGAAGATAATAGAGAGAGGGAAGCAGGGAATGACGAAGTAGTGTAAAAATATTCTCTGTGTGACTTCACCAGTTGACAATTCAACATTGCCCTTTACCTTTTCTTAGTTTTGTCTTTTTCTATATCCTTTTCTACTTTTTCTATATCCTTTTCTACTAATGCGTTTTTGATGAAATTGTGCATTGAGTAACTAACATATGCAAAACCAAATCAAAAAGAGATCTAGCAGAACAGGAAATTCATCTACCCACCCCCAAACCATTAACTGGGCTACTATCACTAGGAGATACAAATCTGGAAATGAAGAATCTCACAAGTATTCACTGTCTATTTCTAGGTGGGATAAACCTATACTCAACAGAGTGACTGATGCATGTATAGTGAGCACAGAAAGGGGAGTTGTGGGACCCTGAAAAGATTATGTGAGCTGAGTCCTGAAATATGTTGGGAGCTGCTAGGAAGAGGATTCTAGGAAAAACTATGTTTCTTTCCACATTCTTTTTTTTCTTTTAATTTTTTTATTGCTTCTTTTTAAAGATTTATTTATTTTTATTTATTTTTTGGGGGGTGGGGATGGAGGGGAGCAGGTGGGCTACTTCTATTGGTCTTTCATTTGTCTATTTTCATCCATCTTTGTTCTTTGGCCCATGTGGGCCTCCCATCGCGGTGGCCTCTGTGGTCGCAGAGCACCGGCTCTGGGCACATGCACTCCAGAGCTCCAGCTCAGTAATTGGACACATCGGTCCAGTCACTCTGTGGCATGTGGGATCTTCCCAGGCCAGGGATCGAACCGGCGCCCCTTGCACTGCAAGGTGGTGTCCTTACCCACTGGACCACCAGAGAAGCCCTCCACATTCTTTTAAAGCAAGGAATATCTGGAAATTGCAGACTCACCCACAAGGCTGATTGCCTTAAAACAAGAATTTTTTAAATTTAATTTAGTTTAATGTTACCTGACGGTGGGCCTCCTTGATGACTCAGTGGTAAAGAATCTGCCTGCCAGTGTAGGAGACGTGGGTTCAATCCCTGGGTAGGGAAGATTCCCTGGAGAAAGAAATGGCAGCCCACTCCAGCACTGTTGCCTGGGAAATCCCATGAACAGAGGAGCCTGGAGGGCTACAGTCCATGGGGTTGCAAAGAGTCAGGCAAGACTTAGTGACCAAATATTGTCCTCATCAACAACGACAATACCTAATGATATACTTAGATTTTTAAGAGACTAATTCATCTGGTCAACAGATTTCATGTTGAAACACCATGTACACGAGACCCAAAGCTCTGGTGCCATGGTTTCCTTTTGAAAATTCTCCCAATTGTACTCTAAGTACTTTGAATTTAACTAACCATGAGAAATCTCCTTTTGAAAATAAAGTCATTAAAAGTTGGATAGTGTTCCTATTGAAAAATATTCTTTATGAAGAAGTTGATGTCTTTGATATAATATTCATTTCCCTTGGGGAAACACCCTTGATAAACGAAAATATTTTTACAGCAAATAATCTATTGCTTTAAGTTCATTTAAATGGATTTGATAATGTTTCAATTCCTGTGGCAAATTTCTATAAGGAAAGACTTTTAATTAAAGTAAAAGTAATATATGCGTATGACTTTTTAAAAAATACCAAATAGAACGAGCTTATCACGGAAAGATGCTTTCTGGCTCAGTCCTCCCCGCACCCAACTCCCTCCCTGGAGACATGATGGGGATTCCGCAATCTCTACTTTGAACACTTCTGAGATGGAGTTACCTCCCTATCTCCAATGAGAAATTTCATCTTTATTTCTTTATTTCTCAAGACTTGGTTTCACTTGTACTCCTCAACTCCATGTTTTATTATCAAATGTTTTATTTGTTCACCTTTGTATAATAGTAAATTATTACGTACATTTCTCATCCTGTCAACTGGAAACAGTACACCTTAACTCACAAGCTTGGGAGCTAAAGATACCAGCTCCTCTATCCTTTGTCTCCAGCTCCCCTCCCCAGTGTTTACCTCCCCATTTGACCATATTGTGTTTTTTTTAAAATTGGCGACAATTTTAAAATTTTTAATTTTTTCTCTTTTCTTCTGATACAGTTTTGTTTGTTTGTCTTTTGCTTGCTTTTCTTTTCTTCAAGTATTTAGTGATTCGTGGTTGACCCAGGATTCTATCAGGGTGAAGCTTCTGTCTCCCCTTGCTGTTGCATCATCCATGGGTATTACAGACAGCAATCACCTCTACATTATGTCTTGGTCAGTACAGTCCATTTCCTCTCTTTCATTTAGAAATCTTTTTAATTCCTTGTTTACTTACGAGCCATTTTAGGAGACATAAGAGACACAGGTTCAATCCGTTGGTCAGAAAGATCCCCTGGAGATTGCAAAGGAGGCTGGGGGAAGTAGTCCTGATTCCATGTGCCCAGTTAAAATTCAGTTATCCTATCACCAAGAAAGAACAGATATTGGGGTTATCTTTGTCACAATAAGAAACTGACCATACTTGACAAGACTTTCCACCCTACCTCCCATCCTGTGTGCCAGGCCCTGTCCTAAGTGCTCTGGATATATTTACTTATTTGATCCCTATAACAACTCTGAGAAGCACGTGTTGCTATGTGCATTTTATAGCTGAGAAAATGAAGTGTACAGAGATTCTTCTGTTTGTTTGATCCTAGTACAGAGCCTAACACAACACCCCTTGTCCTGAAGCTGTTAATTGATGCTCTTTTAGAGATCTTTCTTCATTGGCAGTGAAAACACACAAGTCTGTGAGACACTGATTTAAAACCTGTGACTTTGGGCAATTATGTTTGCAATAGCTTATGTTTAAATAGCTAATTTGGTAATTATGTTTAAATTATGTTTAAATAGCTGTGATTCTGTGCACTGTGAAGCTATGTGCTGAAATAAAGAGCCTTCATCATTACACTTGTTGGTCAGCCATCCTGAAGTGATGATTTACATTGCTGGGCTTGGCGTTCAGCAAGTCCTGACTTTGTGTGTCGTGGAGCTGCGAGCAGTCTCAGAGACCTTAGGAAATGGTTCTAGAACCAGAAAAGACCAAACTTGGAGGTAACAGGGAAGGATACCTGTGCAAAGTGGCTAGTGGAAGGTGACTTTTTAAGATAATTTCCCAATTATTTACTATGGGACATTCCTTCAAGTCCTGGAAATATGACAAATGGCTTTTTTTTTTTTTATCATTCAGGCAATTTGACCAAGAAATATACAAACAAAAATCTACATTTCCAAAAGCCACTGTATTTATGCATTTTCTAATTGCTGTGTC
This sequence comes from Tragulus kanchil, assembly GCA_022376925.1. Lineage (NCBI taxonomy): Eukaryota > Metazoa > Chordata > Mammalia > Artiodactyla > Tragulidae > Tragulus > Tragulus kanchil. The sequence goes on along the minus strand of JAIOJX010000003.1, from coordinate 17,040,043 downwards.
TGTTGAGTTATTCTTGTGACAGTTTTCACATTACACAATGATGACAAGTCAGATTCTTTTGCTGTGATTTTTTAAATATTTCACGTTGACCATAGACTGTCGAGTTTCTTACAGCTTCCTCATCCTGCAGGACATTTGCCAAATAACATAGCAGGAAGGAAAGTCTGAATGATTTTTATGTGTGGACCTTTTTTTAACATTCCCTAAAATATATTTCCTCTCTTTATCCATGAAGGAACTTTTGGCAATAGAAAGCTTGGCCTCATGTTATAACTTTCATATTACCCTCTCCACATTCATTTATCTTTGGCTGCATGGTGTATATCATTCATTGCAACTTTACTTCATTCCTCTGGATTCATAGCTGATGCTCTGTGGACCATAAAATTTCAGCTGCAAAACCAGAACATCTCATTATTTCTGAAATATCAAGCTTGTATCTTCTTGATAAATAATTCCTACTAGTATAATGTATCAGACTAAAACATATTTTCTGAGGCCACTGAGGTTAAAGCAGCAATCTCACCTTTTTTAATTTTTTTGCCCTGAAGACAGTGATTTCCATACATAGAGTGACCCCAGTTTGTGTTGAACATGGAGAATGAGGATGAAGCATGAAACGACACATATTGCTGTCAGAGATTTGAAATGAGGCCTGCTAACCTGTAGGCAGCCTTCCAGATTAAACAGCCCTTTGCATTACCAATGCATTCAGATAGCTCCACACCTTAGCGGCAACAGGCTGGGAACTTTTCCCTTTCTTCCTTCTTCGTCTCCCTTTTAAATCACAGCCAATGACAAACATTACATTTTAATGTAATTCTTCCTTCTGTCTCCTACTCCGCTGCAAAGGAAAAAAGAGACAGTGTCCACGGACAGCGGATCTTTGAGACACTGGTCTCATCTGATTTCCACGATGCTTGAAAAGTGGGTGCGACCGTTTGGATTTGCTTCTGAATATACATCAGTCAGCGGTGCTTAAACAGGTGATCACGTTTTGCCTCTTTCAGCTGACAATCGTCAGCGCTCTGGAATTCAGTCGCTTGCTAGAATTGGCTGCCCTTTCTAGCATGAGACGTTTTTTTAAGGGAAATCATGTCACTGCTCTGAGTTTTGTTTGCTGAACCTTGCAGGGCAGCAATCCTGGGGTTGGGAAGAAGTTTTCTAAAATAAAGAATGTGTTTTCCGCTTCTGGAAGTCCTCTCTTTTAGGATCTGTTTCATAAATGTGGAAATCTGTTGAAGTCTTGCCAAAAAGATATCTATCCCAGGTCTGCAACTGAATGTGATGTTACTATTAAGTATGTATATAAGCATTTGTATTTATTTATATTTATATGTAATTTAACCTATGTACTTATCTGATATGTATTTATGCACACATATACATGCATACATACACGCATATATATATACATGCATTGCTTTCTTGTTCAGTCACTAAGTCATTTCCAACTCTTTGCAACCCTATGGACTGTAGCGCACCAGGCTCCTCTATCCTCCCCTATCTCCTGGAGTTTGCTCAAATTCAAATCCATTGAGTCACTGATGCTATCTAACCATCTCATCCTCTGTTGTCCGCTTCTCCGTTTTTAATTTCTTCTTGATAAATAATTCTACTAGTATGTATCAGACTAAAACATATTTTCTGAGGCCACTGAGGTTAAAGCAGCAATCTCACCTTTTTTAATTTTTTTGCCCTGAAGACAGTGATTTCCATACATAGAGTGACCCCAGTTTGTGTTGAACATGGAGAATGAGGATGAAGCATGAAACGACACATATTGCTGTCAGAGATTTGAAATGAGGCCTGCTAACCTGTAGGCAGCCTTCCAGATTAAACAGCCCTTTGCATTACCAATGCATTCAGATAGCTCCACACCTTAGCGGCAACAGGCTGGGAACTTTTCCCTTTCTTCCTTCTTCGTCTCCCTTTTAAATCACAGCCAATGACAAACATTACATTTTAATGTAATTCTTCCTTCTGTCTCCTACTCCGCTGCAAAGGAAAAAAGAGACAGTGTCCACGGACAGCGGATCTTTGAGACACTGGTCTCATCTGATTTCCACGATGCTTGAAAAGTGGGTGCGACCGTTTGGATTTGCTTCTGAATATACATCAGTCAGCGGTGCTTAAACAGGTGATCACGTTTTGCCTCTTTCAGCTGACAATCGTCAGCGCTCTGGAATTCAGTCGCTTGCTAGAATTGGCTGCCCTTTCTAGCATGAGACGTTTTTTTAAGGGAAATCATGTCACTGCTCTGAGTTTTGTTTGCTGAACCTTGCAGGGCAGCAATCCTGGGGTTGGGAAGAAGTTTTCTAAAATAAAGAATGTGTTTTCCGCTTCTGGAAGTCCTCTCTTTTAGGATCTGTTTCATAAATGTGGAAATCTGTTGAAGTCTTGCCAAAAAGATATCTATCCCAGGTCTGCAACTGAATGTGATGTTACTATTAAGTATGTATATAAGCATTTGTATTTATTTATATTTATATGTAATTTAACCTATGTACTTATCTGATATGTATTTATGCACACATATACATGCATACATACACGCATATATATATACATGCATTGCTTTCTTGTTCAGTCACTAAGTCATTTCCAACTCTTTGCAACCCTATGGACTGTAGCGCACCAGGCTCCTCTATCCTCCCCTATCTCCTGGAGTTTGCTCAAATTCAAATCCATTGAGTCACTGATGCTATCTAACCATCTCATCCTCTGTTGTCCGCTTCTCCGTTTACCTTCAGTCTTTCCCAGCATCAGGGTCTTTTCCAATGAGTCAGCTCTTCCCATCCAGTGGCTAAAGTATTGGAGTTTCAGCCTCAGCATCAGTTCCTCCAGTGAATATTCACCGGTGATTTCCTTAGAATTGACTGGTTTGATTTCCTCGCTATCCAAGAGACTCTCAAAAGTCTTCTCCAGCACCACAGTTCGAAAGCATCAATTCTTTGGCACTCAACCTTCTTTATGATCCAACTTTCACATTTGTACATGACTACTGGAAAAACCACAGCTTTGACCATACAGACCATTGTCAGCAAAGTGATGCCTTAGCTTTTTTTTTTTTTTTTAATTTTGGCCTCTTTTATTGGTTTTTTATTTATTTATTTTCATCCATCTTTATTCTTTGGCCTGTGTGGGCCTCCCATTGCAGCAGCCTCTCATTGCAGGGCACCAGTTCTGAGCGCCATGCTCTGCAGAGTGCTGGCTTGTAATTGGACACACCAGTCCAGCCACTCCGTGACACATGGGACCCTCCTGGGTCAGGGATGGGACTGGTGCCCCTTGCACTGCAAGGTGGACTCTTTACCCCCTTGACCACCGGCAAGCCCCCTCTTTGTTTTTTAATATGCTGTCTAGGTTTGTCACAACTTTTCTTCCAAGTAGCAAGTGTCTTTTGGCTCCATACATACACACAACTTAGATGAGTTAAAGTAACTTATTTCAGCTGTCAATTATCTGGCACTGTATCTGTTGGGGCTTCCTGTGTGAAAGTTGTTAGCAATGTCAAGAAGCATTGTGGTGACTGTGTGCTTTGCTAAGAAGATGAAGTGAAAGTTGCTCAGTCATGTCTGACTCTTTGCAACCCATGGACAAGCCATGGAATTTTCCAGGCAAGAGTACTGGAGTGGATAGCCTTCCCTTTCTCCAGGGGATGTTCCCAACTCAGAGACTGAACCCAGGTCTCCCACATTGCAGGTAGATTCTTCACCATCTGAGCCTTCGCTAAGAACCCCTGTTCTATGCCGTAAGTAGAAACAATTACAGCAGTGGTTGTAACTTTGGAGCCTTGAATCCTTGGTGGACTATGAATTATTTCAAGTGGTCTTCCCATCTCTGTGCACTCTCAGGAGACCAAATCAGCTATACTCCTGTATCAAATGAATAAAAAACACATACAGTTCTAAAATGTATTTAATAGCATTACTGAATTTATGGGATCTAGGTGATAATATATTTTCTCCATGGGAAAGTACAACTACCTTTCAAGTAGGGCATCTGATATTTTTCCCTTGGAAAAAAGACTTCATGCCAAAAAATTTAGAAACCGCTAAGCCAAGGAAGACAGTGAGCTACCTAGATCCACATACTAGAGTGGGTTGCCAGTGGAGTGGGTTGGAGTGGATCTTCCCAACCCTGGGTCAAACCTGCATCTCCTGCATTGGCAGGTGGATTCTTTACCACTGAGCCAACAATGTCGACAGGGATCCTGTTACAACGTGAATCATATCACAACCCACCTCTGCTAAGACCTTCCAATGACTTCCTGTCTTAGTCTAAGTGAAACCAAAATTCTTTCGATCGCCAACAAGGCTTTACACTCTCTGGTCTTCACAGCTTCTCTTATTCCCACCATTCCAGTCATTTTGGCCTCCTAGCTATTCCTCAAAAGTCTAGACGAGTGCCTCAGGCATTCTTTTGTGTGGTTTCCTCTGACTGGAATGTTCTTCCCTCATGATACCTACCAACCCTGTTCCCTGCCTCACTCCATCTCTTTCCTCAACATTGAGATCATCTTTGATAATACTGTTTAAAATTGCACACACACTTAAAGCACTTTCCCTACTATTCCATGTTTTCCTTTTGTCATTAAAAATAACAGGATTAAAAAAAACAGGACCCATGAGTAACATATATGCACCTCATTTATTTATCTTTCTGATTATCCAATAGCCCCTTATAAAACAGCAAGCTCTCTGAAGGTAGGGATTCTTTACTCTTTGTTCCACTATTTTATTTCCATCACCTAGAGCAGTGCCTGATACACAATAGACAGTAAATAATGAGCTAGATGAATCAATTTTTTTAATTTTCAGGATTTGTAACTGGTTCTTTTACATGTTCACTTTTAAAATTCATATTTGTTCATTTTGATTCATAATTCTGTATTCTTTTAAAATTTGTGTCCTTTCCTTCTCCTTTCTGAGGATACTAACCATCATTGTTATGATGTCATTTTGAGATTATCCTTATTACTTCCATTTCATTGGGGGTTCCTTTTTCTCCCAAATACTAAGTTTGTTCACTTATGAGAATGTGACATGTATGTGTTCCTTTTTTTCATTTTAAGTGGAGTTTTCTGTTCTCCTTTCTTCATGCCAAAAAATTTAGAAACCGCTAAGCCAAGGAAGACAGTGAGCTACCTAGATCCACATACTAGAGTGGGTTGCCAGTGGAGTGGGTTGGAGTGGATCTTCCCAACCCTGGGTCAAACCTGCATCTCCTGCATTGGCAGGTGGATTCTTTACCACTGAGCCAACAATGTCGACAGGGATCCTGTTACAACGTGAATCATATCACAACCCACCTCTGCTAAGACCTTCCAATGACTTCCTGTCTTAGTCTAAGTGAAACCAAAATTCTTTCGATCGCCAACAAGGCTTTACACTCTCTGGTCTTCACAGCTTCTCTTATTCCCACCATTCCAGTCATTTTGGCCTCCTAGCTATTCCTCAAAAGTCTAGACGAGTGCCTCAGGCATTCTTTTGTGTGGTTTCCTCTGACTGGAATGTTCTTCCCTCATGATACCTACCAACCCTGTTCCCTGCCTCACTCCATCTCTTTCCTCAACATTGAGATCATCTTTGATAATACTGTTTAAAATTGCACACACACTTAAAGCACTTTCCCTACTATTCCATGTTTTCCTTTTGTCATTAAAAATAACAGGATTAAAAATAACAGGACCCATGAGTAACATATATGCACCTCATTTATTTATCTTTCTGATTATCCAATAGCCCCTTATAAAACAGCAAGCTCTCTGAAGGTAGGGATTCTTTACTCTTTGTTCCACTATTTTATTTCCATCACCTAGAGCAGTGCCTGATACACAATAGACAGTAAATAATGAGCTAGATGAATCAATTTTTTTAATTTTCAGGATTTGTAACTGGTTCTTTTACATGTTCACTTTTTAAAATTCATATTTGTTCATTTTGATTCATAATTCTGTATTCTTTTAAAATTTGTGTCCTTTCCTTCTCCTTTCTGAGGATACTAACCATCATTGTTATGATGTCATTTTGAGATTATCCTTATTACTTCCATTTCATTGGGGGTTCCTTTTTCTCCCAAATACTAAGTTTGTTCACTTATGAGAATGTGACTGTGTATGTATGTGTTTGCTTTTGCATATTTTGGAATTATAGTTTTCAGGTTCATTTTAAGTGGAGTTTTCTGTCTCTTCCTCTCCCTCTTTCAAAGAGATACAATTATGAATTAAGATTTTAAAAAGTTACAAAATAATAAGAGAGAGAGAGAAAGACAAGAGGACTTCCCTGATGGTACAGTAGATAAGAATCTGCCTTCCTTGGTCCCAGAAAATTCCTCTTGCCTCAGGCAGCAAAAATCTGCTAGCCATAACTAGTGAGCATGTTCAGCTAGCACTGCAACAACTGAGCCCATGTGTTTCAACTACTGAAGCCCATGTGCTTACAACTTGTGCTCTGCAACAATAGAAGCCAACGCATGGAGAAGCCTGTGTAACGCAAGGAAGAGTAGCCCCGGCTCACTGCATCTAGAGAAAGCCCTCATACAGGAATGAAGACCCAGCTCAACCAAAATTAAATAAATAAATTATAAAAGAGAGAGAGAAAGAGAAGCATGTAGACATCTTTAAAAAGTGTAGCCATTAAATTGAAAAAGCTGAATATGTGGAGAAAAAGATCATTAAGTGGTTGGCAAAAAAAAAAAAAAAGATTTTAAGCAGTACAATTTGAAGGCATGACCAGTAAAAATGGAATTGAGAACTGAAAAAATCACCAAAAATAAACTATGCAGCAACAAGGAGATAAGAAATATAGAAGAGGAGTTAAAGGATAAGGGGGAATAGATGAAAAGGCTCCAACACACACCCAACAAGAGTTCCAAGAGAAAAGATGTTTTAGAATTGAAGAAACACATGAGTCTTTTTGGTTAAAAGACAAAAATAATTCTTCAAAGATACAGAGAGACAAAAGCACAGAGAGATAAGACAAGTCAGAGAAACGGGAAACATCAATGATTGGTGAAATGTGTAAGAAGTCAATCAACCAAGAAATGATAAAGAGGTAGGGTACCAGAAATTGAACATCTTAGAAGTCTAATGCAGATGAAGTTTTAATGCAAAACCAACAAAGCATTGAGTGCCACAGAACACAAGAGGAACCTTTGCCCTGAGAAAGGACCATGAAATTTGCCTGGAAGTAGGTCATTTGTAACTTTAGAAGCAATCTTTTCCATAGGAAGGTGATGGCAGAGGACATAAGGTAGGATGCAGTGAAAATGAGTAGACATAAATCTGGGAATTCGAGTCACTTGTTATTGATATACTGGGAGTGTAAGTATAGCATGGTCTCTGCTCTGTTCACGTGAAATAAAATTTAGATTAGTTCATAGATGAAAATTGATCTAAATTCATCCTTTTCTGTCAATAATTACTTAATAATTATTTCATTGGTCATGAGGAGATATGCGTTCTGGCTCTGGTTTATCTGAAAGGAGACCTCAGGCAAGGCCACAACTAGAAACAAGAAGTTTAGACCACATGGTTCTCAGTGACTGACAGAGGCACTCTAGCATGCTGCCAAATGTCAACTAACATCAAAATTGAACTTTGGGCACTTCCCTCGTGGTCCAGTGGTTAAGACTTCACCTTCAAATGCAGGGGGTGTGGGTTCAATCCCTACTTGGAGAGCCAAGATCCCACATACCTACAGCCACAAAACCCAAACCCAACACAGAAGTAGTATCATAACAAATTCAATAAAGACTTTAAATATGGTGCATATCAAAAAAGCACTTGAAAAATAACCCCCAAAAAAACTGAACTTTGATGACAAGTTCATCCACTGCAAAGAAGTCTTTCACGACGTGTTGTGCTGTAGGGGTCATATGATAACATCAAGAGCGGCGTGCAATTTGCTGCAAGTAACTGGCGAACACATTGTATCATATCACCTCCACCGTAGAAAACCCTATGTACTCTAGAATTTACGAAAACTTCGTCTCATGTGTACTCCAGGTATCTTGGTCAGGGCAGTAAACAACCCTTTTCAGTCATCAACCCAGGAATGAAGGGTAATCATGTGTGCGCGTGCATGTGTGTGTGTGTGTGTGTGTGTGTGTGTGTGTGTGTGAACTTCTTTGCGTACTCTGAAAGACACTGATATTCTGCCCCTAGAATTATAGTTGCAATCGTCATTGATTTGTTTAGTGTATGTAACTCGCTCAGTCTCCTTAAGATAATAACCACAAGTCTGTATTTGAAAATGTGTGATGAACACAAAAAAATTTATAGCTCCTGAATTTAATCATCATTTAGATCCCTTCCAGCCATAACATTTGATCATTTTAAGTCAATGTGCTCTGGTTTTGATGTCCATTAAAAAAAAATCAATCCCTCTGTTTCGAAAGACCAAGATTGATCTTTAAAAACAATCTTACCTTGATCAGTTTAGACCATCCAAAAAGTTAATCCCAAGAATATTTTTTGGCTCAAGATCTATAACATTTTCATTTGATGGAAAGCAGATTAATTTGTTTTTCATTTTTTAGTCTTGCCTTGTGTCTGTGCTCCTCAAAAATTTCATTGGTCATGAGGAGATATGCGTTCTGGCTCTGGTTTATCTGAAAGGAGACCTCAGGCAAGGCCACAACTAGAAACAAGAAGTTTAGACCACATGGTTCTCAGTGACTGACAGAGGCACTCTAGCATGCTGCCAAATGTCAACTAACATCAAAATTGAACTTTGGGCACTTCCCTCGTGGTCCAGTGGTTAAGACTTCACCTTCAAATGCAGGGGGTGTGGGTTCAATCCCTACTTGGAGAGCCAAGATCCCACATACCTACAGCCACAAAACCTAAACCCAACACAGAAGTAGTATCATAACAAATTCAATAAAGACTTTAAATATGGTGCATATCAAAAAAGCACTTGAAAAATAACCCCCAAAAAAACTGAACTTTGATGACAAGTTCATCCATTGCAAAGAAGTCTTTCACGACGTGTTGTGCTGTAGGGGTCATATGATAACATCAAGAGCGGCGTGCAATTTGCTGCAAGTAACTGGCGAACACATTGTATCATATCACCTCCACCGTAGAAAACCCTATGTACTCTAGAATTTACGAAAACTTCGTCTCATGTGTACTCCAGGTATCTTGGTCAGGGCAGTAAACAACCCTTTTCAGTCATCAACCCAGGAATGAAGGGTAATCATGTGTGCGCGTGCATGTGTGTGTGTGTGTGTGTGTGTGTGTGTGTGTGTGTGAACTTCTTTGCGTACTCTGAAAGACACTGATATTCTGCCCCTAGAATTATAGTTGCAATCGTCATTGATTTGTTTAGTGTATGTAACTCGCTCAGTCTCCTTAAGATAATAACCACAAGTCTGTATTTGAAAATGTGTGATGAACACAAAAAAATTTATAGCTCCTGAATTTAATCATCATTTAGATCCCTTCCAGCCATAACATTTGATCATTTTAAGTCAATGTGCTCTGGTTTTGATGTCCATTAAAAAAAAATCAATCCCTCTGTTTCGAAAGACCAAGATTGATCTTTAAAAACAATCTTACCTTGATCAGTTTAGACCATCCAAAAAGTTAATCCCAAGAATATTTTTTGGCTCAAGATCTATAACATTTTCATTTGATGGAAAGCAGATTAATTTGTTTTTCATTTTTTAGTCTTGCCTTGTGTCTGTGCTCCTCAAAGACATGCTAACACACGTTAATAGCTATATCAGAGTATTAATATTACCACCCTTTTTGAAACAAGTGTTCTGATATTTGAAGAGACACTTCACCAAAGAAGATGTGTGCAAATTAAAGCCATCAAGATACCACTATGCACCTATTAGAATGACTAAATTATTTATTGATCACTCCAAATATTAGCACTAATGTGGAGGAACTGGAACACTCATGCACTGCTGGTGAAATTGTATAATCACTTTGGAAAATATTTAGGAAGTTCATTCAGAAGCTAAACATGTACCTATCCAATGACTGAACCATGTACTCTCAGACATTTATCTAAGAGAAAAGTATATATCTTAGAAGAACTCATAAATAAATGTTCAGCAGTTTTATTTATAATAAACAGAAACTGAAAAATAATCCAAGTATCCATCAATGGTTGAATGAATGAACAAATTGTGGAATATCTATACAGTGGATAATCCTCAACAGTGGAAAAGAATGAACTGTTGAAACATGCTGCAGCATGGGTGCATCTCAAAGTATTTGTGACAAGTGAAGAAGCCAGATAAGAAGTGCATATGAATATGATTCAATGTATATAACATTCTAGAAAATGCCAGCTAATCTACAGTAACAGAAATCAGACGACGGGTGGGGGAGATAGAGAATTTTTAGCAAATCATTCCGATTATTTTTCCTCACATATGTAAAGGCACCTTTCCTCTACCACTTGGCTCTCATCTGTAGGATGGGATGAATTCTATCTACTACACCAGCTTCACAGGAATGTCACAAGGATCCAATGAGTCCATACTCACAGGAATGCTCTGAAAATTAGACAGATAAATAAGATGGCATTATTATTTTAATATAAACAACAGTGGTAAAGAAGAGTTTGTTTTCTTTTTTCCAGGTTGGATAATCAGCCCTCTGTTTGAAGAAATTCTTAAAATCCTTGATCAGTTTAGACCATCCAAAAGTTAATCCCAAGAATATTCTTTGGCCCAAGATCTATAACATTTTCATTTGATGGAAAGCAGATTAATTTGTTTTTCATTTTTTAGTCTTGCCTTGTGTCTGTGCTCCTCAAAGACATGCTAACACACGTTAATAGCTATATCAGAGTATTAATATTACCACCCTTTTTGAAACAAGTGTTCTGATATTTGAAGAGACACTTCACCAAAGAAGATGTGTGCAAATTAAAGCCATCAAGATACCACTATGCACCTATTAGAATGACTAAATTATTTATTGATCACTCCAAATATTAGCACTAATGTGGAGGAACTGGAACACTCATGCACTGCTGGTGAAATTGTATAATCACTTTGGAAAATATTTAGGAAGTTCATTCAGAAGCTAAACATGTACCTATCCAATGACTGAACCATGTACTCTCAGACATTTATCTAAGAGAAAAGTATATATCTTAGAAGAACTCATAAATAAATGTTCAGCAGTTTTATTTATAATAAACAGAAACTGAAAAATAATCCAAGTATCCATCAATGGTTGAATGAATGAACAAATTGTGGAATATCTATACAGTGGATAATCCTCAACAGTGGAAAAGAATGAACTGTTGAAACATGCTGCAGCATGGGTGCATCTCAAAGTATTTGTGACAAGTGAAGAAGCCAGATAAGAAGTGCATATGAATATGATTCAATGTATATAACATTCTAGAAAATGCCAGCTAATCTACAGTAACAGAAATCAGACGACGGGTGGGGGAGATAGAGAATTTTTAGCAAATCATTCCGATTATTTTTCCTCACATATGTAAAGGCACCTTTCCTCTACCACTTGGCTCTCATCTGTAGGATGGGATGAATTCTATCTACTACACCAGCTTCACAGGAATGTCACAAGGATCCAATGAGTCCATACTCACAGGAATGCTCTGAAAAATTAGACAGATAAATAAGATGGCATTATTATTTTTAATATAAACAACAGTGGTAAAGAAGAGTTTGTTTTCTTTTTTTTCCAGGTTGGATAATCAGCCCTACCTTCTCCCTGTGGGCTGATATTCAATTACTGAAGTATGATTCCTTTCTTTAACGCTTTCAGCTTTCATTTAAACATCATTTTGAACTTAACCCATTCTTAGTCGGTTAGGTCACTGTGAAAATGAAATGGGCAGGGACTAGCACGTTCTACCTCCTTCTCCTCTGGGGAATCACAGATGAGAAGAGAGGGCAGCATGAACAGAAGTATCATCAGATCTTAGATTTCAATTTAGGAGTGGACAAAGAAGCAAAAGTTTCAGAAAAATACCATACTGGTATGAGGGCTCAGTTTCCTCATCTCTTACTTTCAGAAAGAGACAAGGCATGACTTTCTGAATCCTTAAAATTCTAACCTCCCTTGACAATAATAACAGCAAAGTTCATGTAGAACCATCTGGTGACAAAGTCAAGTCTCCTTCCTTTGATTTCTCTGGAGGATGAATTTTGTCCACCAGGTCAGCCCAGAGGTCCTTACCTACTGTGTCCTTAGCTTCCCTCCAGCCATGGCTCTCGCTCATTTATGTCTGCACCACCTGCAAGGCTTTTTAGAGATATTGACGCCTCAACATCATGCCTGCAGTGTTCATTGCAGCACTGTTTAGCCAAGATATGGAAGCCACCTAAATGTCCACTGACAGAGGACTAGATAAAGAAGAGTTGTACATATTTACAATGGGCTATTACTCAGTCATTATAAAGAATGAAGTGGCAATACTTTGGCCACCTGACATGAAGACCTGACTCATTGGAAAAGACCCTGATGCTAGAAAAAGATTGAGGGCAAGAGGAGAAGGGGAAGACAGAAGATGAGATGGTTGGATGGCATCATCGACACAAGGGACATGAGTCTGAGCAAATTTCAGGAAATAGTGAAGGATAGGGAGGCCTGGCGTGCTGCAGTCCACAGGGTCAAAATCCACAGGGTCATGAAAGGGTTTAACAGCTAGATTAATAGGCAGATTTGAAGGAGGCCAGTGGGCCCCAAGGAGGAGGAGATAAGGGACAAAAAGGACAAGTATTTTTCTAATCTGAAATATTTGTTATGATAAGATCAACCCAAAATTAAGTTTATTGTCTTATGTTGATGCTGTGGGACTAGAAAGGCCTTTACACCAGAATGTCTCACCTAGCCCGTAGATTATCCCCTGGCTAATCTCATGTTGTGGCTGTAGGACTGGAATGCCTTTATGACTTTAAGCTATTGTTTCAATAACAGACTGGAAAATACAAAATTGCCATGCTTAAACTGACAAAGGGGGATGGATACTCTTCTATCCCCCTTCCAGTGTCTATGCTGGAAGCTCTTCCCTATTCTTTCTCACTCTAATGAACTTTTCACTAGACGAAGTTCTAAGTGACCATCACCGAGTCTTTTTGATTCCAGTGTGAATTCTTCCTTGGAGATCAAGAATCCAACACTGTTCATGGTAACTTACCATCATCTATCACCTATCAGTCACAAAGAGTCTTAGCAACTGAACAACAATAAAAAAAAGAGTGAAATAATGCCATTTACAGCAATATGAATGGACCTAGAGAGTGTCATATTGAATGAAGTCAAAAGAGAAATATCAGATGACATCCATATGTGAAATCTAAAAAAGAAATGATACAAGTGAACTTACAAAACAGACTCACAGACTTAGAAAATGAACTTATGGTTGATGATGGGAAGAGATAGGCAGTTAGAGATGGCCATGCATACACTGCTGTATTTAAAATAGATAACAACAAAAGACCTACTGAACAGCACGTGGAACTCTGTTCAACGTTATGTGGCAGCCCGGAAAAAAAACCCCAATATATAATTGTTAGCTATACCCTCAATACAAAATAAAAATTGAAAAAAGAAGGGAAGACAGAAGATGAGATGGTTGGATGGCATCATCGACACAAGGGACATGAGTCTGAGCAAATTTCAGGAAATAGTGAAGGATAGGGAGGCCTGGCGTGCTGCAGTCCACAGGGTCAAAATCCACAGGGTCATGAAAGGGTTTAACAGCTAGATTAATAGGCAGATTTGAAGGAGGCCAGTGGGCCCCAAGGAGGAGGAGATAAGGGACAAAAAGGACAAGTATTTTTCTAATCTGAAATATTTGTTATGATAAGATCAACCCAAAATTAAGTTTATTGTCTTATGTTGATGCTGTGGGACTAGAAAGGCCTTTACACCAGAATGTCTCACCTAGCCCGTAGATTATCCCCTGGCTAATCTCATGTTGTGGCTGTAGGACTGGAATGCCTTTATGACTTTAAGCTATTGTTTCAATAACAGACTGGAAAATACAAAATTGCCATGCTTAAACTGACAAAGGGGGATGGATACTCTTCTATCCCCCTTCCAGTGTCTATGCTGGAAGCTCTTCCCTATTCTTTCTCACTCTAATGAACTTTTCACTAGACGAAGTTCTAAGTGACCATCACCGAGTCTTTTTGATTCCAGTGTGAATTCTTCCTTGGAGATCAAGAATCCAACACTGTTCATGGTAACTTACCATCATCTATCACCTATCAGTCACAAAGAGTCTTAGCAACTGAACAACAATAAAAAAAAGAGTGAAATAATGCCATTTACAGCAATATGAATGGACCTAGAGAGTGTCATATTGAATGAAGTCAAAAGAGAAATATCAGATGACATCCATATGTGAAATCTAAAAAAGAAATGATACAAGTGAACTTACAAAACAGACTCACAGACTTAGAAAATGAACTTATGGTTGATGATGGGAAGAGATAGGCAGTTAGAGATGGCCATGCATACACTGCTGTATTTAAAATAGATAACAACAAAAGACCTACTGAACAGCACGTGGAACTCTGTTCAACGTTATGTGGCAGCCCGGATAAACATATATGAATGGTTGAGTCCTTTTGCTGTTCCCCTGAAACTATCATAGCATTGTTAATTGGCTATACCCTCAATACAAAATAAAAAATTGAAAAAAAAGAAAAAGATACAGATGCTCAAAACCACAATGAGATTCCACCTCATACCAGAATAACAAGGGTTAGAGAAATGTAGAGAAACTGGCATTCTTGTGCACTGTTGGGAAGAATGTCAAGCGGTGCAGCGGCTGTGGAAACCATTATGATGCTTCTTCATAAAATGAAGCATAGAGAAAAAAATGAAACTTAGAATTTCCATACAATTGGGAAATTCCCTTTGGAGGCATAGACCTAAAGGAATTGAAAACACGGGCTCAAGCAGATCCTTACACACTCATGTGCACAGCAGCATTATTCACAGTAGCCAAAAGAGGGAAGGCAACCTACGTGTCCATCGACAGATAGATGTATAAACAAAACACAACAGCTACCTACGGTGAAATAGTATTCAATCTTTAAAAGGAAGGAAATTCTGACACATGCGGCAGCAAGGATGAACCCTGACAATAAGCTAAATTAAATAAGCCAGTCGGGCTTCCCTGGTGGTCCAGTGGGTAAAGAGTCTGCCTTGTAGTGCAAGGGGCACCGGGTCAATCCCTGGCCCTGGAAGATCCCATGTGGCATGGAGCAGCTGGACCAGTGTGTCCAATTAGGAGTCAGCTCTCTGGGGCACGGGCGCCAAGAGCCAGCACTCTGCAACGAGAGAGGCCACCATAATGGGAGGCCTGCACAGGCCAAAGAATAAAGATGGATGAAAATAAATAAAAAAACAATAAAAAGAGGCCAAAAAAAAAAAAAAAAAGCCAGTCACATAAGCCAATCACAGCATAATTCCACTTACACAAAGTACCTAGGGTAGTCAGATACCCTGAGGCAACCCCTGGTGGGGAGGGGTAACGAGAGGAAAGTTGTTTAACAACAGTGAGTCCTGGAGATGCATGGTGGTGATGGGTTCACAACCGTGTGAGTGTATTTAAGGCCACTGACGTGCAGGTGTGCAAATGGCTAATAAGCTACATTTTCTTTTACGCGTATTTTACCACAATTCGAAATAGTTTTTAAACGAGGCTGATGCAAGGCCAGATTCAGTGAATCAGACCCCCTGAGAATGGGGCTCTGGCTCTGGCATCCTGCAGAAGCTCCAGGGAGCTTTTTGTTGCATGGTGGGCATTACCGAGTTTGGCTCTAGAACCACAAGCCCTCCTCCTGGCCCTCCTCCTGGAAACGCTCATCCTCAGGACCAAATGTCATTTGCTAGCTTGAGCCAAAATAAAAACGAAAGTCACTGGCATTACCTCCTGCCCATATTCTCTTGAGCATATTCTTCTTGGAGAAAAGAAAAGACGCTTCTGTCTTGGGTTTGCAGACAAGAAAGAATCTTCTGTGTGCCTTTTTCTATTCTGAAACAAACCTCACTCTGACCCAGGGGGAAAAAAAAAAAGGCTCTGGTATCTGGAGAAAGCAAACGGATCCCAGGCTCCAATCAAGAGAAGAATGCCCGGGGAATAAGAAGAACATTATGGTGTTGTATAAATTTCTGGTGAGGTTTCAGCCTGCAGCATTGTCCTGAATTCTATGCAAAACACCAGGGACACCGGTGAATTGAAAGGTGACTTGGATAATCGAGGGCCTCGGGCCTTACTGTGATGATGAAGTTTGGGAAAAAAGGAAAAACAGGTCTACATTCAAAGAAAGAGAGGAAATGAAGGAAGAAGAGGTTTATGGAGCGTGCCAGAGGATGGAGGAGCGAGTTTGTCACAGAGCACCTGGGAAAATGATGCTACACTCGAAAACAATTAGGTGTGCCCTCCCTTCTGCAAAGAAAGGGCCAGGACTTTGTTTTAGGTCTGACAAAGGGAAGGACTGATGGAGAGATTGGGATCCTTAAAGTCTTATATCCTTAATACCAGTTTGGGGGTCGGGGTGCATCTTATTCTCTTTCTGAATATTTCTATCACCATACACCAGTAAATTTGTGTGTTGTTTGAGGGCATCATTGTCCAATAGAACTTTCTGTGATGAGAGATATATTCCCGGGGCATACAGGGACTGGCTTTGATGGGCTTGTGGAGTGCACGATTTCATTTTCAGAAATTTTGTGAACTGGTTGTTAAACACTGTCACTATTTAAAAGTTAAATTGCATGAATTTATCATTCAATATTATGCCAAAATTATGATAATAAATACTCAGTATCCACAACCTCTTGTTTTACTATCTGCAGTTTGTACTGTTCCTTATGGTAGCTTCTTGTCAAGTGGGAACACTGGGTACTTGATACTGGCCAGAAAGCAGAAAGGATTTCTAAATTAATTTAAATTTCCTTTACATTAAATAGCCACAGGTGACTCGTGGCTACTGTAGTGGAGAGGGCAAGTTTACGTGTTTGCAAAATACTGTTCTCTCACTGGTGACTGTTAAAAACCATTTATTTCAGAGGCAGAGTATGTTGCATTCCAATGATTCTGGGTTTCCCTGATGGCTCAGTGGCAAAGACGCCACCTGCAATGAAGGCACTGCAGGTGACTTGGCCTCAATCCCTGGGGCGGGAAAATATCCTGGGGGAGGTCACGGCAACCCACTCCAATATTCTTGCCTGGAGAATTCCACGGACAGAGGAACCTGCTGGGCTACAATCCATGGAGTTGCAAAGAGTCAGACATGACTTAGCGACTGAGCAGGCACATTTGGATCTGAACTTCAGTGACCTGTGAGGGCAGGGATGGAGGAGTAGAGAGTAAAGGCGAGAGATGGGGAGGAAGGAGGGGAAGAGAGAAGATTTGTTCTCAATTGGATTCTTGGTGTTTTGCAAAGTTGCATGCTAATGATAGCCAAAAAAGAAAGAAAGAAAGAAAAGAAAACAAAAGAATGCTTTACTTTGCTGTTACATGACTTTCTCTGAATGGATGCAAACAGACCACACATTTATCTGACCCAGAGCTGAGTTTGGATGCTGACTGTCCTGAACAGGGATTTCTGGGGCTCCTTTAGTGTTCAGGAGCAACACTGGATTCCTCAGGTTGAGGGGGGACTCCAGCCTGACTCCCAAGTTTCCCTAACACTGTAATTGGGCTCCATTTGCATGAAAGTGACCCTGTCTTTCCCAAGCTGCCTTAGGTCAGCCCTGGTCAGCCCGCCAGGAAGTGCTGCGAACAGCCTCTCGTGGAGCCAATCCATTTCCTGAATAGCCTAGTTCGTGGGCTTGTGGAGTGCACGATTTCATTTTCAGAAATTTTGTGAACTGGTTGTTAAACACTGTCACTATTTAAAAGTTAAATTGCATGAATTTATCATTCAATATTATGCCAAAATTATGATAATAAACACTCAGTATCCACAACCTCTTGTTTTACTATCTGCAGTTTGTACTGTTCCTTATGGTAGCTTCTTGTCAAGTGGGAACACTGGGTACTTGATACTGGCCAGAAAGCAGAAAGGATTTCTAAATTAATTTAAATTTCCTTTACATTAAATAGCCACAGGTGACTCGTGGCTACTGTAGTGGAGAGGGCAAGTTTACGTGTTTGCAAAATACTGTTCTCTCACTGGTGACTGTTAAAAACCATTTATTTCAGAGGCAGAGTATGTTGCATTCCAATGATTCTGGGTTTCCCTGATGGCTCAGTGGCAAAGACGCCACCTGCAATGAAGGCACTGCAGGTGACTTGGCCTCAATCCCTGGGGCGGGAAAATATCCTGGGGGAGGTCACGGCAACCCACTCCAATATTCTTGCCTGGAGAATTCCACGGACAGAGGAACCTGCTGGGCTACAATCCATGGAGTTGCAAAGAGTCAGACATGACTTAGCGACTGAGCAGGCACATTTGGATCTGAACTTCAGTGACCTGTGAGGGCAGGGATGGAGGAGTAGAGAGTAAAGGCGAGAGATGGGGAGGAAGGAGGGGAAGAGAGAAGATTTGTTCTCAATTGGATTCTTGGTGTTTTGCAAAGTTGCATGCTAATGATAGCCAAAAAAGAAAGAAAGAAAGAAAAGAAAACAAAAGAATGCTTTACTTTGCTGTTACATGACTTTCTCTGAATGGATGCAAACAGACCACACATTTATCTGACCCAGAGCTGAGTTTGGATGCTGACTGTCCTGAACAGGGATTTCTGGGGCTCCTTTAGTGTTCAGGAGCAACACTGGATTCCTCAGGTTGAGGGGGGACTCCAGCCTGGACTCCCAAGTTTCCCTAACACTGTAATTGGGCTCCATTTGCATGAAAGTGACCCTGTCTTTCCCAAGCTGCCTTAGGTCAGCCCTGGTCAGCCCGCCAGGAAGTGCTGGACAGTTAGCACTGAAAGCTATTGCCTCTCGTGGAGCCAATCCATTTCCCTGTGCCATCCCCCTTCCCCCAGGTAGCTCCCTGATTTAATTTCCCTGCAGGTTGCAGAAAGGATGCATTAAATTATAATCACTAGCTGTTTTGTGAGCAGCCTTTTGTGACCAGTAATGACTGTAATGAGAGAAAAGAAAAGGGGGAAATGGGATGATTGAAGCTCACTGGGAGACTTTGGCTGAACCATTTGTCAAACAACACAAACAGATAAATGGGGCTCTTCTTTGCCTATTAATTTGAATCTGTGTTTTCATTTGTCACTGAAAGGTGAGCCTGTTTATTAGGCGTCTGCCAGACAACAGGGGCCACGTCACCAACCTAAGGTGGGATTTTCAAGACAGCGGGAGTCACATGACTGCAGCACTGCCTTAGCAAGCCTGTTTACAAACGGGTCCTTTAGGTCTCTACTACCCAATGATTAATACAGCTACAGCCGAGAGCTTCCCATGAAACCTTTGGCATCTTAAGTAAGCTATCTCCTCCTTTCTAGCCCCCAAAATTTGGGCTCTTTGTGCTCGTCTAGGTCATTGAAACAGCTTCTCCGTCACTCGGTTATGTCTGACTTCTTGCAACGCCATGGACTGCAGCATGCCAAGCTTCCTTATACTTCACAATCTCCCAGAGTTTGCTCAAATTCACGTCCATTGAGTCCATGATGCTATCCAACCATCTCATCCTCTGTTGCCCTCTTCTTCTGCCCTCAATCTTTCCCAGCATCAGGGTCTTTTCCAATGAGTCAGCTCTTCGCATCAAGTGAAAACAGCTTCTAATATCTTCCTTAAAAAGTAGAGATCTAATCATGTACGCTCATGGTCTAAAATCTTCAGCAATTCCCCACTATCTCTGAGCTTTGAGGACCTCTGGAACACTGACCTCATGCAGCTTCATAATTAGAAGTTAAGTCCTCTGAGAGCAGGGAATTGTATCAGTTCAACTTTTGCGTTTACCACTTTACCACTGAGCTACCAGGGAAGGCTTGGACTGTTTTTGAAAAGGTCTTGCTCCCCCAACGGCTCAGTGGGTAAAGAATTCTCTTGCGATGCAGGAGACACACCCCTGGAGAAGGAAACGGTGACCCACACCAGCATTCTTGCTTGGGAAATCCCGTGAACAGAGAAACCTGTTCGGCTACAGTCCATGGGGTCGCAAAGAGTCAGACATGACTGAGTGACTAAGAGAGAGAGAGCTCTGCCCTGAAACTGAGGGCCTCGAAAAATGAGGTAGTCAGAGAGTCTGTAGAGAGTTGTGATGAGCATAGACTCGGGAACTGGCTCTCTGGGCTCATGTCCCAGTTCTGCCATTACCTAAGCATGTGACCTTGGGCCAGTCACTTAACCTCTCTGCACTTCAGTTTCATCATCTGTAAAAAGGACTAAGTTGACCTATCCGTTGATACATAACAAGCTGGTTATGAGGATGAAATGGACTATCTATATAATATACACCTGTTTCCTGAAGTGTTTTCATTATTCAGCTTTGGACCCCCAGTGACTGCCTGATTGCCTGGCATAAAATAGATGCTCCACAAACAAAACTTTGAAGGACTGAAAGTATTGCAGTGTTTGGGTTTTATTTTATCTGACAAACCATATCTAGTATCTCTGTGAAGCATGTAGGGTTTGCATTATTAGCGCCATGCCTTGGACAGTAAGGAGATCAAACCAGTCAATACTAAAGGAAATCAACCTTGAGTATTCACTGGAAGGACTGATACTGAAGCTAACGCTCCAATACTTTGGCCACCTGATGAAAACACCCAACTCATTGGAAAAGACTCTGATACTGGGAAAGACTGAGGGAAAGAGGAAAAGGGGGCAACAGGATGAGATGGTTAGCTAGCATCTCTGACTCAATGGACATGAATTTGAACAAACTCTGGAAGATACTGAAGGACAGAAGCCTGGCGTGCTGAAAGCATGCTGCAGTCCATGAGGCTGCAAAGAGTTGGACTCAACTTAGCAATGGAACAGCAACAAATAAATGAGGACAGTGTCTGGAATTTCCCCTAAGATCTCACAACCAATTTCAACTAAGGCAGGACCAGCACTGGAGCCGTTTCTGGCTTATTGTTTGTGTAGGATCAATACCCCTGATATTAAATCTGCCAAAT
The DNA here is from genome assembly GCA_022376925.1 of Tragulus kanchil. Classification (NCBI taxonomy): domain Eukaryota; kingdom Metazoa; phylum Chordata; class Mammalia; order Artiodactyla; family Tragulidae; genus Tragulus; species Tragulus kanchil. The sequence continues at coordinate 17,018,994 of JAIOJX010000003.1, read as the reverse complement.
GAAAACACAACAGATTTTAAGGGTGGGCATCTAGTCATAAAAACTTTTCTCCTATATTTCTTATTGTCAAAGACCAGCGACCATGCCCTCTCACCCAAAGAACCACTGTTCACTCCTTTCTTCCACCCAACAGAGCCTTCTGCCAATTTCCATTCCAACTTTATAGCGTCTGGCAGACAAAGTCCTTAGAATGCACTTGCCAACTTGACACTTATTTACTAAACTGCCAGGATTAAGAGGAAAAAATTGCAGACTGATAAAAGCTGCTTTTTCTAAACATTCATGGTATACATTTTCAACATGGCAAAGAAAATCCTTCTAGCAAGCACAAGGACCAAAATAACCCAAACTTTCTTATTAGTGTCTTCTCCCGAAATCGTTTTTTGCTCTGAGTATGAAAATGAACACTCATGCAATATGACAATGGCAGTAAATACTCTGTTTTGTTTTTAGTGAAAGGGAAAAAAAATCAACTTTAATTTGAATACTAAACCATCCAGAATATCTAGCTGAAAACATGTTTTTATTCTTTGCATTCTTAGGTTTGGCTTGTTATGCTTTTGGCATATCTTCTGATATCACTCGCAATATTTTTTCATTTCATATATTAATATTTAATATTCTTTCAACATTGTTCAACCTTAATGGTTGTCTAATTTCTGTTTTTCATCCACAGAGAAGCTATTAATTTATGAGCATATAGGGCAGTAAGTAATAATTTGCATGAATGCCTTGAGCAGATATGCTCCCAAAGGCCGCCCAGAGCATAGACTCCAGAAACGGTGATACCATCTATTGGCTAAGCTCCAATGAACATTGCTTTACAAGAAGCAGAAAAAAAAAGTTTTTTAATCCATAAAGAAGTCTACTAAGTGAAAAATCAACACTGATGACAGGAGCGGGTTTGTTTCTGGCCCATTTTTTTCCCTCTGTGTGCTCTCTGCCGTTCCCTGCTGGGAGAGATTTGTGAAATGGCAAAGCAGGAAGCAGAAATGTTCAGAAGAGCTGAAGATCAGCTCATCTTTTTCCATGTCCAGAACCCGACCCTTCTCCCAACAACTCTGCTGACAGACGTCCACATCCACACGTTGCCACCGAGCCAACCCCAAACTAAGTCAACTGGGTGAAAACAACTTATCGATGAGTCAGTCAAACAAGCGATTTAGCAATACCTAGACACTGCAGTCTGCTCAGCCCTCCACATTCCATTGGTAGGTATATTTTACATCATGTAGATTTGACAGATGATTTGGGCAGCACAACAGCACCTGTGTTAAATGTAACCCTTGGAGTTAAAGGGACAGTCACTCACTCAGAGGTGAGAGGCTGCACCTGTTGGAAAAGACATTAGGTTAATTGCTCTCAAAGCAACTTCAATGCTTCCCTTCTCCAGAAAGACGTGGGATGAGTTCCCCTTGAGTCAGGAAGTCAATGATGAAGTCAATCACCATTCCCATAAATTCTGGCCCCAGAATTTACCTCCCTGGTACTAATGTCTGTCTCCTAGACAATTTATCGGTGAGTCAGTCAAACCAGTGATTTAGCAATACCTAGACACTGCAGTCAGCTCAATGCCCCACATTCCATTGGTAATGCTATTTTCTAAAATTTGCGATTTATAGTCACCTCAGGACAGATGCCCCACTGGTTCCCTTGGGTAGGTAGTTAGAGAGTTCCCTAGATAATTTAGAACAGGCCATGTTTCCTCGATTATCTGCATATTACAGTTAGTCTTTTCAAGTAGCTGTGATTGTTATTATTCTCTTTTTAAAAATTTCCCCACTTTGAACAAGCTTTATAGGAAATAGTAGAACTTTAATAAGATTTAGAATGAGTGCCTATGCTAATAAAATCTCAGCTCATAATCTGATATTTTGACATTCAGAAAACATATTTAACAGAAGCAATGATTTTTTGGTTATTCAGAAAGTCAAACTACCTACTTTGAAGCAGGGAAATCCAAGCCCCCGAGTTTTAAACCAGGCTCTAAAACATCATCCCTGTTCTTTTTTCTTTTTTCTTGGGCTGAATTCCCATCTTGGCTACAAACTTTCCAGATTTGATTTTCCTTATTAAAATACTAAAACAAAATTAGTCGTGCGTAAGTCACGGGCATATATTTTTAAAGCCTTATTATTTAGGATTGGGGGAGTGATTTTTGTTGGTTTGTTGTTTTGGGCTAGCATTTTTATGTACCGAGAAAGCACATTTGGGTATAAATTTATTCACAATGAATCGTATGTTGCTTAATATAAACTGTTATATTACTTCCTCAACTCATTGCCGATTTATTAATAAAAGAGTTTTGCCATTTGGTATTAGATAACATAAATAACTGCATTAAAACTTATTAAATGTAACCCTTGAGTTAAAGGGACAGTCACTCACTCAGAGGTGAGAGGCTGCACCTGTTGGAAAAGACATTAGGTTAATTGCTCTCAAAGCAACTTCAATGCTTCCCTTCTCCAGAAAGACGTGGGATGAGTTCCCCTTGAGTCAGGAAGTCAATGATGAAGTCAATCACCATTCCCATAAATTCTGGCCCCAGAATTTACCTCCCTGGTACTAATGTCTGTCTCCTAGACAATTTATCGGTGAGTCAGTCAAACCAGTGATTTAGCAATACCTAGACACTGCAGTCAGCTCAATGCCCCACATTCCATTGGTAATGCTATTTTCTAAAATTTGCGATTTATAGTCACCTCAGGACAGATGCCCCACTGGTTCCCTTGGGTAGGTAGTTAGAGAGTTCCCTAGATAATTTAGAACAGGCCATGTTTCCTCGATTATCTGCATATTACAGTTAGTCTTTTCAAGTAGCTGTGATTGTTATTATTCTCTTTTTAAAAATTTCCCCACTTTGAACAAGCTTTATAGGAAATAGTAGAACTTTAATAAGATTTAGAATGAGTGCCTATGCTAATAAAATCTCAGCTCATAATCTGATATTTTGACATTCAGAAAACATATTTAACAGAAGCAATGATTTTTTGGTTATTCAGAAAGTCAAACTACCTACTTTGAAGCAGGGAAATCCAAGCCCCTGAGTTTTAAACCAGGCTCTAAAACATCATCCCTGTTCTTTTTTCTTTTTTCTTGGGCTGAATTCCCATCTTGGCTACAAACTTTCCAGATTTGATTTTCCTTATTAAAATACTAAAACAAAATTAGTCGTGCGTAAGTCACGGGCATATATTTTTAAAGCCTTATTATTTAGGATTGGGGGAGTGATTTTTGTTGGTTTGTTGTTTTGGGCTAGCATTTTTATGTACCGAGAAAGCACATTTGGGTATAAATTTATTCACAATGAATCGTATGTTGCTTAATATAAACTGTTATATTACTTCCTCAACTCATTGCCGATTTATTAATAAAAGAGTTTTGCCATTTGGTATTAGATAACATAAATAACTGCATTTAAAACTTATTAAAGATTTAGGGTACTATTATGGAAAACATAATTATTATCATCAAACATAAATATTATCATCAATTGGCATCATGTGATGCCAATTTAGCATAACTTACTTAAACTGCACCATTTCCCTTCCTATAAATAGTAATAATTTAAAACAGCTTCTCTTATATCATGGGCTTTGAACACAACATGTTCTATTTTTACTATGCTCAGTCAGCCACATACAGAGAAGCACAGAGCTCAAGAGTCTGTCTTTGAAATAAGCTCATTTGTCACTGTTTCACCTCAGGACAGTAGCATCTTATGCTTTGCTTTTTCACTGTAGGGGTTGTCACACAATGTCAGGACACACAGGGAGTCAGGATCAGTGTTGGTGCTAAATCATAACAAACAGTTGTGTGTTATTTTTCTCTTGGGAGGGAGACAAAGAGAGCCCAGACTGTCCCATAATCGCTCTGCTGTCTCTTTCACCAACATTCTGAAAATCCACCTTGAGTAGGGTCTCAGGCACTTGCAAAGAGGACAAGACATGACATATAGCCCTGGTCACTGTGTCTCAAGCCAATGAACCAGGCCTAGGAAGTGCTGTCAGTGGCGGAGTGGTTGCATGGCTGTGTTGGCTCTGTGGCCCAATGTCCAGGTTACTTCCATGTCCTCCTTCATTTTGCTGATGCATAAAATTAAAATAATGAAGAAGCCCAAGACAGATGAAAAGTTACAAATGTCTATCTACATTGTGCTATGATCAAGAAAGACCCCATAAGCGTTTCTCCTGGTACCAAAAACAACAGGATAATGTAAATTCTGTTTATAACTACCCTCAAGTATTCATAAAAACACATAAGAACAATAAATCCGTGTATTATAGTAATTAGACATACATTATCTGTGTTTATTTTCCAGCAATATGTATATACCTGCAAAGGAAAGGTTGGGAGAAGGACCAAAAAAAAGCAAGATTTCTTTTATAAAATAATGATCAACATTTACAAATTTTGCTTGGGATATTTATTTCTTCCTCATAAAGGATTTTCTGGGAGATGCTATAACTGGTTGACTTTATTGCCAATGATTGTATAAATATCAGGTCAGGGCTGTGACTTTGTTGAGGAATTTCAAACTCTGAATGGACCTGGAGAAACATGGCATGAACTGTCTCACCAATAACAGCAGAAACAGTAAAGATTCCCCAACATAAAGCACATAGATCTGAATGGAACCAATACCATTGATTCCATGGGGTCAGCCTAGCACATAACAATGTTCTTATTTTTAAACTTTTTTGTTTCAGTCAGCCAAAATACAGAGAAGCACAGAGCTCAAGAGTCTGTCTTTGAAATAAGCTCATTTGTCACTGTTTCACCTCAGGACAGTAGCATCTTATGCTTTGCTTTTTCACTGTAGGGGTTGTCACACAATGTCAGGACACACAGGGAGTCAGGATCAGTGTTGGTGCTAAATCATAACAAACAGTTGTGTGTTATTTTTCTCTTGGGAGGGAGACAAAGAGAGCCCAGACTGTCCCATAATCGCTCTGCTGTCTCTTTCACCAACATTCTGAAAATCCACCTTGAGTAGGGTCTCAGGCACTTGCAAAGAGGACAAGACATGACATATAGCCCTGGTCACTGTGTCTCAAGCCAATGAACCAGGCCTAGGAAGTGCTGTCAGTGGCGGAGTGGTTGCATGGCTGTGTTGGCTCTGTGGCCCAATGTCCAGGTTACTTCCATGTCCTCCTTCATTTTGCTGATGCATAAAATTAAAATAATGAAGAAGCCCAAGACAGATGAAAAGTTACAAATGTCTATCTACATTGTGCTATGATCAAGAAAGACCCCATAAGCGTTTCTCCTGGTACCAAAAACAACAGGATAATGTAAATTCTGTTTATAACTACCCTCAAGTATTCATAAAAACACATAAGAACAATAAATCCGTGTATTATAGTAATTAGACATACATTATCTGTGTTTATTTTCCAGCAATATGTATATACCTGCAAAGGAAAGGTTGGGAGAAGGACCAAAAAAAAGCAAGATTTCTTTTATAAAATAATGATCAACATTTACAAATTTTGCTTGGGATATTTATTTCTTCCTCATAAAGGATTTTCTGGGAGATGCTATAACTGGTTGACTTTATTGCCAATGATTGTATAAATATCAGGTCAGGGCTGTGACTTTGTTGAGGAATTTCAAACTCTGAATGGACCTGGAGAAACATGGCATGAACTGTCTCACCAATAACAGCAGAAACAGTAAAGATTCCCCAACATAAAGCACATAGATCTGAATGGAACCAATACCATTGATTCCATGGGGTCAGCCTAGTTCTTATGTATAGTTTGTAATAAATAAAGATTCCCAGCTGTGATACCAGGAACTAGCATGGGTTTTATTATTTTAATAATTGTATTTATTTATCTTTGGCTGTGCTCTGTTTTTGTTGCTGCCGAGCTACTCTCTAGTTGCAATGCTTGGGCTTCTCATTGAGGTGGCTTCTCTTGTTGTACAGCCTGGGCTATAGGGTACAAGGTACAGGGATTTCAGTAATTGCAACTCTAGAGCACAGGCTCAATAGTTGTGGCACATGGGCTTAGTTGCTCCACTGCCTGTGGGATCTTCCTGGAGCAGGGATCAAACCCATGTCCCCTGTACTGGCAGGCAGACTCTTTGCCGCTGCGCCATCAGGGAAACCTCACATGTTTACAGTATTTGCTAGGTGCCAAGCATGGCAGCTCCACTCTTGTCCTGAATCCTCAGAGCAGCATTTAATTAGATTATTACTGTTCACAGTTTTACATGAAGAAACTTACTTAAGATCACACTTATGGTAAAAGGTAGAGCTGAGGTTCAAACTTTGTCTGACTTCAGCATCTTTGCTCTTAATTGAGGCATCCCATTCAGTTTGATCCATCAGCCCAGTTAACCTAAGGTCAGGGACTGACAAATTATGATCATGGGCCAAATCCAGCTCATTGCTTTATTTTATATGTCTTATGAGCTAAGAACCATTTTTACATTTTCAATGTTAAAAAGAAAAGTATAGCCTTCTGTTCTACGTAAAAAAAAAAACCTACATAACAAGTAAATTTCAAAAGGGAAAAAGTATAAAATAATGATCAACATTTACAAATTTTGCTTGGGATATTTATTTCTTCCTCATAAAGGATTTTCTGGGAGATGCTATAACTGGTTGACTTTATTGCCAATGATTGTATAAATATCAGGTCAGGGCTGTGACTTTGTTGAGGAATTTCAAACTCTGAATGGACCTGGAGAAACATGGCATGAACTGTCTCACCAATAACAGCAGAAACAGTAAAGATTCCCCAACATAAAGCACATAGATCTGAATGGAACCAATACCATTGATTCCATGGGGTCAGCCTAGTTCTTATGTATAGTTTGTAATAAATAAAGATTCCCAGCTGTGATACCAGGAACTAGCATGGGTTTTATTATTTTAATAATTGTATTTATTTATCTTTGGCTGTGCTCTGTTTTTGTTGCTGCGCGAGCTACTCTCTAGTTGCAATGCTTGGGCTTCTCATTGAGGTGGCTTCTCTTGTTGTACAGCCTGGGCTATAGGGTACAAGGTACAGGGATTTCAGTAATTGCAACTCTAGAGCACAGGCTCAATAGTTGTGGCACATGGGCTTAGTTGCTCCACTGCCTGTGGGATCTTCCTGGAGCAGGGATCAAACCCATGTCTCCTGTACTGGCAGGCAGACTCTTTGCCGCTGCGCCATCAGGGAAACCTCACATGTTTACAGTATTTGCTAGGTGCCAAGCATGGCAGCTCCACTCTTGTCCTGAATCCTCAGAGCAGCATTTAATTAGATTATTACTGTTCACAGTTTTACATGAAGAAACTTACTTAAGATCACACTTATGGTAAAAGGTAGAGCTGAGGTTCAAACTTTGTCTGACTTCAGCATCTTTGCTCTTAATTGAGGCATCCCATTCAGTTTGATCCATCAGCCCAGTTAACCTAAGGTCAGGGACTGACAAATTATGATCATGGGCCAAATCCAGCTCATTGCTTTATTTTATATGTCTTATGAGCTAAGAACCATTTTTACATTTTCAATGTTAAAAAGAAAAAGTATAGCCTTCTGTTCTACGTAAAAAAAAAAAAACCTACATAACAAGTAAATTTCAGTGTCTATCAAGTTTTGTTGGCACACAAGCTGTGTTCATTCTTTTTTTTTTTAGATCTATGTATTTATTGACTGTGCTGGGTCTTCAATCCCGCGTGGGTTTTTCGCTAGTTGCAGTGAGTGGGGGCTATTCTCTAGTTGCAGTGTGTGGGCTTCTCATTGCAGAGGCTTCTCTTATTGCAGCTTCTGGACTCTAGAGCACGGGCTTCAATGATAGCTGTGGCACATGGACTTATTTGGCCCAAGGCATATGGGATCTTTCTGGACCAGGGATCGAACTCATGTCTCCTGCATTGGCAGGCAGATTCTTTACAACTGAGCCACTTGGGAAGCCCCTTTTTTTTTCATATTATCCAAGGCTACTAACATCTCATAGTCAAGTAGTTGTGAGAGAGACCAAAAGACCTGCAAATCTAAAAATATCGACCACTTGGCTTTTCATAGGCAGAATTCGCCTGGGATTATCATTGAATCACTGGGCTTCCTAGGTGGCTCACTGGTAAAGAATCCACCTGCCAGTGGAGGAGATGCCAGAGATGCGGGTTTGGTCCTTGGGTTGGGAAAGGTCCGCTGGAGAAGGGAATGGCTGCCCACTCTAGTATGCTTGCCTGGAGATCCCCATGGACAGAGGAACCTGGCAGGTTACAGTCTGTGGGGTTGCAAAGAGTTGGACACGACTCAGCAACTAAACAACAACAATGACAACAAATAATACTTGCTGAAAATAAAGCCAGACCTTTTTTTTTTTTTTTTAAACAGGAAACAGTTTTTTGAATGAAGTTAACTGTTTTCAGGTACAAACTGTATTTTAATACAGCCAACCCTCAATATCTGAGGACTGGTTCCAATACCTATGGATGTTCAAGTCCCTTCTATAAAATGCCATAGTTAATACTTGCATATAACCTACACACATCCTCCTGTGTACTTTAAATTATCTCTAGATTACTTAGAGCACCTAATGCAATGTAAATTCTATGTAAATCCTTGTGTGTGTTCAGACACTCAGTTGTATACGATTGTTTGTGACCCCATGGAGTCTAGTCCACCAGGCTCCTCTGTCCATGGAATTCCCCAGGCAAGAATACTGGAGTGGGTTGCCATTTCCTCCTCCAGGGAATCTTCCTGACCCGGAGATCAAAGCCATATTTCCTCATCTGCTGCATTGCAGGCAGATTCTTTACGCTAAGCTGCGGCAGCACATCAACTGTGTGCATAGAGAATAGCGGGTATGATGAGATGTTAAAAAATATACGCATACATACAGAAAGATAGAGAAAAAGGATGGGAATCGGAGGGGAGGCGGTTCAAGAGTCAAGGCCTCTTAAATCAAGGCCCTGAACACATTCACCAGTCTGCTTTTACTGAGCGCTTAAGCATCCAGGTGTTTGTAGGGAATGATATTAGCACAGTCTGGGAGTCAGTCAGAGCCCTGATCAATAATTAGCCTTGAGACACTCAGGTCACTTACGTTATCTCCTTAATGGAAAGGACAGCTAGAGGGCAACTAAACTGGCAAGAAGTGAAGGAGTCCGTTCTGGGTGCACATGCAGCGTTCTAACGTGCGCCAACCCAGCATTCCAAAGTCCACAGCAGATCTCCCACCTGTTTCTGATCAGTATGACCCCAGCTAATGAACCCATGTGAATCGAATCAACTTGCTTTTGTCTTGGTTCTTTCATTTCCAAGATGTTTTTCTCCTGGTTCAAAGCAGCAAAAACCTCCACCGGTTTGTTTCCACACATTGAGGCACCAGCAAAGCCCTTAAATAGCTGTTGGCTCACTGCAAAAAGCAAAATTGGACGGTTTTGTTTGGAACTTTCAAGAAAGTTTTTGAATGAAGTTAACTGTTTTCAGGTACAAACTGTATTTTAATACAGCCAACCCTCAATATCTGAGGACTGGTTCCAATACCTATGGATGTTCAAGTCCCTTCTATAAAATGCCATAGTTAATACTTGCATATAACCTACACACATCCTCCTGTGTACTTTAAATTATCTCTAGATTACTTAGAGCACCTAATGCAATGTAAATTCTATGTAAATCCTTGTGTGTGTTCAGACACTCAGTTGTATACGATTGTTTGTGACCCCATGGAGTCTAGTCCACCAGGCTCCTCTGTCCATGGAATTCCCCAGGCAAGAATACTGGAGTGGGTTGCCATTTCCTCCTCCAGGGAATCTTCCTGACCCGGAGATCAAAGCCATATTTCCTCATCTGCTGCATTGCAGGCAGATTCTTTACGCTAAGCTGCGGCAGCACATCAACTGTGTGCATAGAGAATAGCGGGTATGATGAGATGTTAAAAAATATACGCATACATACAGAAAGATAGAGAAAAAGGATGGGAATCGGAGGGGAGGCGGTTCAAGAGTCAAGGCCTCTTAAATCAAGGCCCTGAACACATTCACCAGTCTGCTTTTACTGAGCGCTTAAGCATCCAGGTGTTTGTAGGGAATGATATTAGCACAGTCTGGGAGTCAGTCAGAGCCCTGATCAATAATTAGCCTTGAGACACTCAGGTCACTTACGTTATCTCCTTAATGGAAAGGACAGCTAGAGGGCAACTAAACTGGCAAGAAGTGAAGGAGTCCGTTCTGGGTGCACATGCAGCGTTCTAACGTGCGCCAACCCAGCATTCCAAAGTCCACAGCAGATCTCCCACCTGTTTCTGATCAGTATGACCCCAGCTAATGAACCCATGTGAATCGAATCAACTTGCTTTTGTCTTGGTTCTTTCATTTCCAAGATGTTTTTCTCCTGGTTCAAAGCAGCAAAAACCTCCACCGGTTTGTTTCCACACATTGAGGCACCAGCAAAGCCCTTAAATAGCTGTTGGCTCACTGCAAAAAGCAAAATTGGACGGTTTTGTTTGGAACTTTCAAGAAAAAGTTTTTTTGAGTATTTTCAATCCTCAGTTGGATGAATCCACGAATGCAGAGCCTGCAGATACAGAAAGTAATCTCTATTTAGAGTTAACTGAATATCGCCTCGAAGGCACCAAATGTTAGAAATAGATATTTGTGCCTGTTTTGGAAGCAAGGATGAATAAAATTGTTTGTTCTTCAAGATATTTTACGTACTTGCTCTGGAATAACAGTGGCATCATTCTTTTGCATAATGTCTATGAAAAGGATCTGTTTGGCAGAGAGAAGTTTAAAGCTAAGTTATACCAAATCCTAATTAGTGATGTTTTAAATAAATTTCAGCAACCAATTGTTCAGTCATCACCCAGAGGAAATGAGCGGCTTCAGGAAATGCTACACACGGCTCTGGATTTAATAGACCAGAATTGAGATGTAAATGCTCCAGTCTGCACCACTAACTTCGGGCATTCCTTCCCTCTCAGGGCCATGTTCTCCTAGAGCCACAGAGATGACAGGACATAATTATTATTCTCACTTGAATTCTCAACTGTAAATCCACACTTCTCTCTACATTTCTACTTGGAGAGAGGTGGTTCCCCTTCTCTGGATTATTCTGTCCTATCTAACTTAGGTACATCTCTCCCACTGACGATCTTACATGCATGCAAGAATCTTTAGGGCATGATTCCACCCAGGCTTCCTTCCTGGCTTCCTGAATAGAAACACGCTTCCTGCTAACATAATAATATCTGGATCAGTTGTCTATTGCCACAATAATGCTACACAATGAACAATCATAACATTTCTATAGATTATCACAATATGCGTTGAGGTAGCTCCTGAGTCTGAAGTTAAGCTGATCTGGTTGCCCTCAGCTGAAGCTTGGTACTAAGATTTGCTTTTGGGGGCTGCGATCGCTTACATCTTTGGGGTTGGCTATGTGTTGGCCAATCCAGGTTGGCCCAGCTTAGCAACCTTCAGGCTCACCCAGGCATGCCCTTCTCATGGAGATGAGTGAGCAAGAGTGAGCAAGCCCAATAATGCACAGTGCTCTTCTAGTTTCTACCTGTATCACACCAGCTGATGTTCTGTTGGCCAAGGTAAGTCTCGTGGCCAAACTCGGTGTCAGAAGGAAGGGTCTTGCAAAGTGACCTGGCAAATGGTATGAATGTGGCCACTGGTAAAACACTGGGGCCATGCAATCCACCATGCAAAACAAACACCCCAGAGGTAAATTATTCTCATTATAAAACATGTAGATGGAAATACGTACATATAAATCAATGAATAAGAATCACATTGTGCAATGATTTCTAAATATCACACTGTATTTTAGAAGATCTTAACAAAGTGACAGGTTTCCCAGGTGGTACAGTGGTAAAGAGTCCACATGTCAATACAGGACATTTGAGAAACACCCATTTGATCCCTGGATGGGGAAGATCCCTGGAGGAGGAAATGGCACCCACTCCAGTGTTCTTGCCTGGAAAATTCCATGGACAGAGGAGCATGGTAGACTACAGTACATGGGGCTGCAAAGAGTCATACATGACTGAAGGACTGAGCACACACAATGAAGTAGTATGCTCCATCCGCTGAGCATAGTCCTGCTTGCGCCTTTCCTGGGACTGCCCACCATACAGGAGATGCTTGAAGACTGGGCAGCTTGAAGCTAGAGGGAGTCGCAGGAGGAAAGATACTACAGAACTTAACATAGAGAACAGCAGGAAATCTGTCACCTCTCACTCACTGGGAAGCAGGTCAAAGGTAAATGCATACACTCTGCCTTCTATCCATGTCCCTATAGTCAAAGCTATGGTTTTTCCAGTAGTCATGTATGGCCGTGAGAGTAGGACCAGAAAAAAGGCTGAGCGCTGAAGAGCTGTGGTGCTGGAGAAAACTCTTGAGAGTCCCTTGGATAGCAAGGAGATCAAACTGGTCAATCCTAAAGGAAATCAACCCGGAATATTCATGGAAAGGATTAATGCTGAAGCTGAAGCTCCAATGCTTTGGCCACCTGATGTGAAGAGACAACTCACTGGAAAAGAGCCTGATGCTGGGAAAAATAGAAAGCAGGATGAAAAGAGGATGACAGAGGACAAGTTGGTTGGATGGCATCACCAACTCAATGGATATGACTTTGAATAAACTCCAGGAGATAGTGAAGGACAGGGAAGCCTGGAGTGCTATAGTTCATGGAGTTGAAAAGTCAGACATGACTGCGAGACTGAACAATAACAATGGCTGTAAATAAATTTTTGTTGTTTTAATGATTATTAATGTTATTTTAATGATTATTTCACATGATTGAAAAAAAGTAATAGGTCATTTTGTTATATGTTCATAGGGGTTCTAAATACAAAAAAGTGATTTCACTCTTTAATATTTGTTTTCTATTTTAATAATGGTAAATGTACTTAACACAACAAAACTCCTTAGATTGCTTAACAGAAAATTTCAAAGATTTCTATTCATTCTCCTAGAATAGTCTGCCTTAACTTCCAGAATTCTGTATACACATTCAGCAAAATTAATCCCTTCTCCAGGGGATCTTTCCAACCTGGGAACTGAGCTGGGATCTCCTGCATGGCAGGCAGCTTCTTTACCATCTGAACTACAAGGGAGAACAGACTTAACGTCTCATCACTCCTCAAAGATGTGAATAGTACTATCATGAGCATTTTTCCATCATTTCAAAAAAGGTAAGGAATGGAAACAAAAGAAATTTTCACACGATGAAGGAAGTGGCCATTCCACACTCAGACTTTGATTAGTGCCAAATGAGTTTCTGTTTACTGAGTCAACTGGATCCCTTTGACATGTAACATACGCCATGTACTAGCCCTCTACACCTCTGCTCTGGAGAGGCTATGTAACTTTGAGGCCCAGTGCAAAATGAAAATGCATGGCCCTTGGTCAAAATGTATTAAAATTTCAAAACAGCAAGTACAGAGCAATAGTCTAAGTTTTAGGATCTTCTAAGTAGAGAGCAGTCATATGCCCATGAAAGAAGCCTTGACCCCATGGATCTCTGGGGAGCATATGCACGGTTTTTTGGCCACTTCTATTGATCTTTCATCCATGTCCATCTTTGTTCTTTGGGCTGTGTGGGCCTCCCATCACAGTGGCCTCTCTCACTGCAGAGCACCGGTTCTGGGCACATGCGCTCCAGAGCTCCGACTCTGTAGTTGCACACATCGGTCCAGCTGCTCCATGGCATGTGGGATCTTCCCAGGCCAGGGATTGAACCAGTGCCCCTTACACTGCAAAGCGGTGTCCTTAGCCACTAGGGAAACCCGGGAAGCATATGTTACTATCAGAAAATTATGCATAACCAGCTCAGTGCTGTCAAAATAACAGTAGAGGTGGCAGTGAGGATCCTTAAAAATCTAATGGGGATAGAAGGTCCACAAACTGCATCTATATCAAGTTTGTCAAGTATATCAACTTGATATCAAGGTTTTTTCCTAGAAAATTCCAAAGGATCTCTTAATTTCAGCACCCACCCAGACAATTCACTTTGAGGTTGGAGTTTTGCAGTCAGCCAGAACCAGACTACAGAACAGAGTTACTTCCATCCTTGTCATAATTAATTTCTTGGCAATCATTGCCGGGGGAGAGAAAAGTTTCTCAGAATTCGACAAGCTCACAATATCCCCAGTCAATATGAACACATAGTTCAGGGAAGACTTCAGGGAGACCCAGATCAAGTCTGGCTTTACTACGCTCTATATAATTTATTAACCTTAAGAAATGAAATGGTTACGAGGATGAGAGGAATTTAAATGAACAATGGGGAGTCATCTTTCCCAAGTACTTGCAATTAGCAATGATCCTAGGAATTTCACATTATGAAATTGAGAAACCCAGCTTTCCTGAACTCACCACTTAAGTAATCGGAGGAAGTTTCCTTTAGTTTATGGTGATTTACAAAGGGAACTGGTGGCCTTTTCATCTGTTAGTATTGTGACAGGATTCATTTCCTCTACAAATGCTTTCATTTATTTAAAGAAAAAAACATAACCAGCAATACAATCAGACTGTGAGTGGTATCTTCAATTCTGTAAACTACTCTAATGACATAATTAATAACTTTAATTCAAAAACTATGGCTGTCCAATGGGTACAGCATCCGATCAATGGAAATGAATCATTTTCCCTTCTATTGAATGATTCTTTCAAGAACTCAGTTTAAGAAAACAGAACAGTCAATCATGAGGGAGTTTCCCTATTGTCTTTCTTATCAGTAGAACTGAAAACAAAGGTTTCCTTTATGGTATAAATTTCAACCATTGGAAATCAACTGCTATACACAGAGGTAGGGGGTCACATAGGGTGGACACCAAAGTCTGATTTTTACATCATAAAATCCTAGCAAAACAGATAATTATTGTTATGATGTGTTTTCCTGACTGTCCAAATACTCTGCAAATCAAGATGAACTTCTTTCGGGAAAATTCAGATTCTTCAAACCACACGGTATACAATAGGGAGATGAGAGTCTGACCCCCTACAGCTCCATCCTAACTTTATTGTACGTCAGTTGGAAAGACTGAAGACACCCTGCGGGAAGTGGACAGGCAGTGTGGTGAAGTTGTGATGGTTATTCGTAGATATGGAGCATTGTCTCTGATCTGAATTGATCTGCAGAGGGTCTCTGTGAACCTGGAGCACCCATGAAGAACACGAATCACAGCCACATGCTCTCTTGGATTGCTCCTTTTTGGGTTCGGCTTAAGCATGAATGTTGTAACACCATCTGCATCACTGCCGTTGGCTTGGGGGAGTCGAAAGAGCCATGTAGGAAACAGCACAGAGACAGCAGCCTCTGGAATACCAGATTCACAACCCATGGCAACCCATTAAAGACATGGTCTTCCTTCTTATGGCTTCCCAGACTACGATGAAGACTGGAGCCTTTGGCTCTGAGTGAAATGTAAAGACTGGAATTTTCTGAACAGAGGAATGACATGACCTTACATCTGAAGGGTTCCTCTGGGTACTCAGTTGATAATGGGCTGGGCTTTGGGAGGAAAGGCAGAGAGAGGCTCCTGAAGTTGTCAGCCCAGTAATCCCAGCAGGCTATGGCCTGCTCATTTCATGGTGCTGATGGTGAGTGCAGAGAAGTGGTTGGACTCTTGCGATAGTTTGAAAATAGCGCCAAGAAACTCACAGACGCAGTGGACCTGGGGTCTCCATACCTCCCAAGGGCCAGAAGACCCCACTACCTCTCAAATGATCATTCTTCCTTCTATTGAATGATTCTTTCAAGAACTCAGTTTAAGAAAACAGAACAGTCAATCATGAGGGAGTTTCCCTATTGTCTTTCTTATCAGTAGAACTGAAAACAAAGGTTTCCTTTATGGTATAAATTTCAACCATTGGAAATCAACTGCTATACACAGAGGTAGGGGGTCACATAGGGTGGACACCAAAGTCTGATTTTTACATCATAAAATCCTAGCAAAACAGATAATTATTGTTATGATGTGTTTTCCTGACTGTCCAAATACTCTGCAAATCAAGATGAACTTCTTTCGGGAAAATTCAGATTCTTCAAACCACACGGTATACAATAGGGAGATGAGAGTCTGACCCCCTACAGCTCCATCCTAACTTTATTGTACGTCAGTTGGAAAGACTGAAGACACCCTGCGGGAAGTGGACAGGCAGTGTGGTGAAGTTGTGATGGTTATTCGTAGATATGGAGCATTGTCTCTGATCTGAATTGATCTGCAGAGGGTCTCTGTGAACCTGGAGCACCCATGAAGAACACGAATCACAGCCACATGCTCTCTTGGATTGCTCCTTTTGGATTCGGCTTAAGCATGAATGTTGTAACACCATCTGCATCACTGCCGTTGGCTTGGGGGAGTCGAAAGAGCCATGTAGGAAACAGCACAGAGACAGCAGCCTCTGGAATACCAGATTCACAACCCATGGCAACCCATTAAAGACATGGTCTTCCTTCTTATGGCTTCCCAGACTACGATGAAGACTGGAGCCTTTGGCTCTGAGTGAAATGTAAAGACTGGAATTTTCTGAACAGAGGAATGACATGACCTTACATCTGAAGGGTTCCTCTGGGTACTCAGTTGATAATGGGCTGGGCTTTGGGAGGAAAGGCAGAGAGAGGCTCCTGAAGTTGTCAGCCCAGTAATCCCAGCAGGCTATGGCCTGCTCATTTCATGGTGCTGATGGTGAGTGCAGAGAAGTGGTTGGACTCTTGCGTATAGTTTGAAAATAGCGCCAAGAAACTCACAGACGCAGTGGACCTGGGGTACTCCATACCTCCCAAGGGCCAGAAGACCCCACTACCTCTCAGAAAGCACTGGAGGCACTCAGAAAAATCCTTCCTCATTGGTTTCTTGCATGCTATATACTGATGTTGGCCCTGTGTCATGAAAAACTGATCTTGGCTTGATTGCAAGAATTAGATGGCAGCATATAATTTTTTTTATTATGAAAGTAGTATCAGTCCAGTTCAGTCACTCCATTGTGTCCGACTCTTCGTGACTCCATGGACTGCAACATGCCAGGCTTCCCTGTCCTTCACCATCTCTCCCAGAGCTTGCTCAAACTCATGTCCATTGTGATGCCATCCAACCATCTCGTCCTCTGTCATCCCCTTCTCCTTTTGCCTTCTATTTTTCCCAACTTCAGGGTCTTTTCTTCGCATCAGGTGGCTAAAGTATTGGAGCTTCAACTTCAATGGAAGTACTATATGTACATGATTTTTTTAATAACGTACAGAAGGATAGATAATGAAAACTAAAAGCCATGACCACCTCCCTAGTGCATAGTCCAGCTATAACCACTGTTGCTGTTTGTTCTTACAAGTAAATGTAATGTATGTATAACATATATGTGTTATATCTTATTTGTAGAATGTGACTATATTTCACACACAAATGTGACTATATTTTACATACTGTCCTGCTTTGCTTTTTGTATTACTTCGTTGTTTTGATCATGTGAACAATGTTTCAAATCTTTGTTTGAAACTCTGGTTTCTTTGTAAAGGCACATTGTATGCATATGCAATAATTGAATTAATCTGTCCCTTACTGATGGATGCTTTTTTCCCTAAGATTGAAGTAGACAAGTTTCTAAATGTGTATGTATGCCCCGTCATGTCTGATTCTTTGTGACTCACCAGACTCTTCTGTCCATGGAATTTTCCAGGCAGGAATACTGGGATGGGTTGCCCTTTTCTACTCCAAGGGATCTTCTCGACCCAGGAATCAAACCTATGTCTCTGTGTCTCCTGCATCATGGATTCTTTACCACTGTAACACCTGGGAATCTGAATTTGGACTCTTGCGTATAGTTTGAAAATAGCGCCAAGAAACTCACAGACGCAGTGGACCTGGGGTACTCCATACCTCCCAAGGGCCAGAAGACCCCACTACCTCTCAGAAAGCACTGGAGGCACTCAGAAAATCCTTCCTCATTGGTTTCTTGCATGCTATATACTGATGTTGGCCCTGTGTCATGAAAAACTGATCTTGGCTTGATTGCAAGAATTAGATGGCAGCATATAATTTTTTTTATTATGAAAGTAGTATCAGTCCAGTTCAGTCACTCCATTGTGTCCGACTCTTCGTGACTCCATGGACTGCAACATGCCAGGCTTCCCTGTCCTTCACCATCTCTCCCAGAGCTTGCTCAAACTCATGTCCATTGTGATGCCATCCAACCATCTCGTCCTCTGTCATCCCCTTCTCCTTTTGCCTTCTATTTTTCCCAACTTCAGGGTCTTTTCTTCGCATCAGGTGGCTAAAGTATTGGAGCTTCAACTTCAATGGAAGTACTATATGTACATGATTTTTTTAATAACGTACAGAAGGATAGATAATGAAAACTAAAAGCCATGACCACCTCCCTAGTGCATAGTCCAGCTATAACCACTGTTGCTGTTTGTTCTTACAAGTAAATGTAATGTATGTATAACATATATGTGTTATATCTTATTTGTAGAATGTGACTATATTTCACACACAAATGTGACTATATTTTACATACTGTCCTGCTTTGCTTTTTGTATTACTTCGTTGTTTTGATCATGTGAACAATGTTTCAAATCTTTGTTTGAAACTCTGGTTTCTTTGTAAAGGCACATTGTATGCATATGCAATAATTGAATTAATCTGTCCCTTACTGATGGATGCTTTTTTCCCTAAGATTGAAGTAGACAAGTTTCTAAATGTGTATGTATGCCCCGTCATGTCTGATTCTTTGTGACTCACCAGACTCTTCTGTCCATGGAATTTTCCAGGCAGGAATACTGGGATGGGTTGCCCTTTTCTACTCCAAGGGATCTTCTCGACCCAGGAATCAAACCTATGTCTCTGTGTCTCCTGCATTGGCAGATGGATTCTTTACCACTGTAACACCTGGGAATCTGAAATATACATAGTAGTTAAAAATAGCAAACATGTATATCCCACTTATGTATCCTCAGCACTGTTTTAAAGAACTCATGCATTTCTCACAACATTCTAATAAGCAGGTACTATTACTATGCCAAATTTTTGGATAAAGCACTAAGACACAGAAGAGGCAAACAATTTGCCAAACATCACAGAGTTGAGAAGTGATGGATGCAGTCAGTCCTCTACCCCTTCTCTTTTTCTCTTTACTTTATGGAACTATGTTTGTAAGATCAAATCCTAGAAGTAAAATTGTTGAATAATGAGTATGTGTGTTTTAAATCTTGACTGATAATTTCAAGTTGCCTTCCACAGAGGTGGTGCTAATTTACAGTGTATAATAAATTATAATCTTTACGAAGGCAGATGGTTGTGGCATGGCATCTCATTTACGGTTTTAATCTATATTCCCATCTCTTTAATTGTGACTGATGTTGAACTTTCTTCCTGTGTTAATTGGACATTTGTGTGTTTGTATGTGCTGTCTATTCATATCCCTTGTCCATTTTTCTTTGGGTTATTCATTTTTTATTAACTCACATATGAGTCCTTTGTATATTAATAAAGCTACTCATTTTATCACATATGTTAAAATTAGTCAAATTATTATATTATTATTATATATGTTCCAGTTTCCTTGATTTTACTTGTCTTTTGTGTTTAAGGTTATTTTTTCCTATGTGACCATTTACCAAATAATTCCTTTTTCTTTAGTAGTTTCTGACCTCACTGATTCTCTTAATGAGACCTTCAAAGACCATCCTTTCTCTAGGTAAGGGTGAGTTGAACTACAATGGTAATTTTAATTTGCATTTCCAAAGCAATTTTATTCCAAATGAGTTGCATATTTTGACTTCCCAAACAATATTATTTCAAAAATATTGTTCAGGATATATCAATGGCCAAGTGGAATGGATGACATTACATTTTGCTGGATTTAAAATATGTTAAAATGCTTTATCTTATTAATATTAATGAAGAAGAATACAACCTAGAAGAAGAAGGTGGTCTCTAGTGGCAGACCACTAGTCTCATATTTAATTTCATTCTATTTGATATTTTATTAAATATTTGAATTAGAATAAAGTAGGCATGTTTACTAGATTTAGTAACGGGACAAGTCTGGAAGGATGGTTAACACACTATTTAATAGTTGTCCGATACACTCAAATTGATTTTGACAGCTTGGCCCAATCAGTAAAACTAATAAGATGAAATTTAACAGTGGTAAATGGAAAGTTCTGCCATGAGGTTAAAAAAACGCCTGGCCCATTAGAAGATGAGAGATACCTGAGCCATTGGCAATTCAAATAAAATTGTTTAGGGAGTGTATTTAATGAAAATGGCAATACTGGCCCATAGACAGACTCGCCAGAATAGCTAATGAGATCTTAAATTATATTAATAGAAATATTCATCCTGAATCAAAACAGTAATAGTCTCAGGTGTATGTCTTGCCAGTATGCTGACTTGGAGAGAATTGTTTTCGTTCTGAGAATCATAGTTTAAGAGATACATTGGAGTGGAATGAAAACCATGCTATGGGAATATATAAACTAGAAAAAGAAAACCGCCATTAGGGTTAGAATCATCTTCTTTAGCTATGTAAGGCATTGTTGGGCTTCTCTTGTGGCTCAGACAGTAAAGAGTCTGCCTGCCATGGGGAAGACCTGGATTCGATCCCTGGGTTGGGAAGATCCCCTGGAGAAGGAAACAGCTTCCCACGCCAGTACTCTTGCCTGGAGAATTCCCTGGACAGAGGAGCCTGGCGGGCTACAGTCCAGGGGATCGCAAAGAGTTGGACATGACTGAGGGACTTTCACTCGCTTCACCATGTGGAGGCGTGATTGTATTTATCCTATGCAACTGTAAGACGTGGGACTGGGAGAAGTGAAGTCATAGAAAGGGAGACTTCCATTTAAGAAGAAATTGCCTAATATTTGGCGCTGTCCATAAATTGAATGGTTGCTTTATGAGAGAGTGAGATTTCCATCATCAGGAGTGTTCAAGCCAAGATGCAGGGGTGCTGTAAGAGGAACCAAGGCTTGACTGATATCAAATATACAAGCTCAGCCACAGGGAGCGTGTTACATGTGGTTTACACAGGGCCAGTGATGGCAGCTTCATTGCTAGGCCTGTAACAACGTCATTTGCAATTTTCAGTACAAGCGTTCCATTCAGCTGAAGAGGAACGAAGAATGGAGTTTCAGCCTCTCTCATTTGTGCTGTGGCCAATGACATGAATGCACCCTTGGAAGTATGTTTTGAAGGAGAAAATCATCCATCATATGAGTTAATGCTGAAAAAAAAGAAGACTAATGAAACAGTGGTCTGCTTTTTAAAAGTTTCTCTAATTCCTGAGAATTTAAGATTCTGCAGCTGGGGAGGCTGGAGTCGCCCCAGGCAGGAGCAGCTGGTTAGAAACAGCTGGCAGAGGCTTGGGAAAGAAGGAACTGTCATCTGAAGTAAGGAAGCAGTTGACCCAAAGTGAATTCCCAGAGGAAGGTGGGTACCTGGTGAGTAAACAAACAAGCAAGGTAGAGATAGAAGGTGGAGTCTGGTCACATGGGAGCCAGCAAGACAGTAACTTGAGGAAACTAGGTTTAGTGAACCCCAGCCCCCTCATGGCCTCGATCTCGTCAACCTTTCCACATGTCATCCCTGCCCGTTTCCTGTCAAAACTCAATTGCATGCCATTCCTTGAACACGAGGAGCCCTCTTGAAAGGGTTCTACCTTGATCTGAGACTTAAAGCCAGGGCCCAGACCTGATCAAATCCTCTTTGGGACTTGAACCCACGTTGCTGGAGCTTGAATTCCAGCCAAAACCCAATCTGGGACTTGAACCCATGTGACTTGGACTCGAACCCAGCCAAAACCTGGTTTGGGACTTGAACCCAGCCAAAACCCAGTCTGGGACTCGAACCCACGTGACCGGGACTTGAACCCAGCCAAAACCCTGCTTGGGACTTGAATCCATGTGGCTGAGGCTCAACCCTACCCAAAACCCTGCTTTAGACTTGAACCCTTGTAGTCAGGACTCAATCCTGGCAAAAAACCCTGTCTGGCACTTGAACCCACATGGCTGGGACTTAATCCAGCACTCACCCAATGTCTGGACCCACTGAAGCTCAGGTTCTTCGTGCCTCAACACAGAAGGAATTCAGCAAGAGTCAGAGTGATAGGCAAGAAGAGGATTTATTAGGATAGGGCACTTGTAAGAGGTGCAAGCAGGTAGGCCGGAAAGCTCTGCTCCTCCTCTCTGGGTGGGCAGCGACACATATAGGAAATTGCTCCCATCCTGTGCTGTGGCCAATGACATGAATGCACCCTTGGAAGTATGTTTTGAAGGAGAAAATCATCCATCATATGAGTTAATGCTGAAAAAAAAGAAGACTAATGAAACAGTGGTCTGCTTTTTAAAAGTTTCTCTAATTCCTGAGAATTTAAGATTCTGCAGCTGGGGAGGCTGGAGTCGCCCCAGGCAGGAGCAGCTGGTTAGAAACAGCTGGCAGAGGCTTGGGAAAGAAGGAACTGTCATCTGAAGTAAGGAAGCAGTTGACCCAAAGTGAATTCCCAGAGGAAGGTGGGTACCTGGTGAGTAAACAAACAAGCAAGGTAGAGATAGAAGGTGGAGTCTGGTCACATGGGAGCCAGCAAGACAGTAACTTGAGGAAACTAGGTTTAGTGAACCCCAGCCCCCTCATGGCCTCGATCTCGTCAACCTTTCCACATGTCATCCCTGCCCCTTTCCTGTCAAAACTCAATTGCATGCCATTCCTTGAACACGAGGAGCCCTCTTGAAAGGGTTCTACCTTGATCTGAGACTTAAAGCCAGGGCCCAGACCTGATCAAATCCTCTTTGGGACTTGAACCCACGTTGCTGGAGCTTGAATTCCAGCCAAAACCCAATCTGGGACTTGAACCCATGTGACTTGGACTCGAACCCAGCCAAAACCTGGTTTGGGACTTGAACCCAGCCAAAACCCAGTCTGGGACTCGAACCCACGTGACCGGGACTTGAACCCAGCCAAAACCCTGCTTGGGACTTGAATCCATGTGGCTGAGGCTCAACCCTACCCAAAACCCTGCTTTAGACTTGAACCCTTGTAGTCAGGACTCAATCCTGGCAAAAAACCCTGTCTGGCACTTGAACCCACATGGCTGGGACTTAATCCAGCACTCACCCAATGTCTGGACCCACTGAAGCTCAGGTTCTTCGTGCCTCAACACAGAAGGAATTCAGCAAGAGTCAGAGTGATAGGCAAGAAGAGGATTTATTAGGATAGGGCACTTGTAAGAGGTGCAAGCAGGTAGGCCGGAAAGCTCTGCTCCTCCTCTCTGGGTGGGCAGCGACACATATATAGGAGGGTAGAAGACCACCTTCCCCAAGCAGATGCAGATGCAGACACGGGGCATACATCATTAGCTCCTCCTTCCCCAGCTCTTCCTGCTTTATTGAATAAGGAGCAGCACTCCCAAGCCATCGTTGACCCACTGGCCTCCCAACTTCTTCCAGGCTCTACCTTTCCACCTACAGTCCCCCACCAGGACTCCACAACTACCTAACTATTCTACTCTGTCCCTATCACTCTCACGACACATACTGTCCCTTCTACCTGGAACACTACACCCTCCCTGTCCATCCAGGGTTCACCCAGCTTCCCTCCAGATAGAGCTCACACCTCAGCTCTTCTGTCTTCCCTGGCCTCTCCAAAGCAGGGATAGGCACTTGGTCTTCTATATTCCAATGGCACCCTTCCACATAAGGATTTCATTAATATAATTATTCTTAGGATGACTGACTCTGCCAATAGACCTTGAGCCCCTTGAAGCTAAGAACCACACTCTATTGACTTCTCTGTCAACGGAGTCTAATTGTGCCACGTATGTATTTGTGCCTCAGTAGATACTTGACAGATGAATCAATGAATGAGTGAAAGAAGGACAGCCCAACTAAGCCTGGGCTAGGAATGCAGATGTTCTGTTCTTTCAGGTCATCAGCAACAGGAGCGAGCTCTCATGTAACAGCTGAGTAGCCCCAACTACGCGGATGGAAAGATTGCTGGGGTAGGGAGCATGGCACGTGGTTAGAAAGGTTCTCATATTTTTCTGAAATCCCCTGGAGTCCCTGACCCAATGTTTTGCCTGGTAAATATGAAGATTGTACTCAATGTCTTATTTAAGGTAAAATTTTACTGAAATGTCCGGCTGGGATGTCTGGCACTTGAACCCACATGGCTGGGACTTAATCCAGCACTCACCCAATGTCTGGACCCACTGAAGCTCAGGTTCTTCGTGCCTCAACACAGAAGGAATTCAGCAAGAGTCAGAGTGATAGGCAAGAAGAGGATTTATTAGGATAGGGCACTTGTAAGAGGTGCAAGCAGGTAGGCCGGAAAGCTCTGCTCCTCCTCTCTGGGTGGGCAGCGACACATATATAGGAGGGTAGAAGACCACCTTCCCCAAGCAGATGCAGATGCAGACACGGGGCATACATCATTAGCTCCTCCTTCCCCAGCTCTTCCTGCTTTATTGAATAAGGAGCAGCACTCCCAAGCCATCGTTGACCCACTGGCCTCCCAACTTCTTCCAGGCTCTACCTTTCCACCTACAGTCCCCCACCAGGACTCCACAACTACCTAACTATTCTACTCTGTCCCTATCACTCTCACGACACATACTGTCCCTTCTACCTGGAACACTACACCCTCCCTGTCCATCCAGGGTTCACCCAGCTTCCCTCCAGATAGAGCTCACACCTCAGCTCTTCTGTCTTCCCTGGCCTCTCCAAAGCAGGGATAGGCACTTGGTCTTCTATATTCCAATGGCACCTTCCACATAAGGATTTCATTAATATAATTATTCTTAGGATGACTGACTCTGCCAATAGACCTTGAGCCCCTTGAAGCTAAGAACCACACTCTATTGACTTCTCTGTCAACGGAGTCTAATTGTGCCACGTATGTATTTGTGCCTCAGTAGATACTTGACAGATGAATCAATGAATGAGTGAAAGAAGGACAGCCCAACTAAGCCTGGGCTAGGAATGCAGATGTTCTGTTCTTTCAGGTCATCAGCAACAGGAGCGAGCTCTCATGTAACAGCTGAGTAGCCCCAACTACGCGGATGGAAAGATTGCTGGGGTAGGGAGCATGGCACGTGGTTAGAAAGGTTCTCATATTTTTCTGAAATCCCCTGGAGTCCCTGACCCAATGTTTTGCCTGGTAAATATGAAGATTGTACTCAATGTCTATGTATTTGTTCAAAGGCGTGAACAAGTGTCTCAATAAATGACTGAAAACCCATGTCCTTGAGGGCTGGCTGGTTTGCTTGAGGGGAGATGCCTACAATTATCTGGTCCCCTTCCGCTGCTAAGCCTTACTTCTGAGATTTCTTCACTACCCTGCTCAGTGTGATCTGGCAGAAAGTGATTCCAATGGAATGACTATCTCCCCCCTCCCCCATCTCCAGTTCTGATTTCACCCCTCCATGCTGGCAGGGCCCCTTCTTACTCACCTGCCTCACTGGCCACTCTGCTGTCAACTTTCCTAGCCATGGGAGGACTGCTGCTCAGGGCAATGTCCAGCCTTCAGGAGTCCCTTGCTCATGGATCAGGTCCCATATCTAGAAGCTCATTCCTGCCCCAGGCATGGCTTTTGCTTTGTCTTTACTCATAACTGGGCTTCTCTGATGGCTCAGATGGTAAATAATCCACCTGCAATGCCGGAGAACTGGGTTTTATCCCTGGGTTGGGAAGATCCCCTGGAGAAGAGAAAGGCTACCCACTGCAGTATTCTTTCCTGGAGAATTCCATGGCTCGTCCATGGGCTGCACATCAGACATGACTGAGCAAATTAGTTGTTTGTTTGTTTTTTTTTTTTTTACTTGTAACAACTCTTCTTTTCCTCCTCTACGTAATTTCTTTATTCCTCCAGCCAGAGACCTATGTACACATAGCCAGTGCACACCTAGTATCATCCTATGCCAGCCTCTATGTTCAGTACTAAAGACACCAGGACAAGTGGGATACAGCCCTGGCTCCCATTATTCCAGTGCATACTGGAACATGGGCTCATCATCTTCCTGCCTCACTAAAACTTCATTATCCTCAAATCCTTTATATGTTACTTTCCCCCAGGAGACAGCAAATTCAATCTCTTACAAACCTATCACAGCATCCAGCCCCATGTGTGACCCATACCAGCCCCAATAAATATTTGTCACCAAAGCTGGAAGGTATGGTTTCTCATGGCTTGACATAACTCAACTCAGACAAAAAAAGCCCAGGTCTCACACTTTTCTAGGATTGCAATGGGATGGAGTTCTTTGTACTTTGACTTTCTCATAGAAAAAAAAAAAAAAAAACACGAAGTTTTCAGAATTTTGAACAGGAACTCAAGTCATCTCATTTTACCCATCAGAATGACCATCATCAAAAAAAATCTACAAACAAAGAATTCCGGGGAAAAAAGGAGAAAAGAGAGAAAAGAGAACCTTCCTACACTGTAGGTGGGAATGTAAATTGGTGCAGCCACTATGGAGAATAGTATGGAGGTTCCTTAAGAAACTAAAAATAGCTATAATATAATCCAGCAATTCTACTCCTGGGAATATATCTGATAAAAAATCACAGTCTGAAAGGATACATGTATCCTAACGTTCACTGCAGCACTGTTTACAATAGCCAAGACATGGAAACAACCTAAATGTCCATTGACAGAGAAATGGATGACAAGGATGTGGTACATATATACCATGGAAAATTACCCAACCATTAAAAAGAATGAAATAGGGCTTCCCCTGGTGGTCCAGTGGGTAAGGACACCGCCTTGCAGTGCAAGGGGCGCCGGTTCGAGCCCTGGCCTGGGAAGACCCCACGTGCCGCGGAGCGGCTGGACCAATGTGTCCAATTGCCGAGCTGGAGCTCTGGAGCGCATGCGCCCAGGGCGGGTGCTCTGCAACGACAGACGCCACCACAATGGGAGGCCCACAGGAGCCAAAGAACAAAGATGAAAGAACAAGGATGAAAATGGAGAAATGAAAGACCAATAGAAGTGGCCTGCCTGCTCCCCTCCCTCCCCAACCCGACCCCTGCCCAAAGTAAATAAATAAATAAATCTTTAAAAAAAAAAAAAAGAATGAAATAATGCCACTTACAGCAACATGAATGAACCTGGAGATTATCATACTAAGTGAAATAAGTCAGGCAGAGAAAGACACATGTCCCATTACATTGCTTATATGTGCAATCTTTAAAAAAATGATACAAACTAACTTATTTATAAAGCAGACTCACAGACTTAAAGGACAAACTTATGGTTACGGAGGGAGATTGGTAGGAAGGAGACCAGATTGGGAGTTTGGGGTTAACATGTACACTTTACTATATTTAAAATAGATAACCAACAAGGACCTCCTGTATAGCACAGGAAACTATTTATACTAGCAATAACCTAAATGGAAAACGAATTTGAAAAAAAATAGATACATGTATGACTGGATCACTTTGCTGTATACCTAAAAATCATGTAATATTGTTATTCAGCTGTCCTCCAATATAAAATTAAAAATGTTTTTAAACCATCTCACTTTGCCAGTGTTTTTCAGTGTAATACTATTGTCTGTCCTCCTCTTCCAGAAAACACAGACCTTGTGATACTTCCAAGCTACAGTTCCTAGTTTCTTTCTCCTTCTTTGTGCCTGAGTCCCATTTTATGTTTGGGTTGGTTTTCACGTCAGCAAGTCAAAAGACAGGAGGAAAGCAAGCAGATGGATCCGTATTTCAAAAATACAAAAGATACATGCCACCAGCTAACAGGCAAGAATACTGGAGTGGGTAGCCATTCCCTTCTCCAGGAGATCTCCCAGACCCAGGGACCAAACTCGGGTCTCTGCATTGCAGGCGGATTCTTCACTATCTGAACCACCAGGGAAGCCCCCAGCCAACAGGAAACTCTCCCTTTCTGCGCACCTGACTCTTCTTGTCTGGGAAGCACTTCTCAAAGAAAAAAAAAAAAAAAAACTAAAATATAAGCCAGCCACCATTAGGGGTATAAAAAAGATTGTAGATAGCTGGAAAACGGATTATGCAGAGCAACAGGATAAAATAACCCTCAGCACCAAAAGCCAGGGCTGCCTGGGATCAGTTACCACTGAGCCTGTAATGATCTTCTTACATCAAAAGCCCTTTCAAGACATAGCAACAGACCTGCCCTGCAAAGACTCTTGAGGCAGTGGAGAATGAAATCATCAATATGCTAGCCTTTCTCTTTTGTGAGTACTTGAGAAAAAGCCTGGCGGAGTAGTGACTCTGGTATTAAGTGTCATTTGAAACAATACGTTGAAACCATAATGCATTTTACTCCTGAAATGTGACGTATTTGCTGCCACAGTGGGTACACCTGGCCCGTCTGGTTGCTAACGGAATAAATCAGTGATTTTTTCTTTTCACGTGCTTTCTCCCTCCTTGCCTGGCTGAATAAGCTGCACGTCCGTTGAACTTACCCTGCTTTTTTTCTGTTTTGTTTCAGGATCTGGTATTTGTTTGTGCTTTATCTTCCCCTACCTCTTCATGAAAAAAAAAAAAAAAAAAAGAGTAAACCAGTCTGCCTGTGAGAGCATTGACTGGGCTAAGAATGCAGGATTGTGTTGCAAAGGAGCTCGGCCGCAATGTTATCACTCAGCGGGACTGGGCCCATCAGAAGGCACATGGTGTGCCATGACGTAGCTGGTCTCCGACCACAAAAGCAGACTTTTCACTGTGAATTAGACAAACCACACAAAAGGCAACAATAGCTAGCATAAACACCATTTAATACTATTCACAGGCTATTGAAGAGATGGGCGTTGACAAAGAATTGCAGCAAAGACAGGACATTGTGGTCGCATGAAAGGAGGCCTAGTGAACAGGAAGCATCATTGGAACGGGCTGACAGTAACCATATAACGGCGGGATTGTGGGGCTGGCATTTACCCCAAGGGTCTTTACAGTCAGGAAAATAAAGAGAAATTAAAGCATAAGGAATCCTCTTTGTGGGCACTTAAAGCCCATGAAGCAACACAAGAACCTATACAATTGTCTTTTCAAGACTCGGCTGTGCTTTAGATAATGATGAAAAGGAAACATTTGGGGTGTGCTTACGTGTAGGATTCTATATCCCCCATTGGGAAAACGCATCTATACAAACAGATGAAATTTTCACAGCAAAATGAATAGGTGTATATGCGTTTGCCTCGTTTTCAAACAGGAAGAGCTCACCAAGACGGGATTAGTCAAGCTGTTCTCCGTTTCTGGCAGCCTCTTTGGGGGACACACGGTGTCCAGGGCAGGACGACCGTCATTTTTCACCAGGTGCATCAAGAAAAAGAAAATACAATAATCCCACAGAAATAGAAGACCTGACTTTAAAATAGTTAAACCTGTGTCTAACAGAAACTAATTTCCTTGGATGTATTTTTGATTTTTATTTATTTGGCTGTTTTGAGTCTTAGCTGTGGCTTGTATGATCTAGTTCCCTGGCCAGGGGTCGAACCCCCGTACCCTACATTGAGAGTCTTAGCCACTGCACCATCAGGGAAGTCCCTCTAGACATTTAAAGTAGGATTTTAACAAATGTACTTTAATTTTGAAGCAAATCTACATTGATAATCATTTTTGATGCATCCTGAGTTCTAAAAAATTAAAGCATAATAGGTATACCAAATATCAAGAAAGGTTACTGATGAAAGCACAAGATGATTTTAGAAGGGGCCCTGGAATGTTCTAGAATGTCAGTTTACTGAGAAGACATGAGAGTCAGGGAGCTGGGTGACCAGCCATAGTTGCATAGTCATTAGCAGCAGTTCAAGTCAGACTCCAGGTGTCCTGACTCCCTGTCCTACTATTTTGAATATAGAAAGATTTTTTTTAAATATAGAAAATTTTTTTTTAGTATGAAGTGAACTTTTTGGTTGCTTATTTTGCAACTTATCCTTGAGCAATTGTCTATTATGCCCGTCTTAAAGAGCAAAGACATGGATAGCAATCATTGAAAGGGATAATAAAGAGGGGGCATTTACCCCAAGGGTCTTTACAGTCAGGAAAATAAAGAGAAATTAAAGCATAAGGAATCCTCTTTGTGGGCACTTAAAGCCCATGAAGCAACACAAGAACCTATACAATTGTCTTTTCAAGACTCGGCTGTGCTTTAGATAATGATGAAAAGGAAACATTTGGGGTGTGCTTACGTGTAGGATTCTATATCCCCCATTGGGAAAACGCATCTATACAAACAGATGAAATTTTCACAGCAAAATGAATAGGTGTATATGCGTTTGCCTCGTTTTCAAACAGGAAGAGCTCACCAAGACGGGATTAGTCAAGCTGTTCTCCGTTTCTGGCAGCCTCTTTGGGGGACACACGGTGTCCAGGGCAGGACGACCGTCATTTTTCACCAGGTGCATCAAGAAAAAGAAAATACAATAATCCCACAGAAATAGAAGACCTGACTTTAAAATAGTTAAACCTGTGTCTAACAGAAACTAATTTCCTTGGATGTATTTTTTGATTTTTATTTATTTGGCTGTTTTGAGTCTTAGCTGTGGCTTGTATGATCTAGTTCCCTGGCCAGGGGTCGAACCCCCGTACCCTACATTGAGAGTCTTAGCCACTGCACCATCAGGGAAGTCCCTCTAGACATTTAAAGTAGGATTTTAACAAATGTACTTTAATTTTGAAGCAAATCTACATTGATAATCATTTTTGATGCATCCTGAGTTCTAAAAAATTAAAGCATAATAGGTATACCAAATATCAAGAAAGGTTACTGATGAAAGCACAAGATGATTTTAGAAGGGGCCCTGGAATGTTCTAGAATGTCAGTTTACTGAGAAGACATGAGAGTCAGGGAGCTGGGTGACCAGCCATAGTTGCATAGTCATTAGCAGCAGTTCAAGTCAGACTCCAGGTGTCCTGACTCCCTGTCCTACTATTTTGAATATAGAAAGATTTTTTTTAAATATAGAAAATTTTTTTTTAGTATGAAGTGAACTTTTTGGTTGCTTATTTTGCAACTTATCCTTGAGCAATTGTCTATCCTCTCTATGCGTCTTACTATCTTTGCAATGGGGTCAGCCTACCTCATATAGTTGTTAAGAGGGAGTGAGTGAGTGATAGTATGTATTGAGAATAATATCTGGTATCAAGTAAATGCTATATAGATATTTGCTGTTATTACTGCTTATTTATAAAACAGCGGAGAGGGTTCTGAAGACCTGAAAGGATAAGTTCTCAGGTCTTCTAAGTTCAAACCAGGGCTCTTTTCCCAAAACTATTATGATATCTCTTAAGACCTTAAAAATACTCCATAAGCTCAGTGAAACTGCCCAATGTCACAAACCACATTGAATAAAGGCTCTTGGTAGAAGCTGGCTATATACATTTAACTCTCGTTTCTTTAGAATGGTGGTTCTAAAATTTTACTGTGAGCTTCGAATTTTAAAAAAGAAGAAGAAGAAAGGGACTTCCCTGGCAGTCCAGTGGTTAAGAGTCAGAGCTGCCAATACAGAGGATTAGGGTTCAAGCCCTCCCTGGTTGGTGCACTAAGATTCCACATGCCACTTGGCACAGTTAAAAGATAAAAACAACAACAACAGGGCTTCCCTGGTGGCCCAGTGGGTAAAGAGTCCACCTTGCAGTGCAAGGGACACCAGTTTCATCCCTAGCCCCGAAGATCCCACATACCATGGAATGGCTCAACCAGTATGTCCAATTATGAGCCAGTGCTCTGGACCGCATGCGCCCAGAGCCAGTGCTCTGCAACAGGAGAGGCCACTGCAATGGGAGGCCCACACATGTCAAAGAATTAAAATAAAGATGGATGAAAGTAAATATAAAAGCAAAGACGCATGATGGGGAAAAATGTTAAAACAACAACAACAAAATATATACATAGGCAACAAATTGGGAAGAAATACTTGTAACATGATATAATTTTTTAAAATTTTAATACACATAAAAAAAGAATAAGAGTAGGGAGGTCTTTTACCAACACACTGCAATCCCATAGGTCTTATGAGGGGCCCAGAAAACCATTAAAAAAAAAAAATACATACACACTTCCTAGCTCACAGGTGATTTTTCAGGAAAGTAATCCAAAGATCACCCTTTGAGAAAAACTGCTTTAGAGCATAAATTCCTTCCTTCTTCTCCATCTTCACCTTCTCGCATCTCCATTTAATTGTCCTATTTGTACTCTGGGTCATCTGCTGCCGATTAAACTTGCTTTGCTAGCAGGGAAGCTAGTGTAGAGAAAGATTCTTCAGTACCAGGAAGGTTAACTAGGAAAGTTAGTTCTGCTAGAACTGAATCTCTCTAACCATCTCAAGCACCCACATCTAACTCTAGCCAAGGACTTTTCAACGTGAGCAGAGTGGACATAGACTTATGCTAAAGAAGTGGAAAAATCACGGATGATGTCTCCTCAAGGACGATACCGTCCCAACAGGAAGAGCTGCGTTAAATACACGCTCCACGCAATGGGAGGTTTATCTGCATCATTCACTCACTCATCGACTGATCGTCCATGTCAGAAACTGTGATTCTGGAAAAGGGAGATTTAAACTAAACAAGCCACCCTACTCAGCCCTCAGGCAGGCTGTACTGTAGCAAGGAAAGTAAAACAGACACTCTATCTTGGAATAAAAGACACTTTATCTCGTTCAGTTTGCTCTGCATCTAGTTTACTGTTGATTTCTACTATTTTTCTCCTGAAGTTGCTTAAAGGAACACAGGGATCAGATAATGGAGAAAAGCCAGAGCAGAGAAGATATAGCAGGAAGAGGCCATCTGCTGGCAGTTTTCACCCTGTCCACCTCTCCTTCCCCGCTCCAGTCGGCTTGTCTCCTCGGTGGTTCCTGACAGCTCTGTGCACAGACGCCCTCGCTCTGCCTTTTTCGCCCCATCCAAAAGGCGTGCTGAGCCAGCATTCTGTGCCAGGCTCAGTGCACAGCCCCAATAATGGGAAGGGAATGAAAGGGGCCTCTGCAGCCAGGCAGGTGGAGAATTCGTAATAAGATGATTCATTTATATTTTTCTTTCTTCTTTTTTTGTTGTTGATATTTTCTCTCCATAGGCTTCCCTGATGGCTCAGTAGTAAACAATCTGCTGGCAATGCAGGAGACACAAGAGACATGGGTTCCATCCCTGAGTTGGGAAGATTTGCTGGAGGAGGGAAATGGTAACCCACTCCAGGGTTCTTGCCTGAAAAATGCTAATGAGAGAGGATGGGCTACAGTCCAAAGGCTCACGAAGAGTCAGACATGACTGACCAGTCCCCACACACTTTCTCATCACCCCAAACTGTGCATAGGGCCTTTGGAATAATGCCATTTAATCTGTAGCAAAAACTTCACGCCATTTCTACCCATTTACAATGAATGCACAGAAGCTGGGAATGTTCAAAACAATTTTCCAGCATGGGATAGCCAGTGAGTGTTAGAGACAAGAATGGAACCAAGTCTGGTTTTAAAGTTCTCAGTCTTCACGTCTTTGTATATTTGAGTTCATATTTTCTGCTCATCTTCTATCTGCTGGGTACAGTGCTAGACAGAGATTAAATGAATTTACCGAGCACCATAATGACAGTGCAGGGAGGTTTATCTGCATCATTCACTCACTCATCGACTGATCGTCCATGTCAGAAACTGTGATTCTGGAAAAGGGAGATTTAAACTAAACAAGCCACCCTACTCAGCCCTCAGGCAGGCTGTACTGTAGCAAGGAAAGTAAAACAGACACTCTATCTTGGAATAAAAGACACTTTATCTCGTTCAGTTTGCTCTGCATCTAGTTTACTGTTGATTTCTACTATTTTTCTCCTGAAGTTGCTTAAAGGAACACAGGGATCAGATAATGGAGAAAAGCCAGAGCAGAGAAGATATAGCAGGAAGAGGCCATCTGCTGGCAGTTTTCACCCTGTCCACCTCTCCTTCCCCGCTCCAGTCGGCTTGTCTCCTCGGTGGTTCCTGACAGCTCTGTGCACAGACGCCCTCGCTCTGCCTTTTTCGCCCCATCCAAAAGGCGTGCTGAGCCAGCATTCTGTGCCAGGCTCAGTGCACAGCCCCAATAATGGGAAGGGAATGAAAGGGGCCTCTGCAGCCAGGCAGGTGGAGAATTCGTAATAAGATGATTCATTTATATTTTTCTTTCTTCTTTTTTTGTTGTTGATATTTTCTCTCCATAGGCTTCCCTGATGGCTCAGTAGTAAACAATCTGCTGGCAATGCAGGAGACACAAGAGACATGGGTTCCATCCCTGAGTTGGGAAGATTTGCTGGAGGAGGGAAATGGTAACCCACTCCAGGGTTCTTGCCTGAAAAATGCTAATGAGAGAGGATGGGCTACAGTCCAAAGGCTCACGAAGAGTCAGACATGACTGACCAGTCACACACACATTTTCTCATCACCCCAAACTGTGCATAGGGCCTTTGGAATAATGCCATTTAATCTGTAGCAAAAACTTCACGCCATTTCTACCCATTTACAATGAATGCACAGAAGCTGGGAATGTTCAAAACAATTTTCCAGCATGGGATAGCCAGTGAGTGTTAGAGACAAGAATGGAACCAAGTCTGGTTTTAAAGTTCTCAGTCTTCACGTCTTTGTATATTTGAGTTCATATTTTCTGCTCATCTTCTATCTGCTGGGTACAGTGCTAGACAGAGATTAAATGAATTTACCGAGCACCATAATGACAGTGCATGGGCTGATCTTAAAACAGTGGTTCTCAACCCAAGGCAGCCCTATGACCCTCACCCACTGGAGATATGTGTTAATATTTGGAGTAGAGACCGTGTAGGTGGGGAGGTGACCAGGATTCCGGAGGCTGAGGAGGCAGGGCCAGCAGGGAGAATGAACCTGCAGGGCCTCCTGAGGGCAGCGTCTGTCTGCAGGCCAGTGGAGAGAAGATGTATAAGATGTTGCATTCATGGAATCAACTCGCTTTGATTAGCCAGTTCCTGGTATGAAGAAGAGGGAGCCTCGGGTTACAGGGTGGAGGCTGGAGGTGTGAAAATGAGAGAGAAGAAGCAGTGGGAGCAGGCAGGCTGGTTCCTGGGGATGATGTCGCCTCGGCCTCCATATTGTTTCCTTTCACCAACAACGTGGGGTGACCAGTATGACACCTGTCCCTGTTTTCATAGATCCAGAAATTGAATCCACAAACTCATCTACAAATAAAGTCAAATTTCCCTCATTCTTTCTTTTTTTTAATTGTTTTTCTTTTCCCCATCATGCCTCTTTTATTTATATTTATTTGCATCTATTTTTTATTCTTTGGCATGCATGGACCTCCCATTGCAGTAGTCTCTCTCACTGCAGAGCACCGTCTCTGGGCGCATGCGCTCCAGAGCACTGGCTCGTAATTGGACATACCAGTTGAGTCATTCCACGATCCTCCCGGACCAGGGATCAAACTGGTGCCCCTCGCACTGCAAGGTAGACTCTTTACTCACTGGACCACCAGGGAAGCCTGATTTCCTTCGTTCTTGAGGGTAGAGAAGCTCATGGGAAAGGGGAACCAGCCTTTCCTCAAGACTGCTAACTCCACTACCATTCTTTCATTTTCCCTTCTTTACAGTTTTCTCCGAAAGGTAGTTTGTAACCCTTGTTTCTAATTCCAGTAGCCAGTGGCAATTTGTCTTCTCCCAGACACGTTACTGAGACTGAATTTTGTAAGGTCATTCCTGGTCTTAGCACTGAAATCCAATGGCTTTCTTCAAACTTCATCTAGTTTGACTAGTTTGCAGTGTTTGGCCTCATCAGCCGTGTCCTTTTCCTACGAATGCTTCTCTCTCTTGGTTTCCATAGCACCAGCTCTTCATAATTCTCTCACTACCACTTTTTTTGTTTGTTTGTGATGGATTTTTCCTGTGGAGCACAGGCTCTTCCATGTGTGGATCGTGTAGGCTTAGTTGCCCCTCAGCACGTGAGATCTTTATTCCCCAACCAGGAATGAGCCTGTGTCCCCTGCATTGGCAGGTGGGTTCTTTGCCACTGGAACACAGGGAAGTCCCTCACCACCAGTTCCTGAACTCTGCTAGAATCCCCAGAATAGAATTCTGCAAGAAACCACCTCCGACTCGCTTCTCCTTGTTTCCTCACTTTTTCCCTTTGGAAACCCCATGGCTCTATTTATTATCTCTCTTAAACACACCGAGATACAGTATATAGAATCAAGAAACAATGGGCTTGTCCAAGGAGACCGAGAGATGAGAAAATCTGGTGCATGATTGAGCCCCTACATCTGAAGCTATAATCACATCTGTTGTGATTTCTACATCATTCTTTCAGAAGTTTGGTATTCATGATTAAACCCTACAGTAACTGTCCAACTCTGAGCCCCGCTGTGTTAGTCGCTCATTCATGTCCGACTTTCTGTGACCCCATGAACTATAGTTTGCCAGCCCTCTCTGTCCATGAAATTCTCCAAGCAAGAATTCTGGTATGGGTAGCCATTCTCTTCTCCAGGGGATATTCCTAACCCAGGGATCAAACTGGGTCTCCTGCATTGCAAGCCACCAGGCCCCCTAACAAGATTCATTTGATTTGTCAAAAATATTTTTAATAGGCTATGCTGAAGTATAGTTTAGCTCAGTTCCTGCCTAAATTATTATAATATCTCAATGACTGGCATAAAACTCAGACTTCAAAACACATGGTTATACTCAGAATTTTAATGATTGAAAATCACACATAATAATAGATGATCGAATTGACTATTGTTGCCTGTATTTTTGTTCTGATTGTAATGTGAGAGGCCACTAAAACCCCAAATCAGAAATAACTCTTATCTTGTAAACTTTGACATCAATTCAATACACTTCAAATATTCACATAATGGAAGGAACTTATTTTAAATGCAATCAGAAGCCAAACATACACACACATTTAGACCATACTCATGGTTTACAGCAAATAAAAGAAGAGCAATAAGATATTACAGGCAGTGTTTTATAGAAGCCAAGGTTTAAGTCATGACTTGGTTTGTTCTTGGTATTTAAATAACTAGGTGCAAAGCCTTGAATGAGTTTATCCTCCTGAGTGATCCACATGAGACATATCGGCTTTCATTTTGCTGATCAAATTATCATATAATGAACACTAATCGTCTGATCGGTAAAACTGGCACTTGTACCCCTTTATCTGAGCCGTATAAAAGCCACCGATCCTGAAAAAAGAGGATGTTTGCGTTCTTCCTGCCCACGGTGACCGAAGGAGGCAGGAGGGCCAGACACTGGCCCCTCCGGAGAGTTTATCATGATGGCGGCCTCCAGATGGGCAGAGCTGGCAGCTTCCTTGCTGCTGGGGTGAACGGCATGATCTCATGCCTTCCTGAAACGGGACAGCACTGAGGCGCTTTATGTGCCCTGCACCTGCCCTGTGAGCAACAGCCTTGATTTCTGCTCCCAGAAGCCCTCAATGAGTGGACCCATTCACTGGGAATGCTGCCCTGTGCCTCACCCAGCAAAGAGGGGCGCAGGTCCTCTGCCTCTCATTCTTTTTTTTAGCCACTTCTTTTGGTCTTTCATTTATCTGTTTTCACCCATCTTTGTTCTTTTGGCCTGTGTGGGCCTCCCATGGCAGTGGCCTCTCTCGCTGCAGAGCACCGTCTCTGGGCGCATGTGCTCCAGAGGACCTGCTTGGCAGCTGCACACATCAGTCCAGCTGCTCCACGGCACATGGGATCTTCCCAGGCCAGGGATCGAACCAGCGCCCCTTGCACTGCAAGGCGGTGTCCTTACCTACTGGACCACCAGGGAAACCCCTATACTTTCAATAAATCTCTAAATTGAGATGTTCCTATTCAAATCTGAGTCAATTCTAGTGAGGTGGATGAACCTAGAGTCTGTTATACAGAATGAAGTCAGAAAAGGAAAAACAAATACCGTATATTAATGCTTGTACATAGAATCTAGAAAGATGGTACTGACGAACCATTGGCAGGCAGGGATAGAGACACAGACATAGAGAAGAAACTTGTGGACACAGCAGGGGAAGGAAAGGGTGGGACAAACTGAGAGAGGAGCATTGACATATATGCACTACCGTATGTAAAGGTGGGTGCTAAAGAGAAATTGCAGTATAGTACAGGGAGCTCAAGCAGGGGCTCTGTGACAACCTAGAGCGGTGGGATGGGGTGGGGGATTGGAGGGAAGTTCAGGAGGGAAGGGGTATGTATACACTTATGGCTGATTCATGTGCTGTGTGGCAGAAACCCACACAACATTGTAAACCAATTCTTCTCCAATTTTTAAAAAATTATTCTTAGTGAGCAAGGTTTGCCTCCTAGGAACTTCCACTGGGTTCCAAATGGCCTCTCTAGAAAGATACAAAACAAAGGTAACCTGTTTTTCATAAGAGCCCTTCAGACAGTTGATAGTATGTGTGTCCCCCTCACCTGCTGCCCTACCACCACTCTCAAACAGACATTCCAAAAAAAAAAAAAAAAAACCCAGACATTTCAATAACACACACACACAGCATCAGCCTTCCTTGACAAATCAGGGGACTGGATTACACCCTAGTCTTTAAACTTATGGTCCTCATTTGCATTTATATTGCAATAAAGCAATAGAAAATCCTAAATTATAAATAGAAAATCATAAATCGTTTCTGTAATTTAAGGGCATGAACAACTAAGTGTAAATAGGTTAGTAAAGACAAACAATCTCTTAAAAAAAGAAAAGCAAACTCCATTGGAAAAATAGAAAGTCTACGACAGTTAACATTGGTCATCTCCAAAATGAGATAGACCCCAAATAATCTCTGGGATGCAGGAAGAAGAGAACCAGCCCCTTGCACTGCAAGGCGGTGTCCTTACCTACTGGACCACCAGGGAAACCCCTATACTTTCAATAAATCTCTAAATTGAGATGTTCCTATTCAAATCTGAGTCAATTCTAGTGAGGTGGATGAACCTAGAGTCTGTTATACAGAATGAAGTCAGAAAAGGAAAAACAAATACCGTATATTAATGCTTGTACATAGAATCTAGAAAGATGGTACTGACGAACCATTGGCAGGCAGGGATAGAGACACAGACATAGAGAAGAAACTTGTGGACACAGCAGGGGAAGGAAAGGGTGGGACAAACTGAGAGAGGAGCATTGACATATATGCACTACCGTATGTAAAGGTGGGTGCTAAAGAGAAATTGCAGTATAGTACAGGGAGCTCAAGCAGGGGCTCTGTGACAACCTAGAGCGGTGGGATGGGGTGGGGGATTGGAGGGAAGTTCAGGAGGGAAGGGGTATGTATACACTTATGGCTGATTCATGTGCTGTGTGGCAGAAACCCACACAACATTGTAAACCAATTCTTCTCCAATTTTTAAAAAATTATTCTTAGTGAGCAAGGTTTGCCTCCTAGGAACTTCCACTGGGTTCCAAATGGCCTCTCTAGAAAGATACAAAACAAAGGTAACCTGTTTTTCATAAGAGCCCTTCAGACAGTTGATAGTATGTGTGTCCCCCTCACCTGCTGCCCTACCACCACTCTCAAACAGACATTCCAAAAAAAAAAAAAAAAACCCAGACATTTCAATAACACACACACACAGCATCAGCCTTCCTTGACAAATCAGGGGACTGGATTACACCCTAGTCTTTAAACTTATGGTCCTCATTTGCATTTATATTGCAATAAAGCAATAGAAAATCCTAAATTATAAATAGAAAATCATAAATCGTTTCTGTAATTTAAGGGCATGAACAACTAAGTGTAAATAGGTTAGTAAAGACAAACAATCTCTTAAAAAAAGAAAAGCAAACTCCATTGGAAAAATAGAAAGTCTACGACAGTTAACATTGGTCATCTCCAAAATGAGATAGACCCCAAATAATCTCTGGGATGCAGGAAGAAGAGAATATAATATAACTTCTACTTATATTTTTTCATATAAAATGTAAGAAAGGAGTTAAGTCCTACTAATATTTATTACATGAAGTAGCACTTGTATATACTTTATCAATAAACATACATAGGTGAGGGGACCATGCTCAGATTCCCTTGATTACAGAGACACACTGTGAAGTCTATCTGGAGTCTTCCATTTTAAACCCTGCTGATTGCCTATTAATTCACTCATCTAAGCTACAAATTTCTGTAAGGAAAGTAGAACATTAGGGTCCAACTGCATAGCAGAGACATTTCACAAGGTAATCTAAGATCATGTCAATTAAAAAAACACATCAAGAATATATTTTGACATCTTTTCAACTGTATTAGCTGCTTCGGTAGTTAAGTCAAATAGACATAGTTTGCCTAAACCTCTCCAAAATAATATAGACAAAAACAATACTTAGCTAATCTCTTTCAAAAGAATATGTGTGATATATATGGAATCTAGTAGAATGGTAATGGTAACACACGCAGTGAAGCGATGGAAAAACAGACATGGACAGTAGACATATGGACATTGTGGGGAATGAATAGTGGGTGAGAGGCGTAAAGGAAGTAGCATGAAAACCTATACTATCATAGGTGAAGAAAATAGCTATTGTCATTGCGTTGTGAGAAAAGGGGATCCTGCAGGGATGCTGTGCGACGGTTTGGAGGGGTGGGATGGAGGGGATATACATATGACTAATCTGGAAACATACATATCTGTAAACAACAAAACTCTGTAAAAGTTAAAAGTAAAATAAAAATTAAAAAAAAAAATGTGTGTGCATGCTAAGTCGCTTCAGTCATGTCCAACTCTTTGCAACCCCAAGGGCTGCAGCCTGCCAGGCTCCTCTGTCTAGAGAATTTCCCAGGCAAGAATACTGGCGTGGGTTTTCATGCCCTTCTCCAGGGCATCTCGGCCACCCAGGGGGAATCCAAGTCACACCTTCTGCATTAGCAGGCAGGTTCTTTACCACTAGTGCCACCGGAGAAGCCCTACTCAAAAAGTCATGCTCTATGGGCTTCCCCTGGTGGTCCAGTGGGTAAGGACACCGCCTTGCAGTGCAAGGGGCACCGGTTCGATCCCTGGCCTGGGACAATCCCACGTGCCGCGGAGCGGCTGGACTGATGTGTCCAATTACTGAGCTGGAGCTCTGGAGCGCATGCACTCAGACCCGGCGCTCTGAGACAACAGAGGCCACTGCGATGGGAGGCCCACAGGAGCCAAAGAACAAAGACGGATGAAAACAGATAAATGAAAGACCAATAGAAGTGGCCCGCCCGTCCCCCTCCCTCCCCACCTCACCCCCCAAAAAGATAAGTAAATAAAATAAATGTTAAAAAAAAGGCATGTTCTAATACTGATTTAATCAAATTATAAGTGATTGCCTTACTTTCTCTAACATGATAGCCTTGAAAGTTACCTGAGTCAAAATACTACTTTTTCTTAGAGAATGTTGGCTATGATTGTTATCATCTCTAGTACCACAGTGGACAGAGCAGGCACACCTGCGTCTCGTCCAGGTACTCAGCTTGTAAGTCAGAATATTACAACATATATGATAGGATTTTTCTCTCCATTCATGAGTAAACTACTAAAGTTTTGTATCTTTTTCCATCTTTAAAATGGAGCCAGTGACATGAAGTTACAAAGAAATACCTGACTTAAAAGAAGAAAGTAAGCAAAACCAAAAACTTGGAAAATAAGGAAATACACTTCAGTGAGATAGAAATCTTATGGAGAGGTAAACTAGTTACAATTGTTTGAAAAGTGTTTATACTCTCAGTTCGCCAGTGATATTTATATACGGCAGTGGCAGTAAGAACTTAGCAAAGTATCCTCCTAATGGAGCAGTTTACTGTAATAGGAAAGCAAAAGAAATACCCCAGAGTCATATTAGCCATTCAGTGAATTTGTAGCACTTCTTACTTAATGAAAAACACACATACATCCCAAAAGCTCTGAACAACTGTGTTAGTTTTTCTCTAATTTTTTTAAGTATAATTAATTTACAATATTGTATTAGTTCTGGGTGTAGAGCAAAATGATTCAGTTAGATTTATATTCTTTTTCAAATTCTTTTCCATTATAGGTAATTACAAAATATTGAGCAGAGTTCCCTGTGCTAAACAGTAGGTCCTTGTTGTTTATCTAATACAGATATATATTATATATGTATATATATACTAATAGATACGCATATATTAGTGAGTATCTGTTACCCCAAACTCCTAATTTATCCCTTTGGGAAAATACAGGTTTGTTTTCTATGTCAATGAGTCAAATTCTGTTTTCCTCTGATTTCTAAAGACAGCTGTGGTTATTGGAACTGGTAAGCTCCCTAGATTTATCCTTTGGTGATACAAATGAAAGACCAATAGAAGTGGCCCTCCCGTCCCCCTCCCTCCCCACCTCACCCCCCAAAAAGATAAGTAAATAAAATAAATGTTAAAAAAAAGGCATGTTCTAATACTGATTTAATCAAATTATAAGTGATTGCCTTACTTTCTCTAACATGATAGCCTTGAAAGTTACCTGAGTCAAAATACTACTTTTTCTTAGAGAATGTTGGCTATGATTGTTATCATCTCTAGTACCACAGTGGACAGAGCAGGCACACCTGCGTCTCGTCCAGGTACTCAGCTTGTAAGTCAGAATATTACAACATATATGATAGGATTTTTCTCTCCATTCATGAGTAAACTACTAAAGTTTTGTATCTTTTTCCATCTTTAAAATGGAGCCAGTGACATGAAGTTACAAAGAAATACCTGACTTAAAAGAAGAAAGTAAGCAAAACCAAAAACTTGGAAAATAAGGAAATACACTTCAGTGAGATAGAAATCTTATGGAGAGGTAAACTAGTTACAATTGTTTGAAAAGTGTTTATACTCTCAGTTCGCCAGTGATATTTATATACGGCAGTGGCAGTAAGAACTTAGCAAAGTATCCTCCTAATGGAGCAGTTTACTGTAATAGGAAAGCAAAAGAAATACCCCAGAGTCATATTAGCCATTCAGTGAATTTGTAGCACTTCTTACTTAATGAAAAACACACATACATCCCAAAAGCTCTGAACAACTGTGTTAGTTTTTCTCTAATTTTTTTAAGTATAATTAATTTACAATATTGTATTAGTTCTGGGTGTAGAGCAAAATGATTCAGTTAGATTTATATTCTTTTTCAAATTCTTTTCCATTATAGGTAATTACAAAATATTGAGCAGAGTTCCCTGTGCTAAACAGTAGGTCCTTGTTGTTTATCTAATACAGATATATATTATATATGTATATATATACTAATAGATACGCATATATTAGTGAGTATCTGTTACCCCAAACTCCTAATTTATCCCTTTGGGAAAATACAGGTTTGTTTTCTATGTCAATGAGTCAAATTCTGTTTTCCTCTGATTTCTAAAAGACAGCTGTGGTTATTGGAACTGGTAAGTCAGAGGTGATAATTGCCCATACTTAACACGTATTTTAATAAATGTTGGCACCTTGCTTTTTGTGTGTGATGACGTGAGTTGTGCTGCTTCTCCGTTCTCCTGCGAAACCTTCCGCAGGCAGGCCGCAGGCAGAGGGGCAGGGCCCGCAGGCCAAGCGGATCACCTGCCCCAGTGAACGAGCGAACCTCGCCACCCTCCTTCTTACCATTCCCCTCCAAGGCCGACCAACAAACAGAGCCCTGCGCCAATACGCCTTCCGCCCGGAAATTCTCTGATGAAGCTGCCTGATTTGAATCTTAACTAGAAAAACCAAAGGATTCCAGCTCAGACTCCAGGGGAAGATGAATAACATAAATGGCCTTCTCCCCTGGAAAAAAAAAATCGAATTATATGTGTATAGATTTGTTTTAAAGGTTGGCACTGACTACTCGGAAATACATTAAAATCGTATTTACCCTCACTAGAAGAGCTGAAAGGGGGAAAAGATATTCTGAGACAAAAGGCCCACTCTAAAATGGGAGAGATGTTAACAGTTAGGAAATGCAGGCGTGGGATGAAAGGGTGTCCATAATATGCTGACACCCTCTTTCTCGTCAGACACATGGGAAGAGTTCAGAAGCTAAAAACCATCATCCTTGACTGTTCCCTTCTGAGCATCTTCTCAGTAAGTGGAAGCTCCTTTTCTCACCTTGAGCTTAATAAAAAAATCTTTTTGAACAAGAAGAGTTTTGCTTATTAGTGATGGTTATGGATTTACTCTACATCTGTCCTAAAGAATTCAACAGTTGCTAATACACTGTCATTACTAAAACTAATATAAATAATAGTCTAGGAAGGCAATACAACATAGTACTGAAAACAAGAGCCTTGGACTCAGAAAGGTCTGACTTTGAGTGCGGGTCCATTTGGAAGAGCTTTGTGGTATAGGCAAATCATTTAAATCGAGCAGAGTTCCCTAAACAGTAGGTCCTTGTTGTTTATCATATTTTTTGTATATATATACTAATAGATACGCATATATTAGTGAGTATCTGTTACCCCAAACTCCTAATTTATCCCTTTGGGAAAATACAGGTTTGTTTTCTATGTCAATGAGTCAAATTCTGTTTTCCTCTGATTTCTAAAAGACAGCTGTGGTTATTGGAACTGGTAAGTCAGAGGTGATAATTGCCCATACTTAACACGTATTTTAATAAATGTTGGCACCTTGCTTTTTGTGTGTGATGACGTGAGTTGTGCTGCTTCTCCGTTCTCCTGCGAAACCTTCCGCAGGCAGGCCGCAGGCAGAGGGGCAGGGCCCGCAGGCCAAGCGGATCACCTGCCCCAGTGAACGAGCGAACCTCGCCACCCTCCTTCTTACCATTCCCCTCCAAGGCCGACCAACAAACAGAGCCCTGCGCCAATACGCCTTCCGCCCGGAAATTCTCTGATGAAGCTGCCTGATTTGAATCTTAACTAGAAAAACCAAAGGATTCCAGCTCAGACTCCAGGGGAAGATGAATAACATAAATGGCCTTCTCC
The DNA here is from genome assembly GCA_022376925.1 of Tragulus kanchil. NCBI lineage: Eukaryota > Metazoa > Chordata > Mammalia > Artiodactyla > Tragulidae > Tragulus > Tragulus kanchil. The sequence goes on along the minus strand of JAIOJX010000003.1, from coordinate 16,974,216 downwards.
CCTGGAAAAAAAAAATCGAATTATATGTGTATAGATTTGTTTTAAAGGTTGGCACTGACTACTCGGAAATACATTAAAATCGTATTTACCCTCACTAGAAGAGCTGAAAGGGGAAATGATATTCTGAGACAAAAGGCCCACTCTAAAATGGGAGAGATGTTAACAGTTAGGAAATGCAGGCGTGGGATGAAAGGGTGTCCATAATATGCTGACACCCTCTTTCTCGTCAGACACATGGGAAGAGTTCAGAAGCTAAAAACCATCATCCTTGACTGTTCCCTTCTGAGCATCTTCTCAGTAAGTGGAAGCTCCTTTTCTCACCTTGAGCTTAATAAAAAAATCTTTTTGAACAAGAAGAGTTTTGCTTATTAGTGATGGTTATGGATTTACTCTACATCTGTCCTAAAGAATTCAACAGTTGCTAATACACTGTCATTACTAAAACTAATATAAATAATAGTCTAGGAAGGCAATACAACATAGTACTGAAAACAAGAGCCTTGGACTCAGAAAGGTCTGACTTTGAGTGCCGGGTCCATTTGGAAGAGCTTTGTGGTATAGGCAAATCATTTAAATCCTCTCAGCCTCAATATTGCTTCCATAAAATAGGAGAATAGTACCTATTATTCAAATTCAATCTCAAGGGAGGTGTGAATTATATGGGAAAATGTGTGTATAAATTACATAAATTCCCAATAAAGTTATTTTTATTGTTATCATCAATTCATAGCTATTGTTTAATATGCAAGTTCAGATGAGAAGAACTATCTAGAGTCAAACTGGAATTGTTTTCTCGTTCTGTACTCTGAACAAATGTGTACTACTCATTCTATCAAAACTCTAAACTAGGGTGGTGGGCAGCCGCAGAAAAAAAAAAAAGAAAAAAAAAAAACCCAAACTAGTTGCACGTTTTTAATTTATAAATATTTGTCACATTGTAATTTTTTTGGAGAATCCAAAAGAAAAAAACAGTCTTTTAGATTGTACTTACGTCTGGCTTTTTTTTTTTTTTAAAGATTTATTTATTTATTTTGGGCAGGGGTCGGGTTGGGGAGGGTGGGGAGCCGGTGGGCCACTTCTTTCTCTATGGGGTGGGGTCTTTCTCTATTTTCATCCGTCTTTGTTCTTTGGCTCCTGTGCATCTCTCATCGCGGTGGCATCTGTCGTCGCAGAGCACCGGCTCTGGGCGCATGCGCTCCAGAGCTCCGGCTCGGTAATTGGACACATCAGTCCAGCCGCTCCGCGGCACGTGGGATCTTCCCAGGCCAGGGATCGAACCGGTGCCCCTTGCACTGCAAGGCGGTGTCCTTACCCACTGGACCACCAGGGGAAGCCCTATTTTTTTTTTTTTAAGATTTATTTATTTATTTTGGACGTCTGGCTTTTAGCACCTCCTCTGGTCTTCTACGGAGCTGTTACAGCAATTTTTTTTCAAATGGTGAAAAATGAATGAATAGTTGTCTGTGACTATGTTATCATTTTTCCTGCTCTCATTCAAACTATAATTCTATGAATACACATATATTTTTTAATTGCCCAGAGAAACATTTACTGATCTGTGTCAAAGCTCTATGACATTTTACAAATATAGATCCTAGCAAAACTGTCCTTGACTTTAAATACTAGAGGCATAATATCAAGAAGACATTTTGGTGCTTCCCTGTTGGCTCTTTCTTTACCAAAGAATCTACCTGCCAGTGCAAGATACATGGGTTCAATCTCTGGTCCAGAAGAAACTGCATGCTGTGGAGCCTATACTCTAGAGCCCAGGAGCCACAGCTAATGGCCTGCACTACACTAGCGCATTCCTGAGCCCGCATTCTGCAATAGCAAAGTCCACCACAATGAGAAGCCCAGGCCCCACCATGGGAGAGTGGCCCCTCCTCACCACAACTAGAGAAAAAGCCGGCAAAGCAGCAAAGACCCAGCATAGCTAAAAATAAATCAATAAACTTGTTTTTTAAAGAAAGACATTTTGCCACCAACTTTAAAAAAACAAATATCTTGGGCCTTCCCTGGTGGCTCAGTGGTAAAGAATCCGCCCACTGATGCCAGAGACACAGGTTCAATCCCTGGTCCAGGAAGATTCCACATGCACAGAGTAACTAAGCCTGTGCACCACCACTACTGAGCCTGTGCTCGAAAGCCCAGGAGCCGCAACTACTGAAGCCTGAGCACCCTAGAGCGTGTGCTGCACAACAAGAGAAGTCACTGCAGAGAGAAGCCCACAAGTCACAACTAGAGGGGAGCCCCCGCTCACTGCAAAAGCTCACGGGTTTTTGAATGCGAAGCCATCCTAGAAGATATATATTGTAGCCATTATGTTTCTATAGACAAAACACTTCTTTTTTCTATAGCTTTTCTACATGGAAGGAAAGAAAAGCTGACTCAGAAAACTCACCTATAGATATCACAGTATCCAAAAAATGTTTCATGTGTGAACAAATCTATTCAGGAGCTAAATTTTCACGAAAAATAAATCTGATTCATAGAATTTTGAAACAGGAATCTACCTGGAGACATGCCTTGATTAGTAACTGCCTTCCCAAGGAGACACGAGACATTGGCAGAATTCAGATGGACTTCTCACACACATGCTCTCTCTAGTTGTTTTTTTAACTAGGAATATCAGACTAGTATTTTGTCAGCACAGTGCACAGGCTTATTTTAACTAATTCAGCAGATACTTAGGGAAGTCTCTCTATGCCAAGGAAAGGAGAAATCAAGATAGGACTTGGTACCTGTCTTCAAGGAACCCATCTTCCCCAACTGGAGATGGAGGAAGAGGCATGAAGTGTAATGTCAAGACAGTCTGGCAAGTGGAAGCACACGGTGGGTAGCAATTGAAACTGCATGCTGTGGAGCCTATACTCTAGAGCCCAGGAGCCACAGCTAATGGCCTGCACTACACTAGCGCATTCCTGAGCCCGCATTCTGCAATAGCAAAGTCCACCACAATGAGAAGCCCAGGCCCCACCATGGGAGAGTGGCCCCTCCTCACCACAACTAGAGAAAAAGCCGGCAAAGCAGCAAAGACCCAGCATAGCTAAAAATAAATCAATAAACTTGTTTTTTAAAGAAAGACATTTTGCCACCAACTTTAAAAAAACAAATATCTTGGGCCTTCCCTGGTGGCTCAGTGGTAAAGAATCCGCCCACTGATGCCAGAGACACAGGTTCAATCCCTGGTCCAGGAAGATTCCACATGCACAGAGTAACTAAGCCTGTGCACCACCACTACTGAGCCTGTGCTCGAAAGCCCAGGAGCCGCAACTACTGAAGCCTGAGCACCCTAGAGCGTGTGCTGCACAACAAGAGAAGTCACTGCAGAGAGAAGCCCACAAGTCACAACTAGAGGGGAGCCCCCGCTCACTGCAAAAGCTCACGGGTTTTTGAATGCGAAGCCATCCTAGAAGATATATATTGTAGCCATTATGTTTCTATAGACAAAACACTTCTTTTTTCTATAGCTTTTCTACATGGAAGGAAAGAAAAGCTGACTCAGAAAACTCACCTATAGATATCACAGTATCCAAAAAAATGTTTCATGTGTGAACAAATCTATTCAGGAGCTAAATTTTCACGAAAAATAAATCTGATTCATAGAATTTTGAAACAGGAATCTACCTGGAGACATGCCTTGATTAGTAACTGCCTTCCCAAGGAGACACGAGACATTGGCAGAATTCAGATGGACTTCTCACACACATGCTCTCTCTAGTTGTTTTTTTAACTAGGAATATCAGACTAGTATTTTGTCAGCACAGTGCACAGGCTTATTTTAACTAATTCAGCAGATACTTAGGGAAGTCTCTCTATGCCAAGGAAAGGAGAAATCAAGATAGGACTTGGTACCTGTCTTCAAGGAACCCATCTTCCCCAACTGGAGATGGAGGAAGAGGCATGAAGTGTAATGTCAAGACAGTCTGGCAAGTGGAAGCACACGGTGGGTAGCAATTGGAACTAATGATATGTGGAAGGTGATTGGTCACAGTTTATTGACTATCTGAATAAATAAGGGGCTGCTTAAGCTAAATATCTGCAAGGCTATGCTATTTATTAGGTCACTGCTTCTGCTTCCAAGTTATTTGCTAGAGGAATGAATTTTTAGAGAACGTATAGTTAGGGAATGCTTTGAGCCCCAAGAATATTGGCCTCTCACCATAATGTAAACAGTTGAGGTCTGGATGATTCATGATACTTTAATGACTTAAAACCAAATCTAACCATTCTCAAACTTTTGTCCTGTCTATTCACTCATTAAGCAACTGTTTAATATCAACCACATGCCAGTCACTGAGCTAGAGACTGGTGATAGAGAATGAATCAAACAGATAGACTCCCAAGCAGGTGTTATGAAGCCCACTTTCACTGCACAGAGATGGTCACTCCTCTTTTTGCATCATTGACAGCTTTATTTTCTTCTTCTTGCTGCCAAGAATATGCCCAAAGGCCACCAGGAAGTATAGTCTTGATAAGTTAACCCAAAAAACCCCCTCGGTCTTCTGGAGGTGAAAGAAAATACATGAAAGTACTTGGTGCTGCTTTGGTGAGTCTGCTGGAGTCACTCTTCCTTGAATAAATCCCTCCTTAAGACACAACGTACAGGAGACATTAGTCAAGCTGGTGATGCCCCAGAATGGACTTTCAGCTCCAGATTGTGTGCTAAGTACGTTTTCCTTCCTCATTGATCACAAGACACTGGCATTGGAAGAAACGCTTGAGTCATCGATGGGTCATTGTAGCTACTCGCTGTGTGGCTTGTGGTTGATAGGAACATTTAGGTTTTCCCAGGACTGGCTTGTTAATGGCTGAACGAACTAGCCGCCCATCAGGAGCAAACCACTTTGTTTTCCATGAATACATCCACTTCTGTGACCTAGAGCCTTGCTTCAAATCCCATCTATTTAGGGGGAATTCGGGTACAATGGATTAATGGCATTAATATTTCCCTCTTCACCTCCTGGAGGGCTGGTATTTTTCTGGAGAAGATGACATCAGTGTGAAATTCACCCCTCTGAAGCTTTCAGAAACCTGTCTACTTATTTAAAGATTAGATTATCCTTCTCCCATTGTTTTCCATTAGATTTTGCTTCCTTTCTCCTTTTTGGGGAAGGCCAGCTCACTATTTTTAAAAGGTGATGGACCATGTCAGGATTTAGAAAGTGAAAGGAAAGAGATTGGTTTGGATTTTCTCACTCCCTTTGTGTGCTCTAAAGCTCAATAAACTTCGAATGGTGACTGCAGGTATAGGGGTAGAGGGAAGCTTTTGTGTCCTTAGAACCTAGGTTTCCAAAGAGCCCCAAGAATATTGGCCTCTCACCATAATGTAAACAGTTGAGGTCTGGATGATTCATGATACTTTAATGACTTAAAACCAAATCTAACCATTCTCAAACTTTTGTCCTGTCTATTCACTCATTAAGCAACTGTTTAATATCAACCACATGCCAGTCACTGAGCTAGAGACTGGTGATAGAGAATGAATCAAACAGATAGACTCCCAAGCAGGTGTTATGAAGCCCACTTTCACTGCACAGAGATGGTCACTCCTCTTTTTGCATCATTGACAGCTTTATTTTCTTCTTCTTGCTGCCAAGAATATGCCCAAAGGCCACCAGGAAGTATAGTCTTGATAAGTTAACCCAAAAAACCCCCTCGGTCTTCTGGAGGTGAAAGAAAATACATGAAAGTACTTGGTGCTGCTTTGGTGAGTCTGCTGGAGTCACTCTTCCTTGAATAAATCCCTCCTTAAGACACAACGTACAGGAGACATTAGTCAAGCTGGTGATGCCCCAGAATGGACTTTCAGCTCCAGATTGTGTGCTAAGTACGTTTTCCTTCCTCATTGATCACAAGACACTGGCATTGGAAGAAACGCTTGAGTCATCGATGGGTCATTGTAGCTACTCGCTGTGTGGCTTGTGGTTGATAGGAACATTTAGGTTTTCCCAGGACTGGCTTGTTAATGGCTGAACGAACTAGCCGCCCATCAGGAGCAAACCACTTTGTTTTCCATGAATACATCCACTTCTGTGACCTAGAGCCTTGCTTCAAATCCCATCTATTTAGGGGGAATTCGGGTACAATGGATTAATGGCATTAATATTTCCCTCTTCACCTCCTGGAGGCTGGTATTTTCTGGAGAAGATGACATCAGTGTGAAATTCACCCTCTGAAGCTTTCAGAAACCTGTCTACTTATTTAAAGATTAGATTATCCTTCTCCCATTGTTTTCCATTAGATTTTGCTTCCTTTCTCCTTTTTGGGGAAGGCCAGCTCACTATTTTTAAAAGGTGATGGACCATGTCAGGATTTAGAAAGTGAAAGGAAAGAGATTGGTTTGGATTTTCTCACTCCCTTTGTGTGCTCTAAAGCTCAATAAACTTCGAATGGTGACTGCAGGTATAGGGGTAGAGGGAAGCTTTTGTGTCCTTAGAAAACCTAGGTTTCAGTTGGATTATAGAGGTAGTCAAGAGATAGGGGAAAAAAAGTTCAAATAGTACTTTGACTGCTTTCCATGTCAAAGGATCTATATCAGCCATGTTCCATTGCTGTAAGAATCAGCATGTTTAAGTATTGATAAAAAAAAATTTTTTTAAGGGCACAATACAAGTTATCAAAAAATTGGATGAGTTTGTTGTAATGAAGACAGGACTGTATGTAGTTTATATTCAAGTTTATGAATTTTTCTGAATACTGAATAAATTGTCAAAATGGTACTGAAACTCCATGTGAAAGGATCAGTCCGAACTGCTAATCTGCCTGATATATCTTTTTATGATTTTTTTCTTAAAGACTCTAGGCAAAACACTTAAGCTCTTTCCAGCACAACTGTATAGATTCCTTAGGACTTGGCAATATTCTTTTATGGTGTAGATCTACTCTCATTTTTCTTTAGAGCAATTTAAAAAATAACACAGTGTATAACATATCTAAAGCAAGGGTTTTGTAAAACCGAGATGTGCAATTTTCATTGAGGGTTTATATAACAAGATGGGAGTTCTTTAGTCTACGCTTAAAATATGAAACTAAGCAATGGCCGTTGGTCAATATTTATCAGCATATCCTCCCCAGTTTCTTTTTTGTTTGTTTTGTTTAAAGATTTATTTATTTATTTATTTTGGGCGGGGGTCGGGTTGGGGAGGGAGGGGAGCGGGCGGGCCACTTCTATTGGTCTTTCATTTCTCTGTTTTCATCCGTCTTTGTTCTTTGGCTCCTGTGGGCCTCCCATCGCGGTGGCGTCTATAGTTGCAGAGCACCGGCTCTGGGCGCATGCACTCCAGAGCTCCGGCTCGGTGATTGGACACATGGGTCCAGCCGCTCCGCGGTACGTGGGATCTTCCCAGGCCAGGGATCGAACCAGTGCCCCAACCAGCGCCCCTTGCACTGCAAGGCAGTGTCCTTACCCACTGAACCACCAGGGGAAGCCCCCTCCCCAGTTTCTTTAACAGTAAATATAAGAGCGGAGTTGCCTGTGGCATTTTGGGTTAAACTATTAATTTATTAACATTTTGCAATTTCTACCACTTGACTTTATGAGAAGCAGGGGAGTTTTGTGAGAGACAAGAATTCAGGAGTTATCAGCCTTGAGTTCACACTTAGCCTCGCATTCTCTTTCCTCTACTGGACAGTTGTGCATATCAGAAATGACTAGGAAGGGACTTCCCTGGCTTCCCAGACCAGTGGTTAGGACTCCATGCTGCCAATGCAAGGAGCACAGGTTCGATCCTTGGTCGGGGAACTAGGCTCCCACATGCCACAGACCATGGCCAAGAAAAAGAAAAATTTAATGACTGAGCGAGGCAGGAAAAAGCTATTCTGTGCATTAGGAACTGAAGACAGCACATCTAGCCTAGACTAAAGGATGCCTGAATGAGCCACGACACTATCACTTTTTTTGTTTGTGATGACTCCAGTTTGAAGACATAAATGTGTGTAAAACGCTGTGATCACATAGCCAGTGCTGCCAATCACTCGTTCTCTTCAGGTCTGTTTATTTAGGTCCACAGATGGACTAAGGGATGATAAATTAATTCACTATGCATAATTACCAAATTTTCCACACACACTTCCCAGTGGAAGCAGAAGCAGGCTGTACATTGCAAGTTGTCCGTGTAGATGGGAGATAGGCAACATCTATTGTAAATCTATTCCCAATCTATTCCCACAGCGGGATTAAATGAATTCAAATTCAAATGATGCAGCCACGATATTTTGTCCAACGTGAAGCTGTGTAACATTCCTCATTGCAAAAGCGGAATCATGCTTTAAATACAGGATATTTGTCAAAATTATGGTAACCACCAGGTGCATTTAGGTATCCAAAGATAATGAATTGAGAGCATATAGGACTCATATAACTTTAAAATTTAGTAAATGGGTATTTCTGTTATTTGGCTAGAGGTACTAATTTAATTAAATGTACAAGAGGACTTTCCCAAATACCCAGAGAAGACGATTTGCATTTCAGAAAATGATCACAGCTTGTTAGATAATTGTAGCCACTGGGGCTGGATGCCTTCAACGCTGCCCCCAAGTTTTCTTCCGTCTCCTGCTTCTCCAATGGTAATCCACCTCCCCTTCAAATTCTCCCACACTGTCGCTTCTATTTTCACATCTTCCTATAAGAAGCCAGTTTGTGGTTTCATGAACAGAAAACTTAGTGAGGGTTCACTTCTTATTAATCTAATTAGACGTTTTTGTGCAGGACAACAGTAATAACCAGATGAATGCTTGCCATTTGTGTAGCCAAAATATATACATACATAAGCAACCGGTATTTTTTCAGTACTGCAAGTGGAAGATGAATTTCTGACGTTAGGACCTGGGAGAGCCTGGAGCTGCAGCTGCGGAGGGAAGGCCCCTCCCATGGTTCTGGCCAGCAGCCCTGACATCTTTGCACAAAGTAATCACAGATCACAGCATTTAATCACTGAAAACAAGCACTCCAGAGGACAGCAGTGTCAATATCCCACTCTCTCATTATCTGTTTGGATTGCACATCCACACTGTCAGATAAACAGAGTGGAAAATTAAGATTAAAAATATGGTAATTTCATTTCAGGCAGCAGGCACCACTCACTGCCCCTATTATGCTATTGATTACCTCTGAATTCAATTTTTCTTTCAATGCAAACTTTAATCTGTTTGCTACCCAGCAATTCAACTCCCCAAGGGCTATTTGAGAGTAAGTAACCATTTAATCTGATGCTAACTGCAAATCACCGTCCTTAATGAATTGTGTAAATCATTCAGCTCTAAAGCACCTTTGACTTCTATTTCATTTTTTATTTTCTACTCAATATAGGAAAGGATCGGCGTGTGAATAATTACAAAGTAGCAAGTATTTTTACATAGAGCAAATATGATAAAAACCCTATTATAGTGGGGCATGTGTAATGAACAGTACTTTTTAATTTCAAAATAGCTATTCATTAAAAAAGAATGGAAGATTAAAAAGAGAGGCTCAAAGCTCAAGGTAAAAATTGATAGACATTGTAATTACATGGTTAATTTCAAAGATTTATATGCTGTTATGATTTAAAAGGAATTTTTATGACCTGACATTTTCATTTGAGAAGATTTTTTATTTAAAATTAATCTTCGAGCTCCTATTCTTAATTATTTCTTGGCAAGCGATAAATGGGAATACAAAAAAAAAAAGTCCTATATCAAATTTTAAGCAGAATAAATGCATGCAAATTTTCGAACAGGAATAAAGTGGTTTTTACTTATTTGAATGGCTTTACACGGGAATCCCAGGTTGAAGGAATTTGTGGGAAAGAGCTGGAAATTATTGGCCCATTTAGGGCGCAATCTTAACTGCGATGCAGCGTTAGCCAAAATATATACATACATAAGCAACCGGTATTTTTCAGTACTGCAAGTGGAAGATGAATTTCTGACGTTAGGACCTGGGAGAGCCTGGAGCTGCAGCTGCGGAGGGAAGGCCCCTCCCATGGTTCTGGCCAGCAGCCCTGACATCTTTGCACAAAGTAATCACAGATCACAGCATTTAATCACTGAAAACAAGCACTCCAGAGGACAGCAGTGTCAATATCCCACTCTCTCATTATCTGTTTGGATTGCACATCCACACTGTCAGATAAACAGAGTGGAAAATTAAGATTAAAAATATGGTAATTTCATTTCAGGCAGCAGGCACCACTCACTGCCCCTATTATGCTATTGATTACCTCTGAATTCAATTTTTCTTTCAATGCAAACTTTAATCTGTTTGCTACCCAGCAATTCAACTCCCCAAGGGCTATTTGAGAGTAAGTAACCATTTAATCTGATGCTAACTGAAAAATCACCGTCCTTAATGAATTGTGTAAATCATTCAGCTCTAAAGCACCTTTGACTTCTATTTCATTTTTTATTTTCTACTCAATATAGGAAAGGATCGGCGTGTGAATAATTACAAAGTAGCAAGTATTTTTACATAGAGCAAATATGATAAAAACCCTATTATAGTGGGGCATGTGTAATGAACAGTACTTTTTAATTTCAAAATAGCTATTCATTAAAAAAGAATGGAAGATTAAAAAGAGAGGCTCAAAGCTCAAGGTAAAAGTTGATAGACATTGTAATTACATGGTTAATTTCAAAGATTTATATGCTGTTATGATTTAAAAGGAATTTTTATGACCTGACATTTTCATTTGAGAAGATTTTTTATTTAAAATTAATCTTCGAGCTCCTATTCTTAATTATTTCTTGGCAAGCGATAAATGGGAATACAAAAAAAAAAAGTCCTATATCAAATTTTAAGCAGAATAAATGCATGCAAATTTTCGAACAGGAATAAAGTGGTTTTTACTTATTTGAATGGCTTTACACGGGAATCCCAGGTTGAAGGAATTTGTGGGAAAGAGCTGGAAATTATTGGCCCATTTAGGGCGCAGCAATCTTAACTGCGATGCAGCGTTTCTGACATTTCAAAATATCAAACTGGTGAGAGGGTTTTGCTTCAGCGATTTGATTGTCTTTCATGCCTGCGTTAAGAGTTTTCAACAGGTTTTTTTCTCGGCTCGTCCCACACCCCGAGGGCTCCCTCGGAGCGGGGTGGAGGCTTGAGCCAACCCGGCCTCCCGCTTCCATCCCCGGAGCCGGGCGATCGCCCGCGCCGGCTGGGACCTCTGCCGAGACCCGGACGCCAGGGAGGCTCGGCGCTCTGTCCTCTGGCCGCTCCCTGCAGACTGACGGCACTGCGCTCCCCTCTGGCGCGCCCCACCAAGTGCGGCGCGGCGGGGACAACGTGGCGGGGGTCCTAATTACCCGGCCTAAGGGGCCCCGCGCGGCGCACGGGGCCGAGCGCGGACTGGGGTCTCCGCAGCCTACTGCCTCCACCCCCACTGCCTCCGCGAGGTCGCGACCCGGGCGCCCCTCACTCCCTCTCCTCCTTGCGGGCGACCGCGGCTGCCGGCGCGGCTGCTGCCAAAGTTTGGGGACGAAGAGAGGCGTTCCATCCTCTTCTCCTTTTGGTCCGTCCACGCTCCACCGGGGCAGCGGGGCTTGGAGGCCCAGCTTCCCCATCGTCGCCTCCACTGCTGCTCCACAGCAGGTGCTAGGCACGGTCCCTGGCTCCCCCTTCTGCCGGCACCCCAGCACCGCAGAGCCTCCTTCCGGGGCGGGGGTCCTGGGCTCTCGGGGAGCGGGAACCTAGAAGGAGACCAGGGGCGGGGTACCCCGAGGGGCACCACTGTCGGAGAGCAGAGGGGAGCCACGAGCAGGCAGCGATTGCGTCCTCCAGTCCCTGGAGGAGCGAGGTTGTCCCCTCCCCGGGCGAAAGGGGGACCCCGAGGGAAGGCCTAGGACGAGCACCGCGCAGCTGCGGGGCGCGCCGATAGGGGCCGCGGTTATTCGCCGCGCCTCCGCCTCCGCGGCCCCTTGGCCTGCGCGCCGAGCTCTGGCTGCCGCGGCCGTGCGCCCAGGGACGGCCCGAGGCTTCCCCTGCCTGCGCTCGGCAGCCCGCCCCCCGGGTCTGCGGCCCAGCGTTTCTGACATTTCAAAATATCAAACTGGTGAGAGGGTTTTGCTTCAGCGATTTGATTGTCTTTCATGCCTGCGTTAAGAGTTTTCAACAGGTTTTTCTCGGCTCGTCCCACACCCGAGGGCTCCCTCGGAGCGGGGTGGAGGCTTGAGCCAACCCGGCCTCCCGCTTCCATCCCCGGAGCCGGGCGATCGCCCGCGCCGGCTGGGACCTCTGCCGAGACCCGGACGCCAGGGAGGCTCGGCGCTCTGTCCTCTGGCCGCTCCCTGCAGACTGACGGCACTGCGCTCCCCTCTGGCGCGCCCCACCAAGTGCGGCGCGGCGGGGACAACGTGGCGGGGGTCCTAATTACCCGGCCTAAGGGGCCCGCGCGGCGCACGGGGCCGAGCGCGGACTGGGGTCTCCGCAGCCTACTGCCTCCACCCCCACTGCCTCCGCGAGGTCGCGACCCGGGCGCCCCTCACTCCCTCTCCTCCTTGCGGGCGACCGCGGCTGCCGGCGCGGCTGCTGCCAAAGTTTGGGGACGAAGAGAGGCGTTCCATCCTCTTCTCCTTTTGGTCCGTCCACGCTCCACCGGGGCAGCGGGGCTTGGAGGCCCAGCTTCCCCATCGTCGCCTCCACTGCTGCTCCACAGCAGGTGCTAGGCACGGTCCCTGGCTCCCCCTTCTGCCGGCACCCCAGCACCGCAGAGCCTCCTTCCGGGGCGGGGGTCCTGGGCTCTCGGGGAGCGGGAACCTAGAAGGAGACCAGGGGCGGGGTACCCCGAGGGGCACCACTGTCGGAGAGCAGAGGGGAGCCACGAGCAGGCAGCGATTGCGTCCTCCAGTCCCTGGAGGAGCGAGGTTGTCCCCTCCCCGGGCGAAAGGGGGACCCCGAGGGAAGGCCTAGGACGAGCACCGCGCAGCTGCGGGGCGCGCCGATAGGGGCCGCGGTTATTCGCCGCGCCTCCGCCTCCGCGGCCCCTTGGCCTGCGCGCCGAGCTCTGGCTGCCGCGGCCGTGCGCCCAGGGACGGCCCGAGGCTTCCCCTGCCTGCGCTCGGCAGCCCGCCCCCGGCTCTGCGGCCCAGCGTTCCGGAGCTCGTATCTTTCCTGCGGCCCTTCCCTCCCAGCACATTACTTCCCAGGGAGGGGGAGAATTGCAGAGAGAGAGCAGAGTCCAGCGCGAGCGCCTAAGCCAGGAAGTCTTTTCAGATCGGTGTGAGCTGCCCTTTGGCTGTAACTCTGGGTAATTTAAGAAAAGCTTGCACATGCACAGAGCTCAGGCTCGAGAGGAGTCCTGGGGTGGAATGTACAAAAGTCAGTTGTGCCGGCCAAAAAAAAAAAAAAAATGGAGAAGGGAATTCTATCCTGCGCTCACCCCTTGCTCTGAAATTCTGAACTCGAGCTGGTGGGTGTTATTTCAGGTCAGCCACGGTTCTGAGAAAGCAGGTGGGCCAATTGCTCCCTCTTCAACCTTACGAGTACAAATCACTTGGAGCTCAGGATCGTAGAGCTCCAGACCAAAAGCCTGGCCTGTGCTCTATGAATTTCCACTTGCTCGGGGTGGGGGTGGGAGGCTAACAACTCTGTAGGCTTGGTTTTAATTTATTTTTTTAAATCAGAGTTAGCAAAGACTTATTTTATTTAGCAGATGCTTATTAAGCATCAGTCACAGTGCTAGGCAGAACGCCTTCACGGTTCAAGCAGTACTTAAAAGCATTTTATTTTGTTGAAAGCAATGACTGGCTGCATAACAATATTTAATGTATTTTAAATACGTGCGCGATTTATCCAGCTGACTATAATAATAACTTCCTTAGAACTCTTCGGAACTAGACTGTCACTGATGGACTAAAGACTGGGAATCCTAGAAATAGCCAACTACTAGGGATCACCCTGGAAATGATTTCCACTTCCTACTTGTAGCTATGATTTTTTAAATGCATTTAACACTGTAACCCTTAATAAATCGTAAGGCTGGAAATTCTGGTGAGTTTTGATATAGAGCATGCTTTGACTACACAGCCATCCCTATATTGCACAAGGTACCTTTTAAGAAAAAGTTTTCTTTGCGTTTTCCAAAATTTCCAAAGGCCAGCCTATCCATGTCTCAGCACATGTTTCAATTCTGAAATATTGAACTAAATGCTAGCCTCAAAAGCAAAGCAAAAGCAACATTTGTTCTGATCTTTGCTCTAAAAATGTCCAAGCCAATTGGTTTTTCAGCTGTTGATTTTTAAAGAAAACTTTCACCCAAAGCTGGCATGTCTAGGAGCTGGGCCCATTAGGTTTGCATTTTCTCAGTCTGAAAGCACATCTAAAGCTTTTGTACAGTCAGACCCTTGACAGTGTATGTACATGGAATACTCTATTGCAAAATCTCTTTAAATATTAATAGTCGGACATGTGTCACATAATATGACAAAAATGCAGATTTATGTTCTTTGGTCTGTTTCCTCTGACATCAAGTGAATTGTATCGCAGCCTTACACTGCTGACGATCCACTATCAGTACTGAACAACTGAAGATTTCTTATCATCAGTCTGTATTTTCTTGATCTTTTTTTGAAAGTACATTTGGTAGTGTAAATGATCATTTCTTCCTGTCTGGATATTGGGGACAGGAATCAGAGAACAATTTGTTAGGAATATAGACACACCTCTTTTTACTGTACTTCACCACTGCATTTCATAGATATTGTGTTTTTTACAAATTGAAGGTTTGAAGCAACCTTGGGTCAATCACCTGTCAGTGCCATTTTTCTAACATCATTTGCTCCCTTCATGTTCCTGTGTCACAGTTTAGTAATTCTCACAATATTTCAAACTTTTGCTGTATCATTGCATTTGTTATCATTATCTGTGATCATCGAAGGCTTAAAAGATGGTTAGCACTTTTAACAATAAAGTATTTTGAATTAAGGTGTGTAAGTATTTTTCGGCTCAGTGATAAATAATCTGCCTGTAATGCAGGATATGCGGGTTTGATTCCTGGGTTGGGAAGATCCCCTGGAGAAGGTAATGGTGACTCACTCCAGGATTCTCGCCTGGGAAATCCCATGGACAGCAGAGCCTGGTGGGCTAAAGTTCATACACGACTTAGCAACTAAATAACAACAAAATTGATTGTTTAGACAATGCTATTGCACACTCAACAGACTACAGTATAAACCTAACTTTTATAAGCCCTGAGACACCAAAACACTGTGTCCCCTGCTTTATTGCTGTATTTGCTTTATTTCAGTGGTCTTGAACTGAACCCCCAATCTCTCTAAGGTATGATGATATGACAACAATTTTAAACAGGTTGCTACTCTCAGTATAAGGCTTCATTCCTTTTCTAGTGGAGTTTCTTTTCCTGCTCAGTCCCTCAAGTATGTTTTAAAATCAGCCTTGTGCATGAGTCTATTTGACATACAAATATCACATTCCCTCAGTTTTAAAAACATAATATTGGGAAATAGGTGGTATTAAATAGCAGTCACTTTAAGGATAACTGTGAGAGCTAATGCGGAAATCAGGCCCTGATGGCGCTCCAGGTGAAACTTTCTAAATCAAAAGCTAGCCTGGGGCTTCCCCTGGTGGTCCAGTGGGTAAGGACACTGCCATGCAATGCCAGGGACGCCGGTTCAATCCCTGGCCTGGGAAGATCCCACGTGCCCCGGAGCGGCTGGACTGATGTGTTCAATTACCAAGCCGGAGCTCTGGGGCGCATGCGCCCAGAGCCGGTGCTCTGCAACAACAGAGGCCGCCGCGATGGGAGGCCCACAGAAGCCAAAGAACAAAGACGGATGAAAATAGAGAAATGAAAGACCAATAGAAGTGGCCCGCCCGCTCCCCTCCCTCCCCACCCCACCCCCCAAAAGATAAATAAATAAAATAAATATTTAAAAAAAAAAAAAAAGCTAGCCTGACCATCCACCACCAGAACCAGGAAGTGCTTAGAGTCTCCATCAAGACAGAACTGTGTCCATAAACAAAACTGACCAGAAAGATATGCATGGAAAGAAAATAGATTGAGAATATTTCTTTGTCACATCTAGTTGCTTTGGGAAAAAAAAAGAATGTGTTGGACAATGAAAATAAAGTGTTTCTGCTATTTAAAACAAACGAAAAAACTAGCCAGAAAGGAAGGAAGTGTCCATCTGGGGAAGATGAGGATCAGCCAGAAACTCTGCAGAAGAGGTGTGCCGTGCATCTGAGCTCCCAAGGACAGGGGATCAGACGCTTGCTGAATAATCATCCACAGAGAGTAGTAGCTCTCCCTGAGAACATGGACAGAAATGACAAACGTATTCATAGTTGGTCTAGATGAGGACATTTGGGCAACCTTTGCAAAAAAAACCAGTATAACCTAACTTTTATAAGCCCTGAGACACCAAAACACTTCCCTTTTATTGAGGTTTATAAAATTTGATATAAACAACAATTTTAAACAGGTTGCTACTCTCAGTATAAGGCTTCATTCCTTTTCTAGTGGAGTTTCTTTTCCTGCTCAGTCCCTCAAGTATGTTTTAAAATCAGCCTTGTGCATGAGTCTATTTGACATACAAATATCACATTCCCTCAGTTTTAAAAACATAATATTGGGAAATAGGTGGTATTAAATAGCAGTCACTTTAAGGATAACTGTGAGAGCTAATGCGGAAATCAGGCCCTGATGGCGCTCCAGGTGAAACTTTCTAAATCAAAAGCTAGCCTGGGGCTTCCCCTGGTGGTCCAGTGGGTAAGGACACTGCCATGCAATGCCAGGGACGCCGGTTCAATCCCTGGCCTGGGAAGATCCCACGTGCCCCGGAGCGGCTGGACTGATGTGTTCAATTACCAAGCCGGAGCTCTGGGGCGCATGCGCCCAGAGCCGGTGCTCTGCAACAACAGAGGCCGCCGCGATGGGAGGCCCACAGAAGCCAAAGAACAAAGACGGATGAAAATAGAGAAATGAAAGACCAATAGAAGTGGCCCGCCCGCTCCCCTCCCTCCCCCCCCCACCCCCCAAAAGATAAATAAATAAAATAAATATTTAAAAAAAAAAAAAAAGCTAGCCTGACCATCCACCACCAGAACCAGGAAGTGCTTAGAGTCTCCATCAAGACAGAACTGTGTCCATAAACAAAACTGACCAGAAAGATATGCATGGAAAGAAAATAGATTGAGAATATTTCTTTGTCACATCTAGTTGCTTTGGGAAAAAAAATGAATGTGTTGGACAATGAAAATAAAGTGTTTCTGCTATTTAAAACAAACGAAAAAACTAGCCAGAAAGGAAGGAAGTGTCCATCTGGGGAAGATGAGGATCAGCCAGAAACTCTGCAGAAGAGGTGTGCCGTGCATCTGAGCTCCCAAGGACAGGGGATCAGACGCTTGCTGAATAATCATCCACAGAGAGTAGTAGCTCTCCCTGAGAACATGGACAGAAATGACAAACGTATTCATAGTTGGTCTAGATGAGGACATTTTGGCAACCTTTTGCAAGAAGGTAAGAAAATATATGGGGGAACAAAAGTATTGTAAAGGTGTGGATGTAAAATATAGGAATACTCAAAATAGGAGGAAAGGGTAGGAAGAGAAAAGATACCAGGACTTGGCACTGTTTATTAATTCATTTGTCCAGTAAACTTTATTGAGCACCTACTAGTTTCAGGCACTGGTCAAGCTTTGGGGATATGGGCCCATCATGAATGGAACTAACATTGCATTCATTAAAAATCAAAGCCTCCCATTGGTTGTGTTGCTCAGAGAGAAAAGAAGCTCATAACTTATTACTAGGTGCTAACTCTCTGCTTTGCTTTAGGAGTGTAATGTCTCTTGGGTTAGGAGAACCAAAGAAATTCCAAATGAAGTTTTACCCGTTGATTCATTCAACTTCAGTCCCCAAAAGCTGTCTAGACTCATCAACTTTCACACAGAGGAAAATGTACATTCCAAGCCCCTACACCTGAGATGGGATATAAGAAACATTAGCTCATTTAATCCACAAATGACACCTCAAGACTTATTTGTCACCTTTTCATGGGTGACGAAAATGATGCTCAGAGATATTACATTTCTTACTCAAGCTGTATAGCTGTTTAGTGAGAGAAGTATATTTTGAATCTAAATTGACCGATCCTCTGGAAGTCTAGCTCTCCTCCAGCACAAGAACTTTGTGGAGTCACTTTATAAACTGCAATGTATTATATAAATGTGAGTGAGGAACCCCTGTTAGCCACTAGCTCTGAGTTTATTATTTAATAATAATAACATTTAAAATCAGTTCTTCTAGTGGTGGTACAATTGAAAATTCCTCAGCATCTTAAAGATATGCATGGAAAGAAAATAGATTGAGAATATTTCTTTGTCACATCTAGTTGCTTTGGGAAAAAAAATGAATGTGTTGGACAATGAAAATAAAGTGTTTCTGCTATTTAAAACAAACGAAAAAACTAGCCAGAAAGGAAGGAAGTGTCCATCTGGGGAAGATGAGGATCAGCCAGAAACTCTGCAGAAGAGGTGTGCCGTGCATCTGAGCTCCCAAGGACAGGGGATCAGACGCTTGCTGAATAATCATCCACAGAGAGTAGTAGCTCTCCCTGAGAACATGGACAGAAATGACAAACGTATTCATAGTTGGTCTAGATGAGGACATTTTGGCAACCTTTTGCAAGAAGGTAAGAAAATATATGGGGGAACAAAAGTATTGTAAAGGTGTGGATGTAAAATATAGGAATACTCAAAATAGGAGGAAAGGGTAGGAAGAGAAAAGATACCAGGACTTGGCACTGTTTATTAATTCATTTGTCCAGTAAACTTTATTGAGCACCTACTAGTTTCAGGCACTGGTCAAGCTTTGGGGATATGGGCCCATCATGAATGGAACTAACATTGCATTCATTAAAAATCAAAGCCTCCCATTGGTTGTGTTGCTCAGAGAGAAAAGAAGCTCATAACTTATTACTAGGTGCTAACTCTCTGCTTTGCTTTAGGAGTGTAATGTCTCTTGGGTTAGGAGAACCAAAGAAATTCCAAATGAAGTTTTACCCGTTGATTCATTCAACTTCAGTCCCCAAAAGCTGTCTAGACTCATCAACTTTCACACAGAGGAAAATGTACATTCCAAGCCCCTACACCTGAGATGGGATATAAGAAACATTAGCTCATTTAATCCACAAATGACACCTCAAGACTTATTTGTCACCTTTTCATGGGTGACGAAAATGATGCTCAGAGATATTACATTTCTTACTCAAGCTGTATAGCTGTTTAGTGAGAGAAGTATATTTTGAATCTAAATTGACCGATCCTCTGGAAGTCTAGCTCTCCTCCAGCACAAGAACTTTGTGGAGTCACTTTATAAACTGCAATGTATTATATAAATGTGAGTGAGGAACCCCTGTTAGCCACTAGCTCTGAGTTTATTATTTAATAATAATAACATTTAAAATCAGTTCTTCTAGTGGTGGACTATCATTTCATTATAGTTGGTGAAATGATTCCTCAGCATCTTAGGTAATCTTTTTCACTTGAATTTTTGATGCAGAAATGGATCAAAAATAATTTATTTTTCTATCCATAGGTATCTATCACAATGTGGCTCCTATTTCAAGATGGCTTGTTCTGAAAAAATTGCGTTCTCAAGCTAATATTAATACTTCTGATGTAGACTCTCTCTGTGTTATTCCACTATGTTAAAGGTTGAGTTTCTTCTAATAAGGCTCCCCTCCAAAAAGAAGTCAAGTAAAACAAAAACATCAGAATCATTTCCAGCTGCTTACCAACTGCAGCTCCCACAGCCACTAAGTAAGTTTTCCTTATAATCACCTTCTGTAATTCTCAGAATCGTTACTCATCATCTGAATGTCAAAGAGCGTGCTTGAGACAGAAGGGATCTTTGCGATTTCATGATCACACTCCAGATAAGTACAAATGAATCTTTGGAACCTGGGCAAATGCTACTGATGTGGGAAGTTTCTTAGTGCATGGATTGGTGGAGAAGGCAGTGACGTCACAACCTCACACAACTAAATGATGAGTTCCGTAAAACCTCTTGTTTCCTTTTACTGAGGAGGTTGGAATCAACCAAACTGAAAGAATCAACCGTAGAGAGTTTCATTATGTGGAATAAACAGTTTTTTAGGGGAACTCAAGAGCTCACATACACTTTG
This sequence comes from Tragulus kanchil, assembly GCA_022376925.1. Lineage (NCBI taxonomy): Eukaryota > Metazoa > Chordata > Mammalia > Artiodactyla > Tragulidae > Tragulus > Tragulus kanchil. The sequence goes on along the minus strand of JAIOJX010000003.1, from coordinate 16,954,098 downwards.
AAAGAAAGACAATATAGAAGATACAATATAGAATGATTCACATAAGTTTATAAGGCATTAAAGACATAAATGTAAAAATGTTTATTTCCTTCTCTAAAGCCTTCTTGCAAGTTCCCTATGTACCTGTTGCATGCGCCCAGAGCCGGTGCTCTGCAACAACGACAGACGCTACCGCGATGGGAGGCCCACAGGAGCCAAAGAACGAAGACTAATGAAAATAGAGAAATGAAAGACCAATAGAAGTGGCCCGCCCACTCCCCTCCCTCCCCAACCCGACCCCCGCCCAAAGTAAATAAATAAATAAATCTTTAAAAAAAAAAAAAAAAAAAGAGTCTGCCTACAAAGGCAGGAGATGCAAGAGACGATGTGGGTTCTACCCCTGGGTTGGGAAGATCCCCCTGGAGGAGGAAATGGGAACCTACTCCAGTATTCTTGCCTGGGAAATCCAATCAGCAGAGGAGCCTGATGGGCTATAGTTCATGGGGTCCCAAAGAGTCAGACACAACTGAATATGCACACAAGATGCAATACCATTATTTTCATGGAAGTCCTTCATTTGTACAGTGTTTTGCAATTTACAGATGGCTTCCGCAAATATCCTCTCCTTTTGGTCTTCGTAACACCATTGCGGGGGAGGGGGGGTGGTAGGAAAGACTGCTGATGTTTTCTTCAGTTTGCAAATGGAGACAGGAGGCACCTGAGATGCAGAGAGACGCCCTAACTCTTCCACCCCAAAGGGATGCCCGAGCCAGAGCCCCTCCTTCCAAGACCAATAATCTTTCCAGGAATCACCCTGCCTCTGGGTGAAAACCAGTTTGGGCTCCTCATTGAGCTGTCAAATTTCCCCCTGAAACGTTTCAAGATCTACATGGACATACAAATAATAACATGATGGAGTTTTATTAACAGAAAGAAAGGTCAACTCTCTACTTCCCATGAGACCTTCAAAAGCGAACTTTCATTCTTCAACTCATTTTTCACTTCTGACCAGATGGCGTAGTGTACAATCTGGACTGGATGGAAACATGATTATTTTCAGTCAGCTTAAACTCCTGCTTCTACTCTGTAGGATATTTCAGGTTCGTGTTCAAAAGCTGCTTAGCTGTCTCGCTATTGGTCTCTTGGTTAGTGGGGGTGAGTTGAATTATGCTAAAAGAGTGCCAGCTTAGCTGAATTTTAAGGAGTTATTCACTGGAACAAAAGACATAAATGTAAATGTTTATTTCCTTCTCTAAAGCCTTCTTGCAAGTTCCCTATGTACCTGTTGCATGCGCCCAGAGCCGGTGCTCTGCAACAACGACAGACGCTACCGCGATGGGAGGCCCACAGGAGCCAAAGAACGAAGACTAATGAAAATAGAGAAATGAAAGACCAATAGAAGTGGCCCGCCCACTCCCTTCCCTCCCCAACCCGACCCCCGCCCAAAGTAAATAAATAAATAAATCTTTAAAAAAAAAAAAAAAAAAAGAGTCTGCCTACAAAGGCAGGAGATGCAAGAGACGATGTGGGTTCTACCCCTGGGTTGGGAAGATCCCCCTGGAGGAGGAAATGGGAACCTACTCCAGTATTCTTGCCTGGGAAATCCAATCAGCAGAGGAGCCTGATGGGCTATAGTTCATGGGGTCCCAAAGAGTCAGACACAACTGAATATGCACACAAGATGCAATACCATTATTTTCATGGAAGTCCTTCATTTGTACAGTGTTTTGCAATTTACAGATGGCTTCCAAATATCCTCTCCTTTTGGTCTTCGTAACACCATTGCGGGGGAGGGGGGGTGGTAGGAAAGACTGCTGATGTTTTCTTCAGTTTGCAAATGGAGACAGGAGGCACCTGAGATGCAGAGAGACGCCCTAACTCTTCCACCCCAAAGGGATGCCCGAGCCAGAGCCCCTCCTTCCAAGACCAATAATCTTTCCAGGAATCACCCTGCCTCTGGGTGAAAACCAGTTTGGGCTCCTCATTGAGCTGTCAAATTTCCCCCTGAAACGTTTCAAGATCTACATGGACATACAAATAATAACATGATGGAGTTTTATTAACAGAAAGAAAGGTCAACTCTCTACTTCCCATGAGACCTTCAAAAGCGAACTTTCATTCTTCAACTCATTTTTCACTTCTGACCAGATGGCGTAGTGTACAATCTGGACTGGATGGAAACATGATTATTTTCAGTCAGCTTAAACTCCTGCTTCTACTCTGTAGGATATTTCAGGTTCGTGTTCAAAAGCTGCTTAGCTGTCTCGCTATTGGTCTCTTGGTTAGTGGGGGTGAGTTGAATTATGCTAAAAGAGTGCCAGCTTAGCTGAATTTTAAGGAGTTATTCACAGGAACAAAATGTTTGGAGCTTGCATTCTACTGGGTATGTATAACTGATGTTAGGTGCTTTTTCTTCCTTTTTTTTAAGTTACTTAGGAGATTCTCCTTTTTTCTTCCCTTCCCTTAAATATGGTCTGTCTCTATCAATTTAACACTTTGGAAGGATATACCACATCCCTGCTCCGAGATGAGGAACGCTGCTGATCCTGCATCCAGCCACATCTGTAGCATCTCAGCCCTCTACCCAGGGTGTTAACCAGATTATTTTTCTATCACTCTCGCCCACACTGCATATGCTGAATACTGTATCTCTGAACTGGCCAGCCCACTCTCACAACCCGAGTCTCTATTATCGGCAGCCACAGCATGCATATTTTTAGTTAGTTTCTAGTCCTTAGGGAACCCTCTCTCTGTACCCTTCCCTAAGTAACAAAATCTTTGGATTTTCCCCTTTCCCGTGACATCTCCTGAAATACACATCTTTGTGGCTGCGGAATGGTTACAGAAAGCCATCCCACAAGAGTAACGTGCCCCTACCTGCTTTGAAATCTGGCACACGATGACAATGCGATGATTTTATGCATGCCTGCCTGTGTCTTCTGGGCTGGTTTTAGTCCCAGTGCACCTCTTGCTGCAGTTTCCACAAGCACAGCAGCTCACAAGCTGTTCGAAAATGTGTGTCTGTCTTTATTTCACATCCTTGCCTGCTTGCTCTGGACATGCTTCAAATTGAAGCCTCTGGGTGAAAACCAGTTTGGGCTCCTCATTGAGCTGTCAAATTTCCCCCTGAAACGTTTCAAGATCTACATGGACATACAAATAATAACATGATGGAGTTTTATTAACAGAAAGAAAGGTCAACTCTCTACTTCCCATGAGACCTTCAAAAGCGAACTTTCATTCTTCAACTCATTTTTCACTTCTGACCAGATGGCGTAGTGTACAATCTGGACTGGATGGAAACATGATTATTTTCAGTCAGCTTAAACTCCTGCTTCTACTCTGTAGGATATTTCAGGTTCGTGTTCAAAAGCTGCTTAGCTGTCTCGCTATTGGTCTCTTGGTTAGTGGGGGTGAGTTGAATTATGCTAAAAGAGTGCCAGCTTAGCTGAATTTTAAGGAGTTATTCACAGGAACAAAATGTTTGGAGCTTGCATTCTACTGGGTATGTATAACTGATGTTAGGTGCTTTTTCTTCCTTTTTTTTAAGTTACTTAGGAGATTCTCCTTTTTTCTTCCCTTCCCTTAAATATGGTCTGTCTCTATCAATTTAACACTTTGGAAGGATATACCACATCCCTGCTCCGAGATGAGGAACGCTGCTGATCCTGCATCCAGCCACATCTGTAGCATCTCAGCCCTCTACCCAGGGTGTTAACCAGATTATTTTTCTATCACTCTCGCCCACACTGCATATGCTGAATACTGTATCTCTGAACTGGCCAGCCCACTCTCACAACCCGAGTCTCTATTATCGGCAGCCACAGCATGCATATTTTTAGTTAGTTTCTAGTCCTTAGGGAACCCTCTCTCTGTACCCTTCCCTAAGTAACAAAATCTTTGGATTTTCCCCTTTCCCGTGACATCTCCTGAAATACACATCTTTGTGGCTGCGGAATGGTTACAGAAAGCCATCCCACAAGAGTAACGTGCCCCTACCTGCTTTGAAATCTGGCACACGATGACAATGCGATGATTTTATGCATGCCTGCCTGTGTCTTCTGGGCTGGTTTTAGTCCCAGTGCACCTCTTGCTGCAGTTTCCACAAGCACAGCAGCTCACAAGCTGTTCGAAAATGTGTGTCTGTCTTTATTTCACATCCTTGCCTGCTTGCTCTGGACATGCATTTTGTACCAAGCTCCGGGTACAGGCACAAGCTGAGTACTCCTTAACTGTCGATATCAGGACAGCTCTGTAGACCATCCCACACAAGGCAGCAGATTTATATTTGCACACTGAGCACTTTAGTCGAGATGGTAGCAGAGGTGCTAAGACGCCATTGAGAAGCATGGCTTGTGTGAACCAGCTGCACAGGAAACAGACGGGCTTCCCAGTAAACAGCACACTTCATTGCAGAGACAAAACTGGGATTTGCAAAGAAGGGCTGGAGTAGGGAGTACCTGCCCCAAATGCCTCTAGATGGTCTATCATTTCTTTCCTATTGAATCTGTAAGATGATACATTTACTCCAATGTTGGTTTAAAAAAAAAAGTATTCTTGGGAATTCCCTGGTGTCCTGGTGGTTAAGACTCTGCATGTCTCACTGCTAAGGATGTAGGTTCAATCCCTGGTTGGGGAACTAAGATCCCACCAGCTAGGAGTTCCATTACAGTCCAGTGGTTAAGACTCCATGACTCCATTGCAGGGGGCAAAGGTTCAATCCCTGGTTGGGCAACTAAGATCCCACATGCCTTATGGCCTGGTCAAAGCTTTTTAATTCATTGGAGATCTCAGATGCTGTGCAGAGGCCAAAAAAAGAAAAAAGAAAAAAACCAGACAACTATATCAAAAATACCATTTTAAAAGAACTATTTTTTATTCCTACTTATGCTTTCCACGCAGTTACAAACTCTCACAACCCGAGTCTCTATTATCGGCAGCCACAGCATGCATATTTTTAGTTAGTTTCTAGTCCTTAGGGAACCCTCTCTCTGTACCCTTCCCTAAGTAACAAAATCTTTGGATTTTCCCCTTTCCCGTGACATCTCCTGAAATACACATCTTTGTGGCTGCGGAATGGTTACAGAAAGCCATCCCACAAGAGTAACGTGCCCCTACCTGCTTTGAAATCTGGCACACGATGACAATGCGATGATTTTATGCATGCCTGCCTGTGTCTTCTGGGCTGGTTTTAGTCCCAGTGCACCTCTTGCTGCAGTTTCCACAAGCACAGCAGCTCACAAGCTGTTCGAAAATGTGTGTCTGTCTTTATTTCACATCCTTGCCTGCTTGCTCTGGACATGCATTTTTGTACCAAGCTCCGGGTCCAGGCACAAGCTGAGTACTCCTTAACTGTCGATATCAGGACAGCTCTGTAGACCATCCCACACAAGGCAGCAGATTTATATTTGCACACTGAGCACTTTAGTCGAGATGGTAGCAGAGGTGCTAAGACGCCATTGAGAAGCATGGCTTGTGTGAACCAGCTGCACAGGAAACAGACGGGCTTCCCAGTAAACAGCACACTTCATTGCAGAGACAAAACTGGGATTTGCAAAGAAGGGCTGGAGTAGGGAGTACCTGCCCCAAATGCCTCTAGATGGTCTATCATTTCTTTCCTATTGAATCTGTAAGATGATACATTTACTCCAATGTTGGTTTAAAAAAAAAAGTATTCTTGGGAATTCCCTGGTGTCCTGGTGGTTAAGACTCTGCATGTCTCACTGCTAAGGATGTAGGTTCAATCCCTGGTTGGGGAACTAAGATCCCACCAGCTAGGAGTTCCATTACAGTCCAGTGGTTAAGACTCCATGACTCCATTGCAGGGGGCAAAGGTTCAATCCCTGGTTGGGCAACTAAGATCCCACATGCCTTATGGCCTGGTCAAAGCTTTTTAATTCATTGGAGATCTCAGATGCTGTGCAGAGGCCAAAAAAAGAAAAAAGAAAAAAACCAGACAACTATATCAAAAATACCATTTTAAAAGAACTATTTTTTATTCCTACTTATGCTTTCCACGCAGTTACAAAATTGGTAAAGACATTCATTCATCCCAAGGATTTTGATCCTTTGAAACAGACCATTTGATGGGGTAGGATTCTGAGATATGGTTTTGTTTACTCGCTCTATAAAGTGTTCAGGCGCAAATGAGCCTTTTGCCTGTTCTGATTTGCCTCGGAAAAAGGGTGACTCTTTCCCTGCCTGAACAGTGGAAGCAGGCTTGCCTTTTCCAGGGCACAGACTCACTCAAGACGCTCTGCTTATCATCACTCTTCATTAGAGAGAATTTGCACTTAGACTTGGTAAAGAAGAATGGCAAAGCCTTTGACAAATTGTTATCAGAAAAGGGTTTCCAAGGTGCCCAGCGTTGCCTAGGGGACAAGGATGGGTTCCTACTGAGCAGGTGGGGCAAAAGAAAGAGACGTGCCTTCTGATATACAGAAACAGGGCAGCCTGGGACCAGAAGGAGGAGGGCTAGGTCAAGTTGGCCTCAGGTGGACTATGGAATTGACTGATAGTGGACAACCTGTGTTTCCTTGCAGAAAAGGAATAATAAAAATATTCATCCTATTATTGAGTATATTTTTACCAAGAAGTTGCTGAGTAAATGGCATTGTCCTGGGCATCTAGAGGAAAGGTATAAAGAAATATTAAATTGGTCTTCTAGGAGTCTTCCATATGAGCATATGGTGTGTATGCATGTATGACCAAACACATGCAGAGCACCCAGCCATGAAGTCCTAGTACCCAGTGTCATTCCAGAGCCATAGGAGGTGCTTGGTAAGTTTGTCGAACTAATAGTTATTCACTCACTTCTCAGGCTGAACTCACACTCTGCCAAGGAGGTGATATGTGTGATTTGACTGCCTAAAGTTTATACAATGGATTTTAGGAAGGTAAGCCTTAAGCTGGCTTTTGACCTAAGTTGTAACAAAATTTTTAAACTTCAATTTTCAAATAAGTTCTGACTTAAAAAAATTGCAAATATAGTAAGAAAATCCCTGCATACCCCTCACTCTCATCTTCTTCAAATGTTAACATCTTACACAACCACAGAGTGGTTATCAAATTAACATCCTTGCGGTGCTGTTAACTGGTCTATGGGCTTTACGAAGGTAGCACCCATCATTCTACTAAAGGTCACTATCTGATCTAGGATCCAGGATTTAATTGCAGATCAGACCGCGTATCCAGCTTTTATATTTCTTTATTTCTAATCTGAACCATTTTCTTTCTCAGTCTTTCTTTGTCTTTCATAACCTTGACACTTTTTTTTTTTTTTTTTTTTACTTTTTACCTTTACAGAGTTTTGTTGTTTACAGATATGTATGATCCCAGATTAGGACCTTGACACTTTTTTTTTTTTTAGGACCTTGACACCTTTGAAGAGCACTGGCCAGTTACTTTGCAGAATGGCCCTCTATGTGAATTGCCTGATGTATCCTCTTGATTAAATTTAGATTGTGTCTTTTTTTGGTAAGAATTCCATGAATCACTGTCATGTTCTCGTCGGGCACACAGTGTCACCATGTCTCGTTATAGGTGGTATTAGCTGTGGCCATTTGGTTATGGTGGCATCTGACAAGTTTCTCTACCAGGTTATTCTTTTCCTTCTGCAATTAATGAATTTCTCACAATAAGATACTTTGAGACCATGTAACGTCCTATTTCTTATTATGTTTTGCCCACTAATTTTATCGTCCACCCATGATCCTTGCCTATAACGATTATTACTATGGTGTTTGCCGAATGGTAATTTTCTATTTCCATCATTCCTCTCACATGTATTAGTCAGAATTCTGCTATAAAGAAGAACTGGCTCTTATCTCCTTTATTTAGGTGTGTGTAGGCATATGCACAGTCACTTGGTTGTGTCTGACTCTTTGCAACCCCCTGGACTGTAGCCTGCCAGGCTGCTCTGTCCATGGAATTAAGATAAGCGTACTGGAGCAGGTGGCCCTTTCCTCCTCTAAGGAATCTTCCTGACCCAGAGATTGAACGTGTATCTCCTGCACTGACAGGTGGATTCTTTACCACTGCACCACCTGGGAATCCCCTATACTCATGTAGCCCTTTCCTAATTCACCATGGCTGTGAGGATCATCCCGCATGGCTACACCACAATATGTACTTTGTTCCTTCACTTTTACAAGTGTGGTTTAGTTTCAATTATCTGTGATAATTCTTAATAGCATATATTACCCAAATAATAATGGCTTGGTATTAGGAGACCTTCCTGAAGATCACTGTTATTAAGTCTTGGTGAGAAGTAGGGCATGGTTGCCAAACTTGTTAATAGGAATTATAGAGTTATGGACTTGAAACCAAAGTATGGCAGAACTCAGTAGTTCAGTCAAATCCGTAAGATTGCTAAAGCCAGTGAAGGTTAGAGGCAGATGTGGGGAGGAATTCAGTAGATGAGAAATATTGTTAAGGGGTCAAGTACCAAGCACCTCATAGAGTTTCTGTAAAAGAAGCACTTGCATGAATTATGAACTGTGATTCCCTTAAACCAAGAGTAAGAAGTCTGTGCCTGCTACAAATATATGCCTAGACTGACTGAATGAATGTATGTCTGTTTCTTCTCATCACATGCAGAAGATCAGAACAAAGATAGGTCAGAGACATTGCACTTAAGAACCTCCACCAACAAGCTGTATTTTTAAAAGCCCAAACATGTGTGGAGTTTGGAATTTTTATCTTGACTCTGTGGCCATTTGGTTATGGTGGCATCTGACAAGTTTCTCTACCAGGTTATTCTTTTCCTTCTGCAATTAATGAATTTCTCACAATAAGATACTTTGAGACCATGTAACGTCCTATTTCTTATTATGTTTTGCCCACTAATTTTATCGTCCACCCATGATCCTTGCCTATAACGATTATTACTATGGTGTTTGCCGAATGGTAATTTTCTATTTCCATCATTCCTCTCACATGTATTAGTCAGAATTCTGCTATAAAGAAGAACTGGCTCTTATCTCCTTTATTTAGGTGTGTGTAGGCATATGCACAGTCACTTGGTTGTGTCTGACTCTTTGCAACCCCCTGGACTGTAGCCTGCCAGGCTGCTCTGTCCATGGAATTAAGATAAGCGTACTGGAGCAGGTGGCCCTTTCCTCCTCTAAGGAATCTTCCTGACCCAGAGATTGAACGTGTATCTCCTGCACTGACAGGTGGATTCTTTACCACTGCACCACCTGGGAATCCCCTATACTCATGTAGCCCTTTCCTAATTCACCATGGCTGTGAGGATCATCCCGCATGGCTACACCACAATATGTACTTTGTTCCTTCACTTTTACAAGTGTGGTTTAGTTTCAATTATCTGTGATAATTCTTAATAGCATATATTACCCAAATAATAATGGCTTGGTATTAGGAGACCTTCCTGAAGATCACTGTTATTAAGTCTTGGTGAGAAGTAGGGCATGGTTGCCAAACTTGTTAATAGGAATTATAGAGTTATGGACTTGAAACCAAAGTATGGCAGAACTCAGTAGTTCAGTCAAATCCGTAAGATTGCTAAAGCCAGTGAAGGTTAGAGGCAGATGTGGGGAGGAATTCAGTAGATGAGAAATATTGTTAAGGGGTCAAGTACCAAGCACCTCATAGAGTTTCTGTAAAAGAAGCACTTGCATGAATTATGAACTGTGATTCCCTTAAACCAAGAGTAAGAAGTCTGTGCCTGCTACAAATATATGCCTAGACTGACTGAATGAATGTATGTCTGTTTCTTCTCATCACATGCAGAAGATCAGAACAAAGATAGGTCAGAGACATTGCACTTAAGAACCTCCACCAACAAGCTGTATTTTTAAAAGCCCAAACATGTGTGGAGTTTGGAATCTTGCCTGAATATGCTTCAGGACTCTATTGAAATATCCTCCTTGTCAACGAGGCTTCTCTTACAGCCTAGAGAAGGAATCTAGAGGCATGGTCTCTAGGCCAGTTAATATCTAGAAGGGCTCTGGATGGAAAATGGCTTGTGCTCATCTCTTTAGTTTCTCCTTAAAAAAAATAATTTGTGGCATACTGTCACCTAGCTTCTGAACACATGCCCGCTGAGCCTTTGGAGAGAAACAACTTATGTCAGGCAGGTAGAAAACGAAGAAACATTTTTGTTATTTTAATATATGTGAACCTTTTAGTGGGTGGTAGGGTGATTAAAACTTTCTATGGCCTGATTTATTTTCATTGTGATTTGCAAGGTTGCCTTAGGATTTCCACATTCCTTATAATTGGGGGGTTTATGACACACTTTACAAGGCACGATATCAAACTTAAAAGTGGTATTGTACATACAGAAACTCTATTATAAGGATTACTAGGTAGTTCCATTGGTTTATAGTGAAAGGAGACTCGCCTATACACTAGGTTGAAGATTCCTCTAGGCAAATGACTTAATTAGCAATCTGGAGGTTAGTCTCACTCGTTTTGCTAAGTGACTTACTGCTACAAAAGTCCTTGGGCAAACTTATCTCGTTATTTATCTTTCCCTCCCAACCCAGGTGTTTGATTAAGTCTTGACTGAATTTGCTGCAATATTACTTCTGTTTTTTATTTTTATTTATTTATTTATTTATTTATTTTTTAGATAAATTGCCTTTATTTATTTATTTATTTAGGGTGGGGGTCGGGTTGGGGAGGGAGGGGAGCTGGCGGGCCACTTCTATTGGTCTTTCGTTTCTCCATTTTCATCCGACTTTGTTCTTTGGCTCCTGTGGGCCTCCCATCGCGGTGGTGTCTGTTGCTGCAGAGCTCCGGCTCAGTGATTGGACACATCGGTCCAGCCGTTCTGCGGCACGTGGGATCTTCCCAGGCCAGGGATCAAACCGGCGCCCCTTGCACTGCAAGGCGGTGTCCTTACCCACTGGACCACCAGGGGAAGCCCTGATTTGTTTTTTATGTTTGACTTTGCTGAGTCTTTGTTTCTATGTGCTGGCTTTTTTCTAGTTGCAGTGAGCAGGTGCTACTCTTCATTGCGGTATGTGGGCTTCTCTGTGCAGTGGCTTCTCTTATGGTGCACGGGCTCCGCTGCCATTGGCATGTGGAATTTTCCAAGACTAGGAATCGAACCTGTTTCCCCTACATTGGCAGGAGCATTCTTATCTGCAGTACAACCAGGCAAATCCCAAACCAGGTATTTTTGATTTGGACACATGAAAGAGTCTCTATACCAGTTTTACAAATTTATCCGATATGTTTGAAATCATCCTCCAGAAGGTTGACCAGTCAATGAAAATGTTGTATTGACTGTGGGAACCATGTCGGCAACCCTCCCTCCCTCTCACACCATTAATAAACCGAATGAACTAAGTTTAGCCCTGATTGTCTTTCTCATGGTGTATCCTTCCCAAAGCCTCATGTTGCTTCAAATAATTTTTAACATCCCTCCAGACCCCAAATTCCATTAAATAACTAGAAACCGAAGCAATCTCTTCATTTGACTATCCACTAACAATCCAAATTGCCACCCTTAACTTTCCCCCATTTTTGTTGCAGAAATTCAATTTGCCAGAAATATTGAGTGGACCCTGCTATAGCCAGGGGCGTGACCAGGGACACGTAGACCTGGGTGCAGCATTCAGAAACATTCATCTAACGCACAATTTCTTATTGTCAACCTCATTTCTTATTGCTACCCTCTTTGCCAGAAAGCGTCTAAAACTCTGGTTCTCCAGTTTTGGTCCTCAGACAAGCAGCATGTACATCATGTGTTAGATATGCGAATCCTCAGGTCCCACCCCAGACTGGCAGAATCAGAATTCCTGGGGTGGAGGTCCCCCCACCCCCAGCAGTTATGAAACCCATGTCTCCTAGGTTGGCAGGTAGATTCTTTCACCACTGAGCCACCTGGGAAGCCCATATTCCAAACGGTGTAGCTGCAAGACTGGGAAGGAGAGCGACCCAACCCCCAGAAGTGCTGACCTGAGAGAGAAAGCAAACAAGATTGTCCTAAGTCTTTGAGATGAAGGGACGTTTCCACTGCAGCACCTTGTGTTACTCATCCTGCAGAATTCAACCTGGAAACGTGAAACTGAGTTATACCTGGGCCTCCTCTCTAGTCACTTTTCTCATCAGCGATGCTCCCACCTCCCCTCTTGACCCTGGGACCAAATCCTATCTTGAAGTCAAACGCTGAGTTCATTCATTCATTAGACAAGCATTCTTGCATACCTAATGTCTGTTGGGTATGCGATCGTTCTTGAGGATTCAGCTAAGAGACATATTCCTTCCCTGAAGTCACAGTGCTTACCCTGAAGCTGAAAAGAAAGAAAATCTAACAACTGTGAGTCAGCCCCCAAACAGAAGTGATTTCTTCCCCTTTTGAGCTCCTGGGGGCCCTGTACACACTTAGGTCTTCCACTAAGTGTTATATTGGTAACACTGCTCTTTTCCCAGTAGCTGTAAGCGGTTTGATGGTAGGGAATTTACCATATTGATGCATCGTCTGTACGTGAGAGGCTCTCTAAAGACTATTATTGATGACCGATATGGAAGGATATGTTACGTTTGTAAAAGCGATTGCCAGAATTGTTTCTGAGAATTCAAACTACAAGCAAGTGTGTCCAAGAGGGCTTTGTGGTGATTTTCAGGAGCATCTGATTGTGATCTAAGATTTCATAATTATTTTCCTCCTGTGTACCAGCACATAGGGATCACTCAGTAGGACGCTGAATGAATAACCTAAATGAATGGGGTTCCCACTTTTTATTGAGCAGCGGCATTCCTGATTGAATGAATTCCTACCCTAAGGTAGCTGAATGAGACATAGCATACATGTTTGCAGCAATTAAAGACATTTACAAATCCATAGAGTGGCAGAAATATTTCATAACATCTTGAAAAATCCATAGACATATTGTTTCTGATTATTTAAATTGTCTCAAAGGTAATTTTATTTGTAAATCAGAACTCAGTTGGCAAAATTAAGAAGGCTCTTATTTAAAGTTTACTGAACTTATACAAAATATAAGTTGGTCATCTTAAGATTCTGCGAACTTGCCAAATTTTTCCAAGATTGAAAGAAAATGTATAGACTTTCACAGTAATTTAGTTGAGTTCAATTTTCCAAAGCTTCTACCTTTCATAAAAAGAAAACTGAAGACTAGGGAAATAAGATAATTATATTTTTATTCTAGCTTTAATTCCGCTTTAGCAAACTAGAATTTAACAAACAATAATTAAAAATTATAAAACGTTTTGGGAAAATGTATTTTTATGTTGTTTTCTCCATCCCTCTCTCTTTTATTCTGTGGGGGAACACCAGACACACCCTCATTTTGTATTTGTCATATTTCTTATATTAGTCTTTGTTGTTATTATTCTAGCTGTGCTGTGATAATCTAGATGAAAATTTTAACCTTTATATAGCAACATCATTTGGGAGTATTGGCTAAGTAGTCATTTGTGTCTATTGATTTTATATTTCTAGATACTCATGTTTTGCTTTTGAAGTATTCCTTCCTCCGCATCTTAAATTTCTCTAAGCAGTGATTCAATTATTAAGGTTGCATTTGTTTTCATACAGAAATAAAGAGATTAATCCTACTCATAATACTACTCAGTAAACATAAAAGAGAAACTGCCAGTTAAAAAAAAGACAGAACAGGGCTTCCCCTGGTGGTCCAGTGGGTAAGGACACCGCCTTGCAGTGCAAGGGGTGCCGGTTCGATCCCTGGCCTGGGAAGATCCCACGTGCCGCGGAGCGGCTGGACTGATGTGTCCAATGACCAAGCCGGAGCTCTGGTCCAGGGCTTTGTGGTGATTTTCAGGAGCATCTGATTGTGATCTAAGATTTCATAATTATTTTCCTCCTGTGTACCAGCACATAGGGATCACTCAGTAGGACGCTGAATGAATAACCTAAATGAATGGGGTTCCCACTTTTTATTGAGCAGCGGCATTCCTGATTGAATGAATTCCTACCCTAAGGTAGCTGAATGAGACATAGCATACATGTTTGCAGCAATTAAAGACATTTACAAATCCATAGAGTGGCAGAAATATTTCATAACATCTTGAAAAATCCATAGACATATTGTTTCTGATTATTTAAATTGTCTCAAAGGTAATTTTATTTGTAAATCAGAACTCAGTTGGCAAAATTAAGAAGGCTCTTATTTAAAGTTTACTGAACTTATACAAAATATAAGTTGGTCATCTTAAGATTCTGCGAACTTGCCAAATTTTTCCAAGATTGAAAGAAAATGTATAGACTTTCACAGTAATTTAGTTGAGTTCAATTTTCCAAAGCTTCTACCTTTCATAAAAAGAAAACTGAAGACTAGGGAAATAAGATAATTATATTTTTATTCTAGCTTTAATTCCGCTTTAGCAAACTAGAATTTAACAAACAATAATTAAAAATTATAAAACGTTTTGGGAAAATGTATTTTTATGTTGTTTTCTCCATCCCTCTCTCTTTTATTCTGTGGGGGAACACCAGACACACCCTCATTTTGTATTTGTCATATTTCTTATATTAGTCTTTGTTGTTATTATTCTAGCTGTGCTGTGATAATCTAGATGAAAATTTTAACCTTTATATAGCAACATCATTTGGGAGTATTGGCTAAGTAGTCATTTGTGTCTATTGATTTTATATTTCTAGATACTCATGTTTTTGCTTTTGAAGTATTATTTCCTCCGCATCTTAAATTTCTCTAAGCAGTGATTCAATTATTAAGGTTGCATTTGTTTTCATACAGAAATAAAGAGATTAATCCTACTCATAATACTACTCAGTAAACATAAAAGAGAAACTGCCAGTTAAAAAAAAGACAGAACAGGGCTTCCCCTGGTGGTCCAGTGGGTAAGGACACCGCCTTGCAGTGCAAGGGGTGCCGGTTCGATCCCTGGCCTGGGAAGATCCCACGTGCCGCGGAGCGGCTGGACTGATGTGTCCAATGACCAAGCCGGAGCTCTGGAGCGCATGCGCCCAGAGCCGGTGCTCTGCGACGACAGACACCACCGCGATGAGAGGCCCACAGGAGCCGAAGAACAAAGAGGGATGAAAACAGACAAATGAAAGACCAATAGAAGTGGCCCGCCGCCCCCCTCCCTCCCCTCCCACCCTCCCAAAAAAAAATCAATAAAATAAATGTTAAAAAAAAAAAAATTCAGAGGAGCCTTTCCAAGCCGGAAGATTTAATTGTAGATGTTAATAAGATGTGTAGTTTTGCCTGTTTCCTTGTCCTCTTGGTCTTTTATGCTGCTCGATTTCTATGTCGTCTCCATTGAAATTGAGACTCATGTTGACTTTGGTCAATCTCAACCATGTGACATGATGTGAATTATAACTACCCTGAGTGAATGTACAAGAAACAGGCAGATCTTTCAGCAACCTTATTT
Organism: Tragulus kanchil; assembly: GCA_022376925.1. Classification (NCBI taxonomy): domain Eukaryota; kingdom Metazoa; phylum Chordata; class Mammalia; order Artiodactyla; family Tragulidae; genus Tragulus; species Tragulus kanchil. The sequence goes on along the minus strand of JAIOJX010000003.1, from coordinate 16,938,762 downwards.
CTATAAAAGAAGGAATTAAAATACATTGTTATCCTCCTATTGAGGTCTATTGAACTAAAGATCTACTGAAAGTTGATTGAGTTCAGTTGAACTCGACTTCAATTCAATATAAAATGCTTCCATTCAAATTAATATAAAATAACTCATAGAACACCTATACACATTCAGGTGCGTGAAGAATAAAAAGACTGGTGAGGTGCCTGGATAGCCAGAAGTAGGCGTGTTGGTTTTAGTCGAGTAAATCATAGAATCCTAGAATCTTAAATCTGGAAGGAACCTTAAACAGCTACACAGGTGTGTGATTTATGGAGAAGCAAGCAAGAAGCCCTAGTGAAGAAATAACACGTGTTCAAGGTCACCCGCTTGAACCAAAGTCTGATGCCTCCTTCAGTCCACCCATCAAGCTTCCTCCTGTTACATCTTGAGCAACATCTGTCTTGTGTGAAATCACTGTCTGCGTTTCACACTCGGCTAATACGGCCATGCTTAATGATGGCCTATCCACTCAGTGGAATATTCTTCCTCCATTAAAGATAATATTTATGGTGTCTGTAATAACATGGAAAAGTGACCAAGAGGTAATAATAAAGGAAGAAGTAGAAGCTAAGGCTGTGTATGTAGTATGATAATAATTGGGTTTTCTTTTTCTTTTTTTTTAAATTTTGGCCTGTTTTATTAATTTTTTATTTATTTTCATCCATCTTTATTATTTGGCCTGTGAGGACCTCCCATTGCGGTGGCCTCTCATGCGCTCCAGAGCGCTGGCTCGTCATTGGACACACTGGTCCAGTCACTCCGCAGTGCGTGGGATCTTCCCAGGCCAGGGATCGAACCGGTGCCCCTTGCACTGCAAGGCAGTGGACCACCAGGGAATCCCCCAATTGTTTTTTTTGTTAAGTCTTTAAATAGACAAAAATAGGAATAATGAAAGTTATTTGTGCATATATTTGAGTGTTGGTACTGGCAAGAAATGTTCTCCTTTATTCCCACTTTCTCAGCTTATCAGTATATCCCATTTTAAAGTGGAAATGTGACACCTGTTCTGCCATGTTCAAAGACAGATAAGGCTTTCTGCAATGAGTCTGAAGACATCTTTGGAGAAGGATATACCTCAGACACAGAGAAGAGCAAACCATTCACTCAGGTTGGCGTGAGGGTGCAGGTCACTCACCTCCAGGCTTGCTTTCACGGGGAGCCCAGGACAGGGAGTCAGGAGCGCTCTCCCCACCCTGCATGGAACCTGAGGCCTGGAAGAGAGAAGCAATTAACAGGAGCACCACAGGGAATCTCCCAGCTCAGACAAACCATAACAAGGATCCTCTGTAAGCACCTGAGAGCAGATTTGAGCAACACCCAGGAAGGCTCCTGACCTGAGAAATGAGCACCTCATTGAAATGAGGAAATCCTGTGCTTGACTGCACTGCTCAGTCACTCATCTGGATCACCGATGTGAGACAATACGAAACGTCGGCTTTCAACTAATGCTCTAATGATGCTGACCCAGAACTCCTTTCCTTCCATCACTCCTTCCAGCGCATTCTAATTTGTTCAAGTTTTGGATTTCCAGTGGCCTTCCAGTTGGTCTCCTTGCTCTTCTAGAGGTGGGTGTTGAAATTTATCTTTGAACAATTTCATTGAGGTTTGCTGTCGCTTAGGGCACTTTTCAGTCGTGTTCACAAATATCGACCACCGTGAAAATTTTAAAGATAATATTTATGGTGTCTGTAATAACATGGAAAAGTGACCAAGAGGTAATAATAAAGGAAGAAGTAGAAGCTAAGGCTGTGTATGTAGTATGATAATAATTGGGTTTTCTTTTTTTTTGTAAATTTTGGCCTGTTTTATTAATTTTTTATTTATTTTCATCCATCTTTATTATTTGGCCTGTGAGGACCTCCCATTGCGGTGGCCTCTCATGCGCTCCAGAGCGCTGGCTCGTCATTGGACACACTGGTCCAGTCACTCCGCAGTGCGTGGGATCTTCCCAGGCCAGGGATCGAACCGGTGCCCCTTGCACTGCAAGGCAGTGGACCACCAGGGAATCCCCCAATTGTTTTTTTTGTTAAGTCTTTAAATAGACAAAAATAGGAATAATGAAAGTTATTTGTGCATATATTTGAGTGTTGGTACTGGCAAGAAATGTTCTCCTTTATTCCCACTTTCTCAGCTTATCAGTATATCCCATTTTAAAGTGGAAATGTGACACCTGTTCTGCCATGTTCAAAGACAGATAAGGCTTTCTGCAATGAGTCTGAAGACATCTTTGGAGAAGGATATACCTCAGACACAGAGAAGAGCAAACCATTCACTCAGGTTGGCGTGAGGGTGCAGGTCACTCACCTCCAGGCTTGCTTTCACGGGGAGCCCAGGACAGGGAGTCAGGAGCGCTCTCCCCACCCTGCATGGAACCTGAGGCCTGGAAGAGAGAAGCAATTAACAGGAGCACCACAGGGAATCTCCCAGCTCAGACAAACCATAACAAGGATCCTCTGTAAGCACCTGAGAGCAGATTTGAGCAACACCCAGGAAGGCTCCTGACCTGAGAAATGAGCACCTCATTGAAATGAGGAAATCCTGTGCTTGACTGCACTGCTCAGTCACTCATCTGGATCACCGATGTGAGACAATACGAAACGTCGGCTTTCAACTAATGCTCTAATGATGCTGACCCAGAACTCCTTTCCTTCCATCACTCCTTCCAGCGCATTCTAATTTGTTCAAGTTTTGGATTTCCAGTGGCCTTCCAGTTGGTCTCCTTGCTCTTCTAGAGGTGGGTGTTGAAATTTATCTTTGAACAATTTCATTGAGGTTTGCTGTCGCTTAGTCACTTCAGTCGTGTCCAACTCTTTGTGGCCGGTCAGGCTCCTCTGTCCCTGGAATTCTCCAGGCAAGAATATTGGAGTGGGGCTTCCCCTGGTGGTCCAGTGGATAAGGACACCGTCTTGCAGTGCAAGGGGCGCCGGTTCGATCCCTGGCCTGGGAAGATCCCACGTGCCGCAGAGCGGCTGGACTGATGTGTCCAATCAACGAGCCGGAGCTCTGGAGCGCATGCGCCCAGAGCCGGTGCTCTGCGACGACAGAGGCCACTGCAATGGGAGGCCCGCAGGAGCCAAAGAACAAAGATGGATGAAAAATAGAGAAATGGAAGACCAATGGAAGTGGCCCGCCCACTCCCCTCCCTCCCCAACCCGACCCCCACCCAAAATAAATAAATAAATAAATCTTTAAAAAAAAAAAAAAAAAGAATATTGGAGTGGGTTGCCATGTCCTCCTCCAGGGGGATCTTCCCAGCCCAGGGATGGAACCTGGGTCTCCTGCATTGCATCAGATTCCCTACCACTGAAACATCAGGGAAGCACCCTCTATTTATATGTGAGACCGGTGGACTGTAGGTTGCCAGGTGTCTCTGCCCATGGAATTTTCCAGGGAAGAATACTGGAGCAGGGTGCCATTTCCTTCTCCAGTCTTGAGGCTTAATGAATAAAAAATAAACTGCACATTTTAAAAATAGCATTTTGAACAGTTTTGACAAGTTAATACAACCAGGAAATCACAACCACTTCTAAGACATCAACATTTCCATCACTCTCAAAGTTTTTTTTTTTTAATTTTTATTGAAGTGTAGCTGATTTACAATGTTGTACAAATCTCTTGTACAGCAAGCAACTCAATTATCCACATATATACACTCTTTTTAATGTTCTTTTCCATATGGTTTATCCCAAGAGATTGAATATAGTTCCTTGTCCTGTGCAGGAGGACCTTGTTATTTATCCATTCATGGATACACTCTTTTTAATGTTCTTTTCCATATGGTTTATCCCAAGAGATTGAATATAGTTCCTTGTCCTGTGCAGGAGGACCTTGTTATTTATCCATTCTAAATGTAATGGTTTGGATCTATCAACTCTCAACTCCCAGTCCATCCCTCTCGCTGCCCCCCACCTGCTGTTCTCTAGGTCTGTAAGTCTGTTTCTGTTCTTTAGACAGGTTCACTGGGACCATGTTTTAGATTCCACATGTAAGCCTCATCCCCAGAGTTTCCTTGAGTCCCTTTTGCATGTAATCCTCCCTGGCTCCCTCTAAACCCTTTATCATACCCCAAGGCTACCAGCCATCCACTTTCTGTCATTATGGACTTTTCATACATAAAAAAAATGTTTTCACTTTCTAAAATTTGATATAAATGGAAGCATACAGTGTATATATACTTTTTTGTATCTGATCTGTTTAACTCAGTGTAGTATCTTCGATGGGCTTCTCGGGTGGTATTAGTGGAAGAACTCACCTGCCAGTGAAGCAAATTTAAAGATCCCTGGGTCCAGAAGATCTCCTGGAGGACATCGCAACACACTCCAGTCTTCTTACCTGGAGAATCTTATGGACAGAGGGGTCTCGTAGGCTACAGTCCACAGGGTCGCAAAGAGTCAGACATGACTGAAATGACTTAGCACACACACAATGGCTTTGATATCCATTCAGGTTGTTAAAAAACACCAGGCTTAAAATGACGGAAATGTAATCTCTTGCAGTTCAGAAGGTCAAGTTCAAAATGCAGGTGCTGGCAGGGTGGCTTCTGCAGGTTCTAAGGGGAAGTCCTCTCCACGCCTTCTCCAGCTCCAGAGTTCCTGGGCTGGAAGCTGCCCCACTCCAGTCCCGCCTCTGTCTTCAGGGGCATTACCTTCTGTGTTCACCTTCTTCTCTGTATTTCTTCTCTCAGCATCCCACAGCACCTCTCTCATAAGGACATTTGTCATAGGATGTAGGACTCACCTGGATAATCCAGAATGTTCTCTTCATCTCAAGATCCTGAATCACAATGGCCAAGCCCCTTTTTATAGAGAAGGTAATATTCACAGATGTCAGGGATGTGGCTTGAATATACTTGGGGGATCATTCTTCAGTGTTTCACACTTGGCTAGAAGGAAACACAATGCCAGACGCTCTGTTGATCATATGATTTCCTCGTAACGACCTTGTGAGGTATTACTCCTATCTGGGGGTAATACAGGTATAAGGAAGTATCCTGTATAGATGAACTTAGTATCTAGTACAGATGAACCTATTTGCAAAGCAGAAATAGAGGCTCAGACGTAGAGAACAAATGTATGTACACAGGGGAGTGGGGAGGAGACGGGATGAGATACATTGGGAGACTGCAATTGATGTATATACACCACCATGTGTAAAACAGGTAACTAATGAGAACCTACTCCACAGCACCAGGGAAAGAAAAGAAGGTACAATCTATTTGTAGGATGTGTATTAAGTTAGCTTTATTAAAAATGCATTCTGGGGGCTTCCCTGGTGCTCTGATGAGTAAAGAGTCCGCTTGCAATGCCAGGGCGCCGGTTCAATCCCTGGCCGGGGAAGATCCCACGTGCGGCAGAGCGGCTGGACCGGTGTGTCCAATGATGAGCCAGCACTCTGGAGCGCATGTGCCTAGAGTCGGTGCTCTGCAGCAAGAGAGGCCACTGCAATGGGAGGCCCACACAGGCCCAAGAACAAAGATCGAAGAAAATAAATGAACAAAAAAATCAATAAAAAGAGGCCAAAATTAAAGAACAAATGCATTCTGATATACATTAGGTGCAGACAAATGCTGTTTGATTCCACTTATTTGAGATCTCTAGACAAGTCAAATTCATAGAGTCAGAAAGTACCTAGGTAGATACGGGGGCAGGAGGGTAGAGGGATGGGAAGAAGGGATTGGGAGTCAGTGTTTAACGGGGCAGAGTTTCAGTTTAAGAAGGTGAAAGGCTCAGGAGATGGATACTGGTGAGGGCTGCACAACAAGGTGAGGAAACATTTGAAAAAAAAAAAGAAGTATCTTGTCCAAGGCGGTTCCAATGAGATGTGGAATCAAGCAGAATCCTGCAGCATTTCCTGCTCCTTGTGTTGCCCTTTGCCTCTCTGTCGCAGATTCTGGAACCTTCAGAATACTGACAGCATCACCAGAAATTTTCTAAGTAGATTCTTAAAACCACTTTCTAAGTGGTCTTTGGGTCATGGTTCACACTTGGCTAGAAGGAACCACAATGCCAGACGCTCTGTTGATCATATGATTTCCTCGTAACGACCTTGTGAGGTATTACTCCTATCTGGGGGTAATACAGGTATAAGGAAGTATCCTGTATAGATGAACTTAGTATCTAGTACAGATGAACCTATTTGCAAAGCAGAAATAGAGGCTCAGACGTAGAGAACAAATGTATGTACACAGGGGAGTGGGGAGGAGACGGGATGAGATACATTGGGAGACTGCAATTGATGTATATACACCACCATGTGTAAAACAGGTAACTAATGAGAACCTACTCCACAGCACCAGGGAAAGAAAAGAAGGTACAATCTATTTGTAGGATGTGTATTAAGTTAGCTTTATTAAAAATGCATTCTGGGGGCTTCCCTGGTGCTCTGATGAGTAAAGAGTCCGCTTGCAATGCCAGGGGCGCCGGTTCAATCCCTGGCCGGGGAAGATCCCACGTGCGGCAGAGCGGCTGGACCGGTGTGTCCAATGATGAGCCAGCACTCTGGAGCGCATGTGCCTAGAGTCGGTGCTCTGCAGCAAGAGAGGCCACTGCAATGGGAGGCCCACACAGGCCCAAGAACAAAGATCGAAGAAAATAAATGAACAAAAAAATCAATAAAAAGAGGCCAAAATTAAAGAACAAATGCATTCTGATATACATTAGGTGCAGACAAATGCTGTTTGATTCCACTTATTTGAGATCTCTAGACAAGTCAAATTCATAGAGTCAGAAAGTACCTAGGTAGATACGGGGGCAGGAGGGTAGAGGGATGGGAAGAAGGGATTGGGAGTCAGTGTTTAACGGGGCAGAGTTTCAGTTTAAGAAGGTGAAAGGCTCAGGAGATGGATACTGGTGAGGGCTGCACAACAAGGTGAGGAAACATTTGAAAAAAAAAAAGAAGTATCTTGTCCAAGGCGGTTCCAATGAGATGTGGAATCAAGCAGAATCCTGCAGCATTTCCTGCTCCTTGTGTTGCCCTTTGCCTCTCTGTCGCAGATTCTGGAACCTTCAGAATACTGACAGCATCACCAGAAACATGTTTACTAAGTAGATTCTTAAAGACCACTTTCTAAGTGGTCTTTGGGTCAGTGGTTCTTAACCCTGGCTACATATCAGATCCACTGACTGCTTTTAAAAGTGACTCACGCCCAGTTCACTCGGGAGCCTTGGAGCCAGATTTGGTTCGGGTGGGGGCAGGGGGTCGTGTCTAGCTTTTGAGAAAGCTTCTCAGGCAGTCCTTCTGTAGCTAGGGTTGAGGAACCCTGGGATTCTCAACGGAACCTGTGGCTTACCTGCTGCATTCCATTTCCCTTGGAAGTCTTCTGAAGTAGGTTAATTCTACTCATTGATCAGAAATGACCCTCAAGATCTTTCATTGTCAAAGCCCAAGTCCTGTTTTATGCTTATCTACCAAGTCTCTGGAAACGGCAGGAGGGGGACTTAAAGTACCAGATCATTTACTCATCCACTGAAGTGTTATATACAGGAATGAATGAGTGAGTGAAGGGTGAGCTTACTCTGCAGCTCTGCCTGCCTCCTGTGGTTCTTTTGGTCAATCATCCCCCAGGAGTTTGCTGAAGAAAGAGATCTTCTGGACTTTTATCTGGAGAAAGTTACACATCAAAAATACATCACCAAAAACTTCACACACAGAGGCAAAATGAAAGAAATCATATTCATCAAAGGAATAAGGAGTCAATTGTAATTTTTTCTTTCCATTAAGAAAAGCATATTATTTCCTTCCTTTGCATAATTAGACATGGCTGGATAGATTTCATCTGTTTTTCTTCTTTTCTTTTCTCTGAAAACTGCCTAAGGATTAAAAGCAAGCATGGAAAGATTTATTCCTAAAGTAAATATCTGGGAGACAGTTATGGCACCTTAATATTTGCTCCTTTGAACACAGTAATTAAGGAATTTAGATACACATACTGATAGACTTCAAGCGTTCACTTAGAATATCTTATTTAGCACTCTGTATTTTCCTTCCTCACAAACCATGTGCTTTTGAATATGAGTCTTTGGGGCTTTCTGATGCTTCTGTTTCACTACAATTTCTCCCACTTGACACAATTTGGCTGAGAAATTCCCAATTTTCAGCTTTGTCTGTGAAAAACTTGCTATGCGCAATGGTGATTGTTTCACTCTTTTGTACTTACTAGCGTCTGTTTGCATATTTTCCATAGGGAACTAAGGGCAGGCTTCCCTGGTGGCTCGGATGGGAAAGGGAACTAAGGGTAACTCAAACCTGTTCATGGATTTACTCTTTTTTTCCTCTGTGAAATCTGTACTCTCTAGGAAGAGATAGAAAGAGAAACCTGGTGTGGTTGCCAGGTAGTCTTTGAGTTGCTTCCACAATGAAGCCTCTTCTGCTGATAATAACAAGTCAAAATTAAATGTCCTGAGTCTAGGTCATGCCAAATTTAAGAAACATTTGACAAACATATGACAAACCTAGACAGCGTAAAAAAAAAAGAGACATCACTTTGCTGGCAAAGGTCTGTATAGTCAAAGCTATGATTTTTCCAGTGGTCATGTACAGATGTGGACCATAAAAAGGCTGAGAACTGAACAATTGATGCTTTTGAATTGTGTGCTAGAGAAGACTCTTGAGAGTCCCTTGGACTGCAAGGAGATCAATCCAGTTGATCCTGAAAGCAATCAATCCTAAATATTCTTTGAACGGACTGATGCTGAAGCTGAAGCTCTAGTGCTTTGACCACCTGATGTGAAGAGCCGACTCTTTGGAAAAGACCCTGATGCTGGGAAAGACTGAGGAAAGGAAGGGAAAGGGGCAGCAGAAAATGAGATGGTCACTGACTCAATGGACATGAATTTGAGCAAACTCCAGGAGACGGTGAAGGACAGGGGAGCCTGGCATGCTGCAGTCCAGGAGGTTGCAATGAATTGGACATAACTCAGCAACTGAACAACAACAAATGTCCCTGAGAAGGCCCTTCTGTGGAATATGAAATGTCCCCAAGTTAAGAACATGTCATGGACCTGTTCTCTGCTGAGATACAGAGAAAAATGGGCCTAGAGATCCTCCACGGTTTCATACAAACTTCTCTAGTTTAGCTCCAGGGAATTTGAGCAGGTTCTCAAAGACAATAGCTCCCCGGGAAACGATTGCCTAAAAGAATTGCATAACTTCATATTTTTGAGAAAGGACTCTGAAGAAAAAAAAATTTTTTAAATTTCCTATCTGAATGTGCTGACAGAGTAGTCCTCACCTGTCTGAATGGTGAGGAAAATGAGCTCCGGAAAGTTTGGATGGAGGCTTGCCAAAAGATTCTGCACTGTAGCTCTGTCCTCACATACCCAATGAGCAGAAGGCATGGCCTGGAAAAAATGTGGACACATAATAATTTTCCTTTCTGTCATCAGAATAAGTACAGTTCCCACAGTCAAGTTAATTTGGATTATTTGGGCCATGGCTGAACTTGATGGAAATGTCCAACATTTGACTTGGTTTCTTTATGAAAAAGGCCAAAAGCAAGGGAAACTACCATTTCAGAGATGAGTGACTTGGCCCAAATTTATGACCGAATCAATTTCTGGGTAGAGTTTAAATGACGAGCAGGGCATCAGACTTCATCATGCAGAGCATCACTGATCAAGTGAGCAAATGCACATAGTTACACTCAGAACTGATCACAAAGTATGCGTATGTTTCCACTTTGTCAAAAAGTGCTCGCCAATGTCTATGGAGCGCTTATTCTGAGGAAATACACTGCCTTCAGGGAGCAATGACTTTTCATAAAATGTGGCCTTTGCCTTAGAGGATTGTATTGCCTCTATAAATAGCACATTATTAGCTCATTGATAGAGCTTGAATAAAGGACTGACTGAGGAAAGACTGAGGAAAGGAAGGGGAAAGGGGGGGCAGCAGAAAATGAGATGGTCACTGACTCAATGGACATGAATTTGAGCAAACTCCAGGAGACGGTGAAGGACAGGGGAGCCTGGCATGCTGCAGTCCAGGAGGTTGCAATGAATTGGACATAACTCAGCAACTGAACAACAACAAATGTCCCTGAGAAGGCCCTTCTGTGGAATATGAAATGTCCCCAAGTTAAGAACATGTCATGGACCTGTTCTCTGCTGAGATACAGAGAAAAATGGGCCTAGAGATCCTCCACGGTTTCATACAAACTTCTCTAGTTTAGCTCCAGGGAATTTGAGCAGGTTCTCAAAGACAATAGCTCCCCTGGAAACGATTGCCTAAAAGAATTGCATAACTTCATATTTTTGAGAAAGGACTCTGAAGAAAAAAAAATTTTTTAAATTTCCTATCTGAATGTGCTGACAGAGTAGTCCTCACCTGTCTGAATGGTGAGGAAAATGAGCTCCGGAAAGTTTGGATGGAGGCTTGCCAAAAGATTCTGCACTGTAGCTCTGTCCTCACATACCCAATGAGCAGAAGGCATGGCCTGGAAAAAATGTGGACACATAATAATTTTCCTTTCTGTCATCAGAATAAGTACAGTTCCCACAGTCAAGTTAATTTGGATTATTTGGGCCATGGCTGAACTTGATGGAAATGTCCAACATTTGACTTGGTTTCTTTATGAAAAAGGCCAAAAGCAAGGGAAACTACCATTTCAGAGATGAGTGACTTGGCCCAAATTTATGACCGAATCAATTTCTGGGTAGAGTTTAAATGACGAGCAGGGCATCAGACTTCATCATGCAGAGCATCACTGATCAAGTGAGCAAATGCACATAGTTACACTCAGAACTGATCACAAAGTATGCGTATGTTTCCACTTTGTCAAAAAGTGCTCGCCAATGTCTATGGAGCGCTTATTCTGAGGAAATACACTGCCTTCAGGGAGCAATGACTTTTCATAAAATGTGGCCTTTGCCTTAGAGGATTGTATTGCCTCTATAAATAGCACATTATTAGCTCATTGATAGAGCTTGAATAAAGGACAAAATGGGAGATAATGCCATTTGCAGAAACATAGGTGGACGTACAGATGATCATAGTAAATAGAGCAAGTCAGATGATGGTCTTCTTGGTGTGTCTTCAAAAGGCAAGTGCTGAGAGAGAGAACAAGAGGGAAAAGAAACAGGGAAGGGGGGAAGAAGGGAGAGAAGAGACGGGGGAGGGGGCGAGAGGGCACTCTCTGGTATCTCCTCTTATAAGGGCACTAATGTCAGCATGAGGACCTCACCCTTATACTCTAATTGCTTTGCAAAGGGCCTCCCCACCAGCATTGGGAGCTGGGGCATCATCATATGAATTTTGAATGGACACATTCATTCCATACTTCTATTCCTCTAGCTTCAATAAAAAAAATGCAAATAAAATACTTTACAAGACAAAAAATAAAGCCAGGATAAAGGGGTGAGGCTGGTAACAACAATAAGCCCAGAAACTGGGTAATGTACTTGGTGAAAGTTGGCAAATATTTCTTTTTTTTTTAAATTTTATTTATTTATTTATTTTGGGGAGGGTAGGATGGGGAGGGAGGGGGGCGGGTGGGCCGCTTCTATTGGTCTTTCATTTGTCTATTTTTCATCCATCTTTGTTCTTTGGCCCGTGTGGGCCTCCCATCGCTGTGGCCTCTGTTGTCGCAGAGCACCGACTCTGGGCGCATGCGTTCCAGAGCTCCGGCTCGGTAATTGGACACATGGGTCCAGCCGTTTCGCGGCACGTGGGATCTTCCCAGGCCAGGGATCGAACCGGCGCCCCTTGCACTGCAAGGCGGTGTCCTTACCCACTGGACCACCAGGGAAGCCCTGGCAAATATTTCTTGATAAATGTAACTAATTTCTGTGAGAGAAAGATAATCTCACTGTGTTTTTTAAATAACAGAGCTTTTGATAACAAGAGAATAAAATCATCTTTATTTTAGATCTAATCTATGCTAGAATTTAATTGACTACCACTTCACTTTTTCATGGTAGCTATAGATTCTTGTAGCCTCAGGCTGTATACTAATAAACACATCCATGACCATTGTTATATTTTTGTTTTTTAAATACAACATGTTTTTGAATAGTTTTAGATTTATAGAAAAAATTGCACAGATCTGGACTTCCCTGGCAATTCAGACAGCGAAGACTTCACCTGCAAGGCAGGAGACCTGGATGGGTTGGGAAGGTCCTCTGGAGAAGGGAATGGCTACCCACTCTAGTTTTCTTGCCCGGAGAATTCCAAGGACAGAAGAGTCTGGCGGGCTACAGGCCAGGGTCACAAAGAGTTGGAGTCGACTGAATAACACTCAACTTCACTTGCATAGATCCAATTTCCCAATTGTTAACCTCTTATCTTACTGTCAGTTCAGTTCAGTCACTCAGTCGTGTTAGCCTCTGCCGCCCCATGGACTGCGGCACTCCGGGTTTCCCTGTCCTTCGCCAGCTCCTGGAGCTTGACCAAACTCATGTCTATGGACTCGGTGATTCCATCCAACCATCATGCCCTCTGCCATCCTCTTTTCCTTCTGCCTTCTATTTTTCCCAGCCTCAGGATCTTTTCCAGTGAGTCATTTCTTTGCATCAGATGGTCAGACTATTGGAGCTTCAGTTTCAGCGTCAGTCCTTCCAACGAATATCAGGGTTGATTTCCTTTAAGATTGACTGGTTTGATCTCCTCACAATCCAAGGAACGCTCAAGTGTATGTCTTACTATGGTATACACTAGTTACAACTAGAGATCAACATTCATACATTTCTATTAAGTAAACTCCATACTTTATAGTACTTTAATTTCACTAGTCTTTTTTTTTTTCCCCAATTCCCCTTTTATGTTCCAGGATCCATCTGGGATACCACATTACATTTAGAAGTCACGTTTCCCTGGCTTCCTTTGGCCTCCAACAGTTTCTCAGGCTTTCCCTGTTTTTGATGACTGACCACTTTGAGAAGTAGGGGCGGGTAGTTTATAGAATGTTCCTCAGTTTGTCTGGCATTCTGTTTAGATGGGATTTGTTTAGGGGAGGAAGACCCCAAAGATGAGTGCCATTGTCGTCACATCAGGTCAAGAGTATATGCCAGCAGCACAACATTACTGATTACATTCATCTTGATCGCCCAGCAGAAGTGAGTATTTCTCCTTTTTCTCCACTCCCCTTTCCATAATCTCTTTGGAAGAAGGTCATTAGGCACAGCCCACCCCAGGGAGTGGGCAGTTAAGCTTCATCTCCTTTGGTGGGGGATAGCTACATAAACAATTTTGAATTCTTCTACAGTATATTAGTCTCTTCTTCCCTACTTATTATTCAAGCATTCATTTCTATTACTATGGACACATGAAAATTTATTTTATACTTTATACTTCAGATACAACCCAACATTGATTTTTGTCATTCACATTGTTCCAGGTTTCGCCACTGAGAGTTCTTTCCAATTAGTTCAAGTGTTCATTCCTGTGGCCCCACTGTTCTATTTTCACGCACTCCCTTCCTATCAGTTACTTCAAGACATTCCAGGCTCATCCTCTACATCCTCTGTCCCAACCTGAAAATTAGCCGTATCTCCAAGGAGCCCAGTTCCATGACCACAACCAGTTTTCAAACAACTGCAATACAAAACAGGTGTGTTCAGGGAATTCCTGGTGGTCCAGTGGCTGACTCAGTGTCTTCACTGCCCAGGAAACTAAGATCTCACAGGTCCCACAGTGCTGCCAAAACAAACAAACAAACAGGGGTGTCCTTGTTGAAAACAGTTTTAATCAACGTCCCAGCTAATTCTCAACTCTCTGCTACAATGCTTCTCATTTAAAAATTTTTCTTTCTGCAAAGCAGCTTGTAAATATGAGCAGCACATCCTCCCCATAGTTTGCTCACCACTGGAAACACTTCACCATATTTCATGGCCACTTATTCTTTTCTACAGTAGTTGAAATAATACATTGTGTACAACTGAACAGCGAAATCCTTCTAGATGTTGACAAATGCCACTTACTAGAGAAAGGGGAAAGCTAAAGCAAGTGTGGAGACCAGGGAGACCGGGAAGAAGGGCACCTAATGTGCCCACGTGTGGTGCTCGTTGACAGGTAAGCAGCATGATGTCCACTCAACAGTCATCAGGCCTGTTATGAGTCCTCTAACTTCAGCACCTATTTGTGAGAGACTCAGTGTTCCCGGTCAAGAGTATATGCCAGCAGCACAACATTACTGATTACATTCATCTTGATCGCCCAGCAGAAGTGAGTATTTCTCCTTTTTCTCCACTCCCCTTTCCATAATCTCTTTGGAAGAAGGTCATTAGGCACAGCCCACCCCAGGGAGTGGGCAGTTAAGCTTCATCTCCTTTGGTGGGGGATAGCTACATAAACAATTTTGAATTCTTCTACAGTATATTAGTCTCTTCTTCCCTACTTATTATTCAAGCATTCATTTCTATTACTATGGACACATGAAAATTTATTTTATACTTTATACTTCAGATACAACCCAACATTGATTTTTGTCATTCACATTGTTCCAGGTTTCGCCACTGAGAGTTCTTTCCAATTAGTTCAAGTGTTCATTCCTGTGGCCCCACTGTTCTATTTTCACGCACTCCCTTCCTATCAGTTACTTCAAGACATTCCAGGCTCATCCTCTACATCCTCTGTCCCAACCTGAAAATTAGCCGTATCTCCAAGGAGCCCAGTTCCATGACCACAACCAGTTTTCAAACAACTGCAATACAAAACAGGTGTGTTCAGGGAATTCCCTGGTGGTCCAGTGGCTGACTCAGTGTCTTCACTGCCCAGGAAACTAAGATCTCACAGGTCCCACAGTGCTGCCAAAACAAACAAACAAACAGGGGTGTCCTTGTTGAAAACAGTTTTAATCAACGTCCCAGCTAATTCTCAACTCTCTGCTACAATGCTTCTCATTTAAAAATTTTTCTTTCTGCAAAGCAGCTTGTAAATATGAGCAGCACATCCTCCCCATAGTTTGCTCACCACTGGAAACACTTCACCATATTTCATGGCCACTTATTCTTTTCTACAGTAGTTGAAATAATACATTGTGTACAACTGAACAGCGAAATCCTTCTAGATGTTGACAAATGCCACTTACTAGAGAAAGGGGAAAGCTAAAGCAAGTGTGGAGACCAGGGAGACCGGGAAGAAGGGCACCTAATGTGCCCACGTGTGGTGCTCGTTGACAGGTAAGCAGCATGATGTCCACTCAACAGTCATCAGGCCTGTTATGAGTCCTCTAACTTCAGCACCTATTTGTGAGAGACTCAGTGTTCCCTGTATATTAAAACATCCGTTCTCCTTGACTTTTCTCATGGAAGAATCTGAAAGGTGGTCGTTTTTAAACAAAAAGTCAATCTTGTGGCTTTGAACAAACAAAAAGCTGAAACAATTCAGAGTGAAGATGAATAATTTCAGCCTTCAGATCCTGAAAAACTGGAAGGAGAAATACATAAGATGAAATAATTAATGATTTTCGGAGGAGCCCATTGCAAAGATGCCCAAATATTGCAAAACATGCCGTTTGTGTTCTTCACCCCTTCGCCACAACACCCTCTCTGCGCCAACAAAAACAGAATAAATGCAGGACTTGATGTTGCACCTGATATGAAGCCTGACTCAGTCCCATTGTTTCAAATGTTAATACCTGATAAACGGAAAGATATAAAATTGAGTTCCTTAAAAACATATTCAGTGTGTTGAGTTTTATCATGCAAAGCATAAACTGAAAGATGCTTTGTTCTTTATAGAGAGTTTGTTCTCAGTAAAATAAAGTCACATTTGTATGAGTTATAGTAGGCCTCAGGCCGCTCTGCTTCTCTCTGAAACAATCACTAGGGCCAGAGGATGAGTCCTCTGATGGGCTGTCCCCTGGGTGGGAGCCCCTATAATTCACACACTGATTGACCTCGAAGACCATAGGCTGTTTTTGAAGGTACAGGGTCAGCTATAGAGGTGAGGAGAGTTAGGCACTCCGGCTTCCTTGCCACTCAAACCACGACCTGTAATTGTGTGTGTGTGTGTGTGTGTGTGTGCGCGCGAGTGTGTCTACACAAGGCTGCCCTGAGTGCTTGCGGGTAGCACGAGGGAAGGCAGCTCGGGAGCCCACCTGCAGCGCGCAGGTGAGCAGTGGCGCCAGCTGAGAGGCACTGGGCACCATCGCAGGTAGCTTTGTGGGCAGACTCGGATTCTTTTCAACTACATCCAAGCCGGTTTTGCCTATTCCATGTGCGATTCATTCTTTCTTTTCTTTTCATCAGGTAACAGAGTGTAGATTCCCTCCTCTGCCCCCAGCCAAAAAAAAAAAAAAAAGATCTAGAAAAGCCTATCCTCAGCGCGCCCCGGGCTAAGAGTCCATACCTATGCAGGGTCTACACGGCCCCTCGTGGGGCCTCCAGGAAGGACTCGCCACCCTTCTCGCGCCTCCTTCGCACGAGGAGGACGCCCTGCGGGAGAAGCCGTCGCTCCGTCCTGGATGTCCCCGTGGGAACGCGCCCGCGATCGCGGTCCTCTGTGGCCCGCGCGCGCCCCGCCCCGCCCCCGGGGCCCCGAGCCCGGGCCTCTGATCGCGTTCCAGGCAGCAGGCGGGCTCCGGGCCGCCCGGCCGAGGGCGGGCGCCTGTGATGTGCGGCCAGGGAGCGCGCAGAGCGTCCCGGGCGCCAGCCTGTGATCGCCCGCCAAACGCCAAAGCGCAGCTCGGGCCCCGCGCCCCAGGCTTCCGCCCGAAGCGCCCCGGACCCAGGCGTAGGGGAAGCGGGCTTAGGCGGACGGCCTTGGTCGGCTGTGGGCCCCGGAGGCCTTGCGCGCCCACCTGCACCCGACCCAGATCCAGCGCGGATTTCCCAAATTTGCCCCGCAAGTTTCCTAGTGCCTACTCGCTTCTGGACAGAGCTGGGGTCACCAGCCCCAAGACACGGGACACAGCGCCGGGACTGCTTGTCCCTAAGAGGGAAAAGAGAAGGTGGACTCCTGCCTTCTCGCGGTCCTCAGGGCCTCCGCCTTAGGCGTGCGACCGCTGGGAAGCCCTATAATTCACACACTGATTGACCTCGAAGACCATAGGCTGTTTTTGAAGGTACAGGGTCAGCTATAGAGGTGAGGAGAGTTAGGCACTCCGGCTTCCTTGCCACTCAAACCACGACCTGTAATTGTGTGTGTGTGTGTGTGTGTGTGTTGCGAGTGTGTCTACACAAGGCTGCCCTGAGTGCTTGCGGTAGCACGAGGGAAGGCAGCTCGGGAGCCCACCTGCAGCGCGCAGGTGAGCAGTGGCGCCAGCTGAGAGGCACTGGGCACCATCGCAGGTAGCTTTGTGGGCAGACTCGGATTCTTTTCAACTACATCCAAGCCGGTTTTGCCTATTCCATGTGCGATTCATTCTTTCTTTTCTTTTCATCAGGTAACAGAGTGTAGATTCCCTCCTCTGCCCCACCCAAAAAAAAAAAAAAGATCTAGAAAAGCCTATCCTCAGCGCGCCCCGGGCTAAGAGTCCATACCTATGCAGGGTCTACACGGCCCCTCGTGGGGCCTCCAGGAAGGACTCGCCACCCTTCTCGCGCCTCCTTCGCACGAGGAGGACGCCCTGCGGGAGAAGCCGTCGCTCCGTCCTGGATGTCCCCGTGGGAACGCGCCCGCGATCGCGGTCCTCTGTGGCCCGCGCGCGCCCCGCCCCGCCCCCGGGGCCCCGAGCCCGGGCCTCTGATCGCGTTCCAGGCAGCAGGCGGGCTCCGGGCCGCCCGGCCGAGGGCGGGCGCCTGTGATGTGCGGCCAGGGAGCGCGCAGAGCGTCCCGGGCGCCAGCCTGTGATCGCCCGCCAAACGCCAAAGCGCAGCTCGGGCCCCGCGCCCCAGGCTTCCGCCCGAAGCGCCCCGGACCCAGGCGTAGGGGAAGCGGGCTTAGGCGGACGGCCTTGGTCGGCTGTGGGCCCCGGAGGCCTTGCGCGCCCACCTGCACCCGACCCAGATCCAGCGCGGATTTCCCAAATTTGCCCCGCAAGGGTTTCCTAGTGCCTACTCGCTTCTGGACAGAGCTGGGGTCACCAGCCCCAAGACACGGGACACAGCGCCCGGGACTGCTTGTCCCTAAGAGGGAAAAGAGAAGGTGGACTCCTGCCTTCTCGCGGTCCTCAGGGCCTCCGCCTTGTAGAGCGTGCGACCGCTTCGGGGAAGACCACTCTGGAATGGTGTCTCCGTTGCTCACAGGTGGTTATCTGAACAGGTGTGAATCGTTTACCAAAAAAGAACTATTTCGGCCTTAAACGCCTCCCTGTGCCGTCTCAAAGCAGACAAAAGCCATCCATTAGCGTAGGTGGTGCAAAGCCACCTGTTCAAATAACTCAGATCAATAGTGAAAAACAGCCTTGAAAAGAAGAAAAGAGCTCAAAACCAGGGCAAATACTTGAGCACAAGTCGAAGGATTAAGCTTCCTCAACAGTAACAGGCAAGAAAAGCGAGAGGTGTTTCCCGTTTGTAATGCAAACTTGCGGTTATTTTTAGCAGCCTGTTTGATTCCATCAGATGACGAGATAGCAGCTTTCTTAGCCTTGTCAAAATAAAAATACAGGAGAAAAATCCAGTCTGCTCTAATCCGGCAAACATTTATGTTTGGAAATCCTGATTTCAGGTAATGGGTGAGCCTAGAATTCTGTTCAGGAAAACAGCCAGGCCCTGGACAGGCTGTGTCTCTGGTTGTTGTTACTACTTGCTTACATCCCAAGAAAACAAAACCACGATTTCATCAGCATTCATTTTCAATATTTTTGAAATGTTATTTTTACATTTGTTCCCTGGCATGAGAGAAAAGCAAGGCAGGGAGGGAGAACACGCGGAGAAAGGAGCCAAGAGAAACCTGACTTGGAGAAAGTGGGTGGGAGATCAAAGGGCCGGGGTGGCAGCGCTGGTAGGGGAGGACCAGGGCCCGCAGCGTGGGAACTGAGCCCACGGATGCTTCGGCCTGTGGGCAAAGAAGGGAGCAGACCGCCCTTAGACGCAGGCAAGAGGCCTCTGCCCTGAGCCTCGCACTTTAGAGGACCCCAGGGTAGCCCTCCACGGACCCCCTGCCCCCAGTCCCCATGGGGGTGAAGCCTCTGAGAGCCAAGGGGACACACCTGTCCAGAGCCCTCTCCTCCAGGCGCTCGTTGACAGAGCGTGATCCACAGACCAGCCGCGTGAGCATCATCTGGACGCGGGTGAGAAACGCAGGCTGCCCGCCTGCTCTCTGAGCATAGCATGTTAACAAGAACCTGTATGTTAACAAGATCCCCAGGGGGATTACTGGCACTGGAACGATCCAGAAGCACTGATGGAGACCACTCCAGGTACCCAGGATCCCAGAATGACCTGCCCAAACTGAGAACATGAATGAGCCTGTTGCCCGAGTCCATCCTGCCAAGGTGGACAGTACCAGGCAACACCACAGCGTCGTAGTGCTGAGCCTGGAAGGCCCATTTTCCAGAGTAGGGAGGGGTGGACAGGACTTGCCTGTGCTATCTGGGGTGTCTTTACTTGTGTGAAAGAGGCTCATGTAGGTGTGATCTATGGGCATGGGCCTGCTCTCCCCCCACACCTCCGTGTTTCAGCAAGAACCCTGAGAATCCAAGGATTCTAAGTTCAAATCGAGTCCTCCAGGTAAGTTGGGAAGGATTACCAAGGTGGGAAGATAACACATATTTGATGAACACTCTGTTAGCCTGATTTATAGCTCTGCCTACTTAGACATATAATGTATGGGCCTCCATTTGTGCTCCTGTTCTGGGCCAGCAGATATCAGAGGTGAGCCCTTCCAGCAATAGATACTTCCTACCTTGGAAGAAAAAAAATAAGAGAAAAGTTTGGTATAACATTGTACAGTTGGCTCATACGTACACTGTCTCCATTCAGTTGTCTAGAAGTTTAAACTACACTTGAATTTTTTGTTATTGAGATGTAGGTGACTGTTGTTTGCCTGAAACAAGCATCAACTTGTTCAACTAACTCAGTATGAAAGCCATTCATTTTCCCCACCAACACTGCATATTCTTCTATGGCCCAGATGTCATGTTTAGCCAGGCTCTGATGAGAGACCTGGCTGCCGTCAGTAACTCCCTTGGTACCTAAGGCAGCCAACCCTCTCCATTGTCTTCAGATTCCTTCTTCCCAGAAGGATGATCTCCAAGCCAAAGCCTATAAGATCCTTCAACCCATTCTGACCCGGGGTGAATTTGAGTGATAATTTGATTTAATAGGCAAGGCCGAAGGGCTCCTCAGGTGGCACTAGTGGTAAAGAACCCACCTCCCAATGCAGGAGACATGAGAGATACAGGTTCAAATCCTAGGTTGGGAAGATCCCTTGGAGGAGGGCATGGCAACCCACTCCAATATTCCTGCCTGTAGAATTCCATGGACAGAGGAGCCTGGCAGCCGATGATCAATAAGGTCACAAAAGGGTCAGACACCACTGAAGGAACTTAGCACACACACATGCACAAAGAGTGGGTGGTACTCAACTTTGTCTATCTGGCTGCACTGAGTGAAGCTGAATTCAATTGCCTATGTGTTATCCAGGATATTGACAATTTCCTTATCATGATTTGATATAATTGAGCAACCTGGTTGTTGAAATATCTTTACTCATAACATTTCCTGTCATATTTACTGAGGATGAGGCCCTCCCTTCCAGGTGGATCACAAACACCCTCCCAAGCTATGTGTGGTAGCCAGTGCTTCTTCTGTTAGAGAGAAAACGACAATGGCAAATTCACTCAAGTTAGACTGTTAGTGATTTAATGTTTTATACTTCCGTAAGGAATACAGGATCTAATACCGTTCTAAAAGAACCTCAAGGAAAGAGCACAAGATTTCACATGAATGAATCAACAATGATGGCCCTTCAAGTGTCAGTGGAAAGTATAGTCTGTGTACAGGATTTCCCCCAGGGCTCCATAGAGCACAATACCTAGGTGGGTACCTGGTCTACCTACTCAAAAACCTAGCCTTGGAGATAGGCTCCTGGCACGGATGAAATCAATAGAGTGATACCTTTATTAGGTAGAGATAACTGCAGCTGACTCCAACATTGAACCTGTTCTCAAAAAGGCTATCCTGACTCTAAGCTGGAATCATGTTCTCATTACAAAGAGAGGGAACCAAGGTGGGAAAGCAGAGAACCAACAGCCATCTAGAGGTAGCTAACCTGTCCTCCTCCGCAGACTGGCCGTGTTGAAGCCCAGTCATGGACATCAGGGCTGGGCTGCCTTGTTGATACCATCTGCCTACCGATCCTCACTTTGGAGCCCAGCTTCTGCTGAAAGACCTGAAAGTCCAATTGCACCCAAACAGTTAATTGTTTCAGGTTCCCAGTTGTCATCTGCATTTTCACCCCTACACATGTAAATCAGAAGCTGGAACATTCTTACAATATGGAAAAACACCAAGTTTTTCAGGGAAATTTGCCTAACTTTTCTCGTTGCCTGATGACTGATCTTAGGTGCCTCCCCAGGAGACATGTGGCAGCATATCTAGACCCATTGTGTGTTTTTTGGGTTTTTTTGTTGTTCTTTTTTTGAGAGGAAAGGAAAGTTTATTAGAGTGGGGGAAGGGAGAGTCGCTGCCAGTACAGCGGGCCAGCTCAAGGGAAGTGGAAGACGCTGCTAGAACAGCCGGTCGGCTCAAAGGAGAACCGACGAGAGTGAGAAAAGCAGGCCTCACGTAGACCCATTGTGTTATTCAGAAGCCAAAATTTCACTGAAAACTAGATCTGATATAAGGCAGAATATTATCGTGGCTATTTGAAAGTTGCATTGACAAAGTAGGTTGTGTTATCACTATTAACTTGGTTTTAACTCTTTCACAGTGTTGTTTTTGTGTTTATACTTCCGTAAGGAATACAGGATCTAATACCGTTCTAAAAGAACCTCAAGGAAAGAGCACAAGATTTCACATGAATGAATCAACAATGATGGCCCTTCAAGTGTCAGTGGAAAGTATAGTCTGTGTACAGGATTTCCCCCAGGGCTCCATAGAGCACAATACCTAGGTGGGTACCTGGTCTACCTACTCAAAAACCTAGCCTTGGAGATAGGCTCCTGGCACGGATGAAATCAATAGAGTGATACCTTTATTAGGTAGAGATAACTGCAGCTGACTCCAACATTGAACCTGTTCTCAAAAAGGCTATCCTGACTCTAAGCTGGAATCATGTTCTCATTACAAAGAGAGGGAACCAAGGTGGGAAAGCAGAGAACCAACAGCCATCTAGAGGTAGCTAACCTGTCCTCCTCCGCAGACTGGCCGTGTTGAAGCCCAGTCATGGACATCAGGGCTGGGCTGCCTTGTTGATACCATCTGCCTACCGATCCTCACTTTGGAGCCCAGCTTCTGCTGAAAGACCTGAAAGTCCAATTGCACCCAAACAGTTAATTGTTTCAGGTTCCCAGTTGTCATCTGCATTTTCACCCCTACACATGTAAATCAGAAGCTGGAACATTCTTACAATATGGAAAAACACCAAGTTTTTCAGGGAAATTTGCCTAACTTTTCTCGTTGCCTGATGACTGATCTTAGGTGCCTCCCCAGGAGACATGTGGCAGCATATCTAGACCCATTGTGTGTTTTTTGGGTTTTTTTGTTGTTCTTTTTTTGAGAGGAAAGGAAAGTTTATTAGAGTGGGGGAAGGGAGAGTCGCTGCCAGTACAGCGGGCCAGCTCAAGGGAAGTGGAAGACGCTGCTAGAACAGCCGGTCGGCTCAAAGGAGAACCGACGAGAGTGAGAAAAGCAGGCCTCACGTAGACCCATTGTGTTATTCAGAAGCCAAAATTTCACTGAAAACTAGATCTGATATAAGGCAGAATATTATCGTGGCTATTTGAAAGTTGCATTGACAAAGTAGGTTGTGTTATCACTATTAACTTGGTTTTAACTCTTTCACAGTGTTGTTTTTGTGTTTATTAAAAACATTTTTGAAGGTTTAGAAATGATTGTCCTAAAAGTGTCCTTATGGGGATATTGAAGCTAGGAACTTCTGTGTCGTTGGATAAGACATTGTTCATAAATAAAATATAACCCCCCTGCGTGCATGCTAAGTCACTCAGTCATGTCCAATTCTTTGCAACCCTATGGACTGTATCCTGCCAGGCTCCTCTGTCCATGGGATTCTCCAGGCAAGAATACTGGAGTGGGTTTCCATGCCCTCTTCCAAGGGATCTTCCCGACCCAGAGATCAAAAATGTGCAAGGTGACACCAGAAACTGGGTCTAATTCACACTTGGACCAGTATGTTTGAAAGAGCTTAGCTTGCTATTTCGTTGCCGATAGTTAAGTATTGTCTGTTGTAACCCTTGTGAATTGGAGAACACAGTGCGGTCTCCTAGTTTTCACTGTATCTGACATAAAACAAGGAAAAGAAACTGGAAATATTAAGAGAAAAAAATCCACAAATTTCAGTAGGAATTTTAAGTGATCATAAATGTGAAATCACCTTTCCCTACTTTTCAGCATTATCTCAAATTGCCAAGGTGAACTTTCTTGAAAATGGTTTCCTGCTGGGAGGAAAGGAATTCTAGAATCAGAAATTGCCTCCTGTGTGTCTGTGGGCTTGGTTACTACACATACACGTAGCATCCAAGCAGCCATGATGCTTTCTGACCAAGGCCTCTGGTGGCAGAGTCAGAGCCGTGCAATCAGGTCTTTAAGGAAACTAATGAACAGGAGTTGGTCTGTTTTCATATCAAGAGATGGCACACCAGAATAAACTTGATAGGCAAACTCCAGGTAGAAGTATCTGTGCATCCAGGTGGAAAGAGAGATCCTTCTGGAGGAAATAAACTTACAGGGACATACAGACTGGGAGAGTCAACAGCGGTTCTATTGAGCAGCCATGAGAAGCAGTTTGTGTTTCCACTGCCCCTGGAAGCCCCAGGTGTCTGTCCACTCCTCGCTGCAGCGTTGCTACTGACAGAACCTCCGCTCCCACAACAGTGGAGTGAATTGACCACTCCGAGGAATCTGACTCACAGGTGAGTCTGCACCCGGCATTGTTAGATTCTTTTTATTAAAAAATCACCTAGTGCTGCATCCTGCCTCTGTGACAACTAGTTTTAGCAGTAAGCACCTCAACTCCACGTGCTTCCTGGCCAGGCTGTGCTTGTTTCTAGCCCTTCACCCCAAACGAGAACCGAGCAGTGGCACTTGCAGGGGGGCCGTGCAAGTGACATTCGAAAACCTGAGACTTGTCAGATCAGCTTTATGGTCCACAGAAACGCAACTCTTGCTTATCTCGATGCAGAGTCTTCACTCTGTGGTTGAGCTGTGGGATGTTGTCCTTTTGAACTTTTCATTTAGAAGACTTCAGATTTACACAACAGTTGCAGTAATAGTGCAATAAACTGAGTAATCCTTCATCTAGGTTCACTCACTCAACATCTTTCCTACATTTACTCTCTCTTTTAATGGACAGAAAAAAAGTATTGTCTGTTGTAACCCTTGTGAATTGGAGAACACAGTGCGGTCTCCTAGTTTTCACTGTATCTGACATAAAACAAGGAAAAGAAACTGGAAATATTAAGAGAAAAAAATCCACAAATTTCAGTAGGAATTTTAAGTGATCATAAATGTGAAATCACCTTTCCCTACTTTTCAGCATTATCTCAAATTGCCAAGGTGAACTTTCTTGAAAATGGTTTCCTGCTGGGAGGAAAGGAATTCTAGAATCAGAAATTGCCTCCTGTGTGTCTGTGGGCTTGGTTACTACACATCCCGTAGCATCCAAGCAGCCATGATGCTTTCTGACCAAGGCCTCTGGTGGCAGAGTCAGAGCCGTGCAATCAGGTCTTTAAGGAAACTAATGAACAGGAGTTGGTCTGTTTTCATATCAAGAGATGGCACACCAGAATAAACTTGATAGGCAAACTCCAGGTAGAAGTATCTGTGCATCCAGGTGGAAAGAGAGATCCTTCTGGAGGAAATAAACTTACACGGGGACATACAGACTGGGAGAGTCAACAGCGGTTCTATTGAGCAGCCATGAGAAGCAGTTTGTGTTTCCACTGCCCCTGGAAGCCCCAGGTGTCTGTCCACTCCTCGCTGCAGCGTTGCTACTGACAGAACCTCCGCTCCCACAACAGTGGAGTGAATTGACCACTCCGAGGAATCTGACTCACAGGTGAGTCTGCACCCGGCATTGTTAGATTCTTTTTATTAAAAAATCACCTAGTGCTGCATCCTGCCTCTGTGACAACTAGTTTTAGCAGTAAGCACCTCAACTCCACGTGCTTCCTGGCCAGGCTGTGCTTGTTTCTAGCCCTTCACCCCAAACGAGAACCGAGCAGTGGCACTTGCAGGGGGGCCGTGCAAGTGACATTCGAAAACCTGAGACTTGTCAGATCAGCTTTATGGTCCACAGAAACGCAACTCTTGCTTATCTCGATGCAGAGTCTTCACTCTGTGGTTGAGCTGTGGGATGTTGTCCTTTTTTGAACTTTTCATTTAGAAGACTTCAGATTTACACAACAGTTGCAGTAATAGTGCAATAAACTGAGTAATCCTTCATCTAGGTTCACTCACTCAACATCTTTCCTACATTTACTCTCTCTTTTAATGGACAGATAAATAGACACGCAGTTTCTGATCCAGACTCATACATGTAATAAAAATTCTTATATGTATATGTTATATATTATAGCATGTGTTCTATATAACACATACTTAATAGGTCTTATATAACATATTCTATCACACTCTATAAACATTTTAATTATTTGTTTCTTAATTGAGGGATTATTGCTTTACAGAATTTTGTTTTCTGCCAAATACAACGTGAATCAATCATAGGCATGCATCGTCCCTCTCACCTGAACATCCCTCCTATCTCTGCCCATATCCTACCCCTCCAGGTTGTTACAGAGCCCCTGTTTGAGTTCCCTGAGTCCTGGAGCAAATTCCATTGGTTATCTGTTTTACATATGGTAATATAAGTTTCCACGTTATTCTCTACATACATCTCCTTACGTTTTTGCTGAACCATTTGAGAGTAAGTTGGAGACACCATATTCCTTTTCACTGAATGTATCCATGTGTGTTTCCTAAGAATAAGGATGTCCTCTTACATAACCATGGTATAATGACTAAACTTGGGAAATTTAACATTGGTACTCATAGAATCTCTTGTCTACTGTACAGGTTTCATATTTTACCAATTGTTTCAATACTGTCCGCATTGTTTCTCTGTTTTAAAATATTCAGGATCACACAAGTAATTTATCACATCTTCTCAGTTTCCATTTAATCTGAAATATCTTTTCAACTCTTGTCATTTGATGTTTTTAAAAAGCACAGGCCAGTCATTTTGTAGAATGTCCTCAGCTTGATTGTCTCTCATTTGATTTAGGCTATGCTTTTTGTTGTTGGTCTTTTTGTTTTGTTTTTTGGAGGTGGGGGTAGGAATACCATAGAAATGATTGTTGTCATTACCTCATACATCAAGAGCCAAGGGTGTCCATGGGTCCATTACTGATACAGTTAATTCTGGTCACTTGGTTAAGGTCTTATGTGCCCAATTTTTCCACTTTAAAGATACAGTTCCTCCTTTATTAACTAATTACTCTGGGAAATCAGTCTGAAAAAAAATTTCATACAGATTTACACAACAGTTGCAGTAATAGTGCAATAAACTGAGTAATCCTTCATCTAGGTTCACTCACTCAACATCTTTCCTACATTTACTCTCTCTTTTAATGGACAGATAAATAGACACGCAGTTTCTGATCCAGACTCATACATGTAATAAAAATTCTTATATGTATATGTTATATATTATAGCATGTGTTCTATATAACACATACTTAATAGGTCTTATATAACATATTCTATCACACTCTATAAACATTTTTAATTATTTGTTTCTTAATTGAGGGATTATTGCTTTACAGAATTTTGTTTTCTGCCAAATACAACGTGAATCAATCATAGGCATGCATACGTCCCCTCTCACCTGAACATCCCTCCTATCTCTGCCCATATCCTACCCCTCCAGGTTGTTACAGAGCCCCTGTTTGAGTTCCCTGAGTCCTGGAGCAAATTCCATTGGTTATCTGTTTTACATATGGTAATATAAGTTTCCACGTTATTCTCTACATACATCTCCTTACGTTTTTGCTGAACCATTTGAGAGTAAGTTGGAGACACCATATTCCTTTTTCACTGAATGTATCCATGTGTGTTTCCTAAGAATAAGGATGTCCTCTTACATAACCATGGTATAATGACTAAACTTGGGAAATTTAACATTGGTACTCATAGAATCTCTTGTCTACTGTACAGGTTTCATATTTTACCAATTGTTTCAATACTGTCCGCATTGTTTCTCTGTTTTAAAATATTCAGGATCACACAAGTAATTTATCACATCTTCTCAGTTTCCATTTAATCTGAAATATCTTTTCAACTCTTGTCATTTGATGTTTTTAAAAAGCACAGGCCAGTCATTTTGTAGAATGTCCTCAGCTTGATTGTCTCTCATTTGATTTAGGCTATGCTTTTTGTTGTTGGTCTTTTTGTTTTGTTTTTTGGAGGTGGGGGTAGGAATACCATAGAAATGATTGTTGTCATTACCTCATACATCAAGAGCCAAGGGTGTCCATGGGTCCATTACTGATACAGTTAATTCTGGTCACTTGGTTAAGGTCTTATGTGCCCAATTTTTCCACTTTAAAGATACAGTTCCTCCTTTATTAACTAATTACTCTGGGAAATCAGTCTGAAAATTCCATCTTCTCACATCCCTCAAACATTCACTCTATGTTCATTTATTAACCAACTGCCGAATTTATCTGAATTATTTATGACAGCAATGACTGCCATGGTACGTTACCTGCCAGATTTTCTACATGTTAGTTGGCATTCTACTGGAAAAAAGAAATTTTCATTCCCATTTATCTTTTTATCTATCTTCCTTTCTTTTTTACTTTTACAGTGTTTTGTCATTTATAGATATGTATAATCCCAGATTAGTCACCCCCTCTATTCCCGCTCCCCCCACCCCTCCAGGCCATCTCACAGCAGCCCTGCAGGATCCCCTATTCCCACAGCACAATGACAGTAGGTATCTTTTTCACATATGATAGTATAGGTTTCCATGTTACTCCCTCTATGCCTCCCACCCCCCGTTCATTCCCCACAATGTCCATAAGTCTGTTCTCAATGTTTGTTTTTCCAATGTTTCACTGCATGTATTATCATTACCATCTTACTAGATTACATATATATGTGTTAGTATACTATGTCTTTCTCTTTTTGACTTACTTCACTTTTCATAATAGGTTCTAGCTCCATTCACCTATTTAGGACTGATTCTTCTGCATTTCTTTTTACAGCTGAGTAGTACTCCATTGTATGTATGTACCAGGGATTTTTATCCATTCATTTGTCGACAGACACCTAGCTTGCGTCCATGTTCTAGCTATTGTATAGAGTGCTGCAATGAACATTGTGATACAGGTGCTTCTTTCAGTTTTTTTTTTTTAAAGATTTATTTATTTATTTTGGAGGGGTGGGAGGGAGGGGATGGGCGGGCCATGTCTATTGGTCTTTCATTTGTCCATTTTCATCCATCTTTGTTCTCCCATCGCGGTGGCCTCTGTTGTCGCAGAGCGCCGGCTCTGGGTGCAGGCACTCCAGAGCTCCGGCTCAGTAATTGGACACATTGGTCCAGCCGCTCCGCGGCACACATGGGATCTTCCCAGGCCAGGGATCGAACCGGCGCCCCTTGCACTGCAAGGCAGTGTCCTTACCCACTGGACCACCAGGGAAGCCCTTCTTTCAGTTTTTATTTCATCGGGGTATAAGCCTAATAGTGGGATTGCTGGGTCATATGGTGCTTCTATTTTTAGTTTTTAAAGGAATCTCCATACTGTCTTCCATAGTGGTTGTACTAATTTACATTCCCACCAGCAATGCAAGAGTCTTCCCTTTTCTCCACACCCTCTCCAGCATTTATTGTCTGTAGATTTCTACCTATCTTTCTTATTTCTTAGTAGAATTAGTATAAAATCTTGGATTTCTTTAATGAAATCACTGTGTTAGGGACATCCCTGGAGGTCCAGTTGTTAAGACTCTTGAGTTTCTACTGCAGGGTGCATGGGTTCTATTCCTAGTTGGGGAACTAGTATCCTGCATGCAAACCCCAAACAAAGAAATTGTTGTGTTACATAATGTAAAATTTTAAGTCCTCAATCCTCTGTTGACTGTTTCTTTCGTACAAGATTTCTAACATGATATAAGCTCGGTCTCAGAAACTCATATATATGTGTTAGTATACTATGTCTTTCTCTTTTTGACTTACTTCACTTTTCATAATAGGTTCTAGCTCCATTCACCTATTTAGGACTGATTCTTCTGCATTTCTTTTTACAGCTGAGTAGTACTCCATTGTATGTATGTACCAGGGATTTTTATCCATTCATTTGTCGACAGACACCTAGCTTGCGTCCATGTTCTAGCTATTGTATAGAGTGCTGCAATGAACATTGTGATACAGGTGCTTCTTTCAGTTTTTTTTTTTTAAAGATTTATTTATTTATTTTGGAGGGGTGGGGAGGGAGGGGGATGGGCGGGCCATGTCTATTGGTCTTTCATTTGTCCATTTTCATCCATCTTTGTTCTCCCATCGCGGTGGCCTCTGTTGTCGCAGAGCGCCGGCTCTGGGTGCAGGCACTCCAGAGCTCCGGCTCAGTAATTGGACACATTGGTCCAGCCGCTCCGCGGCACACATGGGATCTTCCCAGGCCAGGGATCGAACCGGCGCCCCTTGCACTGCAAGGCAGTGTCCTTACCCACTGGACCACCAGGGAAGCCCTTCTTTCAGTTTTTATTTCATCGGGGTATAAGCCTAATAGTGGGATTGCTGGGTCATATGGTGCTTCTATTTTTAGTTTTTAAAGGAATCTCCATACTGTCTTCCATAGTGGTTGTACTAATTTACATTCCCACCAGCAATGCAAGAGTCTTCCCTTTTCTCCACACCCTCTCCAGCATTTATTGTCTGTAGATTTCTACCTATCTTTCTTATTTCTTAGTAGAATTAGTATAAAATCTTGGATTTCTTTAATGAAATCACTGTGTTAGGGACATCCCTGGAGGTCCAGTTGTTAAGACTCTTGAGTTTCTACTGCAGGGTGCATGGGTTCTATTCCTAGTTGGGGAACTAGTATCCTGCATGCAAAAAAAAACCCCAAACAAAGAAATTGTTGTGTTACATAATGTAAAATTTTTAAGTCCTCAATCCTCTGTTGACTGTTTCTTTCGTACAAGATTTCTAACATGATATAAGCTCGGTCTCAGAAACTCATATTTATTTTTGTCTAGATAGTCTGCAAAATTTAATTTTAAAAAATATTTTTCACCTTATGTCCTCCAAAATTAAATAGGATTAACTTTTGGATTGAACACTGTTTTGGAATACTCAAAGCTTCCACGTATTAGGATGGGCAATTGTGAGTTGGCTAGATGTTGGAGTGTGGCTGCTGAGTGAATTTAGTCAGAACTGTCCAAAGAAAGCTTTCTACAAAACATTCTTGGTATATCTAAGTCTTGATCTTGCTTCTTCATGAAAACTCACACAAATTCCAATGTTGATGCCTTAGGTGAGTTAGATGGGCCCAGGGGCATAGATAGAGCTCTTAACAGGGCAGGGGCATGTTATTCCTTTTATTAATGTTGTATTTTTAGCTCCAAATTCAAATAAATATATTTCTCTCAGATTTTCAACACATAATACTGCTGTTTTAGTTTTTGGGGGAAAAAATGAGATATATTTCCTTAGAACATTAGATTTTAAAAGCAAGAGCTTTTAATCCGTATTTCTGTTTTTAAAGAAAAATAAACCTTGTGTTTTCCAAAGGGCTTTTAAAGGGGCCTGATGTGTTTCTGGGTAATTTACTCAACATCAGGAGCATACTGTTCATTCAAGAATAGAGCAGATACAAACATATTCACAATATTGTTTTTTGACTTAAAGAAAACACCCTGTAACACTGAGCAGGAATTCAATTGTTTTAACATTTTAATGCTATTAAAATTTTGCTCATGGGCAAGATGGATGGACTTAGTATCATACTGAGTGAAGTAAATCAGAGAAGGAGAAATATCAATATGACATCCCTTACATGTAGAATCTAAGAAGAAATAATACAAATGAATTTATATACAAAACAGAAACAGGCTCACATTTAAAGAATGAACTTATGGTTGTCAGGCGGAAGAATGGGGAGAAGAGACAGTTAGGGAGTTTGGGATGGACATGTACACACTGCTATATTCAGTATATATAACCAAGGACCTAGTGTAGAGCACAAGGAACTCTGCTGAATGTTACGTGGCAGCCTGGATGGGAGGGGACTTTGGGGGAGAACGGATACACGTATATGTATGGCTGAGTCCCTTCACTGTCCACCTAAAACTATCACTTTTATTTCTCCCAGTTACCAAAACCCAAAGTGAATCGCTGCTTTTGAATACTATGATTTGATTAACTATGTTTGAAGTTCATATAAAGGAATCATTTTCTGTGGGGTCAGGCTGAAGCTTGTGATAAAGCAGAGTTACTGATGTTTAGTTATCATTGCTGGAGGATTTCTATTACATCAGCCCCCGCCCATTTGGATGATGTCCAGTATGTAGCTACTAGGAATTGTTTTAGGAACATTCTTGGTATATCTAAGTCTTGATCTTGCTTCTTCATGAAAACTCACACAAATTCCAATGTTGATGCCTTAGGTGAGTTAGATGGGCCCAGGGGCATAGATAGAGCTCTTAACAGGGCAGGGGCATGTTATTCCTTTTATTAATGTTGTATTTTTAGCTCCAAATTCAAATAAATATATTTCTCTCAGATTTTCAACACATAATACTGCTGTTTTAGTTTTTGGGGGAAAAAATGAGATATATTTCCTTAGAACATTAGATTTTAAAAGCAAGAGCTTTTAATCCGTATTTCTGTTTTTAAAGAAAAATAAACCTTGTGTTTTCCAAAGGGCTTTTAAAGGGGCCTGATGTGTTTCTGGGTAATTTACTCAACATCAGGAGCATACTGTTCATTCAAGAATAGAGCAGATACAAACATATTCACAATATTGTTTTTTGACTTAAAGAAAACACCCTGTAACACTGAGCAGGAATTCAATTGTTTTAACATTTTAATGCTATTAAAATTTTGCTCATGGGCAAGATGGATGGACTTAGTATCATACTGAGTGAAGTAAATCAGAGAAGGAGAAATATCAATATGACATCCCTTACATGTAGAATCTAAGAAGAAATAATACAAATGAATTTATATACAAAACAGAAACAGGCTCACATTTAAAGAATGAACTTATGGTTGTCAGGCGGAAGAATGGGGAGAAGAGACAGTTAGGGAGTTTGGGATGGACATGTACACACTGCTATATTCAGTATATATAACCAAGGACCTAGTGTAGAGCACAAGGAACTCTGCTGAATGTTACGTGGCAGCCTGGATGGGAGGGGACTTTGGGGGAGAACGGATACACGTATATGTATGGCTGAGTCCCTTCACTGTCCACCTAAAACTATCACTTTTATTTCTCCCAGTTACCAAAACCCAAAGTGAATCGCTGCTTTTGAATACTATGATTTGATTAACTATGTTTGAAGTTCATATAAAGGGAATCATTTTCTGTGGGGTCAGGCTGAAGCTTGTGATAAAGCAGAGTTACTGATGTTTAGTTATCATTGCTGGAGGATTTCTATTACATCACAGCCCATTTTCCTTCTGCTGCTGATGACCATTTGGATGATGTCCAGTATGTAGCTACTAGGAATTAGGTTTCTAGGAACATCCTTGAACAAGCATGTTTGGAGCACAATGAATACCTAAAAGGGTGTGCAGTTTAAGTAAATGCTGTCATTTTCCTAATTCTTTACTATACACTTTTTTGCACACACGGCAGTGTAGAGTTCCCACTGCTCTACTGGCACTCGGTCTCAACCTTTTAGATTTTAGCCATTCCACTGGGTATTCCATTGTAGGTTTGATTTGCATTTCCTTGGTAACAAATGAGACTGAGCCCATTTCCAGTTATTGGCCATTTGGATCAGCTCCTCTGTGAAGGGTCTATTTGAGTCTCCTGTCCATTTCTCTACCTGGGATTTCTGTGTTTTTCTTCATGTGTTTGAGGAGTTCTTTTTTCCTATGGTACTGATTCACAGTCACCCTTAAGCCTTCTTAAGACAGTCGACAGGTCCCCACCAGCGGTGTTTCTGACGCAGGAGACCTGGGGCTGGGGTGAGACACAGAATGTGCATTTCTAGTAGGTTCCCCAGTGCTGCTGCCGTTGGCCTAGTGACCACACCTTTGAGAACAGATGTCCTGTAGGTGCTTTAAATGTAGCAGTAAGATGTTTCTCGTTAGTGTGAGGCAAAAAAAGCAAAAACCCAGAACTCCAATAATTTAATACTTGGTTCAATCCTGGGACATAAACTTAAGACTTCCTCTTTATGGAAGGGTACACTGGGCTTACTTCAGTAGCAACTGTTTAAATCTGTCTGACACCCACCTCTCTGTATCTGGTGCCCTTTAGCCAAGAAAGGAGACCTCTGGGAAACGCACTAGCTTTCAACAGCAAGAACATGAGTCAGACCTCTAAAAACAAAAACACAAATCTTTGGAGATGAAAACATTTATTTCAACTAAATTTTGTTTCATTAAAAAAATTCTATAATGCCATTTAAAAAAGAAATAAAATAGAAACATATCTAATGGCCTTTAAAGATGAAAAACCTCTAAAGACCATATGAACACATACACATTTCAAATATTTCCACTGTTTTAAAAAACCTCAATATTATCCCTGTTGTCAGTTCAGTCTCCCAAAATAAGAATCAGGACTTTCACACAATTACTGGACTAAACATCGAACCAATATCTATTTTTTTTCCAGTATGTAGCTACTAGGAATTAGGTTTCTAGGAACATCCTTGAACAAGCATGTTTGGAGCACAATGAATACCTAAAAGGGTGTGCAGTTTAAGTAAATGCTGTCATTTTCCTAATTCTTTACTATACACTTTTTTGCACACACGGCAGTGTAGAGTTCCCACTGCTCTACTGGCACTCGGTCTCAACCTTTTAGATTTTAGCCATTCCACTGGGTATTCCATTGTAGGTTTGATTTGCATTTCCTTGGTAACAAATGAGACTGAGCCCATTTCCAGTTATTGGCCATTTGGATCAGCTCCTCTGTGAAGGGTCTATTTGAGTCTCCTGTCCATTTCTCTACCTGGGATTTCTGTGTTTTTCTTCATGTGTTTGAGGAGTTCTTTTTTCCTATGGTACTGATTCACAGTCACCCTTAAGCCTTCTTAAGACAGTCGACAGGTCCCCACCAGCGGTGTTTCTGACGCAGGAGACCTGGGGCTGGGGTGAGACACAGAATGTGCATTTCTAGTAGGTTCCCCAGTGCTGCTGCCGTTGGCCTAGTGACCACACCTTTGAGAACAGATGTCCTGTAGGTGCTTTAAATGTAGCAGTAAGATGTTTCTCGTTAGTGTGAGGCAAAAAAAGCAAAAACCCAGAACTCCAATAATTTAATACTTGGTTCAATCCTGGGACATAAACTTAAGACTTCCTCTTTATGGAAGGGGTACACTGGGCTTACTTCAGTAGCAACTGTTTAAATCTGTCTGACACCCACCTCTCTGTATCTGGTGCCCTTTAGCCAAGAAAGGAGACCTCTGGGAAACGCACTAGCTTTCAACAGCAAGAACATGAGTCAGACCTCTAAAAACAAAAACACAAATCTTTGGAGATGAAAACATTTATTTCAACTAAATTTTGTTTCATTAAAAAAATTCTATAATGCCATTTAAAAAAGAAATAAAATAGAAACATATCTAATGGCCTTTAAAGATGAAAAAACCTCTAAAGACCATATGAACACATACACATTTCAAATATTTCCACTGTTTTAAAAAACCTCAATATTATCCCTGTTGTCAGTTCAGTCTCCCAAAATAAGAATCAGGACTTTCACACAATTACTGGACTAAACATCGACCATATTATTTCTAAATACAAACTACAGTCCAAGTATTTGGGTAGTTTGCTGAGTATGTGGTTTTTAAGGCTTAATTCTATGAAACATCTGTTTCTTTCCAGCAGAGTCCAAAACCCAGCTATCGGAAGGCACGCACACACACACACACACACACACTGAAAACCAGGACAGTAACTTTTGTAACTTTAACTCAACATATCATACCCACCACCACCGTTAAGAAAAGCTAGGGACCTATAGTTCAAATCAAGTACTGTAGGCCCTGGGAAGTATTCTGGTTTGTTGATCTACTGATCAGCAAGTTCTAGACAAAGTGCAATTAGTGGTCAGAAGTAAACTAATCTAGGCAAGGTTCATGAATATGAACCTTTCTGATGTATCCTGAGAACACACAGCATAAACAGTCCACAGAGGCAATGACTCTGTTTTTCTCATGAACATGGGAGACCCCACACAGGTGACTTAGGATTTCAATGATGACTCAACCAAAAGGCTAATTACATCAGCAGAGGGTCAACCATCAGGAAAGGAGAAATATACATAAAACCACTATGTACTCAGGAATTTTCATTAGCAGCATGGCCTTTTCAAAAAGTATCCCCAAGTTGAGTTGAAAACAGCAACAGGTATCAAGTCAAAGCCGGGAAATCTCAAAGCTAATCAGTGGTAACACGCATATCCATCATCATCAAATCCCCACAGAATGCAATTTTCCAAAACCATTCTTTTTCCACCTCTTTTAGAAGATATAATTAAATACTGACCTGTATTTTAACCACTTATCTTGGGGGGTGGGGGTCGGGAGAAGGGGCTCTCTCACTATCTAATGCCACTTAAGCTGTGTTTTTTGCTTTTCCTATCCTGTACTAGTTTAACCGAAGGTCTTTGGCAGGGAAGAGTGGACCCTACTTATGTTAAAGAAAGTGATAAGGCAAAATGGCAACTTCCACAAAGTCTTCAAGTACACAGAATCCCTGATAGAACTGGAAAGTGACAGGAAATCTGGGGACAGTAAAAAAACAACTGACAAATTTGTCTTACACCTTAGAGAATAAGCTTTGGCTCTAGAGTCTCTTTAAGGCACAAAACCTGGTAGACAGCTTTTACTGGTAGCCTGTACTCCTGATTTAGATGAGACAAAAATATTCTAACATACAAACAACAGTAATAATTTTGTTAGAGCCTGAAACCACTGAGGGAAGTAGAAGGAAAAAAAATCCAAATAGGCTAACATCTTGTGTAAGTATTGTTGCTGGTGTTAAAAAAAAGTAAACTGTCATTTACACAGTGCAAAAACTACTGGAGAAAAAAAAATGCCTTTGGAAAAGTCTTGACCTCACGGTAGAATCACAGTGCTGTCTCAAAAATTGTTAAGGCTGAGGGCTGTCCATTGGAAGAACTCGTAACCACAGGGCCATTTTGAGTAATATCTGGATAATTCCTTTTGAAGTACACCTAAAAAAAAAAAAAAAGACAGGTATAAAAAAGCATGTTTAAAAGTTTTAAAAGTCCTCCTCTTTAAGGTCAATTACTAGGTCAGTTTTTCATATGAAGCAATTGTATCACTTGTGGAGTCACAATATTAAAAAGCTGGATGTGTTTATTCCATGGAGGAAGTAGCCCCATTAAAACCCTCACTGGGACTTGGCTTAATACCAAACAACCTGTAGATTCACTACAGTTCTGATCATTCTGATTCACAGATACATTTTATCACTACAGTAAATTGATAAGCAAAATCATTTTACTGACTCAAAGCCTGGTGATAAATTAAAACAGGGTGACAGAGAGGCTGGGAATTCTCGGGTCTGCACAAGGGTTTCTCATTTTCACACATAAAATGAGCACAATAGATTTGGATGTTAAAATCAGGTTGTAATCCCTACATTTTATAAACTCTGATTGACAAGCATTGAAATGCTAGCGTATACATAGGAAATTTTTTCCTTGCAAATGTTTAACCTTGTTTTTTGGGGTGGGGTCGGAGAAGGGCTCTCTCACTATCTAATGCCACTTAAGCTGTGTTTTTTGCTTTTCCTATCCTGTACTAGTTTAACCGAAGGTCTTTGGCAGGAAGAGTGGACCCTACTTATGTTAAAGAAAGTGATAAGGCAAAATGGCAACTTCCACAAAGTCTTCAAGTACACAGAATCCCTGATAGAACTGGAAAG
The DNA here is from genome assembly GCA_022376925.1 of Tragulus kanchil. Classification (NCBI taxonomy): domain Eukaryota; kingdom Metazoa; phylum Chordata; class Mammalia; order Artiodactyla; family Tragulidae; genus Tragulus; species Tragulus kanchil. The sequence goes on along the minus strand of JAIOJX010000003.1, from coordinate 16,901,592 downwards.
TGACAGGAAATCTGGGGACAGTAAAAAAACAACTGACAAATTTGTCTTACACCTTAGAGAATAAGCTTTGGCTCTAGAGTCTCTTTAAGGCACAAAACCTGGTAGACAGCTTTTACTGGTAGCCTGTACTCCTGATTTAGATGAGACAAAAATATTCTAACATACAAACAACAGTAATAATTTTGTTAGAGCCTGAAACCACTGAGGGAAGTAGAAGGAAAAAAAATCCAAATAGGCTAACATCTTGTGTAAGTATTGTTGCTGGTGTTAAAAAAAAGTAAACTGTCATTTACACAGTGCAAAAACTACTGGAGAAAAAAAAATGCCTTTGGAAAAGTCTTGACCTCACGGTAGAATCACAGTGCTGTCTCAAAAATTGTTAAGGCTGAGGGCTGTCCATTGGAAGAACTCGTAACCACAGGGCCATTTTGAGTAATATCTGGATAATTCCTTTTGAAGTACACCTAAAAAAAAAAAAAGACAGGTATAAAAAAGCATGTTTAAAAGTTTTAAAAGTCCTCCTCTTTAAGGTCAATTACTAGGTCAGTTTTTCATATGAAGCAATTGTATCACTTGTGGAGTCACAATATTAAAAAGCTGGATGTGTTTATTCCATGGAGGAAGTAGCCCCATTAAAACCCTCACTGGGACTTGGCTTAATACCAAACAACCTGTAGATTCACTACAGTTCTGATCATTCTGATTCACAGATACATTTTATCACTACAGTAAATTGATAAGCAAAATCATTTTACTGACTCAAAGCCTGGTGATAAATTAAAAACAGGGTGACAGAGAGGCTGGGAATTCTCGGGTCTGCACAAGGGTTTCTCATTTTCACACATAAAATGAGCACAATAGATTTGGATGTTAAAATCAGGTTGTAATCCCTACATTTTATAAACTCTGATTGACAAGCATTGAAATGCTAGCGTATACATAGGAAATATCCTGCGTTTAATTTGTGCGGCAAAGCAGTTATAGGGCCTATAGAAATGTGATCTGTGGATAGTGGGTCCCAAGAATGAAAAGAGAATCAAAAAGCTTTCACAATGACTTCACCAAGCAACTTCTTTAAAATGTAAGATGACACCAAATAATAGGACAGTTTTTTGCCAGGCCTTTTGAGTTCTTGAATTCTACCAATTTCTAGCTGAACTAGAAGAGATACAGCTTTTCTGATAAATGTATAATCAGAACACAAAGGAAATGAAATGCTGTCAAGTTTCTCTGTCCCACAATCATCACTTTTTAGTAGCTGTATCGTATCTTGGTTCCTTGACGGATGCACATAACAAAATGAAATAATGTCAAGACTTGTGAGCTCTTATCTCTAAACGTGTTTAGGTGGACAAGGACTTTAGGGTAACTTTTTTCCTCCAAGGAAGAATGTGAAAAGTTTTGTTTAAGTCTTTAAAACAGAAAATGTACCATTTCTCAGAGGCTGAGAAATGTCACATGCTGGGTCGCTCAGACACCATTTCCAGATCCGCTTTATAAAACCTGACTCCAAGTCCATTTGTGGGTGCTGTCAACAAAGTAGTCATGAGAGATAGTGGGCTTCACATACGAAACAGAAAAGCACTAAAACACCGACTTTCATATGAGGTGTACTTTTCTTATTGTGGGTGCGTATGAGATGCTGTATATTAAAATGTCACTTCAGGTGAAAAGTAAGAAGCATTGCACTTGTGGAGTCACAATATTAAAAAGCTGGATGTGTTTATTCCATGGAGGAAGTAGCCCCATTAAAACCCTCACTGGGACTTGGCTTAATACCAAACAACCTGTAGATTCACTACAGTTCTGATCATTCTGATTCACAGATACATTTTATCACTACAGTAAATTGATAAGCAAAATCATTTTACTGACTCAAAGCCTGGTGATAAATTAAAAACAGGGTGACAGAGAGGCTGGGAATTCTCGGGTCTGCACAAGGGTTTCTCATTTTCACACATAAAATGAGCACAATAGATTTGGATGTTAAAATCAGGTTGTAATCCCTACATTTTATAAACTCTGATTGACAAGCATTGAAATGCTAGCGTATACATAGGAAATATCCTGCGTTTAATTTGTGCGGCAAAGCAGTTATAGGGCCTATAGAAATGTGATCTGTGGATAGTGGGTCCCAAGAATGAAAAGAGAATCAAAAAGCTTTCACAATGACTTCACCAAGCAACTTCTTTAAAATGTAAGATGACACCAAATAATAGGACAGTTTTTTGCCAGGCCTTTTGAGTTCTTGAATTCTACCAATTTCTAGCTGAACTAGAAGAGATACAGCTTTTCTGATAAATGTATAATCAGAACACAAAGGAAATGAAATGCTGTCAAGTTTCTCTGTCCCACAATCATCACTTTTTAGTAGCTGTATCGTATCTTGGTTCCTTGACGGATGCACATAACAAAATGAAATAATGTCAAGACTTGTGAGCTCTTATCTCTAAACGTGTTTAGGTGGAAAAGGACTTCAAGGTAATTTTTTTTTCCTCCAAGGAAGAATGTGAAAAGTTTTGTTTAAGTCTTTAAAACAGAAAATGTACCATTTCTCAGAGGCTGAGAAATGTCACATGCTGGGTCGCTCAGACACCATTTCCAGATCCGCTTTATAAAACCTGACTCCAAGTCCATTTGTGGGTGCTGTCAACAAAGTAGTCATGAGAGATAGTGGGCTTCACATACGAAACAGAAAAGCACTAAAACACCGACTTTCATATGAGGTGTACTTTTTCTCTTATTGCCTGCATCCTTGCAAATCCCCAAAGCACACTGCGTATGAGATGCTGTATATTAAAATGTCACTTCAGGTGAAAAGTAAGAAATTCTCCCAGAATGCTTGTACCTCACTGGGTAAGATCTGAAGCTATTTCCATTATAATGTAAGGATCTATAAACATCCGGCTTTCCAGAGGCTAATTGCATTTCATCTCCCTCCTCAATTTTTTAAAAAATAGCCTTACGTAAGTGGTTATATATTTATATACAATGCTGGTAGTGAAACTAAAAACTGCCAATAAAAGAAAAAGAAAAATTAATTTCATTTTCTACTACTTGATATACAACCCCTGCCATCACTTGGTTCCTTTCTCCCTTGCACTTTCTTTTTCAACCAAAATGGTATCCACTTTGTGGTCTGAAATACTTGAAATTAAATGAAACCAAGCGTACTGTGTATAACCTTCTTGACTTGACCTTTCTCTCTCTCTCCTCTGTTGCCCTGGTGTAGAAAACACTCTGGTTGACAGAGGAAGCAAAAGAAGGCTCCTTTTTCAGAGCAGGTTGTGAATGGCGCTTAGATGACTGAAGACTTGTTAGCAGAGGCCTTGTGGATGGGGGCTCAGCCTGGTTTCACCTGGGACCACTGCTAAACCCTGGAAAAAAATCACTTAAGCTCTACAGGCTGCCTCATTTGTGAAACGAGACAATGACCACCTCACAGGAACTAATTGATGGCTACAAACTGCAGGCTGAAAACAGGGTGAGCTAAATGTTGGGTGTGACGACAATGTTGTTCAGAAACGTGGGCCCTTAGTCCATGGAAAGAAGCGGCATCACCTGGTTTGAGTGCTGAAAATAAAACATATAGAAGGTCCCTTCGTGAACTTTTTGATTCTCTCTGCACTAAGGCAGTAGTAATACAATATTGTACTTAATACAATAATATAGTAACCCAGGAGGCAGAAAGGTAATCAAAAGACTGAAAACGTTCTAACCTGTAACTGAGGCCCTGTTGCCTCAGTTTCTTGATCTGAGGGTTATTTCAGCTACCAGCTCAAACAGAAAAGCACTAAAACACCGACTTTCATATGAGGTGTACTTTTTCTCTTATTGCCTGCATCCTTGCAAATCCCCAAAGCACACTGCGTATGAGATGCTGTATATTAAAATGTCACTTCAGGTGAAAAGTAAGAAATTCTCCCAGAATGCTTGTACCTCACTGGGTAAGATCTGAAGCTATTTCCATTATAATGTAAGGATCTATAAACATCCGGCTTTCCAGAGGCTAATTGCATTTCATCTCCCTCCTCAATTTTTTAAAAAATAGCCTTACGTAAGTGGTTATATATTTATATACAATGCTGGTAGTGAAACTAAAAACTGCCAATAAAAGAAAAAGAAAAATTAATTTCATTTTCTACTACTTGATATACAACCCCTGCCATCACTTGGTTCCTTTCTCCCTTGCACTTTCTTTTTCAACCAAAATGGTATCCACTTTGTGGTCTGAAATACTTGAAATTAAATGAAACCAAGCGTACTGTGTATAACCTTCTTGACTTGACCTTTCTCTCTCTCTCCTCTGTTGCCCTGGTGTAGAAAACACTCTGGTTGACAGAGGAAGAAAAAGAAGGCTCCTTTTTCAGAGCAGGTTGTGAATGGCGCTTAGATGACTGAAGACTTGTTAGCAGAGGCCTTGTGGATGGGGGCTCAGCCTGGTTTCACCTGGGACCACTGCTAAACCCTGGAAAAAAATCACTTAAGCTCTACAGGCTGCCTCATTTGTGAAACGAGACAATGACCACCTCACAGGAACTAATTGATGGCTACAAACTGCAGGCTGAAAACAGGGTGAGCTAAATGTTGGGTGTGACGACAATGTTGTTCAGAAACGTGGGCCCTTAGTCCATGGAAAGAAGCGGCATCACCTGGTTTGAGTGCTGAAAATAAAACATATAGAAGGTCCCTTCGTGAACTTTTTGATTCTCTCTGCACTAAGGCAGTAGTAATACAATATTGTACTTAATACAATAATATAGTAACCCAGGAGGCAGAAAGGTAATCAAAAGACTGAAAACGTTCTAACCTGTAACTGAGGCCCTGTTGCCTCAGTTTCTTGATCTGAGGGTTATTTCAGCTACCAGCTCAAAATGGTTTTAATGAGGCTTAAAAGAGACAATGCCAAAAAAGTTCAAATTCAGGGCAAGCAGAACATAATAAGATTGGTGAATGTTGGTTTCTTCACCCTTTTCCCATCCTTCTCTTGGGCTTGGTTCATTGCAGTTTATCCAGTGTAAGATGAAACAGAATTTGAACTCCAACTTAAAATCAAAGTTACTAACATGGAATCAGATCAGAGCCATCAACTCTCCCTTGCATGAATAAAGGTCAGCAATTGATGTCCATTCATTCTCACTGAACTGCATGGCCCTAGTTCAACCCCAGCAACCCTCAAACGCCTGATGTTTAAAGCAGGTCTGACATCAGTATATGTACTGGCAGGTATATTATCAAAGTAATCTGGAGAATTAGAGGAGATCTGCTTTTTAATTTAATAGAATATTGGATTTTCTCTCTCCTTGTCCTCTCAGAGATCACTCTCAAAAGCAAGGATACTGGGAGATTGAAAATAAGCCCAATATCGATGAAATCAGGAATCATTTGATATCACAAACAACAAGGAACTGCTTCATCTAATGGGCTCCAGCAAGATTGAGAAAAGGTACCTAAGGTGAGCACGTCTGGGCCATCACGGGAGATCAGTTCTCCAATCACCTGGTGAATTCTAAGGTGTCAATCAGGAAGCCTACAGAACTCATTGTCTTTGCCTAAAGCGTGTACACTGGCCAGCTCCTAGGAGAAGAGAGACTGAAATCAAAGCAACAATGTAACGGCCCAACTCTGTAGGCAAGGCAAAAGTTAAGGCTAAATGCATATGCGGTCTCAATTTCTCACTAACTCACACACACTCACTGTCTTCCTCTGGGTCATGGGTGAGTGCAGAGGATTTCCTTTGAAATGGGGGCCTAAAGAGAAAATAAAACATATAGAAGGTCCTTCGTGAACTTTTGATTCTCTCTGCACTAAGGCAGTAGTAATACAATATTGTACTTAATACAATAATATAGTAACCCAGGAGGCAGAAAGGTAATCAAAAGACTGAAAACGTTCTAACCTGTAACTGAGGCCCTGTTGCCTCAGTTTCTTGATCTGAGGGTTATTTCAGCTACCAGCTCAAAATGGTTTTAATGAGGCTTAAAAGAGACAATGCCAAAAAAGTTCAAATTCAGGGCAAGCAGAACATAATAAGATTGGTGAATGTTGGTTTCTTCACCCTTTTCCCATCCTTCTCTTGGGCTTGGTTCATTGCAGTTTATCCAGTGTAAGATGAAACAGAATTTGAACTCCAACTTAAAATCAAAGTTACTAACATGGAATCAGATCAGAGCCATCAACTCTCCCTTGCATGAATAAAGGTCAGCAATTGATGTCCATTCATTCTCACTGAACTGCATGGCCCTAGTTCAACCCCAGCAACCCTCAAACGCCTGATGTTTAAAGCAGGTCTGACATCAGTATATGTACTGGCAGGTATATTATCAAAGTAATCTGGAGAATTAGAGGAGATCTGCTTTTTAATTTAATAGAATATTGGATTTTCTCTCTCCTTGTCCTCTCAGAGATCACTCTCAAAAGCAAGGATACTGGGAGATTGAAAATAAGCCCAATATACGATGAAATCAGGAATCATTTGATATCACAAACAACAAGGAACTGCTTCATCTAATGGGCTCCAGCAAGATTGAGAAAAGGTACCTAAGGTGAGCACGTCTGGGCCATCACGGGAGATCAGTTCTCCAATCACCTGGTGAATTCTAAGGTGTCAATCAGGAAGCCTACAGAACTCATTGTCTTTGCCTAAAGCGTGTACACTGGCCAGCTCCTAGGAGAAGAGAGACTGAAATCAAAGCAACAATGTAACGGCCCAACTCTGTAGGCAAGGCAAAAGTTAAGGCTAAATGCATATGCGGTCTCAATTTCTCACTAACTCACACACACACTCACTGTCTTCCTCTGGGTCATGGGGAGTGCTTCTATGTTAAAAGCAGAGGGATTTCCCTTGAATTTGAAATGATGCGCTAGCCGAAGAGCCACCAAAGGCACAGTCTCAAAACAACAGAATGAAAGGAGAGCAGTAGGAATAATAAAAAACGAACGGGATAGGCACATGATGAATGACAGAAATACTGAAGGAACAAATATTATGAAAAAATATGTTGAGAGAAAATGTAGAGCAATTGGTCAGTGGACAACAGAGCACTGAAAGTACAGGAAGCCATGGCACAGCCATAGAAGACGAAACGTGACAAACTAAAAGGGAAGGTAAAATAAATCCATTCAGGAAGCAACAACAACATAAACCAAAGAAACAAAGACATTCATGAAGATAAAAGCTGAAGGTGATAAAAAAAGAATAGAAGTGAGAAACAAACTAGAGAGCTCCTCTTTGGGGAATAAAACATAAAACTGTAGCAATTTGAAGGGAAAAGGAAAAGCAGGGAATGGAAAAACCATAAACATTTTCTCATTAAAAGAATGAGATAACAGTACACATAGATGGTAACATTAAAGAAAAGAAGGAACAGCTATCATTTGTGCTTCAAACCAGGAAGGGCACATACGCACATGTCCGGAATGGTCCACAGACCAAGTCAACAGAAGAGTCAAAAATGGTACTGGGGCCCCACCCTGGGGGAGGAGCCAAGAAATGACAAGCGTGGAAAAGTGATTTAAATTTTATTTATAAAATTCTAAAACCTATTCTAACACGTAGAGTTCTTTCAATTTTGTAGCGTATATCAATTCTTAAGAACTGATTATTCGAAATAAAATTTACTTATTTAGAGTCTCTGATGCTACTGAGAAGAACTGTGGGTACGTTGTCTTATTATTGGGAGGTAAGGGTTCAAGCCTTTCCAAAAAATAGTCTCACTTAGCTTAAAAATGTTTAAAAAAACATTTACTGGAAGAGAAGATTTCTAATTCTGTCTGTGCTGCGAAGTAGCTTTATCACCACTTGTGTATGTACATACTTTCCTTCCAAGGGCCCATAGCTCGCTCACCTAGAAAATGAAGGTGTGGAACGCTATTAGGTCATCTACCTACTTGAAGTTCTGTGATCAATTTCTCATTGACCAATGTTGGATAATATATAATGATGGCCTACTTTTAAAATTCAGACTTTGACTCTTAGCTGTGAACACATCTCATTGACGTGAGATGCCTAAGGTCAAAAAAAGAGGGATTCCTGGCTGTTTTGTGACGAGGTTACTCAGGGATTCCCAGAAGAATGATGGGTCTTGGGAGGCAAGTTCTGACCAGGAGACACTCTAGTGGATTCAGGCATAAAAAGGATTGCTCTTCATTTTTAAGGAGGATGAATGAGATCAAGCAATGACAGAGAATTCTATTTTAGATAAATGTTTCATATAAAATGAGATACTCGAAATCCATTCAGGAAGCAACAACAACATAAACCAAAGAAACAAAGACATTCATGAAGATAAAAGCTGAAGGTGATAAAAAAAGAATAGAAGTGAGAAACAAACTAGAGAGCTCCTCTTTGGGGAATAAAACATAAAACTGTAGCAATTTGAAGGGAAAAGGAAAAGCAGGGAATGGAAAAACCATAAACATTTTCTCATTAAAAGAATGAGATAACAGTACACATAGATGGTAACATTAAAGAAAAGAAGGAACAGCTATCATTTGTGCTTCAAACCAGGAAGGGCACATACGCACATGTCCGGAATGGTCCACAGACCAAGTCAACAGAAGAGTAAAAAATGGTACTGGGGCCCCACCCTGGGGGAGGAGCCAAGAAATGACAAGCGTGGAAAAGTGATTTAAATTTTATTTATAAAATTCTAAAACCTATTCTAACACGTAGAGTTCTTTCAATTTTGTAGCGTATATCAATTCTTAAGAACTGATTATTCAAATAAAATTTACTTATTTAGAGTCTCTGATGCTACTGAGAAGAACTGTGGGTACGTTGTCTTATTATTGGGAGGTAAGGGTTCAAGCCTTTCCAAAAAATAGTCTCACTTAGCTTAAAAATGTTTAAAAAAACATTTACTGGAAGAGAAGATTTCTAATTCTGTCTGTGCTGCGAAGTAGCTTTATCACCACTTGTGTATGTACATACTTTCCTTCCAAGGGCCCATAGCTCGCTCACCTAGAAAATGAAGGTGTGGAACGCTATTAGGTCATCTACCTACTTGAAGTTCTGTGATCAATTTCTCATTGACCAATGTTGGATAATATATAATGATGGCCTACTTTTAAAATTCAGACTTTGACTCTTAGCTGTGAACACATCTCATTGACGTGAGATGCCTAAGGTCAAAAAAAGAGGGATTCCTGGCTGTTTTGTGACGAGGTTACTCAGGGATTCCCAGAAGAATGATGGGTCTTGGGAGGCAAGTTCTGACCAGGAGACACTCTAGTGGATTCAGGCATAAAAAGGATTGCTCTTCATTTTTAAGGAGGATGAATGAGATCAAGCAATGACAGAGAATTCTATTTTAGATAAATGTTTCATATAAAATGAGATACTGCGACATTTTTTGCTTTGTTTTTTTGACATACTTACAAGCAAAAATCTGGGAAATGTAGAAAACTATGAAAAAGGAAAAATGCACCCATATTTTAACGCCTGCCCACAGATAAAGTTTTTGATGGGAAGCCTCATGGCATACATTCAGGAGCCTCATCCCACCCAGACTCATCCAACCCAAGTTGTGAGAACATCAGACTTCCCGCCCTAAATCCTTCGATCAACCCCATTTCCACCTTACTCCACAAAACGTTACAGGCGGATGCATGAGAATGGTCAAGTCCCTTCAATCAGACCTCAGTGGTCCCATTTGTACAAGGAGACACTACCACCCTGCCTTTGGTAGAAAGACGTGGGGCCTGAATGTGACTCCTTGCACATCTTCCTCACACCATGCACATGGCTTAGTGTTTCTTACACCTGAACTCTTCCCTGTGAAAGTGCTTTGTAAACTTTCAAACACCATTCAGAATATGGCAGGGAAGGTATTGTGAGTTCCTAATCTGTCCTGATGACAATTTCATCTTCTAGAAAGTAGAGGAAACATGGGGGCGGGGAAGGCGGACCTAATTCTAAACGCTGAAGAATTAAGGAGAAAGTGACGTATCCTGGAGGGGTTAGAAAGCAGGAGTGACTGACACCTTTCCCTGGGAAACCTTTCTAAACTCAGTGAGCAACACTCTGCCTTTATGTCCCATCCAACTCTCAAATTTCCTGTTTGCTCCTCGACAGCACGTGTGTGATGCAACAAGCACCAATCGGAATGAAAAGCGAAGGCACTGCACAATGTGATCTAAGATCTGAACCCGGAGTCCCAGTGTGCAAAAAGCCCAATCTCTTCTGTGTGAGATCCTGTGCCTCTGCACATCCTGCAAACCCCACCCCCACATCAGCTGCAGATTCTCAGCAGACCCATCTTCTACCTGAAAAGTACTCTTAAGATCCAGTCGTGAAAACGTTGTCTCTCGAGGCTTGTAATTGAAAAGGGCACAGAGTGCTCATTACCAGACCCCTGGTGCCGGGGCGTGAGGAGCGAACCGTGGAGACGAGCTTTAATTACAGCTCATTGCAGCGGACTCACCTGTTTTGCTGTTTCAGTGAGGGCAGCGGCCTCTGCCTTGCCCAGCTGTTGCACCATCTTGTAGAATAGGCTGTCTCTATTTTGCAGCAAAACATATGGCTCATCATATTCTTTCAGTCTCCCTGAATCCAAAACCTGTTGATCAGCAGAAAGAAAGCCATTAGCACACAATGTTTTGCAGTAACATATTATAACGCAGACAATATTTCGGGAAAGGGGGCAGGACCAGGAGAATAGAGAGAATCTATTTGGGTGGTAGGACTGGCTGGTGTTTAAACGGTTTGATTACCCTGTTTTACTAAGCAGACAAAGGCCTAACCCGACCTTTTATTATTATAATCTTAAAGGAAGAAAATGAAAGTTTCAGACTATGATTACTTGCACTTGGCATATTATATTCTGCCCAGGGCATTTGGGGTTGTTAGCATTAGTAAGTGCTTTTAGCCCTCAGACTCTTAAGTGTTGAGCACTATGATACACAGAAGTGGGAGAAGTCTTGATTCAAGAAAATCAAACTCAATTTAGCTAAAAAGTAGGTTGATGTCATACAAGTGGATAGCAGTGACCTCAGAGCAAATTAACTTGAGAGTTGGTTTCACAGAATCTGAGCACTATTTGGGGAGAAAAAATAAATGCTTCTGGAATTTGAGTTCCGGGAAAATGTTAGGCGCTGGCCATAGTTGATCGCTCTGAGTGAAAAGCAGGCAGTGAGAGCTGCTACCTAAACAGATTTAACAGAATTGCTCTGCACAGAAAAAAAAAAAATCTCTTGAAATCCAATTTTCTCTCTGGATGAGACTAATGAAGTAATTAAGAAACTGAGCTCCAAATTCCAGTGATCATAGCCTACACAGCACATGAGGACAACCCAACCTGAATTCCCGAGGATTTGAATCTGTTTTTACAAAAGATCTTTCCCTGCTTCTTGTTCTTTCTCCAGCTGCCTGCCTTTCAGCCATTTTATTGCTCATTAATATGTCCACTAATTAGAATCTGAAAGGTAGAGGAAGGGGTCTTTCTATTTGTCAGTGGTATTGCTTAATGGTTTCAGAGGCAAGAAAGAGTTTGAAACCATTGGCTCAAATGATGTAAGTAGGAAAACAGTTCTGATGTTAAGTGGTACTTAGTTCTTCATTCAGGTCATATTTAGAGTAAATGTATCTTCAGAGAGTACACTGAAACTCTAAGTAGGACACAGGCTGTTTTTTCTCATCTAGGTATTGCGGTTAATTCTGTCTCAGGATATTTTAATTGGAAACATTTTATTATGTGTCATAAAGGCCATTTATCTGTTCAGCTTTTGTTTACTACTGGGAATCCCCGCTGAAAGCAGGTTCTCTAAAGAGTTCAATAACCGAATCTGTTATATCCACATAACTATTAAAACGTCCTATAATTTGGCATGCCAATTTATATGCCCCGAATGTATAATTTTACTGAAGTATAGTATTATAGAGCATAAGCGTTCTTCCTGATGTTGAAGAAGGAAAAAAAATGCAATTTTAAAACACAGGTCTCTCTCATACCAGAATCTAAGCAAATAATATCAAATTACTTCATACAATGAAGAGCTTCACATTCTTCAAAAGCCACAACTTTTAAAAATCACCACTTCTGGGTTGGCAGAAATGAGTTCTGTCACTATAAAAACTTGTATTGTTCAATGGAAGTAAGTAATATTACTATTTTATCCTTTTCCAACTTTATACTAAATTTGAATGAAGAATAAATCTTTCATTTTCTATCATATTGCCTAAAACACATGATGCCCCTGAGATGGCAGTTTCCAGCATTGCCCAATGTCTAAAAAGAGGGAAAGGCAGAAAAAAATTAATCCTCTCCAAAAAGCAATAGGATTATCAATATAAATGGCAGAAAGATCTGTTTGACCCTTCAAAGTATTAGCAGTGTAATGACCATGAATAATGTAAGGACAGTTTTCAATTTTTTTGGGTGTGTGGGTGCTGACACATGTAAGTGGACACATGACAAAAGTTCCTGGTTTTCATTTACCTTACTAAAAAGCAGTCTGAATTAATGAAGAAAGGCAAAGAATAGAAAACCATAAGATCGTCTACAGACACAAGAGGTAGAATCTGAGTTTATTGGCTCTGGTTTTGGTTCGTCATGATTTCCTAAAAAGGCTCTAAATGTAGACAAGTGAACATGTTGAACGTGAGCAACAAGACTATTGGAACAACTGTGGGTCTTTGTGTGCCTCCTTTGCCCATGCGTGTGCAAGGGCTAGAGGGAAAAGCTGTGCTATTGGCTGAAGACACAACAGGTCACAAGCAACCAGCTAGTCCTACACAATACTAGCAGAAGCCTGTAACGTAGAGACAGTCGTGAGTCTTAAAAGAAAGAGGACTTCTAATTTGTCTGTCTTTCTCCACTGTGCTGCAACAACAGAGAAAGTAAGGAAGATTACATGAGCTGCCATTATGCCTCCATCATGTTGAATACACTTAAAATTGAGAGAACATCTTTGTGAAATAGCATGCTTAGCCTAACGTATTAATGGTGCTTAATGAACCAAAACTGGGAAAATCGCTTTGGAGAGACAGCACATAAACAAAGCTATTAATTAGGTCACAGTGGTTTCCCAACAAGTCTTTTGCTTGACGTACTTATATAGTAAACAAATCCATATCCATCTGTCTTTGTGGAGAAGTATTCACCAATGCAACAAAATGAGATTATTACATCTTAAGTGCTTATAATTAAATGACGTTATGGTGACAACACTGTTGGTTATGTCCTTCACTGGCATCTATCACCTCCCCAGTCCCTCCCCAAGGCTGGCCGCCTGCCCTCTGGAGCACTGGGCTTTGCGGCAGATTGATGTGACTTTATGTCCACATGAAAGCTTTAGGAACAGGCAAATGAGACTTGATGGAAAGGATACAGGTGAAGGCATCCCTCAGAGATTTGGGGGTTTGGTTCTAGACTACCACAAAGATGTGAGTATCATAATAAAGAGCATCAACTTGAACGTTCTGGTTTCTCAGGGTGTATAGAAGTTATGCTACACCATAGCCTAGCAAGTGTTCAATACCATTAAGCTTGCCTTAACTTAAAAATACTTTACTGCCCAAAACCCCGCTAACCATCAAAGATCACTGATTGCAGGTCACCATAACAAATACAATGACTGTGTAAGTAGTGAATGCAAAACAGTGATGGGAATTACCAAAAGATGACGCATGGACATGGAGGGAGCACATACTATGGAAAAATGGCACCAACAGGCTGTCTTGACTTAGGGTTGCTGCACGCCATCAATGTAAAAAACTGCAACATCTGCGAAGCACCATTAAACAAGGTGTGCCCATACTTCTAAATCAAGCAAGGGGAAAAAAAAAAACTATCTCAAAAATGAAAGCTTTGAGAAAGAAGATTCTTTATGGTCTTCCGAGCTGCTCTCAAAAGTTGTCAGGAGAGCTTCTCTCCTGAGTTCTTAGGTCTGGAGATCTGACCTGGACACCTGCTTCCTAGCACTATCAGCATGGGGTTTCCATTCAGCTTTCCATGCTGCCAACTCCCATATAATAAAATTCCCTGGGGCTTCCCCTGGTGGTCCAGCGGGTAAGGACACTGCCTTGCAGGGCAAGGGGTGCCGGTTCGATCCCTGGCCTGGGAAGATCCCACGTGCCGTGGAGCAGCTGGACTGATCGTCCAATCACCGAGCCGGAGCTCTGGGCGCATGCGCCCGGGCCCGTGCTAGACAACAGAGGCCACTGTGATGGGATATAGTAAACAAATCCATATCCATCTGTCTTTGTGGAGAAGTATTCACCAATGCAACAAAATGAGATTATTACATCTTAAGTGCTTATAATTAAATGACGTTATGGTGACAACACTGTTGGTTATGTCCTTCACTGGCATCTATCACCTCCCCAGTCCCTCCCCAAGGCTGGCCGCCTGCCCTCTGGAGCACTGGGCTTTGCGGCAGATTGATGTGACTTTATGTCCACATGAAAGCTTTAGGAACAGGCAAATGAGACTTGATGGAAAGGATACAGGTGAAGGCATCCCTCAGAGATTTGGGGGTTTGGTTCTAGACTACCACAAAGATGTGAGTATCATAATAAAGAGCATCAACTTGAACGTTCTGGTTTCTCAGGGTGTATAGAAGTTATGCTACACCATAGCCTAGCAAGTGTTCAATACCATTAAGCTTGCCTTAACTTAAAAATACTTTACTGCCCAAAACCCCGCTAACCATCAAAGATCACTGATTGCAGGTCACCATAACAAATACAATGACTGTGTAAGTAGTGAATGCAAAACAGTGATGGGAATTACCAAAAGATGACGCATGGACATGGAGGGAGCACATACTATGGAAAAATGGCACCAACAGGCTGTCTTGACTTAGGGTTGCTGCACGCCATCAATGTAAAAAACTGCAACATCTGCGAAGCACCATTAAACAAGGTGTGCCCATACTTCTAAATCAAGCAAGGGGAAAAAAAAAAACTATCTCAAAAATGAAAGCTTTGAGAAAGAAGATTCTTTATGGTCTTCCGAGCTGCTCTCAAAAGTTGTCAGGAGAGCTTCTCTCCTGAGTTCTTAGGTCTGGAGATCTGACCTGGACACCTGCTTCCTAGCACTATCAGCATGGGGTTTCCATTCAGCTTTCCATGCTGCCAACTCCCATATAATAAAATTCCCTGGGGCTTCCCCTGGTGGTCCAGCGGGTAAGGACACTGCCTTGCAGGGCAAGGGGTGCCGGTTCGATCCCTGGCCTGGGAAGATCCCACGTGCCGTGGAGCGGCTGGACTGATGCGTCCAATCACCGAGCCGGAGCTCTGGAGCGCATGCGCCCGGAGCCGGTGCTCTGAGACAACAGAGGCCACTGTGATGGGAGGCCCACAGGAGCCAAAGAACAAAGACGGATGAAAAATAGAGAAATGAAAGACCAATAGAAGTGGCCTGCCTGCTCCCCTCCCTCCCCAACCCGACCCCTGCCCAAAAAATAAATAAATAAATAAATCTTAAAAAAATAAATAAATAAAATTCCCTAAATGAAATGCTTTCTGTTGAAATGCCTTGTTCTTCTCACTAAGCCTCCTTCTTTTCATAGCCTCTCCTCGGACAGGACATCCTGTGAATGCCCAAAGAACTGGGAAATTCTACAGCTGTGCCAGACAACCACTTGGCAGTCTGAATGAAAGGCTAATTTTTTTTGATTAAGGCAATCTAAAAGTTCAGAAAAAAACCTGTAACAGAGGGAAAATGAGTGTGTTCTAGAACACTGAAATATGAAGCCAAGCCTAGCACTAGAATTGGTTTTTGTGGTTTTTCATCTTAATGAAAAATCATAATCCAAATAAACTTTTAATATGAAATTACTGGATATATTATTTAATAGTACATTCTGAAAGTAAGGGTCTGTACTGGAGGTTATTATCGTGTATTACAGGGAAAGATATATTGAAGAACGGAGCACAAATGGAAAAAATCTGAAATGAAAGTGAGGGTCTTACCATTATCTTGTCACTGTCAATAATGGTATTCAATCTGTGGGCTATGGTTAGCACAGTGCAGTGGGCAAATTTCTCACGGATTTTTTTTTGTATTAACTCATCAGTTCTAAAAACAAAGAAGTTGAATTTATTAGTTCAGTGAAAACAGAAATAGCAGACTTAAGAAAAAATATCACATATAAGGTTTTTGAAACTTTAAAACATAAGCTTGCTTGTCAAAAACTGAGTATATTAAAAAAAAAAAAAAAAAAAACCTGAGTATAAAAAAGTGTCCTTGAAACACTTTTTATTAAAAAAAAAAAAAGTAAGAAAATCTCCCTAAGAAATCTCCCTAAGAAATTGTCTGAAACTTTTCAGGAAGCTATAACAGAAATCTAGTTCTCTCACAATGCCTCATAACAACATCAACGCTGTATAACATGTTTTGGTTTCTTCCTGTTTTCTGAAAATAATGTTATCAAGAGATTGTTGCTGTTGTTATAGATGCTCAGAGTGTCTGACTCTTTGCTATCCCATGGCTCCTCTGTCCATGGGATTCTCCAGGCAAGTATACTGCAGTTGGTTGCCATTTCCTTCTCTAGGGGATCTTCCTGACCCAGGGAACAAACCCACACTGGCAGGCAGATTCTTTACCACAGAGCTACCCGGGAAGCTATGAGCAAAGAGAGCAACATTAAATGTTTTGCATTTACCACATTTAAAATTCAGATTTTAATTTCATGGGCCAAAACTCTGTACCTTGGATCCACATTTGCTGTGGCTTCGTCAATAATCAATATCCGGGAAATTCTACAGCTGTGCCAGACAACCACTTGGCAGTCTGAATGAAAGGCTAATTTTTTTTGATTAAGGCAATCTAAAAGTTCAGAAAAAAACCTGTAACAGAGGGAAAATGAGTGTGTTCTAGAACACTGAAATATGAAGCCAAGCCTAGCACTAGAATTGGTTTTGTGGTTTTCATCTTAATGAAAAATCATAATCCAAATAAACTTTTAATATGAAATTACTGGATATATTATTTAATAGTACATTCTGAAAGTAAGGGTCTGTACTGGAGGTTATTATCGTGTATTACAGGGAAAGATATATTGAAGAACGGAGCACAAATGGAAAAAATCTGAAATGAAAGTGAGGGTCTTACCATTATCTTGTCACTGTCAATAATGGTATTCAATCTGTGGGCTATGGTTAGCACAGTGCAGTGGGCAAATTTCTCACGGATTTTTTTTTGTATTAACTCATCAGTTCTAAAAACAAAGAAGTTGAATTTATTAGTTCAGTGAAAACAGAAATAGCAGACTTAAGAAAAAATATCACATATAAGGTTTTTGAAACTTTAAAACATAAGCTTGCTTGTCAAAAACTGAGTATTTTAAAAAAAAAAGAAAAAACCTGAGTATAAAAAAGTGTCCTTGAAACACTTTTTATTAAAAAAAAAAAAAGTAAGAAAATCTCCCTAAGAAATCTCCCTAAGAAATTGTCTGAAACTTTTCAGGAAGCTATAACAGAAATCTAGTTCTCTCACAATGCCTCATAACAACATCAACGCTGTATAACATGTTTTGGTTTCTTCCTGTTTTCTGAAAATAATGTTATCAAGAGATTGTTGCTGTTGTTATAGATGCTCAGAGTGTCTGACTCTTTGCTATCCCATGGCTCCTCTGTCCATGGGATTCTCCAGGCAAGTATACTGCAGTTGGTTGCCATTTCCTTCTCTAGGGGATCTTCCTGACCCAGGGAACAAACCCACACTGGCAGGCAGATTCTTTACCACAGAGCTACCCGGGAAGCTATGAGCAAAAGAGAGCAACATTAAATGTTTTGCATTTACCACATTTAAAATTCAGATTTTAATTTCATGGGCCAAAACTCTGTACCTTGGATCCACATTTGCTGTGGCTTCGTCAATAATCAATATCCGATTTTTCCGGAGAATAGCCCTGGCAAGGCACACCAGTTGTCTCTGTCCAACACTAAAGTTTGATCCAGATTCTGCTAATTCAGTATCCATTTTACCAGGAAGATCTTCAATAGCTTCTTTAAGTTGCACCTATGGATACAAGAAGAATGATATTCTAGAGCAAATACACAAAATAATCAGGATTAAAACACACAAGCCACCATCACCCTAACAGTCAAAGATCTTTTTCATGAAAGGGTAAGGAAATTCAAGGAAATAATAGAAAGTCGAACACTGTGCAATGAATAGAAAATTCTCTAGAAATGAACCTACCCATATGAAAACTGAGCAAACGCCCAGGGTTCTGTTACCTGCATTTACACTGTAGCATTAAAATGACGGGACTGCCAATAATTAATCATTATCACATTCCAGGTATATAATTTTCATTCTGAAAAAAGTTGTTTCCTGAGACTTCCAGCATTTTATTAATAAGATTTCATTTATCTTAAACCTAATAATGACAGACTACTATTATAGCCATGGAATAGATGTTCCCTAAGACCAGAGGAATAAAATAAATATTTCAGAGTAGTTAGGTTAACTAATTCACTAGGTCACTAGTAGAATTTGAATCCCTAATTTTTAGTTCAGTTCTCTGCTAAGCACAAAAGAATGAATCTACTACCTGCTTTGAGTTGTATAGAAAAACCTAAAAAGCATGGAGCGTTATATGGTTGATTTTATCAACAATATATACATTTTAAGTTCATGTCTGTCATCCTGTTTTCCTAGGAATTAACCCAAGTCCATTAACCTGATAGGCTTCCATTGATTACCTGCAATGCTATAAATATACACACATAGATACCGATGTGAACACGTTAATTACATTATATACAGTACCTCTTCTAAGGCATTCCACAGTTCTTCATCTGAATGCTCATTGAAGGGATCCAGATTTTTCCTCATGGTTCCAGTGAATAAAACAGGCTCCTAAAGGGCACAGAATGAGGAATGTAACTACAGGAACCTAGTATTTTCCACAAATGCTTATAGAAAATACAAAGCCCCCAAACTTTACTATAATCATTAATAACAAGGTTACAATGCCTCTCTACACAACTGTATCTGTTGTTTACTTTCCATTTTATAAAGTGTGCTCTGAAATACCTATCGAACACTAACAGAAGAAAGTGGGGCCCATGTAAAAGTTTATACTATCAGTTTCAGAAATTCCAGTTGTTTATTCAGCAGCAGTTGACAGAAGATAATTGTTTTGTACATAAGAATATTTCTCTTTGCTGTGACACATCAAATACATATCTTGAAATCAGTAAAATTTCAATCAAAACTTGTTGAATGAAAATACTAGTTTGCTACAACATTAATTGATTGAAGCTATAAAGACAGTAGGCAATTTGTGAACAAGGCCTGCTTTAGTAGGTCAGTGTGTTTTCTGTGTAACACTGTGCAATGAATAGAAAATTCTCTAGAAATGAACCTACCCATATGAAAACTGAGCAAGCAGGGTTCTGTTACCTGCATTTACACTGTAGCATTAAAATGACGGACTGCCAATAATTAATCATTATCACATTCCAGGTATATAATTTTCATTCTGAAAAAAGTTGTTTCCTGAGACTTCCAGCATTTTATTAATAAGATTTCATTTATCTTAAACCTAATAATGACAGACTACTATTATAGCCATGGAATAGATGTTCCCTAAGACCAGAGGAATAAAATAAATATTTCAGAGTAGTTAGGTTAACTAATTCACTAGGTCACTAGTAGAATTTGAATCCCTAATTTTTAGTTCAGTTCTCTGCTAAGCACAAAAGAATGAATCTACTACCTGCTTTGAGTTGTATAGAAAAACCTAAAAAGCATGGAGCGTTATATGGTTGATTTTATCAACAATATATACATTTTAAGTTCATGTCTGTCATCCTGTTTTCCTAGGAATTAACCCAAGTCCATTAACCTGATAGGCTTCCATTGATTACCTGCAATGCTATAAATATACACACATAGATACCGATGTGAACACGTTAATTACATTATATACAGTACCTCTTCTAAGGCATTCCACAGTTCTTCATCTGAATGCTCATTGAAGGGATCCAGATTTTTCCTCATGGTTCCAGTGAATAAAACAGGCTCCTAAAGGGCACAGAATGAGGAATGTAACTACAGGAACCTAGTATTTTCCACAAATGCTTATAGAAAATACAAAGCCCCCAAACTTTACTATAATCATTAATAACAAGGTTACAATGCCTCTCTACACAACTGTATCTGTTGTTTACTTTCCATTTTATAAAGTGTGCTCTGAAATACCTATCGAACACTAACAGAAGAAAGTGGGGCCCATGTAAAAGTTTATACTATCAGTTTCAGAAATTCCAGTTGTTTATTCAGCAGCAGTTGACAGAAGATAATTGTTTTGTACATAAGAATATTTCTCTTTGCTGTGACACATCAAATACATATCTTGAAATCAGTAAAATTTCAATCAAAACTTGTTGAATGAAAATACTAGTTTGCTACAACATTAATTGATTGAAGCTATAAAGACAGTAGGCAATTTGTGAACAAGGCCTGCTTTAGTAGGTCAGTGTGTTTTCTGTGTGGTATTCGCCTAGGTTTCCACTCATTCGACTTTCATTCACTTGTCAAATATGAAACCTTTATATCATCATCAAAAGGTAATAAAAGTGCTCGCAGGAGACACACACATAACTCTGAGTGCAGATAAGGGTCAAATTAAGGATCATTTCTTACAGATATTATTAAAGTACCTACTTATAACCAACAAAGTTAATAATTGTGTAAGTAAAAAAAAAAAAAGAAAAAAAAATTGTGTAAGTAAGTGTTGTAAAACGATTCTGCAGGGAGAACACTTCACTGTAGAGACGGATGGTAGGACACACAGACTTCATGAAAATATACACTAAATTCATTGAGCTAAAATATTTTTTTTCTGAAGGCACACAATTAAACCTCACTTCCTAAGCAGTAGCTGACATAGAACAGTCAAAGAAAAAAATGCTCTAGTTCAGTGAAGTACTTTACATAAAGCTCTGGTTTTCAATCTGTTCTTCATCAAGATTTAAATGCAATCCTTTGTGCCATATTCAACAGTAATTTTTTCCTTTGTTATGAATATAACACGAATTCATACTAGGCTTGTGACCTAAAAACAGCCACTCCGCCTCAGGAGAATTTAGTGAAGTAAATTGATAATCCCTTAACACAACCACAAGACTGAAAAACAGTCTTACTGGACCTTTCATACAGGCTGCTGGAAGACAAGACTCTCATTATCTTTACAAAGAAACCCTACCTTCTAACCTTTTGATGCTTAAAATGACCTGGGATCAAGACAGAAACTGCACAAATGGTTACATATGAGGGAGATAAGCCACAACCTTTACCCTAGTCATTTCAGGCTCTAACCAGTCTACCACCCTCCATTAAAGAATATCAAGAGTACTTATTGCTAAGAAATTAATACAATGCTGTAAGTCAATTGCTGTTGTTTAGTCACTAAGTCATGTCCAACTCTTTTAGGATCCCACGGGAATGTAACTCAGCAGGCTTCACTGCCCATGGAATCTTACAGGCAAGAATAGTGAAGTGGGTTGCCATTTTCTTCTCCAGGGAATCTTCCCTCGTCAGGGACTGAACCCGAGTCACTGGCAGGCAGATTCTGTACCACTGAGGCACCAGGGAAGACCCATATATAAACTATACTTCAATTCTTTTTTTTGTTTTTAAAGTCGCTACTGAGACCTAAAGTTCTGTTCTTATTTCTGATCTGAGGACTTTTCTTAAGGGAAGCTCATTTCCCCCTTTTAAGAATAAAAGAATCACCTGAGGCCAGTTTAAATTTTGGTCTCATCTTCTTTTTTTTTTAAAGATCCCATAGCCTCTGAATGAACTGATCGTCATCCATATTCAGAAGAAAAGGACATTGTTTGCCAACAAAGGGAAAAGAATTTAAGACGGAGGGTCGGACACACAGACTTCATGAAAATATACACTAAATTCATTGAGCTAAAATATTTTTTTTCTGAAGGCACACAATTAAACCTCACTTCCTAAGCAGTAGCTGACATAGAACAGTCAAAGAAAAAAATGCTCTAGTTCAGTGAAGTACTTTACATAAAGCTCTGGTTTTCAATCTGTTCTTCATCAAGATTTAAATGCAATCCTTTGTGCCATATTCAACAGTAATTTTTTCCTTTGTTATGAATATAACACGAATTCATACTAGGCTTGTGACCTAAAAAC
Source organism: Tragulus kanchil (assembly GCA_022376925.1). NCBI lineage: Eukaryota > Metazoa > Chordata > Mammalia > Artiodactyla > Tragulidae > Tragulus > Tragulus kanchil. The sequence goes on along the minus strand of JAIOJX010000003.1, from coordinate 16,879,477 downwards.
AGCCACTCCGCCTCAGGAGAATTTAGTGAAGTAAATTGATAATCCCTTAACACAACCACAAGACTGAAAAACAGTCTTACTGGACCTTTCATACAGGCTGCTGGAAGACAAGACTCTCATTATCTTTACAAAGAAACCCTACCTTCTAACCTTTTGATGCTTAAAATGACCTGGGATCAAGACAGAAACTGCACAAATGGTTACATATGAGGGAGATAAGCCACAACCTTTACCCTAGTCATTTCAGGCTCTAACCAGTCTACCACCCTCCATTAAAGAATATCAAGAGTACTTATTGCTAAGAAATTAATACAATGCTGTAAGTCAATTGCTGTTGTTTAGTCACTAAGTCATGTCCAACTCTTTTAGGATCCCACGGGAATGTAACTCAGCAGGCTTCACTGCCCATGGAATCTTACAGGCAAGAATAGTGAAGTGGGTTGCCATTTTCTTCTCCAGGGAATCTTCCCTCGTCAGGGACTGAACCCGAGTCACTGGCAGGCAGATTCTGTACCACTGAGGCACCAGGGAAGACCCATATATAAACTATACTTCAATTCTTTTTTTTGTTTTTAAAGTCGCTACTGAGACCTAAAGTTCTGTTCTTATTTCTGATCTGAGGACTTTTCTTAAGGGAAGCTCATTTCCCCCTTTTAAGAATAAAAGAATCACCTGAGGCCAGTTTAAATTTTGGTCTCATCTTCTTTTTTTTTTAAAGATCCCATAGCCTCTGAATGAACTGATCGTCATCCATATTCAGAAGAAAAGGACATTGTTTGCCAACAAAGGGAAAAGAATTTAAGTCGTGTAAAGTCCTCTTTCGGGTTCCAAGGGATTTCATGAAGACCTCAGTGTCAGAAACAAAAGGCCGACTGCATTAGGCTAGAATCCAGTTGTATTTCTTTACTAGTAACAGCATATCCAACTCTTCTCCCTTTCAGTTTTGTTCTCAACAACGGAAAAAAAAAAAAAAAAAAAGGAAGGAAAGAAAATCAGGGAAAAATGACAAAAGCTCTGGTTCACCTTCTTCAGCCTACTCACGAAAACAAAGGTAACAGAAGCTCTGCATAACACAGAGTGATGCCAACACGGAGAGGAGCTCAGCCTCAAGGGGACAGTGAGGGGCAGCATGTGCCTAACTGCAAGTGCAGCCAACGGACCAGGAGGTCGATTTTGTGCCTTGTGATCATCATTTTATCTTTTATAATTAACTGAAAAAAGAACAGATATCATAGGTGGTTCTTAGATCCACCTTAAAAGAAGAATAAAGTTAATTAGAAGAATGGGCAACAAGCAAAACACCGAGTAATAACATTTTTAAAATAATTTCACTCTTGCCTTGCGTGAGTGTGAAATCACGATACAAACCAGTTCTACCCTGGACCACAGTTAACAGTGTGTTCAAGTCCACAGTTGAGTTATTAGCTGCTGTGGTTCTGAAGTTGGGAGTCCAACTTGAAATCCAGGCTCTACCACTTACTGGCTAACTGGGTCACAGTACCTCAGTTATGAAAGCTATCCGATAAGGATAATGAGAGAATTGCAAGGATAAAGGATGAGATGGTTGGGAAAGAGGCCAAAACCTGCTAAGGACTCATGACATGTAATAATAATTACATTAAGTGTAATACTAATAATAATATGTAATAAGTAAAATATGTAATATATAATAAACCATAACAAAATATTCAATAATAAATGTAACATTTATTTAGAAAGATATATAATAATGTGTATGTATTATTACATATTTTATAAAATAGGTACATATTTAGTAAAATATTTCATATTTCATTATATTTTATTATATTTTATTACATATTTAGCAAAATATGTAATAATATGTAATAGAGAAAATGTAATGATAATAAGGAATTCTGTAGTTTGTCAGGGGCTAAACACGGGAGCACCAGAACGGAGAGATACAGGTCCTATTTCTCAAGGAGAGCAAGACAGTAATCACTAATGTGGAAAGGGCTGGAAAAAAATGCCAGAGGCCTTAGTCGGGGAACTGAAAAAGTACGACTGGAGGACCAGGTGATAGTCAGGAAAGAACCTGGTAGGAGAGGAGTCAGAAACCAAGAGAAAAAGTGATATTCTCTCCTCTCGGTCCTTGGAGAAAATAAATTACATAGATTTTTCTGTTATGCTTTTCCCTAAAATGCATTGTGTGTGTGTGTGTGTGTGTGTGTGTGTGTGTGTGTATTTTGTGTCACGCTTTAAATTTCTATAAGAAATATGATTTACATTATAAGCAAAAAATGTAACGAAAATCACCAAGGACTACAAAAACAAAAGAAATGAAAGAACAAACTTTTTCCAAAATGTGTTAAATCTTTTAGAAATAATACCTAATAGGTCAGAGCTCCTAAGAATCTTTAAGAATCCTTAAAAATCTTTATAGTTACTATTGGTTGACTGGGCTGCAATCATTTTCTATTCTAGTTACATTTTTAGTCAGTCATATGGATTCTAGCCCTCCAGGCTCCTCTGTCCATGGGATTCTCCAGGCAAGAATACTGGAGTGGGCTGCTATTTCCTTCTTCAGGGGATCTTCCCAATCCAGGGATCAAACCCACGTGTCCTGCTTTGGCAGGTCTGTAACTGCACATTCTGAAACTCTAACTCAAAACATCTACATTGAGCCACCCAGAAAACTCCTACATTTTCAAAAAATATTATTTATTTGGCTGCAACTGGTCTTTCTTGTGGAATCTAGTTCACGGAACATGGATCAAACCTAGGCCCCCGGCACTGGGAGCAAAGTCTTAGTCACTGAACCAAGGGGGTCTCTAGTCACATCTTCTAGTCACATCTCTAGTCACATCTTCACAGTAAATCTGTATAGCATTCGTTTCTAGACCTGGTTTAAGGACCAGGACACTGGACCTCCAGACAAGTGACCAAAACAAAGCCCAAGACTCATGTGACACAGAGAAGGAATTAAAATATGGCTCATATGGACACTGAGTCTACACTCTTCAACATTCTATCCCTGGCTACCTCCTGAACAATCTCCTGCGACACTTTTCACAGTCTTTTATCAACTAGCATTGCGCCTCAGAAACAAAGACATATAGAGTAAAAAAAAAATAGAAGTTCTATGTTTACAATGGTTGGCGATCATTATCTACATGGATACAAAGCTTAGCACTGTTTTGTAAGCGCACTCCCTGGAGTGTGTACATAGAGCATGCTCGAGAGCAGGGTGGAACTGGATGGAACAGGACCAAAACGTGGTGATGTCAAGGGATGTTCGCTCTTTGCTCAGATGTGCTTCCAAAACATCACTGGCAGGAGCCAAGAATCATCTAACGTTATTTCTTTATTTATAGAATTCTTTTATGTACACAAGCATACAACGTTTTCTTATTAAGAAGCATTAAAAGTAATGCAGGGCACGTTTCTCAAGTCTTTCATCCAAGGACATAAAAGGACTTTACAGACACACCCACTTTTCTGCAAACTAATCTCATTTGGCCCATTTCAGAGATGGGTATAATCAAAACTTACACGTTGGGAACCTAAAAACATTTATTTTTTATATCAGTCGCCAAGTCACCCATCTGTAGACAGAGGGTTTTTAAATTCAGGGATGCTATCTGCCCAAACTTTCCATTTATCCTTGAAGGGAAATCATGAATATATACAAATATGTGTGCTAAGTTGTTTTAGTTGTGTCTGACTTGTTGCAACTCTATGAACTATACGCAGCCTGGCCGGATCCTCTGTCCAAGAATATTAGAGTGGAATACGCCTCTAGGGGATCTTCACTCCCATTTTTATGTTGAAAATACGTATGTACCATTTTACAGCTCAGCAGTATTAAAATCCATTTTTATTGTTTTACAGCCATCACCACCAAAAAGCCACAGAACTCCTATTGAACAACAACGCCTCAACTCCCTTTTCCCAGAAGGTCCTGGCTCCCACCACTCAACTTCCCGTCTTCAAGAATTGACTGCTCTTGGCCAGTGACTATTTCACTTGGTGTAATGTCACCAAGGTTCATCCATCTTATATTAATAGCATGTGCCAGATAAACTCTGTTTTATACATATCACATTTGTTTATCGACTCATCTTTCAATGTACCCCGGGCTGCTTCAACCATTTTGTTACTGTGAATGATGCTACTATGCAAAATGCATGTACATCCCCATTTAAATTCTCTCAACTTTCTGAGGAAGCTTCATCTTGATTTCTGCAGTGGCCACACCATTTTACATTCCCACCAGCACTACATGGGATTCCCAAGTAGTGCTATTGGTAAACAATTCACCTCCGAAGGCAGGAGATGTGGGTTCCTAGGTAAGGACAGTTTCCCTGGAGAACATGGCAGCCCACTCCAGTATGCTTTCCTGGAGAATCCCATGCACAGAGGAGCCTGGTGGGCCCTCGAGTCACACAGTCAGACACGGCTGAAGCGACATACCACACACGCATACCAGCAATGCACAAGGATTCTAATTTCTGCACATACTTGTCAATACTTGCTCTTTTTAAAGATAGTACACATCTTTAGGGCCCTAAGGTGGCATTTCATTGCTGTCTGAAAGGATTATCTCGATCCTTATTCTAAATACAGTTATTCTGGAGGACAGGGGTCAATATCAACAGCTGGACACAGTCATGAGACAGAAGTGCATGTTCTCCTTCATTTGGGTGCCATGGTCTAAATGCTTCCTAACGACCATGCATTTCAGAGCTCATTACACCCACATTCCAAGAAGCACATTATCTCTTCTCTGTGGTTCTCATCTCTAGAATGTGTGTACTTTTCTCAGCATCTCTTGATGGCCAGATGATTGCAGAGAATTCTTTATAAATAACAAAATTAAAAACTAAGACCCACAAGTTTACGATAGCAGAGGGAAGGATTAAAAATGAAGACAAGGTCTATGTTGCCCTTGGCTATATAACTGGATGATACTCATTGCTCAGTAAAGATTCTCTGAATTATTTGACGTGGATGAAACATAAGGTATGACAAGAGCTTCTACTATGCAAAGAATCAAATACTCTGTAAAAGTCATAAGTGGTTAAGATGTTGGAAAAAAAGAAAATGGAGTAAAAAAACAAGAAGAAATGGTTAATTCAATGTTCACACCAACACAGCAGCTATGTAATTACTCTACATGAACCAACCCTCTGACCTATTAAGTCCTCACAGCAGCTCAAGGAGTTGGCATAATTAGCAAGGGAGAGAAAACCGAGGTGCACAGAGATGGAATTTGTGTTTTGTTTTGTTTTGTTTTTTTAGATTTATTTATTTATTTATGGGGAGGGTAGGAAGAGGGTAGGGAGAGGGGCGGGCGGGCCACTCCTGCTGGTCTTTCATTTATTTATTTTCATCTATCTTTGCTCTTTGGCCTTTGTGGGCCTCCCATCACAGCGGCCTCCCTCATTGCAGAGCACCAGCTCTAGGAGCATGCGCTCCAGAGCTCTGGCTCAGTCATTGGACACAATGGTCCAGCCGCTCCGCGGCACATGGGATCTTCCCAGGCCAGGGATCGAACCTGCGCCCCTTGCACTGCAAGGCGGTGTCCTTACCCACTGGACCACCAGGGAAGCCCCAGAGATGGAATTTCATGTTCTGTGTTCTTCCTCCCTATTCTGTCCAGCATGCCTGGTTAAAATCATTTACTAATGGCTGAATTCTACAACTCTCCCCTAAGCATCTATACATACCCTGTAATTCTCAAAGCCCTACACTTGCACAGAAAGACTTCCAAGGAGATAATCACCTTTGAAAATGTAGCTTATTTCCTATAGTAAAATTCCATCATGTGGACAGTTACAACTCATGTTTCTCTCAACAAAATCCATTCACAGGCTAAACAAATCATTTATAATTCTGTTTCCAGTGTTATGTGGTTATCAGTGTTCAAAATAGTAGTAGTTCAAGTTCAGAAATCTTACCTGGGTAAGTTATTAAATCATAGCACTCAAAACAAACTAAACAAAAACCCTGGTACTGGATGATACTCATTGCTCAGTAAAGATTCTCTGAATTATTTGACGTGGATGAAACATAAGGTATGACAAGAGCTTCTACTATGCAAAGAATCAAATACTCTGTAAAAGTCATAAGTGGTTAAGATGTTGGAAAAAGAAAATGGAGTAAAAAAACAAGAAGAAATGGTTAATTCAATGTTCACACCAACACAGCAGCTATGTAATTACTCTACATGAACCAACCCTCTGACCTATTAAGTCCTCACAGCAGCTCAAGGAGTTGGCATAATTAGCAAGGGAGAGAAAACCGAGGTGCACAGAGATGGAATTTGTGTTTTGTTTTGTTTTGTTTTTTTAGATTTATTTATTTATTTATGGGGAGGGTAGGAAGAGGGTAGGGAGAGGGGCGGGCGGGCCACTCCTGCTGGTCTTTCATTTATCTATTTTCATCTATCTTTGCTCTTTGGCCTGTGTGGGCCTCCCATCGCGGTGGCCTCTGCTGTCGCAGAGTGCCAGCTCTGGGCGCATGCGCTCCAGAGCTCTGGCTCAGTCATTGGACACATTGGTTCAGCCGCTCCGCAGCACGTGGGATCTTCCCAGGCCAGGGATCGAACCTGCGCCCCTTGCACTGCAAGGCGGTGTCCTTACCCACTGGACCACCAGGGAAGCCCCAGAGATGGAATTTCATGTTCTGTGTTCTTCCTCCCTATTCTGTCCAGCATGCCTGGTTAAAATCATTTACTAATGGCTGAATTCTACAACTCTCCCCTAAGCATCTATACATACCCTGTAATTCTCAAAGCCCTACACTTGCACAGAAAGACTTCCAAGGAGATAATCACCTTTGAAAATGTAGCTTATTTCCTATAGTAAAATTCCATCATGTGGACAGTTACAACTCATGTTTCTCTCAACAAAATCCATTCACAGGCTAAACAAATCATTTATAATTCTGTTTCCAGTGTTATGTGGTTATCAGTGTTCAAAATAGTAGTAGTTCAAGTTCAGAAATCTTACCTGGGTAAGTTATTAAATCATAGCACTCAAAACAAACTAAACAAAAACCCTGGTACTGGAGAAATTATCTGTTGACAATATCTGCAGTTAGAAATACACTCTATTGAAGGAAAAAGGATCAACCCTTTCATCCAATTTGAAAAAAAATGTTAAGAGAAACTAAAATTGATACTGCATAAAAAGAACATGGAAGAAGGTTCTGAGGTGCATACCTGAGGTATAATTGACATTTTCTTCCTTAAATCGTGAAGACCAATTTCAGTTGTCAAGATCTTATCAATCCAGATTTTACCTTCAGGCTCTGATAATCTAAAAAGGGCAGCAATGAGGGAACTTTTTCCAGCTCCTGTTCTTCCCATGATGCCAACCTGTAAAGAGATCCAGGAGTGATTAAAAACGAACATATGCAACCAACCTGGGGGAAAATCCCTGCTTGTTGAAGCTGAATTTTAAAAGTTCCGTAGAGTGTAGTATCTTTACGTCCCTCAATTGTGGCACTGTTGGCTTTTGGGGCCAGGTAATTCCTTCACTGGGCAAGGGAGAATGTCCTGTAGCATGTAGGATGGCTAGCAGTAGCCATGAACTCACACGCCAGAGGGTGGAAACCAAAAATGGCTGACATTGCCAATTGTGCCCTGGTTTAGACTCCCTGGTTAAAAGTGTTAAAAATAACAGTGTAGGTGAAAAAAGTCAGCAGTGGGACTTCCCTGTTAGCTCAGTGGCAAAGAGTTCGCCTTTAAATGCAGGAGACACGAGTTCGATCCCTGATCTGGGAAGATCCCACATGCTGTGGAGCAACTAAGCCCCTGAGCCACAACTATTGAACCTGTGCTCTAGAGCCTCTGAGCCGCAACATTTTTTTTTTTTACTTCCTACTTTATTTTTTTATTATTTTTTAAAACCTTTATTTTACTTTTAACTTTTACAGAGTTTTGTTGTTTACAGGTATGTATGTTCCCAGATTAGTCATATGTATATCCCCCACTTCCCACCCTCTCGACCATCACACAGCACCCCTGAAAGATCCCCTTTTCTCACAGACCCATGTGCCACAACTATTGAAGACCTAGAGGCTGAGTTCCACAATAAGAAAAGTCACCACAACAAGAAGCCTGCTCACTTCAATTAGAGTAGCCCCCATTCCCTGCAACTAGGGAAGAGCCTGGGGCAGCAGTGAAAAGCCAGAATAGCCACACCCCCACACACACACACACACACACACACACACAATGTCAGCAGTGGTCCAAGTGTTCCATTAGAATTCGGCTTTTAAATTAATTGTACTGGGCTTCCCTGGTGGCTCAGTGGATAAGAACCCATCTGCCGATGCAGGAGACACAGGTTCGATCCCTCATCTGGGAAGATCCCACATGCCACGGAGTAACTAAGCCCACACATCAATGAAGACCCAGCACAGTCACAAATACATAAATAAAAAGTTAAAAAATTAATTGTATTAACAAAGTCTGGGTATTTTGAACATTGACTGATACATTAGCAATTTTACAGAATGTCAACAAGTCGAATTTTACATACAAACAAGTATTTAGATTCCCAGATTTCTGGAAGTATTCTTAGGTAAAGAAACTAAATCACCTTAATACTGAATAATGAGTTGTCTTGAACTATTTAGTATTCCTTCACTGGGCAAGGGAGAATGTCCTGTAGCATGTGGATGGCTAGCAGTAGCCATGAACTCACACGCCAGAGGGTGGAAACCAAAAATGGCTGACATTGCCAATTGTGCCCTGGTTTAGACTCCCTGGTTAAAAGTGTTAAAAATAACAGTGTAGGTGAAAAAAGTCAGCAGTGGGACTTCCCTGTTAGCTCAGTGGCAAAGAGTTCGCCTTTAAATGCAGGAGACACGAGTTCGATCCCTGATCTGGGAAGATCCCACATGCTGTGGAGCAACTAAGCCCCTGAGCCACAACTATTGAACCTGTGCTCTAGAGCCTCTGAGCCGCAACATTTTTTTTTTTTTACTTCCTACTTTATTTTTTTATTATTTTTTAAAACCTTTATTTTACTTTTAACTTTTACAGAGTTTTGTTGTTTACAGGTATGTATGTTCCCAGATTAGTCATATGTATATCCCCCACTTCCCACCCTCTCGACCATCACACAGCACCCCTGAAAGATCCCCTTTTCTCACAGACCCATGTGCCACAACTATTGAAGACCTAGAGGCTGAGTTCCACAATAAGAAAAGTCACCACAACAAGAAGCCTGCTCACTTCAATTAGAGTAGCCCCCATTCCCTGCAACTAGGGAAGAGCCTGGGGCAGCAGTGAAAAGCCAGAATAGCCACACCCCCACACACACACACACACACACACACACAATGTCAGCAGTGGTCCAAGTGTTCCATTAGAATTCGGCTTTTAAATTAATTGTACTGGGCTTCCCTGGTGGCTCAGTGGATAAGAACCCATCTGCCAATGCAGGAGACATGGGTTTGATCCCTCATCCGGGAAGATCCCACGTGCCACGGAGTAACTAAGCCCACACATCAATGAAGACCCAGCACAGTCACAAATAAATAAATAAAAAGTTAAAAAAAATTAATTGTATTAACAAAGTCTGGGTATTTTGAACATTGACTGATACATTAGCAATTTTACAGAATGTCAACAAGTCGGAATTTTTACATACAAACAAGTATTTAGATTCCCAGATTTCTGGAAGTATTCTTAGGTAAAGAAACTAAATCACTTCCTGATAATAAATACCTGAATAATGAGTTGTCTTGAAACATCTTAAAATTTTGGAATGTAGGTTTCAGTGTCTTAAAAGGCAGTAGCCAGTAGACAAAACACACATAATGAGGTCAACAACAACACCATCACAAACAACACTTTCTGTTTATAAGAGACCTTTCATCTCAGTCCTTCAAAAGGCATTTTACAAACCAATTAATACTTATAATTAAACCTTGTCAAATATACATGTCAAGTATCAGTGAAGTTATTAAAATCAAAGCAGAGAGAAATTAAGTACATTAACAATAAGATCAAAGAATCAATATAATGCAGGTAAAATGGTGGTCAGGAATAAAACCTGATGGGAAAAACTGGATAGTTTTATTTGAATTCAAACATGTATGCAGAAACTGCCCTTCTTTTAACCAATGAGGTGGCCCACTACAAATTCCCTGCTGGAAACTTCCCAAGAAATGATTTCATCTCTACTTTGTAGTCTCAATAGAGATAAGGGGTGTGTGTTATGCTTTCTTGAGTGCTAAATCATGTCCAACTCATTGGCGCCCTATGGGCTATAGTTCACCAGGCTCCTCTGTCCATGGGATTCTCCAGGCAAGAGTACTGGAGTGGGCTGCCATGTCCTACTCCAGGGAATCTTCCTGAACCAGGGATCAAGCCACGTCTCTTTTAAGTCTCCTGCACTGGCAGGTGGGTTCTTTACCACTAGCGCCACCTGGGAAGTCCAAGAAACTGGCTGCGCCCAGAGGGCGAGGCCAGCACCAGCAGCTTGTGAGCAGCACAAGCTGCATGGGCCTGAGACTCTGCATTTCTAAGAAACTCCCAGGTGGTCCAGGCGCTGCTGACCCACAGTCTGCGTTACAAGAAATTAGGACGCCCGCAAGGGGAATGGAACAATCTGAGAGTGAGGGGAGGTGTTGCTGAGGAAATATTATGGAAAAAGGGAAGAGGTAGGAAACTCATATTTTTGCACATTATAGCAAGGTCTAGTAAGCATTTATAAAAATGTATTATCCAAGTAATAGCTCTGAGCAAGAAAAAAAATAACAAACCAAAATCAATCTACCTCCAGAGCTGGAAAATGCTTTAGAATGGCCCAGTACTTTCTAAAATGATCAAATCAACCACAAAATCACCTCAATGAAAAAATGCAGCCCGTGTTCAGAATCTACACAGGAAGCCGAGGGTGCTATTCACCTCATTTTAGTTCTTTATTTTTACTTGTGATTTCTTCCATGAATTAGAAACCAGCATAGTACCTATTAATTTTTCCCATTTAACTTTTATTTCCATGAATCTGGACAGCAGAGGAAATGAGGAAAGAGAATGAATTCCCACTTGTGCTGAGCTGGCTCATTCCCACCTCCTTGCCTCTCCCTCTCTCAATTGAATCCAATACGCAAGAGTATCCTGGGATGGGGGAACTGGGAAAGATCAACAGGAGAGGTAACCTGGAAGAGACACAGGTGGAGTGGAATCACTTCTCCAACACGCTGCCTACGTATTATCTTCAAACACAGAAATTAAGCCAACGGGGAGTGGACCAAGACACAAATCGTTATATAATTTTTTAAAAAGTCATATTATTGCAGTTATTAACTCACTCTCCAGACTCAAGTTTCCTACATACACTTCAGAAGCTCAGACAGTCCCATGAAGCCGTATTTCAGAAGAATACAGATATCTTACGTGTACTGCACTTTCTTAGGTAATTCATATTCTATGGCACTGACAGGCAATCAACAGAATTACGTATACAACAGGAAATAGGGTGGACACTTTGTCTACAAGTAAGCAAACCAACAATGAAACTGGAAAAAATTAGGAGCCAGCGTTTGCTGTATGACTAACTGAAACAAATCTGTGCATATCATTTCGGCACTAAATTGAATATTCTGTCCCCTCACAAGGGTATCATTCATTAAATTACAGCTACAGTCCATTAGAGGCATGAGACTCTGCATTTCTAAGAAACTCCCAGGTGGTCCAGGCGCTGCTGACCCACAGTCTGCGTTACAAGAAATTAGGACGCCCGCAAGGGGAATGGAACAATCTGAGAGTGAGGGGAGGTGTTGCTGAGGAAATATTATGGAAAAAGGGAAGAGGTAGGAAACTCATATTTTTGCACATTATAGCAAGGTCTAGTAAGCATTTATAAAAATGTATTATCCAAGTAATAGCTCTGAGCAAGAAAAAAAATAACAAACCAAAATCAATCTACCTCCAGAGCTGGAAAATGCTTTAGAATGGCCCAGTACTTTCTAAAATGATCAAATCAACCACAAAATCACCTCAATGAAAAAATGCAGCCCGTGTTCAGAATCTACACAGGAAGCCGAGGGTGCTATTCACCTCATTTTAGTTCTTTATTTTTACTTGTGATTTCTTCCATGAATTAGAAACCAGCATAGTACCTATTAATTTTTCCCATTTAACTTTTATTTCCATGAATCTGGACAGCAGAGGAAATGAGGAAAGAGAATGAATTCCCACTTGTGCTGAGCTGGCTCATTCCCACCTCCCCTTGCCTCTCCCTCTCTCAATTGAATCCAATACGCAAGAGTATCCTGGGATGGGGGAACTGGGAAAGATCAACAGGAGAGGTAACCTGGAAGAGACACAGGTGGAGTGGAATCACTTCTCCAACACGCTGCCTACGTATTATCTTCAAACACAGAAATTAAGCCAACGGGGAGTGGACCAAGACACAAATCGTTATATAATTTTTTAAAAAGTCATATTATTGCAGTTATTAACTCACTCTCCAGACTCAAGTTTCCTACATACACTTCAGAAGCTCAGACAGTCCCATGAAGCCGTATTTCAGAAGAATACAGATATCTTACGTGTACTGCACTTTCTTAGGTAATTCATATTCTATGGCACTGACAGGCAATCAACAGAATTACGTATACAACAGGAAATAGGGTGGACACTTTGTCTACAAGTAAGCAAACCAACAATGAAACTGGAAAAAATTAGGAGCCAGCGTTTGCTGTATGACTAACTGAAACAAATCTGTGCATATCATTTCGGCACTAAATTGAATATTCTGTCCCCTCACAAGGGTATCATTCATTAAATTACAGCTACAGTCCATTAGATGGGTCTGTGGTGGTAAGCGTTTTAAAGAGCAGTTCTTAAAGGATTTAACACACTAGGTAATTGGTTGTTTGTGCAGTTGTGTTGTGTGTGTGTGTTTTGGTTACGGGTTGTGCACACCTGTGTGTGACTCATTCGCCTTCCACCCAGCAGTCCCTCAGCACTCGCTCTCCCTGGGTAACCTGCAGGATCGGGGAGGAGGTGGAGAGAGATGAAAATAAGATGCTCCCTGATCGGAAGCAGCAAGAGGGTTCTGGAAGACACAGACCCAAAATGACATAACACGTCACAGAAGCAAATCAACCATGGTAAAATACAGATAACATAGAACTTATCAACCGAATCATTTTTAGGTGGACAGTTTAGTGTCTTCACATTAGTGTTCCTTTAGAATATTTTCCCTGTGTAAAACTCAAACTCTGTATTTGCATTAAAAAACAAAAGCTAATTCCCCTCGACTGGTCCATGGTAACCACCATCCTACTTTCTGTCTTCATGGATCTGACGACTCTACGAACTTCATGTAAGTGTAATCCTGCTTTACTGGTTCCATTTATGTCTGCCTTATTTCATTTAACCCGATACCCTCATAAGGAAAAAAAACGTTTTCTTGTGAGGATATACCACATTTGTATCCATTCATCTGTCCCTTTCATTATATGTAAGACACCAAGGAAGAACTGAGGTAAATGCAGAAGTAAACTCAGAAAATGAGGAGATGTTCACCAGCCAGATGACAGAAGGGAAGGGTCAGTTAGGCAGATGGGCAGCATGTGCACTGGGAGCTGGGAGGACACGGTATTTAGGGAGAACCTACAGATGACCCAAGTGCACAGGGTAATGTATACATCAGAACTAGAAGCTAGAGAGGCAGGCGTGGTGGGGAAGAACTTCCTACCAACATGTCTGCTTAGGTAATTCATATTCTATGGCACTGACAGGCAATCAACAGAATTACGTATACAACAGGAAATAGGGTGGACACTTTGTCTACAAGTAAGCAAACCAACAATGAAACTGGAAAAAATTAGGAGCCAGCGTTTGCTGTATGACTAACTGAAACAAATCTGTGCATATCATTTCGGCACTAAATTGAATATTCTGTCCCCTCACAAGGGTATCATTCATTAAATTACAGCTACAGTCCATTAGATGGGTCTGTGGTGGTAAGCGTTTTAAAGAGCAGTTCTTAAAGGATTTAACACACTAGGTAATTGGTTGTTTGTGCAGTTGTGTTGTGTGTGTGTGTTTTGGTTACGGGTTGTGCACACCTGTGTGTGACTCATTCGCCTTCCACCCAGCAGTCCCTCAGCACTCGCTCTCCCTGGGTAACCTGCAGGATCGGGGGAGGAGGTGGGAGAGAGATGAAAATAAGATGCTCCCTGATCGGAAGCAGCAAGAGGGTTCTGGAAGACACAGACCCAAAATGACATAACACGTCACAGAAGCAAATCAACCATGGTAAAATACAGATAACATAGAACTTATCAACCGAATCATTTTTAGGTGGACAGTTTAGTGTCTTCACATTAGTGTTCCTTTAGAATATTTTCCCTGTGTAAAACTCAAACTCTGTATTTGCATTAAAAAACAAAAGCTAATTCCCCTCGACTGGTCCATGGTAACCACCATCCTACTTTCTGTCTTCATGGATCTGACGACTCTACGAACTTCATGTAAGTGTAATCCTGCTTTACTGGTTCCATTTATGTCTGCCTTATTTCATTTAACCCGATACCCTCATAAGGAAAAAAAACGTTTTCTTGTGAGGATATACCACATTTGTATCCATTCATCTGTCCCTTTCATTATATGTAAGACACCAAGGAAGAACTGAGGTAAATGCAGAAGTAAACTCAGAAAATGAGGAGATGTTCACCAGCCAGATGACAGAAGGGAAGGGTCAGTTAGGCAGATGGGCAGCATGTGCACTGGGAGCTGGGAGGACACGGTATTTAGGGAGAACCTACAGATGACCCAAGTGCACAGGGTAATGTATACATCAGAACTAGAAGCTAGAGAGGCAGACGTAGGTGGGGAAGAACTTCCTACCAACATGTCTGCTATCACACAACCAGACAGAGAGACTGATCTACTTTGCATGCACACAGAGGAAAGCGTCTGACACACCCCACCCAGGAAGCCAATAGCAGATGCAGGGCTAAGTGGGTACAGGTAAACTATGAAAGAGGTAAGTGGCTGAGACAAACCTTTTCTCTTGATTTAATGAGCGCTGTCAGGTGCTTCAACACCAGAGGCCCATCTAGGCTGTATGAAAAGTTCATGTTGTCAAAGATGATCACTCCTTCATGGGGCCAGGACAGCGGAGGGCGTTTCTGGTATTCCCAGGGGGCTTCCTTTTCCAGATTTGTGTATTCAATCACCCTTTCTACTGAAATCATCTGAAAAATAGGACATCACACAGGGTTAGGAACAGAAGATCTTGTTTATGGATGTTCAGAGACTGTGAATGAAAACTTCTGCTTGTGTATCTTTATATCTGTATTTCTATGGTTAAGAATATCTCATGTCTTAGCATCTAAAAAACAAAATACTGGGACCTCCCTGGTGGTTCAGTGGGTAAAGAATCTGCCTTGCAGTCCAAGCGGCGCTGGTTCAGTCCCTGGCCTGGGAAGATCCCACATGCCGTGGAACAACTGGACTGGTGTTTCTAAATATGAGCCAGCACTCTGGAACAAATCTGCACAGAGCCAGTGCTCTGCAACAAGAGAGGTCACTGCAATGGGAAAGCCCACACAGGCCAAAGAATAAAGATGGATGAAAATAAATAAATAAATAACCAAAATTTTAAGAAAAGTAAGTGCAGTGCAAAAAAGAAAAAAAGTACTATTTTCCTAAGTATACTGATGATTTGCAACTTTTTCATTATTTTAGAATACATTTACTATGAATACCCTCTTCAGCATCATGTCAAAACTGAAAACAAGAGAATCTGAGTAATTCAATTGATTCAATCTTCATATATAAGTTTTTAATAATAGAAAACTTGGTAGATGAAAACAGTATGTATGGAACACAAGCCATTAGTATTTTGCTACTGAAGGGTCATCTGTTACAGATAAATAGATCTGGATCTTCAGTATAATAATGATAATAATAATTAACAATAATAATTATAATAATTAGCTACTTTCTACGCTACTAAAGAGTAAAATGGAAAATTTTTATCATTTTTCACTCTTAAGGAGAAAATGATAATATTCAAGAGGAGGTAATTTGTACATCAACTAAGGTCTCCTAAACAACCACAGCTCAACACTTTTGACAGTAAATTTCAAACGAAGGGCCACCAATGAATTCGGCATTCAACACACACAAAAGAAAATCTAAAATGGGGGCGGTGGAGACAATTAATTAAACAAATAAACCTCAAAATACAAAATTCTTAAACCATTAAGAACCAAATGGAAACAAGCCTATGAGAAATAAGCTGCATGTTCTCCACGATTTCAGAGCCTCCCTCCTACAGAGACACGTATTATATTTGAAGACAGCTTGTGATGAATATAAAATCTGCTGACACGGCACATACAAGATTGAGAAAAAATGTATATATTTTATTTTAAATAAACATTAAACAGATGGTAGAAGGATCTAACAAACCCTGTTAGCTGTGATGTCAAAAAAAAGTTCTAAGAGGTTTTTTTTTTAACATCACAATTGCCTTTATGCCATTTGAACGTCAAGGAAAAGGGAAACGTCACCATATTCTCAACTTCGGCGCTTTGCCTGACGCACCACTGGAACATTCCCATAAGCGTGAGGGCATAGGACAGCGCCAGGCCAACCTTCCCAGCATCCAAAGCTGAAGGAGGAACAAAAAAGAAAATATTTCAGTGCCACCACTCTTAACCCGGAGTTGGGTTCCTCCTGTCACCGTTCCAAGACTTCTTCAGAATATTTAAATCACTGGCACATAGATTACATCACGTGGACTTTTAGTATCTGTCATCTGAGACCATGAGAGAAAAACAAAATAACAAAAAAATTACCACTATGATCAGAGAAAACTAGTAAATGAGCTTATTAATCTCCACGACCCTGACATAGGCTTGACAGTATCATGTAGGCAAGGAAACACGTCATCACACAGACTTTCGTCATTCAGGTTTCAAGAACGGTCCTGCAGTTTCATTTCCTACGTCTGATGCAGCCGCAGAAAGAAAACCACGAAAAACAAGTCAACAGATTCTCAGACTCGACGCTTTTCAAAACTAAATAACTGCTCTCGTTGTTCCATTATTAAACACAGTAATTCCGTGTTGGTACTATGAAATCGTTAGGAAGGGTGAATTCACGCCGCTCATGCCAATAACACCTGCTCCCACAGAGACAAATTCTCACCAGCACGCCAGGCATCTACAACCAAGGAGAACTGGAAAATGGTATCCTGACAGTAAATTTCAAACGAAGGGCCACCAATGAATTCGGCATTCAACACACACAAAAGAAAATCTAAAATGGGGGCGGTGGAGACAATTAATTAAACAAATAAACCTCAAAATACAAAATTCTTAAACCATTAAGAACCAAATGGAAACAAGCCTATGAGAAATAAGCTGCATGTTCTCCACGATTTCAGAGCCTCCCTCCTACAGAGACACGTATTATATTTGAAGACAGCTTGTGATGAATATAAAATCTGCTGACACGGCACATACAAGATTGAGAAAAAATGTATATATTTTATTTTAAATAAACATTAAACAGATGGTAGAAGGATCTAACAAACCCTGTTAGCTGTGATGTCAAAAAAAAGTTCTAAGAGGTTTTTTTTTTAACATCACAATTGCCTTTATGCCATTTGAAGCGTAAAGGGAAAAAGGGGAAACGTCACCATATTCTCAACTTCGGCGCTTTGCCTGACGCACCACTGGAACATTCCCATAAGCGTGAGGGCATAGGACAGCGCCAGGCCAACCTTCCCAGCATCCAAAGCTGAAGGAGGAACAAAAAAGAAAATATTTCAGTGCCACCACTCTTAACCCGGAGTTGGGTTCCTCCTGTCACCGTTCCAAGACTTCTTCAGAATATTTAAATCACTGGCACATAGATTACATCACGTGGACTTTTAGTATCTGTCATCTGAGACCATGAGAGAAAAACAAAATAACAAAAAAATTACCACTATGATCAGAGAAAACTAGTAAATGAGCTTATTAATCTCCACGACCCTGACATAGGCTTGACAGTATCATGTAGGCAAGGAAACACGTCATCACACAGACTTTCGTCATTCAGGTTTCAAGAACGGTCCTGCAGTTTCATTTCCTACGTCTGATGCAGCCGCAGAAAGAAAACCACGAAAAACAAGTCAACAGATTCTCAGACTCGACGCTTTTCAAAACTAAATAACTGCTCTCGTTGTTCCATTATTAAACACAGTAATTCCGTGTTGGTACTATGAAATCGTTAGGAAGGGTGAATTCACGCCGCTCATGCCAATAACACCTGCTCCCACAGAGACAAATTCTCACCAGCACGCCAGGCATCTACAACCAGGAGACTGGAATGGCCCTAATGTCATAGGCTAGACAAAAAGCTTTATGGAAAACCTGTTTCTCTCCTCCCTATCTGAGATGCTATCAGGACTGTTAAGAACCTCAGTTGCTAGACAGACTACCTCATTTGAGAAAGATTAAATGGGCTTCCTTGGGAGCTCAGCTAGTAAGGAATCCGCCTGCAATATAACCCCAGTTTGGTTCCGGGTCAGAAAGATCCCCCGGAGAAGCGACAGGCTATTCACGTCAGTCTTCTCGGGCTTCCCTGGTGGCTAAGGTGGTAAAGAAAAATCTGCCAGCCATCTAGGAGATCTACTTGGGTTGGGAAGATCTTCTGGAGAAGAGAATGGCTTTCCCACACTCCAATATTCTTGCCTAGAGAACTCCATGGCAAGCGTCACAAAGAGTCAGACATGACTGTCATTTCACTTTGAAAGGGATCAAAGAATGCAATGTCTGATCGAAGCCCCACCAAGATCCAAGTGATTCCACTACAGAGGCCACATTGCAGAATCACACTGTGCAAATACTTTTAATACACCGCACTGGAATCAAACGGTATATTACACAAAGGGGTAAGAGTGTAAATAAATAACTGCAAACGAAGCTCTATACTATAACCGTACTACAAACAGTGAGGCACATCTGTACTTACTTTTTGCCAGAATCAGGGACCCAAAGGCAACAACAATGACAAAGACGGCACAGATGGCATCCAGACGCACAGCGAACCATCGGGAGGTCGTCAGAAACAAGAACCAAGCCTCTGTATTTGGGAACAGAAATAAGCAAAAGGAGTGAGCAGAGACACCACATCGGCTGCTTTCTCCGGGACGGGGTCTCCTGTGCAGTTGAACTACAGAAGATTTTTACACAAATCAGGATGGCACACTTATAGACACAGGCAACGTGAGGACTGCCACGAGCTAGGATTGGACGTGACAACCTGTGGGACACAGAGGAATCCCCCCAGAAGCCTTGTGGGCTGCACGCCCTGAACACTTCCACCCACTGGTCCTAAATAGAAATTAGGATCGTCATCATGAACATACAAAAAGAGCCTCCTTGTTCTGATTCTCACAGAACTGGGCTTCAAAATGAGGCTTATCCTCTCTCACAGTCAACCGCTCCCAGGTCTCTGCGGGCACAGAGCACAGCTTTCCCTCTATTTCTAGCACCTTCTGGGCCCTACAGCGCCCTACATCGTGTTCACTCTTAGGAGCCAGTATTTAAAGGACGGTCAGATAACAAACAGGATCGGCATGTAGCTTTCCAAAGGCCATTTTATCAGCTGGACCAGGATTTGTTTGACATAGAGGACATTGGGGGTGGCAAATCCAATTCCTTTCCTCAAAAATTATTTTCCTTAATCAGGCTTGCCACCTGCATGCTCTGTAAAGCGCAGGCAAACGAAGAGCCTATAGGCCAAGAATGGCCACAACCTAATTTTATAAATAAAGTTTTACTGGAACCCAGTCACAGCAATTTGGTGATGTACTATTTTTGCCAGTGTTCATGCTATAAAAAAACCATAGCTGAGAAGTTGCACAAAGACTGCGCGGTGTTTTTTTAAAGTTTATCAACACCCTTCATGAAGGACACAGTGAGAGCAGGACAGTGGGAGGCAGTATTGGGGAGAAACACGGGGCCGTGACAAAGGAAGAGGGGAGCACAGAGGAGAGGAGAGCAGAAGGGCTGGGGAGGCAGGTGTGCAGAGGGGGCCGTCGGGCAGCACAGAGAGAGGTGCTGCCCAGCTGGGCCATCTGTGAGGGAGCTCAGGCCTCAGAAGGCAGTCATACATCCCATGCTTTGCCATCATTTCCAGAAACCTACAGACCTGAGTGCAAGTCCTTTAGTGAACAGCTCCTGAAACCTCTGTTCGGCTTTGTAAGCCCGGATGAGTCCAGAGATGATGACAAGTGGGAAAATACTGGGCAAACCCTATAAGAAAAAACAGGCAACGTGGGGGGGGAACTACAGAAGATTTTACACAAATCAGGATGGCACACTTATAGACACAGGCAACGTGAGGACTGCCACGAGCTAGGATTGCGTGACAACCTGTGGGACACAGAGGAATCCCCCCAGAAGCCTTGTGGGCTGCACGCCCTGAACACTTCCACCCACTGGTCCTAAATAGAAATTAGGATCGTCATCATGAACATACAAAAAGAGCCTCCTTGTTCTGATTCTCACAGAACTGGGCTTCAAAATGAGGCTTATCCTCTCT
This sequence comes from Tragulus kanchil, assembly GCA_022376925.1. Lineage (NCBI taxonomy): Eukaryota > Metazoa > Chordata > Mammalia > Artiodactyla > Tragulidae > Tragulus > Tragulus kanchil. Next base: position 16,858,932 of record JAIOJX010000003.1, on the reverse strand, counting down.
CACAGTCAACCGCTCCCAGGTCTCTGCGGGCACAGAGCACAGCTTTCCCTCTATTTCTAGCACCTTCTGGGCCCTACAGCGCCCTACATCGTGTTCACTCTTAGGAGCCAGTATTTAAAGGACGGTCAGATAACAAACAGGATCGGCATGTAGCTTTCCAAAGGCCATTTTATCAGCTGGACCAGGATTTGTTTGACATAGAGGACATTGGGGGTGGCAAATCCAATTCCTTTCCTTAAAAAAATTATTTTCCTTAATCAGGCTTGCCACCTGCATGCTCTGTAAAGCGCAGGCAAACGAAGAGCCTATAGGCCAAGAATGGCCACAACCTAATTTTATAAATAAAGTTTTACTGGAACCCAGTCACAGCAATTTGGTGATGTACTATTTTTGCCAGTGTTCATGCTATAAAAAAACCATAGCTGAGAAGTTGCACAAAGACTGCGCGGTGTTTTTTTAAAGTTTATCAACACCCTTCATGAAGGACACAGTGAGAGCAGGACAGTGGGAGGCAGTATTGGGGAGAAACACGGGGCCGTGACAAAGGAAGAGGGGAGCACAGAGGAGAGGAGAGCAGAAGGGCTGGGGAGGCAGGTGTGCAGAGGGGGCCGTCGGGCAGCACAGAGAGAGAGGTGCTGCCCAGCTGGGCCATCTGTGAGGGAGCTCAGGCCTCAGAAGGCAGTCATACATCCCATGCTTTGCCATCATTTCCAGAAACCTACAGACCTGAGTGCAAGTCCTGGTGTGAGTCGAACAGCTCCTGAAACCTCTGTTCGGCTTTGTAAGCCCGGATGGTCCAGAGTCCTTGGAGAGATGATGACAAGTGGGAAAATACTGGGCTGCGAGCTGGGGAAGCAGAGATGAACAAAGGTCAGGGAGGATGGATGCAAACAAACCCACTGCTTCCAGTGCTCGGTGGTCACGCATCTTGCCAAGGGGCACATGTGGGGCTTCCTGGCAACTGCCTGGGGGCGGAGGGGTGAAGCCCTTTTTGTGACCCTCAAATTTCTACTCATGCCAAGCTTTACTTTCATGACCTGGAGAGAAAGACTCCCATGAAAGCCATCATGGACTAAATTTACTTCTGACTCATTCATCATGGCCCCCCGCACTCTAGACTCCCTCCCAATTCTTCCCTCGTAATCCACCAGGCATTAATCACTAATTTCATAATTTTCCACCCGAGTCCTCACCACACTGAATTCTGACGCGCTGTGTTCAGCTGCCACCTTAGATTAGAAACGTCAAGGCTGGCACAGGACAGGGGTAAGAAAAGTGAGGTGAGCGGATGGTCTCCTGTCTCCCTCTCTCCTGGGATTTCCCTGCCCCTGCCCCCGTCAGAAGCCTCTATGTGGGTCATGGAACACCGGGTATGGCATCACCCTTGTGTCCACAGGACCTGTGCAGCCAAGGCATCTTCGAACTGTCTTCACTTCTGCTCCCAGGACCCTCGTGGATGTTTTGATAACTGCCTGCTGGATACCTGAGGAATCTGGAGGTCCCTGTGGCATGTGACCCCCACATCACTTACGGAGTCTCTGACAGTGGCCTTAGGGCCCGTTCTCTTTTGAGTGACTTCATGTGGGTCTGGGGTCTGTTGTCGCATCACTGACCATAAGCTTCCGGCCGTTGGCTCTAAGAGCACACTGACCAGAAAGCAGGTGGGTTGGGCTGCTGGGCAGGGAGGACCCCTTATGGGCCTCATTCCTCACCACAAACCATGAACAAGCCTGTAATTTGTTTTCTTCTAACAGGCAGCCTGTACTGTATCCTACGAGCTCTGTCTGGGCTGAGTGATCACCTGTGTTTTATCAACATCAGTAGAAACTTACAGACCTGAGTGCAAGTCCTGGTGTGAGTCGAACAGTTTCTGAAACTTCTGTTCAGCTTTGTACGTCCGGATGGTCCAGAGTCCCCGGAGAGAAGATGCTAAGTGGGAAAACACCAGGCTCCGAGCTGGGGAAGCAGAGATGAACAAAGGTCAGGAGGATGGATGCAAACAAACCCACTGCTTCCAGTGCTCGGTGGTCACGCATCTTGCCAAGGGGCACATGTGGGGCTTCCTGGCAACTGCCTGGGGGCGGAGGGGTGAAGCCCTTTTTGTGACCCTCAAATTTCTACTCATGCCAAGCTTTACTTTCATGACCTGGAGAGAAAGACTCCCATGAAAGCCATCATGGACTAAATTTACTTCTGACTCATTCATCATGGCCCCCCGCACTCTAGACTCCCTCCCAATTCTTCCCTCGTAATCCACCAGGCATTAATCACTAATTTCATAATTTTCCACCCGAGTCCTCACCACACTGAATTCTGACGCGCTGTGTTCAGCTGCCACCTTAGATTAGAAACGTCAAGGCTGGCACAGGACAGGGGTAAGAAAAGTGAGGTGAGCGGATGGTCTCCTGTCTCCCTCTCTCCTGGGATTTCCCTGCCCCTGCCCCCGTCAGAAGCCTCTATGTGGGTCATGGAACACCGGGTATGGCATCACCCTTGTGTCCACAGGACCTGTGCAGCCAAGGCATCTTCGAACTGTCTTCACTTCTGCTCCCAGGACCCTCGTGGATGTTTTGATAACTGCCTGCTGGATACCTGAGGAATCTGGAGGTCCCTGTGGCATGTGACCCCCACATCACTTACGGAGTCTCTGACAGTGGCCTTAGGGCCCGTTCTCTTTTGAGTGACTTCATGTGGGTCTGGGGTCTGTTGTCGCATCACTGACCATAAGCTTCCGGCCGTTGGCTCTAAGAGCACACTGACCAGAAAGCAGGTGGGTTGCAGGCTGCTGGGCAGGGAGGACCCCTTATGGGCCTCATTCCTCACCACAAACCATGAACAAGCCTGTAATTTGTTTTCTTCTAACAGGCAGCCTGTACTGTATCCTACGAGCTCTGTCTGGGCTGAGTGATCACCTGTGTTTTATCAACATCAGTAGACTATCACTTTGTCACCTCTGCATCTCCTAGAGAAGACATTAGTTCTCACACCATGAAATACTTTACGTTTTAGAAAACTGTCTACATAGTGGCTGCTCAGATGACGAGCAAGCCAGAAATAGTCCCTGTCCTCATGGTGCTCACATCTGTCCTCCTTGTGCTAAGAAGCAAAGCTGCAGCCAACCGCTACCAGCGCCATTTGCCTTAAGGGCCACACTGACGCCCAGGGGCCATAATATGCAATTACCAGACAGTGAAGTGGGGAGAAATTACAAAAGACAGGAGTTCAGGGGCCCAGTTAATTACCAGAAATGGAAGCCAGCTTGTTTTACCATGCCAATCTGAGAGCCCAATACTCACTTGTAGATTCCAGGCGTTTGACATCTCGTGAGGTCGCCAAGAAGTATCGCCGGAGAACAAAGAACAAGATGCCAAGGGGAGCCAGGGGTATTGCGATCCAAGGAATCACCGCAACAGCCACGCCAACCACACCAATCACTTGTAGAAACGTCTGAAACCGTGAAAACAGACACGGAGCCTCTTAACCCATTCTCCTCCTCAACAATAAATGTTAATGGGTTGTTTTGTTAGGATTCAACTCCCTTTTTCTGAAAGAACATGTTGGAATGGTAGGAAACATTTTCCCATCCAAAGAAACAGACAAATTACAGGTGCTTTCCATGACAGCTATTGCACGCTTAACCATGTGCCAAACCCTCTAACTAGGTATAAGCTTTTGATAACTGCCTGCTGGATACCTGAGGAATCTGGAGGTCCCTGTGGCATGTGACCCCCACATCACTTACGGAGTCTCTGACAGTGGCCTTAGGGCCCGTTCTCTTTTGAGTGACTTCATGTGGGTCTGGGGTCTGTTGTCGCATCACTGACCATAAGCTTCCGGCCGTTGGCTCTAAGAGCACACTGACCAGAAAGCAGGTGGGTTGCAGGCTGCTGGGCAGGGAGGACCCCTTATGGGCCTCATTCCTCACCACAAACCATGAACAAGCCTGTAATTTGTTTTCTTCTAACAGGCAGCCTGTACTGTATCCTACGAGCTCTGTCTGGGCTGAGTGATCACCTGTGTTTTATCAACATCAGTAGACTATCACTTTGTCACCTCTGCATCTCCTAGAGAAGACATTAGTTCTCACACCATGAAATACTTTACGTTTTAGAAAACTGTCTACATAGTGGCTGCTCAGATGACGAGCAAGCCAGAAATAGTCCCTGTCCTCATGGTGCTCACATCTGTCCTCCTTGTGCTAAGAAGCAAAGCTGCAGCCAACCGCTACCAGCGCCATTTGCCTTAAGGGCCACACTGACGCCCAGGGGCCATAATATGCAATTACCAGACAGTGAAGTGGGGAGAAATTACAAAAGACAGGAGTTCAGGGGCCCAGTTAATTACCAGAAATGGAAGCCAGCTTGTTTTACCATGCCAATCTGAGAGCCCAATACTCACTTGTAGATTCCAGGCGTTTGACATCTCGTGAGGTCGCCAAGAAGTATCGCCGGAGAACAAAGAACAAGATGCCAAGGGGAGCCAGGGGTATTGCGATCCAAGGAATCACCGCAACAGCCACGCCAACCACACCAATCACTTGTAGAAACGTCTGAAACCGTGAAAACAGACACGGGAGCCTCTTAACCCATTCTCCTCCTCAACAATAAATGTTAATGGGTTGTTTTGTTAGGATTCAACTCCCTTTTTCTGAAAGAACATGTTGGAATGGTAGGAAACATTTTCCCATCCAAAGAAACAGACAAATTACAGGTGCTTTCCATGACAGCTATTGCACGCTTAACCATGTGCCAAACCCTGGGCTCTGTAAGGAGTTTCTAGGTATAAGCTTTTTTGATACACTAAGTAGTCCTAACGGGGCAGGCAGTACCATTTTCAGAGGATAAGAATATTTGAGCTCAGAGAATGCAGGTTGAACTGTAATGAGACAGTCAGGCGTCGTCCTCAACGCATGAGGAAATCAGAAGCCTGGGCTACACATGGAAGGATTAAAAAAAAAAGTTTGATTACAAATTCTGAGGTCAGAAAAGAAAGGAACATTCAACGATTGACCTGTGGAAGCTGAAATTCGTCCTTCCTGGTTTTCTATCTGTAGTGAACATTTATTGAGTGCTAACTATAGACAGGCTCATATATTCAAAATGTCTCATGTATTTACCCATTACACATTACATGATCCCAACTGAGAAATAGTATTCTCTCATTTTGTAGGGGGAGAAGAAGAAAACTTCAGCATACAGAAAGGAAAATCAACTTGATTTAGAGTGTACAGCATAACTCGGGGCTTCCCTGGTGGTCCAGTGGGTAAAGAGTTCACCTTGCAGTGCAAGGGGCACCAGTTTTGGTCCTGGCCTGGGAGGGTCCCGCGTGCCACGGTGTGACTGGACAGGTGTGGCCAATTGCGAGCCAGCGCTCCGGAGCAGACTTCAGCGGGAGGCCCTCACAGGCCAAAGAATAAAGATGGATGAAAACAAATAAGCAACAATTAAATAAACACTAAAAGAGGCCAAAACAAAAAAAGAACATAACTCAGAGCCAGGCATAGTACAGTCTTGAATGACTGTGATAAATGTAAGTTTTTCCCAAATCCATAGCAAACTCTCCCTCAGTATGCCAAAGATTTAAAATGTCCATTCAAACAACAACTGAGGACATGCACAACAAGGAGTAATTCTTCACTTTGCAGAGAATGATGCCAACCTAAAGCCATGACCCGGGCATTGTGCCATCTCAGACAGGGTTTGGGGCTAACCCTCTTGAATATTAATAGGACAAGTATAATATTTCAACACTCTTAATCTGAGCGCAAACTGAGATATACCAACATAAATAAATCAACAACATAAATAAATAAAACCAACATAAATAAAAACTGAGATAAACCAACATAAATGAGTTAAGTGCTTACCAGTGAATATACTACATAAATTGTACCTTCCTTCACTGTGTTCTAGATGCAGGGAGCCAGGGGAGGGCCAATGGTGTATTAATAGACATAAGGGCCCAAAGAATGGTAAGAATCTCAGTAAGTTAGACTCTGAAACAGGTCACTGTAAAGACTAGAACAGCTTAGCATTACCCGGGACATGTGAGAGCATGTGGTTTTCTACCTAGATGGGGTGATGCTGTCACATGGACCAAAGTGACCATGGATATTCTCCGGCAACCGAGAAAATCCAACGTAAGGTCCACTTTGTTTGAAGAGGTACATTTGAAATGATATAACTGCTAAACCTCATGCCTAGTATAATGTTTATCCCCAGTCCCACGTCTAGGCTTTCCAAAGATGGATAACCGTAGGGAAGTGGCGGCAAGGTAACAATTCCAGGAAACTATGTCCACCTCAGGTCAGCCTTTCTGGAGCAAGCGAACTGCTTAGGACATCAGGAAGGAATTCCATACTTCTCTAGATCTAGAGGATAGCCAAATAAATGGTGGTTATTATCCCACCCTCCAAGTTACCAATAATGAATAATAATACGCGAGGCTTGCCATGGGTGCCACCTCTCCTTTATTACACAGGCATTATGTAATTTCATTCTCATATCAAATTTGTTCTTTTAATTTCTGCACAATATGGGATCCCATATACTGAAAAAATTCCTAGTAAAAATTTAAGATCTAAAAATATTCCCCCCTGTCACTTTTTTCCCATTTATCTGCATTTTCTAACTGCTGAATTTCTTGGGGTTACACTGGTCTCTCCCGTGCAGGGCCGAGTCCGCATTTCCTAGGTAATTAGGGTATCAAGAGTCAGCTCAGTTCAGACAGCAGACAGATTATGAATAAACAAAACACACTAACATGCATCAATAAATACTATTTAAATAAGAAAACAGTTTCACAAGAAAGCATAAAAAGCATCCTGACTTTACTGTAAACATAAAAACCCAATATACACACTTGGATTAAAGTTTCCCCAGGAATTCCCTGGATCTACAATTAACACTATATTCTAATATTGCAGATTTAAAGTGTTCCATTCACAAGCACAGTTTTAAATATGAGGGCCTGTTTGCCATGTAAATTCCAAATTGCTTACAGTCCTGTAGCAATTCCTAGGTATCTACCCACATTTTACTTTCAACTTAATTCCATGGGATTCTGTTCCTGCTAGTCTTTGTGAAGCTTGTGCCAAAGAACATGTTTTCTATAAACAGCAGTAAAAATGTATTCTTCTTATTTTATGTAAATAAATATGTCATCCATACTTTTGGCTCACTCCATGAGTATTTGAACTCTCGCTCACGCTCATATTAGACACAATATGGAATATGTATTTAATCATAAAATCACTTAATAAGTAGGCAATACTTATACTATCTATTTACACTCTTAAAAAAGACATTAGGAATTATTAAGATTGCTAACACTCCAGAAGAATCTCAAACCTTTGAATTTTCCTGTCAGTCAGATTCTTAAGAATATTTTCAAACTCATGCTATAATGTTTATCCCCAGTCACGTCTAGGCTTTCCAAAGATGGATAACCGAAATGGCGGCAAGGTAACAATCCAGGAAACTATGTCCACCTCAGGTCAGCCTTTCTGGAGCAAGCGAACTGCTTAGGACATCAGGAAGGAATTCCATACTTCTCTAGATCTAGAGGATAGCCAAATAAATGGTGGTTATTATCCCACCCTCCAAGTTACCAATAATGAATAATAATACGCGAGGCTTGCCATGGGTGCCACCTCTCCTTTATTACACAGGCATTATGTAATTTCATTCTCATATCAAATTTGTTCTTTTAATTTCTGCACAATATGGGATCCCATATACTGAAAAAATTCCTAGTAAAAATTTAAGATCTAAAAATATTCCCCCCTGTCACTTTTTTCCCATTTATCTGCATTTTCTAACTGCTGAATTTCTTGGGGTTACACTGGTCTCTCCCGTGCAGGGCCGAGTCCGCATTTCCTAGGTAATTAGGGTATCAAGAGTCAGCTCAGTTCAGACAGCAGACAGATTATGAATAAACAAAACACACTAACATGCATCAATAAATACTATTTAAATAAGAAAACAGTTTCACAAGAAAGCATAAAAAGCATCCTGACTTTACTGTAAACATAAAAACCCAATATACACACTTGGATTAAAGTTTCCCCAGGAATTCCCTGGATCTACAATTAACACTATATTCTAATATTGCAGATTTAAAGTGTTCCATTCACAAGCACAGTTTTAAATATGAGGGCCTGTTTGCCATGTAAATTCCAAATTGCTTACAGTCCTGTAGCAATTCCTAGGTATCTACCCACATTTTACTTTCAACTTAATTCCATGGGATTCTGTTCCTGCTAGTCTTTGTGAAGCTTGTGCCAAAGAACATGTTTTCTATAAACAGCAGTAAAAATGTATTCTTCTTATTTTATGTAAATAAATATGTCATCCATACTTTTGGCTCACTCCATGAGTATTTGAACTCTCGCTCACGCTCATATTAGACACAATATGGAATATGTATTTAATCATAAAATCACTTAATAAGTAGGCAATACTTATACTATCTATTTACACTCTTAAAAAAGACATTAGGAATTATTAAGATTGCTAACACTCCAGAAGAATCTCAAACCTTTGAATTTTCCTGTCAGTCAGATTCTTAAGAATATTTTCCCAGGTTGTGATAAGTACAAATCGTCCAGATTGCCTTAAACTACTACTGATTTTTATAGAAGATATGACTCAAATGTAATAAACAGGATCACTTTTTGGCAATACTTTCTTATGATTGAGGGAAAGAAACAAACACTGCAGAGTTTTTGATCAAGAAGGGGTGTAGGAATGATTCTACTTACTCTGGAAACATAGGAGATAAAAAATTACCTTTCAATGAAATGAGTAACTCATTAATTGTGCTGTCTAACACAAGATGCTTGTTTTGAAATCCTGAAGAGGCTACTCAAAACTTTCCCTGCATTAAGAAATAAAATGTAATTTCCATGAAGCAATATTCAGTTCCCTTCAATTACAGGATGAATACTAATAAAGGGAAAATGAAGACAGCTCCTTAGTGTGTAGTCCTCAATTTAATACTATCCTGGGGTTAATATTGAGTCTGCAAGTTGATATGGTAGCTTGCATGTCCAAAGGAGATCACCTCTGGTTCCAGACCCATCACCTGTTTCTCCTGACCTCTACCGAATTAGCTCAGTTAAATCAGAAAATGATGAGAAGTTGGTGTCTCGTATCTGTATGATGAAATCCAAACACACTCTCTTATTCGTTAAGCTTTTCTCAACCTGGTCTGTCCCTAGGATACACTAACCATCCATTTGATCCCTAATTGGACTGCCTCGGATCTTTTCACATCCACACACTGGCTGTTAAACCTGTTTAAGTCTTCAGTTAGCCCTTAACCATGAAGTCACTCCTAGCTCCACTAGTGAATGGTGAGGTTTGGTTACAATTAAGCAACACAACAGAAACCATTAAGAAAACAGTGCACTTCCTTCCTTTGTGTTTAGCAAATCTCAATGATCAATAGCTTCCTATATAACCATTTGAACTCATTATAAAATTCAAGACTAGAGTCCAAGTATTTGCTATTTTTAAAAGGCTCACCTTAACCCCTGAAGCTCGCATGTCCTAGAGACCGAGCTTTGTAACAATGCGGACAGCAACTTGAAAGTAGCCCTTGCTTACTGTCAACTAGACAAAAGACCACACAGCAACAAAGATTCAGCAGAGCTAAAAATACAATAGAATAAACCTTTTGATTTGTCAGATTTAAAATATTTTCCCAGGTTGTGATAAGTACAAATCGTCCAGATTGCCTTAAACTACTACTGATTTTTATAGAAGATATGACTCAAATGTAATAAACAGGATCACTTTTTGGCAATACTTTCTTATGATTGAGGGAAAGAAACAAACACTGCAGAGTTTTTGATCAAGAAGGGGTGTAGGAATGATTCTACTTACTCTGGAAACATAGGAGATAAAAAATTACCTTTCAATGAAATGAGTAACTCATTAATTGTGCTGTCTAACACAAGATGCTTGTTTTGAAATCCTGAAGAGGCTACTCAAAACTTTCCCTGCATTAAGAAATAAAATGTAATTTCCATGAAGCAATATTCAGTTCCCTTCAATTACAGGATGAATACTAATAAAGGGAAAATGAAGACAGCTCCTTAGTGTGTAGTCCTCAATTTAATACTATCCTGGGGTTAATATTGAGTCTGCAAGTTGATATGGTAGCTTGCATGTCCAAAGGAGATCACCTCTGGTTCCAGACCCATCACCTGTTTCTCCTGACCTCTACCGAATTAGCTCAGTTAAATCAGAAAATGATGAGAAGTTGGTGTCTCGTATCTGTATGATGAAATCCAAACACACTCTCTTATTCGTTAAGCTTTTCTCAACCTGGTCTGTCCCTAGGATACACTAACCATCCATTTGATCCCTAATTGGACTGCCTCGGATCTTTTCACATCCACACACTGGCTGTTAAACCTGTTTAAGTCTTCAGTTAGCCCTTAACCATGAAGTCACTCCTAGCTCCACTAGTGAATGGTGAGGTTTGGTTACAATTAAGCAACACAACAGAAACCATTAAGAAAACAGTGCACTTCCTTCCTTTGTGTTTAGCAAATCTCAATGATCAATAGCTTCCTATATAACCATTTGAACTCATTATAAAATTCAAGACTAGAGTCCAAGTATTTGCTATTTTTAAAAGGCTCACCTTAACCCCTGAAGCTCGCATGTCCTAGAGACCGAGCTTTGTAACAATGCGGACAGCAACTTGAAAGTAGCCCTTGCTTACTGTCAACTAGACAAAAGACCACACAGCAACAAAGATTCAGCAGAGCTAAAAATACAATAGATTTAAAAATAATACCACTTAACAGTGGAAATAAAATGTTGAAAAAGGTACCTCACGAAAAAACTAAACAAAAGAAAGCTACAGACAGCATCTATCTAACATGCAGTTAGGATGGACAGCTAAGAATAAAGGAAAGCATGTCATAAGAATAAACGGTCAGGGCCTCCCAGGTGGTCCAGTGGGTAAAGACCCACCCTTGCAGTGCAAGAGGCATTGATCCCTGGTCCGGGAAATCCCACGTGCCGCAGAGCGACTAGATCAGTGTGTCGAATTAGGAGCCAGCAGCCGGTGCTCTGCAACAAGAGAAGCCACTGCAATGGGAGGCCCACACAGGCCAAAGAATAAAGACGGACAAAAAAAATAAATTAAATACCAATGAAAGAGGCCAAAATTTAAAAAAAGAATAAAGGGCCAATTTTAACCAATAATTTTTTTTTTAAAAGTACCAAATTTATATGATCCTGAAGACCAAATCTGACAGTCAGTTGAAACACACAATGCCATTCCCATTGTAGGAGATTTAGTTCCACCTACCTGAAAAACTGATAGGATAAACAGATAAAAAGCAATGGAGATACATAATCAAATGTAAGCTAATCAAGAAATATATAATAGGGGCTTTTCTGGTGGTCCAGTGGGTAAGAGTCCACCTTGCAATGCAAGGGACACTGGTTTGATCATTGGCCCAGGAAGCCCATTAACCATTTGATCCCTAATTGGACTGCCTCGGATTTTCCTAAGCTGTTAAACCTGTTTAAGTCTTCAGTTAGCCCTTAACCATGAAGTCACTCCTAGCTCCACTAGTGAATGGTGAGGTTTGGTTACAATTAAGCAACACAACAGAAACCATTAAGAAAACAGTGCACTTCCTTCCTTTGTGTTTAGCAAATCTCAATGATCAATAGCTTCCTATATAACCATTTGAACTCATTATAAAATTCAAGACTAGAGTCCAAGTATTTGCTATTTTTAAAAGGCTCACCTTAACCCCTGAAGCTCGCATGTCCTAGAGACCGAGCTTTGTAACAATGCGGACAGCAACTTGAAAGTAGCCCTTGCTTACTGTCAACTAGACAAAAGACCACACAGCAACAAAGATTCAGCAGAGCTAAAAATACAATAGATTTAAAAATAATACCACTTAACAGTGGAAATAAAATGTTGAAAAAGGTACCTCACGAAAAAACTAAACAAAAGAAAGCTACAGACAGCATCTATCTAACATGCAGTTAGGATGGACAGCTAAGAATAAAGGAAAGCATGTCATAAGAATAAACGGTCAGGGCCTCCCAGGTGGTCCAGTGGGTAAAGACCCACCCTTGCAGTGCAAGAGGCATTGATCCCTGGTCCGGGAAATCCCACGTGCCGCAGAGCGACTAGATCAGTGTGTCGAATTAGGAGCCAGCAGCCGGTGCTCTGCAACAAGAGAAGCCACTGCAATGGGAGGCCCACACAGGCCAAAGAATAAAGACGGACAAAAAAAATAAATTAAATACCAATGAAAGAGGCCAAAATTTAAAAAAAGAATAAAGGGCCAATTTTAACCAATAATTTTTTTTTTAAAAGTACCAAATTTATATGATCCTGAAGACCAAATCTGACAGTCAGTTGAAACACACAATGCCATTCCCATTGTAGGAGATTTAGTTCCACCTACCTGAAAAACTGATAGGATAAACAGATAAAAAGCAATGGAGATACATAATCAAATGTAAGCTAATCAAGAAATATATAATAGGGGCTTTTCTGGTGGTCCAGTGGGTAAAGAGTCCACCTTGCAATGCAAGGGACACTGGTTTGATCATTGGCCCAGGAAGATCCCACATGCCGTGGAACGGCTGGACCGGTGTGTCCAATTATGAGTCAGCGCTCTGGAGCACAAGCACCCAGAGCAGGTGCCCTGTAAAGAGAGGCGCCAGTGCAGCGGGAGGCCCACAAAGGCCGAAGAATACAGATGGATGAAAATAATTGTAAGAAAACAAGCAATTAAGAGGCCAAAATTAAAAAAAAATACAAGGGAATATTAAATATGTATGTGTGTATATATATAATATGGCAGTAAATACATTAGATGTTAGTTTCAATTATATATCCTGTATTATAAAGCAGGTATCAACAAACTTCAATGGATAGAAAGCCTACAGGATATATTTTGACCCAAGTGGATTTAACAAGGTATCAGTAACGAAAAGGTAACTACTACTTTCATTAAATATTTGGAAGTTCAGTTACACTTTCAGTTTCATCTAATTCAAAATTAAGTACTCACATAAAAAAAATTAAAATCTGAGATATTAAAATTTGAAGGCTGCAACTAAGGCTGTGCTTGGAGGTAAGTTTGTAGCATTAAAAAAAAAGGCTGCAGAGAATACATGGGAAATCCCTGAATCATCCACTTAATTTTGCTGTAAGCTAAAAACTGGTCAACTGGGGCTTCCCTGGTGGTCCCGTGGGTAAGGACACCGCCTTGCAGTGCAAGGGGCGGCAGTTCCTGGCATGGGAGGATCCCACGTGCCCTGGAGCAGCTGGACAGATGTGTACAACTACCGAGCCGGAGCTCTAGGGTGCATGCACCCAGAGTCGGCGCTCTGCAACAAGAGAGGCCACCACAGAGAGAGGCCCACACAAGCCAAACAAAGATAAATAACTGAAAGATCAATAGAAGTGGCCAAAAAAAACCCCAAAAAACAAACAAACCTGGTCAACTGAAAAAGTCTTAAGGAAAAAAAAAGTATAAAAGTCAGGGAAGAATGCAATGTATAAAACAGACAGTAATGAAATAATTAAGGAAAAAAAATTAATAAACAACAGCTTGGTTCTTCGAAAGCATCACAGAATTTGAAAAGAGGGCAGGGAGATTTACCATTAATATGAATTTAAAGAGAATAACAGAGATACCACAAACATTAAATGGGGAACTTAGTAAGAATTGTGCACATAAATTAAAATTACAATGAAGTGACAAATTTCTTGAAAAACAACATAACCACTGACATAAGAAATATAAAATCTAAATACTCCTGTATCAATTCAAGAAATTGACTCTGGGGGCTTCCCCTGGTGGTCCACTGGGTAAGGACACCGCCTTGCAGTGCAGGGGGTGCCGGTTCGATCCCTGGCCTGGGAGGATCCCACGTGCCCTGGAGCAGCTGGACAGATGTGTACAACTACCGAGCCGGAGCTCTAGGGTGCATGCACCCAGAGTCGGCGCTCTGCAACAAGAGAGGCCACCACAGAGAGAGGCCCACACAAGCCAAACAAAGATAAATAACTGAAAGATCAATAGAAGTGGCCAAAAAAAACCCCAAAAAACAAACAAACCTGGTCAACTGAAAAAGTCTTAAGGAAAAAAAAAGTATAAAAGTCAGGGAAGAATGCAATGTATAAAACAGACAGTAATGAAATAATTAAGGAAAAAAAATTAATAAACAACAGCTTGGTTCTTCGAAAGCATCACAGAATTTGAAAAGAGGGCAGGGAGATTTACCATTAATATGAATTTAAAGAGAATAACAGAGATACCACAAACATTAAATGGGGAACTTAGTAAGAATTGTGCACATAAATTAAAATTACAATGAAGTGACAAATTTCTTGAAAAACAACATAACCACTGACATAAGAAATATAAAATCTAAATACTCCTGTATCAATTCAAGAAATTGACTCTGGGGGCTTCCCCTGGTGGTCCACTGGGTAAGGACACCGCCTTGCAGTGCAGGGGGTGCCGGTTCGATCCCTGGCCTGGGAGGATCCCACGTGCCGTGGAGCGGCTGGACTGATGTGTCCAATTGCCGAGCTGGAGCTCTGGCGCGCCTGCGCCTAGAGCCAGCCTGGGCCACCGCGATGGGAGGCCCACAGGAGCCAAAGAGCAAAGACAAATGAAAATAGAGAAATGAAGGACCAGCGCAGGTGGCCCACCCACTCCCCTCCCTCTCCAAAATAAATAAGTAAATAAATAAATCTTAAAAAAAAAAGAAAAAAGGAAATTGACTCTGTACTTAAAAGTTTCCCACAGACACCAAAAAATACAATATGCCCCAGAGGGCTTCACAAGATTATGAAAAAAGTTTTACCAAATTCATTCAGGGAATCCAGCATTATCATAATATAAAAACCAGACAAAGACATTAAAAGAAAAATTACAATCCAATCTGTCTCTAGGAACACTGAACAACATACGAATAAACTGAATCTAACAACATAAAAAAACATTTCACAATCAAAGTTGGCTAGGTAAGTCAGAAATCCACAGGACCAGCTGTTACAAGCGATAGGCTGTAACTCTTGGGTAGGAGCCAATACTGTTCTCCACGGCAGAAGCCTTAACTCTTAAGCCCCTTCAACAGATTGAATTAGGCCCACCAAGACTATCCAAGATAGGATTCCTTACTTAAGTCCCGAGGTTCAATCTCTGGTCAGAGAGTCCCATAAGCCATGAGGCAAGGAAGACAAAATTATATATATAATAAGAAAAAGGATACATTTCTCCAGTATTTTTATGAGGTCTGCATACCTCTGATCCTGAAAACTGGCAAAATATTTCAAGGAAAGTAAACAATAAACCAATGTACCTTATAAACAAGAGATGCTACGTATTATGACCAAGTATTGTTTACTTCAGCAATATAAGGTTAATTTAACCTGCAAACATTAATTGGTATTACTTACCAATTAAAAGTGAACATGATTATCTGAACATAGCAAACATAATGGTCAAATTTCAACACATATTCTTGATTTTTAAAACTGAAATTCTCATGAATTTAGGAGTTACAGGAAACACAACGTCTACAAAAAAACTGTAATTCATATCATACTTGATGGAAAGATTTTTGCCTTAATAGTACAAGAATTCTTATCACACTTTTTCAATATTTTACTCAAACCTCTAGCCAAAGCAAGGAAATAAAACTAATAAAATTTGGAAGTGAAGAAGTAAAATTGACGTGATTGTGGATATAGAAAATGCAAGACAATAAATTAAGAAAATAAAGCAAAAACAAGTCCAGGAACACAAAAGAGATTCACAAACAAAGCAACTGTATTTAAGAAGCAATTGGAAAGTGATCTTAAAAAACCGTCCTGTAAGGGCTTCCCTGGTAGTCCAGTGGATAAGGACACCGCCTTGCAGTGCAAGGGGCGCCGGTTCAATCCCTGGCCTGGGAAGATCCCAAGCGCCATGGAGTGACTGGATCGATGTGTCCAATTACCAAGCTAGAGCTCTGGAGCACACGCGCCCAGAGCAGGAGCTCTACAATGAGAGAGGCCACTGCGATGGGAGGCCCACACAGGCCAAAGAACAAAGATAAATAACTGAAACGTCAATAGAAGTGGCCAAAAAAATAAATAAATAAAAAGTCCTCTAAATAAAAATGAAAGACATCAAGTATTCAGGAATAAATCTAATCAAAGCATTAAAAGACTTCTATCGTAACTATCACTTCTAAAATTAAAGATGACCTCAATAAGTAAGTAGAGAGATGTACAAGACTACAGTATTTGTAGAAGAATAAAAAATGGAACAAAATAAAGTATACACACTCAGACTTGATTTCATACAGTCAAACGATTTTTAATCGAGGCGTCAATTCAATGCATACAAGTCTTAAATGTGGCTAGATAGCATAACTGGGAAAAAATGGCCAGTAGCATGCATGAAGAAGTACCTGATATGTATAATCCCAGATTAGTCATATGTATGTCCCTGACCCCTCCCCTCTTGTGCCTCCATCCCACCCCTCCAGGCTGCCCAGCCCCAATGTAAGATCCCTTACATATCTGTAAACAACAAAACTCTGTAAGAGCCAAAACCAAAATAAACAAATAAAGTATAATGGAGTTCAAATTAGTTGATGAAAGTTGTTAAAAGAGCCGATATCATTAATCTAAAGGAGTATGTAAATTGATACCATGCACAGAAAGACTAGACACTAAGCCTGATAATACTATGTGTTGCAAAAATTGCAAAGGTGTGGAATAACCAGAACACCCATATACTGATGGAAAGATTTTTGCCTTAATAGTACAAGAATTCTTATCACACTTTTTCAATATTTTACTCAAACCTCTAGCCAAAGCAAGGAAATAAAACTAATAAAATTTGGAAGTGAAGAAGTAAAATTGACGTGATTGTGGATATAGAAAATGCAAGACAATAAATTAAGAAAATAAAGCAAAAACAAGTCCAGGAACACAAAAGAGATTCACAAACAAAGCAACTGTATTTAAGAAGCAATTGGAAAGTGATCTTAAAAAACCGTCCTGTAAGGGCTTCCCTGGTAGTCCAGTGGATAAGGACACCGCCTTGCAGTGCAAGGGGCGCCGGTTCAATCCCTGGCCTGGGAAGATCCCAAGCGCCATGGAGTGACTGGATCGATGTGTCCAATTACCAAGCTAGAGCTCTGGAGCACACGCGCCCAGAGCAGGAGCTCTACAATGAGAGAGGCCACTGCGATGGGAGGCCCACACAGGCCAAAGAACAAAGATAAATAACTGAAACGTCAATAGAAGTGGCCAAAAAAATAAATAAATAAAAAGTCCTCTAAATAAAAATGAAAGACATCAAGTATTCAGGAATAAATCTAATCAAAGCATTAAAAGACTTCTATCGTAACTATCACTTCTAAAATTAAAGATGACCTCAATAAGTAAGTAGAGAGATGTACAAGACTACAGTATTTGTAGAAGAATAAAAACTGGAACAAAATAAAGTATACACACTCAGACTTGATTTCATACAGTCAAACGATTTTTTAATCGAGGCGTCAATTCAATGCATACAAGTCTTAAATGTGGCTAGATAGCATAACTGGGAAAAAATGGCCAGTAGCATGCATGAAGAAGTACCTGATATGTATAATCCCAGATTAGTCATATGTATGTCCCTGACCCCTCCCCTCTTGTGCCTCCATCCCACCCCTCCAGGCTGCCCAGCCCCAATGTAAGATCCCTTACATATCTGTAAACAACAAAACTCTGTAAGAGCCAAAACCAAAATAAACAAATAAAGTATAATGGAGTTCAAATTAGTTGATGAAAGTTGTTAAAAAGAGCCGATATCATTAATCTAAAGGAGTATGTAAATTGATACCATGCACAGAAAGACTAGACACTAAGCCTGATAATACTATGTGTTGCAAAAATTGCAAAGGTGTGGAATAACCAGAACACCCATATATTGCTGCTGGGTGTGTGCAAATGATGCAATGATCTTGAAAAATCTGATGGTAATCTGAAGTTAACAAACACCTACCTTGTGACACAGCAATTCCAGCGCTAAGTACATATTCCAGTTGAGAGGAAGGATAACCTATGGCCATGTAAACACGTCTCAGAGAAGGTTAAAAGCTACGAACAACACAAATGGCCATCAACTAGAGAATGGATACGTAAGTTGTGGTAACTTCATACAATGGAATGACTCAGAAGGGAGGAAGAAAAAAAGAATCACGGAAACATGCCACAACACGGATGGCTCTCGAAAATCTTGAAAACATGTTAAGCAAAAGAAGGCATCACGGAAAAACCTGTACTGTGTTGGTTCCATTTACAGATGGAGCACAAAAACAGGAAAACTGATACATGTTGACAGAAACTTAGCAGAAGAGTAGGGGTGTGGAAATTTCCTGCAAAGGGGCAAGAGAGATTTTCTCAGGTGAAGAGAATGCTCTTAATCTAGTTTTGTGTAGTAATCAAAGAATGTAAACAACTAGAAAACCTCAATAACCCCCAATTTAAAACTTTCTTATTATAACTCAAAAGAAACCAATAGGTCAAATATGTTTTTAAGAATAGGTTAGAAGATTGGAATTCCCTAGCCATTCAGGGATTAGGACTCAGTGCTTTCACTGCCAGCGTCCAGGTTTGATCCCTGGTTGAAGAAGTGAGCATCCACAAGCCTCATGGTGGGGTCAAATGGTAAAAACAAACAAAAGCTCAAAAAACACATGATGACATGAGAATTCAATTCCTAGACTTTAGGTTATACTCAGGCAACGAACTGCATGTGTAAAATACACAACCATGATATGTATAATCCCAGATTAGTCATATGTATGTCCCTGACCCCTCCCCTCTTGTGCCTCCATCCCACCCCTCCAGGCTGCCCAGCCCCAATGTAAGATCCCTTACATATCTGTAAACAACAAAACTCTGTAAGAGCCAAAACCAAAATAAACAAATAAAGTATAATGGAGTTCAAATTAGTTGATGAAAGTTGTTAAAAAGAGCCGATATCATTAATCTAAAGGAGTATGTAAATTGATACCATGCACAGAAAGACTAGACACTAAGCCTGATAATACTATGTGTTGCAAAAATTGCAAAGGTGTGGAATAACCAGAACACCCATATATTGCTGCTGGGTGTGTGCAAATGATGCAATGATCTTGAAAAATCTGATGGTAATCTGAAGTTAACAAACACCTACCTTGTGACACAGCAATTCCAGCGCTAAGTACATATTCCAGTTGAGAGGAAGGATAACCTATGGCCATGTAAACACGTCTCAGAGAAGGTTAAAAGCTACGAACAACACAAATGGCCATCAACTAGAGAATGGATACGTAAGTTGTGGTAACTTCATACAATGGAATGACTCAGAAGGGAGGAAGAAAGAAAAGAATCACGGAAACATGCCACAACACGGATGGCTCTCGAAAATCTTGAAAACATGTTAAGCAAAAGAAGGCATCACGGAAAAACCTGTACTGTGTTGGTTCCATTTACAGATGGAGCACAAAAACAGGAAAACTGATACATGTTGACAGAAACTTAGCAGAAGAGTAGGGGTGTGGAAATTTCCTGCAAAGGGGCAAGAGAGATTTTCTCAGGTGAAGAGAATGCTCTTAATCTAGTTTTGTGTAGTAATCAAAGAATGTAAACAACTAGAAAACCTCAATAACCCCCAATTTAAAACTTTCTTATTATAACTCAAAAGAAACCAATAGGTCAAATATGTTTTTAAGAATAGGTTAGAAGATTGGAATTCCCTAGCCATTCAGGGATTAGGACTCAGTGCTTTCACTGCCAGCGTCCAGGTTTGATCCCTGGTTGAAGAAGTGAGCATCCACAAGCCTCATGGTGGGGTCAAATGGTAAAAACAAACAAAAGCTCAAAAAACACATGATGACATGAGAATTCAATTCCTAGACTTTAGGTTATACTCAGGCAACGAACTGCATGTGTAAAATACACAACCATGATTTTATGAGGTGTTTATCCTGGATACACAGAGGAAGAAAGCATCAGAGACACATTGGGGTTAATACTAACCAGCGAGTTGCCTCAGACAAAAAAATGGCTCCTGAGCCCCAATTGAGGGCTGTCCTATCTGCTTCCTAACTGGGTGCAAAAAACAATCAAGGAACCTGACCCAGAGAAAGAGTTTCAAGAAACAAGGGAAGCTCACAAGCAGATAATAATATGACAACTGGATTACAATGCTCCATAACAGACAGAAGAAATATGCTCATATATAACATGATGGTTTTAATAAAAATAAAGGAAGTTTTCCAACTCGTCCCTTCTTCATTTTATGGAGACAACTCACAGGTAGACAGAACTGATGAAATATTATATGTAGGACTTTCCTGGAACAGTGTATAAGAATCAGCCAGCCAATGCAGGGGACACAGGTTCAATTCCTGGTCTGGGAACATCTCACGCACCGAGGCTTCTGAGTATCACTACTACTGAAGCCCGGCCACTCTAGAGCCTGTGACAAGCCACCACAACAGTAGCACCCGCTTTCCCCAACTAGAGAAAGCCCGTGCGCAGCAATGAAGAAAAGAACAGCATATGGAGAGTCTAAAGGCCCTCAACGTGAGTATTTTGCCACTTTTCTCTCCCTAGTAACTTTCCTGATGGCTCAGCTGATTAAATATCCACCTGCAATGCGGGGGACCTGGGTTTGACCCCTGGATTGGGAAGATCCCCTGAAGGAGGACATGGCAACCCACTCCAGTATTCCTGCCTGGAGAATCCCATGGATAGAGGAGCCGGGTGGGCCTTGATCTATGGGTCCCAATGAGTCATACACTGAGTGACTAGCACTTTCTTTCAGAAACCAATAGGTCAAATATGTTTTTAAGAATAGGTTAGAAGATTGGAATTCCTAGCCATTCAGGGATTAGGACTCAGTGCTTTCACTGCCAGCGTCAGGTTTGATCCCTGGTTGAAGAAGTGAGCATCCACAAGCCTCATGGTGGGGTCAAATGGTAAAAACAAACAAAAGCTCAAAAAACACATGATGACATGAGAATTCAATTCCTAGACTTTAGGTTATACTCAGGCAACGAACTGCATGTGTAAAATACACAACCATGATTTTATGAGGTGTTTATCCTGGATACACAGAGGAAGAAAGCATCAGAGACACATTGGGGTTAATACTAACCAGCGAGTTGCCTCAGACAAAAAAATGGCTCCTGAGCCCCAATTGAGGGCTGTCCTATCTGCTTCCTAACTGGGTGCAAAAAACAATCAAGGAACCTGACCCAGAGAAAGAGTTTCAAGAAACAAGGGAAGCTCACAAGCAGATAATAATATGACAACTGGATTACAATGCTCCATAACAGACAGAAGAAATATGCTCATATATAACATGATGGTTTTAATAAAAATAAAGGAAGTTTTCCAACTCGTCCCTTCTTCATTTTATGGAGACAACTCACAGGTAGACAGAACTGATGAAATATTATATGTAGGACTTTCCTGGAACAGTGTATAAGAATCAGCCAGCCAATGCAGGGGACACAGGTTCAATTCCTGGTCTGGGAACATCTCACGCACCGAGGCTTCTGAGTATCACTACTACTGAAGCCCGGCCACTCTAGAGCCTGTGACAAGCCACCACAACAGTAGCACCCGCTTTCCCCAACTAGAGAAAGCCCGTGCGCAGCAATGAAGAAAAGAACAGCATATGGAGAGTCTAAAGGCCCTCAACGTGAGTATTTTGCCACTTTTCTCTCCCTAGTAACTTTCCTGATGGCTCAGCTGATTAAATATCCACCTGCAATGCGGGGGACCTGGGTTTGACCCCTGGATTGGGAAGATCCCCTGAAGGAGGACATGGCAACCCACTCCAGTATTCCTGCCTGGAGAATCCCATGGATAGAGGAGCCGGGTGGGCCTTGATCTATGGGTCCCAATGAGTCATACACGACTGAGTGACTAGCACTTTCTTTCTCCCTAGTCATTCCTAAAGAAACAAGAGGACAAAAGCGAAAGAACTGCGAATGACCACTGTGGTTTTCCAGTGGAAACCATCCAATGATGCTCTACTATAAAATTTCATGCTCTGGACACCACTAGGAGTTGTGATAAAAATGAGATCCTAATTTTTTTTTCTTTAGGTCTTAATTAGCTTTTTGTTAAACTATTAACATTATCACATCAATACACATGCCGGGACAGACAAAACGCAGCACCTGGTTGCCAGCCTAGGAAGGTCCCTGCTGATTAACTGTCACCAGGCAGATGCTGATGCGGTGTGCCATCATGCAGGGGGAGGGGGACAACCAACCCCCTCACCTTTCATTAAAAACAGCCAATGAGTCAGCTTCTGTTAAGTATATGGCCTCTCTCTCAGAAACCCAGGGGGTCAAGTGTCTGTAACTATTTCCAATAACCAATACCATCAATTTTCCTTTCCATGAACAAGAAAGCCCACTTTAACCTGGCAGTGAGTATCAAATCTTTATCTCTGGGACTAGCGTGTACAGGGAATATTCTATCCCTGCAAATGCCTGACTAAAATGCTTTTGTTGATTATAAAAGCGTGAAAATGCTGTGACTCAGTTAAAATGAATGAGTTTACTTTAAAAGAGTCCGTAAAACAGAGATCTTTCAAACAGGGCAAGGCCGCCTAACTAACCGTCTCTTTTGTCCAATGGGGATTTGAGGGAGGGGTTGGGAGAAGGGGTCAACACACCACAGAAAGCTCAAAATGACAAAGGCATTGTTCGGGGAAAGAGGCTGGAATGCTCTCTCCACACTTTCCCTGACATCTCTACACAATGAAGCGCAAGGGTCAGTGGTGCTGAGACAAGTAAAGGCAGTTCCAGCCTTTGCTTCTTTAAAAGGAAGTGACCCAACCTATCCTGCAGTCACAGGTGGCTTTGTTCTCCATATCCAGATGCAGCAGCTTGTTCTTGGGCGCTCTCCCCTCTGGAAAGAAATGACAGAGAACATCTCCTCCACATTTTCTTCTTGGGTGTTTTCACTTCATAAAGCTGCAGCGAGAGTGCTCCGTGTGTGCTGACGAGGGATGGACGCGGTCCCTGGTGGTCCCACCACAGCCGGCACTGGCGGCTCACGTGGCCTCGGGATTAGCCCTTTCTGTCCACAACTGGACGTGAGGAGTCCAAGCTGCTGTGGGGGTTTTTTGAGCAAGGAGAATCAGCAGAGTGTGAAGAGGACAGGTTTTGCAATTCTGGTTTTCCTCAATAAATGACAGCAATTTTACTGTATGCAAGTCTGCATGCTCAGAGCAGTCCCTCAACTTTTTTACATTAATATGCATAAATTCAACGTTTCAAATCTTACTGGTCATTTCCACATATTTTAATATTGGAGGACTTCTTTAAAAGTGACCATTTTAATGGAAAGAGTTCTGGAAAATAATTGAGACTCCTTACTGAATGTTAGATCTGAGATCTTGAAGTTTTCAAAATTCTATGGGACTATGTTAGAGGCCCAATCAAAGACTGCTGAAAACAAACCCAAAAAGTAAGTTATGCTGTAGGAAAGAAAAATACTGAAAGAATTACAAATTTTCACATCACAGATATGTAAGAGAAAGAACTGGTTTTATGGGAGAAGATGTTTCCTATTAATATATAATCCATTATGATATACCTAGGTGCAAATATATTCACAGAATATAGCTGCTAAAAGGTTATAAATATAATGTATTATTAAAATGCTCAATCATTAAGAATTATTTAATCCTTAATAAAATGAAATTTTAAAAATACTACTGAAACATAAATTTAACACATGTACAGTACCATTAAATCCATCACTATTAAGAAAATGAGTGGCTATATGTATGTTGCTAGTATTTATAGTATGCCATTAGAAAGTCAGTCATATACTTAAACATGTGTATTTTAATTAGCCACATTTGTTTGTATATATTCAAATTCATTTTGTTTTGAAAATCAAAGTCCTCTTCAAAGAATTACTCCCAGGCCAAATTCTCACATGTGAGGTCTACAGGACAAATAACACTTTGAATTTCAATCCTTATTTTTGCAATGATATTTAGTTTTAATGAGTGAAGAACCACGTTCTGGCTTGATAGATGACTTTTTAAACTACTGTTAATCCTCAAAGCTGTTGTGATTTTTGAAAAAGCCAACAAACAAACGAGTTTAAACAACACCCTGATAAACCAGATGTGTACTGCCAGCCACTGGCTAACTTATCTGATAAGCCCAAGGCAACCCTAAGATAACCTGCAGACTGCCGTCATTTGAATAAATTATTTATCTCCTGTGATACATCCAAAAACTTCCCTCACTTCTGGCCTTTCCTTCCAGAATGCCTCGGCAGCCAAAAATTGGTTTCTATTCATTTACTTGCGCTCCGTTCAGCTCAGTCCGGTTCAGTCCAGTCAGTGGTGTCCGACTCTTTGTGACCCCATGTATCGGCAGCACGCCAGGCTTCCCCGTCCTGCACCATCTCCCGGTGAACTGTGTCAACTCAGGTTCCCAAACCCCACATATTACCTGCCCTGTTCCTCTGGAATTCTCACCGGAATCCTGGACCGTAGGGAATTACACTGATTATCAAAATGATCTGTGTCACTCATCAGCATGGATATGAATCACTAAGTAAAACTTTAAATGAAACAGAAAAGAAATAAACTAAAACCTGTAAAGTTCACACAGAATCAAGTGATTCACATCAAAGAACAAAGTTAAGGAAATAGTTTCTATCTGCGCAGCAAACTGGCTCACATTTTAAACAGCATTTTCTCAATAAAATCAGACTTCTGAATGGGGAACTACCTTCCCTAACCCATTGTGAGGACCGGGTTCTTAGTTCCCTTTCCTTAATTCATACGCAGACACTATTTTATTATAAACCCGTGGTTCATTTTCTGAACTATTACAAGACCAGCAAAATCGCCATTGGCTTACAAGAAAAAGTAATGCAACAAACAAGCTCTGGATTAGAAAGTTCCTGTGGATAAGTGTAATTACACTATTCCTGTATCTGTTTGATTTTAAATCTCCTGAAAAGTATTATCACAGGCTTATCAGTAAGAAACAAACGTTAAATATGTCAGTCCTGGAGTAAGATATCTAAGCTTTGAATTTCGACTAGCATTTTATATCTTACTATAAATCCTGCCTACTTCTTTCTGATTCAAGAATCAGAGATGACATGTAGATCTGGAAGGACCACAAGAGAAGACCAAGAGTGACTTCTTGATAATGGAAATTCCCAAACGTTTCTGAACTCAACTGTTGTGTTTAGGAGGACTCTCATTCTGTGAAATTCCCTGCATACACGAAAAGCTTGCTAGTATTAAGATCCTTACCCTAAGAATGAGATGAGAGGCATTAAAACCCAGTATCTCATGAGGAAAGCAGCAGGTTTTACGAGGCCACTAAAAGTCACAGGCAGGGGCTTCCCTGGTGGTCTAGCAGGTAAGGACACCGCCTTGCAGTGCAAGGGGCGCCGGTTCGATCCCTGGCCTGGGAAGATCCCACGTGCCGCAGAGCAGCTGGATCCATGTGTTCAATTACCGAGCCAGAGCTCTGGAGCGCATGCGCCCAGAGCCGGAGCTCTGCAACAACAAACCTCGATGGGAGGCCCACAGGAGCCAAAGAACAAAGACGGATGAAACTAGGCAAATGAAAGACCAATAGAAGTGGCCTGCCCACCCCTACCCTCCCCAACCCGTCCCCCTCAAAATAAATAAAGAAATAAATGTTAAAAAAAAAAAAAAAGTCACAGGCAGACAGGAAATTTTCTATCTCAGTTAAGAAAGGAGATGACAAGACTCTTTCGACAAGCTGGGGGGCCAGACAGGAGACTTTCCATTTCAGAGTCCCATACACTTGCAACTGGTGACAAAGATAATATTGAGGATAACTTTTACACTGACTTTTTAAATTAGAGGATTGGATCAAAGTGGACAAAAAAAAAACAAAACTAGATCAACTTCTTAAGAAAAGTCATAAGGTGAGTCAAGCTACTTGTCATTTTGACCTTCCTTGGCTTGAATTCAGGAGCCTACTTAGAAATGTAACGAGCAACCTTCTTCATTCGGCTCAGCTTTGGCTTCTAATTAATTTCAGAAGATTGCTGTTATAACTAACTGGTTCTTTTTCCCGACTATCCAGTATCAGTAAGAAACAAACGTTAAATATGTCAGTCCTGGAGTAAGATATCTAAGCTTTGAATTTCGACTAGCATTTTATATCTTACTATAAATCCTGCCTACTTCTTTCTGATTCAAGAATCAGAGATGACATGTAGATCTGGAAGGACCACAAGAGAAGACCAAGAGTGACTTCTTGATAATGGAAATTCCCAAACGTTTCTGAACTCAACTGTTGTGTTTAGGAGGACTCTCATTCTGTGAAATTCCCTGCATACACGAAAAGCTTGCTAGTATTAAGATCCTTACCCTAAGAATGAGATGAGAGGCATTAAAACCCAGTATCTCATGAGGAAAGCAGCAGGTTTTACGAGGCCACTAAAAGTCACAGGCAGGGGCTTCCCTGGTGGTCTAGCAGGTAAGGACACCGCCTTGCAGTGCAAGGGGCGCCGGTTCGATCCCTGGCCTGGGAAGATCCCACGTGCCGCAGAGCAGCTGGATCCATGTGTTCAATTACCGAGCCAGAGCTCTGGAGCGCATGCGCCCAGAGCCGGAGCTCTGCAACAACAAACCTCGATGGGAGGCCCACAGGAGCCAAAGAACAAAGACGGATGAAACTAGGCAAATGAAAGACCAATAGAAGTGGCCTGCCCACCCCTACCCTCCCCAACCCGTCCCCCTCAAAATAAATAAAGAAATAAATGTTAAAAAAAAAAAAAAAGTCACAGGCAGACAGGAAATTTTCTATCTCAGTTAAGAAAGGAGATGACAAGACTCTTTCGACAAGCTGGGGGGCCAGACAGGAGACTTTCCATTTCAGAGTCCCATACACTTGCAACTGGTGACAAAGATAATATTGAGGATAACTTTTACACTGACTTTTTAAATTAGAGGATTGGATCAAAGTGGACAAAAAAAAAACAAAACTAGATCAACTTCTTAAGAAAAGTCATAAGGTGAGTCAAGCTACTTGTCATTTTGACCTTCCTTGGCTTGAATTCAGGAGCCTACTTAGAAATGTAACGAGCAACCTTCTTCATTCGGCTCAGCTAGCAGAGCTAATAGGCTTCTAATTAATTTCCAGAAGATTGCTGTTATAACTAACTGGTTTTAAACATTTGGTTGATTGGGGAAAATGAATTGAATATAATGGATTTGATTTGGAAAATTAGTTTTCATTCTGTGTGCTTACCATAATAGTGTTTATTTTAAGTTTACATGATTCCATTAAGAGTCCCAGATAACCACTGATTTCATCACTAGAGTCCTATCCTACTCTTAAAAAAAAAAAAAAAAAATCAATTTACATTTTTATTTTTGTGAGTCTTTCTTGGAGGTCAGGTTAACTTCATTTTTCTGGCTTTAATAAAATTCTTTTCTCGCTAATACAGCAACAGGCCCAAATACTTCAACATGATCCCAGTGATACCTTGTGAGAAGGCCACTCATCGAATGCAAATCCTCTGGAGAAAGGCTTCAGCCCACAAAGTACGATGAACCAGTTACTGCATTGTTTAGTGAGTTTCACTTGATTCCTCCTGACAACCATTTAAACAATGAATGTTGGGAAATGTCCCTCAAAGAATCAACAACAATGGCTGGGATCAGGCCTTTTATATTTAGCTAATACTATTTTTAAAAGGAGAAAATATTTCTTCCTGAAGGGATTACGGCAGCCTTATTAAAGACACCTGCAAACAAAACAAGTGACAGCAGATCTTTATCATAATTGATAACTGAGTCATCTTTTATACAACAACTCCTTTCTTGGAGATGGAGATTTACCGTTGATATCAGAGTCAAGAAATCAGCTAATTTGAGACTACCAGTATTTAACAATGGTATTTTCCATTAAGTGGAACCCTTGTCTATCAGGTTGAAAACAAAAGAAGGATGAGAGTAGAAATTTCTCCCCACACTACTGAGAAGAAGGGACACTGAAAGCAGATAGCATCTATCCTTGTCGCACGTGTCATCCAAAAATATGTGCTGGACGATCATTCTGAGGACGAATGAAACATGTGTTAATAAGCACAAAGCAGGTCAGACAGTTGTGGAGATCTTGGCCCAGCAGCAAAGAAACGGAACCTTCCACAGAAACTTCTCTAAGTAATTAACAATCACATCAAACCATGTCACTGTTTTAGTGAAAATATCTGGCCTCTAAATCACAGCCTATGTAACATAGGTGAACCATGCATGGAAGCTTTCGCCCATAGGCTACACCTCAACAGCCAGATGGTCACTGGCGCACTGTTTGTGACTTATAGGAACGAATAGAATACTTTCAGACCTATTACTGATTTTTCTGACCTAGGTAAAATGACCTATTTTGGGCTGCTTTTCTAGGAACGGCACCAGAAGACAACCAAAGTTTTGCCTCAGAGGAGATGGAAATAAAACGGGGGAGTTGGAAGCATCAGAATAAAGCCGTACATTGCAGACCCTTATGGCAGCATTTCTCCTTCCTGGCTTTAAAATGGGTTCAGGTTGCCTAGTATTAACTGGAGCAGCTGGAATTTACAGAAAATACAGTTTTTGATAAATGCTTTTCATTTCCAAAATAAACACTTGAAAATCAAAGTCCCTGAAGCCTGAATAAATGAAAAGTAGACAGAAAAAAAACCACTGTGAGCAATGGTACTGAATAAGGGGATGAGAGCTTCAATGACCTAATATCAGTCTTTAGAATCTCCAAGTTTACAGAGAAAAGGTAAGCACTGTGGGATTATAAGGTTTTTCTTCCTGAAGGGATTACGCAGCCTTATTAAAGACACCTGCAAACAAAACAAGTGACAGCAGATCTTTATCATAATTGATAACTGAGTCATCTTTTATACAACAACTCCTTTCTTGGAGATGGAGATTTACCGTTGATATCAGAGTCAAGAAATCAGCTAATTTGAGACTACCAGTATTTAACAATGGTATTTTCCATTAAGTGGAACCCTTGTCTATCAGGTTGAAAACAAAAGAAGGATGAGAGTAGAAATTTCTCCCCACACTACTGAGAAGAAGGGACACTGAAAGCAGATAGCATCTATCCTTGTCGCTTTACGTGTCATCCAAAAATATGTGCTGGACGATCATTCTGAGGACGAATGAAACATGTGTTAATAAGCACAAAGCAGGTCAGACAGTTGTGGAGATCTTGGCCCAGCAGCAAAGAAACGGAACCTTCCACAGAAACTTCTCTAAGTAATTAACAATCACATCAAACCATGTCACTGTTTTAGTGAAAATATCTGGCCTCTAAATCACAGCCTATGTAACATAGGTGAACCATGCATGGAAGCTTTCGCCCATAGGCTACACCTCAACAGCCAGATGGTCACTGGCGCACTGTTTGTGACTTATAGGAACGAATAGAATACTTTCAGACCTATTACTGATTTTTCTGACCTAGGTAAAATGACCTATTTTGGGCTGCTTTTCTAGGAACGGCACCAGAAGACAACCAAAGTTTTGCCTCAGAGGAGATGGAAATAAAACGGGGGAGTTGGAAGCATCAGAATAAAGCCGTACATTGCAGACCCTTATGGCAGCATTTCTCCTTCCTGGCTTTAAAATGGGTTCAGGTTGCCTAGTATTAACTGGAGCAGCTGGAATTTACAGAAAATACAGTTTTTGATAAATGCTTTTCATTTCCAAAATAAACACTTGAAAATCAAAGTCCCTGAAGCCTGAATAAATGAAAAGTAGACAGAAAAAAAACCACTGTGAGCAATGGTACTGAATAAGGGGATGAGAGCTTCAATGACCTAATATCAGTCTTTAGAATCTCCAAGTTTACAGAGAAAACAAAGGCTTGATAGAAGGCATTTCTGTGGGATTATAAGGTTTTTCCCTCCCCCGAAGATATAGCAATCAATACGTTAAAAGAAAAGCTGCCTACGCAACCAAAAAAAGACATTTTCTGAGATGACTTTAATCCCATACTCAAATTATTGGCTTAAAGATACTTGCTTTTAAAGGCTTTATATCTTCCATAACTGCTCTCTATTGTCCTTGTGAAAGTATTATTTTCACCTTATTATTACTAATCTTTTCTTTGTAAGTAACCACACCTGGCTTTATCCAAAAAAAAAAGTGCAGTAAATATTTGTCCTTTGTGGTAATACAATGCATAATTTAGTTAATCTAGGCTATCTTTCCGTGAGAGGTGATTATTTCTATATTATGAAATGTGCTCACAGTCAAGTGCATCCATGCCAGATACCTGGAAGGCAAAGGGAGAACCACTTACCCAGCATGTCGCTGCTTCAGATCAACCTTGCCGTGACTATGCAGCCACTCCTGTCCCAGGTATTACTCATGTTAACTTAGCCTCCCCATCATAGCCGCACCTTTCTCTCACAAACATGGCCTTTATTTAAGATAACAGGACACATCACCACGTTAAAATGCCCACCCTCAGCCCCTGAGAAACAGGCCTTGAGAAAAGACCTTGCTACTCCTTGTTAGAACTCGAGTACGTTACCTGGATGAAATCAAGAAACGTCAGGGGCAGCAAGTCATCCATGTGCCCGATGTCTTTGGAGAAACGATTTAAAATCCTTCCTGCAAGAACAGGATATGAGAAATTACTCATTTCCCTAGACGGGCCCTTTAAGAGAAACAATTCATGAACACAATAAAATGCATATATATATTTAATATATTATAGCTTCATATGTAATAAGCCAATCTAAGTCACAAAGAATAAAAACAGGATGTTCACAAAAGAGATATAAAAATAACAAAAATAAAAATGGCACTGACCAGGGAGATGGCCTTCCTTATATCCAGAAGATTTCAGAATGTTTGTCCATACTATTTCAGAATTCAAGTGCTAAGTGGGTAAACTGTAATACACATAAACTAATCCTAATTGTTATGCTATGCTATCTGAATTAATGTTGCTAAGTGATACTTAAAAAAAAAAAAGAAGAAGAAGTAATTACAACCTGCAATGCTGTAGCCTCCAGGATGGTGCATAAGGATTTTGCATTTTGGGAGATTTGGGATTAGTCCAATTTTAAGTTGAGGAATTACTGGCTGGGGTGCTAACTTGTTGCTTTCAGAGGTATACTTGTGACACCTCAGTCACAGTGAGTGACAAACACATGACTCAGGTATCCAAGAAGACCAGAGGGACAGAGTCAGGGAGACAGAAATATAACTCAGTGACTAAAGATCACTTTTCATCACTGCTTTCATTTCCATTCTTAGAATCCACCAAAACAATGTATCCTGAAATGCTGCAGGATTGGAGGTTGAGAATTAATGTCTAAAAAATATCTAGTCTTCAAAGAAATTGAGTTACCTGGAAAAGACCCAGATGCTGGCGTCAGCAGAGAATGAGATGGTTGGACAGCATCACCAACTCAGTGGGCAAACTCAAGGGACAAAAAGTTTGAGCAAATAGATAGCGAAGGACAGACAGGGAGGCCTGGTGTGCTGCAGTCCATGGGGTCACAAAGAGTCAGCCAAGACCTGACCAGCCCAGAACAACAGAGCTCCACAGGGAGCCTTGAATTCCAGTCATAGTTAATGGTTAGACATATCCAGCACTGATGATTTGGGTGAGGGAGAGGTGAAAGCAGCCAGTTTCTATGCAAAGGGGTAGCGTTTGTATAGAAACTCAAGGGGTAGCCCTTAAGACTCTATGAAGCCAGCCTGTAGGTGAGATGTGGGACCGCTACCTGCTTCCCGATCTCACACCAGCCACAAATACACTTTGAATGCCCAGAGGCTGGGGGTTCAAGTCCTCACGCCCGGGTGAGCCAGCATGACGGTCCTCCCCAGGGTGCCTGGCTCACCAGGAGAAAAAGGTGTGCCCGTGGCAGGAGCTAGACCCTCTATAGGCTGTCCCTTTGGCCAGGCTAGCAAAACAAGGTGAAACTCAACTTTCCTGTCCCAGCCTTAGGAAATTCAGACTCCAATGATATCTTCATAATTACTTTTCTGAACCTCTATGAAGGCCGGCCTAAGGATGGAACAGGCAGAATTTAAGTCTGTAGCCCATACATGGCTGGATTTGAAGAAGAAGTAATTACAACCTGCAATGCTGTAGCCTCCAGGATGGTGCATAAGGATTTTGCATTTTGGGAGATTTGGGATTAGTCCAATTTTAAGTTGAGGAATTACTGGCTGGGGTGCTAACTTGTTGCTTTCAGAGGTATACTTGTGACACCTCAGTCACAGTGAGTGACAAACACATGACTCAGGTATCCAAGAAGACCAGAGGGACAGAGTCAGGGAGACAGAAATATAACTCAGTGACTAAAGATCACTTTTCATCACTGCTTTCATTTCCATTCTTAGAATCCACCAAAACAATGTATCCTGAAATGCTGCAGGATTGGAGGTTGAGAATTAATGTCTAAAAAATATCTAGTCTTCAAAGAAATTGAGTTACCTGGAAAAGACCCAGATGCTGGCGTCAGCAGAGAATGAGATGGTTGGACAGCATCACCAACTCAGTGGGCAAACTCAAGGGACAAAAAGTTTGAGCAAATAGATAGCGAAGGACAGACAGGGAGGCCTGGTGTGCTGCAGTCCATGGGGTCACAAAGAGTCAGCCAAGACCTGACCAGCCCAGAACAACAGAGCTCCACAGGGAGCCTTGAATTCCAGTCATAGTTAATGGTTAGACATATCCAGCACTGATGATTTGGGTGAGGGAGAGGTGAAAGCAGCCAGTTTCTATGCAAAGGGGTAGCGTTTGTATAGAAACTCAAGGGGTAGCCCTTAAGACTCTATGAAGCCAGCCTGTAGGTGAGATGTGGGACCGCTACCTGCTTCCCGATCTCACACCAGCCACAAATACACTTTGAATGCCCAGAGGCTGGGGGTTCAAGTCCTCACGCCCGGGTGAGCCAGCATGACGGTCCTCCCCAGGGTGCCTGGCTCACCAGGAGAAAAAGGTGTGCCCGTGGCAGGAGCTAGACCCTCTATAGGCTGTCCCTTTGGCCAGGCTAGCAAAACAAGGTGAAACTCAACTTTCCTGTCCCAGCCTTAGGAAATTCAGACTCCAATGATATCTTCATAATTACTTTTCTGAACCTCTATGAAGGCCGGCCTGAGGAGACGCATCTCCGTATTCTATGGAACACAGGCAGAATTTAGAAATGGGGAGTTTGCTACTTTGATTTCAAACTTGACCGAGCTTTTGGTTTGGTGCCTTCTGTAATCTAATGCTGTGCAGGCTAAGGAGACACACAGAGGGAAACACGGCGGACACAGGGACACGGGAAGGTGGTTGTTGGGGGCGAGGCCCCCACCCAGGGCCACAGCAGCAGGTGGGTGACACCAGAGGAGGTGACCTGACCTGCGGGGTGAGGCTAACAGCTTTTCAAGCAGGAAACACAGCCTGAGCACTTGGAAAGACAACTGCAGCTTTTCCAGCTCGGAGGAATGATGTGTGTGGACGGAGAGGTGGCAAAGGGCAAAGGGAGGGCAAATATTTGCCTCTTTGATGGAAAGGGCATGCCCTTAGGAGGGCCAAGATAGGCGACAGCTGGGTGTGAACTGCATGGAGGAGAGTGCAGGGGCCCTCCGCTGAAAATTCCCTTCAGTCAGAAAGAGGCCCAAGTTGTTTTTTCAAAAGCCATGGTTGTGAGAAGCAAGTCCTGAGGAGAAGGCTGCGTGGAGAGAGAATGAAGGCCACGTTACACATCTGACCCAGGCGAGAGGGGATCTGAGAGCTCGCAGAAGGCGGCTGAGGAGCAGGGCTGCCTCAGCCTCTGTGCACACAGAGAGACGCGACCAGACTCAGCCGTGTGTCTGTGCGAACACAGAGACTTGGCGGCATGTTCTTCTTGTGTTCACCGAGCTTGGGTTCTAGAACACCACCACCACCACCACCACCACACGACCACGACTGAGTGCCACCGGCATCATCTCAAAACGCTATGAGCAATGTTGTCCCCATTTTACAGAAGAGGAAGTTGGGGCTTAGAGAAAGAAGGAAGTTACATCACTGGCTATAACACAGCCAGGTTGAGAGAAGCATCCAGGGCTACAGAGACTAAGAAAATTCATGTCAGCACGTCCATGACATAGAGCTATTTTAGCAGACCCATCTGAAAACTCTACTGATTCCATTAGTCTCTACCTAATAGTTGCATTAGTCTCTACAAATAAGAACGAACTGATGGGGCTTCCCTGGTGGTCCAGTGAGTAAGGACACCGCCTTGCAGTGCAAGGGGCGCCGGTTCGAGCCCTGGCCTGGGAAGATCCCACGTGCCGCGGAGTGGCTGGACTGATGTGTCCAATCACCGAGCCGGAGCTCTGGAGCGCATATGCCCAGAGCAGGAGCTCTACAATGAGAGAGGCCACTGCGATGGGAGGCCCACACGGGCCAAGAACAAGGATGGATGAAACTAGACAAATGAATTTAAGACCAACAGAAGTGGCCTGCCCGTTCCCCTCCCTGCCTAACCCGACCCCTGTCCAAAAATAAATAAATAGATAAATAAATCTTTAAAAAATAAAATAAAAAAATGAATTCAATAAAGAAAAAGAATGAGTCAGTAAAATCACAGGCAGGGCTGGTGTTAAACTCCTATGAAAGGTGATAGCTGAACTGGCCTTTGATAGCCCGGCTCCTTCTGATTGGCTAATACTTGATCCATGGATGCTCAATGCTTTGAATATGGAAGCAGAAAAGTTCCAGGACTTCTTTTGGCTAATCCTAATTAATGGGAAATGTTTAAAGTTAAATTACCCAAGATTTAATGAATGGATTAATAAGTGAACAAATGACTGAAAGAATGAGTGAAACATTTGGTCAAAGAAAACCATAAATTGATCAGGAAAGCCCAGGGCTTAGGAGGCCCTCACTCCAAGCCTTATGCTCTCCTGTGACACAGGAGAAGAAGGAGGGCATATACTTCACAAATAACGCCTCAGTCACATTACCTAAGCAGTGGGGGCAGAAAAAAGGCCAGGAAGCAGGCTCATGCCTTTACGCCTGGATCATGCACTCATCACAGGATGAGTCTGGCTCACGGCTCATAAAAGGTCAGGACTGGACAGACCAGTGGACAGCAACAGGCGTTAAAATCCCAACGATGGTGGCTCTCAAACAAAGTGGGTTTAATAAAAACAATGGAGCGTGTCCACTGGAAAACACCCTCATGCATGATTTCTGGGGACTCCCCAACCATGAACCATGGAAAGTGGGGAGCCCACAAGGGACTGTAGGCAATTAAGAACTGCTGATTCTAAGGGGCCAGGACACCATGTTATCATGGGACTCCTCCAGTCACCAAAATGCACCACTTTATCTCCACGGTTATTTTTCCTGGCACACCGTAACTCGACCACATTTCAAGGCAAAATGCACAGTCACTATCTCATGCTTCCTAAACCTGATAAATGTGTTCCTAGGGACACAGAGGTCAAAAGACCCCTCAATAAAAGCTTAAAGCAGAAGCCCTGTTTCTACAAAGGCAAGTATCTGGAAGTTAACATTCAGAATGTGAAATCAACCCTTCCCATCTCCAATATGAACCTGTAATGCTCAAAAACAGAACAGCAAAACATGTGGTGTGAGAACATGACTAAACCTGAAGACAATGGTTCCTCCCACAACCACCCTATGTAGAGTGACTGAAGGTGAGCTGGAGTGGGATCAACCAACACCCAAACTGATCTCAGTTTATCTCCTGCACATCACTTCAATACCTGGGAACCGCCAACAGATGTTACACAAATGTGTTCGGGTTGAATTAAGCGTAAATGCGTGGATCTGTGTTGGCACGTGCACACACACACACAGACACACACACACACACCATCAAAAAGGACAGAATTAATCTCCAAAATCTACAAGCAACTCAGACAACTCAGAAAAATGAACAACCCAATCAGAAAATGGGAAAAAGACCTAAACAGACACCTCTCCAAAGAGGACATAGAGATGGCCAAAAAACACATAAAACAATGCTCAATCTCGCTTATTATTAGAGAAATGCAAATCAAAACTACAGTTTTATGCTCTCCTGTGACACAGGAGAAGAAGGAGGGCATATACTTCACAAATAACGCCTCAGTCACATTACCTAAGCAGTGGGGGCAGAAAAAAGGCCAGGAAGCAGGCTCATGCCTTTACGCCTGGATCATGCACTCATCACAGGATGAGTCTGGCTCACGGCTCATAAAAGGTCAGGACTGGACAGACCAGTGGACAGCAACAGGCGTTAAAATCCCAACGATGGTGGCTCTCAAACAAAGTGGGTTTAATAAAAACAATGGAGCGTGTCCACTGGAAAACACCCTCATGCATGATTTCTGGGGACTCCCCAACCATGAACCATGGAAAGTGGGGAGCCCACAAGGGACTGTAGGCAATTAAGAACTGCTGATTCTAAGGGGCCAGGACACCATGTTATCATGGGACTCCTCCAGTCACCAAAATGCACCACTTTATCTCCACGGTTATTTTTCCTGGCACACCGTAACTCGACCACATTTCAAGGCAAAATGCACAGTCACTATCTCATGCTTCCTAAACCTGATAAATGTGTTCCTAGGGACACAGAGGTCAAAAGACCCCTCAATAAAAGCTTAAAGCAGAAGCCCTGTTTCTACAAAGGCAAGTATCTGGAAGTTAACATTCAGAATGTGAAATCAACCCTTCCCATCTCCAATATGAACCTGTAATGCTCAAAAACAGAACAGCAAAACATGTGGTGTGAGAACATGACTAAACCTGAAGACAATGGTTCCTCCCACAACCACCCTATGTAGAGTGACTGAAGGTGAGCTGGAGTGGGATCAACCAACACCCAAACTGATCTCAGTTTATCTCCTGCACATCACTTCAATACCTGGGAACCGCCAACAGATGTTACACAAATGTGTTCGGGTTGAATTAAGCGTAAATGCGTGGATCTGTGTTGGCACGTGCACACACACACACAGACACACACACACACACCATCAAAAAGGACAGAATTAATCTCCAAAATCTACAAGCAACTCAGACAACTCAGAAAAATGAACAACCCAATCAGAAAATGGGAAAAAGACCTAAACAGACACCTCTCCAAAGAGGACATAGAGATGGCCAAAAAACACATAAAACAATGCTCAATCTCGCTTATTATTAGAGAAATGCAAATCAAAACTACAATGAGATATCACCTCACACCCGTCAGAATGGCCATCATCAACAAACCTACAGACAATAAATGCTGGAGAAGGTGCAGAGAAAAGGGAACACTCTTGCATTGCTGGTGGGAATGTATATTGATACAGTCACTGTGGAAGACATTATGGAGATTTCTTACGAAATTAAAAATAGAAGCACCATACCACACAGCAATCCCACTATTAGGCTTATACCATGATAAAATCCAAATTGAAAGAGGCACCAGTACCCCACTGTCTATACAATAGCTATAACATGGAAGCAACCTAGATGTCCATCGACGAATGCATGGATGAAAAAGCTCTGGTACATATAGAAAATGGAATACTACACAGCTACACAGCTGTAAAAAGAAATGCAGAAGAATCAGCCCTAATGAGGTGGGTGGATCTAGAACCTATCATAAGAAGTGAACTAAGTCAAAAGGAGGAAGACAAGTACAGTATACTAACACATATATATGGAATCTAGTAGGATGGTAATGATAACAGACACAGTGAAGCAATGGAAAAACAGAGAACAGACATATGGACATTGTGGGGGGTGAACAGTGGGGGGGGAGGCATAAAGGGAGTAACATGAAAACCTATACTATCATATGTGAAAAAGACAGCTATTGTCATTGCACTGTGGGAATAGGGGATCTTGTAAGATGTTGTGAGATGGCCTGGAGGGATGGGATGCAGGGGGGCAGGGGTGGGGGGTGGAGGGGTGGGAGGCAGTGATAAACATACGACTAATCTGGGATTATACATCTCTAAACAACAAAATACTTTAAAAGTAAAAAAAATGAGAGGATAAAAAATAATACAGATAACCTAAAAGTTATCTATAGGTTACCATAGGAAGGGGAGGAAAGAGGATAAACTAGGAGTTTGTGATTAACAGATACACACCTTAATATATGAAATAAACAACAGGCTTCCCTAGTGGTCCAGTGGGTAAGGGAGTCCGCCTCGCAGTGCAAGGGGCACCAGTTTGATCCCTGGCCCCAGAAGATCCCACATGCCACGGAGCAGCCGGACGTGTGTGTCCAATTATGAGCCAGCACTCTGGAGCGCATGTACCCTGCAGAGGTCATCTCCTGCCTCCTCTGTCATTTATTCTCCAAGGACAGTGACCCCGAACCAGAATTTGCTCCCACTGTCCCTTCACTGCTGGTGTGTTTCAGTGGGTGGATCCCTTCCCCTGCACAGCTCACATTATGAAATGAGGAAGCTGATACATTTGCATAAGATGTTGAACATAGCCTGATGAATATCTTAAGAAGAATTTCAACATAAAAGAAAACCTTTACAGACTTCATTTTGCTTCCTAAAACGTTTGCATATGAAAAGATAAACGGATTTCCCAATCCATAGGAGTTTTTGATACTTTGAGATAGTCCCTGAGCTTTGAGCAACCAGAGGTTGGGCTCTCAGCACCAAAACAGGTACTGCAAAGATAGACTTCCCCAGCGCCAGGCAGGTTTATACATCAAATAACTTAATCAGAATACAAACTGTTCTTAGATTTCTGGGGAGGTAATTAAATACCAATTCAATGCCAATTAATCACAGTCAAATAAGAGTCTGTCAGAGAAGAACTCTATACACAGAGAGTCTATTTAATGGTCAAATACATGGTAGGATCTTGGTTAAACAATGATTCATTAAGCCTTCTCAGCCACACAATGGCCAGGCTGAATGAACTCTAAGTGAAAAGAATCGAAACAGCTTTTGTTCGCCCATAAAAAGACATCAAATGCTTGTGTGCCTGATATTCTTTCCTTCCTCATTTAGCAGGCAGCTCAATTTTCATGATTCTGGATGTGCTGGGCTGGTCCCGGGCAGAAGGGCATCTCTACGTCCTCCTGTGTTCTCTTCTCAGTAATGGAGCTAGGCAACTCTCTTCTTTCCAGGAAGAAAGTAGAGTTGGACCGTTGACCACTTACAGAAAATGTGCATTTACTCTGAACAGGGAGAAGAATAAGAGACTGGACCTTTCACCAAGGAAAAGCAAGCTATGACTTCTCTCCTGGCAGGTGATTAACCAGCAGACAAACCCTTGATCCACAAAAAACCCATTCGACATTTGTGGTTTACTGTACCTACCTTGAGCTTCCCAGCAGTAAAGAACTTGCCTGCTAATGCAGGACATATAAGAGACGAGAGTCCACATCCTGGGTGGGGAAGATCCCCTAGAGGAGGGCAGGGGTACCCACTACAGCATTTTTTGCCTGGAGAATCCCATGGACAAAGAAGCCTGGCTGGCTATAGCCCATTAGGGTAAGACATGAATGAAGCAACCAAGCATGCACACATGCACCTGGCTGATTCATTTGCTCCCTTTGAATTACTTGTCCTTTCAGCACACAACCAACCCATGAAAACCCAGAGGGAATTCAGCCGATAATTCCCAGATACTTTCCCCAGGTCTTTTAGATAAGACTCTATCACCTTTCTGTATGTTCCATTCTCATTATGGGGATAGAATCAAGGGAAAGGCTATCCCCCAATGTTTGCTAGGGGTTCTGCCTACAATGGCAGATACTTCAATAGTTCCAGCAAATTATAAAATACATGATTTCTGCTGTGATAGTGCTGTTCACAGCTGACTTAGATATGAATTAAAAGGGTTTTTAATGGTGTTTTCAGATTCTACTTGCCTCTTTCGAAAGGAGATTCCTACTCTGACTTTTTTTTTTATTATTTATTTATCTTTTGGAGGCTGGGGTGGGGAGGGAGGGGGACGGGCAGGCCACTTCTATTGGTCTTTCATTTCTCTATTTTCATCCATCTTTGTTCTTTGGCTCCTGTGGGCCTCCCATCGCGATGGCCTCTGTTGTTGCAGAGCGCCGGCTCTGGGCGCATGCACTCCAGAGCTCTGGTTCGGCGATTGGACACATCAGTCCAGCCACTCCACGGCACGTGGGATCTTTCCAGGCCAGGGATCGAACCGGCGCCCCTTGCACTGCAAGGCGGTGTCCTTACTCACTGGACCACCAGGGGAATCACCTACTCTGACTTTTGTTAGTAGTTTTACCCTACATTTGAAAGTGGGACTTTCCCGGTAGTCCAGAGGTTAAGCACACACCGGCCAATCAATACAGGGGACCTGAGTTAGACCCCTTGCCCAGGAAGATACTACAGCCATGAAGCAGCTGCGCCACTCGCCGGTGCTGTGCAGCAAGAGAAGCCACCACAATAAGGAGCCTGTGCAGCACTGCTGAAGAGTAGCCCCCACTCATCTCCACAAGAGAAACACTCACCTCCGCCAAAAATAAATCAAAAACATGCAATTCATTTTTAAAACACTGAAAGTGAATGCATAAAATTCAGTGTATTTTTGTTTATTAAGAAAATATTTACTAGCTAATATTTTTAGAAGGGAAGCAACGTTCAAAGCCCTGCAACTGAATTTTATTACAACTGATCAAAACATGTATGACACTGTTTTTCATGAGAAAATTTGAAAACCTCATGTAAAACTTACTAGGACAATGTTTTCTAGCTCTATTCATAAATTGGGTGATACAAATGAAATAAAGATGCACTTTTACTGAGTCAGGTTGCATTTAAAATATTAAATTCATACAGAGACCGTTATCAGTGAACATAGCATCCATTACTTCAAAAAATATATCCATGGAGTCCAAAATTGCAACCAAAATAGCAAAAAACTAAATGAATAAAGCATTCACATTTTGACTTTAATTATGAATATTAAAATTATTTTTGTGATCACTCAGACATAAATCCCACATTTTTATTTAGGTTGCTTTAAGAGGATACAACCTCCCTGCATGTGTTTCTTTCGCAGCTAGCTAAACTAGGGTGGATGATGGTTTTTGTCAAGGAGGTGGGAGGAAAGATGAGAAAACCACAATGTGTCTATATATAAACATGCCATAGGAAAACAGACTTTCCTGCAAATATAAGCAGTTTTACAGCCTATCAACGTGGTACCCAAAAAAGTAGATTTATTCGCCTTAAATGCTGACAGAAGATAAACGTTCCAACAGTAAATAAACTCCACTGCAAGCCAATCATCAAATCAATAAAATCATTAAAAACATGCTCCATTCCTCAAGGAAATGGGGAGTAGAAGGTTAAAAACCATTTGGTCACCATGGAGAACATCTCTCCAACACAGCTGACAGTGACTGATCTGGACCCTGCCTTCCCTCTGTGCCAGAAAGAAAAG
Source organism: Tragulus kanchil (assembly GCA_022376925.1). NCBI lineage: Eukaryota > Metazoa > Chordata > Mammalia > Artiodactyla > Tragulidae > Tragulus > Tragulus kanchil. The sequence goes on along the minus strand of JAIOJX010000003.1, from coordinate 16,817,473 downwards.
TCTGCAGGTTTCTTATCTTTCTTCGTGTGTGTACTTAGCCTATGGAACCAGAATCCTATAAGCAGCTCCCAGGTGCTGTGCAGCAAGAGAAGCCACCACAATAAGGAGCCTGTGCAGCACTGCTGAAGAGTAGCCCCCACTCATCTCCACAAGAGAAACACTCACCTCCGCCAAAAATAAATCAAAAACATGCAATTCATTTTTAAAACACTGAAAGTGAATGCATAAAATTCAGTGTATTTTTGTTTATTAAGAAAATATTTACTAGCTAATATTTTTAGAAGGGAAGCAACGTTCAAAGCCCTGCAACTGAATTTTATTACAACTGATCAAAACATGTATGACACTGTTTTTCATGAGAAAATTTGAAAACCTCATGTAAAACTTACTAGGACAATGTTTTCTAGCTCTATTCATAAATTGGGTGATACAAATGAAATAAAGATGCACTTTTACTGAGTCAGGTTGCATTTAAAATATTAAATTCATACAGAGACCGTTATCAGTGAACATAGCATCCATTACTTCAAAAAATATATCCATGGAGTCCAAAATTGCAACCAAAATAGCAAAAAACTAAATGAATAAAGCATTCACATTTTGACTTTAATTATGAATATTAAAATTATTTTTGTGATCACTCAGACATAAATCCCCACATTTTTATTTAGGTTGCTTTAAGAGGATACAACCTCCCTGCATGTGTTTCTTTCGCAGCTAGCTAAACTAGGGTGGATGATGGTTTTTGTCAAGGAGGTGGGAGGAAAGATGAGAAAACCACAATGTGTCTATATATAAACATGCCATAGGAAAACAGACTTTCCTGCAAATATAAGCAGTTTTACAGCCTATCAACGTGGTACCCAAAAAAGTAGATTTATTCGCCTTAAATGCTGACAGAAGATAAACGTTCCAACAGTAAATAAACTCCACTGCAAGCCAATCATCAAATCAATAAAATCATTAAAAACATGCTCCATTCCTCAAGGAAATGGGGAGTAGAAGGTTAAAAACCATTTGGTCACCATGGAGAACATCTCTCCAACACAGCTGACAGTGACTGATCTGGACCCTGCCTTCCCTCTGTGCCAGAAAGAAAAGTCTGCAGGTTTCTTATCTTTCTTCGTGTGTGTGTACTTAGCCATGGAACCTGCCAGGCAGCACTTTCAGAATCCTATAAGCATCCTATAAACACAATAACAAAATATGCCAAAAAGGAAAAATAAAAAAAGAACATACGCCATTGTTCTTCTTATTCCACGCCCCACACTGACGAAATATTCTTACCACTTTTGTAGACTTGCAAATAGACACCCCTTTGGGGAGAAATGGGCTGAGACTGTAATACCCATGCATCTAAGTTGTCCACATATAACAGCATTCAGGTGGGGTGCAGACACCTGAATTACTCTACTACTTGAGAGAGACTTCTTAAAGACAAAGAAACAGGAAAAGGAAGCAGGAGAGGAGTTAATGAAACTGTGAAAAGTGAATCCCATGAATCTCATGGCGAGAATACTGGACTGGGGAGCCATTCCCTTCTCCAGAGATCTTCCCAACCCATGGACCCCATGAAACTGTAAATAAATGTAAACAGGATTTACGTTTGATCTAATTTGCAAGTGTTCAATTAGAAAGAGGAGACCAGCAACAAAGAAACCTATACCTGGACTTGCCCTCTTTTCAGGGAACTGTTATGCAACTGCTTGGGGGATGCAGCTCTTGCTGCCACAGAAGAATGAGAGCCAAACCCTTCTTCTATCATTTAGTCAAGACAGTAGAGGAGGTTCTAAAACCTGAGGACAGAAAGCTAAGGGGAAGATGACAGCGAGTACCTAAATCCCCTCTCCTTCCACAGAACCTTTCATCTGGAATGAAATGCAAAGATATATCTTTGGGCCACAAGGAGATCAAACCAGTCCTAAAGGAAATCAACCCTGAATATTCACTGGAACAACTAATGCTTCAGCAGATTCACTAGAAAAGACCCTGATGCTGCAAAAGACAAGGGGGGACTTCCCTGGTGGTCCAGGGGATAAGATGGACGTAGAAGAAGTTAAACGTTCCAACAGTAAATAAACTCCACTGCAAGCCAATCATCAAATCAATAAAATCATTAAAAACATGCTCCATTCCTCAAGGAAATGGGGAGTAGAAGGTTAAAAACCATTTGGTCACCATGGAGAACATCTCTCCAACACAGCTGACAGTGACTGATCTGGACCCTGCCTTCCCTCTGTGCCAGAAAGAAAAGTCTGCAGGTTTCTTATCTTTCTTCGTGTGTGTGTACTTAGCCATGGAACCTGCCAGGCAGCACTTTCAGAATCCTATAAGCATCCTATAAACACAATAACAAAATATGCCAAAAAGGAAAAATAAAAAAAGAACATACGCCATTGTTCTTCTTATTCCACGCCCCACACTGACGAAATATTCTTACCACTTTTGTAGACTTGCAAATAGACACGCGCTTTGGGGAGAAATGGGCTGAGACTGTAATACCCATGCATCTAAGTTGTCCACATATAACAGCATTCAGGTGGGGTGCAGACACCTGAATTACTCTACTACTTGAGAGAGACTTCTTACACGACAAAGAAACAGGAAAAGGAAGCAGGAGAGGAGTTAATGAAACTGTGAAAAGTGAATCCCATGAATCTCATGGCGAGAATACTGGACTGGGGAGCCATTCCCTTCTCCAGAGATCTTCCCAACCCATGGACCCCATGAAACTGTAAATAAATGTAAACAGGATTTACGTTTGATCTAATTTGCAAGTGTTCAATTAGAAAGAGGAGACCAGCAACAAAGAAACCTATACCTGGACTTGCCCTCTTTTCAGGGAACTGTTATGCAACTGCTTGGGGGATGCAGCTCTTGCTGCCACAGAAGAATGAGAGCCAAACCCTTCTTCTATCATTTAGTCAAGACAGTAGAGGAGGTTCTAAAACCTGAGGACAGAAAGCTAAGGGGAAGATGACAGCGAGTACCTAAATCCCCTCTCCTTCCACAGAACCTTTCATCTGGAATGAAATGCAAAGATATATCTTTGGGCCACAAGGAGATCAAACCAGTCCTAAAGGAAATCAACCCTGAATATTCACTGGAACAACTAATGCTTCAGCAGATTCACTAGAAAAGACCCTGATGCTGCAAAAGACAAGGGGGGACTTCCCTGGTGGTCCAGTGGTTAAGACTCCGGGTTCCCAATGCAGGGGGCCTGGGTTTGATCCCTGGTCAGGGAACTAGATCCCACATGCCACAATTAAGACCCAATAGAGCTAAATAAATAAATGATTTTAAAAAAATAAAATAAAAAGCCACTTTCCACAGCTCAAATATGGTGGGTTTAAAAAAAAATTAAAAAAAAAAGACTGAAGGGAAAAGGGGGATATGAAAGAGGATGAGATGCGTAGGTAACATCACCAACTCAATGGATTTGAACAACAGTTGGGGATCATACTCCAGGAAATCGTGGAGGACACAGCAGCCTAGTATTCTACAGTTCATGGTTGCAAAGCGACAAGCAAGACGTCGCAACTGAACAACAAGGCTTTATTATCGGAAAAGGCCTCAAACTAAAAACAAACCGAAAGCGCTGGGTAACTGGATTCAGCAGTCAGAGTTACGGAGGGTATACCCAGCATGAAATGGTAATGTAAGGAACCTAAGTCAAGTTACTGGTGGCACAAGTCTGGATTGCTTCAAGCAGACCCAGCCTCAAACTGAAGGCAAAAGGCCCCTCGCGAAACAGGCCAAGCTGGAGAATTTATGCACTTTCAACTCTCTCACGGAAAGGTGACTAACATGCTGGAGAGAAAGATGAAGGGCAGAATAAAGCACTTAGAAAGGCAACAAGGCACACGGAGCGGCCAAGAGCAAGGAGGCAGGAGGCCCAGCATGCTAGTGTCGCAGCTGGTTAGCAACTCACCTGTCGCTGCTGCCGGAACCTTCCCAAAAAGAAACCTATACCTGGACTTGCCCTCTTTTCAGGGAACTGTTATGCAACTGCTTGGGGGATGCAGCTCTTGCTGCCACAGAAGAATGAGAGCCAAACCCTTCTTCTATCATTTAGTCAAGACAGTAGAGGAGGTTCTAAAACCTGAGGACAGAAAGCTAAGGGGAAGATGACAGCGAGTACCTAAATCCCCTCTCCTTCCACAGAACCTTTCATCTGGAATGAAATGCAAAGATATATCTTTGGGCCACAAGGAGATCAAACCAGTCCTAAAGGAAATCAACCCTGAATATTCACTGGAACAACTAATGCTTCAGCAGATTCACTAGAAAAGACCCTGATGCTGCAAAAGACAAGGGGGGACTTCCTGGTGGTCCAGTGGTTAAGACTCCGGGTTCCCAATGCAGGGGGCCTGGGTTTGATCCCTGGTCAGGGAACTAGATCCCACATGCCACAATTAAGACCCAATAGAGCTAAATAAATAAATGATTTTAAAAAAATAAAATAAAAAGCCACTTTCCACAGCTCAAATATGGTGGGTTTAAAAAAAAATTAAAAAAAAAAGACTGAAGGGAAAAGGGGGATATGAAAGAGGATGAGATGCGTAGGTAACATCACCAACTCAATGGATTTGAACAACAGTTGGGGATCATACTCCAGGAAATCGTGGAGGACACAGCAGCCTAGTATTCTACAGTTCATGGTTGCAAAGCGACAAGCAAGACGTCGCAACTGAACAACAAGGCTTTATTATCGGAAAAGGCCTCAAACTAAAAACAAACCGAAAGCGCTGGGTAACTGGATTCAGCAGTCAGAGTTACGGAGGGTATACCCAGCATGAAATGGTAATGTAAGGAACCTAAGTCAAGTTACTGGTGGCACAAGTCTGGATTGCTTCAAGCAGACCCAGCCTCAAACTGAAGGCAAAAGGCCCCTCGCGAAACAGGCCAAGCTGGAGAATTTATGCACTTTCAACTCTCTCACGGAAAGGTGACTAACATGCTGGAGAGAAAGATGAAGGGCAGAATAAAGCACTTAGAAAGGCAACAAGGCACACGGAGCGGCCAAGAGCAAGGAGGCAGGAGGCCCAGCATGCTAGTGTCGCAGCTGGTTAGCAACTCACCTGTCGCTGCTGCCGGAACCTTCCCAAGATAGTGGGGGAAGCACCACAGACTTCGAGATGGGTAAAACCCAGGGTGGGGTTTTAAAGTCAAGTTTATACTTTTCCTGGTTTCCTCTGTAGAGAACACTGCATTTTCCCAGTGGGTATGAAGATACAAGATATAGTTTTTTTCAAGACTGTCGATTCACAGGCCCACCAGCCCCATCCTACCTCACCCTCCTTCCACCCTAACTCCCACCTGGAAGAGATCAGCAGTAATCAGCTGAAACAAGACAATATCTATGGAGCGACGATGCCATAACCCAAATCCATTATCTTTAAAATATTCAGATAAGAACTCCAAAAGAGGCCTACTGTGTCTGAGACTTTTTCACTCAGAGCAGAGGGTTCTGCGACTCCCATATCTGCTGCTTCTCCGTGATGCGCTAAGTTGCTTCAGTTGTGTTCGGGACCAACAGGAACCCTGCCAGGCTCCTCTGTCCACAGGATTCTCCGGGCAACAATACTGAACTGGGTTGTCACGTTGTTCTCCAGGGAATCTTCCCGAGCCAGGGCTATGGCATCTGCCTGTCAGGTCTCCTGCACTGGCAGGTGGGTTCTTTACCACTAGCCCCACTGGGAAAGCCCTGCTATGTCTCTATTCTGCCTCAACTGTTCAAGGAACGTCCTCTCTCGGATGCAGGTAATTATTACTACAATAACACTTGTTTCCCACTGAGGTGGTAAATATTACATATTTTAACTTAAAATATTTTAATGTAAAATAGAAACAGAGATAAACTTTATTTTGGGGGGCAATGGAGATAAGATGGTGAGACAGCCTATCTACATGATTGGCCAATGAAGGACAGGCAGACTGGGTGGGCCCAGCATGAAATGGTAATGTAAGGAACCTAAGTCAAGCTACTGGTGGCACAAGTCTGGATTGCTTCAAGCAGACCCAGCCTCAAACTGAAGGCAAAAGGCCCCTCAGAAACAGGCCAAGCTGGAGAATTTATGCACTTTCAACTCTCTCACGGAAAGGTGACTAACATGCTGGAGAGAAAGATGAAGGGCAGAATAAAGCACTTAGAAAGGCAACAAGGCACACGGAGCGGCCAAGAGCAAGGAGGCAGGAGGCCCAGCATGCTAGTGTCGCAGCTGGTTAGCAACTCACCTGTCGCTGCTGCCGGAACCTTCCCAAGATAGTGGGGGAAGCACCACAGACTTCGAGATGGGTAAAACCCAGGGTGGGGTTTTAAAGTCAAGTTTATACTTTTCCTGGTTTCCTCTGTAGAGAACACTGCATTTTCCCAGTGGGTATGAAGATACAAGATATAGTTTTTTTCAAGACTGTCGATTCACAGGCCCACCAGCCCCATCCTACCTCACCCTCCTTCCACCCTAACTCCCACCTGGAAGAGATCAGCAGTAATCAGCTGAAACAAGACAATATCTATGGAGCGACGATGCCATAACCCAAATCCATTATCTTTAAAATATTCAGATAAGAACTCCAAAAGAGGCCTACTGTGTCTGAGACTTTTTCACTCAGAGCAGAGGGTTCTGCGACTCCCATATCTGCTGCTTCTCCGTGATGCGCTAAGTTGCTTCAGTTGTGTTCGGGACCAACAGGAACCCTGCCAGGCTCCTCTGTCCACAGGATTCTCCGGGCAACAATACTGAACTGGGTTGTCACGTTGTTCTCCAGGGAATCTTCCCGAGCCAGGGCTATGGCATCTGCCTGTCAGGTCTCCTGCACTGGCAGGTGGGTTCTTTACCACTAGCCCCACTGGGAAAGCCCTGCTATGTCTCTATTCTGCCTCAACTGTTCAAGGAACGTCCTCTCTCGGATGCAGGTAATTATTACTACAATAACACTTGTTTCCCACTGAGGTGGTAAATATTACATATTTTAACTTAAAATATTTTAATGTAAAATAGAAACAGAGATAAACTTTATTTTGGGGGGCAATGGAGATAAGATGGTGAGACAGCATCACATATCCAATGGACATGAGTTTGAGCAAACGCTGGGAACAGTGAAGGACAGGCAGACTGGGTGGGCTGCAGTCCACAGGCTCACAAAATGTTGGACCCAACTGAGCACCTAAACAGCAACATCTGTTAAAAACTAATATGGAGGGCTTCCCCTGGTGGTCCAGTGGGTAACGACACCGCCTTGCAGTGCAAGGGGCGCCGGTTCGATCCCTGGCATGGGAAGATGCCACGTGCCGCGGAGCGGCTGGACTGATGTGTCCAATCACCGAGCCGGAGCTCTGGAGCACATGCGCCCAGAGCCGGTGCTCTGCGACAACAGAGGCCACTGTGATGGGAGGCCTACATGGGCCAAAGAACAAAGACGGATGAAAACAGAAAAATGAAAGACCAATGGAAGTGGCCTGCCCGCTCCCCTCCCTCCCCGGCCCGACGCCCGCCCAAAATAAATAAATAAATAAATCTTAAAAAAAAAAAAAAAAATCTAATATGGAACGTGAAACTTTAAAAACTTTTAAAAATCAATGTGGTAGATTTAGCAATATTCAAGAAGGGTGGAGAAATAGTTATTCCCTATGTTTTAAAGGAAGAAATAACAAAATCACCAATGAAAAAAAGTGAAAATAAAAAGAGGTGAGAGGTGGGGCTTCCCTGGTGGTCCAGTGGGTGGACAGTCCACCTTGCAGTGCGGGGGCTCCGATTCGATCCCTGGCCTGGGAAGATCCCACGTGCCGTGGAGCGGCTGGACCACTGTGTCCATTTACAAGCCAGCGCCCTAGAGTGAGTGCACCCAGGGACGGTGCTCTGCGATGAGGGAGGCCCACACAGGCCAAAGAGCAAAGATGGAAGAAAATGAACAAATGAAGGGCCAATAAAAGTTGCCAAAAAAGTCCTTAAAAAAAAAAAAAGAGGTGAGAGGTACCCACTGAGCTGACCTGTCTCCTGCCAAGGCCGTGTCCTGCAAGAGGAGGGTTTAGGGTGAAGGCCCCTCACGAGGTAGAGAGGAAGAACTCCTCCCTGGACGGGTTCTTCACCAAGTGCTTGTTCCCCTTCCAGAACATTCCTCCAGACACGTCATGGGCAGTAAGAGCTCTAATGTGGTTCCTTTCACGGGAATCTTTGTAAGGACAGACCTAAAGGACTGTGAAGAGTTCCGAAGACACGGGTCTTTGATCTCTGTGGCTTTGCCCTGGATGCTTTTAAAATTTCTGGAATGCACCCAGGGAGGTAAATGGCTTTACAGCAAACACTATAAATATCAAAATTAAATGAACACATACAAACATCTGGAACCCTGATTAAGCTCCAACGTTTTTGTTTTTGTTTTTTCAGGAAAGAAGCGGGGTGGGTAGCAGAGGAGAAACCCCCAGTGAACAGCATTTTTATTTCTTATGGAAAAATGTCCTATTCTTTCTGTATGATAAACCCCCCTCTGACATGGAAAAATCTTCCTGAAAGTCTGCCCATCGCAAGGAAAGGGAAGCTGCTAATGTCTTGAAGCTGCATCCAGGCAAAGAAGCAACTTCGATGCTATCCAATCCCAGAACCAAGATCGGGCTACAGTTCACTGTTTCACTGACTTGCATAGATGAGTATCAATGAAATACCAGTCATGACTTAGAACTACCAAAATAAATCCAGGCAATATGGGAATCTCTCCGGAGTTGTAAGTGATCCTTGCACAGACTTTACAAATTACTCATTGTGAAGTAATTTTCTGTGTTAATGGGATGATAAAATACACTGCTTTTTTCCTCTTTATGAGGCACTATGAACAATAATAATCAGTGAGAAGACAGAACTTGCCACAGTTATGCCCCATACAATTAAGTGAAAAACAAAAAATTAAAATGGCCACAAACCATGTGTTTAAGTGTGAAAATTCAAATGGCCACAAAACATATGGTTGAGGGAGGTTCAAGAGGGAGCAGATATTAAAAAAGGGAATTAGAAAAAAAAGAATCCAATGGCCGCAAACCAACCATGTGTGAACTGGGAGTCAGAGAGTTACAAAAGTTTTTAAAAAGAACCGAACGTGCGCATATGCATGGGCTCAGTCATGTCTGATCCCCAGGGACTGCAGCCCACTGGGCTCCTCTATCCGGGGAATTTTCTAAGCAAGAATCCTGGATAGACTGCAATTTTCTTCTCCACAGGATCTTCACCAAGCAGGAATTTAGCTCACGTCTCCTGCATTGCCAGGAAGGTATTTTACTACAGAGCCACCAGGGAAGTAACATTTAAACAAAGAAGATGCCCCCGAATATCCCATCTCTCCTACTAAGAGTTTCCACGATGTGACAGGGTTTGGGGAAGCAGAGAAAGGTGTGTGACCAGTCCTCTCACCAAACAGATCCTACTGGCCTTGGGACAGAGTTGAATGTCTTTCCCATCCCGACCTGGTTCTGCCTCGCCATCCTACGCACAGTGAGGCCACTCTGCACAGGCAGGCTTCCTTCCCTGGTTTCCAGGCCAGGGTCGCCCCAAAGCACCCAGACTCATTCTCTGGTCATTTCCACCAACACTCCAACAGCAGCCCGTCCTCAGACCTGCTCAGATCACCTTGCACATGCTGAGCCTCTCCAAGGCCACTCACAGACATCGTTCCACAATTACTAACGTGGTGTTCGGCAGAGAGCATCCAAGTTTGGATGACACCATGCACTTATCACAACAGATGGCTTAAAAAAAAAAAAAGAATGTTGCTTTCAGATTGGTACTATTATAGAAGAGGTATTACAGGAATCTTGTACGAACTGAGGCCAATACTGATACAGGCCAACACTGACCGCCAGAAGGACTGATGAAAGAAGGTAAACTCTGTAAAAGTAAAAAGTAAAATAAAAAAATTTAAAAAAAAAAAAGAAAGAAGGTATCATATGTGGGTGGCAACGGGGTGGGAAGGGACACAGGGACAGTCATAGGTCAAACTCAAAAGAAGAGGAATGTTCCAGCTTCTTCACGTGACAGCTCTATCGCCCTAACAAAAGCATGAGGGCTAGCTGGTGGTGGGATGCGTCCAGCTCCAGGAATCCTCGGGCGCCCACTTTCTGGGAGCATATGAGGCCATGTATTCCCAGAAACAACATGCACACGTACATTGTGCCTGTCTGCCTCTACTTCAGTGAAGGAAACATCTATGGAAACCATTTAAATTCGACAAGGAAAAAACGACTTCATCTTGACCGTCATTCTGAGTTCCTTCCCTGCAGGTTTAAGATATGTAAGGCTCCAAAGTTGTGTTCAAGGGTGATTCCCCACTTAGATCATACCCGCGCCACTCCTTAAGTTCAATAGCTGTTCTGAAAAGGAAAGATTTGGGTGCCAAGTCTCTGAGTGGTTAATCACATCTCTACAGACATGTGCTTCCATACTTGGCACTATATCCCCTGGCATGAAGCTGGAAACCACCCAGATGGAAAACTTTGTCAACTCCACGTTGACATCCTCACCTCTAGCCCTCTCTCAGATATACTCCACCATCCACCAACAAGGCAGAATTCTGTGTTGCCTCAGTTCTCCCCATGGCCCCTCGTTCCTGATTCCACTCAGAATGGTTCTGCTTCCTCAGCCTCTCCTCCTTGCAAAGTCTCTCCTCACGGAGAAATCAGCCACTAAAAACCTGCCACACCATCACTCGCCCCACAGGCTCTCACCAGCCTGCAAAAAGAGTACACCCTCAGGCTCTGCCTTTCCTCAACTGCAGGGAGGGGGTGTCTCCCTCAGGAGGCAGGGCAGACTGTGGATATCCTACAGCCTCAAAGCAGAGGCAGTAAAGCTAGTCTATGCACAAGCTACGGACTGCAAAGAATTGGCAGGCATAGTAAAACCTTATGAGAAACTGAACTTTTTCTCATTGGAAAGTGAACAATATAAAGAGCAAACTATCTCAGTAATCCAGGCTACTAAAGATTGCAACAGAGTATCGTCCGTGAAAATTGGTAGGTATTTCTTCATGCTACTGCTCAGATGCTAAGTGATGTCTGACTCTTTGCAAGCCCATGGACTGTGGAGGGCCAGGCTCCTCTGTCTATAAGATAATCCCGGCAAGAATAATGGCGCAGAAAAAAGAAAAAAAGAAGAACGAAAAGTATACTGGAGTGGGGGCGTCCTTGTTGGCCCAGTGGGCAAAGAGTCTGTCTTCCAGTGCAAGGGGTACCGGTTTGATCTCTGGCCCAAGAAGATCCCATGTTCCATGAGAGCAGCTGGACCGGTGTGTCCAACTGCAGACCAACACTCTGGAGCACGTGAGCCCAGAGCCTATGCTCTGTGGTGAGAGATGTCACACATCTGTGTGGGCAATGCTAGGCCCACACAGACGAAAGAATAAAAATAGATGAAAATAAATAAATAAAACAAAACAATAAGAGAGGCTAAAATTTGATTTAAAAAAAAGAAGAAGAAGAAGAAGAAGAGTGCTGGAGTGGGTTTCCATTTCGTCCTCCAAGGAATCTTCCTGACACAGGGATCAAACTGGCATCTCTTGGGTCTCCTGCACTGGCAGGTGGATTCTTTTACCACTGAGCCACCTGGGAAGCCCATACCTGGCGAAACGGGCAGTTAAAAAGAAATCCAGAGCCCTCTCATGCATTACTTCAGCAGAAATTCTAGGAACTAAGGAAAGGAGACATTACAATGTAAGGGAGAAAGGGTTTAAAATCTATGAAGGTCATTTCTCTGAACTTAAAAAACTGTCTCTCGGAAAAAGTCTGCAAAAGTTATCTACCCATCATTTCTAGTGAAACCCAATGGACACGTCTGACAGGATAGTCTTGGCCTAGTTATTTCTGGATGTCCATGGCTAATGTTTCCATACTAGTTCTTCTTTTCCATCAAAATACATATTCTGCCTGATGCTCCAATCACTCCCGGGGTATGTCGGCTATTGTAGCTACACGAGCAAATATTCATCTCCCTAATTGGAAAGTGGAACAAGCAAAAATAAAGAGCTAAACTATCTCAGTAAAACCTTATGAGAAACTGAACTTTTCTCATTGGAAAGTGAACAATATAAAGAGCAAACTATCTCAGTAATCCAGGCTACTAAAGATTGCAACAGAGTATCGTCCGTGAAAATTGGTAGGTATTTCTTCATGCTACTGCTCAGATGCTAAGTGATGTCTGACTCTTTGCAAGCCCATGGACTGTGGAGGCCAGGCTCCTCTGTCTATAAGATAACCCCGGGCAAGAATAATGGCGCAGAAAAAAGAAAAAAAGAAGAACGAAAAGTATACTGGAGTGGGGGCGTCCTTGTTGGCCCAGTGGGCAAAGAGTCTGTCTTCCAGTGCAAGGGGTACCGGTTTGATCTCTGGCCCAAGAAGATCCCATGTTCCATGAGAGCAGCTGGACCGGTGTGTCCAACTGCAGACCAACACTCTGGAGCACGTGAGCCCAGAGCCTATGCTCTGTGGTGAGAGATGTCACACATCTGTGTGGGCAATGCTAGGCCCACACAGACGAAAGAATAAAAATAGATGAAAATAAATAAATAAAACAAAACAATAAGAGAGGCTAAAATTTGATTTAAAAAAAAGAAGAAGAAGAAGAAGAAGAGTGCTGGAGTGGGTTTCCATTTCGTCCTCCAAGGAATCTTCCTGACACAGGGATCAAACTGGCATCTCTTGGGTCTCCTGCACTGGCAGGTGGATTCTTTTACCACTGAGCCACCTGGGAAGCCCATACCTGGCGAAACGGGCAGTTAAAAAGAAATCCAGAGCCCTCTCATGCATTACTTCAGCAGAAATTCTAGGAACTAAGGAAAGGAGACATTACAATGTAAGGGAGAAAGGGTTTAAAATCTATGAAGGTCATTTCTCTGAACTTAAAAAACTGTCTCTCGGAAAAAGTCTGCAAAAGTTATCTACCCATCATTTCTAGTGAAACCCAATGGACACGTCTGACAGGATAGTCTTGGCCTAGTTATTTCTGGATGTCCATGGCTAATGTTTCCATACTAGTTCTTCTTTTCCATCAAAATACATATTCTGCCTGATGCTCCAATCACTCCCGGGGTATGTCGGCTATTGTAGCTACACGAGCAAATATTCATCTCCCAAGAGCTGTGCTGCACAGGTTGTTCATGCATATTAGGGGAAAATCAGGTTTCCGCAGGACATCAAAGTCCTCTGAGACTAAGACCTTAACCTTAACAGAAATCAAACCCAGTTGCATTAAATAACACTGGCGTGTGCTCGTAATGAGCCACCATCGTGGCAGGATCCCTGTCTCCCGAGCTCGCATGCCTCAGAGGAAACGTCCCATCACCCACTGCAGACAGGTGTCCTCCGAGCCACCATCGGAAACGGCTAATACTTTCATCGGAAAGGAGTTAAGAGCTTTAATTCAGCAAGACGTTGAATGGATGTTGCCTTCAGATGCTGTGAAATGTCACTGCAGTGTTTGTGGAGAAGACAGTGCCTTGCAATGTCTATCTTTACTTAGATCAAAACTCATCATTTCTTATCTCTGGATTTTTTAGGTCAATTCACTTGTCATCTAGGTATGGTTTTATTTCCCTTTTTGTCCAAATATCGTATGCACACTGGCACACAAAGATGTTTTCAAAATGTTGAGTTATAGAATGATATGATGATTAATGCTCTGGGGCAAACTGGTTTTCAATTCTAGGCACCATATCCGTGTGGTTTCCAGTAAAAAACAATGGGAACAATAACTAGAGGATTTTGCAAGTAGGTAAAGAAAACTATGGATGGAGACACTGAAGAGACAGGAAAAGATTTCTTGTGCTTGGTTGCTATTAAAAATGAAACAATGGGGCTTCCCTGGTGGTCCAGTGGGTAAAGAGTCCGCCTTGCAGTGCAAGAGGCACCGGTTCGATCCCTGGCCTGAGAAGATCCCATGTGCCGCGGAGCAGCTGAACCAATGTGTCCAACTACCAAGCCAGATATCCATGGACGAATGAATGGATAAAAAAGTTCTAGTACATGTATACAATGGAATACTACACAGATGCAAAAAGAAATACAGAAGAATGAGTCCTAATGAGGTGGCTAGATCTAGAACCTATCATAAAAAGTGAAGTAAGTCAAAAAGAGAAGGACAAGTACAACATACTAACACATATATATGGAATCCAATAGGATAGTAATGATAACACACACAGCAGCGTGATTGGAAAAGACATGGACAGTAGACATATGGACATTGTGGGGAATGCACAGTGGGTGGGAGGCGTAAAGGAAGTAGCATGAAAACCTATACTATCATATGTGAAAAAATAGCTATTGTCATTGTGCTGTGAGAAAAGGGGATCCTGCAGAGATGTTGTATGACAGTCTGGAGGGGTGGGATGGGGGGATATACACATGACTAATCTGGGATCATACATACCTGTAAACAACAAAGCTCTGTAAAAGTAAAAAGCAAAATAAATTTTTTTAAATAAACAAATAAAAAGACAAACATCTAAAACAAACAAACAAAACAGAAACAATGGGGTCTCCTGGTGGTCCAGTGGGCTAAGAGTCCATCTTGCAGTGCAAGGGCACCGGTTCGATCCCTGGCCTGGGAAGATCCCATGTGCTGTGGAGCAGCTGGACTGATGTGTCCAACTACCAAGCCAGATATCCATGGACGAATGAATGGATAAAAAAGTTCTAGTACATGTATACAATGGAATACTACACAGATGCAAAAAGAAATACAGAAGAATGAGTCCTAATGAGGTGGCTAGATCTAGAACCTATCATAAAAAGTGAAGTAAGTCAAAAAGAGAAGGACAAGTACAACATACTAACACATATATATGGAATCCAATAGGATAGTAATGATAACACACACAGCAGCGTGATTGGAAAAGACATGGACAGTAGACATATGGACATTGTGGGGAATGCACAGTGGGTGGGAGGCGTAAAGGAAGTAGCATGAAAACCTATACTATCATATGTGAAAAAATAGCTATTGTCATTGTGCTGTGAGAAAAGGGGATCCTGCAGAGATGTTGTATGACAGTCTGGAGGGGTGGGATGGGGGGATATACACATGACTAATCTGGGATCATACATACCTGTAAACAACAAAGCTCTGTAAAAGTAAAAAGCAAAATAAATTTTTTTAAATAAACAAATAAAAAGACAAACATCTAAAACAAACAAACAAAAATGAAACAATGGGGTCTCCCTGGTGGTCCAGTGGGCTAAGAGTCCATCTTGCAGTGCAAGGGGCACCAGTTCGATCCCTGGCCCATGATGATCCCACGTGCTGAACTGGTGTGTCGAAATTACAAGCCAGCACTCTGGAGCGCATGCACCCAGAGCTGGTGCTCTGCAAGAGAGGCCACTGCAATGGGAGGCCCACACAGGCCAAAGAATAAAGATGGATGAAAATAAATTAAAAACCAATAAAATAAGCCAAAATTTAAAGAAGTGAAACAATGGAAAAAGCAGTTTTTAACAAGTCACTGCAACAAGGAGCCTGCTCACTGTAACTAGAGAAAATCCCTTGTGTGGCAAAACCCAGAACAGTCAAAAATAAATAATTTTTTTTAATTGCCAATTAAATTTTGCAGTGTGGACCTGAAATGACAAGACAAAAGCTAATGGTCCAAATTTATCCTTCTCCAGGCTGATGTTCAATATGATAGGGAATTAGACTATACTGCCAAGAGATGAAACCTCTGTCATGCAACAACTGTTGAAACATTAGATGGCAGACGATAAAAAAAAAAAAATGAGCTTCTTACAAACTATTTTTGGTTTTCTTTTTCATCAAACTATTTCTAAAGAAATTCTGTACAATGAAGGAACTGTTGAATGTCAGAGTTGCAAGCCTCTTACCCATGACTGAGGCTGAATGTCAAGACTCCTAGAAAGGTAGGTCCTCCATGCCTAAAGGTCTCACCTATCTCAATGGCATTATACCAGCCAGTAATTTGTGGCATTTACATAGTTTATTAATGCTATTCGGGAAGCATCTATAGCAAGGTTGTGTTTGTTTTATTGCATTTATTATATCTTTAACTGGATGAAAAATATTGGAACAGACAATCTCATTTTCATTCCACCATTATGCTTTTACCATTATGTTGAGCAAGAAGAAGCTTTCAAGTATCAGAATGTCCATCTGACAGACATGCAGAAAGGCTGCCTGGAATTAACTGGAGTGAACAAACCACGAAATGTCTCTAAAAACATCCCAAGAATAAAACTTGAAGCCCTGACAATCTAAAACCGCCTTGGGTCAACTTTAAGTTTCACTTGTGAAATTTGTCATTTCTCATGCTTTTGAAAAAGGTGAATACATTTTGACCAGTTATTGCATTTAAAAAAAGTAGTTTAAGTTTCTGCTACTCCTAAGAAGTATTCCTGGAATAATTACAATGTTGGCCCATGATGATCCCACGTGCTGAACTGGTGTGTCGAAATTACAAGCCAGCACTCTGGAGCGCATGCACCCAGAGCTGGTGCTCTGCAAGAGAGGCCACTGCAATGGGAGGCCCACACAGGCCAAAGAATAAAGATGGATGAAAATAAATTAAAAACCAATAAAATAAGCCAAAATTTAAAGAAGTGAAACAATGGAAAAAGCAGTTTTTAACAAGTCACTGCAACAAGGAGCCTGCTCACTGTAACTAGAGAAAATCCCTTGTGTGGCAAAACCCAGAACAGTCAAAAATAAATAATTTTTTTTAATTGCCAATTAAATTTTGCAGTGTGGACCTGAAATGACAAGACAAAAGCTAATGGTCCAAATTTATCCTTCTCCAGGCTGATGTTCAATATGATAGGGAATTAGACTATACTGCCAAGAGATGAAACCTCTGTCATGCAACAACTGTTGAAACATTAGATGGCAGACGATAAAAAAAAAAAAAAAATGAGCTTCTTACAAACTATTTTTGGTTTTCTTTTTCATCAAACTATTTCTAAAGAAATTCTGTACAATGAAGGAACTGTTGAATGTCAGAGTTGCAAGCCTCTTACCCATGACTGAGGCTGAATGTCAAGACTCCTAGAAAGGTAGGTCCTCCATGCCTAAAGGTCTCACCTATCTCAATGGCATTATACCAGCCAGTAATTTGTGGCATTTACATAGTTTATTAATGCTATTCGGGAAGCATCTATAGCAAGGTTGTGTTTGTTTTATTGCATTTATTATATCTTTAACTGGATGAAAAATATTGGAACAGACAATCTCATTTTCATTCCACCATTATGCTTTTACCATTATGTTGAGCAAGAAGAAGCTTTCAAGTATCAGAATGTCCATCTGACAGACATGCAGAAAGGCTGCCTGGAATTAACTGGAGTGAACAAACCACGAAATGTCTCTAAAAACATCCCAAGAATAAAACTTGAAGCCCTGACAATCTAAAACCGCCTTGGGTCAACTTTAAGTTTCACTTGTGAAATTTGTCATTTCTCATGCTTTTGAAAAAGGTGAATACATTTTGACCAGTTATTGCATTTAAAAAAAAAAGTAGTTTAAGTTTCTGCTACTCCTAAGAAGTATTCCCTGGAATAATTACAATGTTCCATTTAAACAGAACTTATATTATAAAATTTCAAAATGTATTTTCTAATAATACAATAGACTTCTGTAATAAAACTTCAGCCGTATCATTTTCAAACAAACAAACAAAAAACCCAGATGTTTGGTATTTGTATGCAAAACTTAGCTCCCGCTGTGAAACTAAATTAAAATGAACTCAGGAATAAAGCTTAGGCCCTGTGAAATCAAAAGCAAAACAAGCAAACAAACAAAAAATGCTGTTGATTTTATTTTGCAGGTTGTTAGTCTTATTTCTATAATTTTCGTTGCATCTGGGAAGACACAAGCATCCTTTACCACCATTTTATCAAAATTAACATACTCCCATGGCTTTTGTATATGGAAAAAAGACACTAACATTGTATCACTTGGTCAAAATTCAATCAATGTCAGCTACTTTTCAGGCATTACTTTAAATGCTTTACATACATAGTTAAGTGTCTTAATTCTTACACACATGAAAAACACTGGGACTGTTAATAAACAATCATCCCCAGTATGCAGAGAAAGTTTAAATAACTGAACACAGGTCTGTCTGTGACCAGGCTGGATTCACATTCAGATGGGTTGATCCAGGCTGGATTCACATTCAGATGGGTTGATTCTAAACTCTGTTCTCTTTACCAGTGGACACCATGGGTCAACACCACTACTGGAAAATAAAGGAAAACCATTCTCTCTCTCTCTCTCTCTCTCTCTCTAAGATAATCAGGATGGCAGGGGGACGGATCAGTAGTAACAGAACCAACACATCGTCACATCGCCACCTACATCCCAACTCCTTGTCCACGAATAGCTTTAAATTGTCTCTCTCTTTAAAAATTCTGTCTTTTCTGACATCAAATAGAAAATACACATAAGAAATACGGGAGAGAAAGAATGTCTTGACAGACATGCAGAAAGGCTGCCTGGAATTAACTGGAGTGAACAAACCACGAAATGTCTCTAAAAACATCCCAAGAATAAAACTTGAAGCCCTGACAATCTAAAACCGCCTTGGGTCAACTTTAAGTTTCACTTGTGAAATTTGTCATTTCTCATGCTTTTGAAAAAGGTGAATACATTTTGACCAGTTATTGCATTTAAAAAAAAAAGTAGTTTAAGTTTCTGCTACTCCTAAGAAGTATTCCCTGGAATAATTACAATGTTCCATTTAAACAGAACTTATATTATAAAATTTCAAAATGTATTTTCTAATAATACAATAGACTTCTGTAATAAAACTTCAGCCGTATCATTTTCAAACAAACAAACAAAAAACCCAGATGTTTGGTATTTGTATGCAAAACTTAGCTCCCGCTGTGAAACTAAATTAAAATGAACTCAGGAATAAAGCTTAGGCCCTGTGAAATCAAAAGCAAAACAAGCAAACAAACAAAAAATGCTGTTGATTTTATTTTGCAGGTTGTTAGTCTTATTTCTATAATTTTCGTTGCATCTGGGAAGACACAAGCATCCTTTACCACCATTTTATCAAAATTAACATACTCCCATGGCTTTTGTATATGGAAAAAAAGACACTAACATTGTATCACTTGGTCAAAATTCAATCAATGTCAGCTACTTTTCAGGCATTACTTTAAATGCTTTACATACATAGTTAAGTGTCTTAATTCTTACACACATGAAAAACACTGGGACTGTTAATAAACAATCATCCCCAGTATGCAGAGAAAGTTTAAATAACTGAACACAGGTCTGTCTGTGACCAGGCTGGATTCACATTCAGATGGGTTGATCCAGGCTGGATTCACATTCAGATGGGTTGATTCTAAACTCTGTTCTCTTTACCAGTGGACACCATGGGTCAACACCACTACTGGAAAATAAAGGAAAACCATTCTCTCTCTCTCTCTCTCTCTCTCTCTCTCTCTCTAAGATAATCAGGATGGCAGGGGGACGGATCAGTAGTAACAGAACCAACACATCGTCACATCGCCACCTACATCCCAACTCCTTGTCCACGAATAGCTTTAAATTGTCTCTCTCTTTAAAAATTCTGTCTTTTCTGACATCAAATAGAAAATACACATAAGAAATACGGGGAGAGAAAAGATGAGCTATATTTTAAAAATGCTCAATGTATTCACTGTGTTAACCCAACTTTCAAACCCTAATCTTGGGTTAAAAAGTTAGCAACCTGGTTATAATAAGAACCCAAGGTGAACAGAAGCAGAACAGAAGGTGTCTGCTTTCTGAGAGTAAAGATGTGAGTCGTTAGAATTTGCTATCAAGGGATATTAAACCTCCTTCCTTCAAATTTTAGAATGTCTGAAATAGATTTACTTAGTCCAAAGGCTTGACCATTTAGGCTAAACCACTGACAGTCTAGAGGATGCATTTTATTACTATAGCGATTTCTGTCAACAACTATTTATTTAATCTTTTAAGTCAAGGAAGAACAATTTTCTAGCAACACAGATTACTCATCATCTTGAATTATGTGTTTGTTTTCCTTTTATTTACAGGATTATGTCAAGACTAACATTTAAACGTTGGCACCAATAAGAAATACTTCTGTCTACATTATAACCCATTGGTGGAACTCATTAAGCCATATTTGACAAGTGGTTCATTTTTATGCTGAGTAAAAAGGAAAATACAGCCAAGATTTATATTAGAATGAGATATAATTTTAAGATGCTATTGCCACTTTATTCTCCAACAAGGAAGAAGAGTAAATTTATAGTTTCACCAAGGGAAATAAATTTTATGAGCCCAGATTGGTCTGACAAACTGAAAAGTGAATGAATTCGAAAAATAATGACTACATGTACGAAAGCAACCATTTCTTGTTATTCTATTTTTAAATATTTGAAGCAAACAAACAAACAAAAAAATAGTCCATGACCTTGACTCCAACTCCAAGCACCACTGCTGACCTAGACACATGGAATTATTCATGTATGAAAATATATTTCGGGCTTCCCTGGTGGTCCAGTGGGTAGTGGCACCGCCTTGCAATGCCAGGGGCGCTGGTTAGATCCCTGGCCTGGGAAGATCCCACGTGCCACTGAGCGGCTGGACCAATATGTCCAATGACCAAGCCGGAGCACTCTGGCGCGCACGCACCCAGAGCCAGCGCTCTGCAACAACAGAGGCCACCGTGATGGGAGGCCCACACGGGCCAAAGAATAAAGATGGATGAAAATAGATAAATGAAAGACCAATAAAGTGGCCCGCCTGCCCCCCTCCCTCCACATTCCCCAAAAAGAAGAAAATATATTTCATGTCAAATCCATATACACTGCGGTATTTGTTCAAGTACCTTTCTGTAGAACAGAAAGATGTGGAGGCTTTGTTTCTCTTATCACGCCCTCAATCTTGCCACATTTTCATTCTAGGCCTCAAACACACTGAAGAATAAGATCAGTGACAGCGTCAAAAGGGAAACATGCACTTGTTTCTCTTAGAAGTCCAAAGGGGAATCCTTAACTAACTGTGGACGTAAACATCCCCAAATCAAGGACGCAGGCTGAACACAACCCAGGGCTGCTACTCTGCTTTCCACTGATGTATTGACAACACAATGCTCTCTGTCACCCTGCCTTCCCCAACTGTAGACCTGGAGGCAGGACTTTCCCATCAGGGGGAGCATACCTGTATTTGGAATAACAAAAAGAGTCTTAACACATAGCAAGTCTAAAATAGACTTTCAAGGTGTTCAAGAGGTTGAAGCATTTCCCTATGTGATACAATCTATTAGAATGCAAATGTAAAAATGAAAGGAAAATATTTCCAGAACAGAGAACTTGATTTTATGATAGCTTTCCATTTAACCACAGCATTTTAATAAACTTCCCCTCAATGTGTACTTTGAAGCTTGTGAGACAGACTTTCTATCGAAAATGAGGGGGAAATTTGTTAACAGAATCATCCTGGTTATCAAGAATGCAAAGAACACACAACGGATCATAGTTAATTTCATGATCACATTTACATATGAAGAAAACATCTTTGCTTACATTTATTTACTCGCAAAGCATCGATACTATTTACCCCCCAAAATAGATGTAAAGGGCAAGCTGGAAGTGCCAGCTTGCTTTTCCTTTTGTCAAGATACTTTCAGAAAGGTGTGTACCCATCAAGCATTCTCAGGTCAGAAGAATCCTTTCCATATTGTCAAGAGTCTAGATGATAGAAGCCAGGCTGAGTATACTGTGAATTAGAGGTGATCATCTTAAGTAAAGAATCACTTCCTTAATTTCCTAAATCCCTCTCACATTCCAAATGGCGTGATTTCATTTTTAAAACAATCTTGTTCCAGGAGAACAAGGGCAACCACTTGTTTGATTGTGAAAAAGAAACACTTATGAGATTATGAAAAAGAAAAGGCTATGCTTGTAAATGTCTGTCTTTTGTTTATGTGTCAATTGAGCTCCAGTCTGCAGCTGTTTTCAATTCTGATTCGGAACCTTTGCTATATGGAATCACAGAATGCTGGTCCTAGGTCTAAAAATCATTCAACAATTCACTCTCTGCGACTATTTAAATGGGCAAGTGCCCTGAAGACATAACTTTTTGTCCCAATGTTTGAGATCACAACTACAGGAAGGAGTCAGTAACTGCTTGATAAGTGAAAAAGGCCCAGTGGAAAGGGAAGAGATGGCCCCACAGAACTGGGCAATCCCAAAACCTCAGCTCTGTCTAATAACTTTTGTCCACAAGGGAGTATTTAGGAAATTAACAAAAAAAGAGTCTTAACACATAGCAAGTCTAAAATAGACTTTCAAGGTGTTCAAGAGGTTGAAGCATTTCCCTATGTGATACAATCTATTAGAATGCAAATGTAAAAATGAAAGGAAAATATTTCCAGAACAGAGAACTTGATTTTATGATAGCTTTCCATTTAACCACAGCATTTTAATAAACTTCCCCTCAATGTGTACTTTGAAGCTTGTGAGACAGACTTTCTATCGAAAATGAGGGGGAAATTTGTTAACAGAATCATCCTGGTTATCAAGAATGCAAAGAACACACAACGGATCATAGTTAATTTCATGATCACATTTACATATGAAGAAAACATCTTTGCTTACATTTATTTACTCGCAAAGCATCGATACTATTTACCCCCCAAAATAGATGTAAAGGGCAAGCTGGAAGTGCCAGCTTGCTTTTCCTTTTGTCAAGATACTTTCAGAAAGGTGTGTACCCATCAAGCATTCTCAGGTCAGAAGAATCCTTTCCATATTGTCAAGAGTCTAGATGATAGAAGCCAGGCTGAGTATACTGTGAATTAGAGGTGATCATCTTAAGTAAAGAATCACTTCCTTAATTTCCTAAATCCCTCTCACATTCCAAATGGCGTGATTTCATTTTTAAAACAATCTTGTTCCAGGAGAACAAGGGCAACCACTTGTTTGATTGTGAAAAAGAAACACTTATGAGATTATGAAAAAGAAAAGGCTATGCTTGTAAATGTCTGTCTTTTGTTTATGTGTCAATTGAGCTCCAGTCTGCAGCTGTTTTCAATTCTGATTCGGAACCTTTGCTATATGGAATCACAGAATGCTGGTCCTAGGTCTAAAAATCATTCAACAATTCACTCTCTGCGACTATTTAAATGGGCAAGTGCCCTGAAGACATAACTTTTTGTCCCAATGTTTGAGATCACAACTACAGGAAGGAGTCAGTAACTGCTTGATAAGTGAAAAAGGCCCAGTGGAAAGGGAAGAGATGGCCCCACAGAACTGGGCAATCCCAAAACCTCAGCTCCCTGTCTAATAACAGTTTATTCATGTCAACTGAT
Organism: Tragulus kanchil; assembly: GCA_022376925.1. Classification (NCBI taxonomy): domain Eukaryota; kingdom Metazoa; phylum Chordata; class Mammalia; order Artiodactyla; family Tragulidae; genus Tragulus; species Tragulus kanchil. The sequence goes on along the minus strand of JAIOJX010000003.1, from coordinate 16,794,151 downwards.
TTTTTTTCAATAGATGAATTCCCTTCCTTTACTTCACAAGGGACTGTAGTCTATAAACTAAACCTACCAGACATCAAATATTTAACCCATCTACATGCCAACATTCTTCTTCAGTGCACAACTTAACCTCCTAGGTGTTGGACAGTCTCATTTCCGTGACTGACTGGCATTAGGAGAACTCGGTCCCTGGCACAGTCTGGTTCCAAGAACTGCACGTTCCACAGAAACAATATTCGAGGTTTATTCGTTATGGTACCAAATGACAAAAAATGAAGTCATTTTAAATAAAAAAATTTAAAAAGAATTTATTTGTAATGGTAAACTCTACTTGCAATGGTAAAATATTTAAAAAATTATTTGAAGTTTTATTTAAAATATATAACTAAAAATACAAATTTATAAAAAATTTGTCTTGCAATGGTAACATATAAAAATATATGAAAATGAGATTGAAAATACAACTGTGAAATAAACATCACTAGCTCAGTATTATTAATATTTGGATTTTTCCCATTTTCTTGGTAAACAGGACATGAAGTCTTCAGTTAGAAAATTACTACCAGGGCTTCCCTTCCACCTGCCAATGTGGGAAACATGGGTTTGACCCCTGATCTAGGACGAGCTCAGCGAAACGACGCCAGAGAACCTAAGCCAGTGCAACACAACCATTGATGTTGGGCTCTAGAGCCCAGAGGCTGCCATTATTGAGTCTGGTCACCCTAAGTCTGTGCTCTGCAACTAGAGAAGTCACTGGAGTGAGAAGACCATGTAGCACAACTAGAGAAAATCCTGTGCAGCAATGCAGACCCAGCACAGCTAGAAATAAATACAGACAAATAAATAAAATTCTTTTTAAGAAAATGAAAATCAAACGTCACCCTATACTTCCACAGGAAAGCACTTAACACCAAAGGCTATTCAGAGGAAGGACTTGGCTGTAAAGCAGCACCATACTTCAATCCAGCAACTTGATATACTTACCAATATTTATTGATCTTCAATCTGACCAAAAAGAACTATGCCAGTTTCTCTTTAAATGGCTAGACCAAAAAAAGGAACTATATCATAAAGCTACGTTGAGGTATTTTATGTCAGAAACCCCTAAAGGTTGAAGGGGGGGGGAGTGGTCCCCATCATTAGATAACAGTATTTGAACACTTCCTATCCATAGGTTCTTGAATTCAATCAACTATTGATCAAAAAATTTAGGGAAAAATTTCCTTAAAAGAAAACTTACTCTCCATTTATATAAGCAAATTCAAACTAATCTTGAGGGGATTTGAGGGGACAAGGGGTATACTCAGATTTTGGTGTCCATAGGGGTTGTGGAATAAACCACCAAGGACACCAAGGGATAATTGTACTAGAATTCACACTTCTTATAAGGTAATGGCAAATAACTGAGCACACTAACACCAGAAAATGCAATGTAACAGTGAAGTCCCAGGGTCAAAGACTGCCTGGCACTGCTGTAGCTGAAGGCTGAGACGAGGTAAGTGACATGGGAAGAAAAAAAAGAAGTCTAGAACATATGTATACTATAATATTAGAAAACCAAGTAAGTGCAATCAAGTAAAATGTCGTCCTTACAACTTCCTAAGGTGGTACAGCAGTAAATAATCTGCCTGCAATGTAGGAAGACATGGGTTCAATCCCTAGGTCAGGAAGATCCCCTGGAGAAGGAAATGGCAACCCACCCCAGTATTCTTGCCCGGGAAATCCCATGGACAAAGAAGCCTGGTGGGCTATACAGTTCATGGGGTCGCAAACCATTTTATTGGAGAAATAGTGCTTTCTGTAAGTTATCCGTATTTCCATGTATGATTATTGCACAATTGAATGAGTTACTGGAATACTCTACCAGATCAAAAATGTACACTGAAATGGTGCAATATTTACTCGGTGTAGACAAACACTAGAGTCATCACCTTTATAAAGATTAGTGACAAAACGACAATAATAATCAAATATATGTGACTATGTAACTATTTAAACTCATAACAAAGGATCTTATGAGCCTATTAGCAGTAAATGAGCAACTCCCATAAAATGACTTAATATCTCCCTGATAAGAGCTGAAGTACATATGACCATTGTTATGTGAAAAACACTTCTAATATGTCACAGCCTAACAGGATTTAATTACCACACCTACTTCTAACTATTAGCTATTTCATTCAAACCTGGAAAAATAATATTTCTGTGGCCATTGAGAACCATTATGATTGATGCAATCTTTTGTGTTAGTCCCTTTATAGTCACTAGCATTTGTTAAAAATAACAAGGAAAATGAAAGGGGAAATGTGTGTTTTTGTTTTGCAACAAAGCTTTTCTGATGACTAACTTCTTCCTTTGAACACAGAAAGCCTCTATAACTAATGCACATATAAATATGTCCTTTACAATGCGCATTAAGCAAAGAAAGGAAAGCAGAAGAGGCGGGGTGGAGAGCCAAAGGACTGAAGCCAGCATTCAAAGCAACCTAGGCAAGATGAGTCCATGAAAGCTGTCAGGAGAGTTGTTATTCTTATTCTCAATTTCTTACAGCTCATCTGCTCTCAAGGAGGAAAAAAAAAAAAATCATAGTTTTTTTTAACCATATCCACAACAGATCTCCCTTGAAAGGAAACAGAGCGAGTGATTTGGCATGAATGGGCGTATTACCCCATTTTTCAGCATCACTACTGAATATTTATGTCAGTGACGAATGATGACACGAAGCCTTGCCTTGTAAATCGTCTGAACGATGCGGTGTCAAAACAACACCTACCATCAATCAGACGTTTTAGGACCAGTATTTCTTGTTCTAACACGCTACCTGCTCAGCAGAATCACTTGTGTGAACAGGCATAGATTAATGTGTGCTAAGCAGAGCCATCTTACTGCCTAACGTACAGAGCTATAATTTAACAGGCCTATTATCGTCAAGGTAGTTTTTGACAGCGCTGAAATACTATACTGGTTAAGAATATGCATTTAGCACCAACCTCAGTGGTCATTTGCACTGAATAAACAGACATGGAGTCCTGCAATTATCCTTCTTCCCTACCAATGACTCTTTCTTTCTCGCAAGGCAACAGTCTGTTGACAACAGATTTTATAAATACGAGAGCACGGTGGTTATTCTGAGAGTACAAACAGCTCACTCCGTTGCTCTCATTCACTTTCTACTTCTTCCCAAGTTCAGAAGCACCTTGAAGTGAAGGCTAATGAGTCCCTTTCTAACTTCAAGAAACACAGCAATAGTTCAAACCTCTACCACCCCTGCTCCTCCCTGTCCCAACCTCAATTCCTACAGGATGTACATTTCTCATGCTGGGTATTTGAGATGGGGAAAATCTACAGAGCCGAATTTCCCACTGCATCTAATAGGAAATATTCAGATTTTTCTTAGAAGGAAGACAGGAACATGTCTTCTCTTAAACTGCGGTGCCACCAGAGGAATAAAAAATAACAAAAAAATTAGTGAATATTTTATAGTGCATTAGCTCTGACTTTATCCGTAAAGAAAACAATAAGGACATAAATTTGCACCTTTTTTCCTAATACTGAATGCGTGCACACGCTGCAGAAAAATTAGTCGTCTGACGCAAACACAACCCAACTGACTTTGCACTTCCCTCAGAGAAGAGAGGTACCATCAGCTGATACCAGGGTCTCAGTTTCTTAAAGTCAAATTAGCCATTTGAAAGAAAATAATCAAATATTGATTTTGAATCCATTACATTCAAGGCCCTCAGCCAAGTGTTTTGGGGCAAATAACAACCCGTTTAAACCGGGCTCAATATTTATGTCAGTGACGAATGATGACACGAAGCCTTGCCTTGTAAATCGTCTGAACGATGCGGTGTCAAAACAACACCTACCATCAATCAGACGTTTTAGGACCAGTATTTCTTGTTCTAACACGCTACCTGCTCAGCAGAATCACTTGTGTGAACAGGCATAGATTAATGTGTGCTAAGCAGAGCCATCTTACTGCCTAACGTACAGAGCTATAATTTAACAGGCCTATTATCGTCAAGGTAGTTTTTGACAGCGCTGAAATACTATACTGGTTAAGAATATGCATTTAGCACCAACCTCAGTGGTCATTTGCACTGAATAAACAGACATGGAGTCCTGCAATTATCCTTCTTCCCTACCAATGACTCTTTCTTTCTCAAGGCAACAGTCTGTTGACAACAGATTTTATAAATACGAGAGCACGGTGGTTATTCTGAGAGTACAAACAGCTCACTCCGTTGCTCTCATTCACTTTCTACTTCTTCCCAAGTTCAGAAGCACCTTGAAGTGAAGGCTAATGAGTCCCTTTCTAACTTCAAGAAACACAGCAATAGTTCAAACCTCTACCACCCCTGCTCCTCCCTGTCCCAACCTCAATTCCTACAGGATGTACATTTCTCATGCTGGGTATTTGAGATGGGGAAAATCTACAGAGCCGAATTTCCCACTGCATCTAATAGGAAATATTCAGATTTTTCTTAGAAGGAAGACAGGAACATGTCTTCTCTTAAACTGCGGTGCCACCAGAGGAATAAAAAATAACAAAAAAATTAGTGAATATTTTATAGTGCATTAGCTCTGACTTTATCCGTAAAGAAAACAATAAGGACATAAATTTGCACCTTTTTTCCTAATACTGAATGCGTGCACACGCTGCAGAAAAATTAGTCGTCTGACGCAAACACAACCCAACTGACTTTGCACTTCCCTCAGAGAAGAGAGGTACCATCAGCTGATACCAGGGTCTCAGTTTCTTAAAGTCAAATTAGCCATTTGAAAGAAAATAATCAAATATTGATTTTGAATCCATTACATTCAAGGCCCTCAGCCAAGTGTTTTGACACAATAAGGAGGCATGAAAACAGCAGGACAACTATCTTCTCATCTTGTCTCCAAAACAAAGGGTGACATTCTAGACATTCTAGATAGGATTAGAATGTTTCTACTGATTCCGATGGCTTGGATACAAATGTAAGACACTGTACGGTCGTATTCCTTCCAAAGCCCATCTCTGCTTAAGGTCCTACAATTGACCATATTCCATTCTTTCGGAAATAAAATACAATATACTGAAGATGTCAGCAGTCCACTCCATTTACTACAGTAAACCGTATCAATTAAGAAATCCAAATGCCTTCTGTGAATTGCTAGTGATTTCAGGACAGCAAAAAAGTTGAATGTTTCATACATAAGAACATTCGACAACGCTTTTAGGATTGCATAAAAGTACAGAATACAGAGATTCAAGCCATAAAAGCAGAATTTCCATGAAAGCTTTAACATAAAACCCACCAGATTTTGCATTAAGGTACCCCCTATGTTATAATGTAGAACATACTGCCCTCTTGTGCCAGATACAGAAAATAAAATGAATTGTCAAGGTAACAAAATTTGGGTTTATAACAGAGTTTATAAATTCTAAATGACTTACTTTCATTAAAATTCTTTCTTCATTAAAAAAAGTTCTAAGTTGCCAATAAAAGAGTAAATAAATAATTCTTGGCCCCTCAATCTGTGGAGGCAAGCACTCAGAGGACAGAAATCTAGTCCAACTTGATGCTTCCAAAGTTGTCACACTAGCTGACACAGTGGGGCCATTTCATGGTCATCATAGCACAGACTCTTGCAATTAATTTCTCCATACAGCTTCATAACAGTGTGGGCCTCTGACCAGGGATCAAACTCGCACACCCTGCTTCATTAAGAACGCAGAGTCTTTTTTTAAAAAAAGAAAAAGATTTATTTATTTATTTGGGGGGAAGGGGTGGGGTGGGGAGGGAGGGGAGCAGGCGGGCTACTTCTATTGGGTCTTTCATTTCTCTATTTTTCATTCATCTTTGTTCTTTGGCCCATGTGGGCCTCCCATCATGGTAGCCTCTGTGGTCGCAGAGCACCGGCTCTGGGCGCATGCACTCCAGAGCTCCGGCTCGGTAACTGGACACATCGGTCCAGTCGCCCCGCGGCACGTGGGATCTTCCCAGGCCAGGGATCGAACCGGCGCCCCCTGCACTGCAAGGCGGTGTCCTTACCCACTGGACCACCAGGGAAGCCCAAGAACGCAGAGTCTTATCCACTGGATGACCAGGAAGTCCGTGGCCTCAGACCCTGATACACTATGAATGTATTAATCTCCTTAATTCAACTGAAAAGTGTGGGAATAGCGCCCCCATTTTACAGATAAAACTGAGACCAAGAAATTAAGTAACTAACACATAAAAATTATGATGGAAGCCGGGCAGTTGGCTCCAGAGTCCACACTTCAAAAGACAAGACAATATTCTGCCTTGAGATTTGCTGACCCAATGGGATCCACCTGTTTTGTCCTTGGTCCCACCACTTGTCAAACGCCAGGCCAAGTAACTACTGTCCTCTCTCGAGCCTTCCTCCATACCTCAACAATCACCTGCAAAAAAAAAACAAAGCCACCCTGGCCCACCCTGGGCCTCAGCACACGTCTAATCAACTAGACAGAGTAGACACATTTGCCAATGAACTACCTCTTCATAGAAACATAGCTCAGGAGGCTACAGTTTGAAGAAAGACACATTGAAGGTCTAAAGGGGGAGGAAGCAACCACTGGTAAACCTCCAGGGACACTCGCACTGAGACACTACCACTGAAGATCCACCTGCTACGCAACACAAAGCCACTCATGTCACTGAAACGCCACCATGAGCTACAGAGTTAACAGAAGAGGATATTTACATTAAACTAATCTTGGACTTTTTGGGATATTTACCATATTAAGTAAGTCTCATACAGTACAAGTCAGAATTCTATGATCGCAGATACGGATGGGCAATGAAAGGAAAAAACACAGTCTGTCCTGAGCACAGACTCAGCGTAACAAGGTTCAAGTCAACACCTTAACAGTAGGTAACACGGCCAAGATTTCAGCGCCAAATATTAAATGTTTATATTAGAGAGAGCTTCATTTGCTGCACAACAAATCAGTTTCTAAATTACTCTGCAAAGCTGTCATACATTAATCTTTACACACTCACATAATTTAGAATAAAAGCTTATGTTCCCATATTCAGATATTCCCTAGTAGGAGAAAAATCAGTAAAGCTTTTTGCACAAAATGAATGAATATGTAGACATTTTCTTCCAAGCAATTCAAATATCAAATGTAATCAGGCTTTAAGTATGATAACAAGACCTGTTTACTGAGAAATCTGTTGTCTGACTTACCTATTGGATTTCTATCGAAGAACAATACTGGAGCTCTCAAAACGGACTCGAACATTTGGTTGTGCAAAGTTTGTGAAGAACTAACAAGGACAAGGAAAACCAACAGAGATCTGGCGATGCCAAACAGGACAGTAGACGCAGTTAACCCTGAAATAAAGAGAGATCACTGAGCCCACGATCTCTGCCTTTGATTCAAGGATACTAACCATGCCAAACAGCTTATAAAGATATTACGTACTTCTGTTTATCAAGTATGTCAATTCTATAAGAGATTAATGCATTCAAGACATACATTTTGAAAAAAAAGAAAGCAGAAGAAACCACTATTTTCCTCTCATTTATGAGAGGTATAAGATGTCGAGTATAAAAGTAAGTATAAAATTTCCAAATTATAAGTTTTTAGTAGAATATTTTATAGTAGGGGTCTCATAATCTAAAATGGCGATAGGTACCAGCATGCGAAGAGTTAGCCCAAGAAATGATTTACGACCACCTCGCTACAGATGAATCCACATATAAATTTGCAAGCATAAAATTTAACTCTAAATATCTGAACTACAGGAAAACATAAATTATGAATATAAATGAAGAACAGTATTTAAATTACATTTTGTTACTCTATACATGGGACTTCACTGGTGGCTCAGACAGTAAAGAAACCACCAGTAGCAAGATCAGCTAAAAATGTTTATATAAAAGAGAAGAAGCTTCTATGATCGCAGATACGGATGGGCAATGAAAGGAAAAAACACAGTCTGTCCTGAGCACAGACTCAGCGTAACAAGGTTCAAGTCAACACCTTAACAGTAGGTAACACGGCCAAGATTTCAGCGCCAAATATTAAATGTTTATATTAGAGAGAGCTTCATTTGCTGCACAACAAATCAGTTTCTAAATTACTCTGCAAAGCTGTCATACATTAATCTTTACACACTCACATAATTTAGAATAAAAGCTTATGTTCCCATATTCAGATATTCCCTAGTAGGAGAAAAATCAGTAAAGCTTTTTGCACAAAATGAATGAATATGTAGACATTTTCTTCCAAGCAATTCAAATATCAAATGTAATCAGGCTTTAAGTATGATAACAAGACCTGTTTACTGAGAAATCTGTTGTCTGACTTACCTATTGGATTTCTATCGAAGAACAATACTGGAGCTCTCAAAACGGACTCGAACATTTGGTTGTGCAAAGTTTGTGAAGAACTAACAAGGACAAGGAAAACCAACAGAGATCTGGCGATGCCAAACAGGACAGTACAAGTAGATAACCATGAAATAAAGAGAGATCACTGAGCCCACGATCTCTGCCTTTGATTCAAGGATACTAACCATGCCAAACAGCTTATAAAGATATTACGTACTTCTGTTTATCAAGTATGTCAATTCTATAAGAGATTAATGCATTCAAGACATACATTTTGAAAAAAAAGAAAGCAGAAGAAACCACTATTTTCCTCTCATTTATGAGAGGTATAAGATGTCGAGTATAAAAGTAAGTATAAAATTTCCAAATTATAAGTTTTTAGTAGAATATTTTATAGTAGGGGTCTCATAATCTAAAATGGCGATAGGTACCAGCATGCGAAGAGTTAGCCCAAGAAATGATTTACGACCACCTCGCTACAGATGAATCCACATATAAATTTGCAAGCATAAAATTTAACTCTAAATATCTGAACTACAGGAAAACATAAATTATGAATATAAATGAAGAACAGTATTTAAATTACATTTTGTTACTCTATACATAGGGACTTCACTGGTGGCTCAGACAGTAAAGAAACTGCCTGCAATGCAGGAGACCCAGACCCAGGTTCGATTCCTGGCTTGGGAAGATTGCCTGTAGTAGGAAATGGCAACCCATTCTGGTATTCTTGCCTGAGGAATTCCATGGACAAAGGAACCTGGCGGGCTACAGTCCATAGGATTGCAAACAGTCGGACAGGCCTGAGCACAGCCCCGGGATTTACTGAATAATACTATGCACATAAAAATTAAAATACCCTCCCCCAACATCTTTTGAACACACTAAATAGACTGGGGGTAGTTTCTGTAACAAATATTCCACTGAGTACTTTATTCCAATAACACATTACTGGTATTTAAATTCTGAAATCTGTACAACTTCCTGGGTTCCACCCACAGGCATGTGCCTTAGCTCACCATTTAACAGACAGCCCTCCTTCTTTCTCAGTCCCCATAGATGGTAAACAGCTAATGAATTTAGAGTTCTTATAAGGAGTTCAACAAAATACATACAGAATTTCAATGAGTGGGCTCATGCATAAATAACTCACTCTGTATCTGCAGAAAGCTGTGTGAGTATCTTCTGTGTGAACATTTAAATTTTTAGATGAGGATTTCCTTTTATCAGTATGTAATGCAACTTATATTCTAGGCACTCGGGTGAAAACAAAGAGCTATGCTGATATTAGTAGGCAAGCCAGATGCTAAATTAATCACACAGTTATGGACATAATAACACTGTGATCTCAGGTAAGAAGGAGAAGGAATCCTATTACCCAGACACTGGATTTCTCCCTGCTTAGATTCTGCCTTAAGTAATTAGTAAAGCCCAAGAGATGAGCGGACTGCGGAAGGGGAATGCGCATACCTGCAAGAGAATAATGCTTTTATTTGGGACACTGGCTGCCAGAAGATTTCAAGCAAGGTCAATAAAAGCCAAGTTTTATTCAGAAAGAATTGGAACAATCTGAAACACACGCTGGAGATCCATTTCTAATCCCCTTGCCCATCCATATAATGATACAAGATTTAGGTAAAGCGACCTATTAGAATAGACAATAGCCACGTATTTCCAGTGGGTGATTTTCTCAATGTGCAAGGTGGGTTTAACTTCCAAAATCCAGTCTAGAGCAAATGAAGAGTCTCCATTCAACCTCTTTTCTTCTGGTCAATTTTTAAAATCATTCTTCTAATTAATATCAGAGTAAATGTGACTCAGACACTTTATCTGTTAAAACATTACTGAATTACTCCTGGACGCCCTCGTTGCGCACACAGGCTCATTGTAAGCACCTCAGACTCTCGTATAAGACACCAAATGACTCATCTTTACCTGAGTAAATTCCCAAGTACCAGTTCAGATCCAGTGTCTCGGTTACATTTCCCTGTCCATTAACAGTGACATTCCTGGCACTCTGTTGATTGGCCCTATGGAACAGGAAAGAAAAAAGATCATACAGTAGAGAGTATTCAGTATATACAAAAAAAGAAACATGGTTTCTGTTGGAAAAAAGGCTCAGAGTCCTGTGTCCATTGACGTTATAGAACTTTCAGTTCTCCATACGGTCTGTGAGGAAGCTGCTGAGGGCCAAACATGGGGAAAGAAAATGGGAGTGTCAAACTCAACCAGCAGGAACTTTAATTTTTCTTCAGGATCAGAAAAGGAGGCTGAACAAGCCCACCTCTCCCCTGACTGTGTGGGAAACTGAGGCTTCGTGTAGCTTTCACAGCACTTTGGGTCAGACCAGGAATCACTCACCAGTATGAAAGCCACCAATCCTGCACGACGTAGGAAACCTGGGGAGAAAACAACAGTCACTACACTAAGACACTTGGCAATACTGACCCCATACACCCCTGCTCACTAGAATGGGAAATAAAAAGGCTCCTAGAGCTGACACAGTCTTGCCAGCTCAGGTCTGCACCAAGCCCCACGACCAAGGCGACCACCGGTCAGGGAAGGGCATGTATCAATGAGGCATCTCCCTGTCACAATGCCAGTAAGCTTAATTCATTTTGCTATGCACATACAATGCTTTTTAATGCAAATATCCAAGTGGACTAGATTTTTTTTTTTTTTTTTGGCCACTTCTATCGGTCTTTCATTTATTCATTTTCATACATCTTTGTATTTTGGCCTGTGTGGGCCTCCCATCGCAGTGGCCTCTCTCACTGCAGAACACCGGCTCTGGGCGCATGCGCTCCAGAGCTCCGGCTCGGTGATTGGACACATCGGTCCAGCCACTCCACAGCACGCGGGATCCTCCCAGGCCAGGGATGGAACCAGCGCCCCTTGCACTGCAAGGCGGTGTCCTTACCCACTGGACCACCAGGGAAGCCCTGGATTTTTTTTTCAGAGTACTGTCATTTTTTTGTGTCAGTTTGTCTAGGCCATTCTCCAGTAATTCAACAAAATACGTGTCTAGGTATTGTTCTGAAGGCATTCTGTGGATGTGGTCCACATCATCAGAACTTAAGGAGAAGACATCAACCCAACACGGGGGTGGCCAGATGAAGATCTTATGAGTAAAACCTGAGTCTTCCTGGGAGGAGGAAGAAATTCTGCCTTGAGACTGAGGTTCCAGCCTGCAGGCCTGTCTTTCTGATTTCATGTTTACCCAGAACCACATGAGCCAGATCTTGCAAATATACAACTTTCCCTATACATGACTTAAAATAACAATAATAATATGGTAATACAGATACAGTATAAAGAATATTATAAATACCAACATTCGGGCACAAACCAAAATAAACGTCCTTCCTTACCTGAGCTGCGACGTTGACTAGAATAAGGAAAAGGATGATGAACCAGTGAGCACCGGCGGTGAAGTAGTTCTTATAGGCCTTGAAACCAATGTTTCCTTCGGAGCGGCTCTCTTCAGATAATGTAACCTGTATATTCTCAGTCTTGGAAGGAAAGGCGGAGAGAGACAAAAATTTAAACAATGAACCCTAAAAGTCAACAGTAATCTCCACTGCGAAGCTGCAGGGAAACAGATCACAACTTCTATGCTGGTAGGATTGCAAGATGGCCACCTCCTACAGGGAAAGAATGTCCTACCCAAAACATGTGTACTTGCATGTAACCATGCTACTTCTAGGAATCCAATAGGAAAGAGGCAATATCATCTGCAAAATGTTGGGTACTTTTGCTTGAAAGTACACACGTACAACATACTCCATTAAAGTGTAAATGCTGGCGGCAGTGGCCGCGGGGTGGGAGTAAAAATAAACAAATAAATAAATAAAGTATAAATGCAAAAGCCTTTCCAGAGTAAGACACAAAATGACATATAACCGAAGTGTCCCTGTGGCTATCTATGCCCCTCAATGACAACAGAGGGATGAGCGTGGAAGGTAAGGGACCACTCTGAATGCCTATTAAACTCCTGCAGCACCTGGGGTTTGGCTAGGAAGGGTTTGGATATTGAGAAAATGTCTGTATGATTTTAAAGGCGACCTAGTGCATGTCTCCATTTCCATCTGGAGGTGTACAATACATTATACAGTCCCATGCTCCAAGGCTATCTGGGGCTCTGTGCTGGCCCCTGGAAATGCGAGATGACAACATGTACTTCTGAGTCTTGACAAAGAGTATGGGAACTAATTCAAAGTGTCTGCCATGTGTGCCTTTGCACAGGCAAAGGTCGCTTTGTGCCTTTGCACAGGCGACCTCTGACCTGTCACAAAATATCTGACAGGAGCAAAAATACAACCATCAGTCACTGCACTGCCAGAAGGTTCCATTATGGAGGAACACCAGCTGAAGTAATGGCAGTAATAGGAGGCTGGGACGGAAGCTGCGGTCCACCAGAGCACATATTGATTAACTATGGCAACATGAGATGTTCTAGGGTTTAATACCACATCCATCATGGAAGGTCAAGCAGCACAACCATGACTTGTCTCCAGCCAAAGGAGAACCAAATAAGGGCTTGCTTCCTGCATGCTCCTTCAATTCTACCACATGGAATGAGGCCTGGGCAACTTGGGATCTTAACTGGAACCAAGAGATATCACGAGGGGCTCAGAGTGAATGTTCCTGAGGCCACCAAGAATGAAAGACCCGTGTGTGTTGCAGGAGAGAAACTCACTTCTTGGCCCTCTGGACTGGACTCCTTCAGTGAGGGTCTGGAAGACTGTTCGACCAAACCGAGGACTCTGAGAAGGTGCGATTCCTCAGAGTGGGACTTCCTGGAACTGGAGATGGTTCAGCCTCCTCATTCTCCTTCTTTAAATGGAACCAAAATCTATCCCATTAAAGTAAATGCTGGCAGTGGCGGGTGGGAGTAAAAATAAACAAATAAATAAATAAAGTATAAATGCAAAAGCCTTTCCAGAGTAAGACACAAAATGACATATAACCGAAGTGTCCCTGTGGCTATCTATGCCCCTCAATGACAACAGAGGGATGAGCGTGGAAGGTAAGGGACCACTCTGAATGCCTATTAAACTCCTGCAGCACCTGGGGTTTGGCTAGGAAGGGTTTGGATATTGAGAAAATGTCTGTATGATTTTAAAGGCGACCTAGTGCATGTCTCCATTTCCATCTGGAGGTGTACAATACATTATACAGTCCCATGCTCCAAGGCTATCTGGGGCTCTGTGCTGGCCCCTGGAAATGCGAGATGACAACATGTACTTCTGAGTCTTGACAAAGAGTATGGGAACTAATTCAAAGTGTCTGCCATGTGTGCCTTTGCACAGGCAAAGGTCGCCTTTGTGCCTTTGCACAGGCGACCTCTGACCTGTCACAAAATATCTGACAGGAGCAAAAATACAACCATCAGTCACTGCACTGCCAGAAGGTTCCATTATGGAGGAACACCAGCTGAAGTAATGGCAGTAATAGGAGGCTGGGACGGAAGCTGCGGTCCACCAGAGCACATATTGATTAACTATGGCAACATGAGATGTTCTAGGGTTTAATACCACATCCATCATGGAAGGTCAAGCAGCACAACCATGACTTGTCTCCAGCCAAAGGAGAACCAAATAAGGGCTTGCTTCCTGCATGCTCCTTCAATTCTACCACATGGAATGAGGCCTGGGCAACTTGGGATCTTAACTGGAACCAAGAGATATCACGAGGGGCTCAGAGTGAATGTTCCTGAGGCCACCAAGAATGAAAGACCCGTGTGTGTTGCAGGAGAGAAACTCACTTCTTGGCCCTCTGGACTGGACTCCTTCAGTGAGGGTCTGGAAGACTGTTCGGACCAAACCGAGGACTCTGAGAAGGTGCGATTCCTCAGAGTGGGACTTCCTGGAACTGGAGATGGTTCAGCCTCCTCATTCTCCTTCTTTAAAATGGAACCAAAATCTATCCCGGATTTCAGGAACTCTGTGTAAGTCCCCTTCTGCACCATTTCTCCCTAAAATAGCCATAAAGAATTTGAGGGGCATTCATGTGCGTTTGATAATACTAACCAACAGAGTAAACTCCTGCCTCAGACACCTTGCCCCAAGTGACTTCATGGCCCCCATCTTCATGTCATTCACCTTGTGAGGCACCAGCTCCTCAGGGAGGCAGCCAAGATTCACCCTCTTGTCCATCCGTCCCCATAAGAACAGCAGCCCCATGAAGGCAGGGCCCTGTCCTCCTGATGCACAGGTGCCCACACCTGTCAGGCACAGAGGGACTTGGGCAGGGAGACCAGCAGCTGGCAACACTTGCAGAGTGGGCGTCTCTGAGCCGGGCACTCGGCTACCCAGCCTCGCTTCTGGTGTTCACGGAAGATGCTCTTTAGCAAACTGTCCCTGACAATCACCTGGATAACTCCCAACTCATTGACTGAGGTTTTTGAGCGGGAGGAACTCTGCATAAAATAGCATCTGCCTCCTCAACAAATTCAACACCTCTGATTGAGTTTATGCAGGACAGAATAGTGACAGGTCTAGGGTCTCTACAGAGTCATCTTCAAAGGTACGAACACCTGTTCAAAAAAGGAGTGGGCCAAAGACTGAGTGTTTCAGAGGGCTTCGCCACAAATCCAAGGAGGCTGGCCTGCGGGATGGCCTGGCCCTCGACAAACTGGAGTGCTAGTGCATCCAGAGACTTCTCCAAATTACTTACATCTTTCAGTATCAGAATCTGACTTGCAGCTTTTAGGTACTGAAGCTGATGAGTCACTAAGATTCGGATCTTCCCATGCAAGGCTTGACAAATACACCTACAAAGGTAAAAGGCACAGGTTGTGCGCTCGGAAGGAAAAGCAGGGAGCTGCTGGCTAAGATGAGGGGACCCAGGAGCCCTGAGACCATGTGGGAAACATCCTGGAAGAACGCACAGTAGGTGCAGCGGTCCTGGGACAGAACCTTCCTGCACTCACAGTCCTTCCTGTACTCACAACTTAGGGGGAGCGGCAGGACTAGTAAAATGGCCAAGTGCGCTCACTGAAAGTTGTGGGGGACAGACAGGCACCGGCGCCCCCTGGAGGAACAGGACGGAAAGGCTGGACCCCGCTCACCTTCCTTGCATGCCCTAGCATATCATTCCCTGTCTCTGGCAAAGAGGGATCGCTATGTACAGGCAAACAAGGGCTAAAAAGGACACCCACAAAGCATGTCTGGATACCACATCAGTGTGCAGATGAGCTGGAAAGGCTGATGGGGCAGATGGCGCAGACAGCTGTCCTGCATTTGAGGACCTGGACTGCATCCTGAACATGGCAGGGTGTTTGGGAAGGGCTGGAACAGGAGGGTGCGCAGACAGCAGCGAGGGAGTCTGATCAGGACAGACCCAAAGAGCTGATGGCATGGGAAGCGGGAATCTGGTGATGGGGGCGGTTCTGAACCACAACAGGATCCATAGCTGTGTCAGTTTCCCTAAGGCCTCTCACCGGCTGGAGGTGGCACAACTCTCTTAATGTTTACAGCATTAAAAAAAAAAAAAAAAAAAAAAAAAAGCCCAAATCACAGATGTAGATTCACGATTAGAGGAAACTGTTGATGGCAAGTACAAGTGTCACTCACTTTAAAAAAAAAAAAACCCTCCCCATTACTGAGCTTCCACGCGATGCCCATCTCTCCTAGCATGTTGTTCCATCCAATTTTCTAACTCATTGGGAACATCCTCAGTTGCTGCCGAGCGATTTCCTAAATTGCATTTGTACTCCCTCCCCTAGGTTTCCCCAGAGAATGTGGTTCTGATTTGCAAACACCACGCGAAACAAGCGTGCTTCCATCAAGAGCACGTGCAAGGTCATTAAGCCCAAGAGCTATTAATACCTGCTCTGGTGGAAAGAGCACACTCAAGAATTCTCAAGGAGAGGGTGGCACAATGCCTGGAGGGGCAATGGGGAACCCACTTCACAGCACTCATGACCTGGCCTCAGGCACTTTTCTAAGGGAAAATTCCTCAAGTCACCATCAGAAAAGGGGGGCAAACGGGGGTGAGATCATGAACCTGGAGGCCACGCCCTGTGCCAGCTGCCCTGCTCTCCTGAACAATTCAGCGCTACTCTGCAGTTTTTATTGTGGTAAAAAATATTAATACGTAACATTAAATCTACCATTTCCACTAAGTTTAGGCACACAGCTCAGAAGCACATCCACATTCATCACATCACAGGCATCACCATCCTTCAGAGAGCTCTTTCGTCTCCCCAGCACTGAGCGCAAGCTACAGCCAGACTTTGATGGAACCCGCCCCACAACCCCTGCTGGACAGACTTGGCATCCCAGCTCCTCGCATCCGAAATTCAGAACTTCTCCCATGTTTCTCTCTCATCCGTACGGCCAACTCTGCTAAAGCTTTTTTCATTCTATTCTGGACCTGCTGTCTATCAGTCAGTGTCCGTCACTCAGGCATGTGCACTCCTTGTGATCCCAGAGACTGTAGACCATCAGGCTCCTTTCTACAGTGTTCTTAGAAAGCGGAAGTGATAGAAAACAGGGGCAAACTCACAGTTCAAACAAGTGTCTGCTGACTTCAGCGTCCACGGCGCTGAGTGGGTCATCAAGCAAGTAGATGTCCGCGTCCTGATACACGGCTCTAGAAAAGACATCAGGAGAAGACACACTCCCGGGCTTATCTCTGAATCATGCTGGCATCCAGAAGCTTCAGAGGAAGAGCCAAGACCCTGGTTCACACGGGCCCACTCAGTGAGTAGGGTCTTCATGCTCACATCCAATAGGAGCCACGGAGAAGAAGGCAAGACAAAAGAAGTCCCACTTACCTGGCGAGGTTGACCCGGGCTTTCTGCCCTCCGCTCAGCGTGGTTCCTCGGTCTCCTATCATAGTTAGATCTCCATCCTCCAGAAGCTCTAAATCCTAGATGGAAACAGACAAGTGAAAATAGACTTGAAATGTGTTCTCCTGCCATCATGACCTGTCCACATCAAGAATTCACACAAGCATTTGATCAACAGCGATGGCACCGATTTCATAGTGACTAAACTTTAACCTTGATCATTAAAAAAAATAAACCTTGGGACTTCTCTCGTGGTCCAGTGGTTATGACTATGTTCCTAATGCAGGGGGCCTGGGTTCAATCCCTGGTCAGGAAATTAGATCCCACACGCGGCAAGTGAAACGCAGTGGAGCCAAATAAATACATAATTTAAACAAAAGAAAAAAAAAACCCTTTGAGGCCTTTTCATCTGTTTTAATCCTATCGTTTTTCACAGCACTTATGCATCTGACCATTTACACGAGTTCTGGACAAGGTGAACTCAGCCACGAGGACCCAAAGGCCCTAGTTTCTTTCCATGGTAGGAGATGGACGATATGGAAAGCTGACCTGAATACTGAGGATCTGTAGGGGAATCAAGAGTAAAGGAAAAAAATGAGGTCGGGAGCGCTCTCTCCAGAGGGGTATAAGCAGATCTTTGGGAACGTGAAGGCAGCTTACTTAAGTCCGAGTTTATGGAGTCTGTTATCCACGAAACCCCTCAGGCATCCACCTAGGATGCACGGCAGCACTTTCTGCACATGAAGCCCACATTTCTCTGCCTGTACTTCAACAAATTTGACAAGAAAGGACGTGGCACAGTGATTCCCCCATGAGAAATAAGCAAGTTTTCAGACTTCCCAAGTCTCATATTCCCCTTCTGTAGAACATGCTACAGAAACAAGGGTCACTAAGTTCAAGGATATGTGGTGAGAATCTGCATGTGTGAGTATTCCCTATACATAGAAAAAGGACAGGAATTGACAGTAACATGCTGCTGGTGACGGAGGCCTATTTTACCATCAAACCAACAGTGGGACCACACGCACAGTGATCACAGCAGGCAAAGCACATGACCACAAGGAGAGAAGAAAACTCCATCAGCACCGTCCCGGACCGCTAGAGACACACGAGTCCCTGCTCACCCGGTGCCTATCATGGGTATATCGAATGAAAGGCAGCGATGGCCAAGTCATGACATTCGTCATTATTTCACCTTAATTCTTGCTATCGGGTGTTCTGGAGATACAATAAACCAGTTTACAATACATTCCCAGCCCCAAACATACACACAGTCACACATACAGACTCACTCTCTCTCTCTGACAGGTCACTTGGCCTGTTTCACTGGAACCAGTCCCTGCAAACGGTTCCAGTTTTTACGTCTAAATTTACATTGATTCCGTTTCCTTCTCAAAGCAGCACCACGCCGGAGGCCAGCAATCTCAACTGTGACTTAGAAAAGATGCCTAAATGCACTCCTTCATTTAGCACAGTTAAGAAGCTGGCTCTCCACACATCTGGCAGAATGCTGCGAACTATGTAGGGGCCAGCCACCAATGGGAAAATCATTTCAACGGATTGGAAGTAAAATCTAATTCAGTCTAATTTCCCAGCCACCTAATTGCTGATTATTAGGGGAAAAGTTTCACTTCGGCACATACTACTATTCCTCCCGTAGTCCTGACTACACAGAAATGAGAGCAGGCCATGACCAGGAGTGTCACATCATGGGCAGAAGAAGGGCGTCTGTGCAGCCCAGTTCTGCAGGACCCCTGTCGCCCCAGAGTCTGTGCTGCCCAGGTGACGTGGACGTGGGCGGACGACACAAAACACTGCCCACACGTCATGGGTCCTGTCGGCCCACAGGGCTGCAGCCAAGCATTGCCCGTCCTGGATCTCAACCCGAGCTGCAAACGCAGAGGTGGGGCGTCTCCCCTCTCCAAGCTTTCGTTCATCAACCATAATGGGTCGTGTGCTTGCAGATGATGGACCGACAAAAAAAATGTTTCGCACATGGCCTCTGAATAACGGGGAGCTATTGTTCTTACTGGGGCTTTCCAGGTGGCGCTAGTGGAAAAGCACCACCTGCCGATGCAGGAGACACTGCATTGAGATGCAGGTTCAACCCCTGGGTCCAGAAGATCCCTTGAAAGAGGAAAGAGCTCAAGCCACTCCAGTATTCTCGCCTGGAGAATCGCAGGGACAGGGGAGCCTGGCGGGCTGCAGTTCCTGGGGTGGACTTGACTAAATAGACGTAGAATGCACACACACATTGCTCTGACCACTTTCCCTTTTCTTGTGACACTTTTAAAAACAATATACTTCAACTTTAATCATTTCTGCAAATGAAAAATCTATTAGTAACTCAGGAGAAAGAAATAAGAGGCCTATTAAATAAGCTGGCAATTTTGTGACCTCCACATCACCAAATGTCCTCGTCTAATAGAGTCTAGCTGCTGAAGCCACTGTTCAAGCAGAGTAACTGTTTCCTCACAGGCCTTCGGCCCCAGAGCTTTGAAAGGCTGTTCCAGCCTTTTTCTCACAGTATACATCTGGACATCCAGAATGCACGGAGCAGGCCCAGGGGGAGCCCTTTAACATTATTATTATTATTTATAACCAAAGAAAATAACCTCGCATTTATCCCTATTTACCTTTTTTCCTTTCCTTCCATCAAATTATCAACATATACTCCTGCACTTGGTGTAACTGATCCACTAATTTTATTTACATCTCTATGTACAGGAAAATATTTCCATCTCCATTTTCGGTGAAACTCAATACTGTTTCTGAAAACCATCTATCCCAGGGTGAAAACAAGTTGTATTAAGAAAACATGTTAAAGTTTTCCTTTTTTTGTTAATTCCAAGTGAAAAGCAAAGTGGTGAGGGACACCTAGAGACTGAAAGTGACCAGGGAGGCATCAACCAAGGGCAGGGGACAAACCTCATGTGGAGACTCATTCCAACAATGGTGAAGAAGATCCGTCAGTGAGATGATTAACGACATGGAAACACAGACTAGAAGCTCGATGATATTCAGCAATTTGGGGTTTTTTTCCAGTGAAAGAATGTGGTGGGTTTCTTTTCCAAAAGCATTTCTATCTCTCAGAGAAAACTAGTAACATATTTATAGATGAACTACGCTGAGTTCTAGGATCTCCTTCAGAATACCGTGGGGTGGAGGTAGGGCAGGCAGAGGTAGAGAGGCAGCAAGACGGGCCAGCAGTGGCTCATGGTTAAAGCTGGGGTCATGAGGGCTCAGGACCCTGGGCTCTCAGTTTGCACAAAGGTTTGTAACTGTCCACTAGAAAAGGTAAAAAAGAATGAAATTTCAAAAGATGAAATAGGGCTTCCCCTGGTGGTCCAGTGGGTAAGGACACCGCCTTGCAGTACAAGGGGCACCGTTTCGATCCCTGGCCTGGGAAGATCCCACCTGTCGCAGAGCGGCTGGACCCATGTGTCCAACTACCAAGCCAGTGCTCTGGAGCGCATGCGCCCAGAGCCGGTGCTCTGCGATGAGAGAGGCCACTGCAATGGGAGGCCCACACAGGCTGAAGAACAAAGATGGATAAAAAGGAATAAATGAAAGACCAAAAGAAGTGGGTAAAAAAAAAAAAATCTTAAAAAAAAAAGATGAAATAAACTCCACCCCCAAAATCATAATTTGTGTAAATATGATATCAGACTTCCATCAGAGGCATACATGTATGAATGTCTGAGAAAACCAGAGTCAATTATTAAACCACTCTAGGAGATCTTCTAACAAACCCTGCAGTTTAAACCAACATGATCATCACGTGAAATCTGAATATATACAATTCAACGTCACTACTCACCTTTTTCAAAGCACAAGCCTTAATTACTTTCTCATATCGGTCTTTTTCATATTTCTTCCCAAATAAGATGTTACTCCTCACAGTTCCAGAGAACACCCAGGGCTGCTGAGAAACATACGCGATCCTCCCGTGCACGCTGACCTCCCCCTGGCTCGGAGGCAACTCCCCCAGCACTGCACTTAACAGTGAGGACTGAAACAGACGGAAACACACATGTGAACAGGCAGCACTCAGGAAAAACACAGTCTGCAGAACTGCCGTCCGACCCCTGCTTCATACACTAATCCACTGTGTTTAGAACAGGATACCGTACAGTTCTGGCCAATGCAGAAAAAAAACAATTTTTAACTGAAAAAAAAACACACACACAACAGAAAATAACACTATTGTTCAATGTAAACTATTGGTTGATAAGGAACATTCTTATCAACAAAGACTACAATGCCTCAAAGTTTCTCCCAAATGAAACGGTAAACTTCACAAAGACTAGCAGAGCACCCTGCAGGATATGTGGTACCTGCATCAGATGGTGAATGCAGCTTTTCCCTAATCCTTACCCTGGTGTC
This sequence comes from Tragulus kanchil, assembly GCA_022376925.1. NCBI lineage: Eukaryota > Metazoa > Chordata > Mammalia > Artiodactyla > Tragulidae > Tragulus > Tragulus kanchil. The sequence continues at coordinate 16,772,619 of JAIOJX010000003.1, read as the reverse complement.
TCAGTTCACCTGCCAATGCAGGAGACACGGGTTCGATCCCCAGTCCGGGAAGATACCACATGTTGTGGAGCAACGAAGCCCGTGAGCCACAACTATTGAGCCTGTGCTCTAGAGCCTCAGAGTCGCAACTACTGAGCCCGCTGGGCGCAATTACTGAAGCCCATGTGCCCTAGAGCCTGAGTTCCAAAACAAGAAGCTTGCTCACCTCCACCAGAGAGCAGCCCCCACTCCCTGCAAATAGAGAAGAGCCTGTGGCAGCAGTGAAAACCCATAATAGCTAAAAACAATGATACAGTAAATAAAAAATTTTAAAAACTTACTGTGAATAAGATATCCAATGATGATTATTTAAAAAAAAAAAAAAAAGATTCTGGAATCATGTTTCTGAAGGGTAAAAGTCCTCAAAATAAAGGAAATTATCACCCTCTTGGGTACACAGCGCTCATTTAGAATTCTGTATTTTGTTCTTTGAGACTAAGTTCGTGGGCACATGTCCTTCACATCTTGTACCCCGCACAGATGTGCCGTGTCTGTGTCCATACATCTCAGACACCACACTGGGCGGACACAGTCTGCCCGCATGTCTGTCTTGCCTGGGAACCAGAGCTTCCCAGAAGACCCTCCACCTCCTGCAGACTTCCAAGGGGAGCCACGCTAATGAAAGCATTCTCCGCTCTCTCTCCTTTGGTCCTGTCCATAATTTCCTTCTCTGAGAAAGTTGCTACTAGTGGTGCATATTAAGCACCATGAAGGAAACCACAGTGTACATTTTTCCTGATTTATTTGGTCACAAAAACTTGAAAAGCTAATGTTCTGTGAAACACACCTAGAGAAACACTGTTATAGACGTCCTCAATTCACACTGTGTCACACACAGCTCTGGGCTCCAGAAAAAACAATTTTTAACTGAAAAAAAAACACACACACAACAGAAAATAACACTATTGTTCAATGTAAACTATTGGTTGATAAGGAACATTCTTATCAACAAAGACTACAATGCCTCAAAGTTTCTCCCAAATGAAACGGTAAACTTCACAAAGACTAGCAGAGCACCCTGCAGGATATGTGGTACCTGCATCAGATGGTGAATGCAGCTTTTCCCTAATCCTTACCCTGGTGTCTCAGTTCACCTGCCAATGCAGGAGACACGGGTTCGATCCCCAGTCCGGGAAGATACCACATGTTGTGGAGCAACGAAGCCCGTGAGCCACAACTATTGAGCCTGTGCTCTAGAGCCTCAGAGTCGCAACTACTGAGCCCGCTGGGCGCAATTACTGAAGCCCATGTGCCCTAGAGCCTGAGTTCCAAAACAAGAAGCTTGCTCACCTCCACCAGAGAGCAGCCCCCACTCCTGCAAATAGAGAAGAGCCTGTGGCAGCAGTGAAAACCCATAATAGCTAAAAACAATGATACAGTAAATAAAAAATTTTAAAAACTTACTGTGAATAAGATATCCAATGATGATTATTTAAAAAAAAAAAAAAAAGATTCTGGAATCATGTTTCTGAAGGGTAAAAGTCCTCAAAATAAAGGAAATTATCACCCTCTTGGGTACACAGCGCTCATTTAGAATTCTGTATTTTGTTCTTTGAGACTAAGTTCGTGGGCACATGTCCTTCACATCTTGTACCCCGCACAGATGTGCCGTGTCTGTGTCCATACATCTCAGACACCACACTGGGCGGACACAGTCTGCCCGCATGTCTGTCTTGCCTGGGAACCAGAGCTTCCCAGAAGACCCTCCACCTCCTGCAGACTTCCAAGGGGAGCCACGCTAATGAAAGCATTCTCCGCTCTCTCTCCTTTGGTCCTGTCCATAATTTCCTTCTCTGAGAAAGTTGCTACTAGTGGTGCATATTAAGCACCATGAAGGAAACCACAGTGTACATTTTTCCTGATTTATTTGGTCACAAAAACTTGAAAAGCTAATGTTCTGTGAAACACACCTAGAGAAACACTGTTATAGACGTCCTCAATTCACACTGTGTCACACACAGCTCTGGGCTCCACTCTGAATTCCAAGGGGCGGTGGTGTTGCATTGAGCTGTCTAAAGGCGTCACGACTTACCTTTCCTGCTCCCACAGGTCCAACCACAGATAACAGTTCCCCGGGTCTGACAATAAAAGAAAGGCCTTGGAGGGTTGGGGTCTCTGATGCCTGCAAAGAAATACGTTTACAAAACTGCTCATCTCAATAGAATAACAGAGAGAACTTCACACAGCGGCAATTAAGAATGTAAGTCACTCAAACGGTAACCCAACACACATTTACTTCCTTCCTGTTTTAAGATCCCGAACCCTTCCTATTTTACGATACTGAACTTCAAAGATGTGTTTTCATCCACACACATCTTTGAAGCAGCTCTAGCTGCCCCTAAGAAGGCTACTTCTTTTGTAAGTCTAGACACTCACAGGATATAGGAATAAAAGGACACTTTATCTCCTCAGCATGCTGAGGCACACTCGCTGACCAGAATGACACACTTAAGCAGGATAGCTAGTGTTGGAGTCTCTTCATTTTGTCTACTTCACTTTTACCCACAAGGTGGCAGGATAAGTACATATCATGCCTTCTCCTCAACTACTAATTTGGTATGTCCTCACACCTCTGCATTTTCACTGGATAAAGAATGAGTCTTAGTAAAGTTATATGATATAGTTGTTCTTAGGGACTATGCTCTTCCATTGAAGTCCATCAGGCTCCAATTGTTTTTTTTTTTTTTTTAAGATTTCTTTATTTATTTTTGAGGAGTGTGGGGGGGCGGGCCACTTCTATTGGTCTTTCATTTATTTATTTTCATCCATCTTTGTTCTTTGGCCCATGTGGGCCTCCCATCGCAGCGGCCTCTGTTGTTGCAGAGCACTGACTCTGGGCGCATGCACTCCAGAGCTCCGGCTCGGTCATTGGACACATGGGTCCAGCCGCTCCGCGGCACGTGGGATCTTCCCAGGCCAGGGATCAAACTGGCGCCCCTTGCACTGCAAGGCGGTGTGCTTACCCACTGGACCACGAGGGAAGCCCTCCAATTGTTAAAGAGCTGTAATTTAACACCAAAAACAAAAAAAAGGAAAGGAAAAACCAGGCGGAAGGGAATGAATTATAGCATTGTAGACAGGTAATAACACCTCAATGTTATACCTCCTACATGTGTGACCTGTCCTATACTTGTACAGTAAAAACAGCAACAAACCATGGAATGACGTGTGCCAACGATGCAACACAAAACCAAAGAGTTCATTGTGCCAATCACAGCCGTGTTCCCGAACATCCTCAAGGACATGTATGTCTGCCATTACAGACACTGTGTCCTGAACTGCAGCTGCATTATTTTTAAAAAAGTGGTTAAATGATATTACATAAAATGTTCAAAACAAATAAAAGCAGAGTCTAGATAATGTTCTCAATGAAAAATTTCTCTGGAAAAAAACTGATAACTTCTTTTTTAGTAAACAACCATATCTGTAAGCAAAATAAAAGCCCTAGATTTTAATATGAAACACCTTGTCACTGCTTTCTATTTGATTCACACGTGGATTCCATTATTCACTCAGAAATACTTCATTATTTTCTTCTCCTCACAGTTCATGAATCTACACACAGAATATACAAACACAGCTCCCTATTGCAGCCCCTCAGCTGGGCAAGAAAAAAAACATGGACTTCTCTCCAAGTTGAGGCTTTTTATTACTAAAAAACTAGGCCCAGATTTTGCAGGAATTACAAAATAAGAGGCTAGATTTTAATACATAAGAAACATACTTAAAACACCCTCCAATTCTTTTCTTCTTCATTTAGGGTTCGTATTTAACTAGTTTTCACTCAGCTAAGACTACAAAATAGGGAGCCTCCTAAACATCCGCTCCCTGTCACCAGCCCCTCTGTTGGCTAAGGCCAGAATCCCCTCCCTGTTCAGGCTTCAGGATTGGGCACTGCTCCGCTGTGACCAGAAGGTGGCAGCAGTGGACAGCTCACGGCTACTGGGTCCACTCCAGGTTCAGGAGACGCTGCCTAACTCAGGATCATCAGGGGAGCTCCCCCTCAGGTTTCATGAGTGACCCCTGGATCCTGAGAGCTTCCCCCACCTGCCCACCTCTGGGTGTAGCGGAGTAGATTACAGAGCTCATGTCTTTGTCAGCCCTCCCCACCCAACAGAGGCTTCATCCAGACTCAGCTTCTCTCCAAAATGCCAATGTCTGTGTCCCTCCATCACCGAGGGCTCTCACGCATGACCTAACCAGACAGCCCCTAACTGCTAAGGACCCTAGCAAGGGGCACAGTCCTTCCATAAGCAAGGCCAGGACAAAAGAATAGGCTGTTCTATACTGTTGTGTAAATTTGCTCAGAAGTATCAGAGAGAAGCCCATGAAATGGGAGGCCGACATGCCAAATAAAAGACGGATGAAAATTTTAAAAATAAATAAACAAAACAATAAAAAAGGCCGAAATTAACAACAAAAACTCCACCTGTCAGTGCAGGAGTCACATGAGACGCGGGCTGGGTCCCTGGGTCAGGAAGATTCCTGGAGAAGGGAAGGGCTACCCACTCCAGTGCTCCTTTTCCATGAACAGAGAGGAGCCTGGTACACTGCATTCCGTGGGATCGCAGAGAGACCCAACTGAGCACACTCGCATGCCTTACGTAATTTGTAAGGACGGCCTGACAACCTCAGAGCAAGTAAATGTACACTGACTCCCCAAAGCCTATGGTGTTCAACAACTGGTTATATATTTATTAGTTTACCCATATCATAATGAAATCTTTGGTCAGCCCAATCCTTTCAAGTCTAACAGTGCAAAGTTCAAACTCTGCAAATACTTTAAAAGCTCTCTTGAAAACATAGAGAGCAACAGGTCAAACCTATTAAACTGATTTTACACTGAATCTCCATCACATGCAAACCTTATTCCTGATTTAGAATTTCTGAATATACATTCCATAAATGAATATATCACATTGATACCATCTGGGAAACCTCAACATTCTCCAATAAATCTCTTGTCTTTCAGCAGTAAAGATCACAGAATGGAAGATTTGTTACCGTATCCCAAAACGCAGTGAAATCTTGCATGTTCACCATTGTTTTACCATCTGACGGCTGCTGAGGAATGCTCTGTGATATCTCATCCAGTAACAGGAAGTTCTACAGAAAAAGGAAAATCACAGACTGTTTCCACTGTAGTAACAAAGAAGAAACAAAAATAACTGCTTTCTTTGAGTCTGTAATAAAATACTTTAGGCAGCCTACATATCGGTTTGCAAACTGTGCACAGTGTAGTTCATATCAGAAAAGACGTGTACAGTGTACAGAGTTTATACCAAAAAGATGTGTACAGAACATTAAAACCTGCTTCTGGGCTCCCCTTGTGGCCCAGTGGGTAATGAGTCCACCTTGCAGTGCAAGGGGCACCGGTTCGATCCCTGGCCTGGGAGGATCTCATGCCGCGGAGCGGCTGGACGGGTGTGTCCAATTGTGAGCCAGCGCTCAGGAGCACATGAATCTCAGGCTGCAGGGGGTAAGGGTGCAACACCACACTATGTTCTAGACTCTACATACCCACCAGGCTCCCAGAGCGTCTGCAGTCAAACCACGCACGGTTCTGACCATGGGCTCAGTAAACTCAGCGGACGTTTTCCTCCACTCCTAATGCCATTTCCAGCTTCTAATTGGGCACTAATACATGCAAGTGAGAGACGGGTAAAGGAAGAAACCAAACTCCTGCTCTTCTCCTTCCAGGAGATTTTATAGCCGGAAAATTATAGCACCACTAAAAAATAAAATAATAACCACAACCAAAGCTCACTTCTCTAGGCATCTATTACTAACCAACCATCTCTGTGGAAAAGTGGGAACAAAACTCTGCAAATACTTTAAAAGCTCTCTTGAAAACATAGAGAGCAACAGGTCAAACCTATTAAACTGATTTTACACTGAATCTCCATCACATGCAAACCTTATTCCTGATTTAGAATTTCTGAATATACATTCCATAAATGAATATATCACATTGATACCATCTGGGAAACCTCAACATTCTCCAATAAATCTCTTGTCTTTCAGCAGTAAAGATCACAGAATGGAAGATTTGTTACCGTATCCCAAAACGCAGTGAAATCTTGCATGTTCACCATTGTTTTACCATCTGACGGCTGCTGAGGAATGCTCTGTGATATCTCATCCAGTAACAGGAAGTTCTACAGAAAAAGGAAAATCACAGACTGTTTCCACTGTAGTAACAAAGAAGAAACAAAAATAACTGCTTTCTTTGAGTCTGTAATAAAATACTTTAGGCAGCCTACATATCGGTTTGCAAACTGTGCACAGTGTAGTTCATATCAGAAAAGACGTGTACAGTGTACAGAGTTTATACCAAAAAGATGTGTACAGAACATTAAAACCTGCTTCTGGGCTCCCCTTGTGGCCCAGTGGGTAATGAGTCCACCTTGCAGTGCAAGGGGCACCGGTTCGATCCCTGGCCTGGGAGGATCTCATGCCGCGGAGCGGCTGGACGGGTGTGTCCAATTGTGAGCCAGCGCTCAGGAGCACATGAATCTCAGGCTGCAGGGGGTAAGGGTGCAACACCACACTATGTTCTAGACTCTACATACCCACCAGGCTCCCAGAGCGTCTGCAGTCAAACCACGCACGGTTCTGACCATGGGCTCAGTAAACTCAGCGGACGTTTTCCTCCACTCCTAATGCCATTTCCAGCTTCTAATTGGGCACTAATACATGCAAGTGAGAGACGGGTAAAGGAAGAAACCAAACTCCTGCTCTTCTCCTTCCAGGAGATTTTATAGCCGGAAAATTATAGCACCACTAAAAAATAAAATAATAACCACAACCAAAGCTCACTTCTCTAGGCATCTATTACTAACCAACCATCTCTGTGGAAAAGTGGGAACAAAACAAATTAGACACTTAAGTCCACCTCACAGAGCCAATTCGTCTTCATTTTAAAATAAAAAAATTTATTTATTTTATGGGGGTGTGTGGAAGGGGGCGGGGTGGGTGGGCCGCTTCTATTGGTCTTTCATTTCTCTATTTGCATCCGTCTTTGTTCTTTGGCTCCTGTGGGCCTCCCATCATGGTGGCGTCTCTCGCTGCAGAGCTCCGGCTCTGGGCGCATGCGCTCCAGAGCTCCGGCTCGGTAATTGGACACATCAGTCCAGCCGCTCCGCGGCACGTGGGATCTTCCCAGGCCAGGGATCGAACCGGCGCCCCTTGCACTGCAAGGTGGTGTCCTTACCCACTGGACCACCAAGGGAAGCCCGAGAGCATCCAGTTTTAAACACATAGGACCAAGTGAGTCTGAGGTCACTGTGCCTGCTCACAGCCAGCTCCTTTCCTCCCAGCCCTGAGAAGAATCCTATTCACACCAGGACTGGGTACCGTCGCTGCCTAGTCATTCCCATCAGCACAGGAGATGCACCTGTTGGCTCCTCCTGTGTCAACAGCTCCATCGTCCTGCAGTCAAAGAGCCTGGGGCCCGGCTGCTCCCATCACTGCCTACACATGAGCAGGGATTGGAAGAGACTCACTGCGCCCGAAGACAGGGGCGCACTGAGACATCGTGGACCAGTCAGCCTTGGCAGTAAGAAAATTAAACCTCACCTAACTAAAACACACTGATCCCCAATACAAAGAGGCATCTTACACAAAATCCCCTGATTACTGCGGGGAGCTGCCCTGTTTCAAGGGGTTTCCTTTAAGGAAACATAGCCCTGGGAGCTGCCCTGGCAACAGGGGCTGATAACAGCATAGCTCTCCGTCCCGCCACCCCAGGTGTTGTGAAGACGATCCTTAGCTATCATAAAGAACACCTGGAGCCTCTTTACAGGGCTTGAGGGGCATCATGACCCAGAACCATTGTAATAACACACCAGGAGGTAACACCTAGTTTATGATCGACACCTGGCCTAAGGCACGTGTTATGATCGACACCTGGCCTAAGGCACGTGTACACAATTACTTGTTGAAGTATAAAAGGGATGAGCGAATTCAATAAACTTGTCAGCAACTTGTCAGCAACCTGTAGAGTTGTCTGCCTTCTTGCTGTCCCTCTCAACCCCATCTTTTCTGTCCTTCTTTCTTTTCTTAGCCTATCTGCCACTCTCTTCAGGACCTGTTCGACTGCCGGCTGGCCCGGCAGATTACTGCCTAAAGGTGTTTGTCCCCAAACCTTGATTCTTCGGATGCTGACGAAGGCCTCGGACACCTTCTCGACGGCCGAAGGGAAGAAGAGGGTGACCGTCAGCCGCACGGCCCCGTACAGCGACACGGCCACAAACACCCGGCTGGCGGTGATCGTGTGGCCCAGGAACACGTAGGTGGCAAACGTGACGAAAACAATGATTTTGCTTGCCACGAAGAAGGATGCCAAGTTCATGCCTCTAAGGTATGAACTTCTCAGGATCTTGGAGATTTCCTTCCTGGAAAAGAGTAGGAAATAGGTGGTAAAGGAAGGATCAACATCCATGACAGGAGTTCAAGTGGCCTGGGTGAGTGGCCCCTATCTCGGAAGGACACACAGATTAGACACACAGATTAAACCATCCCGGAGTTCCCTGGTAAATCAGTGGCAAAGACTCTGTGCTCCCAACGCAGAGGGCTTGGGTTCGATCCTGGGCAGCTAGGCCCATCAGGGCACTGACTCCCGCATGCTGCAACTAATACCTGGCAAAGCCAAATACACATATATATTTATATGTACATAAAGATAAACCATTACTCATGTCATGGAGACACTTTCCAGTGCACACCGAGGGGTCTGCCTGACACCTGGACCACACCCTTCATCACCCCTCCTCCAATCCCGGGAGTTGTAATGTCGCACTTCTAAGCACTCTTAAACACTCGAGGTCGATGAGCCTGGGGTTGGAACATTCGACCACAAGTCCCGGGCTAGGTCCTTCACCGAGGACAGAAAGACACACCCTGTACTCTCTGACAGCTCATGAAATTGGGGGAAAGAGAACGGGCGTCTCAGAATTTTGGGACTGCTTTGACTTGAGACATAGCCAGAGGCAGTCCTCACAAGGCAGACCATGTAACTCGGAGTGGCGGAGTCAGGGCACATCACGGGACATGGAGCCTGTGAAGAGGCACGGAGGCGGAGCGGGCACAGGTCAGAGAAGAAGGCAGAGGAGAGCTCACTCCCAGCCGAGGGCGGGGCCCCCACAGAGGGGCAAAGGGCAGAGGTGACAGGGAGCCGCCAGAGAATTCTGAGCACCCTGTGCTGGGCCTACTGGCTCCGGGCGCATGCGCTGCAGAGCTCAGGCTCAGTAGTTGGACACATCTGTCCAGCCGCTCCGCGGCACATGGGATCTTCCCAGGCCAGGGATCCAACCGGCGCCCCTTGCACTGCAAGGCGGTGTCCTTACCCACTAAACCAACAGGGAAGCCCTCCCCAGATATTTAAATGAAAGATGAAAAAGAATTCTACAAACACGAAGCAAAGCAAAAAGAATATTTTGAAGGCTCTGTTTACAATGAATAATACTGATTCATAAAACGTTTGGCCTGATACAAGTACATCCAACCTCCCCATTTACGCTACATTATAGAAATTACTTTTCATTTAAATATGATTTTAAATGCTAACATATTACATCATTACTTACGTGGCATTTGTGGTATAAAGAAATAGCTGCTTTCTGATTTCTGTATATACATACATATTCCTTTACAAACATTCTAAATCAGGTTAAGACGACATCTCCACTATTTCCCTTAACCTTCATGACCTGTGTGAGGAGTGGACTGAACATTTAAATAGTGATATTTATATGTACATAAAGATAAACCATTACTCATGTCATGGAGACACTTTCCAGTGCACACCGAGGGGTCTGCCTGACACCTGGACCACACCCTTCATCACCCCTCCTCCAATCCCGGGAGTTGTAATGTCGCACTTCTAAGCACTCTTAAACACTCGAGGTCGATGAGCCTGGGGTTGGAACATTCGACCACAAGTCCCGGGCTAGGTCCTTCACCGAGGACAGAAAGACACACCCTGTACTCTCTGACAGCTCATGAAATTGGGGGAAAGAGAACGGGCGTCTCAGAATTTTGGGACTGCTTTGACTTGAGACATAGCCAGAGGCAGTCCTCACAAGGCAGACCATGTAACTCGGAGTGGCGGAGTCAGGGCACATCACGGGACATGGAGCCTGTGAAGAGGCACGGAGGCGGAGCGGGCACAGGTCAGAGAAGAAGGCAGAGGAGAGCTCACTCCCAGCCGAGGGCGGGGCCCCCACAGAGGGGCAAAGGGCAGAGGTGACAGGGAGCCGCCAGAGAATTCTGAGCACCCTGTGCTGGGCCTACTGGCTCCGGGCGCATGCGCTGCAGAGCTCAGGCTCAGTAGTTGGACACATCTGTCCAGCCGCTCCGCGGCACATGGGATCTTCCCAGGCCAGGGATCCAACCGGCGCCCCTTGCACTGCAAGGCGGTGTCCTTACCCACTAAACCAACAGGGAAGCCCTCCCCAGATATTTAAATGAAAGATGAAAAAGAATTCTACAAACACGAAGCAAAGCAAAAAGAATATTTTGAAGGCTCTGTTTACAATGAATAATACTGATTCATAAAACGTTTGGCCTGATACAAGTACATCCAACCTCCCCATTTACGCTACATTATAGAAATTACTTTTCATTTAAATATGATTTTAAATGCTAACATATTACATCATTACTTACGTGGCATTTGTGGTATAAAGAAATAGCTGCTTTCTGATTTCTGTATATACATACATATTCCTTTACAAACATTCTAAATCAGGTTAAGACGACATCTCCACTATTTCCCTTAACCTTCATGACCTGTGTGAGGAGTGGACTGAACAGTATTTAAGCTCACCTTAATGTTAAGACAGGCTTCCCTCGTGGCTCAGACAGGAAAGAATCTGCCTGCAATATGGGATGGATCCCTAGGTCAGGAAAACCTCCTGGAGAAGGGAAAGGTGACCCACTCCAATACTCTTGCCTGGAGCAGTCCACGGACAGAGGAGCCTGGCAGCCACAGTCCACGGGTTCACAAAGAGCTGGGCCTGACTGAGCGATTTCACTCAGTAAATATGAAGCACACTATGAAACGATGCCATGTGTGTGCAAACACTTACCTTCTCAAGCCTGTGATAAGGTCTGCAAATGACTTTTCCCAAGCATACATTTTGATTATACGGATGCCAGTTATAACTTCGTTCATGGTCCTGATCCTGGTGTCTGTGAAGGCTGCGGTCTGACTCCTGAGGGGACAGACGTGAGACATGAGCCTTCGTGACCACAGCAAAAATTCCCCTGTCCGCAGCCGCAAGGGCACCGCCCATGACCAGACATCAAATGATTCCCTATAGTTCTCCGAAGCAGACAACACAGGAAGCTCCTGCCCAGAGCAGAAAAGGAGGAAGACTTCAACGAGGAAGTCAAACATTCATGGCCCACCTCAGGAAGTAACTTGGAGGGACTTCCCTGGTGGTCCACTGCTTAAGACTCTGTTTCCAATGCAGTGGGGCCCGGGTTTGATCCCTGGTCAGGGAAGTAGATCCCACATGCCGCAACTAAGACCCAGTGCAGCCAAATAAATAAATAAAAAGAAGAAGAAGTAACTTGGAGAATCTGCACTGAGATTGAGACGGGAAGACCTGAAACGAATCAGATAAACACCAAGTGCCCAAGGCAGTTGTGGTTGGGTAGGCAAGGCAGAAAGTCTGAACTATAATAAAACAGGAATGTAGTACTGGGTAGCAGAGAAGAAAGACCGGGCTGTTAATTCCACTGGGAAAGAACACCACCTGGTAGCAGTGGAAGAGGGCCTCAAAGGATACAGAACATCTCTCCACACCAAACACAGAAAAGAAGTTCCACGTGGAAAAACAGACTATATGAAAAGGTACACACACACACAAACAATTCAACGCGCTCCACCAACACAACGCCTCCATTACCTGACAACCTGGACAGTGATCCTTGGCCAAGCCTCTGGGACCAGCTACAGGTGTAACTCATCCCCATCAGGCCCTGCACCACCAGTCACATTTCTATCACATAAGCTGGTGGGACTGCGGGGCTTTTTGAAGACATACTTAAGAATAAGCGTGCCCTTCAGGTGCTTGTAACTTTATGGAAGCATTCAATTGAAGACAAGATACAGACAAGACACGTCTGAAAATGGCTCCATCACAACAAGCATAACAAGAATATATGCATCTGGAGTGGGCCCTCTGAGATGATTACTATTTAATAATGCTTCAATAAAATGATTTAAGGTATATTCTGCCTACGGACACACTGTGTATGCAGGTATGGATGCTTCACTGGCTACGCCTGAAGGATCACATGCGAAGAAGGGACCAGCGAAGGCACTGCTGTTTTTGAACAACCGTGTTTTCTCTTACCGGAGTGATGAAAACAACTTCCCGATGCAGCTTTGCAAAGGTAGAAGGATAAGGAGAACCGCCATCCCGGCAAGACACGATATTCCTATTTCCATCCAGAGCAGGGCCGTCACAGCGATGGCCTGCAGTGGCCCTGCCCACAGAAAGTGCAAGAATATCGTTACCTTAAAAGAAAAAAACAAGGCCTTCTTAGGACTATATAAAAACAGAACCCATAAGGACACGATTTACAACAATCTCCTCTCAAAAGAACACATGGAAACCTAAACAGCAATGATCTCAGTGGTTTGTAAAACTGCTGAAGCAGAAACCCACGTTTCCACCCCAGAGGATGCTGTTTCGGGGCCGCAAAGGGCAGGTCTCGGGGACAGCCAGGGAGAACCTGGCTGGTAGCACCAGGAGGACTGCAATGTCGTCTACCCGAGAGGTGAACCTAGGGTTTCCCCGAACTCTGTTTGCCCCAGAATTCAGTCCCTGTCTCCCCTCCAGCTCCCCAGCACCCCAGGAAAGCCTAATTACCCCACAGTCTCCAGTAATTATTTGTGTATTTACCTCCTTAACAGGCTGTGGCTTTTCTAGGGCAAAAAATAAATCTTGTTCATCCTTGAAACTGAATAGGGGTCTTTGTTCGTGTTTGACGAATGAATGCCTCACAGAAGTGTCCAGTGTGATACAGATCTGAACACAGGGACCACGTCCTGGATCACGTCACCTATTACAACCTGGACAGGATCCGATAAGCTACAGGTGTAACTCATCCCATCAGGCCCTGCACCACCAGTCACATTTCTATCACATAAGCTGGTGGGACTGCGGCTTTTGAAGACATACTTAAGAATAAGCGTGCCCTTCATATGCTTGTAACTTTATGGAAGCATTCAATTGAAGACAAGATACAGACAAGACACGTCTGAAAATGGCTCCATCACAACAAGCATAACAAGAATATATGCATCTGGAGTGGGCCCTCTGAGATGATTACTATTTAATAATGCTTCAATAAAATGATTTAAGGTATATTCTGCCTACGGACACACTGTGTATGCAGGTATGGATGCTTCACTGGCTACGCCTGAAGGATCACATGCGAAGAAGGGACCAGCGAAGGCACTGCTGTTTTTGAACAACCGTGTTTTCTCTTACCGGAGTGATGAAAACAACTTCCCGATGCAGCTTTGCAAAGGTAGAAGGATAAGGAGAACCGCCATCCCGGCAAGACACGATATTCCTATTTCCATCCAGAGCAGGGCCGTCCGCGATGGCCTGCAGTGGCCCTGCCCACAGAAAGTGCAAGAATATCGTTACCTTAAAAGAAAAAAACAAGGCCTTCTTAGGACTATATAAAAACAGAACCCATAAGGACACGATTTACAACAATCTCCTCTCAAAAGAACACATGGAAACCTAAACAGCAATGATCTCAGTGGTTTGTAAAACTGCTGAAGCAGAAACCCACGTTTCCACCCCAGAGGATGCTGTTTCGGGGCCGCAAAGGGCAGGTCTCGGGGACAGCCAGGGAGAACCTGGCTGGTAGCACCAGGAGGACTGCAATGTCGTCTACCCGAGAGGTGAACCTAGGGTTTCCCCGAACTCTGTTTGCCCCAGAATTCAGTCCCTGTCTCCCCTCCAGCTCCCCAGCACCCCAGGAAAGCCTAATTACCCCACAGTCTCCAGTAATTATTTGTGTATTTACCTCCTTAACAGGCTGTGGCTTTTCTAGGGCAAAAAATAAATCTTGTTCATCCTTGAAACTGAATAGGGGTCTTTGTTCGTGTTTGACGAATGAATGACTCACAGAAGTGTCCAGTGTGATACAGATCTGAACACAGGGACCACGTCCTGGATCACGTCACCTATTCATGAGGCTACGTGTAAAAGGAGACTGGGGGCGGGAAGGACAGGGGAAAGGAGGCTGCGTGAAGCTGGGGAGCACTTACCTGGCACTGTCCTAGGAAGGCTCCCTGAACAGGGTGCAAGGTACAGAATAATCCCTGCCTATGAGGACGTCGTCGCCCAGAAGAGAAAGAAGATAGCAACACCCACATCGCCTGCCCATGCAGGAGGACCCCCGCGGGACACTCACTGAGCTGGGCCAGAATACTGATGGCTGTGTAATATTAGAAAAACAAAATCCAGACACAACACACACACTGTTTCATCTAAGTTGCACGCACAGGAAATGAAAGCTGGATAAACAGAATCTTTGTTTTAGGTTCTCAGCAACATCAAACCCTGGCACCTAGCATGCCAATAAGCTGAATCCAGTTAGAAGGAAGGGAAATGGAAAAGGGTTCCTGAAGGGTAGCTCACCTGATCAAACTTGTTCACATCGTTGGACAGCAGGTTGACTATTTGGCCTGTGGTGGTCTTCCCCATGGCCGAGTTACTCAGGCAAAGGGCCTAAAAGAAAGAGGAACACAGGCTTGGATTCCTACGGTGACATCAAGTCCCTCTTAGAACACAGTGTAACAGAGCATCTTTCCATGTGATCTTGAATGTTGTCAGGTTGAGCAGAAGGACCCCAGACCATTGGGTTCTAGGGACCCTCGTTCATCCTTCGGCTCCTCAATGTGGTGACAGCCACGCCCACAAGGACAGGAAGCAGAAGTAAAGTCCCCAACCCTGTTCTTTTTTCTTTTGGACAAATCTTGACATACTCAAATATAAACAATTAGGTTGATATGGATTTTTAAAGGCAATTTTACATACAAATGCATATGACTACTTCATGCAGAAAACACATATTTGAAGAAATAGATATCTGATCCCTAATTTTAGCAACTAAAAGAAGGCAGAACCATGCACTAAAATCATATATAAACTCATCATAGGGAAAAAAAGCAGCTGAGAGACAAGCCGTGCAGGCCTATAATCCCAGGGAAGAAGTGAGGAGCCCCATGACTGGGCTTGCTCCCTGGGGGTATCTTCTACCTCCAAAAGAATGAAAGTTTCATTGAACTGAAGAGGGACAAATGGATGCTCTGAGTTGCAGAAACAGCTGGAATTTGCGCAGGAGACAGCAGAGGATACGGGCTTGTCAGGTGGTGCTAGTGGTAAAGAACTCGCCTGCCAAAGTTTGATCCCTGGGTCAGGGAGATTCCCTGGGCACGAGAACCCGCGCCTATATTCCGGGCACGGAGAATCCCATGGACAGAGGAGCCTGCTGAGCTACAGTTCATGGGGTCACAAAGAATCAGACACAACTGAAGCGATTCAGCAGCAGTGGCAGCAGAGGATCGGCCCGTGAGATCCTGTGTGGACTTCCCAAGGGGACTTTGCCAGAACTCCCGAGTGCAGGGGACTCCACGGGGCCTCGGTGAAGTCATGCAGTAACGGGAGGCTGCAGAGACTCTACAGAACTGGAAGACGGATACCTCCCGAAGCGGCTCAGACATTCTCTTTAGCTACCAGGAAGGACACGCCGTGTACACTCGAGTAAGAACGATGCATTTGGATTAAGTTCAAGATGGAAATAACTGCCCCAGACAGACAAACAAGACAAATCTACCAGGAATTCCACATCAGAGCAAATCTCAATATCCTTCAGTTGTTTTTCAGTTGCTCAGTCGTGCCTGACTCTTTGAGATCCCACAGACTATAGCTGCCAGGCTCCTCAGTCCATGGGATTTTGGAGATTTATTTATCTGGCATGTTTATCAAATCATGTTTGTTTTCCAAGTTAAACATAACTCTCAATTTCTAGGACATTAACTGCCCTTTTTCTTTTGGACAAATCTTGACATACTCAAATATAAACAATTAGGTTGATATGGATTTTTAAAGGCAATTTTACATACAAATGCATATGACTACTTCATGCAGAAAACACATATTTGAAGAAATAGATATCTGATCCCTAATTTTAGCAACTAAAAGAAGGCAGAACCATGCACTAAAATCATATATAAACTCATCATAGGGAAAAAAAGCAGCTGAGAGACAAGCCGTGCAGGCCTATAATCCCAGGGAAGAAGTGAGGAGCCCCATGACTGGGCTTGCTCCCTGGGGGTATCTTCTACCTCCAAAAGAATGAAAGTTTCATTGAACTGAAGAGGGACAAATGGATGCTCTGAGTTGCAGAAACAGCTGGAATTTGCGCAGGAGACAGCAGAGGATACGGGCTTGTCAGGTGGTGCTAGTGGTAAAGAACTCGCCTGCCAAAGTTTGATCCCTGGGTCAGGGAGATTCCCTGGGCACGAGAACCCGCGCCTATATTCCGGGCACGGAGAATCCCATGGACAGAGGAGCCTGCTGAGCTACAGTTCATGGGGTCACAAAGAATCAGACACAACTGAAGCGATTCAGCAGCAGTGGCAGCAGAGGATCGGCCCGTGAGATCCTGTGTGGACTTCCCAAGGGGACTTTGCCAGAACTCCCGAGTGCAGGGGACTCCACGGGGCCTCGGTGAAGTCATGCAGTAACGGGAGGCTGCAGAGACTCTACAGAACTGGAAGACGGATACCTCCCGAAGCGGCTCAGACATTCTCTTTAGCTACCAGGAAGGACACGCCGTGTACACTCGAGTAAGAACGATGCATTTGGATTAAGTTCAAGATGGAAATAACTGCCCCAGACAGACAAACAAGACAAATCTACCAGGAATTCCACATCAGAGCAAATCTCAATATCCTTCAGTTGTTTTTCAGTTGCTCAGTCGTGCCTGACTCTTTGAGATCCCACAGACTATAGCTGCCAGGCTCCTCAGTCCATGGGATTTTGGAGATTTATTTATCTGGCATGTTTATCAAATCATGTTTGTTTTCCAAGTTAAACATAACTCTCAATTTCTAGGTTTTATTTTTTCTTCAGTTCACACACTGCTCCTCATTAATGTAGAAAATTAATTTCAGTTCTAATAAAGTACGTAAGTTACAGCAAAAACAGTTGACATCTGTCATAGACAAAAACATACAAATTAATGCTAATATTTTGGTTCTTTGTTTACTTAACATACTACAATGGGATCCTATCAGTCTTTGGTTAAATGTTTTCCTTATGAAAGAGAAATATTTTTCCATAAGAAAAAATAGTTGAACTATTTTAATCATAAGAACAATAAAAGATAAACAGACTAGATCATATTTGCCGTATATGACAGACCCTAAATTAGTAAGTTAATTAATAAGGTGTTAATCTTAATAAATCAAGAACATCCAAGTGTCAATTAAGAATTATGGAAGCGGGCTTCCCTGGTGGTCCAGTGGGTAAGGACACCGCCTTGCAGTGCAAGGGGCGCCAGTTTCATCCCTGGCCTGGGAAGACCCCACGTGCCGCGGAGCAGCTGGACCGATGTGTCCAGTTACCGAGCCAGAGCCCTGGAGCGCGTGCGCCCAGAGCTGGTGCTCTGCGACAACAGAGGGCACTGCGCTGGGAGGCCCACACGGGCCAGAGAACAAAGATGGATGAAAATGAATAAATGAAAGACCAATAGAAGTGGGCCGCCCACTCCCCTCCCTCCCCAACCATCCCCCACCTCCGCAAAAAAAAAAAGAATTATGGAAGCCTACCACTTTTTAAAAAGGACAAGGAACACATACCGGAAAATTACTCTAAGAACACAGAAGGCTAATGAAAACTGGCTAATACTCAAATTCAAAAATACTCAAAATAGGACATCCAAGGACTGGCAAGGATGTAGGACCATCTCATTTCGCTAAAGAGAATATTAACAGGAAACTCTCGGAAATCTGGCCTACGAAGGTTTCAATGAAAACAAGACAAATCTACCAGGAATTCCACATCAGAGCAAATCTCAATATCCTTCAGTTGTTTTTCAGTTGCTCAGTCGTGCCTGACTCTTTGAGATCCCACAGACTATAGCTGCCAGGCTCCTCAGTCCATGGGATTTTGGAGATTTATTTATCTGGCATGTTTATCAAATCATGTTTGTTTTCCAAGTTAAACATAACTCTCAATTTCTAGGTTTTATTTTTTCTTCAGTTCACACACTGCTCCTCATTAATGTAGAAAATTAATTTCAGTTCTAATAAAGTACGTAAGTTACAGCAAAAACAGTTGACATCTGTCATAGACAAAAACATACAAATTAATGCTAATATTTTGGTTCTTTGTTTACTTAACATACTACAATGGGATCCTATCAGTCTTTGGTTAAATGTTTTCCTTATGAAAGAGAAATATTTTTCCATAAGAAAAAATAGTTGAACTATTTTAATCATAAGAACAATAAAAGATAAACAGACTAGATCATATTTGCCGTATATGACAGACCCTAAATTAGTAAGTTAATTAATAAGGTGTTAATCTTAATAAATCAAGAACATCCAAGTGTCAATTAAGAATTATGGAAGCGGGCTTCCCTGGTGGTCCAGTGGGTAAGGACACCGCCTTGCAGTGCAAGGGGCGCCAGTTTCATCCCTGGCCTGGGAAGACCCCACGTGCCGCGGAGCAGCTGGACCGATGTGTCCAGTTACCGAGCCAGAGCCCTGGAGCGCGTGCGCCCAGAGCTGGTGCTCTGCGACAACAGAGGGCACTGCGCTGGGAGGCCCACACGGGCCAGAGAACAAAGATGGATGAAAATGAATAAATGAAAGACCAATAGAAGTGGGCCGCCCACTCCCCTCCCTCCCCAACCATCCCCCACCTCCGCAAAAAAAAAAAGAATTATGGAAGCCTACCACTTTTTAAAAAGGACAAGGAACACATACCGGAAAATTACTCTAAGAACACAGAAGGCTAATGAAAACTGGCTAATACTCAAATTCAAAAATACTCAAAATAGGACATCCAAGGACTGGCAAGGATGTAGGACCATCTCATTTCGCTAAAGAGAATATTAACAGGAAACTCTCGACGGAAATCTGGCCTACCGAAAGGTTTCCAATGTACACATCCTCAAAAATTAAGGATGTTTTTGTTTGCCTTTAATCAGGCTCCTTTCCAATGATATTTGTTAATATATGAAAACTGGAATCAATCTAAACATCAAATCACTAAAACGTAGAAAACAATGTAAATATCTAATTACTGATTCAGCTAGAAGCCACATGGCCATTAAGAACAACATTTTGGGCATTCTTTGGTGGTCTAGTGGGTAAGGACACGGCCTTGCAGTGCAAGGGGCGCCAGTTTGATCCCAGGCCTGGGAGGATCCCATGTGTCCTGGAGCGGCTGGACCGATATGTCCAATTATCTAGCCAGAGCTCTGGAGCGCTTGTGCCCAGAGCCGGTGCTCTGCAACAACAGAGGCCACTGCCATGGGAGGCCCACACAGGCCAAAGAACAAAGATAGAAATAAATAAAAGAACAACAGAAGTGGTCAATAAGAGACTTCCCTGGTGGTCCAGTGGTTAAGATTCCATGCTCCCAATGCAAGGAGCCCGGGTTCAATCCCTGGTCAGAGAACTAGATCCCGCATGCCACAACTAAGACCCAGCACAGCCAAATAAATAAATAATAATAATAATAAAATTTTTTAAAGAAGTGGTCAAAAAAAGAAAGAATAGTATTATGAATTGGGGAATTTAATTCCAAGCAGTGATCTATTTATGGGGGTAAGGGAGATAACACACGGGGCAATAAGATAAGATGACTCGTACCCTGTGCCAATGACCCTCAGTGTAAAGGCTCCTCTTTCCCAGACTGCTCCACATGGCTGATTTCTGGGTTTTTACTATGTTATAATTCTATCCTGTTCCCTGCCATCAGGCTATACCTTCAACACACTAGTTCATCACTACATACTGCTGTTTCTAAACTAGTATGAGGCTTCGTAATATTTTAAGTGAATCAGAGTAAACAGACTCTTGAGTAAGAACCTAAAGGGATTTCAGAATGGAAAACGGACCCACACGTCACTTACTTTGCATTTGGCATACTTCCTGGTTCATGGCCCTACCTCCCAGAGTTGAGGAGGTCAGATAATAGGCATTATTCCAACAGGCAACTAGGGTCAGAGGATGTTTATTTAGCTCACCTGAAGCAGACTGTTGCTGTATCTTCCCAGAGCGTTGCCCTGAGTTGCTTAGTAATACTGCTGCACCTGCTTTCGAGATTGCATAATGGAAAGTCATTAAGCTCTGCTTTGGATGGGGAGGACCCAAAAATGGCTTAAAATCTTCCATCCCCATGCACAGCATGGGTGACCTCCAAAACACTAATCAGACTCCCTCTATGGTTGTGTAGGAAAAATAACTGACTGAAGGGAATGAAATTCAACACAGGGTCAACCCCTAGCTGTTCTCTCAGCTGACAGCTCCACGGCTAATTGTTGCTACTGGCTGGACGGTCCAGCACCGCTACTCAGAAGCTCTCTGCAAGCTTTGTAGGATGGTGTGTAAATTTCCTCCTGCAAGGAAGTGCTGTTACTTTCATTGAAATGCTACTGCCCACCTTTCACCAGCAAACCTACAGGAGGCGCCTGAATGCTGACACCTGCAATCTCTTGAGCAGGAGGTCTGTATTGTGGATCACCATTTACTAGTGGTTCAGTCTTCCTGTAGGGCAGGAGACCTGGGTTTGATCCCTGGGTCAGGAAGATCCCCTGGAGAAGGGAATGGCTGCCTACTCCAGTATTCTTGCCTTGAGAATTCCACACACAGAGGAGCCTGGTAGCCAACAGTCCACGAAGTTGCAAAGAGTCAGACATACTTGAACAACTGGTAGTTTAAGCAGCATTTGGGGTTTTGAACCCTATGTGCTCCTCTTTCCCAGACTGCTCCACATGGCTGATTTCTGGGTTTTTACTATGTTATAATTCTATCCTGTTCCCTGCCATCAGGCTATACCTTCAACACACTAGTTCATCACTACATACTGCTGTTTCTAAACTAGTATGAGGCTTCGTAATATTTTAAGTGAATCAGAGTAAACAGACTCTTGAGTAAGAACCTAAAGGGATTTCAGAATGGAAAACGGACCCACACGTCACTTACTTTGCATTTGGCATACTTCCTGGTTCATGGCCCTACCTCCCAGAGTTGAGGAGGTCAGATAATAGGCATTATTCCAACAGGCAACTAGGGTCAGAGGATGTTTATTTAGCTCACCTGAAGCAGACTGTTGCTGTATCTTCCCAGAGCGTTGCCCTGAGTTGCTTAGTAATACTGCTGCACCTGCTTTCGAGATTGCATAATGGAAAGTCATTAAGCTCTGCTTTGGATGGGGAGGACCCAAAAATGGCTTAAAATCTTCCATCCCCATGCACAGCATGGGTGACCTCCAAAACACTAATCAGACTCCCTCTATGGTTGTGTAGGAAAAATAACTGACTAAAGGGGAATGAAATTCAACACAGGGTCAACCCCTAGCTGTTCTCTCAGCTGACAGCTCCACGGCTAATTGTTGCTACTGGCTGGACGGTCCAGCACCGCTACTCAGAAGCTCTCTGCAAGCTTTGTAGGATGGTGTGTAAATTTCCTCCTGCAAGGAAGTGCTGTTACTTTCATTGAAATGCTACTGCCCACCTTTCACCAGCAAACCTACAGGAGGCGCCTGAATGCTGACACCTGCAATCTCTTGAGCAGGAGGTCTGTATTGTGGATCACCATTTACTAGTGGTTCAGTCTTCCTGTAGGGCAGGAGACCTGGGTTTGATCCCTGGGTCAGGAAGATCCCCTGGAGAAGGGAATGGCTGCCTACTCCAGTATTCTTGCCTTGAGAATTCCACACACAGAGGAGCCTGGTAGCCAACAGTCCACGAAGTTGCAAAGAGTCAGACATAATTGAACAACTGGTAGTTTAAGCAGCATTTGGGGGTGGGAGCCCCTGATATCTATACCCTGAGGTCAGCGTAAGGATATGAACTCCTCAGGAGGCTTTTCTGCACATCCTCCTCTCTGAGGGCCTTGGCTCACTGAGCGGTGCCCTGGGAACTGCCCAGGCCTGGGACCAGGGCCATGCAGGAAAGCTTACGTGTCCTTGAACACATCTCTCCTCCATCTACAAATTCCAAAGAAACCATATGGGACTAAAAATAACTGGGCACATGGGTAGGTGGGGCAAATTCTGAACCAAAAGATACAAAAAGAAAAAAAAAAAGAGAAGAAACCACAAAAAGAACTGTCATTTCTTACCAGCTGGGAGCAAAATCAGAGTGCTGCTCTGCACTTACTTCATCCCACAAAAGGGAGGGGAAACCTCCTAAGCCATCCCTCCAGCCGGCTCCCAGACACCGCAACCCACACCCCATATAAAGAATGAGCTTGCCACCCCCTTAGACTAGAGAACAAAAGAAACTGTGACTTGTCTTTCCTCCTGCAGCCAGTGCATGAGCCCCCAAAAAGCCTAGCCAGAATTTCTTGTCCCACCTCTAGGCAATTTCTATTGACTGGGAAAGACTAAGAACCCTAGTCAGTATCGAGGTGAGCTAAGGCAACAGAAAGACAAACCATGGAAAGGGTGAAAAAAACCCACGGCAGGGACAGAAGGAAGGCCCAAGAACAGGCATAGATTTACATTCAGGGCTTTATCATTAAGATAATCTTAATGAGAATACAAGTCAACTACTTCCTGGGGCGGAGCGGGAGGGAGGGGGACACTTCTATCAACATTTTTCCTTAATGAATCAAATTTTCCTACATCTAAGAAAAAATAAAAAATGTTTGTAATCTATCTTCTCAAATGGAATGCTGGTAAGAATTGATACAGGAGGCCACATGCTAAGTCTCTTAACTAAGCTGACACCCACTTTCTCTATAAATGATTTTCCAATCATTTTGTCATTAGTCCGCCTCCTTTAAGAGGAAAAGAATACAAGAGGTAAACACCATATCAACTCTAAACTCACCAAGTGTCCATAACCTGGTAGCCAACAGTCCACGAAGTTGCAAAGAGTCAGACATAATTGAACAACTGGTAGTTTAAGCAGCATTTGGGGGTGGGAGCCCCTGATATCTATACCCTGAGGTCAGCGTAAGGATATGAACTCCTCAGGAGGCTTTTCTGCACATCCTCCTCTCTGAGGGCCTTGGCTCACTGAGCGGTGCCCTGGGAACTGCCCAGGCCTGGGACCAGGGCCATGCAGGAAAGCTTACGTGTCCTTGAACACATCTCTCCTCCATCTACAAATTCCAAAGAAACCATATGGGACTAAAAATAACTGGGCACATGGGTAGGTGGGGCAAATTCTGAACCAAAAGATACAAAAAGAAAAAAAAAAAAGAGAAGAAACCACAAAAAGAACTGTCATTTCTTACCAGCTGGGAGCAAAATCAGAGTGCTGCTCTGCACTTACTTCATCCCACAAAAGGGAGGGGAAACCTCCTAAGCCATCCCTCCAGCCGGCTCCCAGACACCGCAACCCACACCCCATATAAAGAATGAGCTTGCCACCCCCTTAGACTAGAGAACAAAAGAAACTGTGACTTGTCTTTCCTCCTGCAGCCAGTGCATGAGCCCCCAAAAAGCCTAGCCAGAATTTCTTGTCCCACCTCTAGGCAATTTCTATTGACTGGGAAAGACTAAGAACCCTAGTCAGTATCGAGGTGAGCTAAGGCAACAGAAAGACAAACCATGGAAAGGGTGAAAAAAACCCACGGCAGGGACAGAAGGAAGGCCCAAGAACAGGCATAGATTTACATTCAGGGCTTTATCATTAAGATAATCTTAATGAGAATACAAGTCAACTACTTCCTGGGGCGGAGCGGGAGGGAGGGGGACACTTCTATCAACATTTTTCCTTAATGAATCAAATTTTCCTACATCTAAGAAAAAATAAAAAATGTTTGTAATCTATCTTCTCAAATGGAATGCTGGTAAGAATTGATACAGGAGGCCACATGCTAAGTCTCTTAACTAAGCTGACACCCACTTTCTCTATAAATGATTTTCCAATCATTTTGTCATTAGTCCGCCTCCTTTAAGAGGAAAAGAATACAAGAGGTAAACACCATATCAACTCTAAACTCACCAAGTGTACATAACTGCATTGAGACTATCAATAATGTTTTACAGGGGTGATTTTCCTTTTGCCTAATGCTTTCTCCTTAGCAAAGTATTAAACTTGCGGAGGACAAACTTAAAACTGAAGTAACCAATAGCGCATACTTCTGTAATGTCACAAAATTAGCTGCACTACCCTTGTAGAATCACAAAACTAGTTGCAAACACCATCTTGGAAGCTTTCAGAAAATGCAAAAGTATGTGCAGCAGAAAGAAAATGAGAGATGCTCCATCTCTCATCACTGTCTCGTCTACAAGAGAGACAGTATTACAACCACATGCACCAAGAGCAGTAGTTTCTCGATTTCTCTGGTGGATGCATATAAAGGAATTAGGAGAAAAATGCACAGAGCAATGAGCACAAGCTCTTCCCAGAATGCCACCTAACACGCTCTTTACCCAATTCTCTGTCCCTGCATCCCATGTTCCCCCACTCGCTGGAGAGGAACGTGCAAAACAGCAGCCAGGGCCCCACAGCTGTGATGCCCCCAGAGAGCCCAAGCCAAGAAAACTGCCTGATTAGTTCAGCTAATGAGTCCCAGAGGGAGGAGAAAGCAGGCGGTGAGGACTTCAAAACAGATCCAAGGCAGAGCCGTTTGATGGGAAAGGAGAGGAGAGGGTGCAGTGCTCTCTGAAATGCGTTCCTTCTCCTCCCAGCGAAGTCAAAGTCATCACCACAGCGGAGGCTCTGGGTGAACAGTAATTTTTTTCCAACGAAGACCAATTCAATGTATGACTGCTACGTTTTCAAAAATTTACACTAGCCTTTAGATAAGCCAGTCACCCAAGGACAACTCCTATAGGATTTCACATAGGGGAGGTCGCTCGAACAGACAAATATACCAAGGCAGGAAGTAAAATCGAAAGCTGAGGTTCACGGGGCAGTGATCCCGGACTGGAAGACGCGTGGAGGGGAGACCTGCACTGACAGGGTGAACTCTGCACACCACTGACTGAACTGCAGGGTGGAAACTGGTCAACCTGGTGAATGTTATGTTCTGACTACCTGCACATAGAAACAATTTAAGTAACAATTACCTTTGAGGACCAAAGCAAAAACAACCACCCATGAAATTATAAACCTAGCAAAATAAAGAATGAAGGAGACATAAAACCATTGTCAGATCCAAAAAACTATACTTAGACTGTTTAAAAATAGGTGAGTCATGATTGCAGCACAAACCCCAGGGAAAGGAGTGCAGGATATACATGTTGCTGGTACCCAGTCCAAGCTCGCTCTGCCCGCCTCACTGACAGGCCAATGAATCCAAGAGATGAGGTGTTGAGCCAAGAAACCAGCTGACAAGAAAATGGCAGATAAGTGCCTCGAAATAACCACCTTATAAGGGTCTGGATGGCAGGTTCTTTTATAGATGAGAGATGGTGGGAAGTGAAGAAGCAAAGCAGAAAGCCCAGTAATCCTGCAAACACCTCCTAGAATGGCAAGTCTCGGGCAGGGGATGTGTTCATTTATTTCTCCCCCACAGGTGGACAGTGTTCTGATCAAAAGTACTTTAACAGTCAGACAGGGGCTTCCCTGGTGGTCCAGTGAGTAAGGACAACGCCTTGCAGTGCCAGGGGCGCTGGTTCGAGCCCTGGCCTGGGAAGATCCCACGTGCCGCGGAGCTGCTGGACCGATGTGTCCAATCACCGAGCCGGAGCTCTGGGGCGCATGCGCCCAAAACCAGTGCTCTGCGACGACAGCAGCCACCGCGATGGGAGGCCCACAGGAGCCAAAGAACAAAGACAGATGAAAATAGAGAAATGAAAGACCAATAGAAGTGGCCCGCCCGCTCCCCTCCCTCCCCAACCCGACCCCCGCCCAAAATAAATAAATAAATAAATCTTTTAAAAAAAAAAACAGTCAAACAGAGGCGGGATTCTCTGAGGCTAACCTTTCCATATGATTATCCCCACGAAGGCAATGAAAAGCAAGTCAAAGAAATAGTTTCATCATGGGGTCAGAATAAGTTTCCTCCCTACAAGACAGCTTGTTCCCTTTCCAAGGAGCTACAACATCTCATCCTACCCCTACCGGGTGTGCTGTTCCCTTCACTATTC
The DNA here is from genome assembly GCA_022376925.1 of Tragulus kanchil. Taxonomy (NCBI): domain Eukaryota; kingdom Metazoa; phylum Chordata; class Mammalia; order Artiodactyla; family Tragulidae; genus Tragulus; species Tragulus kanchil. The sequence continues at coordinate 16,746,253 of JAIOJX010000003.1, read as the reverse complement.
TCTAATACAGTGTTTTCTAAACTTTCTCCATGATAAGGTTCCGGGAGGCATAGATTTCTAGGCTTCTTCCTTAAAAGATGCCATGGGAGATGATCTGGGATTACACATAGATATTCAGACCACAACTATAAGATATTCAGACTACACGTGCCAGACCTGACTTCCTTTCTGATGGGATTTCCACCAGACTCACAACTTGGGTTCCCCCTTGCCAACTCAGTAACTTCAACAGCCTACATTAAGCTCCTGATCAAGACCTTCCATCTCTTGGTCCTGGTATTCATTTCCAGAGGTACCTAGTGCACCCACCAACTGTGCTTCTACAATTCTCTGAATCATTCTGGCTTTCCATCTCAACACTGCTGCATGCGTCGTGGAGACACAGACATGCACACATCGCTCCACCAATCAGAGGGCTCCTCTCCTAAGCCATTAAGTCTGTATACCTGTGAATCACTGGACCCGTATTTCTATTTCGGCTACGTACAGGTAGTCCAGCCTCCTCTGACTGCGTGCCAGTAATGAAGACGACAGAAATGTGTGCACACTCGCTGACTGCCAGGCTCTCTGTTCGAGGCTTTACACAGGTTGACTCATCTAACTAATCCTCTTTACAACCATCAGAGCTGGGCACTATTACAAAGAAGGAAATTTAGGCTTAGAGCTGTTTGCCTAAGGCCAGTATCTACAAAGAGGAAAACTGTGATTCATACAAAAGTATTGAAACTCCAGAGCCTTGTTATGTTTGTGAGCCTCTGCCTCCTAAAGGGAATACAGGACTCTGGAAAGGGTACTTGCTAGAGGTCTTTTAGCCAGCGCTCACAAAAACCCCACTGAACTCTCTCCTTCAATGTTGAAGTGGCCACTCGTTCACAGTTGGGTAAAGAGCAAAATCAACACTGGATCTTGGGGCTGACTGCCTATCCTATCTGACCTCCCAGGAGGTCGTCTAGCACGTACTTGTGCACCTGATTCATGGGACCTCACCACAGGGCACACAGGAGATTCCTGGCTTGGAATCTGAGACATAGGAGCACCCAAGAATGGCCACTCTCCTTCAGGGTACAGCTGCAATTTCCAAAGAGCATCTCCACTGACAGAGATTAAACATGCAACCCACGTGCAGCCCCAATGGATCTTGGGGATAAGATGTAAGACAAATATTCAACTGAGAATTAGGCCTGCCTGTCACTATTACCTGGTATCTTTTAAAATTCCCCTCATATCAAATAAAAAGACTTCCCTTGTGGTCCAGTGGTTAAACCCCATGTATAACTAAGATCCCACAGGCCATGAAGTGAAAAATTAATAAAATTGCAACCATAGTGATTAAAATGGATTGTCTGCGGGGAGGGCTCGGTATCAGTGTTGTTTTTAAAATTTTCGTGAGTCCATCAGGTAGCAGTCTGGGGACCCAGGAGCTAAGCCCTAAGCCCTCCCTTTGGTCACAGCCGGCAGTCATCCGCTGGTAGAATGCAAGTGACACGCCTCAGTCTCAAGCAGCAGAAACATCCCTTCTGAACAAAGCTACACCAAACAGCCTCTCTTCTTCAACCTGCTTTGTTAGCTCAAGCCCCTTCCCACCACGGCTCCACTTACCTCTCCTCTGGTGAATCAGAGCAATGCTCGCACCAGGCCTTGAGACTGTGGCTGTGGTCAGTCGCTAAATCGTACCCAACTCTTTGTGACCCGTGGACTGTAGCCCACCAGGCTCCTCTGTCCATAGATACTCTCCAGGCAGAAATACTAGAGTGGGTAACCATTTCCTCACCAGGGGATTTTCCCAACATACGGATAGAACCCAGGGGCAGGCGAATTCTTAACACGAGGGAAGTCCTTGATGAGACTAACTCTTGACAAAATACACAGATTCAATTCAAGTTCATATCAGACATAGTGTTTTACAGACTATACAACTGTTACATAGTTTAAGAAGCCATCCTAGCTCATTCTAATGATGTCAGCCAGTCAGAAAATACCATAGAAGAGATCGTCCAAAGAAGATGCTTCAAGAGAGTCATAAATACCACACTGTCTCATGTTAACCATATTCAAGATGCTGGTCCCTCAGAAATACAACTGCAGACTAGTCTGCAAGATATTAGATTGAACCATAATATGAAACCGCTGTCATATAATCCTAATCAATTGACTATCTGCCATTTCATATTGTCCAGTCCAAATTTAAAGCCATAGAGGGTCTGTACCAATATAGAAAAGTCCTGAGGACCACGAACATGACATCACATGGCCGATTCAGCAACAAAGCTTTCGATCATCTGCTTTCCACAATCCAAGGAGCAAACTCAGAGAACAGGAAGAGCAGGCGTAAAGGGTGCCGCTGGGGGTGAACCCTTCCCCTCCCACACTCAGCACACACAGGAGCATGTGTGTCCAAACAAATTACAGAATCTGAAACTAAAACTAATAATTGCTTAGATGAAAATGTAAATATTTCTCTAGGTAGACTGCTAAGCTATTTCCCAGAGATGTACTGTATAAACAGCAGTAGTCACATCCTATAGTCACTGTGAACATAAATTAGGACTTCTCTGTTGCTCAGCAGTAAAATATCTGCCTGCCAATGAAGGAGATGAGGGTTTGATTCCTGGGTTAGGAGGATGCCTTGGAGAAGGAAATGGCAACCCAGTCCAGTATATTTTTTTTTTAACATTTTTTTTTAAATCTTTTCGGGGGTGGGGTAGGGAGGGAGGGGTGGGCGGGCCACTTCTATTGGTCTTTCATTTGTCCATTTTCATCCGTCTTTGTTCTTTGGCTCCTGTGGGCCTCCCATTGTGGTGGCCTCTGTTGTCAGAGCATCCCCCCGGTTTTGGCGCTACCGATACCCAGGCAGAAATACAAGAGTGGGTAACCATTTCCTCACCAGGGGATTTTCCCAACATACGGATAGAACCCAGGGGCAGGCGAATTCTTAACACGAGGGAAGTCCTTGATGAGACTAACTCTTGACAAAATACACAGATTCAATTCAAGTTCATATCAGACATAGTGTTTTACAGACTATACAACTGTTACATAGTTTAAGAAGCCATCCTAGCTCATTCTAATGATGTCAGCCAGTCAGAAAATACCATAGAAGAGATCGTCCAAAGAAGATGCTTCAAGAGAGTCATAAATACCACACTGTCTCATGTTAACCATATTCAAGATGCTGGTCCCTCAGAAATACAACTGCAGACTAGTCTGCAAGATATTAGATTGAACCATAATATGAAACCGCTGTCATATAATCCTAATCAATTGACTATCTGCCATTTCATATTGTCCAGTCCAAATTTAAAGCCATAGAGGGTCTGTACCAATATAGAAAAGTCCTGAGGACCACGAACATGACATCACATGGCCGATTCAGCAACAAAGCTTTCGATCATCTGCTTTCCACAATCCAAGGAGCAAACTCAGAGAACAGGAAGAGCAGGCGTAAAGGGTGCCGCTGGGGGTGAACCCTTCCCCTCCCACACTCAGCACACACAGGAGCATGTGTGTCCAAACAAATTACAGAATCTGAAACTAAAACTAATAATTGCTTAGATGAAAATGTAAATATTTCTCTAGGTAGACTGCTAAGCTATTTCCCAGAGATGTACTGTATAAACAGCAGTAGTCACATCCTATAGTCACTGTGAACATAAATTAGGACTTCTCTGTTGCTCAGCAGTAAAATATCTGCCTGCCAATGAAGGAGATGAGGGTTTGATTCCTGGGTTAGGAGGATGCCTTGGAGAAGGAAATGGCAACCCAGTCCAGTATATTTTTTTTTTAACATTTTTTTTTAAATCTTTTCGGGGGTGGGGTAGGGAGGGAGGGGGTGGGCGGGCCACTTCTATTGGTCTTTCATTTGTCCATTTTCATCCGTCTTTGTTCTTTGGCTCCTGTGGGCCTCCCATTGTGGTGGCCTCTGTTGTCGCAGAGCACTGGTTTTGGGCGCATGCGCTCCAGAGCTCCGGCTCGGTCATTGGACACATCGGTCCAGCAGCTCCGCGGCACGTGGGATCTTCCCAGGTCAGGGCTCGAACCGGCGCCCCTTGCACTGCAAGACGGTGTCCTTACCCACTGGACCACCAGGGGAAGCCCCAGTCCAGTATTCTTGCCTGGGAAATCCCTATAGCGCGATGAGCTACAGTGCCTGGGGTTGCAAAAGACTTGGACACTACTTAAGCGAGTAAAAAACAACATGAATGTGAATTAGTGAATACTAATTGCTCCTAAGGGAAATGCAGGGCTAGGGTTCTGTCAGGCTTTGGTAAAAACATCTACATCAACCATTCAACACTTAACACGACCTTGTTTTTTTATCTAATCTTGTTTAATCACTACTGTTAATTCATTATATTGGCCTGAAAGCCACAATGACTAGAACACGTCCCTGGACAAAGCTTACCTCATGGTCTTCTGCTTATGAGCAGATAGCACCTCAGCACTCTCATTTAGGGACCAAGTGCATAATGCCCCCAAAAAGCACAAAAATAAGGCACCCGGTATACCAGGAAAAAGCCATCTGCTCCACAGTGTGAAAGCAGACATATGTTCCACTCCAGCTGGGAACAGGCATCTCAGACGTCCAGAAACAAGGGACTATCCTATACACACAGGCAGAGTGACCACAGGACCGTATGACAAGACCACCCTGATCAGTGAACATTGTCACAGGCTGCCTGCCCTGAGTCTGAACATCCAGAGCATTCAGGCATGAAGACAAAGTCAGGAATGGCCAAAGATCGTGAGATACATTCTCACAAGGACTGTTCCCAGATTAGTCGTATGTATATCCCCCCCTTCCCAAAATATCTGCCTGCCAATGAAGGAGATGAGGGTTTGATTCCTGGGTTAGGAGGATGCCTTGGAAGGAAATGGCAACCCAGTCCAGTATATTTTTTAACATTTTTTAAATCTTTTCGGGGTGGGGTAGGGAGGGAGGGGTGGGCGGGCCACTTCTATTGATCTTTCATTTATCTTTCATCCGTCTTTGTTCTTTGGCTCCTGTGGGCCTCCCATCGCAGTGGCCTCTGTTGTCGCAGAGCACCGGCTTTGGGCGCATGCGCTCCAGAGCTCCGGCTCGGTCATTGGACACATCGGTCCAGCCGCTCCGCGGCACGTGGGATCTTCCCAGGCCAGGGATTGAACCGGCGCCCCTTGCACTGCAAGGCGGTGTCCTTACCCACTGGACCACCAGGGGAAGCCCCAGTCCAGTATTCTTGCCTGGGAAATCCCTATAGCGCGATGAGCTACAGTGCCTGGGGTTGCAAAAGACTTGGACACTACTTAAGCGAGTAAAAAACAACATGAATGTGAATTAGTGAATACTAATTGCTCCTAAGGGAAATGCAGGGCTAGGGTTCTGTCAGGCTTTGGTAAAAACATCTACATCAACCATTCAACACTTAACACGACCTTGTTTTTTTATCTAATCTTGTTTAATCACTACTGTTAATTCATTATATTGGCCTGAAAGCCACAATGACTAGAACACGTCCCTGGACAAAGCTTACCTCATGGTCTTCTGCTTATGAGCAGATAGCACCTCAGCACTCTCATTTAGGGACCAAGTGCATAATGCCCCCAAAAAGCACAAAAATAAGGCACCCGGTATACCAGGAAAAAGCCATCTGCTCCACAGTGTGAAAGCAGACATATGTTCCACTCCAGCTGGGAACAGGCATCTCAGACGTCCAGAAACAAGGGACTATCCTATACACACAGGCAGAGTGACCACAGGACCGTATGACAAGACCACCCTGATCAGTGAACATTGTCACAGGCTGCCTGCCCTGAGTCTGAACATCCAGAGCATTCAGGCATGAAGACAAAGTCAGGAATGGCCAAAGATCGTGAGATACATTCTCACAAGGACTGTTCCCAGATTAGTCGTATGTATATCCCCCCCTTCCCACCCCTCCCGACCATCACACAGCACCCCTGAAGGATCTCCTTTTCTCACAGGGCAATGACTATAGCTATTGACATCATATATATTCGACCACAATTTTTTTTTTTTGGTCACTTCTATTGGTCTTTCATTTATTTATTTCCATCCATCTTTGTTCTTTTGGCCTGTGTGGGCCTCCCATAGCAGTGGCCTCTCTCGCCGCAGAGCACCCGCTCGGTAGTTGGACACACCGGTCCAGCCGCTTCGCAGCGTGCAGGATCTTCCCGGGCCACGGAAGGAACCGGTGCCCCTTGCACTGCAAGGTGGTGTCCTGACCCCCTGGGAAGCACTGACCCCACTTTTTTAAACACAATAATCAAAAGTCATTTGACCAAAGCAGTCAAAAGATAAATAAACAAGTCACCCTTACACATGACACATCCCCCACAAGATCGTTCAAAATTACAACTGAGATTTAGTTGTAGTTTTGACATTTCGGACCCTCAGTCTGATTTCTCCTCAGGGCCGCGGATCAGGAGGTGTGTGAGCATGAGGGGCCTTTCACAAACTGCTCAGCAGCACCAGCTTTCCCCTGAGGATTTGGCCCACCTGTAACCTGCAAAGAAGTGTCGTATTTCTACACCTCATACACCTTGGCAGGAGCCAGGAGCCTTCGTGCAAGGCTGTGCTCTTTCCCACGTTTCTGGGATTTCAGGTTCTGTCTATGGTTTAACCCCAACAATACCTGACTCTGTGAAGGAAGAATTCTCTTAGCCTAATCAAGCAGCAAATTAATGGCTTTGTGAGATGTTTACATTCATTCAAGCAAATGTGCCAGGTCAGATCAGATTTCCCAAAGGCAAATTTCCAAGTGTTAAGAGGGAAGAGGAAAAAACAGGTGGACGCTGGCTCACCTGTGCATCAAAGAGGGAGCTTTCTTTGACAGAACCAAAACATCTAACAAAAGATTTTCATAGCGCAGTTCTGGTGAAATTCCCTACTTATTTAAGGAGGCCAGGCATGATCTGGAAAGACGACATCTAGCTAAATTTTGGGAATCAGAGTGTTTGTCTCCTAAATAGTAGAAGGTGCCACAGAATAAAATAGAAGGTGATGATTTAACTGTATACACCCAATCATTGAAGCTTTCTTTTAATTACATTGTGTAAATAAATACAGGTCTTCATGAACAACAAAATTTCCATAAACACCAGTATGAGAGTAACATTAAAAATCAACTTCAGGGCTTCCCTGGTGGTCCAGTGGGTAAGTGAAGGGATGGAAAAGGGTATTCCATGCAATGGAAACAAAAGAAAGCAGAGGCAGTTATACCAAACAAAGAACTTGATTAAACGATCTGAATAGACATTTTTCCAAAGAAAGTATAAAGATAGCCAACAGACACATGAACATCACCAGGCACTGGGGAAATACAAATCAAAACCACACTGAGGGCTTCCCCGGTGGTCCAGTGGGTAAGGACACCGCCTTGCAGTGCAAGGGGTGCCGGTTCAAGCCCTGGCCTGGGAAGATCCCATGTGCCGCGGAGCGGCTAGACCGATGTGTCCAATCACCGAGCCGGAGCTCTGGAGCGCATGCGCCCAGAGCCGGTGCTCTGCAACAACAGAGGCCACCATGATGGGAGGCCCACACGGGCCAAAGAACAAAGAGGATGAAAATAGATAAATAAAAGACTAACAGAAGGGGCCTGCCCACCCCTCTCCCTCCCCAACCCGACCCCCAGCCAAAATAAATAAATAAATATTAAAAACAAAAAATCAACTTCATATTTCTGATGCTTACAGACTTCATTACAAATTTATTGCATACTATGAAACAGCCTGGCAATCAAAGTTAGCAAAGATGCCCTGACCTGACCTCCATACAAATCTTCTCATTATGCTTTGATAATTTGCTTCAACAACAAAATTGGCTTGATGCAAAGAGCAAGCCTGTTATATATGGTGTGAAGCAGCATGGTCATTAAAAAATGTTTTTCCCTGGTACTCTGTGCTTTACTTTTTTACAGATGTATATTCCATGTGGATTCTTAGGCATCCATGTGTGCAGTATAGTGAATCACAGTTTTGGCAAGTTATAAAATTTGTAACTGACGGACAACTTTCCCTGAAAGCTTCTGATGCTTCACGAGATGTACTCACCTTGCGGTAGATCATGTGGCACATGGCTACCCGGAGCCTCATCCCCGCACACTGGACGTGGTAGAAGTACAAGTGGTGGAGAATGGCCAGGACCAGCGTACATGCACTCAGCCCTCCGGCGTAGCCATAGGCTTCAGACAAAGCAGCAGTATCAGAGGAATTGTAGTTTTCAAAATAACCAATGATTTTCCCCAAAAAGATGGGCTGAACTACTCTGGTACTTTCCTAGAAATAAATTTTGAAAAGCCTTAATTAGATATACAAGTCAAACCAGGCGTTTTTAACACATACTTTACTTTTCTTAGTACTTGTTAAAAAGGCATCTTGCACAAAATGCAATTATTTGCGGTTAATCTAAAGGAAAAATCCACAGATCCACTAGGACAACAGTGTAAACCTAAGCAAAAATGGTACAAAGACAATAAAGTCTTAGTACACTGTGGTAAGTACATTAGGCTGCTCAATAAATCTTACAACCATTGCTTGAGAACACATTCGGCCGAATACCAAGTAAGTCTTGGCCTAGGATGAGCATAGAAGGGTAGGGAATTTGCTTCCAAATGAATGAGCCCGCTGGCAGCCTGCTCTCAGAGCCCCAGCCCAACAGAACGCCAAGAGGGCTCATGTACAGAGACATGCTCTGACTATCACCTTCCGCTGTAAGAGCGTTTATGAACTGAGACATGGACACAAATGTGTCCAGATACAGTCTTCCCCACCCTGAACTCCACATATCCAGAGATAAAAGATGGAGCCCAGCTTCTGCTGGAGTTTCACAAAGAAACCCAGGTTTGAGGGGTTCTTGGGCTCTCAGCCCCAGGGGACGCCAAGTGACTATGTCTCTACACCCTAGAAGCGGGGATACACCTTGGAGTCAAAAGTTAACTACAGCAGAAGTCAAAACCAAAAAAAAGGATGTCATCCATGGTTCTTCATCCCCATATACTACAGGTGGTGGTTTGGAATAAATATTAGCAATTATCTCTTTCCCAAGCAAAAATCACAATCCTAGAAGCATTGAGGCTTACCTCCTGAGAGTGACTTAGGGAATGAAACTTTCTTCCCCAAAACTAAAGGCAAAGGAACAACAACACTTGCCCACGCCACCATCGGTCATTCTACCTCACAACCTACTTCTTCTCTCTACTGACCCCTTGAAGGTCCCCTTCGCCCTCATCAAGGAAAGTCAAACACTCAACAAGACTCCAAGTCACCAAAGTAAACAGCTCAACATCACTTCTTCCAGGCTTCGAAAAGACAAAATGTCAAATGTTTGGAAATCTTTCCGGAACTCAGCTTTTCCTTTTGAGCAATCCCTCCTTAGTAATACAGACACGGTAAACAACTGACAGGCTTGATTCTGATAGCCCTCTTCTGTCTGTTCAGAGCTCAAGAACCCACATGCAGGGAAAGCAAGGCAGAAGCCGAAACTTCAAACAGCAAAACAAAACTAACACGCATTTTCTGCTCAGCCAACTAGTGCCCGATTATCTACAGAGAACTGAATCTGTCCTTGCATGTGACATTGATCCCCAACACTCGTGTCTTGCTCTACACACACACCCACACATTCAGAAACTGCCTAGCCTTCCACAAGATCATGGCAGGTTTCATCTATTAGAGAAGAGTAAGGGAATGCTGTTTAGCTGAAGAATTATGAGTAAGATAATCATATGAGAGTATGATTTCCGGCTTCAATGAATGAGCCGCTGGCAGCCTGCTCTCAGAGCCCCAGCCCAACAGAACGCCAAGAGGGCTCATGTACAGAGACATGCTCTGACTATCACCTTCCGCTGTAAGAGCGTTTATGAACTGAGACATGGACACAAATGTGTCCAGATACAGTCTTCCCCACCCTGAACTCCACATATCCAGAGATAAAAGATGGAGCCCAGCTTCTGCTGGAGTTTCACAAAGAAACCCAGGTTTGAGGGGTTCTTGGGCTCTCAGCCCCAGGGGACGCCAAGTGACTATGTCTCTACACCCTAGAAGCGGGGATACACCTTGGAGTCAAAAGTTAACTACAGCAGAAGTCAAAACCAAAAAAAAGGATGTCATCCATGGTTCTTCATCCCCATATACTACAGGTGGTGGTTTGGAATAAATATTAGCAATTATCTCTTTCCCAAGCAAAAATCACAATCCTAGAAGCATTGAGGCTTACCTCCTGAGAGTGACTTAGGGAATGAAACTTTCTTCCCCAAAACTAAAGGCAAAGGAACAACAACACTTGCCCACGCCACCATCGGTCATTCTACCTCACAACCTACTTCTTCTCTCTACTGACCCCTTGAAGGTCCCCTTCGCCCTCATCAAGGAAAGTCAAACACTCAACAAGACTCCAAGTCACCAAAGTAAACAGCTCAACATCACTTCTTCCAGGCTTCGCAAAAGACAAAATGTCAAATGTTTGGAAATCTTTCCGGAACTCAGCTTTTCCTTTTGAGCAATCCCTCCTTAGTAATACAGACACGGTAAACAACTGACAGGCTTGATTCTGATAGCCCTCTTCTGTCTGTTCAGAGCTCAAGAACCCACATGCAGGGAAAGCAAGGCAGAAGCCGAAACTTCAAACAGCAAAACAAAACTAACACGCATTTTCTGCTCAGCCAACTAGTGCCCGATTATCTACAGAGAACTGAATCTGTCCTTGCATGTGACATTGATCCCCAACACTCGTGTCTTGCTCTACACACACACCCACACATTCAGAAACTGCCTAGCCTTCCACAAGATCATGGCAGGTTTCATCTATTAGAGAAGAGTAAGGGAATGCTGTTTAGCTGAAGAATTATGAGTAAGATAATCATATGAGAGTATGATTTCCCAAGCAGACAAAGGCTCACTGTTACATTTCCAGTAAGCCCCATCCTTCATCCCAAGGGAAGGAAAGAACTTACAAAAATTCCCTCACGTCCTATTACCGCAGAACAGGCTGTTTATATATAGAGTTCACTGAGATCGACATCTGGAGGCTCACACAGAGAAGGAAATATGTCAGACTCTACAAGTAAGTCCCAGCCCAGGTATGGACAAGGGCAGTCCAGTGCTACCACCTGCAAACCGGGGGCTCTCCACCAAAAGCCCAGTGGTCACACCTGCTGTCCAAACTTTCCTAAAACTTTAGTATTCTTTTTGGGAATCACTGTTGTCTCTGACTCAGCCCTCCATTTGAGCCTAACACAGGTAACCCACCAAAGAGAATACTGACAGATACAACAAATTCAGCAAAAATGAGTGCAAAATAAGGACAGGTCATGACTAGTCTTGACTTCTTCACCAAGACCGATTTTAATAACCTTATTGAGCAAAGTCTCATTATGGAGTAAATCTAGCCCAGGGTCCAAACTTTTCACACTTCCGTCTTTTCTTGATCCTAACCCTCAACAAGTGAGAAATAAACAACTGAGAAAATACTCATTCTCTTGAAAGTAACCAAAGGAAAACTTTCTGGATAAGCAGGGACAAGGTCAAAAGTTACTCCAATAAACCCTTCATCTTGGACACCGAAACTACAGCCCACAAACCAACTGAGAATATAGTTCTTATTCCTTCCCCAAGAATTCTTTACAACTGCAAAACCCCAAAATATTTTTGTAAGATCCTAATATAATAGGGAGTCAAGAGGATGAGATGGCTGCATGCCATCACCGATTCAATAGACATAAACGTGGGCAAACTTAGGGAGATGGGGAGGGACCGGGAGGGAGGCCTGGCCTGCTGCCGTCCATGAGGTCACAAAGAATCAACTGGGCAACTGAACAACAATAAAACACCACAGGGCCCCACCATTCGAGGCTGACTCGCTGAAGCAAAGCTTTCTGGGTGGAGTCCTTGGTATTCAGCCCTTGTAAACCACCTCCCACGTGACCCCATCTCTTGCTTTTTATGGCAACTTCTATACAGCTTGAGGCTACAACCTTCCCAGTGGGGGAGTTCCTCTTGCATCTCTTGGCCAACTCTGTCACCTCTTGATTCATAAGAAAATAAAGGAAACAAAGGAAATAGAAATCATGTAGGAAAGAAATGAAGGAGCTTGTGGGAAAATGAGCAGGCTGTTAATCTTTAGAAATGGGAGAAGAGGTGGCAAAGCTAACTTGAGAAATATCCAGAGTTAAGGGGGGGAAGCTGTGAATCTGGGGAAATCCTACCAGTGTTCTAGTCTATCCGTATTCTGTCTTCACTCCTCTGTCACACAGGGGTCTTCATCCTGACTGCATCACCTGCAAGGAGCTGAGAGCATCCACGCCTGCCGGAAGATCAGCCCCCTGAAACTGCTTTAGGTTCAAAATTAGGGAGGGAGCCTGAAGTCATCTCTCCCTGGAAGATTCTAGATGCAGAAATGAACCCAAAGGAAGCATCTATCTGATGGCCCCTCGTCCTACACTGTCATGGCAGCTGAGCCCAGACTGGCTACACAACCGCTGGGAATGATTTACAAGTACTACAAAGGGTTGTAGTCAGAATTCAATGAGACATATCACACTGCCAAGAAACCCCCGTATGAATCTAAGATTCCACCTAAAGGGCAGGACTGGGGAAGGGGGGCTTGCGAGAGGGTAATAGGTAACCCAGAGTAAACAAGGCAAGAAAGATATATGAGTTGGATTCGTGATGCAAATACCTTCTCCAGGGACAAAATTCTTGCTTCAGAGCCAACATTCTCTTTCAGGTACAGAGCAAGACAAGCCCTTACAAATGGAGATTTCCTTCCTGTCTCTTTATGTCAAAAAATACCACAAAATAGCCTTTACTCTAGAAAGGCATGTAAGAGGAGAGTACATCCTGCTACCTTTCAACCTTGTCCTAATTTTCATTTTGAATGTTCCTTAAAATCTTCATTGGAAGAAAGAAAAGAAACCACAGTCAGGAAACAACTGAACGAGGAGCTGCTGTCTTGATTCTGTGACCTGGTGGCTCAGTGGGTAAACAATCCACCTGCCACGTAGGAGACCCAGGTTCAATCCCATGTTTTTCAAAAAGGAAAGAAAGTAGATTAAAAGCGTCACCCTCATTTATGACTTAAGGCATCACCATGGATTTTATGTGTATCTAATGACTACTGCTCTGTGCTCAAGAACCAGCAGGGCGTTCTCAGCAGGTCTGCTCTGCAGGGCCCTGTCTTGCTTTGCTCAATGCCCCCTCCTCCCTTCCCTTGTATCTCGTCCTCAGGAATTATTCCAGGCTCACCACCAGCTTCTGCCCCTCCTCAGTTTCCTGGGTTGAGCAGAAGTGAGAGACACATGGAAGAAAGGGTGGGACACAATGACCAGAGCAGCTTAACCCCGCTGTGGGACTCCGAGGATTCAGTTCACTTCCTGCCTCCAAAGTGAGGTTTAAACAAACATGTGCTTCCTGCAGCTTCCTCCTGAACCAGAGACCATCAGCAGAGCTGTCCTTGGATGAAGGTCAGATTCTAGATGCAGAAATGAACCCAAAGGAAGCATCTATCTGATGGCCCCTCGTCCTACACTGTCATGGCAGCTGAGCCCAGACTGGCTACACAACCGCTGGGAATGATTTACAAGTACTACAAAGGGTTGTAGTCAGAATTCAATGAGACATATCACACTGCCAAGAAACCCCCGTATGAATCTAAGATTCCACCTAAAGGGCAGGACTGGGGAAGGGGGGCTTGCGAGAGGGTAATAGGTAACCCAGAGTAAACAAGGCAAGAAAGATATATGAGTTGGATTCGTGATGCAAATACCTTCTCCAGGGACAAAATTCTTGCTTCAGAGCCAACATTCTCTTTCAGGTACAGAGCAAGACAAGCCCTTACAAATGGAGATTTCCTTCCTGTCTCTTTATGTCAAAAAATACCACAAAATAGCCTTTACTCTAGAAAGGCATGTAAGAGGAGAGTACATCCTGCTACCTTTCAACCTTGTCCTAATTTTCATTTTTGAATGTTCCTTAAAATCTTCATTGGAAGAAAGAAAAGAAACCACAGTCAGGAAACAACTGAACGAGGAGCTGCTGTCTTGATTCTGTGACCTGGTGGCTCAGTGGGTAAACAATCCACCTGCCACGTAGGAGACCCAGGTTCAATCCCATGTTTTTCAAAAAGGAAAGAAAGTAGATTAAAAGCGTCACCCTCATTTATGACTTAAGGCATCACCATGGATTTTATGTGTATCTAATGACTACTGCTCTGTGCTCAAGAACCAGCAGGGCGTTCTCAGCAGGTCTGCTCTGCAGGGCCCTGTCTTGCTTTGCTCAATGCCCCCTCCTCCCTTCCCTTGTATCTCGTCCTCAGGAATTATTCCAGGCTCACCACCAGCTTCTGCCCCTCCTCAGTTTCCTGGGTTGAGCAGAAGTGAGAGACACATGGAAGAAAGGGTGGGACACAATGACCAGAGCAGCTTAACCCCGCTGTGGGACTCCGAGGATTCAGTTCACTTCCTGCCTCCAAAGTGAGGTTTAAACAAACATGTGCTTCCTGCAGCTTCCTCCTGAACCAGAGACCATCAGCAGAGCTGTCCTTGGATGAAGGTCAGGTGACCTGACGAAGCTGGGCCATTGCTAAGGGTCCTGGAAGAAGGACATCACCCCGCAGCCACAACTCCCCACTCAGGGGAAGGCACTGGGTCAACCCACTCTGGCTCTCTGAGGTCACCCCACGTCCACTCCAGCAGGTGGGGAGACCTCATCTCTCAGAGAGCAGCCCTGATGACCTGGGGAGGCAGCCGGTGTCTCTGGGCCAGGCAGAGGCTTCAGACGCCTCCTCTGCACCCTGAGGGCCCAGGGCAGGAGGAGGCCTGTCCTCCCCATTCTCTCTCCTCGTGGAGGTGCACACAGGGGCCAGGCATGTTGGGAACTCGGTGGCGTGGGCCTCAAGCACTCCTCTAATCATTAAACTCATTCACAATACGCCTAGGAGAGCGGTCTTCACAGTCTGAAATCCTAATCCTGAATGCCTCACAAGGGCTGAGGGTTCCCTGCCTCTTCCCACCGGTGGGGCCAGAAATTCAAAGGGAGGCCCTGCCTTCACAGGGGGTGGTCACAGCACCCACAAGGCATTCGTTGCACCAGAGGAACCAAACTCTGTGCACCAGAATCAAGTTCTGTGCACCAGAGGGCTGCAGGTCACAGAGAAAGCAGGTTTGCACTTTGGAGAATGCTGGGCTGAGTTTAGACCTTCCAGCATCGAACATACAAAGACCAGCCAGCAGCACAGATAGATCAAAACATGGAAAGGTGTTGCACAAATTCAGTTATTTAACAAATGTTCATCGCGCTTATCTCAGTTGCTTTAATCCCTGAAAACCCCCAAAGAATCCCTGAAAATGAGTGCTAAAATGTAACAGACCCTTACTAGCTTCCTCCTAAGAAATGATTTCTTACTTCTCCAAGGGAGCAATGTGTCCAAAGGAAAGTCTAGGTAAAGAGGAGTGTTTGTGTTGGATTTCAGGCTTCTTTTGACAGCCAACATTACAAAAAAAAAAAAAAAAGTTGAGGTTTCCTTCTCCTAGAGCTTTAAAGGCCCTCATGTCCCTGAACTCCGCTGCATCAGAACAAAGAATTCTGCCAGTGATTATCCTAAACAAATATTACCCTGAACGCCAGTCACCTAGGAATACAGGTACGTGTCAGTCACAACTCTCGCCAGAGAATACAGGCCACTGTCTAGTTTTAGGCTTTAAGCCACTGAGACACGGGTCTGAACACAGCAAGAGCAAGAGACATCCCTCCTGGGAGAAAGCCCAGCTTCACCCTGCAGCTGATTCATCTGCTCATGTGCCCCAGGGTCTGTGTGGTGCCACTCCGGACACACCCTGCATGTGGGAAACTGTCTTCAGACACCAGAAGAACTGCTCCACACCCCAACACCTGACCTGGGGTTCTCATTCTGACCGAAGCCAAGCAGCTGTGGATTCACACAGATGTCAGCTTTCAGCAAGCCACTTGGGCACTTTTACTAAAAAAAACACAGACGGTTTCGCCTCTGCCCAGAGTATCAATGTCCCCACGTAGCCACTATGCATGACCAATTATTGCCTTTCCCCTGGTCGATCCCAAGGAGCTGAGCTGAAACAGTTTCATGAAGAGTGTGGATGGATGCTTGGAATTAAGCCATCAGAAAAGGCACAACCACCATCCCCAAAGACCAACCCACCCTTGTCGTCCATGAGAACTCCATCTCCCAGGACCGTCCAGCCACCTGTGAGCTGACAGATCCTCTGTCTCTCTAGTTGTACGGGGTGGACGTCATCTTCCCAGCTGCCTACTGCCCACAGGGCCCTTCCGGACAGCACAGCCTCTTCAACACGCCTCCCACCTGCCAACCACCTGGCCCACCACCTTACCCCCAACACAACATACTGACAACAACTCACCACCTTCTCCACCTAGAACACCCATTTCCACAACTGCATCTTCCATTCCTCTCGCTCTCACTCACAGGCGTCCTTGTCCTAAGGCGGTACTGAGGGACCACAGACAGCACAGGCCTCCCAGAGGGCTTTGGAGCAACCCTCCGGCAGGCTCAGCCAGCACAGGGGGCTGGCAGCGTTATGTCTCCAGGTGGGATCCTGACCCACTCAGCACTTTCTGCCTTTGAACATCTACCCCCTCCTCCACTCGCGGCCAATGCCAGTCTACCAAGACTCCCCCTTCAACCAGAAAACCAGCCCCACAGCCAGGATGGAAACGAGCACAGAGGGTGCACAGCATTCCTGGGGAAGCCAGAGCTCCACCCACAGGGGGCTGGGGTTCCCAGTTCTTGGCCCATAGGGAAGAGGACAGCCAAGGGAAGGGTGTGCTCTTGGGAGCGCTGCCAGCTCCAGCCCAGATGCAGGGCCCTGGATTCGGTTCCACAGGAAGGTGAGAGGTGACCGTGCCTTCTTAGGAAAGCCGTTATCAGATGTGACCTGGGCAGGTTAACAATTACTAGCTGAGCGCCCGTATGTTGTATTATTCTAGACTCGAGGCTTTCAGAATCTACTTGCAATGCAGGAGATGCGGGTGCAACCCCTGGCTCGGCAAGATCCCCTGGAGAAGGAAATGGTTACCCACTCCAGTATTCTTGCCTGGAAAATCCCACTGACAGAGGAGACAGGCTCCTTCAAGGTCCAAGAGTCAGACATGACAGAGCCCCCAAGGCACACGCACACATTCTGGGCTGGGATCCAAGTTTACTTCCACGAAACCACGGGGAAACCCTGAGGTTGCAGGCTCTTCTTTTGAGCCAGGATCACTGTCAGCCCTTATCCTGAACAGGAAGAACATTCTAACATGGCATACTATTCTTTTCAGAGTCATCCTTCCATAACACTGTATTTTAATCAGATAAAAGAAAAATAGTAATCCCTTGGAGGTCCAGTCCTTTAAGCATCTGTCTGTTCTAAAGATGAACACAACCACCAAGGTCCAAGTTTGCATAGACACATTTTATCTTCTGACCTTAAAACTACTGGCCTCGGGCAGCTTCCCTGATGGTCCAGTGGTTAAGACTTTGCCTTGCAATGCAGGGGACTCTGGTTTGATACCTAGTCTGGGAAAATCCCCCACATGCCATGGGGGATCTAAGCCTGTGTACCACAAATACCGAGCTTGTATTCTGAAGCCCATGATCCTCCCCCCACCAAAAAAAACTACTGGCCTCTCTCCCTACGGGTCTGGTCCATCTCAGCATGAACCCACATACACTGAAAAGCAATGTACTGTATGTAAAAGCTGTTACCTCAATTAATGTAAAAATTCCCAAAATTAAATAGGATTTCCAGTAACACTTTATGATTGCTTTCGTTAAAGAAGGCTCCCGTGCATCTTTCTTGGCTCTCTCAACTTCTCGGTCCCAGTACCTGTGATGAGAAACGAAACACCCTCCTCAGAACAGAATGTCCGCCAAAGGAAAAACAGGGGAACGGTAGGTAAGTCTGCTAACAGGGTGCTCTGGGGCTGCCCCGCCAATGCTGGCTAAGTGCTCACAGGGCTCCTGAAGGATCAGCAGTCAAGACCCTGAAGCACCAGAAAACAGGCCTTGAGGAAGAAGTTCCCGTCACAGGAAACAAGTTCCTACCAAGCTTTGCTCGATTCACTGCGTCATGAGCAGCTCAAGAGGGCAGACCACCTCTTCCAGGGACCCCCACCTCCAGGGACCGAGCTCAGCCTCCAGGGTCTTGGCTGTGGGCTTGTTCTGTTTCTACGAACTCACAGGAACACAGGCTCCCCCAGCCTCCAAGGTGGGGTAAGCCTGCAGTCAGCCTGAGGGGGCGTAAGCATGCTGGGCCGGGAGAAGGAGGCTCAGAAGAGTCCAGAGGAAAGCAAAGCCCAGCCCAGACCTTTAGCCATGGGTAGAAATGCTCCCTCTTCCTCCCTTCTCCCTGCCACCTGTGCTCACCCTTGCAGCTCTTCTCCAAGGTGCTGGGAGCGGTCTTCCGGAAGCACGGAGTACATGTCATCTTCTTCTAATCTCCGTTTGTGACCAATTCTAAACAAGGGGTTTAGCCACCTGTTAAAAATGAAAGGGATGACATATATTCAAATTACACATCTCTAATTAAAATTGCACACTGACAGGCTTTGTTGTGTTTTTTCAGAATAGGTCTATAGAAATAGACATTTTAAACACATAGAATATGAAAAATACACGCACACACATATACACATCCTCCCTAACTCTACAAGGTGAGGGACCCTGGAACCAATGGCACCAAAGATAATTTGAGCACCCAGGTCTTGGTGTTTTTGGTGTTTCATGACAGTTTTTTTCTTCTGGTAATAACTTCTAAAGTCCATGTTCAGCAGCTTTCTAATATTCATTATTACTAACCATAGCCACCATGCTGGATGTCTTCTTGACTTATTTATAGCTGAAATCTGTGCCTTTTGGCCCCTTCACCCAGATCCTTGCTCTTTAGTATCTTTCCAAAGGAGCCAGGGCTCCCTGAAACAATGGCTGATTCTAGTGCTGCTGCAGTGTGTCTCAGCAGCTGACAATTAGCTTTTCTTGACCATAATAAGTGCCTGACATCAGGCTTTGGAGACACCCGCTTCAATGACAGTTCATCTCCAATGAACACGTCCCAGCTACAGAGCTAGTTAGAGCCTGAAAATGATCAATGGAAGCTAGAACTAATGTGAACACTTGATGTGAACCATCTCCAATCACCTCAAATACAGTAACAATACAGAGTAAAATAAAACCTAATTCAAACCAATTATGCATTATTCAAATAACAATTAATATGCAAAGACAGCCCAAAAATGAGTATCACGTTATGGATTTTGCCAGGTAAGGAAATTTCCAAACCGAGATGATCATCACCCATGAAAGCAGAGATCACACTTCTCTTACTGTGATTCCTAGTGCAATAACAGCAGAGAGCTCAAGAAACCTTTGCTGAATAAATGAATGTCTTTGAAATATTAAAGCAGCCATGAGAGAGACTGAGCTTCAGATTTTGCTCACCCTGACACTTTGGCACCTCAGAAGAACTCTGGTCCAGGATTCCAGTCCCAGCAGTGGTACTGAGGAGCCAAGGCCTCAGGTACGGCCTGGCCCCTCTCCAGTTCAGCCTCTCCATGACCCTCACTGTCTCTAGGTCTCAATTTCCTTCCAAAACAGAAGTACAGATCTGAGAGCACCACCGCTAAAAATCCCTGAGGCTTTGTTGTGTTTTCAGAATAGGTCTATAGAAATAGACATTTTAAACACATAGAATATGAAAAATACACGCACACACATATACACATCCTCCCTAACTCTACAAGGTGAGGGACCCTGGAACCAATGGCACCAAAGATAATTTGAGCACCCAGGTCTTGGTGTTTTTGGTGTTTCATGACAGTTTTTTTCTTCTGGTAATAACTTCTAAAGTCCATGTTCAGCAGCTTTCTAATATTCATTATTACTAACCATAGCCACCATGCTGGATGTCTTCTTGACTTATTTATAGCTGAAATCTGTGCCTTTTGGCCCCTTCACCCAGATCCTTGCTCTTTAGTATCTTTCCAAAGGAGCCAGGGCTCCCTGAAACAATGGCTGATTCTAGTGCTGCTGCAGTGTGTCTCAGCAGCTGACAATTAGCTTTTCTTGACCATAATAAGTGCCTGACATCAGGCTTTGGAGACACCCGCTTCAATGACAGTTCATCTCCAATGAACACGTCCCAGCTACAGAGCTAGTTAGAGCCTGAAAATGATCAATGGAAGCTAGAACTAATGTGAACACTTGATGTGAACCATCTCCAATCACCTCAAATACAGTAACAATACAGAGTAAAATAAAACCTAATTCAAACCAATTATGCATTATTCAAATAACAATTAATATGCAAAGACAGCCCAAAAATGAGTATCACGTTATGGATTTTGCCAGGTAAGGAAATTTCCAAACCGAGATGATCATCACCCATGAAAGCAGAGATCACACTTCTCTTACTGTGATTCCTAGTGCAATAACAGCAGAGAGCTCAAGAAACCTTTGCTGAATAAATGAATGTCTTTGAAATATTAAAGCAGCCATGAGAGAGACTGAGCTTCAGATTTTGCTCACCCTGACACTTTGGCACCTCAGAAGAACTCTGGTCCAGGATTCCAGTCCCAGCAGTGGTACTGAGGAGCCAAGGCCTCAGGTACGGCCTGGCCCCTCTCCAGTTCAGCCTCTCCATGACCCTCACTGTCTCTAGGTCTCAATTTCCTTCCAAAACAGAAGTACAGATCTGAGAGCACCACCGCTAAACAGACTGGAAACATGTTTGGCCCTTGATCCGAACAGTCATTCCCTACAGAAAATGCCCTGGGAATGAGCACTGGGACTTACCCTGAAAGGCCCTCTTTAACATTCTGCTTGCACCGAGTAAGAGTCTCAACATCACTCATCCTCAGGGAAATGCAAACAAAAACCCCAATGAGAGATTACCTCACATATCTCAGGATGCTATTAGAAGAGAGGAAGGAAGGAATGAAGGGAAGGGACGGAGAGAGGAAGGGGAGAGGAGGGAGGGAAAAAAATAACAAGTGTTGGGAATGATGTGGACAAATTAGAACCCTTGCTGGTGGGCGTATAAAACAGTATAGTCACAAAGGGCAAATACTAAAGGGTTCCACTTACACAGGGCGTACTTGAATCCACAGAGAGACACAGTGGCCCTGTGGTGGCCAGGGGGCAGAATGAAGAGTTCTGGAAACTGCTTGCACAACAATGTGAATGCCTTTCACACTAATGAACCACATGCATAACAATGGTCAAGGTCGCAAATTTTAGGCTGCATGGATTTATCACAATCTTTTTATGTACTGATACTGCGCCACGTTCTGGTGGCATGACCTTGAACTAGCCACTCACGCCTCGCTATTGTCCTCTAGCAAATGGGGAGAACACCTGGGGATAAAAACACCTGCCTGAGCTGCTGAAGGATCAGTGATGAATGTGACAAAGAGCAGCCGTCGCCATGATAGCGCCCTTGAGTAATCCCAGGCAGGCCCCAGCAAGGAAAGACGGTTGCTCAATTAGGCAGATTTCTCTTACTGTGATTCCTAGTGCAATAACAGCAGAGAGCTCAAGAAACCTTTGCTGAATAAATGAATGTCTTTGAAATATTAAAGCAGCCATGAGAGAGACTGAGCTTCAGATTTTGCTCACCCTGACACTTTGGCACCTCAGAAGAACTCTGGTCCAGGATTCCAGTCCCAGCAGTGGTACTGAGGAGCCAAGGCCTCAGGTACGGCCTGGCCCCTCTCCAGTTCAGCCTCTCCATGACCCTCACTGTCTCTAGGTCTCAATTTCCTTCCAAAACAGAAGTACAGATCTGAGAGCACCACCGCTAAACAGACTGGAAACATGTTTGGCCCTTGATCCGAACAGTCATTCCCTACAGAAAATGCCCTGGGAATGAGCACTGGGACTTACCCTGAAAGGCCCTCTTTAACATTCTGCTTGCACCGAGTAAGAGTCTCAACATCACTCATCCTCAGGGAAATGCAAACAAAAACCCCAATGAGAGATTACCTCACATATCTCAGGATGCTATTAGAAGAGAGGAAGGAAGGAATGAAGGGAAGGGACGGAGAGAGAAAGGGGAGAGGAGGGAGGGAAAAAAATAACAAGTGTTGGGAATGATGTGGACAAATTAGAACCCTTGCTGGTGGGCGTATAAAACAGTATAGTCACAAAGGGCAAATACTAAAGGGTTCCACTTACACAGGGCGTACTTGAATCCACAGAGAGACACAGTGGCCCTGTGGTGGCCAGGGGGCAGAATGAAGAGTTCTGGAAACTGCTTGCACAACAATGTGAATGCCTTTCACACTAATGAACCACATGCATAACAATGGTCAAGGTCGCAAATTTTAGGCTGCATGGATTTATCACAATCTTTTTATGTACTGATACTGCGCCACGTTCTGGTGGCATGACCTTGAACTAGCCACTCACGCCTCGCTATTGTCCTCTAGCAAATGGGGAGAACACCTGGGGATAAAAACACCTGCCTGAGCTGCTGAAGGATCAGTGATGAATGTGACAAAGAGCAGCCGTCGCCATGATAGCGCCCTTGAGTAATCCCAGGCAGGCCCCAGCAAGGAAAGAGACGAAGTTGCTCAATTAGGCAGATTTCTCTCCCCAAGGTTCTTGATTGAAGGACCCTCGCCAATCCCATCACTGCCCCAAGTCTCAGAAAGCCAGGTGGAGCCTTCTGGGTACCAAGAAGGGATGAAGGTTTTCATTTCCATCGCGTGGAAGCGGACTGACAGGACCCTAAAGCCTGTGTCTCCACTTGAATGAAGAGTTAACATGAAGACCTCAAGTCAACAGGCACCGTGCCTCCAATTCATCAGCGACTGCATTTGCTCAACAATTAAGCCACTGCGGAACGCACCAGCTCCAGCTCCGCTCAAGAATGCCCACTCCTCCCCATCTTCCCACACGGCTCCACTCAGCACCAGCTCACCTCTGCCTGTCCCACCAGAGAGCACACCTCCTTCAGGGACTGCCTAGCCACGTACTGCGTGGACTCTCCGAGTGTCTCGCGTGCCACGGCACCCGGCACAGCCATCACTGGCACCCACCCAGCGTGACACCTGAACGCCCACACGGTTGGTGATCTATCTTCAAAATCGGTCACCACCCTGGCTTTCCCAGAGTGGCCCTCGGCCAAATCCAATTAGACATACGTGGGTGGCACTCCAAGGCAGAACGTTCTCTCCTTTCTTCGGTCACTTGCCTCATTTCCTCAAACTTGCTCAACATCCATTTTCTCATCCCTGTTCTAAGTGAAGCAGCCCGGCAGGCTTCAGGCATCTCCCTCCCAAAGGCTCTCTCTCAGCTTCCTGCACATCCTCCGTTCTGGGGTCCACAAGGGGCCTCCCAGCCAGTGAAGTCTAAGAAACCTTCCTGACTCACAGCTTCCAGGCCTTTCTGGGTTCATCCCTGGCCTTCTTGATTCCTCCTCTCCCCATGGGCTAATCCGCACCTTCCACATCTTCATAAGCGTCCCTTGTCTTATCACCACTCATGTTCCCAACACTTGGTCCAAACTACGACCAACATTGGGAATCGACAACTATCGTCCATGGGTAACTACTCTAATCCCTTTCTCAGAAAAGAAATTTTTGACACTTTTGCACACAATTCAGTTAATACTGAGAACAAAATAAGGCAGGCCCCAGCAAGGAAAGAGACGAAGTTGCTCAATTAGGCAGATTTCTCTCCCCAAGGTTCTTGATTGAAGGACCCTCGCCAATCCCATCACTGCCCCAAGTCTCAGAAAGCCAGGTGGAGCCTTCTGGGTACCAAGAAGGGATGAAGGTTTTCATTTCCATCGCGTGGAAGCGGACTGACAGGACCCTAAAGCCTGTGTCTCCACTTGAATGAAGAGTTAACATGAAGACCTCAAGTCAACAGGCACCGTGCCTCCAATTCATCAGCGACTGCATTTGCTCAACAATTAAGCCACTGCGGAACGCACCAGCTCCAGCTCCGCTCAAGAATGCCCACTCCTCCCCATCTTCCCACACGGCTCCACTCAGCACCAGCTCACCTCTGCCTGTCCCACCAGAGAGCACACCTCCTTCAGGGACTGCCTAGCCACGTACTGCGTGGACTCTCCGAGTGTCTCGCGTGCCACGGCACCCGGCACAGCCATCACTGGCACCCACCCAGCGTGACACCTGAACGCCCACACGGTTGGTGATCTATCTTCAAAATCGGTCACCACCCTGGCTTTCCCAGAGTGGCCCTCGGCCAAATCCAATTAGACATACGTGGGTGGCACTCCAAGGCAGAACGTTCTCTCCTTTCTTCGGTCACTTGCCTCATTTCCTCAAACTTGCTCAACATCCATTTTCTCATCCCTGTTCTAAGTGAAGCAGCCCGGCAGGCTTCAGGCATCTCCCTCCCAAAGGCTCTCTCTCAGCTTCCTGCACATCCTCCGTTCTGGGGTCCACAAGGGGCCTCCCAGCCAGTGAAGTCTAAGAAACCTTCCTGACTCACAGCTTCCAGGCCTTTCTGGGTTCATCCCTGGCCTTCTTGATTCCTCCTCTCCCCATGGGCTAATCCGCACCTTCCACATCTTCATAAGCGTCCCTTGTCTTATCACCACTCATGTTCCCAACACTTGGTCCAAACTACGACCAACATTGGGAATCGACAACTATCGTCCATGGGTAACTACTCTAATCCCTTTCTCAGAAAAGAAATTTTTGACACTTTTGCACACAATTCAGTTAATACTGAGAACAAAATAAGGAATCATGAGTGAACTATTATGCTGGCCATGTCCCAAGATTTTGAAGGGATTAAAGCACTACTGGTTGGAATTAGCCGGTAAGGGACCTCACAACCCACAGGTGACCAACCTTACTTACTTATCTACAGCATGCAAGGTCACCACTAGGTAGAAGATTTAGCCAATGCCAAAGTCCCTCTGAGCCCCTGAGTGCCTGGTGCTGAGTCGCCTCTGAATAGCTGGCTTCTGTCTGTCCCAATCAAACCCTTTCTTCCAAACTATTCAACTTCTCCCCGCTTGAGGGAGGACAGAGCCTTGCTTCCAAGTTACAGGTGTCCCCACTGAGACTAGGAAGTACGACTGCCTACCCAAGCCAGCCCCTCGCTGGAATCTGTGAAATCACAAGGCATCTGACCTGGATCGACGAATCATTGTAGAAGCTGCATGTGAAAATTCAAGTCACATTTTCATTACAAGGATGCCTAGGCAATGATAACACACACAGCGAAGCGACGGAAAAACAGACATATGGACAGTAGACATATGGACATAGTGGGGAATGAACAGTGGGTGGGAGGCATAAAGGAAGTAGCACGAAAACCTATACTATCATATGTGAAAAAAAAATAGCTATCGTCATTGCGCTGTGAGAAAAGGGGATCCTGCAGGGGTGCTGTGTGATGGCCTGGAGGGGTGCGATGGGGGTGATATACACATGACTAATCTGGGATCATACGTATCTGTAAACAACAAAACTCTGTAAAAGTAAAAAGTAAAATGAAAAGTAAAAAAATAAAAGGATGCCTAGGCTTCCGTGGTGGTCCAGTCAGTAAGGACACCGCCTTGTAGTGCAAGGGGTACCAGTTCGATCCCTGGCCTGGGAAGATCCCAGGAGCTGCAGAGTGGGTGCACCAGTGTGCCCCACTACTGAGCTGGAGCTCTGCAGCGCATGCGCCCAGAGCCAGTGCTCTGTGACGAGAGGCCCACACAGGCCAAAGAACAAAGACAAATAAGTGAAAGATCAACAGAAGTGGCCAAAAAAAAAAAAAAAGAATGGATGAAAAGTAAATGAATAAAAAAAATCAATGAAGAGAGGCCAAATTTTTAAAAAATTCTAAAAAACAAAGGATGCCTAACTCAAGGCAACAGAACCTACAGAACTTAGTTCTCTTGGTGTTATTTCAGTCCGTGGGAAATCAACATAGCTTCCTTTAGGCTAATGTAGGATATATGGCAGCTCATACAGCTCGCAGAGTGGCTTGTGCCTGCCCAGGCTGTGTGCACATTTCCTCTGATGTTTTCTAGGCTGCCCTACTTCATTTCAGGGGAAATGACAGTCATGGGATACCTATGATGCTGTACAGAAGCATTATTCACGGTACCCAAGGGCAGAAATGACCCAACTGTTCAACGGTGAATGAATGACCCAAGTGTGGCATATGTGTACACTGGAGTACTGGGACTGTTGAGTTGTTATGGCTCAACAACAAAAAGAGTACAACTCTTTTTCAACCCCATGGACTGGAGCCTGCCAGGCTCCTGTGTTCGTGCAATTTCCCAGGTACGAATACTGGAGTGGGTTGCCAATCCCTTCTCCAGGGGATCTTCCCACATCGCCTGCATTAGCAGGCGGATTCTTTGCCACTGAGCCACCTGGGAAGCCCATATTGGAATATTCCCGAGATTTCAACAAGGAAATTATGACACAGGTTACGACACAGATCAAACTTGAGGATTTCATTTTGCTACGTGAAAGAAGCCAATCACACAGAGAAGAACCATGTGACTCAAAGGAGCAGTATCCAGAAGAGAGAAACTGAGAGGGAGCTGAATGGTGACTACCACGGGACTGGAGGAGGGGGAACGCAAGTCGTAGTCATGGGTACAGTCCATTTTTCCCCAAGGAAAAGAATCCTGTGCACAGCAAGGCAGCTGCATAGGATGCACAGTCATTAAGGTCGCTCAAATTTACACATGAAAAGGGTTAAGGTGCTACATATCACACTGTATACTTTAAAGATTATTTTTGGAAAGAAACACCCGCTAAAATCCACTGAATTAACTTCCTGCTGCACTAACGGGCTGCAATCCTCCGTCTGAACAGCATGGGTGTGGGCGGTCTGGGCACACAATGCCCTTGGCGCAGGCCTCAGAGACTCTGATCAACGCAGCCCCTGCACACAGTGAAGCTCACTCAGTGAGCTTAGAGCCTAATGGTAGTAGTGACCTCCTCAGAGCGGGGTTTCCTCCTTCCCCAGGTCACCCTTGGCTGCCACTCTGTGTCACCTGTTTCCCATAGAGTGACAAGGAAGTGACCTGTAAAGCAAGCAAGACAGCCCACACAGTTATGCTCTACAGGTCCGTGCCCCTCGGGGAGGTGTGCCTGATCTGACCCAGGCGGCCCAGCCCCTCAGGAGGGTTCACAGGTGCCCCAAAAGTACACACAACCCCAGAAACACTAGCACATCTCCCAGGAAGTGACAGTGAACTGTGGAGCATAAAAAAAAAAAAAAATCCACGTTGAATGAAAGGAAAAATTAGCAAAGACATGCCATGAGCTTTATAGGTTTTCAGGGGGTGTTTACAGGGAGGCTTATCTGTTATGGGGCTAGAAAACAGAATTGGAGCTCCATTATTGGAAACTGACTCAGCTGATCCCCACTCGTGCATTAGCATGGGTTGCCAATCCCTTCTCAGGGATCTTCCCACATCGCCTGCATTAGCAGGCGGATTCTTGCCACTGAGCCACCTGGGAAGCCCATATTGGAATATTCCCGAGATTTCAACAAGGAAATTATGACACAGGTTACGACACAGATCAAACTTGAGGATTTCATTTTGCTACGTGAAAGAAGCCAATCACACAGAGAAGAACCATGTGACTCAAAGGAGCAGTATCCAGAAGAGAGAAACTGAGAGGGAGCTGAATGGTGACTACCACGGGACTGGAGGAGGGGGAACGCAAGTCGTAGTCATGGGTACAGTCCATTTTTCCCCAAGGAAAAGAATCCTGTGCACAGCAAGGCAGCTGCATAGGATGCACAGTCATTAAGGTCGCTCAAATTTACACATGAAAAGGGTTAAGGTGCTACATATCACACTGTATACTTTAAAGATTATTTTTGGAAAGAAACACCCGCTAAAATCCACTGAATTAACTTCCTGCTGCACTAACGGGCTGCAATCCTCCGTCTGAACAGCATGGGTGTGGGCGGCGGTCTGGGCACACAATGCCCTTGGCGCAGGCCTCAGAGACTCTGATCAACGCAGCCCCTGCACACAGTGAAGCTCACTCAGTGAGCTTAGAGCCTAATGGTAGTAGTGACCTCCTCAGAGCGGGGTTTCCTCCTTCCCCAGGTCACCCTTGGCTGCCACTCTGTGTCACCTGTTTCCCATAGAGTGACAAGGAAGTGACCTGTAAAGCAAGCAAGACAGCCCACACAGTTATGCTCTACAGGTCCGTGCCCCTCGGGGAGGTGTGCCTGATCTGACCCAGGCGGCCCAGCCCCTCAGGAGGGTTCACAGGTGCCCCAAAAGTACACACAACCCCAGAAACACTAGCACATCTCCCAGGAAGTGACAGTGAACTGTGGAGCATAAAAAAAAAAAAAAATCCACGTTGAATGAAAGGAAAAATTAGCAAAGACATGCCATGAGCTTTATAGGTTTTCAGGGGGTGTTTACAGGGAGGCTTATCTGTTATGGGGCTAGAAAACAGAATTGGAGCTCCATTATTGGAAAGCTGGACTCAGCTGATGTTGAGAAAATATAACTGAAGCGACTATTTTTAGCTCTGTTCCCTAAGGCCCCCAAGAGGAAAGAAAGCAGCTGAAGGAGACCCCTAGGAAGTGTGGAAGAGGTTGTCAAAGCAGCCCCCAATATCACCTGCACTCCAGCAGACAGGCTGCTTGGCCAAGCTCCAGACGCCCATGACTATGTGCTTCCTTCTCTCTTCTCAGATGGCCAACCCATCTCCACTTTAATGTCCAAAATGGAACTCCTGATCAGCCCCGGCCCCAAAGATCCCCTTCCCATCAGCCTCACCGAGCCCACGACTCAAACCAGAAACTGGGTAGCCGCCCTGGACGCCTCTCTTCCCCTCGCCCCAACTCACCAACCAGTCCCACAGCTGCCCCTTCCAAGGGGCTACCTGCCCCCGCCAGCTGGTCTCTTTGCACCCCTCCCATGGACCAAGCCACCAAGGCTTCTTGGAGCTGCAAGCGCCTGTGAACTGTCCTGCTGGCTTCCACCCTGGGTTTCCCTATGATCTTTCTCCAGAGAAGCCAGAATGATGTCTTCAAACCTCAAGACCATGCTGTTCTCCTGCACTAGAATTCCACCAAGGCTCCTAGTTGGGTCTCCCTCCCAGCTCACCACCCAATCCTCATCCAGCCTTACACTCAGGGCTCCAGCCAGGTTCACCTTCTGTGTTTCTGAGAGTCTGACTCGCTCCTGACTGCCATGCTCTTTCCTGGTAACAGGCTCATTTTCCTCATTTTCCCCATGACTACTGAAGCCCTTTTCTCTCCCAGGTCTGACGTCCAACAGAAAGGCCTGGACTGCCTTGTCTACAAAAGCAGATCCAGATCCTCTACTTCCTTCTTTCAACGTTCTTCACCCATTTTTACTACAATCTATTGTTTAGAGAAAAAAAATAATGCACTTATTTATCTGGTCCCTCTCTCCGCTGGACTGAGCTCCATGCAGGCAGGACCCAGTCTTTCCATGGCTCCCGAGTTGAGTTACTCAGAATGTGGCTGAGTAAATCCATGGATGACTGGCTGGTGGAGAAGCAGAGGTGAAGAGCGCTCAGACTCTAAATCTCTGGATGAGAGGGTCCACTAAGGCCAGTTAATCATTCAGTGAGTGCCCTCAGCCCACTCAAGTAAGTCATTCATTGTTGAAAAAGAAAGAATGGAACACTTTTAGCTGTGGCAAATTATTAATGTTCCCCGGAGATTCTGCCAGCCCTGGTTATGGGAGGCTCCTGTGGCCCAGCCTGGCCACAGCTGGTGAGGCATGGGGCGTAGGGAAATAGGGGCAACTAGTTGGGCAAGTCCAAAAGCAGGGACTGGAGTGAGGCGTAAAGAAAGATCTCAAAGTAAAATGCTGATGGATGACTCAGTGGATAAAGAATCCATCTGCAATGCAGGAGACCCTGGTTTGACCCCTGGGTCAGGAAGATCTCCTAAGTGGGAAATGACAACCCACTCCAGTATTCCTGCCTGGGAAACCCCACGGACAGGGGAATCTGGCGGGCGACAGTTCCTGGGGTCACAAGAGTCAGACACAACTGGGCAACTACACCAACCACCTTACTTTACTAGAAGCCTCTCCTGGAAGGCAGGACTTCTCCAGCTCAGTACTACTGACATCTCTGGCCGCATAGAAGGCTCTTCGGAGGAGGGTCAGCAATACCCCTGGACTCTCTCCTCAAGATGTTTCTCCTCACCTCAAATTCTGATAATTTGTGGAACCTACAGCGACAAGGTCTGGGCAGCAAAATCTCCTGGAGCAGAAACTCCTGTCCTAACCCGTCTTTCTGGAAAAGACATAGAACATGACCTCAAAGGTTGGCCCCAGAGAGCAGCCACAGGACCCTGGCAGCAGTCCCTTAACCACCAATCAAGGATTTCGACATAAATATATCACTCTTCATATATTTTCTCGTGCAATGGTCCCCCAGCAGCTCAGTCTGGGGAACAAGCGATCAAGGTCCAAAACGAATTACCATGTGATGTGGCCAGTGTGGCTGTGAACCATGCACACAGGAATCCCTTCTTGGCTTTTTGCTGTAAGGCGAAGGGATCAATCCCCAGCTCACACATGTTCTGTAAAGAACCAGTTCTCGATCTGTGGTCCTGAGTAGGAAACATTAGCATCGTGCAATGGCTCATAAGAAATGCAAATTCTCAGTCGCAACCCTGACCTATGCTGAGTGGGGCCCAGTCCTCTGTACCATATATACCAAGTCTTCCAGGTGATG
This sequence comes from Tragulus kanchil, assembly GCA_022376925.1. Lineage (NCBI taxonomy): Eukaryota > Metazoa > Chordata > Mammalia > Artiodactyla > Tragulidae > Tragulus > Tragulus kanchil. The sequence continues at coordinate 16,715,545 of JAIOJX010000003.1, read as the reverse complement.
AATTTCAGCCCCTGCCATAGAGTGTGCTTGACACACTCCTTGCTGGTATTTATACCAATAGTCCCAACCCTGCAAAGGCAAAATTCCAGGTTGAATTATTTTTAATAAAGACCAACCAGTATCCAGAGCCCCATCCTAACTGAATGAATCAGAGTGAGCCAAGATGGAACGCAACAGGTGGTCTTGTTAAAGCGCCATTAGACAATTGCAGTCATCAGCCACGGAACCATTTGCTAGAAGGAGGTTAGGGAGTATTTCCAGGAGAAGACAAAGTCTGAGACCAGAAGAATCACTTGGCATTCACTAAGGAGACAAGGGAGGATGAGGAAAGAAGCTTTCCAGAAAAATAAAACCAACAAAATGTATTTGCATGGAGTATGATGGGTTGAACGCAGGTGAAGTCATTATTGTGCCTCTGACATTGGCTTCAACAGACAACAAATGTGAGGTTACGTGGGGCTTTTTTTTTTTTTTTTTGACCAAACCATGTGGCCTGTAGGATATCTTCATTCTCTGAGCAGAGCCAGAACTCAAACCCCTGCATTTGAGCTCAGAGTCTTCACCACTGGACGGTCCGGGAAGTTTTCTCTTTGGATGTGGACATTTCAGTCATGTATGACTCTGTGTGATCATACGGACTATAGCCAGCCAGGCTCCACGGTCCAGGGGATTCTCCAACAAGAGTACTGGCGTGGGTTGCCATACACTTCTCCAGGAAATCTTGCCTAAAGAGGATCAAACAGGGTCTCCTGCATTGCAGGTGGATTCTTTACTGGTTTCAGCTAGTCTTCAAATGCTTCCTCCTGCAATCTGACAGTTATTGTGCATCCTTCAGTAACTACTTTTCTGTGTTATGTTGAGTTCTGTTGTCAGTACTCCAAATGGTATCTGTATTACTGATCAAGCTAGGACTTAAAATACTGAATAAAGTATTTAAACAAGAAATGTAGACTTTCTCCTGAAAGTAAAAGGAAACTGTGTAAGTTTTGAAGCCATGTTGTAGATGATGGGCCGTGGAAGGCAAGGAAAGCAGCTGGGAATTGAAGTTGAACGAAATATTAAGAAAGTGTGACCAATACTTAATTAGTATTAAGAAATATTAAGGAAGTGTGGCCAATAGTTAATTAACTTCATTAATGAACGTATCTACATTCAAGTAAATCAGATCCAATGATCTTCAAGCCTTACTCGCCTCTAGTAACTGATCTTTCCAGCCTCTGCTTGGTCCTAACTCTGGAGCTCTACCAGACTACCATAAAGATAACCCAAGTGAATCAGGCAGAGTTTAAAATTCAACATCCTATTACTAATTTACCCTAGAAAGTCAAAACAATTAAAAAACACTGCAACTCAAAGTCATTTTAACATCCTATGTAATATAAACTGAAATAGTAACCGTATTATCAAATTAATTCTTCTAAAACATTTACTTTGATTGTGATAGGTTTCAACTGCTGCACGGAGGCTTTCGTTAGCTGTGGAACGTGGGGGCTACTTGTCATTGCGGTACATTGTGCATCTCAAGAGACACAAAATAAGTAAGTTTTAAAAAATAATTAACTTGATATAAAAAATAATTAATTTCATACAGAGTTACTACTTCTTTTGCAACATGGGCTCAGTAATTGTGCCACATGAGACTAGTGGCTCCATGGTATGTGGAATTGTCCCTGACCACAGATGGAACCCATGTCCCCTCCACTGGCACCCCCCCCCCACATTCTTAACTACTGACCATAGAAGTCCTCAAATTAATTCTTAATTAAATTCCTTCAGATTAGTATAGCAGTCATATATTTAACACTCTGTAATATGTATTCTATTGGAATCATGAAAGCGAAAGTGTTACTTAGCTGTGTGTGTCTGACTCTTTTGGTTGGAATTCATCTTCAAGTTAACAGTTATTGTGCATCCTTCAGTAACTACTTTTCTGTGTTATGTTGAGTTCTGTTGTCAGTACTCCAAATGGTATCTGTATTACTGATCAAGCTAGGACTTAAAATACTGAATAAAGTATTTAAACAAGAAATGTAGACTTTCTCCTGAAAGTAAAAGGAAACTGTGTAAGTTTTGAAGCCATGTTGTAGATGATGGGCCGTGGAAGGCAAGGAAAGCAGCTGGGAATTGAAGTTGAACGAAATATTAAGAAAGTGTGACCAATACTTAATTAGTATTAAGAAATATTAAGGAAGTGTGGCCAATAGTTAATTAACTTCATTAATGAACGTATCTACATTCAAGTAAATCAGATCCAATGATCTTCAAGCCTTACTCGCCTCTAGTAACTGATCTTTCCAGCCTCTGCTTGGTCCTAACTCTGGAGCTCTACCAGACTACCATAAAGATAACCCAAGTGAATCAGGCAGAGTTTAAAATTCAACATCCTATTACTAATTTACCCTAGAAAGTCAAAACAATTAAAAAACACTGCAACTCAAAGTCATTTTAACATCCTATGTAATATAAACTGAAATAGTAACCGTATTATCAAATTAATTCTTCTAAAACATTTACTTTGATTGTGATAGGTTTCAACTGCTGCACGGAGGCTTTCGTTAGCTGTGGAACGTGGGGGCTACTTGTCATTGCGGTACATTGTGCATCTCAAGAGACACAAAATAAGTAAGTTTTAAAAAATAATTAACTTGATATAAAAAATAATTAATTTCATACAGAGTTACTACTTCTTTTGCAACATGGGCTCAGTAATTGTGCCACATGAGACTAGTGGCTCCATGGTATGTGGAATTGTCCCTGACCACAGATGGAACCCATGTCCCCTCCACTGGCACCCCCCCCCACATTCTTAACTACTGACCATAGAAGTCCTCAAATTAATTCTTAATTAAATTCCTTCAGATTAGTATAGCAGTCATATATTTAACACTCTGTAATATGTATTCTATTGGAATCATGAAAGCGAAAGTGTTACTTAGCTGTGTGTGTCTGACTCTTTTGGTGCCCATGAACAGCAGGCCACCAGGCTCCTCTGTCCATAGGATTCTCCAGGCAAGAACCACCTGGAGTGGACAGCTACTTCCTCCAGGGGATCTTCCTGACCTAGAGATTAAGCCTGGGTCTCTTGCACTGCAGGCAGGTGCTTTACCATCTGAGCCACCAAGAAACACTATATCCGTGAGCAACTTTGCTTACCAGCAACAGACACATTAAGTTCATTCTCTGTTAAAACAAGATACAAGAAGAAATGGCTCACACATTGGTGATATATCACAGTTATTACACATTAACTTTTAAGGATGTTGCCACTGACAAACAGCACTGTGCTGGCTGTCTTAGTGATGAAAGGCCTTGCGTTTGAGTGACTCACGGAAGGTATATGTACATGTAGGTATTGTGAATAAATGCAGGAAAGAGAATCTATATGTATTCTTAATTCAAACTTCATAGTGTTTTTAGGAAAATGGTCAGCACATTTCAAGAATCCTATGGAACTACTCCCCCAAATCTCAGCAAGCTGGATATCAGTCATGATAATGCCTAATATGAATATGAACATTTAAAGTTATGTTTGTTTTATATCATGCCAATAATACATGTTCTATATTCATGTTTATAAAAAAATGGATGACCACCATTGGCCTATTTAGTAATGTTGGAAACAGCTAACAAAAGAAGGGAAAAAGCGCAGGTAGATAAAATACATGTAGTTTTACAAAAGTAGAAAGTCCAACCTAGAATTGCTGAAGGCAATACTATTATATCAGAGTTGTAGGATAGAGCAAAAAAATAATAATAATCAACTCCATTACTATATTCTTATGCCACGGCACAGGGTGGTGGCTTCAATTAATATGGAGAAGCCTGGCAAACACCATTTTAGCCAAGTGATAAAAGCTACCTTCACCAGTTATGAGGCAAATGGATAGCTGGTGCATATTCACAGAGTGCTGTATTCACTGCTGTATTCACATTCCTGCTATGAAGAAACTTCAAAGAAACCCTAACTAAAGATCAGTCTACACCATTATGGCCTATATTCTTAAAAACCATTAAGCACATAAGAGACTACAGTTATTTCATACTAAAGAAGACTAAAGAGATTTAACAACTAAATACAACACATGACTGACTCTAAATAGCCCATATGGGTACACTGGCTACACAGCAGAAGGATTAGACAGCAGAAGTGTGTTAATGTTCAGTATGAATTTTGATGGCTATACCACGATTATGCAGAAAGTCGGCTTCCTAATGCAGGTTCAATCTCTGGTCAGGGAACTAGATTCCACAAGATGTAGCTGAGACCTCGTGCAGGCAAATAAATGATGATTAAAATAAGTAAAGACAAAGAGAGAATCTTAAAGGCAAAAGGAGAAAAGCAACTTGTTACCCCCATTAGGCTATTGGCAGATTTTTCAACAGAAACTTTGAAGTTCAGAAAAGACTTGACATGATATATTCAAAATGCTGAAAGAAAAAATCGTGCATGTGTCTCTCAGAACTGAAGGAGAGATAACGAGTTTTCCAGATAAACAAAAGCCAAGAGTTCACTGATGCTTGACCAGCCTCACAAGAAATGTGGGAGGCAGTTCTTCAGACTGAACTGAAAGGATGCAGAGTAGTGACAGGAAAAAGACCAAGTATAAAACTCACTGGAAAAGGTAAATACACAGTTCAATCCAGAACACTCTCTGGTCTTCTATCACTCCTAATGATGGCATGAAGGCTGGAAGATACAAGTATTAAAAATAACTAACTCCAAAAACCTCCTAATGAACACAATGTATAATGATGTAAATTGTGACATCAAAAACATAAATATTTATCATGTAAACTTACCACAAAGTAACAGCATGAGCTAGACAAAAGATAAAGGGTTCAAAGCATGCGACAGAAAAGCATCAAATCACAAACAGAGCAAGAGAAGGAGGAAAAAAGCATAAACAACCAAAAGTTGTGTCTGACTCTGAAACGCCACGGACTATAGCTGCCAGGCTCCTCTGTCCATGCAGTACCCTAGGCAAGAATACTGGAGTGGGCTGCCATTTCCTTCTCCAAAACCACCAGAAATCAATTAATAAAATAGCAACCATTAAGTCCACATCTACAAATAATTACTAGATTCTCCACTCAAAACACACAGACTAGCTGAATGGATAAAAAACAAGACCCATCCTTAACATTGCCAGAGATTCACTTCAGCTTATACCAGCCAAAAATGAACGGATGGGGCTTCCCTGGTGGTCCAGTGGGTAAGGATACCGCCTCGCAGTGCAAGGGGCGCCAGTTCGATCCCTGGCCTGGGAAGATCCCACGTGCTGCGGAGTGGCTGGACTGTTGTGTCCAATTGCCGAGCCGGAGCTCTGGAGTGCATGAGCCCAGAACCAGCGCTCTGCAACAAGAGGCCACCGTGATGGGAGGCCCACACAGGCAAAAGAACAAAGATGAATGGTAATAGCTAAATGAAAACGACCAATAGAAGTGGCCCACCCTCCCTCCCCACCACCAACCCGCCCCTTCCCCCTCAAAAAAATTAAAAAAAACAAACAAACGAAAAAAAAACACTGAAAAAAAAAAATACATACACTGAAATATCACCTCACACTGGTTAGGATGGCTATCACCAGAAAGACAAGAAGTACTGTTGGAGCTGTAAAGGAAAGGGAATCCTCATACACGGTTGATGGGAAGGGAACCTGGTATAGCCAATATCAAAAACAGTATGGAGGTTCTTTAAAAACTTAAAAATAGGGCTCCCCTGATAGCTCAGTGGTAAAGAGTCCGCCTGCCAATGCAGGAGACACAAGTTCGATCCCTGAGCCAGGAAGATCCTACATGCTGTGGAGCAACTAAGCCAGTGAGCCACAACTATTGAGCCTGTGCCACAACTACTTAAGTCCATTTGCCCTAGAGCCTGAGTTCCCCAACAAGAGAAGTCACCACCACAAGAAGCCTGCTCACCTCCAAGAGAGTAGCCCCCACACCCTGCAACTAGAGAAGAGCCTGTGGCAGCCATGAAAACCCAGAATAGCCAAAAACTTTTTTTAAAAACTTAAAAAATAGAACTACCGTACAGTTCAGCAATTCTACTTTTTGGTGTAAATCTAAAGGAAATAAAATCTTATTATTCTCAAAGAGACAGCTGTACTTCCATGTTCACTGCAGCATTATCCATAGCACTTAAGAAAAAATATACATGTCCAATGACAAATGAACAAAGAAACTGTGATATGAACATATATATATATATAGGTATGTATGCATATGTACACACACACTCAGGCCCACAATATTGTTTAGCTTTTAAAAAAGAAGAGAATCCTCTTATCCATGACAACATGGATGTACTTTGAAGGCACTATGTGTTCTTTCTGAAAGAAGTCAGAGAAGATACTGCACCCATTCAGTCATTCAAGTCTGTCTGACTTTTGTGACCTCACGGACTGCAAGTCCCACGGTTTTCCAATTGCCGAGGAGCTCTGGAGTGCATGAGCCCAGAACCAGCTCTGCAACAAGAGGCCACCGTGATGGGAGGCCCACACAGGCAAAAGAACAAAGATGAATGGTAATAGCTAAATGAAACGACCAATAGAAGTGGCCCACCCTCCCTCCCCACCACCAACCCGCCCCTTCCCCCTCAAAAAAATTAAAAAAAACAAACAAACGAAAAAAAAACACTGAAAAAAAAAAATACATACACTGAAATATCACCTCACACTGGTTAGGATGGCTATCACCAGAAAGACAAGAAGTACTGTTGGAGCTGTAAAGGAAAGGGAATCCTCATACACGGTAGATGGGAAAGGGGAACCTGGTATAGCCAATATCAAAAACAGTATGGAGGTTCTTTAAAAACTTAAAAATAGGGCTCCCCTGATAGCTCAGTGGTAAAGAGTCCGCCTGCCAATGCAGGAGACACAAGTTCGATCCCTGAGCCAGGAAGATCCTACATGCTGTGGAGCAACTAAGCCAGTGAGCCACAACTATTGAGCCTGTGCCACAACTACTTAAGTCCATTTGCCCTAGAGCCTGAGTTCCCCAACAAGAGAAGTCACCACCACAAGAAGCCTGCTCACCTCCAAGAGAGTAGCCCCCACACCCTGCAACTAGAGAAGAGCCTGTGGCAGCCATGAAAACCCAGAATAGCCAAAAACTTTTTTTAAAAACTTAAAAAATAGAACTACCGTACAGTTCAGCAATTCTACTTTTTGGTGTAAATCTAAAGGAAATAAAATCTTATTATTCTCAAAGAGACAGCTGTACTTCCATGTTCACTGCAGCATTATCCATAGCACTTAAGAAAAAATATACATGTCCAATGACAAATGAACAAAGAAACTGTGATATGAACATATATATATATATAGGTATGTATGCATATGTACACACACACTCAGGCCCACAATATTGTTTAGCTTTTAAAAAAGAAGAGAATCCTCTTATCCATGACAACATGGATGTACTTTGAAGGCACTATGTGTTCTTTCTGAAAGAAGTCAGAGAAGATACTGCACCCATTCAGTTCAGTCATTCAAGTCTGTCTGACTTTTTGTGACCTCACGGACTGCAGCACACCAGGCTCTCCTGTCCTTCATCGTCTTCATCTGCCCAAACTCTTGTCCACTGACATTGTGATGCCATCCAACCACCTCATCCTCTGTCGGCTCCTTCTCCTCTGCCTTCTATTTCCCCAGTATCAGGGTATCACTTATCTTTTAAGTCAAACTTCTAGAAACAAAAGAAAAGTGGTTGCCAGAAGCTTGGAGAGAGGGTGAGGATAAAAAGGGAAAGGTTGGTAAAAGTATAAATACTTTCAGCTCTAAGATGAATAAGGTTTGAGAGTCTAAAAACAAAACATGGCAACTATAGCTGAAAACACTATACTGTCCAACTGAAATTTGCTAAGATAGAACTTATGGTTTCACCCAAAAAACATGCTGATGTCATAATGGATATATCAATCTATGAGTGAACCTGATGAAATCTTCCCACAATGCATGCATTTATCAACTCATCACACCATAACCCAAACATCCTACAATTTTGTCCATTTACCTCAATAAGGCTGGAAAGGTGGGGAGAGGACAAGTCTTTGGCTGCTACATGTCCTCATTTCTCTAAATCCATGGAATTTCCTAAGTAACATGAGTGTGGGCTCTGATGGTTTATGCTACCAAGGTGACTCATGGCTGGCCCCTAAAGGTTATGCTAACAGATGACTCCACATGGGGGCTAGCCACACCAAGAAGACCAACCATCGGATTAGAAGGTTGTGCCTGTGAGTCACATGCTTTCAGTCTGACCTTTGCAGGGGGGATCTGAGGATAAGATCATACACATAACCAACGGTCCATTCCATGATGCGTACATAACAAACCTCCAACAGCAATTCCGGATTCCAAAACCTGGGGGAAATTTCCTAGTTGGCCATACTCTTTGTTTAATCACACCCTGATGTGCTGGGAGGGTGACAGGACCTGTTTCCACTCAGATAAGACAAGGAAGCCTAGTGTTTGGGACCCTCTCAGACCTGAATCTGTCTGCCATGCGAAAGGGGTTTCCCTGATAGCTCAAAGAGCCTGCCTGCAATGTAGAAGACCTAGATTCCTGGGTTAAGAAGAATTCCCTGCCTGGAGAAGGGAATGGCAACCCACTCTAGTATTCACAAAACAGTGTTCCGCATGGGTTCTGTGTTGTTCTGATGAATTATGAACAGGAGGGGTAGCAGGAATCCCTACTGTAACCTGCTGGTCAAAACTGAGGGTGGCCTGGGGACCCCTAGACTGGGAGCTGGTTTCTGAAGGGATGGCAGTCTTGTGCTGGGAGGCTTGGCCCACCTCTAGTGAGCTGGTGCCAGATTTCAACGTAGGAGAAACTCTTCCCTAGAGCTAAAGATCCGCATCATCTGCTCAGACCTCAAGCCAGCCTTCTGCTGGCCAAGAGGTCCACTGACCAACTGGCTCCTCCACTTGACCCCCACAGCCTCCCTGCCCTCCCCTCAGTGAACACACAGCAGCAGTCCTAGCCCTGCAGCAGTGACTATAAACACTTCTGCCAACACTGACAGAAAAGACCAGGAATGTTTTAAGAGCCCCCTCTTCCTGCCTGGTGGCCACCTGCTCTAAGCCAGACCTCTCACATTTTCATCTACAATGGAATCCCCTGAGAATCTTTATTAAAATCAACATAGACTCCGCTCCCTGGTGTTCTGATTCCCCCGATCTGGGGTGGAGACGAAGAATCTGCATTGTAAACAAGCCTTCCCCCCGTGGATTTGGTGGAGAACCACGTGGAAAACCAAATCTTTCCAGGAAAGATGGCTGGTGGTAAATGATTATTAGATCCTAAGAGGTAAAAGCCAGAACACAGCCTCTGAGCCCCAGAGAGGAAAACAGGCCTAAGATGTCAAGGTTCATTAAAGGACTAAACTAGAACCAGGAATTCAGGATTCAAGGTACTTGGTCTGAGGAAGCTTGCAGAGGGGGTAAGCAAAGGGGCTTCCCTCACCTTGGAATACTGCTGTGGTAGATCCTGAGGGAAGGATGGGCCAGCAAGAGTCAGAAGACTGCCTAGCAAGCCAGCAACTGAATGGGGATGCAAGGACCCCTCATGTCTACCAGCTCGGCCACGACTGACCACTGGCTCAGAAGTGGAGCCAGTCTTCGCCTCTACACAGCTGTGGAAACTGACGTCAGCAACTGGCACAAGGTAGGAGGAAACCTCTCAAAGAACGAATTATAAGCATCTGCTAGTGTATTTTAGAGCTGTTTTAAAAATCTAGGTCACCGGGCTTCCCTTGTGGCTCAGTGGATAAGAACCCATCTGCCAATGCAGGAGACACAGGTTCGAGCCCTGATCCGGGAAGATCTCACATACCACAGAGCAGCTAAACCCACACATCAACAAAGACCCAGCACAGCCAAAAATAAATAAATACAAGTTTAAAAAAAAAAAAAATCTAGGTCACCAAGAGGTGCTGTTTAAATACTACATTTCAAATAGAAGCAGAATGTGAACCCAGAATATGGAGACTAATTAAAACTCAAAAAAAAAAAAAAACACTACGGGTATACACTGATGAAGACTTCAAAGAAATATAGACCCTGCAGAGTTGAGCTGACTTTGACGTCTTTTTGAACAAAGGAAAGGGTTTGTGACTGGTATACTTGAGGGTGGGAAGGAGAGGTGGCAGAACCTTGCTTCTGGACCTGGATGGTAGTTAGCTTACAGGGTGTGGAGTTTATAATAATCCTCTAAAGTTATATGTCTTTCTTTATATAATATTCTGTGCCTGTTGTATGACACAGGATGGGGAAAAAAAGTGAAGTGCGAACATGTACAATGTGATTTCAATAGATAATTTAACAGGCGTGTATGTGTGTATATGAGCTTCTCCAGTGGTTCAGCAGGCAAGAATCTGCCTGCAATGCAGGAGACATGGGTTTGATCCCTCCTCGCTCAGGAAGATCCCTGGAGAATGAAATGGTAACCCACTCCAGTATTCTTGCCCATGGACAGAAGAGCCTGAGCCATGGAGTCACAAAGGGGCCCAAAGAAAAACCAGGAATTCAGAAGGGGAAGGATGGGCTTCCCTCACCTTGGAATACTGCTGTGGTAGATCCTGAGGGAAGGATGGGCCAGCAAGAGTCAGAAGACTGCCTAGCAAGCCAGCAACTGAATGGGGATGCAAGGACCCCTCATGTCTACCAGCTCGGCCACGACTGACCACTGGCTCAGAAGTGGAGCCAGTCTTCGCCTCTACACAGCTGTGGAAACTGACGTCAGCAACTGGCACAAGGTAGGAGGAAACCTCTCAAAGAACGAATTATAAGCATCTGCTAGTGTATTTTAGAGCTGTTTTAAAAATCTAGGTCACCGGGCTTCCCTTGTGGCTCAGTGGATAAGAACCCATCTGCCAATGCAGGAGACACAGGTTCGAGCCCTGATCCGGGAAGATCTCACATACCACAGAGCAGCTAAACCCACACATCAACAAAGACCCAGCACAGCCAAAAATAAATAAATACAAGTTTAAAAAAAAAAAAAATCTAGGTCACCAAGAGGTGCTGTTTAAATACTACATTTCAAATAGAAGCAGAATGTGAACCCAGAATATGGAGACTAATTAAAACTCAAAAAAAAAAAAAAACACTACGGGTATACACTGATGAAGACTTCAAAGAAATATAGACCCTGCAGAGTTGAGCTGACTTTGACGTCTTTTTGAACAAAGGAAAGGGTTTGTGACTGGTATACTTGAGGGTGGGAAGGAGAGGTGGCAGAACCTTGCTTCTGGACCTGGATGGTAGTTAGCTTACAGGGTGTGGAGTTTATAATAATCCTCTAAAGTTATATGTCTTTCTTTATATAATATTCTGTGCCTGTTGTATGACACAGGATGGGGAAAAAAAGTGAAGTGCGAACATGTACAATGTGATTTCAATAGATAATTTAACAGGCGTGTATGTGTGTATATGAGCTTCTCCAGTGGTTCAGCAGGCAAGAATCTGCCTGCAATGCAGGAGACATGGGTTTGATCCCTCCTCGCTCAGGAAGATCCCTGGAGAATGAAATGGTAACCCACTCCAGTATTCTTGCCCATGGACAGAAGAGCCTGGCAGGCTACAGTCTATGGAGTCACAAAGGGTCGGACACAACTGAGCAAATAAAGGACAACAAAATGAATGTATATGATCATATTGTTTTGTCCTACAGAGACTTTTGAAAAACCCATAACAAACGGGTATGGTGACCTATTAACAAGGGTGCATTTTCGTGCTCTTCCTTTAAAAAAACAAAAATAGCAACGGTAAGTAGAACATTTGCTAGAATTGCTACAACAAAATGCCACAGATGTGTGACTTCACAGAAACTGCTCACATTTCTGGATGCTCAAAGTCCAAGATTAAGGTGTTGGCACGTTGGTTTCCTCAGAGGTCTCTGCTTGGTTTGCAGACGGCCACCTGCTGTGCATCTTTGCAGGCCCTTCTCCTCTGTGTGTGCATCACTAGCGTCCAATCAAGAACACCAGTCACCAGATTAGGGCCACCCTAACATCTTAATATTCACTTAATCACCTCTCTACAGGCCCTATATCCAAAGAACAGTCATATGTTGAGGTCCTGGGCAGTGGAGTTACAACACATAAGTTTTACAAGGACACGATTCAACCCAGAACAGCACGCTTCGCTCATCAGACTTGCAAAAAAATGGACACTTCACATTAAGGACAGGAAGTGAGTCAGCAGTGAGATGGGGCAAGTTTTGGTACACTTGCTGACGATCACAGATGGGTCCTCCCTATGTTTTTTTTATATATACTTGTCATTTTCCATCGTGAGAGCGAAGAAGAGAAGACCAGGGGGAAATCCACATCTTACAACAGTTTTATATGCTGGGTTATTTTCTCTAAAACAGTGAGTCACCCAACAATTAATACTGGTGTTATCTGTGGTTAGAAATAAAATCAATCTTTTCCTCTAACCAGCAATGAGTATACTCCTGAAATCTTTTAATATAATGATCTAAGTAAAACAAAGCATCAGAGGAGTAACAAAACATGGGCATAATGTTTACAGCTGAATTCCATCCACATCGTAGCAGATCTAATCCACTGCTTGGCCCGTTTGGGAGTCTGACCCTTCCTCTTCTCACTCCTGTTACATTGTCAGACTATTTCCTAGGCCCCCTGCAGCTAGGTGAAACCCTGAGAAGGGCTGTGACTTACACACAGGAGCCAGCCTTAAAGCCATGAGCAGACACGCCTCCTCCACTGTCCCCTTCCACCCTCAGAACCTGCTTCAGTGAAGCAGAAGACATCAGGAGCCTGGCCGAGGCCCATGGATTTGAGATCTCGGTCAAATACAGATTCGGGTTTACTAAACCTATGGTTGCCCCTGACATGGCATTTCACCCAAGCTCCAGGTGATGGATGGCAATTACAGCTGGTCTGAGGAGCCACCCACCCAAGAGGTTCTCTTTTCTGATGCCTCGGAGATGGCGGTCCAAAACGAGCAGTAGAAGACACACCAAAAAAGACCCAACCAGAAATAGCCAGCTGGTCTTTCTCTCTTGACCTATGACCAAGTTGAAAGCAGCCCTATGATTAACTCTGGTCTCAAAGTGCAGTTAGCGAATGAATCCAGCAACAGCTGCAGACAGACTGTTTCAATACGTGCAACGTGATACCCGTTGGCTGGGTTCTACCAAAAGCAGTATCTGTCACCCTGAGTCAGAGGACAGGGCTGTCAACAGTGAGGTCCCCACAGCACAGAGGCAGCGACAGCTGGCCACGGAATAGAGGGCTCGAGGACAAGAGGGTCGTACGTGGGTTCACACACCAGCCATGCCAGTCTTGCACAGAAGTCCATGTGGAAGTTGTTTACTCTCTGAGCCCACAGCTATCACGAACAGATGATCTGTCTATATAAAACCTTGGCAAATATTTGTATCACCTCAGCTCTGAACCTCCTAGCCATCCAAGGTTTAAACAGTGAGTCACCCAACAATTAATACTGGTGTTATCTGTGGTTAGAAATAAAATCAATCTTTTCCTCTAACCAGCAATGAGTATACTCCTGAAATCTTTTAATATAATGATCTAAGTAAAACAAAGCATCAGAGGAGTAACAAAACATGGGCATAATGTTTACAGCTGAATTCCATCCACATCGTAGCAGATCTAATCCACTGCTTGGCCCGTTTGGGAGTCTGACCCTTCCTCTTCTCACTCCTGTTACATTGTCAGACTATTTCCTAGGCCCCCTGCAGCTAGGTGAAACCCTGAGAAGGGCTGTGACTTACACACAGGAGCCAGCCTTAAAGCCATGAGCAGACACGCCTCCTCCACTGTCCCCTTCCACCCTCAGAACCTGCTTCAGTGAAGCAGAAGACATCAGGAGCCTGGCCGAGGCCCATGGATTTGAGATCTCGGTCAAATACAGATTCGGGTTTACTAAACCTATGGTTGCCCCTGACATGGCATTTCACCCAAGCTCCAGGTGATGGATGGCAATTACAGCTGGTCTGAGGAGCCACCCACCCAAGAGGTTCTCTTTTCTGATGCCTCGGAGATGGCGGTCCAAAACGAGCAGTAGAAGACACACCAAAAAAGACCCAACCAGAAATAGCCAGCTGGTCTTTCTCTCTTGACCTATGACCAAGTTGAAAGCAGCCCTATGATTAACTCTGGTCTCAAAGTGCAGTTAGCGAATGAATCCAGCAACAGCTGCAGACAGACTGTTTCAATACGTGCAACGTGATACCCGTTGGCTGGGTTCTACCAAAAGCAGTATCTGTCACCCTGAGTCAGAGGACAGGGCTGTCAACAGTGAGGTCCCCACAGCACAGAGGCAGCGACAGCTGGCCACGGAATAGAGGGCTCGAGGACAAGAGGGTCGTACGTGGGTTCACACACCAGCCATGCCAGTCTTGCACAGAAGTCCATGTGGAAGTTGTTTACTCTCTGAGCCCACAGCTATCACGAACAGATGATCTGTCTATATAAAACCTTGGCAAATATTTGTATCACCTCAGCTCTGAACCTCCTAGCCATCCAAGGTTTATAAAACCCACATACAAAGATTGCCACCATGTTTGTCCCAATTTTGCAAGAAGCAGTTGACACTTGGCAATAACTCCCACCTAATTCTGGTTTGCAGTGGAACTTTTGGGAGTTTAAGGTGAAGTTTACTTAACTTTATATTCCTTTGCCATTGACCATAACAGACTTTGGGCCTAAGAGAAACAAGGGCACACAGCAGAGTGTGGTTTTGCATGAAAAGCAGGCGGGAGCACGATTCCCTCAGCCTGCAAGTATCATTGAACCAAAGTCTGGGTAACCTTCAGGAAGCTCAGACCCTCTCCGTCACACCCTCACCCTCACTGTGCACTCTCACTGCAAGCCTCTGCCCATTGAGGCAGCGTCTGGTGCATTTCCTTCTGTTCCACTGAGACTAGAGGACTCTCTTCACTGCAGCACTGTGGACACTCTCGTTCTCTCCAGTGCCTTTGTCCAACTGGCTCCAACGACCTCTTTCAGCTCTTCATGTTTCTTGCCAAGCTCCTTTCTCCTCAGGCATGACCATCAGATGCTTCGTGATGACCTGATCTGCTAGTCTGCTCTGCCGTGGCCAGCTCCTGGAGCTGTAGTCCGCCAGGCTCCTCTGTCCACTGTATTTCCCAGGCAAGAATACTGGAGGAGGTTGCCATGCTCTTCTCCAGGAGATCTTCTCAACCCAGGCATGGAATTCGTATCTCCTGCATTGGTAGGAGCATTCTCTACCACTGAACTATACATGACAACTGATTTTAATACATACTTTTTGCAACTAGCTTGTAATATTTAAGTGCAGTTAGCGATGCCAACAGCTGCAGACAGACTGTTTCAATACGTGCAACGTGATACCCGTTGGCTGGGTTCTACCAAAAGCAGTATCTGTCACCCTGAGTCAGAGGACAGGGCTGTCAACAGTGAGGTCCCCACAGCACAGAGGCAGCGACAGCTGGCCACGGAATAGAGGGCTCGAGGACAAGAGGGTCGTACGTGGGTTCACACACCAGCCATGCCAGTCTTGCACAGAAGTCCATGTGGAAGTTGTTTACTCTCTGAGCCCACAGCTATCACGAACAGATGATCTGTCTATATAAAACCTTGGCAAATATTTGTATCACCTCAGCTCTGAACCTCCTAGCCATCCAAGGTTTATAAAACCCACATACAAAGATTGCCACCATGTTTGTCCCAATTTTGCAAGAAGCAGTTGACACTTGGCAATAACTCCCACCTAATTCTGGTTTGCAGTGGAACTTTTGGGAGTTTAAGGTGAAGTTTACTTAACTTTATATTCCTTTGCCATTGACCATAACAGACTTTGGGCCTAAGAGAAACAAGGGCACACAGCAGAGTGTGGTTTTGCATGAAAACGGAAGCGGGGAGCACGATTCCCTCAGCCTGCAAGTATCATTGAACCAAAGTCTGGGTAACCTTCAGGAAGCTCAGACCCTCTCCGTCACACCCTCACCCTCACTGTGCACTCTCACTGCAAGCCTCTGCCCATTGAGGCAGCGTCTGGTGCATTTCCTTCTGTTCCACTGAGACTAGAGGACTCTCTTCACTGCAGCACTGTGGACACTCTCGTTCTCTCCAGTGCCTTTGTCCAACTGGCTCCAACGACCTCTTTCAGCTCTTCATGTTTCTTGCCAAGCTCCTTTCTCCTCAGGCATGACCATCAGATGCTTCGTGATGACCTGATCTGCTAGTCTGCTCTGCCGTGGCCAGCTCCTGGAGCTGTAGTCCGCCAGGCTCCTCTGTCCACTGTATTTCCCAGGCAAGAATACTGGAGGAGGTTGCCATGCTCTTCTCCAGGAGATCTTCTCAACCCAGGCATGGAATTCGTATCTCCTGCATTGGTAGGAGCATTCTCTACCACTGAACTATACATGACAACTGATTTTAATACATACTTTTTGCAACTAGCTTGTAATATTTAAGGCCCTATAAGAGCACTCTGACAGAGATTCAGCCCCTGGCCTAGGCGGTCCTATAATTCAAAATATTTCATGGCACATAGTATATGGTTTAAACAACAAATAAGGGTTGAAGAGAAAGGCAGTTGGTTACACAGCTATGATGTTACTCCAAATAAACAGAATAAGTTGTAGAGCCTACCTTTTCATTTGTATAATGTCTCCACTCCACATGATTAGGAGAAAAATACAAACGGTTAAAAAAAAAAAAAGCACTGATTTGAGTTCATATTTCTGGTAATTATCCATGAGCTAAAACTGAAAGATTCCCTAAGCTCCATAAACAAACCACACAAAGCCCAACAGCCCAGAGGCAGAGGGTGCGATGGAAAACCCCCCAGTGCTGGCACTGGCTTTGAATATAAAGTCACTCTTCCACACCAGGTTGGGCCTTCTTTATGACTCTCCATCCATCTTTCTTCTGGCCAACCACTAAGAGTTCTTAGCAGAGACTCCAGACCAAGAATGTGGCTTTCTTTACACAATATGGAGAACAGCTGTCCGAAATGTAACGCCAATTTGAAATCGAACAGTCTTTCCGCCTATTACTCAGAATTAAGGGGGAAAAGCTAATTATAATTCATACACTTTGTATCTGGGCAATACAGTCAACAGGACAGACTTCCAGCAAATTCCAGCTAACCAGTTCATTCTTTAAGGAAGCAGCTCTGGCGCGTTTTTTTGTTCCACTGAGACTAGAGGACTCTCTTCACTGCAGCACTGTGGACACTCGTTCTCTCCAGTGCCTTTGTCCAACTGGCTCCAACGACCTCTTTCAGCTCTTCATGTTTCTTGCCAAGCTCCTTTCTCCTCAGGCATGACCATCAGATGCTTCGTGATGACCTGATCTGCTAGTCTGCTCTGCCGTGGCCAGCTCCTGGAGCTGTAGTCCGCCAGGCTCCTCTGTCCACTGTATTTCCCAGGCAAGAATACTGGAGGAGGTTGCCATGCTCTTCTCCAGGAGATCTTCTCAACCCAGGCATGGAATTCGTATCTCCTGCATTGGTAGGAGCATTCTCTACCACTGAACTATACATGACAACTGATTTTAATACATACTTTTTGCAACTAGCTTGTAATATTTAAGGCCCTATAAGAGCACTCTGACAGAGATTCAGCCCCTGGCCTAGGCGGTCCTATAATTCAAAATATTTCATGGCACATAGTATATGGTTTAAACAACAAATAAGGGTTGAAGAGAAAGGCAGTTGGTTACACAGCTATGATGTTACTCCAAATAAACAGAATAAGTTGTAGAGCCTACCTTTTCATTTGTATAATGTCTCCACTCCACATGATTAGGAGAAAAATACAAACGGTTAAAAAAAAAAAAAGCACTGATTTGAGTTCATATTTCTGGTAATTATCCATGAGCTAAAACTGAAAGATCCCCTAAGCTCCATAAACAAACCACACAAAGCCCAACAGCCCAGAGGCAGAGGGTGCGATGGAAAACCCCCCAGTGCTGGCACTGGCTTTGAATATAAAGTCACTCTTCCACACCAGGTTGGGCCTTCTTTATGACTCTCCATCCATCTTTCTTCTGGCCAACCACTAAGAGTTCTTAGCAGAGACTCCAGACCAAGAATGTGGCTTTCTTTACACAATATGGAGAACAGCTGTCCGAAATGTAACGCCAATTTGAAATCGAACAGTCTTTCCGCCTATTACTCAGAATTAAGGGGGAAAAGCTAATTATAATTCATACACTTTGTATCTGGGCAATACAGTCAACAGGACAGACTTCCAGCAAATTCCAGCTAACCAGTTCATTCTTTGAAGCATTAGGTCAATTATGAACAAACCAACCCTCAGTTTGAAGAACTAGCTGCATATTCAGAAAGAACAAAAGCATCTTTTGAAAAGCCTCTCTGTAGTACTGTGATCTATTATTAACGAGTTTATTTGATCAGAAGCAAGCAGAGAAAACTCCCTTATGAATCTTAGGACAGGTTAAAACAGCTTCCTCAATCATTCTGGTACCTTCTCCCATTTGCTTTAAAATAATAATCATGTTTCCTACAAACACAATAGCTTCCAAGGTGGGAAAAAAGCAACTGAAAACAACACAAACAAGGTCTTCGTCAGCAAGAACAATCTCTGCAAGAGATTCCTGACAGATGGTCTATCACCTGGGCTCCAGGCTGTCCTGTCTCCCAGCTCTAAACCAGCCTGTGATCTGAATGCCACTGTCAAGAGAGACACAGCTAAATGAGACCTTCCTCCCTCCATCCACAGAGAAGCAGCCCTTGGACCACAAGGTATGCAGGACCCCTTTATTAAGAAAAAAGGATGCAACCCACACACTTTTTTCATCAGGAATCTCAACCACACAACTAGATGGTAACCAGAAGTATAACATCAAAGTAACCTTCATTACCCATTACAGAACAGACCCTTTTCTAGGTTCTAGACCTCAGACTGGAAATTTTTACGGAGTCCACATTTGGAAAACAGGGGTGCTAATCAAATAAAAAAGACATGTCCAGGCCTCCCTGGTGGTCCCGTGGGTAGAGTCTGCCTTGCACTGCAGGGGGCGCCGGTTCGATCCCTGGCATGGGAAGATCCCCCATGCTGGACCAGTATGCTGCGAGCCCTGGCACAATCACCCTCTTCCCCCCACCAGGTTGGGCCTTCTTTATGACTCTCCATCCATCTTTCTTCTGGCCAACCACTAAGAGTTCTTAGCAGAGACTCCAGACCAAGAATGTGGCTTTCTTTACACAATATGGAGAACAGCTGTCCGAAATGTAACGCCAATTTGAAATCGAACAGTCTTTCCGCCTATTACTCAGAATTAAGGGGGAAAAGCTAATTATAATTCATACACTTTGTATCTGGGCAATACAGTCAACAGGACAGACTTCCAGCAAATTCCAGCTAACCAGTTCATTCTTTGAAGCATTAGGTCAATTATGAACAAACCAACCCTCAGTTTGAAGAACTAGCTGCATATTCAGAAAGAACAAAAGCATCTTTTGAAAAGCCTCTCTGTAGTACTGTGATCTATTATTAACGAGTTTATTTGATCAGAAGCAAGCAGAGAGAAAACTCCCTTATGAATCTTAGGACAGGTTAAAACAGCTTCCTCAATCATTCTGGTACCTTCTCCCATTTGCTTTAAAATAATAATCATGTTTCCTACAAACACAATAGCTTCCAAGGTGGGAAAAAAGCAACTGAAAACAACACAAACAAGGTCTTCGTCAGCAAGAACAATCTCTGCAAGAGATTCCTGACAGATGGTCTATCACCTGGGCTCCAGGCTGTCCTGTCTCCCAGCTCTAAACCAGCCTGTGATCTGAATGCCACTGTCAAGAGAGACACAGCTAAATGAGACCTTCCTCCCTCCATCCACAGAGAAGCAGCCCTTGGACCACAAGGTATGCAGGACCCCTTTATTAAGAAAAAAGGATGCAACCCACACACTTTTTTCATCAGGAATCTCAACCACACAACTAGATGGTAACCAGAAGTATAACATCAAAGTAACCTTCATTACCCATTACAGAACAGACCCTTTTCTAGGTTCTAGACCTCAGACTGGAAATTTTTACGGAGTCCACATTTGGAAAACAGGGGTGCTAATCAAATAAAAAAGACATGTCCAGGCCTCCCTGGTGGTCCCGTGGGTAGAGTCTGCCTTGCACTGCAGGGGGCGCCGGTTCGATCCCTGGCATGGGAAGATCCCCCATGCTGGACCAGTATGTCCAATTGCTGGCCTGAGCCCTGGAGCAGAGCGCATGCACCCAGAGCCGGTGCTCTGTTACGGGAGAGGCCACTGCGATGGGAGGCCCACACAGACCAAAGAACAAAGATGGATGAAAATAAATAAATGAGAGACCAATAAAAGTGGCCCCCAAAAAAGAATTAAAAAAAAAAAAGACAGGTCCAGGACAATGAGAATGACCAGACAGAAAATAAAACAGGGAAACCCATCTGAGGGTGGGGGCAGCCACTCGGGATGCAGAGCTCGTGGAGGAGGCTAGGTGTGGTCCAAGATTCGAAGGAGGAGAACGGGACCATTGTGCCCAAGCCATGAGAGCAGAAGCCCAAGGGCCTAAAACACTTACAGAAAAACCCGGAGATACTAAGCATTTCTTTGCCTCTCAGTCAGTCCTACAAGAATATCCTGTATACGGGAGTGAAACCAGGGACCCTGGAGCATTGGTAGCTTTGCTTCAGGACCCAGAGGAAAGCAGAAA
Organism: Tragulus kanchil; assembly: GCA_022376925.1. Taxonomy (NCBI): domain Eukaryota; kingdom Metazoa; phylum Chordata; class Mammalia; order Artiodactyla; family Tragulidae; genus Tragulus; species Tragulus kanchil. The sequence goes on along the minus strand of JAIOJX010000003.1, from coordinate 16,694,852 downwards.
ACGTGGCTATGATCTAGCATCTCCTTCCATCCACCCACGGGGCTGCCACTAACACATTCAGCTGGTGAATCAAGAACCTGGCTCTCGCTAGAACTGGACCAAGATCTAGATCACACAGATGGTTATCAGCTGGGACAGTCGCCACGGAGTTCAAAGTCACTGACTGAGCACCCCCCCTTCAGACACAGGATCCTCCCGTGGGGGCAGAAAGGTCTCAGCCACTGCAGAGGCCAAGGGAGCTCCCCAGTCCCTCACAGCCCTTGACCTATTCCTCCCAGCCCATCACAAAAGCAATGCACTTGTAGACAGTGAGGGTTTCGCATCTCATCTTAGACAGTGAGGGCCCAGCTCACGCGGGGGAGCCTCAGCCAGCTAAGACAGTGAGGGTCCGGGTCATGTGGCGGAACGGCCCGTCTCTCCACTGACCCAGGCCTCCCCTGGGGTCTGGCCTCAGCTTCCTAGTCAGCTGGCTCTTTCTGCCCGTGATAAGCAGCTTCACTGGCTACACTGGAGCACATCTGCAGGAGAAGACTGTGGGCACTATGCCTCCCGTCCTGGCGACTGTCAGCAATCCCGCGGCTCCTGCAGCCGGGTGGGACCAGGCGACCCCGATGCCCACCCACCTGGCCCGCAGGAGCCACCTGCAGGAGCACTCACTGTCCCTGTCGCTTCCAGTCGTCACTCTTATGCACCAATCACAGGTTAGGTATTAGGAGGATACCTGCTCAAGTGTGGATGCTAAAAGGTTTTCACTAGTCATTGCTCAAACACATCAGACTTTAGCATCACTCTATTCACAATTCCTGCCCAAACTCCACAGGAGTGAGTGAGCGTGTGTGAGTCGCTCAGTGTCCGACTCTCTGTGTGCAACCCCAGGGGCCGTAGCCCACCAGGCTTCTCTGTCCGTGAAATTCTCCAGGCACGCATACTGGAGTGGGTGGCCATGCCCTCCTCCGGGGGATCTTCCTGCCCCAGAGACGGAGCCCACATGAGGGGAAGGGCCTTATTTTACAGAATATGAATTTAGCTCTGTTAAAGCAATCATATTATCTGTCATCCAACCTAAGATACTATTATTAGGAGTAGAACAGGCTGCTGTTAATTACAGCGTGACAAGGGATGTCAACCGGAACTGTTCTGGGCAATCCAAGAGTTGAGCCGTCTGGAACAGGCAAAAAGAAACAATTTTTAGGAAACAAGAGACTTGAGAACAGCAATCAAAAATGTTACTATTAATCTTGGGACTTCTCTGGTGGCCCAGTGGCTAAGACTTCTGGCTTCCAATGCAGGAGGCCTGGGTTCAAGCTCTGGTCAGGGAGCTAGATCCTACTGCAACTAAGACCCAGCGCAGTCAAATAAATATATTTTTTTAATTTACTATTAATCTGATTTTGTATCAAATCATTTTTCCCCCTCGGGGGGTGGGGAGAGGAGCAGGAGGGAGCCTGCCAGATCGAATCACTTCCTCCCAAAATAAAAAGATGCAGGAATTCTCTGGTGATCCAACAGTACACTCTCATTGCTGAGACCCGAGATCCAATCACTGGTCAGGGAACTAGGATCTTACAAGCTGTGTGTCCCAGTCAAAAAAAAAAACAAAATCAAAATAAAATAAATAAACAAAACTTTTAATATAAATAAAAAGATATAAGTACACCACCACGAGGACCATGGCCTGTCAGAAGACCAGGATATAAGGAATACGAACAACCCCTTTCTCTAGAATCAAGCCAAATGCTAAAAGTCCATCAGGAACCAGGGCCACGTCAGAAATTAAGACTCAACCTAAACATCAACTCCAGATGGCCAAACCTAGGCAAGAAGGCATCATCTGTAATGCGATATGCTTTTTTTTTTTTAATATTTATTATTTATTTATGGGGGGGCGGGTTGGGGCGGGAGGGGGCGGGCGGGTCACATCTATTGGTCTTTCATTTCTCTATTTTCATCCGTCTTTCTTCTTTGGCCCATGTGGGCCTCCCATTGCAGTGGCCTCTGTTGTCGCAGAGCACCGGCTCTGGGCGCATGCGCTCCAGGGCTCTGGCTCGGTAATTGGACACATCGGTCCAGCCACTCGGTGGCACGTGGGATCTTCCCAGGCCAGGGATCGAACCGGCGCCCTTTGCACTGCAAGGCGGTGTCCTTACCCACTGGACCACCAGGGAAGCCCTACAATATGCTTTTGGAGACGCTCTTCTGAAGAGCATTTCTGCACACGCAGAGACACAACGTTGTTTTACAAGCACGTGTCCTACTCTTGGATCACCCAGGTCCTCAAGCCTCAAACTCCTCCTCCTCTGCCTTCCAAGGACCTTCAAGATCTGAAGCTAAAACAGCAACCCTCTCCCCATTTACAAAGCTGTGTATTCTTTAACCTCTCTCTGCACCTCACTGTCTTCAACTGCAGGCAAAGAAAGTGGCCACACTTGGCCAAGTCTTTATCCATACAAATATTAACCATGGCTGTGGTAGCATTCCACCTGGTCATTTATACAGGACTCTGCTTAAGGCAGAAAAGTGTTCTTGAAAGTCTCAGTGGGTCGGGGAGTAGTCAGAATGGCTGTGCCCACGATGAGGGGAGACCCTGCCTTTTATTTCAGAGGTGGGGGAGCTGAGAAAGAAAACGGAGGCGAGAAGGGCCAGGCCCACATCTTCACAGATCACCCAACTTCACTGTTCACAGACTTTTATGGAAACCGGTAAATGGGGCTGACGTTCTGAGGAGAGAGACAGGGGAAGCAGAGATCAAAAATTAAACAGAGGGCTTCCCTGGTGGTCCAGTGGGTAAGGACACCGCCTTGCAGTGCAAGGGGCACCGGTTCGATCCCTGGCCTGGGAAGATCCCACGTGCCGCGGAGCGGCTGGACTGATGTGTCCAATTACCGAGCCGGAGTGCTGAAGCGTATGCACCCAGAGCCGGTGCTCTGCGACAACAGAGGCCACCGCGATGGGAGGCCCACACGGGCCAAAGAACAAAGATGGATGAAAATGGACAAATGAAAGACCAATAGAAGTGGCCCGCCTGCTCCCCTCCCTCCCCACCTCCCCCCCAAAATAAATAAATGTTAAAAAAAAAAAAAATTAAACAGAGGGACTTTCCCTGGAAGTCCAGTAGTTGAGACTCCACACTTCTACTGCAGGGGGCAGGGGTTCAATTTGGTCAGGGAACTAAAACCCTCATGCCATACCGTGCAGCCACAAGATTCCAAACATAAAAATAAATTTAAAGGTTTAAAAAGAAAAGCAGAAGAAATAAATACACAAAGCAGAGAACACAGAAGGCAGGAGCAGAAGAGGCCTGGGGAAGTGAGCACAGAAGCGGCAGGAAGCATGGAGTAAGGCCTCGGGCCAGAGGGGGCGCTGGTGCCTCCTGCCCTGTGGCTGCCACCCCGGGGTGTGGACAGCCTCGCTCAGGTCCGCACTGTCCACCACACGCGGTGCAGAGTGTTCTTCCACCTACAGGGGGCTGCAGCGGTGCTCACGTTCACCTCCTCAAGAATTTCGCCTTGAAATTCTTGCCAGGAAATCCACCTCTCTGCACCTCACTGTCTTCAACTGCAGGCAAAGAAAGTGGCCACACTTGGCCAAGTCTTTATCCATACAAATATTAACCATGGCTGTGGTAGCATTCCACCTGGTCATTTATACAGGACTCTGCTTAAGGCAGAAAAGTGTTCTTGAAAGTCTCAGTGGGTCGGGAGTAGTCAGAATGGCTGTGCCCACGATGAGGGGAGACCCTGCCTTTTATTTCAGAGGTGGGGGAGCTGAGAAAGAAAACGGAGGCGAGAAGGGCCAGGCCCACATCTTCACAGATCACCCAACTTCACTGTTCACAGACTTTTATGGAAACCGGTAAATGGGGCTGACGTTCTGAGGAGAGAGACAGGGGAAGCAGAGATCAAAAATTAAACAGAGGGCTTCCCTGGTGGTCCAGTGGGTAAGGACACCGCCTTGCAGTGCAAGGGGCACCGGTTCGATCCCTGGCCTGGGAAGATCCCACGTGCCGCGGAGCGGCTGGACTGATGTGTCCAATTACCGAGCCGGAGTGCTGAAGCGTATGCACCCAGAGCCGGTGCTCTGCGACAACAGAGGCCACCGCGATGGGAGGCCCACACGGGCCAAAGAACAAAGATGGATGAAAATGGACAAATGAAAGACCAATAGAAGTGGCCCGCCTGCTCCCCTCCCTCCCCACCTCCCCCCCAAAATAAATAAATGTTAAAAAAAAAAAAATTAAACAGAGGGACTTTCCCTGGAAGTCCAGTAGTTGAGACTCCACACTTCTACTGCAGGGGGCAGGGGTTCAATTTGGTCAGGGAACTAAAACCCTCATGCCATACCGTGCAGCCACAAGATTCCAAACATAAAAATAAATTTAAAGGTTTAAAAAGAAAAGCAGAAGAAATAAATACACAAAGCAGAGAACACAGAAGGCAGGAGCAGAAGAGGCCTGGGGAAGTGAGCACAGAAGCGGCAGGAAGCATGGAGTAAGGCCTCGGGCCAGAGGGGGCGCTGGTGCCTCCTGCCCTGTGGCTGCCACCCCGGGGTGTGGACAGCCTCGCTCAGGTCCGCACTGTCCACCACACGCGGTGCAGAGTGTTCTTCCACCTACAGGGGGCTGCAGCGGTGCTCACGTTCACCTCCTCAAGAATTTCGCCTTGAAATTCTTGCCAGGAAATCCACCTAAAATATGCCAGAGGGAGGAAGGAGCACAGCGGCTGTAAACCAGGCCAGCTGTCTGTGTGACTCTGGGCCAGTTTTCTTCAGCCTCCGTGGGCACCCACCCCACTCCCCATTCACCTGCCATGCCCTTCTCACAGTGAGACTTTCCAAGAGAACCAGCGGGCGAAGACAGGCGGCACAGAATGGCTATGCCGGCCTCAGGGTCACCTGCACCTGCTCAACCTAACATGAGCCTCACCACCCCCACAGAGCACCCGTTTCCACCGGCAGTCAGCTGTAGCTGTCACTGCGTCACTTTGCTCTGCCCTCGCTCAACAGGCCAGCTCCCAGGATCAAAAGCAATGGATTCCCTTTCTGTGTGAGCTGGCAGCTCCGTGGGATTCCTTCCAGCTGCACCTCATCCTTCTTGGAAGGGTTTCTAAGATTATCTCCCCCTTACAGGAAAGGAATCCCTCCTGAGGAACAGAGCTGATGAGAAGCTGGCCCTGCGGAATTTCCCTTCAAAAGACTTCAACTTGCTTTTACTTTTCAGCTTACTTTTAGCAGTGGCTCCCAGCAGAGGACCAAATCCACTCAAGAGGGACGTAGGGAGGTTTTTGCAATAATCCTCACTGTCTCTATTGACTGAGGGCCTAATATGCAACAGGCAGTTAACTGTACTATTAAAAATGCATTATCTGTTTTATAGGTGAACAGACTGAACTCATAAATGAACACACAGAACTCATATAAACACCACACGTGTAATCTGTGACACTGGGATTCCAACTGCTGCAGGCCCAGGCTTAAATTTCATGCCATCTCCTTCTATTTAAAAACAGGACAGATAACTTTCTATCTTTACAGAAAAGATTAGAGGGCACAGCCCAGCTAGCTGGGAAATCCTTAAGCAGCGAGGGCGCTGGTGCCTCCCGGGCCCTGTGGCTGCCACCCCGGGGTGTGGACAGCCTCGCTCAGGTCCGCACTGTCCACCACACGCGGTGCAGAGTGTTCTTCCACCTACAGGGGGCTGCAGCGGTGCTCACGTTCACCTCCTCAAGAATTTCGCCTTGAAATTCTTGCCAGGAAATCCACCTAAAATATGCCAGAGGGAGGAAGGAGCACAGCGGCTGTAAACCAGGCCAGCTGTCTGTGTGACTCTGGGCCAGTTTTCTTCAGCCTCCGTGGGCACCCACCCCACTCCCCATTCACCTGCCATGCCCTTCTCACAGTGAGACTTTCCAAGAGAACCAGCGGGCGAAGACAGGCGGCACAGAATGGCTATGCCGGCCTCAGGGTCACCTGCACCTGCTCAACCTAACATGAGCCTCACCACCCCCACAGAGCACCCGTTTCCACCGGCAGTCAGCTGTAGCTGTCACTGCGTCACTTTGCTCTGCCCTCGCTCAACAGGCCAGCTCCCAGGATCAAAAGCAATGGATTCCCTTTCTGTGTGAGCTGGCAGCTCCGTGGGATTCCTTCCAGCTGCACCTCATCCTTCTTGGAAGGGTTTCTAAGATTATCTCCCCCTTACAGGAAAGGAATCCCTCCTGAGGAACAGAGCTGATGAGAAGCTGGCCCTGCGGAATTTCCCTTCAAAAGACTTCAACTTGCTTTTACTTTTCAGCTTACTTTTAGCAGTGGCTCCCAGCAGAGGACCAAATCCACTCAAGAGGGACGTAGGGAGGTTTTTGCAATAATCCTCACTGTCTCTATTGACTGAGGGCCTAATATGCAACAGGCAGTTAACTGTACTATTAAAAATGCATTATCTGTTTTATAGGTGAACAGACTGAACTCATAAATGAACACACAGAACTCATATAAACACCACACGTGTAATCTGTGACACTGGGATTCCAACTGCTGCAGGCCCAGGCTTAAATTTCATGCCATCTCCCTTCTATTTAAAAACAGGACAGATAACTTTCTATCTTTACAGAAAAGATTAGAGGGCACAGCCCAGCTAGCTGGGAAATCCCTTCAAGCAGCCAGGTGGGTTTATCACATCATCTGTCACATCCTGACCAACAAAAGACACCAATAGGGTCATCGAATAAAAGCCATTCATTGGGTTAGCAATTTTATGCTTACGAGCTTTTTGTTGACAAGTGAGATTTCCACTCAATTACCCTTATAAGGTCAGTCAATCCAGGCATTCTTGTGCGCCCGGAGTGAGAAAATAAACACAGCAACACAGAGGCTCCTACTCTCGAATTTGTCACCTTGACTCAACTCAAGGAAGTCAAAACCAGGTTCAACAAGGGTTCACGCTAAGGATCCAAGCACCAAGTAGGTCACCCCTGCCCACAGGAAGCCCCCTTCCTCTGAAAACACCCCGCTGAGTCCCCACAGGGATGAACAAGCCAGTTGTTCTTATGCTTTGATCCTGAAACATATGTAGGTTATTTTCAAATATCTTCTGATATTGATTTCTAACATAATTTTACAGTAATAAGAGAACAGATTCTGTAGGATTTCAATGCACCTTGTTTTATGACTCTAGGTATGTGTCAGTATCTCCTGGACACTGGGGAGATTTACTGTCAAATGGGAGCTTGAATAGAATTTGTGTCCTGCTGCTGTGCAAAAACTGTTATGTTGAACTGGTTCATAGTGCTTTTGGGGTCTACTATATCCTTCTACTTTTCTGTCTATCCATTCTATTAATTTTTGAGTTGGATATTGAAAACTCCAACAAAGAAATTTTAATTTATCTACTTAAAAAGTAACTGTAGGGGCTTCCCTGGTGGTCCAGTGGGTAAGGACAGCGCCTTGCAGTGCAAGGGGCACCGGTTCGATCCCTGGCCTGGGAAGATCCCACGTGCCATGGAGCGGCTGGACCGATGTGTCCAATTACCGAGCCGGAGCTCTGGAGCGCATGCGCCCAGAGCCGGTGCTCTGCAACAACAGAGGTCACCAGGATGGGAGGCCCACACGGGCCAAAGAACAAAGATGGATGAAAATGGACAAATGAAAGACCAATAGAAGCAGCCCGCCTGCTCCCCTCCCTCCCCACCCCAACCCACCCCCAAAAATAAATAACCAAATCTTTCCCCAAAAAAACAACTGTAATATATAGTGGAACCCTGTAACCTCAGGCCCCAATTTAAATAAAAGAAGAAACAACAAAACACATCATCTGTCAACACAACAAAGACACCAATAGGGTCATCGAATAAAAGCCATTCATTGGGTTAGCAATTTTATGCTTACGAGCTTTTGTTGACAAGTGAGATTTCCACTCAATTACCCTTATAAGGTCAGTCAATCCAGGCATTCTTGTGCGCCCGGAGTGAGAAAATAAACACAGCAACACAGAGGCTCCTACTCTCGAATTTGTCACCTTGACTCAACTCAAGGAAGTCAAAACCAGGTTCAACAAGGGTTCACGCTAAGGATCCAAGCACCAAGTAGGTCACCCCTGCCCACAGGAAGCCCCCTTCCTCTGAAAACACCCCGCTGAGTCCCCACAGGGATGAACAAGCCAGTTGTTCTTATGCTTTGATCCTGAAACATATGTAGGTTATTTTCAAATATCTTCTGATATTGATTTCTAACATAATTTTACAGTAATAAGAGAACAGATTCTGTAGGATTTCAATGCACCTTGTTTTATGACTCTAGGTATGTGTCAGTATCTCCTGGACACTGGGGAGATTTACTGTCAAATGGGAGCTTGAATAGAATTTGTGTCCTGCTGCTGTGCAAAAACTGTTATGTTGAACTGGTTCATAGTGCTTTTGGGGTCTACTATATCCTTCTACTTTTCTGTCTATCCATTCTATTAATTTTTGAGTTGGATATTGAAAACTCCAACAAAGAAATTTTAATTTATCTACTTAAAAAGTAACTGTAGGGGCTTCCCTGGTGGTCCAGTGGGTAAGGACAGCGCCTTGCAGTGCAAGGGGCACCGGTTCGATCCCTGGCCTGGGAAGATCCCACGTGCCATGGAGCGGCTGGACCGATGTGTCCAATTACCGAGCCGGAGCTCTGGAGCGCATGCGCCCAGAGCCGGTGCTCTGCAACAACAGAGGTCACCAGGATGGGAGGCCCACACGGGCCAAAGAACAAAGATGGATGAAAATGGACAAATGAAAGACCAATAGAAGCAGCCCGCCTGCTCCCCTCCCTCCCCACCCCAACCCACCCCCAAAAATAAATAAACAAATCTTTCCCCAAAAAAACAACTGTAATATATAGTGGAACTATATGTAACTTTGTTCTGTAGTTACCAAGTCTCTTGTAAGTGTGTTATCATACGTTCATAATTTTAAAATAAAAGAAGAAACAACAAAAAAGAAGGTCACTTGATCATCTTGTTTCCCACCTTTTTTACATGGGAATTTTTTTTTTTTAACTTTATTTATTTTTGGCTGTGCTGGGTCTTTGTTGATGTGTGGGTTTAGCTGCTCTGTGGTATGTGGGATCTTCCCAGATCAGGGACCGAACCTGTGTCTCCTGCATTGGCAGACGGTTTCTTATCCACTGAGCCACAAGGGAAGCCCTACATGGGAATTTTTTTACCAACGGAAATTTACTGTATGACTCATATCCAACACATACAGAACAGAACAGCAAATATGTTCTGTGAAGAGCTAGATCATAAACACTTTAGTGGAAGCAATAGATTTTATTTTCTTACGGGCCAAAATCACTGTGGACAGTGACTGCAGCTATGAAATGAAAAGACGTTTGCCCTTGGAAGGAAAGCTACGACAAACCTAGATGGCATACTAAAAAGCAGACATCAGGGCTTCCCTGGTGGTCCAGGAGGTAAAGAATCCACCTTGCAGTGAGTGCAAGGGGGCACTGGTTCGATCCCTGGCCAGGGAAGATCCCACGTGCTGTGCAGTGGCTGGACCTGTGTGTCCATTAACAAGCCAGCACTCTGGAGTGCATGTGCCAGAGCTGGTGCTCTGCAATGAGAGAAGCCACTGCAATGGGAGGCTCACACAGGCCAAAGAATAAAGATGGATGAAAGTAAGTAAGTAAGTAAACAAAAACAGAGGCCAAAATTTAAAAAAAAAAAAAAAGCAGATATGGCTTTGCCAACAAAGGTCCACAAGTCACAGCTATGGTTTCTCCAATAGTCATGTACAGATTTGAGAGTTGGACCACAAAAAAGACTGAGTGCTAAAGAATTGATGCTTTCGATCTGTGGTGTTGGAGTCCCTTGAAAGCAAGGAGAACAAACAAGTCTACCCTAAAGGAAATCAACCCTGACTATTCATTGGAAGCTGAAGCACCTATTCTTTGGCCACCTGATGCAAAGAGACAATTCACTTGAAAAGATCCTGATGTTGGGGAAAACATAAGGCAGAAGGAGAAGGGGATGACAGAGGATCAGATGGTTGGATGGCATAACCGAATTCATGAATTTAAGCTGACTCCAGGAGATGGTGAAGGACAAAGAAGCCTGGTGTGCTGTAGTCCAGGGGTCATAAAGAGTCAGACACGACTCTGTGACTAAATAACAACAATATCCCGAACACGTAGAATGGGGCAGCAAACATTTTCTGTGAAGAGCTAGATCATAAACATTTTAGGCTCTGCAGGTCACAGTCTCTGTGCTAACTGCCCATCTCTGCTGTCGTGGCCCAGAGACAACACATACCCAAAGGAACATGGCTATTTCAATAAAACTTCATTTACAAAAGCAGGCAGCAGGCTGGATTTTACCTGTGGGCCAGAGTTTGCCAATGCATCGTCTAGAACAAAATCTGGAACAGAGCATACAATTTGTACAAATGTCTAAGTAATGAATTAAAAACCTTCCTCTGGGGACTTCCCTGGTGGTCCAGTGGTTAAGACTCTGTGCTTCTAATGCAGGGGGCTCAGGTTTGATCCCTGGTCAGAGAACTAGATCCCACATGCCACAACTAAGACCCAGTGCAGACAAATTAAATAAAGCAATAATAATTTAAAAAAATCTACCTCTGAGGAGATCAAACATATCTAGTTTCAAATGCCACAGGAGAATAAAGATGAATGACAAACAAAAGAACATTCAGTTCAACCAAATGGACGAGGGCCTGGAAATCCTGCCACTTAAAGGCAGCATGGAAACTAAAGACATATCTCTGAATAAAAGACATGCACTGGTCTGCAAAAGCTGTCTTTGAATACCAGAGGGCCATCCCATGAAGAGGGGAAGTCAACTTCTCATGTTGACAAAAAAATATAGAAGGCACAGATGGGTACAAATCGGTCAGAAAGAAAGTTGGTTCAGGATTTCCCTGATGGTCTAGTAGCTTCTGAAGAGGGCCCAGGTTTGATTCCTAGTCAGGGAACTAGATCCCACATGCCCCCACTAAAGATCCCACATGTCACCACTAAAACCTATTGCAACCAAATAAAAACATCAATGAATAAAATATTAAAAAGTAAAATGAAAACTGACTCAACAGACCACACTTCGGCATTCTAAGATGAAGAGGTAAGAGCAGTAAATTTCCCCATTGTTGCACTGAGTATGGACTAGAAGCTCTCTCTCCCAATCCTCCGATCTCAAAACATTGAAAGTAGGGCAACCTGGAGCTGATTTAGGGGGAAGAGATCAGGCAGGGGCACTAGCCCCACAAAGAGATCAGCCCAGAAGTGGTCAGGAAAACAGAAAATGGAATAAGGAGCTAGGTCAGAAATCAAAGGACTGAAGGTGTTCATCAGGAATAGGACACCAGGGATAGGTCTGAAAGTTGGCAAGGATGAAAGAGCAGGGGAGCGTGACCTTTGTAACTGCAAATGCCCCCAGATGGGCGAGAGGGGTGCCCACACACCTCTCACTGCTGTGAGGACACACTACCCAGTCTGCATTCTTTCATGTCCTGCATGTGCCTGTTTCCTGCCCGAGAGAACTCCCCTCCTTTTCCATCCAACCCCTTGTCCACCCCAGCAGAGCACATCTTACTCACACCCCTACCGCGGCCAGCACCCATCTCGGAAATACACTGTGTCAATTTACAAACAGGCTGATGCTTCAGAACTGGAAGGATCAGGATGCCAACATCCCAGTCGACATCTCAGGAGGCAGCATAACACAGAGAAGGTCGGGGAACATGCTCCCGAAGCCTATGTAGAGAGCACAGTCAGTCACTAGCGTGAGCTTTACTCATGATTGTCTGCTAGAGTCAGCATATTCCTATGATTCACTCAACCTGCGGGAGCTGAAGCCAGGCAGGGACAGGACCGTGAGCCCCGCCGGCCTCCCGGTGTGCTGAGGATGTGGGTGGCCTCCCAGCCAGGGCACTCAGACCAGCCAGCTCCCATCTGGACCTGGATTTCCTCATTCGCAGGATGCCTGCTCCCCGGGAGCGCCTCAGGGTTCACTGAGACAGGAAAAGGAAGAACCCTGAGCAACAGTCTGAGCCCAGAGGCAACATTCAAAAGGTGTTAGTGGTTTAGTAGTTATCAGTACTGTTTAAACAGTTCCATCTCTGAGGACTAATTGCCTGCAGGTGCCATGAGGAAACTGAAAAGATCCCTCCCACACTGACCAGAACATCTTCAGGCAGGGAGAGAAAGAGTCCCACATCTGCATTTATAATAGAAGATACTGCAGAAAAAGGGAAAACCTGAAATACTTCCCGAAGAAAGGATTCAGTTGATCCTCAGCCGTTTTCAGGTATCCCAAAGTATTTATCAAATATAAAAAGATCTTAGAGATTTTCCTGGTGGTTCCGTGGCTAAGAATCCACTTTGCAATGCAGGGCACCAGGGTTCAACCCTTCATCAGCAAAGTAAGACCCCACAGGTCACGGAGCAACCAACCCTGTGAGCCAAAACTACTGAAGCCAGAGGACTCCAGAGCCCGTGTGCAAAAACTTGAGTCTGCGCATTGCCATGAAAGAGCCCACACGACACCACCAAGACCTGATGAACCAAATACACAAATACTTTTTAGAAAGACATCTTAAAACAATCATCTTTATTTTTTTAATTGGTGCTATTATGCATCCTGGGGTTTGGGTTTTCCTTTGTGTTAATTTTACTTTTGCTTGTGCTGCGTCTTTTTTTTTGCATGGACTTTTTCTCTAGTTGCGGAGAGCGGGGGCTACTATATACTCGCAGTGCATGGACTCTAGCATCTTCCCATTATCTGGAACAGCACTAAATTCCTTACCTTATCTAGTTTCTCTAACAGTATCTGCTGATGTTCCCTACGACCTGCCCTTTGCTGCAAAACTCCTATGTATCCTAGCTCCTGCTCTGAGCAGTTTCTCAGCTATCCCTGAAATACTGTCTCCTGGGCTGCAGTCTCTCCTCCGGTCCCCCTGCCTTTTCTAAATCCAGCTTGTACATCTCAGATTCTTGGTTCACATACTGTTAAAACCTAGCTTGAAGGATTTTCAGCACTACCTAGCTAACATGTGAACTGTTTGCAATGATATAGTAGTTTGAACATTCTTTGCCATCGCCTTTCTTTGGGCCCCTTGACTTCACATTCCAAGATGACAGGCTCTACCTGAGAGATCACACCAGCATAGTTAGTCTGGTCATTAACACCTTTTTTGCAGAGTTCTGTGTATTCTTTCCACCTCTTCGTAATCTCTTGAGCCTCTGTTAGGTCCGAACTGTTCCCATTTACTGTAATGGCCCTCCCAAATTTCCTCTCCCTCTCTAAAAATGCCCCTTTCCTGTGCTTTGGTTATTTGTATGTGGCTTCCCATGGCTGCAGACACTGAATTCCAATTCTCTGCTGTTCTCAAATAAACCAGTCTTTTACAAATGAACTTATTTGCAAAACAGAGAGAGAGACTCACAAACTTAGTAAAGGAACTCATGCTTGCAGGGGGGAGGGGATGGTTGGGGACTTTGAGAAACTCAAATACACACTGCCATATTAGAAATGGATAATCAGCAAAAATTTATTGTATAGCACATGAAACTCTGCTTAATGTTATGCACCAGTCTGGATGGAAGGGGGGCCTGGGAGAGAATGGATACATGTATATGTAGAGCCAAGCCCCTTCACTGTTCGCCTGAGACTACTGCAAAACTGTTAACTGGCTATACCCCAATAAAAATGTTTATGGTGTAAAAAAAAAAAGAAATAAACCCATATTTGCTGAGAAATATCCTGACTGTCTCAGGTCAACAAAGGGGAGTCAACACATTAGAGGACCAATGGAAGACTCAGAAAAGCAAATTATTCCCTTGACACATCTGAATGGACACCAGTTGACACCTCTCAGGCTGACCAGAAGTACAGGATTAAAACACCCCAAATCAAGAAAAAACTACAGAAAATAAACTTAAATTTGTTAAACTGTTTATTTCGCTATAAATTTTAATACATCTTTAGGGTGTTACTTCTGCATCTTCCTTGGAGCTGGAATTATTGTATAAAACCACCCAAACTAATCAAATTAAATGCCTAAGAGGGGGATTCTCCTGAGGTTCAGTAGTTAAGAGTGCACAGTCCCAATGCAGAGGATCCAAGTTCAGTCCTTAATCAGGAAACTAGATCCTGTAAATCTGAACTAAGAGTTTGCAAGCCTCAACTAAGATCCAGCATAGCCAAATTAACATAAAAAATAAAAAGGTAAATGTGTCTAAGAAAAGGGAACAGACAAAAGCCAGAGAAAGAATTCTGAAGTGCTCACCCAGTCTCGGATCTATAACGTGGCCTTCTGACTATTAATGAAGAATTAGACTCATACATGTAGCATTCTGAAAATGGTGCCAAGGATCCTAGTTTGAAATGAAACATGTCTAGGCATTCATGGTTGATAGCTACTGAGGATCTAACAGGACCAACCACCGGAAACCATTTCAGCCCTCAGCCAGTTCACACCCCACCTCAGTCATCAGCTTCTGTGACAAGCGCCTCTGGAGGGTCTATCTCAATCCACACTCCCTTCGGCGCTAATGTTAAGAACCTGCCTGCCAATACCAGAGACCTAAGAAAGGCAACACAGCTTCAATCCCTGGGCCGGGAAGATAGCCCTGAGGGCATGGCTGCCCACTCCAGTATTCTTGCCTGGAGAATCCCATGGACAGACGAGCCTGGCGGGCTACAGTCCAGGGGGTCGTGAAGAGTCAGAGATGACTGAACCAACTTAGCATGCCGCTCCCTTTGCAAGAGGACAGTTCATGGACTGAGATGTGGCCAGAGTAAGAGCAGCAAGGATTTAACCACTCCCTGATGAGACAAGTACTTCTGGTCCAAGACCCTGCAGAACCCTCCTCTTTGGGGTCAGGTCCTGCGCTAACCCCCAGCGCTCTGGCCTCTGGGAGGAGGGTGGGTGAGAAATTCTGAGCCCACCCCCAGAGGCCTGCAGTGCAGGACAGCGGGGCCAGTGCCAGAGAGAGGCTCAGCAGACTGGACAGCCTCGTCTCCAGCTGGACACAGTTGATAAACTACAAAACTTAATTTCCAGTAATGGGGATGAGTAAGAATTACTCAACAAGCCATGACAGGAAAATGGGCTATTTCAGGAAAAAATGAGATCCATCTTATATCAGACACTAAAATTCTAGCTGCCTTTATTATTAGAAATGAAACAAGAATGAAATAAAATGCTTACAGAGATTTAAATGATACTGGAATTTAAAGAACATTACGAAAGCAACAGGACAAACCAAAAAGGAAAAGCTTGATCGACTTAATATATATAATTTGAAACATCTAAATTAAGAAAAATGAAAATCTATAAAATTATAAACATTATTACAAGTTATTTCAAAAATACAAGTGCTTCATAGAAAAAAATCTATTATTACACAATTCAAAAAATACAAATCAATGAAAATAGATATCCAAAGAAAGTTCTAGCTGTACGAATCATGGATATGCATCACATCATAATTAGCAATAAACTGTATTCAGCCAGTGAAAGACTGAATAAATTGCAATTAAATCCATGTTTTAAAGATAAATATTAAATGTTAACCATAGAAAATTAAGAAGGGTTCAGGGTTCAAAACTATTTTGTTTTATAGAAAAAATGAGTGTGGGTGGCCAGGTGTGCATAAAGATTTCTGAGAAAAACTAAGAAACAAAACCAACATATCACTAAGTATCCTCAGCTAATAAAAAAGATCCTTTTCTTGCTCTATAATTTTAAATTTCTTACAAAAATTGAAAAAATACATATTCATTTCTAAAATCCACAAAATTACCAACATCTATATCCTTATACACTACCTACAAACTGCTACGGAAACATTTATCTGTACGTGAAATTTAAAGTAGACACCCAATGAGAAGGCGAAAACTTGACACTTCTCTACAAGGTGGGCCGTCTCTCTGGGCCAAACTATCTGACTGGGTTCAGTGCATCTTCCCCGTGGCACCAAGCGGGGGACACAAGACCCTGCAGAACCCTCCTCTTTGGGGTCAGGTCCTGCGCTAACCCCAGCGCTCTGGCCTCTGGGAGGAGGGTGGGTGAGAAATTCTGAGCCCACCCCAGAGGCCTGCAGTGCAGGACAGGGCCAGTGCCAGAGAGCTCAGCAGACTGGACAGCCTCGTCTCCAGCTGGACACAGTTGATAAACTACAAAACTTAATTTCCAGTAATGGGGATGAGTAAGAATTACTCAACAAGCCATGACAGGAAAATGGGCTATTTCAGGAAAAAATGAGATCCATCTTATATCAGACACTAAAATTCTAGCTGCCTTTATTATTAGAAATGAAACAAGAATGAAATAAAATGCTTACAGAGATTTAAATGATACTGGAATTTAAAGAACATTACGAAAGCAACAGGACAAACCAAAAAGGAAAAGCTTGATCGACTTAATATATATAATTTGAAACATCTAAATTAAGAAAAATGAAAATCTATAAAATTATAAACATTATTACAAGTTATTTCAAAAATACAAGTGCTTCATAGAAAAAAATCTATTATTACACAATTCAAAAAATACAAATCAATGAAAATAGATATCCAAAGAAAGTTCTAGCTGTACGAATCATGGATATGCATCACATCATAATTAGCAATAAACTGTATTCAGCCAGTGAAAGACTGAATAAATTGCAATTAAATCCATGTTTTAAAGATAAATATTAAATGTTAACCATAGAAAATTAAGAAGGGTTCAGGGTTCAAAACTATTTTGTTTTATAGAAAAAATGAGTGTGGGTGGCCAGGTGTGCATAAAGATTTCTGAGAAAAACTAAGAAACAAAACCAACATATCACTAAGTATCCTCAGCTAATAAAAAAGATCCTTTTCTTGCTCTATAATTTTAAATTTCTTACAAAAATTGAAAAAATACATATTCATTTCTAAAATCCACAAAAATTACCAACATCTATATCCTTATACACTACCTACAAACTGCTACGGAAACATTTATCTGTACGTGAAATTTAAAGTAGACACCCAATGAGAAGGCGAAAACTTGACACTTCTCTACAAGGTGGGCCGTCTCTCTGGGCCAAACTATCTGACTGGGTTCAGTGCATCTTCCCCGTGGCACCAAGCGGGGGACACAAGTTAATCACTAAGGCACCTCAGACTTTAAAAACAGGATGGCTATCACGGTCAACAACTAAGTCAGCCAAGCCTGGGCCCCCTCTCTTCCCCTGCCACCTTTTTTATTTATTTATTTTTTTTTTTGCCATAGTGACTTTTGGGATCTTAGTTCCACCACCAGGGATCAAATCCATGCCCCTTGCCGTGGAAAAGCAGTCTTAACCCCTGGACCACCAGGGAAGTCCTGGACCCCTTTTTTAAAGGTCAATGCTGAAGTAACAATGTCAGTGGGAAGTGTGGCTTAAAGCAGCAGCCAGGGGAAAAAAAAAATGAAGCAGCCGCCAGCATCAACCTGCCACCACCATCACCTGGAACGCCCGTTAAACCTCATCCTAAAGCTTCCAAGTTGACAGAATTGATCCAGAATGAGCGCGGTCATATTTGCATTTTTAACAGGCTCCTAGGGGGTGAGGATGCTGCAGATGTAAAAGCCAACCTCAGACCAGTCGCCCTAGAGGAAGATGACAGAGATGTTTCACCGGCCTCATCTCCAGGAGCAAGAACTTCTCTTGAGAAACAGCTGTCTACAAGAATGAAAGCGTGCGTGTGGAATCTCCTTCGTACGTTTACGAACAAGGATAGGAGCAGCTCAGAACCTCAGTTAGACATGCAGGGATCACAGGTGCAGACGCCCAACCGCCTGGTTTAGGATCCCACGCCACCACTTACTTACTCGTGTGAGCCATCTACTCAACCTCTCTGCTTCAGTGCCTTCAGTTTTAAAATAAGAGCTACTAACTCCATCCATCCCTTCCCGCAGGACAGCTGGAAATGGGTGCATACCACACAATCATGACTGTAGCACGTATGGAAATACATACATATGAACATGATGTAAAGAAATGGGACAGTGAGGACGATGATGTCCTCGCCGTCCCATTTCCATACATACATTTTTTAAATCCACAAAACGGGTTTGGAGAATTCCTCATCCTGCCCGAAGCTACAGTAACCACCACGCATCACTTTTCTAAAGGTCAGAGATCTGGACGCCACAGGCTTCAAAGATCCCCAACCCTGAGAGGTCCTGAGAGGTGAGAGAAAAAGTATTCACCGTAAGGAAAGGATCTGGATAAATACATACTGGAGTGGTCGCCGTGTGTCCCAGGCAAAAGCAAAACGTGCTCGAGAACAGTGTCCCCGTTCATCACATAAAAATTACCTGTTGACCCACTACATATTTGACTGAAGTAGGTACCAGACGCACAGGGAGGGCGGGAGATAGAAAGACAGGGTCACAGACACCCAGGAGAGCGTGGTGCAGTCAGTTGGCAGGCTGAGGTCACATAAGGAACGTGGTTAAAGGTGGGGACATTACTGGAAGACGTTCCCTGATCCAGGCCACTAGTCTACATAAAGGAAGCCTCTCATAAGCTGCTTGCTTAAGGGAGGAGGGAAAAAAAGTGCTGCTTAGTTGAGAAGATTTCCCAGAGGAGGGCTGGAAAAGCCGGCTTAAGGGTGGAGTGAGGGGTGGGGAAGGAGGGAATGCAGTCCATTCTCCAGCTGGGAGAGGAGTCCCCCTGGGCAGCTCCGCTCTCCGCCTCCCGCTCCCGCTGCTCCTCCAGCTCCGGGAACCGGGGGCCGGCGCGGCACTGAGCAGACACGCAGGGACTCCCGGCGCCCACGCCCGCAGGGCGCCCCTCCCCGGCCGCATCCCCAGCCCCGCCAGCCCGGAGGCCGGCGCAGACCACGCGGCCGGCGAGGGGAGGCCCGCCGGCGCCGAGAAGCCCGGCGGCCTGGGCGCCGGCGGGAAGCGCTCGTTATAGCCCGGCTCCGCTGCCCCCCAGAGGCTCCGGCGGCGTCGGGCGCCGCTCCGGAGGGCTGCTCACCAGAAGAACACGCGCGAGCAGAGGTTCGCGTTCTGCAGCGGATTGGGCTTCACCTTCGAGTACACCGGCTGCATCTTCGAGGCCGAGACGATCGCGGGCCGGAGTCAACGGCAAGGGGCGTCGCGGCCGCCCGCGGCGCCTGGAAGGGCTGGCCGGGATGCTGGACCTCAGGCCGCCCCGCCGGTCCGCGCAGCGCGAGCCGCAGAACCACTGGCTTCCGGAAGCCGAGCGCCGCGGCCCGCCGGGTCCCCGCCTCCCGCGGCCGCGCAGCCTCCCCGGCCCGCCTGGAGGACGCCAGCCGCGAGCGGCTCGCCGGATCGCCGGGAGCCCGGAGTTACAGACCGCCTGCGGGGGCGACGGCGCAAAAGGCTGAGCTGGTGGAAGCCGTCCCGAGGCTGGGGAAGGCTGGAGGCAGAGCCGCCAGCTCCGTGGGATGGAGGGAGATCAACGGAGCGCAGGGCGGACCGGGCTCTGCGTCCAGGCGCCCACGTGCTTGCACCTGGCTGCAACCTCGGCCTTAAGTTACGGCTCCCCGCCCAGGCTCCCCTCCAGAACACCGAGAGGGGAGGTGCCTCATCTGCCCGCCCTCCGCTGCTCAGAAACGCCCCCTCGGCCGCCGCTTTCCAAAGACCCTGAGAAAGCTTCCTGAAGGCTTCTGCAGTTGGTTCTCCCGGCACACTGCCCTCCTCGGAACCAAACTACGGTCATGTGGAAAGTCTTCCAACCTGTGGCCAATCATTTGACTTCGGACAACAGCAGGGTTTAGGACAGATGATGTTTGTAGAGCGGCAACGGCCAAAGAAAATAACAAAGGACTAGAACAACTCAAATGATTTTGCAAGATGAATGACTTTCCACTGGGGCCAGGCTCTTGGCTGAGATCTCAGGTTGCTGCACTCTGAGCTTTTTGCTGCGCTCTTACTTTGAGAAAGGGGAGTGACTTATGATTTCTTTCATCATGGGCTCACTTCCTAGTGGATTAACAGTGACATGTGTTATGAAACATCCTGTTGTTCACATTTCTGGGGGCCTGACCTGACTTTTAACTATATTGTTATTTAGTCACTAGGTCCTGTCGGACCCTTTTTGTGACCTCATGGACTGTAGCCCGCCAGGCTCCTCGGTCCATGGGATTTCCCGGGCAAGAATACTGTTAATTTCTGAGTACTGCCATTTCCTTCTCCAGGGGATGTTCACCACCTGCGTCTCCTGCCTTGGCAGGCCAAATCTTTACCACTGAATCACCTGCAAAACTCAACTTGTAACTATAGCAATGCCTAAATAAGAAGATACTATTTCACAGATTTAAAAAGATGAGGTTTAAGGACAGAACTTAAATAAGGTCTTAAATAAATGACGAATTCTCAGCTCAGGTTGCTGGACAGTGTGTATGGACAGTATACTGCACTGTTTGATTGAATGAATGACTTGCAGGACTGAATGAACAAAAACGACTCCCAATCATAAGTGCTTAATTATCTGGGGGCCATCTTACCAGTTTGCCAGTTTCTCTTCCCTTCCACCCTAAATGAAGAAAGGCGTGCTTATAACAAGATTACTTTGAAATTACTTTGTTAATTTCCCATGTACCTTGGCTAAAATGGTGTTATTAATAATTATTTTTAACACAACATAGTCAATCAACAATGCGTGCTTTCTTTCTAAGTCACGTCAGTACTGTCCCATACTTCAATTTAAAAGAAAAAAAAAATCTGCCTTTAGCTTCAGTTATGTAAGTTTGTAACCAAGTAAAACCCTCCAGGGGGCCTCCTGAGCACAAAAGCCTTTTTTTTTTTTTTTTTCCCAAAAGCTTTTCTTTATCCCCCATTTCTTATTTGCTGGATAGAAACTTCAGTCTTCTAAACCTCCCGGTTAGAAAAAGCAAATTCAAATAGTTGCTAATCGTGGAAGCAAGAAACAAAGGAGAAACAATCAAGAAAGGATAGGGCAGCAATTAAAGCAGGATTCTGGTTCCTCCTCAAGGAATAAACATGACAATGTCTTTAAGTTATTTTTCAAGAACGAAGGGCCCCCAACCCAGGTAGAAGATGGTAACTTGAGGCTGAGCACAGGATTCCTGGAGCATTGCTCTGTTACCAATCATAAGAAAGTCACACACCCTGCAACCCTCACCCCAAATTTTTCTTATAGATATGTCAGCCCCCAAACCATCTGGGTGTCTGGGGGTTTTGAGCATGAACCATCCATCTCTGCCTATAAGTCAACTTTTCAATTTCCATAAAACAGCATCCTCTACTGTAATGGCACCTCTTCATCCATTTGGGGGTTTATTGCATTTTCCCGCATTGTCTAAAATGAATGAAAGATGGAGAAAATGGTATGCTAATATTAATGCAAACTAATGCAAGTATTAATGTTAATGACTAATATGAACAACTAATGCAAATAATATATTGATGCAACTAATGCAAATATAAGAGAATATAAAGTAGAAGAAAGGAGATGCCTCTTCATCAGGTTTGGGTGCATATTGCAAATAAGCTGGTTCATTATATGTTTAATTTTAAGGGAAAACAAAGGGATTTTTTTTGAAACTGAAATGCCTATAGCAGCTTTATTCATCAGTCCCAAATTTGGAAATAACAAAGACGTCCTTCAGAGGTTGAATGGAAAAATAAACTGGCCCATCCAGACAAGGAAATATAGTATTCGGCACAAAAAAGAAATGAGCTACCAGGCCATGAAGGACAGGGAGGAAACTTAATGCATACTGCTGACTATTAAGTGAAAGTGGTGTTAGTGATAAAGAACTCACCTGCCAATCAGGAGACCTAAGAAACATGGATTTGATCCCTAGGAAGGACACCTGGGGGAGGGCATGGCCACCCAGGCCAGTACTCTTGCCTGGAGAATCCCATGGAAAGAGGAGTTTCAGGAGCTCCAGTCTCTAAGAGGTCACAAAAAGTTGGACACGACTGAGCGCACACTAAGTGAAACAAGTCAGTCTAAAAAGGCTACATGCTCTATAATGCTAATTATATGACAAAAAGGCAAAACCATGGAGATAAAAAGCAAATTCAAATAGTTGCTAATCGTGGAAGCAAGAAACAAAGGAGAAACAATCAAGAAAGGATAGGGCAGCAATTAAAGCAGGATTCTGGTTCCTCCTCAAGGAATAAACATGACAATGTCTTTAAGTTATTTTTCAAGAACGAAGGGCCCCCAACCCAGGTAGAAGATGGTAACTTGAGGCTGAGCACAGGATTCCTGGAGCATTGCTCTGTTACCAATCATAAGAAAGTCACACACCCTGCAACCCTCACCCCAAATTTTTCTTATAGATATGTCAGCCCCCAAACCATCTGGGTGTCTGGGGGTTTTGAGCATGAACCATCCATCTCTGCCTATAAGTCAACTTTTCAATTTCCATAAAACAGCATCCTCTACTGTAATGGCACCTCTTCATCCATTTGGAGGTTTATTGCATTTTCCCGCATTGTCTAAAATGAATGAAAGATGGAGAAAATGGTATGCTAATATTAATGCAAACTAATGCAAGTATTAATGTTAATGACTAATATGAACAACTAATGCAAATAATATATTGATGCAACTAATGCAAATATAAGAGAATATAAAGTAGAAGAAAGGAGATGCCTCTTCATCAGGTTTGGGTGCATATTGCAAATAAGCTGGTTCATTATATGTTTAATTTTAAGGGAAAACAAAGGGATTTTTTGAAACTGAAATGCCTATAGCAGCTTTATTCATCAGTCCCAAATTTGGAAATAACAAAGACGTCCTTCAGAGGTTGAATGGAAAAATAAACTGGCCCATCCAGACAAGGAAATATAGTATTCGGCACAAAAAAGAAATGAGCTACCAGGCCATGAAGGACAGGGAGGAAACTTAATGCATACTGCTGACTATTAAGTGAAAGTGGTGTTAGTGATAAAGAACTCACCTGCCAATCAGGAGACCTAAGAAACATGGATTTGATCCCTAGGAAGGACACCTGGGGGAGGGCATGGCCACCCAGGCCAGTACTCTTGCCTGGAGAATCCCATGGAAAGAGGAGTTTCAGGAGCTCCAGTCTCTAAGAGGTCACAAAAAGTTGGACACGACTGAGCGCACACTAAGTGAAACAAGTCAGTCTAAAAAGGCTACATGCTCTATAATGCTAATTATATGACAAAAAGGCAAAACCATGGAGATAAAAAAGATCAGTGGTTGCAAGAGGGTAGAGATGAGAATGAGACAAATGGTGGAGCACAAAGTGTTTCTGGACAGTAAAAATACTTTATGCTATAATAATAATACCCATGTCATTATATATTTTTCCAAAGCCAATCAAGAAAATTAGAAGGCCAGACTTGGCTTTCCTCATGCCATTCTTTTTTCAATTAATGTATAAAACAGTAGCAAGTTATAATCTGCTTTCCATCCCTTTCAAATTATCGTCATCAGGTTCATCTTTAAGTCATTAAAAATTCTTTGGTTGTAAAAAAATTATTTGGTTTATTAAATATTAAGCTAAAATAAATATAACTTGATAAGAAATATATAAAATCAATTTGTATTATATCTTACTAATGTTTAATCTCTATTTTAGATAGCCATAAATATATAACATACAGAGATTAAAAAGCTACAGCACCCTTCCCGAACATAAAAGCTTTACAGTTTTTGTTTTCTGAACAGACTTCCCTTCATTCCTTTTAGATAGGCGCTCCCCAGGGAGCTGTAGAAATAAAAGTAGCAAATTGGATCTAAATAAAACGTGTGTTGTTGCTTCCCTGGTGGTCCAGTGGCTGAGACTCTGAGCTCCCAATGCAGGCGGCAGGTTTAACCCCTGTCTGGGAACTAGATACCCCATACCACAATCAAAAAATCCCGCATGCTACAACTAAGACCCAGCACAGCCAAATAAATAAATAAATAAAATTGTATGTTGCATACACTCACGGAGCTCACAGTTGAGAAGTTTTCATCCTTAGAATCCTCCCTTCGAGCAAAGCCATTTTTTGTAATGTAAATAAAGGGGGGGGGGAGTCCACTGTGTTTTACTACTAAAACAAAAAAATGTTCAATTTTTCTTTTTTTTGGCGGGGAAGGGGTTACAGTTGCTTTTCAATACTGTGTCAGTTTCTGCTGTTCAACAAAGTGAATCAGTTCTGTGTATACATAGATCCCTTCCCTTCTGGACCTTCCTCTCACCTCCTCATCCCACCCATCTAGGTCATCAAAGAGCACTGAGTTGAGTTTCCTGTGCTATAAAGCCGCTTTCCACTAGCTATCTGTTTTATAAAGCTCACCACTACAGGCAGAAATTGAAGAAGAACTAAAGAGCCTCCAGATGAAGGTGAAAGAGAAGAGTGAAAAAGCTGGCTTAAAACTCAACATTCAAAAAACTAAGATCATGGCATCCAGTCGCAGAACATCACAGCAAATAGATGGGGAAAAAGTGGAAGCAATGGCAGATTTTGTCTTCTTGGGCTCCAAAATCACTGAGGATGGTGACTGCAGCCACGAAATTAAAAGAATGATACCATGATGGACACTTTCATGTCCAACTCCTTGAGAGCCCATCGGCCTGCCTGGCTCCTCTGTTCATGGAATTCTCCAGGCAAGAATACTGGCATGGTAGCCATTCCATTCTCCAGGGGATCTTCTCAACTCAGGGATCAAACCTAGGGTTCCTGCACTGCAGGCAGATTCTTTACCATCTGAGCCACCAGGGAAGCCAGACTCTTCCATAGCCAGCTTTTAAACATATGGGTGAGTTGATGTTGTCAGTGTCTGCCTATAAATCCTGCATGTGTGTGCTCAACCATGTCTGACTCTTTGCAACCCCATGGACTGTAGCCTGCCCGAATCCTCTGCCCATGAAATAAAAGTAGCAAATTGGATCTAAATAAAACGTGTGTTGTTGCTTCCCTGGTGGTCCAGTGGCTGAGACTCTGAGCTCCCAATGCAGGCGGCAGGTTTAACCCCTGTCTGGGAACTAGATACCCCATACCACAATCAAAAAATCCCGCATGCTACAACTAAGACCCAGCACAGCCAAATAAATAAATAAATAAAATTGTATGTTGCATACACTCACGGAGCTCACAGTTGAGAAGTTTTCATCCTTAGAATCCTCCCTTCGAGCAAAGCCATTTTTTGTAATGTAAATAAAGGGGGGGGGGAGTCCACTGTGTTTTACTACTAAAACAAAAAAATGTTCAATTTTTCTTTTTTTTGGCGGGGAAGGGGTTACAGTTGCTTTTCAATACTGTGTCAGTTTCTGCTGTTCAACAAAGTGAATCAGTTCTGTGTATACATAGATCCCTTCCCTTCTGGACCTTCCTCTCACCTCCTCATCCCACCCATCTAGGTCATCAAAGAGCACTGAGTTGAGTTTCCTGTGCTATAAAGCCGCTTTCCACTAGCTATCTGTTTTATAAAGCTCACCACTACAGGCAGAAATTGAAGAAGAACTAAAGAGCCTCCAGATGAAGGTGAAAGAGAAGAGTGAAAAAGCTGGCTTAAAACTCAACATTCAAAAAACTAAGATCATGGCATCCAGTCGCAGAACATCACAGCAAATAGATGGGGAAAAAGTGGAAGCAATGGCAGATTTTGTCTTCTTGGGCTCCAAAATCACTGAGGATGGTGACTGCAGCCACGAAATTAAAAGAATGATACCATGATGGACACTTTCATGTCCAACTCCTTGAGAGCCCATCGGCCTGCCTGGCTCCTCTGTTCATGGAATTCTCCAGGCAAGAATACTGGCATGGTAGCCATTCCATTCTCCAGGGGATCTTCTCAACTCAGGGATCAAACCTAGGGTTCCTGCACTGCAGGCAGATTCTTTACCATCTGAGCCACCAGGGAAGCCAGACTCTTCCATAGCCAGCTTTTAAACATATGGGTGAGTTGATGTTGTCAGTGTCTGCCTATAAATCCTGCATGTGTGTGCTCAACCATGTCTGACTCTTTGCAACCCCATGGACTGTAGCCTGCCCGAATCCTCTGCCCATGGAATTTTCCCAGTCACAAATATTTGAGTGGGCTGTCATTTCCTTCTCCAAGGGATTTTCCCAATGCAGAGATAGAACCTGTACCTCCTGCGGCTCCTGCATTGGCAGGCAGATTCTTTACCACTGAGCCACCTGGAAAGGCCACCTGTAAGCCACTCTAGAAACTTACAAAACCAGTGGAGGGGTGTGGGAATCCTGATTCATAACCAGCCCATCAAAAACAAGTGACAACCTGGAGTTAGGATTGGCTTCTAGGAAGAAGAGGCAGACGGAGGGACTGAGCCCTTAACCGCAAGGTCTCACACTAACTCCAGGGAGATCGTGTCAGAACTGAGTTAAATCATAGGACACCATTGGTGTCTGGAGAATTGGTTAGTGTGGGGGGAGAAAATCCAGCATTTGGTGTCCAGAAGTATTGAAAGTCACTAAAGGACAAATAGTCTGAAACAGAGAAGGACTCTGTAGGGGTCTCTGGACACAAGGGCCTTTCCTTGTCTCTCATTTCTTTTTTTTTTTTTTCTTTCTTTCTCATTTCTTAATTGCAGGAAAAAAGACTTAAGCCTCCTAGACCTTCCTCAATGCCAAACAGCAGATTCCAACAATTATTATTCAGGGAAGTAAGGAAATGCAAAAATACAGAAGGGAGAAGGAACAACCAAGAAATCATAATACAGAGATTAAAGCAGGATCCTGGTTCCTCCTTAAGGAATATACGTAACAATATCTTTGAGTTCCTCTGAGGGAATTTAGCCCCGCCCTCCCACTCCCCTAAGAGGAGGATGGCAACATCTGGCTGAGAATAGGATCCCTGGAGCACTGCCCTGTTACTTCACCAGCAGCCAACCACAAGATATAAAAATAAAAGCCCTGCGACCTGCAGCCCTCACTTCAAATTCTGCCTGCAAAAACTTCTCCCGGAAAAACATCAGGGAGTTTGGGTTTTCAAGCACGAGCATCTCTTCTTCTGTGTTGGCCCTGACATCAGTCTTTCTCTGCTCCAAACTCTTGACGTTTGAGTTTGTTTAATCTCCGTGTGCATTGGGCACATGAACTTGCCTTTGGCAACCATTTCATTCACACATAAATAGACTGTGTATGAGGCCAGCTTGACTTAAAGGTAAGCCCCCATACAAAATCCTCGTTCAGCCACTCCACCCTGCACCAACTGTATGTAGCCCTATTGGGCTTCTCTGGTGAGTCAGATGGTAAAGAATCGGCCTGCAATGCAGGAGACACAGGTTCAATCCCTGGGTCAGGAAGATCCCCTGGAGATGGGAATGGCAACCCAGGCTAGTATTTGAGACAGGAAATACTCTCTCTGCTCACCGCAGGATGGGCCAGTGAATCGGAGAGATGAGACCATTGAGGCAAAGAAAATGACTATTTGAAAGGCATCTGACCAAGGAGATGGCAGGCCAGCACCTCTAACCATTTTATGGTGTCTGGATGCCAGGTTCTTTTACAGATCAGAGATAGGCGGATGTGAGGAAGCAAAGTATAAAGGCCGCAAATGTTGCAAACATGTCCTAGAATAGCAAGCTTTAGGCAGGGGAGGTGTTAATTTCTCTCTTCCTCCCATCTGCAGATGGACAGGGTTCTGAACAAAGGTACTTCAGTTTAACAGTTTGTCAGAGGGGCAGGGTCCTCTGAGGCAAACTTTTCTGCATGATCATAAAAGCAAAAGCAATGAAAAGCAAGTTAAAGAAAGTTTCATCATGGGGTCAGAACTGGTTTCCTCTCTTTAATAAGTATATCACCTTAACAAAGAAAAACAGATCCGTGGAGAAGTTACAAGATCAAGGAAAAAGAGATTCAGATTTTTTTAGGAATGGGAAACGGTGGGAAGGGAAAAGCTATTGGAAGAGGAGCATTGTTTTAATAATTGCTTGGTTTGTTTGTAGTCCGATCTTGAGGCCCACTTTCTGTCTTTGACAGGACCTTAAACCTTCCTAGAGACAGAATTTGAGGCCTCATTTCTTGGAAGTTTCTGCTCTTAGTTGTGTGAGGGAAGCCCCAGGAAGGCTTCTTCCTATGTCCGTTAATTCTCATTTACCTCCAGCTCGAAATAATTCTTAAGCCAAAGGAAATGTTTTTTCCTGAAAGCAAGAAGGAAACGAGAATTCCTCCAGCTTTTTGCTTTTTTATTTTTAAAATTTTTATGGAGGCACTAATTTACCATATGAAGTGTTTCAGGTGTGCAACATAGTGATTCACAATTTTTAAAAATTAAAGTCCATGTATGTGTTCAGCTGCTTCAGTCGTGTCTGACTCTTTGCGACCCCGTGGATTGTAGTAGCCCACCAGGCTCCTCCGTCCATGGGGTCTTCCAGGCAGGAATACTGCCGTGGTTTGCCGTGCCCTCCTCCAGAGGGTCCTTCTGACCCAGGGATCAAACCTGCTTCTCCTGAGTCTGCTGCATTCCGGGCAGTTACCTCTGAGCCACCAGGAAGCCCAGAAGGACTACAGCTGGTGCCAGGCTGAGTCGTCATAGAAGACGTGGTATGGAGGCTTTCCTTCAAGTCAATTTGGCCTCACACACCAAGTCCCTCGGAGAGATGAGACCATTGAGGCAAAGAAAATGACTATTTAAAGCATCTGACCAAGGAGATGGCAGGCCAGCACCTCTAACCATTTTATGGTGTCTGGATGCCAGGTTCTTTACAGATCAGAGATAGGCGGATGTGCGGAAGCAAAGTATAAAGGCCGCAAATGTTGCAAACATGTCCTAGAATAGCAAGCTTTAGGCAGGGGAGGGGTGAATTTCTCTCTCCTCCCATCTGCAGATGGACAGGGTTCTGAACAAAGGTACTTCAGTTTAACAGTTTGTCAGAGGGGCAGGGTCCTCTGAGGCAAACTTTTCTGCATGATCATAAAAGCAAAAGCAATGAAAAGCAAGTTAAAGAAAGTTTCATCATGGGGTCAGAACTGGTTTCCTCTCTTTAATAAGTATATCACCTTAACAAAGAAAAACAGATCCGTGGAGAAGTTACAAGATCAAGGAAAAAGAGATTCAGATTTTTTTAGGAATGGGAAACGGTGGGAAGGGAAAAGCTATTGGAAGAGGAGCATTGTTTTAATAATTGCTTGGTTTGTTTGTAGTCCGATCTTGAGGCCCACTTTCTGTCTTTGACAGGACCTTAAACCTTCCTAGAGACAGAATTTGAGGCCTCATTTCTTGGAAGTTTCTGCTCTTAGTTGTGTGAGGGAAGCCCCAGGAAGGCTTCTTCCTATGTCCGTTAATTCTCATTTACCTCCAGCTCGAAATAATTCTTAAGCCAAAGGAAATGTTTTTTCCTGAAAGCAAGAAGGAAACGAGAATTCCTCCAGCTTTTTGCTTTTTTATTTTTAAAATTTTTATGGAGGCACTAATTTACCATATGAAGTGTTTCAGGTGTGCAACATAGTGATTCACAATTTTTAAAAATTAAAGTCCATGTATGTGTTCAGCTGCTTCAGTCGTGTCTGACTCTTTGCGACCCCGTGGATTGTAGTAGCCCACCAGGCTCCTCCGTCCATGGGGTCTTCCAGGCAGGAATACTGCCGTGGTTTGCCGTGCCCTCCTCCAGAGGGTCCTTCTGACCCAGGGATCAAACCTGCTTCTCCTGAGTCTGCTGCATTCCGGGCAGTTACCTCTGAGCCACCAGGAAGCCCAGAAGGACTACAGCTGGTGCCAGGCTGAGTCGTCATAGAAGACGTGGTATGGAGGCTTTCCTTCAAGTCAATTTGGCCTCACACACCAAGTCCCTTTATGGTTACTTTGAAAATACTGGCTGTATTTCTTGTACTATAAACTATATCCTTCCAGCTTATTTTGTTATTAATTTATTATTTTAATTTTTGGCTGCACCTGCAGTATGTTGGAATCAAACCCATGCCCCCTTATTAGGAGAGCAAGAGTTTTCACCACTGGAGCACCAAAGAAGCCCCCCTTGTAGCTTTTTTTTGTAGCTTTTTTTTATACGTAATAGTTTGACCTCTTAATACCGTACCCTGATTTTGCCCCGCCGCCTTTTCTCTCCTCACTGGTAACGATTGCATAGTTTGTTCTCTGTATCTTTGAGTCTGCTTCTGAGTTGTTATTCACTTGTTTGCTTTAGTTTTTTAGATTCCATATATAAGTAATATTGTATAGCATTTGTCTTTCTCTATGACTTATTTCACCGGGCATCATACCCTCCATCTTGTGGTCCATCTGGTTTCCAGGGTCTCGGGGCCAGGGCTGTTTAATCAGCTCTCGGTGTGGAACACTTAATGGGGCGACGGAGGTGTTTCTCTTTGGTGTGGGTGTGGCGTATCCCATTCTGGGGCTTCCCTGACGGCTCGACAGTAAAGCATCCGCCTGTGATACAGAAGATGCAGACAACCTAATTCCCTGGAGGAGGGCTTGGCAACTGCACTCCAGTTTTTGTTTTTGTGTTTGTTTTTCAGAGAGAAAGAGAGAGAGATTTATTTTGAGGAATTGATTCACACAATTGTGGGGACCGGCAAGTCTGAAATTGACAGGGCAGAGTGGTAGGCTGGAGACTCAGGAAAGAGTTGATATTGGAGCCCAAGTTCAAAGGATTCCAGAATTCTAGCCAGGAGAATCCTCGTGGACAGAGGAGTCTAGCGGGCTAGACTCCAGTGGGTAGCAAGCGACTCAGCCTCCACTCAGGCACACATGAGGCCCAGTCATCCTCAGCATGCCTGAAGGGAAGATATTCAGGTTCTCT
This sequence comes from Tragulus kanchil, assembly GCA_022376925.1. NCBI lineage: Eukaryota > Metazoa > Chordata > Mammalia > Artiodactyla > Tragulidae > Tragulus > Tragulus kanchil. Next base: position 16,664,170 of record JAIOJX010000003.1, on the reverse strand, counting down.
GCTGCCAGGCTCCTCTCTTGTGGGTGCCCAGAATTCTCTGGCAAAACCTTAGGTTTCAGTCTTTTGGAGGAGGTCCGTTCCCTCTCTAACCGCTTTCCGGCTTACATGGCCACGCAGTTCTCTGACTGCTGAGAGGAAGCTGGCACTGGTCAGCATATTAAAGTGCAAATACAGAGACTTGTGCTCTAAGCAGCCTGTGTTACTGAATATTCTAAAACAGATTCTGCCCTGAGAACCGTCGAAGACACTACCGTTGGTGTTGGGCTGAGTCATTATTGTACAAACACTTTGTATGGAGGATTTCCTTTAAGTCAAGTTGGCCTCACACCCAAACTAACCTGGGCACATGGCATAGCATAGGAAGCATAGTTTGCCCTTAATACGTACCCTGATTTTGCCCCGCCGCCTTTTCTCTCCTCACTGGTAACGATTGCATAGTTTGTTCTCTGTATCTTTGAGTCTGCTTCTGAGTTGTTATTCACTTGTTTGCTTTAGTTTTTTAGATTCCATATATAAGTAATATTGTATAGCATTTGTCTTTCTCTATGACTTATTTCACCGGGCATCATACCCTCCATCTTGTGGTCCATCTGGTTTCCAGGGTCTCGGGGCCAGGGCTGTTTAATCAGCTCTCGGTGTGGAACACTTAATGGGGCGACGGAGGTGTTTCTCTTTGGTGTGGGTGTGGCGTATCCCATTCTGGGGCTTCCCTGACGGCTCGACAGTAAAGCATCCGCCTGTGATACAGAAGATGCAGACAACCTAATTCCCTGGAGGAGGGCTTGGCAACTGCACTCCAGTTTTTGTTTTTGTGTTTGTTTTTCAGAGAGAAAGAGAGAGAGATTTATTTTGAGGAATTGATTCACACAATTGTGGGGACCGGCAAGTCTGAAATTGACAGGGCAGAGTGGTAGGCTGGAGACTCAGGAAAGAGTTGATATTGGAGCCCAAGTTCAAAGGATTCCAGAATTCTAGCCAGGAGAATCCTCGTGGACAGAGGAGTCTAGCGGGCTAGACTCCAGTGGGTAGCAAGCGACTCAGCCTCCACTCAGGCACACATGAGGCCCAGTCATCCTCAGCATGCCTGAAGGGAAGATATTCAGGTTCTCTGCTGCCAGGCTCCTCTCTTGTGGGTGCCCAGAATTCTCTGGCAAAACCTTAGGTTTCAGTCTTTTGGAGGAGGTCCGTTCCCTCTCTAACCGCTTTCCGGCTTACATGGCCACGCAGTTCTCTGACTGCTGAGAGGAAGCTGGCACTGGTCAGCATATTAAAGTGCAAATACAGAGACTTGTGCTCTAAGCAGCCTGTGTTACTGAATATTCTAAAACAGATTCTGCCCTGAGAACCGTCGAAGACACTACCGTTGGTGTTGGGCTGAGTCATTATTGTACAAACACTTTGTATGGAGGATTTCCTTTAAGTCAAGTTGGCCTCACACCCAAACTAACCTGGGCACATGGCATAGCATAGAAGCAACAGGCATCAACTGTCTTACCTGAGAGATCCAATCACTTTACTTATTTTTAAAATTTAGGTCTGGCTGTGCTGGGTTTTCACTGCCATGCATGGGCTTTCTCTGGGTGTGGCGAGCAGGGGCCACTCTCTAGTCATGATGTGCAGGCTTCTCGTTGCGATGCTTCTCTTTTACAGAGCGCTGGCTGTAGGCAGGCAGGCTTCCGTGGTCTTGCATTCAGGCTCAGTAGTTGCAGTTCCCGGAGTAGGGCTCTGGCTCAGTAGTTGTGGCACACTGGCTTAGCTAGCCCACGGCACATAAGATCTTCTCGGAGCAGGGATCAAACCAGTGTCCCCTGCATTGGCAGGCAGATGCCCATCCACTGTGCCACCAGGGAACTGGCCAGTCACTTTCCATGATACTATCTAGCTTCTGAAGGATTGTGTCTGAAATGTCTTTGTTGCCTCTCAGACCAGGCCGACCTTCCCCCATGTCCTTCATAGCAGAGGTCTGAAGCCCACTCAAAAGCGAAAGTCCAGTTAAACATTATTCCATGACATGGGACTAGTCACATTATAGAGCAACGTATACGGCTCTAGACTAAACAATCAAAGTTCTAGCAAGACAACCCCTGTTACAGGAGGCCTCAGTCATTACTCAGTCATTTCTGACTCTTTGCTACTCTGTACACGTTATGTGTGTGGTCACCATACACAGATATAATTGAGACTCTGGTCAAGTGACTCTCTCCCACACAATGGACATAATTCCAAGGTAAATAATCTTTCTCCCTGAACAGTGGAGCCCACCTATTTACCTAAGCAATAGGCTTGTCCCGCAGAGCCAAGTCTCCATCCGAAATCACTGACAGCAAATGTCAAGAATCTGAAAACAAATTGGAGCCCAAACTATTACTCAAGGAACCGCCTCTCTAACCGCTTTCCGGCTTACATGGCCACGCAGTTCTCTGACTGCTGAGAGGAAGCTGGCACTGGTCAGCATATTAAAGTGCAAATACAGAGACTTGTGCTCTAAGCAGCCTGTGTTACTGAATATTCTAAAACAGATTCTGCCCTGAGAACCGTCGAAGACACTACCGTTGGTGTTGGGCTGAGTCATTATTGTACAAACACTTTGTATGGAGGATTTCCTTTAAGTCAAGTTGGCCTCACACCCAAACTAACCTGGGCACATGGCATAGCATAGAAGCAACAGGCATCAACTGTCTTACCTGAGAGATCCAATCACTTTACTTATTTTTAAAATTTAGGTCTGGCTGTGCTGGGTTTTCACTGCCATGCATGGGCTTTCTCTGGGTGTGGCGAGCAGGGGCCACTCTCTAGTCATGATGTGCAGGCTTCTCGTTGCGATGCTTCTCTTTTACAGAGCGCTGGCTGTAGGCAGGCAGGCTTCCGTGGTCTTGCATTCAGGCTCAGTAGTTGCAGTTCCCGGAGTAGGGCTCTGGCTCAGTAGTTGTGGCACACTGGCTTAGCTAGCCCACGGCACATAAGATCTTCTCGGAGCAGGGATCAAACCAGTGTCCCCTGCATTGGCAGGCAGATGCCCATCCACTGTGCCACCAGGAACTGGCCAGTCACTTTCCATGATACTATCTAGCTTCTGAAGGATTGTGTCTGAAATGTCTTTGTTGCCTCTCAGACCAGGCCGACCTTCCCCCATGTCCTTCATAGCAGAGGTCTGAAGCCCACTCAAAAGCGAAAGTCCAGTTAAACATTATTCCATGACATGGGACTAGTCACATTATAGAGCAACGTATACGGCTCTAGACTAAACAATCAAAGTTCTAGCAAGACAACCCCTGTTACAGGAGGCCTCAGTCATTACTCAGTCATTTCTGACTCTTTGCTACTCTGTACACGTTATGTGTGTGGTCACCATACACAGATATAATTGAGACTCTGGTCAAGTGACTCTCTCCCACACAATGGACATAATTCCAAGGTAAATAATCTTTCTCCCTGAACAGTGGAGCCCACCTATTTACCTAAGCAATAGGCTTGTCCCGCAGAGCCAAGTCTCCATCCGAAATCACTGACAGCAAATGTCAAGAATCTGAAAACAAATTTAGGGGGAGTACAAATCCACTAAACCAAATAGGACCTGTCTGAAACAAAAGCTCCAAGAAGAAATCTAAGGATTTAAGCAATACGTGTGCTTAAAAATAAGACAAAATAGAAAGGAACTAAACACAAGTTGAAGGACTTCCTTGGGGTCCATTGGCTAAGACTCCACACTCGCAATTCAGGGGATCTGGGTTTGAAGCCTGGTGAGGAAACTAGATCCCACATGCTGCAACTAAAAGAGTTCACATTCTACAACTAAGACCCAGAGCAGCCAAATAAATAAATAAAAATAAAATAAAATAAAAAAAGAAAGAAAGTCACAGACCCAGACACCAAAACACCGTGGAGAACAAGACAGTTAACATGGATTTACTGAGAACAGAAGTTTGTCGTATGGCAAAAATCAATTAAAGAAAATAAAAATGACAATCTAGGAAAACGAGATAATGGCTATTGCTTTGCTATAGATAAAAGGGCTGCTCCTATCACTGGTATCAGATAAACCAGTGAGAAGAATAGGAGCAGCCCAACTGGAAAATGAACAAAAGATCAAGGCTGATCATATGGGAACAATGCAAATTGCTTCTTACGCACAGATAAGATGCTCAGTATCTTGCTCAGAATTAGAGAAACTTAAAACAACAGTATGCAATTTTTTACCTTACAGAGAGTAAAAGATCAAAAAATGCTAGAGAAAAAAAAAATGCTAGAGTGTTTAAACAAGCATCTTTTTAAGACTGGGTAATATTTTCTATTTTATTTTATTTTATTTGGGGGGGCGGTTGAGGAGGGAGGGGGGCGGGCCATTTCTATTGGTCTTACATTTATCTATTTTCAACCATCTTTGCTCTTTGGCCCGCGTGGGCCTCCCATCGCAGTGGCCTCTGTTGTCACAGAGCACCAGCTCTGGGCACATGCACCCGAGAGCTCTGGCTCCATAGTTGGACACACCAGTCCAGCCACTCCGCGGCATGTGGAATCTTCCCAGGCCACCAGCGCCCCTTGCACTGCAAAGCGGTGTCCTTACCCACTGGACCACCAGGGAAGCCCAAGACTGGGTGATATTTTCTGAAAAAAGAAATCTATAAAAATGTTGATGGACACGTGTTTTAACACAATGTATTTCACAGACACAACCTAAAGATATGATCATGCCCGTGTGTTGACAGATGTTATTACAAAATTGGTTGTAACAGCAATGGCTCCCAATGATATGTGTGCTCATCCACGGAGGACTGGTTCCATTCAGACAATGGAATACCAGGGAAACAAAAAGAACGAGGCCAAGATCTATCTGCTCTATCTAATATCAAAGGTTATCCAAAATATATCCTGAAATGAAAGGTGCAAGACAGAAAAGAGTACTTATAGATGACCCCTTTGTGGAAAACCCAAAACAATAGCTATGTCATCCCTACATGGGTGTGGACACTTAATAGCATCCACTCTGGCGTCTCCGGATCTAGTGTCCAGTCTGGAGCCTAGTTACCAGTAGTCTAGGATGAGGGAAACGTACCTTTCCTTCAATAGTTTCCTTTGATGTACTCAAAGGGTCTAAAGTGAATAATCTCTTTAATCTAGAAAAAAATGAGAATATGTTTTTCTCTAACCATCGTGTAGTAACTATCCAAAGAGGATTATATTGATCATACCTGTCTGTATCAAAAATATGTGTCTGGGGGCTTCCCTGGTGGTCCAGTGGGTAAGGACACCGCCTTGCAGTGTGAGGGGCGCCAGTTTGATCCCTGGCCTGGGAAGATCCCACATGCTGCCGCGGAGCGGCTGGACCGGTGTGTCCAACTACGGAGCCAGAGCTCTCAGGTGCACGTGCCCAGAACCGGTGCTCTGTGGCGACAGAGGCCACTGCGATGGGAGGCCCACACAGGCCAAAAGAACAAAGATGGATAAAAATAGATAAATGAAAGACCAATAGAAGTGCCCCCCCCCCAAAAAAAATGTGTCTGGAGGGGGCTGGGGCCAGTGAGACAGGATGCAGGAAGAGCGTATGCCCACCTCCCAAATAAGAACATGTGCCTTGTTACACTAAGTGAAATCAGTCAGAGAAAGACAAATACTGTATGATATCACCTATATGTGGAATCTATGCAACTCATGAATGTAACAACAAAAAAGGCAGACTCACAGAGAGAAAGAACTAAAGGCTACCAGTGATGAGAGAGAAAAGGGGGCAATATAGGGGTACAGGAATAAGAAATTAAGAGGTGCAAACCATCAGGTATAAAATAAGCTATAAGGATATAATATGCAACACAGGAAATAGAGCCAATATTTCATAATAACTGTAAATGAGAATTACCTTTAAAGATTGTGGATCAGTATATTGTTCACCTGTAACATATCACTGTGCATCAACTATACTTCAATTAGAAAATATTTAAAATTTTAAAATGTAAAAAATAAACTATATGCCAAGAATACAAAGGAATTTGGAACAACTCTGTTGTGAAATAGATATGGGTAATCAAATGCAAATACTCCAGATACAGATATGTAACTCTTGATAAGTACCGTTTATCTGCATCCTACAAGATTTGATAGGCAATACTTTCATTTGTATTCACATCTTATTGTTATGGATAAAATATATTTTATATATTATGACTATGGCTATCACTTTTAGCCAGTATTACCTTGTACCTGATAATTTCTGTTTGATAATTTTTTTTTCCTTTCAACTTGATGGGGTTTTATGGTTTAGTTTCATTTCTTCTAAACAGTATAGGTCTGGTGTTTGTTATTCATCCTACATGATTTTTTTTTATCTTATTTTGTAAAACTAATCATTTTTCTTTCTTTTGTTAAAACTACTCATTCTTAACTTACTATAATAACTGATATACTTGGACTTATTTTCAATCATCTTATTTTTAACTTTATTCATCCTGGTCATGTTGGACCTTTTTTTTTTTTAAATTTATTTGGCTGAGCCAGGTCTTACTTGTGGCATGTGGGATCTTTGATGTTCGTTGTGACAGGTGGGATCTAGTTCCCTGACCAGGGATCAAACCAGGCCCCCTGCACTGGGAATGTGAAGTCTTAGTCCCTGGACCACCAGGGAAGTCCCCGTGTTGGGCCATTTAACAGGAAAAAGGAAACAAAATTATAGACGTCCAATATGAACATGTATTTTACACAGTCTATGTAAAAATATACATTACTGTGGAGACCAGAAGGAAAGCTATGTAAGTCTTAATGATGTAATGGTTTTTCTTAAAGAACTGACATTATAGGTGGTTTTCTATTTCTTTCATGTTTTCTAAATGTTGCATGATAAGCAAAGATTATTTTTAGGGTAAAAAACGTTGGCCAACAAATTACTATAAATTTTATTTTAAAAATAAAACTGACGAGGAGGCTGATGAGCCACTCTACTCCCAAGAGCTCCCCGTTCCTCATCCTGTGCAGGGAGCCTTGGGAGTTCCTAAAGAGTGTGCGTCTCCACTCACCAATTCCTGGAGTGAACTTTGCTTTTATATTTACAAATGGCCGCGTCCTCACCTGGCTCTTGACTCCTCAGGGCGTGGGAGGAAAGGGGAGGGTGAACCGAATGCTCAGGGCCTTATCCTGCCATTGAGTCCCCTGGAATATCAGCAGGATGTGGCCCTGAGGGTTTTCCTCCCCCGGTTTCCCTAAACAGCAAATGCCGACCTTTGTCTAGCCAGCACTTTGATGGACTGTGGACACAACCATATTACAACTCTTTCTGAACCAGATGAAAATGCCCTGCAGCCACTTAAAATTTAATTTGTGGAGGTAAATGTTTGTTCACTCTTGGTTCCCAGCCTAGATGCAATTTGGCCTCCAATTCCTTTTGGAGTGCTTAGCCTGAATTGAATTCTGAAGCACCCTTTATTTTTTGGAAATACTTGACACTGTTTCTAACGTCTTATGATATGGGTCTGTGTCTCTGGTTAATGGGAGTTTTGTCTTTTCATGCTGTTGAATAATTCCCCAACTTTTAAAATCTAGGTGACCGTGTAAGAATCACAAAATCTCACACATGTTTTCACTGAGCCAGGTCTTACTTTGGCATGTGGGATCTTTGATGTTCGTGACAGGTGGGATCTAGTTCCCTGACCAGGGATCAAACCAGGCCCCCTGCACTGGGAATGTGAAGTCTTAGTCCCTGGACCACCAGGGAAGTCCCCGTGTTGGGCCATTTAACAGGAAAAAGGAAACAAAATTATAGACGTCCAATATGAACATGTATTTTACACAGTCTATGTAAAAATATACATTACTGTGGAGACCAGAAGGAAAGCTATGTAAGTCTTAATGATGTAATGGTTTTTCTTAAAGAACTGACATTATAGGTGGTTTTCTATTTCTTTCATGTTTTCTAAATGTTGCATGATAAGCAAAGATTATTTTTAGGGTAAAAAACGTTGGCCAACAAATTACTATAAATTTTATTTTAAAAATAAAACTGACGAGGAGGCTGATGAGCCACTCTACTCCCAAGAGCTCCCCGTTCCTCATCCTGTGCAGGGAGCCTTGGGAGTTCCTAAAGAGTGTGCGTCTCCACTCACCAATTCCTGGAGTGAACTTTGCTTTTATATTTACAAATGGCCGCGTCCTCACCTGGCTCTTGACTCCTCAGGGCGTGGGAGGAAAGGGGAGGGTGAACGAATGCTCAGGGCCTTATCCTGCCATTGAGTCCCCTGGAATATCAGCAGGATGTGGCCCTGAGGGTTTTCCTCCCCCGGTTTCCCTAAACAGCAAATGCCGACCTTTGTCTAGCCAGCACTTTGATGGACTGTGGACACAACCATATTACAACTCTTTCTGAACCAGATGAAAATGCCCTGCAGCCACTTAAAATTTAATTTGTGGAGGTAAATGTTTGTTCACTCTTGGTTCCCAGCCTAGATGCAATTTGGCCTCCAATTCCTTTTGGAGTGCTTAGCCTGAATTGAATTCTGAAGCACCCTTTATTTTTTGGAAATACTTGACACTGTTTCTAACGTCTTATGATATGGGTCTGTGTCTCTGGTTAATGGGAGTTTTGTCTTTTCATGCTGTTGAATAATTCCCCAACTTTTAAAATCTAGGTGACCGTGTAAGAATCACAAAATCTCACACATGTTTTCAAATGAGTTGCATGCAGGACTTAAAAACAAGCTAAAGCAAAGGAAGCAGTTGTTTTATTGTTCTAAAATGATGCATAGCTCCACCCAGGACTGTTTTAAAATCTGGGCAGGACCAGCTACATCATTGGTAGGGCCCAGTGATAAATGAAAATGGTGGGTTCACTTCAAAAAAAAAATTATGACTACGAAGATTTCCAAGATAACAATGGCAGATCACTAACCCAGGACCAGCAGATCATAAAACCATCACATCTCAGGGCCCTTCTCAACAGAGGCCCTGTGGTAATTCACTGGCTGAGTGTCCACAGAAATGTCCTTGCCTCTGAACGTTTCTGATGGGGCCCACCCCACGCTAGTTCCCATGTCAAAATGCACTCACATCCTACATAAGGTCTGTTTCAATATCAGCATCATTTGGGAAAGGATTTTACTTTGAAATTGTAGGGTTACAAGTAACACATTTCTTTGATTGACTCTCATATCTCTATCCATAGATATCCATGCAAAGAGTGTGTATGTTTAGAAATTCCTGTGAGGTGAGAAAGTCAGGGCTTTCAAATCACTTTCACTAACATTTTTATAAACATTAAAATTGGCAACGAAAGGAGTTGTCATTAGTTCTGTTGTATGACTGTTGAATTAAATAACTGTAAATCTCAGTATTACAGTTTGCTTTGAATGTTTTGAAGCTAATGATTGTTTTGTAGCCTTAAAGGTTGGCATGTGTCCCTGAAACATGCAAGACTCCATGAGCCAGGACTAAAGAACTTAATGGAGGGAAATGGTGCTAAGCATCCCCACCGCTACTCTGACATGTCCCCTCATGAGAGCAGGCCGGCTCTCTCATTACATGGCACACACACACACACAAGTAAAGGTCACTGACAAAACATATGAGACTACAAAGGTCTGTTTGGTACAGAGGAAATTGAAGGCCTTATTTTTTCTTGTTTTGTTCACCTAAGGTTAGAACTGTGTGTCGTGGTATCTGTATTCCTTGCAACAGACTTATCTTCACACATTACTGGTTAAAATTGGATCACAGGTCCACTGGCAATGCAATAGATTCCATCAAAAATCTAGATTCAACTTCTGAGGTTGCTGACTCCCTCTTTTCTGAATCACAGGGTGACCTGGAAGACAGATGTCAGAACAGAAGTGGGTCTGGACCAACAAGGGAAAGGGTAACACCCAGCTATGTCCTCTCTCCTACCCACTTGGCCAGATACCTGTTTTCTCTCTGTCAGTCGAACTTGCAACACAGTATTTTGACCTAGGAACTGCTGATGCCAAGAGACCGACCTGGGTGGCATCCACCTGGCTCAGGGAGCGCTACCACAGCCTGATTCCAGAGGGGTTGGAGGTCAGGGTACTAACAACAAGATCCAACATCCAGACTAGGGCAAGAGGCTACATCTGTGGCCAGTGGCGGTTGCAAGGCCATCTTCACAAGCTTAGTTTTGCAGGAGGATTTCAGAAATATTTTTCCTGTGGAGGTAGCCTTCAAGCCTAGTTATTATCCCTACTGCACAGGCTGTGAATTTGGAAAAGCCTGTAGTAACTTTTTCCTCTGCTTAAATTAGTAGGTTGGATTCTATTTCCTATAAATCTGACCCTGATTCTCCGTCCCTTTTTGAAGGACTAAGTCAGACTGCCACCATGTAGAACAGAGATGCACAAATGAACTTCATTTCACTGGTGCTAGTTTCCAGGTTACATGCTAAGTCACCTCAGTTGGGTCTGACTCTTTGCAGCGCCTCTGTCCATGGGAAGCTCCAGGCAGGAATACTGGAGTGGGTTGCCCTGCCCTCCTCCAGGAGATCAAATAGAACCTACATCTCTTATATATCCCTAATTGGCAGGCGAATTTTTTACCACTAGCACCATGTGGAAAGCCCAGTTTACAGCTTAATTGTCCAGGAAATCCTCAGTTTGAGCTCAGACTTTCTCAACTTGGATTACCCAAACCTGAACTCCGAAGCTTCGATGTGTGCTTTGGGGGGGGTTTGGCTTTAAATCTTGCACAGGAAGGAGTGACTTTGGTCATCGGGCAAGGCCACTCCTGTCACCTAAGGTTAGAACTGTGTTGGTATCTGTATTCCTTGCAACAGACTTATCTTCACACATTACTGGTTAAAATTGGATCACAGGTCCACTGGCAATGCAATAGATTCCATCAAAAATCTAGATTCAACTTCTGAGGTTGCTGACTCCCTCTTTTCTGAATCACAGGGTGACCTGGAAGACAGATGTCAGAACAGAAGTGGGTCTGGACCAACAAGGGAAAGGGTAACACCCAGCTATGTCCTCTCTCCTACCCACTTGGCCAGATACCTGTTTTCTCTCTGTCAGTCGAACTTGCAACACAGTATTTTGACCTAGGAACTGCTGATGCCAAGAGACCGACCTGGGTGGCATCCACCTGGCTCAGGGAGCGCTACCACAGCCTGATTCCAGAGGGGTTGGAGGTCAGGGTACTAACAACAAGATCCAACATCCAGACTAGGGCAAGAGGCTACATCTGTGGCCAGTGGCGGTTGCAAGGCCATCTTCACAAGCTTAGTTTTGCAGGAGGATTTCAGAAATATTTTTCCTGTGGAGGTAGCCTTCAAGCCTAGTTATTATCCCTACTGCACAGGCTGTGAATTTGGAAAAGCCTGTAGTAACTTTTTCCTCTGCTTAAATTAGTAGGTTGGATTCTATTTCCTATAAATCTGACCCTGATTCTCCGTCCCTTTTTGAAGGACTAAGTCAGACTGCCACCATGTAGAACAGAGATGCACAAATGAACTTCATTTCACTGGTGCTAGTTTCCAGGTTACATGCTAAGTCACCTCAGTTGGGTCTGACTCTTTGCAGCGCCTCTGTCCATGGGAAGCTCCAGGCAGGAATACTGGAGTGGGTTGCCCTGCCCTCCTCCAGGAGATCAAATAGAACCTACATCTCTTATATATCCCTAATTGGCAGGCGAATTTTTTACCACTAGCACCATGTGGAAAGCCCAGTTTACAGCTTAATTGTCCAGGAAATCCTCAGTTTGAGCTCAGACTTTCTCAACTTGGATTACCCAAACCTGAACTCCGAAGCTTCGATGTGTGCTTTGGGGGGAGTTTGGCTTTAAATCTTGCAAAGGAAGGAGTGACTTTGTTCATCGAGCAAGGCAACTCCTTCTTCGAAGTTTGTGATGTTCCTCTTTCTTTGAGAGTAGCCTCAGGAGACCTCCTGAGAAGGTGGGAGGAGAGGTTCCATGCTGAAGGAGAAAATTCCACAGTGCATAAAAGGCAAGCTTTTCCTCTTTCATGACAGCCAAGTTCTATCATGACATCCACGCATTCAGCAGAGCTGTGGTTGCCTGGGTTATTGGGGGACATCTTGGCATGTGATGAATCTGTCGGTATTTGGATGCTGCTGATGAACAAGATACACTATATGCAGACCACAGATCACATACTCTGAATAGAACAGCATAGGGGTCGCTCCTGGTCATGGGTATTTGTGTGTGAGTATAATGGGCTGCAATCTGGACTTGGCGTCCTTATGTCATCTTGAGTGAACTTCCTAAGAGTCTGAGGCAACCACACACCCAAGAAGAAATACCCATGTGGAATGGTCACAGGAACCTTTATGAGGCTTGGGGCATCTGAAAGCCTTCTGAGATCTGGAGACTTCTGTGACACAGACTGTGGGGAGGGGGCATGGATGCCTGCAGAGGCTACAGGGGCTGCGTTGTGGATAGGCAGATCCCTCCTGCAACCCCTTCCCGGACTCCAGCCCTTCCCCCTGCTTCAGGGATATAGACTTTCCTTTGAAGTTACCTTGCCAGAAAGCTCAAATCCATTTAATCTATCACCTTTGCTGTCCTGGCCAATGTTAGCAGTGTATAGCACTGTATCTCCTTGTTTCAATTCTCCATTTGCTTTATTTTTCCTCCCCCACACCCCTTTACTCCTTCTGCTCTATCCACATGAGAAAACATATTAATAGTTCCTAACGCTGGAAATCACAAGACCACTCCTTGAATAAACTGTAGAGTTGCTGTAAGGCGTGGAAACCTGGCAGAGACTTATGTGGAATTCTGAGTGCTAGAAGTGTCCTCATTCTTCAGTGGAGTGACTCAGACGCCTCAATCAAAGAAGATCCATAGAATACCATCACAGGAGCAAAGTCACTATAAATAGCTCTAATATATCACTGCGCATGATGAGTTCTGCTATACTGCTGGGAGTTTGTTCTCTTTCCCAGTAACGTGATAGAAAAGTTTGGAGCCCCTCCCCAACAGTCTTTTTTTTTTTTTTTTTTTAATGTTTGTTCCCAGGACTGGCAGAATCTTAGTTCCTCCAACAAGAATGGAACCAATTCCCCCTGCAGTCTAAACGTGTCTTCTTAACCATTGGACCTCCAGGGAAGTTCCTACAACAAACTATAAATACGCATAATGGAGATTCTGATTGATAGCAATTTCTCATTCTCTTTTTTTTCCAAGTTTTTTTTTTTTTTAATTATTTATTTATTTGGCTGGGCTGGGTCTTAGCTGCAGCATGTGGGATCCAGTTCCCTGAACAGGGACTGAACTCAGGCCCCCTGCTTGGGAGCATGGAGTCTAAACCACTGGACCACCAGGGAAGTCCCCTTCTTTTTCTTTTTTTTGTGGGGGGTGGGTTGGGGAGGGAGGGGAGCGGGTGGGCCACTTCTATTGGTCTTTCATTTATCTATTTTCATCCATCTTTGTTCTTTGGCCTGTGTGGGCCTCCCATCGCGGTGGCCTCTGTTGTCCCAGAGTACCGGCTCTGGGCGCATGCGCTCCAGAGCTCTGGCTCGGTCATTGGACACATCGGTTCAGCTGCTCCGTGGCATGTGGGATCTTCCCAGGCCAGGGATCAAATCAGCGCCCCTTGCACTGCAAGGCGGTGTCCTTACCCACTGGACCACCAGGGAAGCCCCTTCTTTTTCTTTAATAAGGAAACTGAGGACATTCTCAGGGAGATAAGGACCATTTTTCTTACTGTATTTGGGGTTCTGTTGATTCTGCTCTGTGGATCTTATGCTCATCCCTCGAGTTTTCACTTCTTTCTTTCAGAGTTATCCATATTCACAGCAGAATGATGTCTTGGGCCCTGTGTACAATTGCTCGAGGTTCTCACTAAAAGCAGACTTTGACTTAGTGGAATCCTAGGGAGGGTTTGCTTCTGGCCAACAGTCTGCTAACGAGCCCGCCCTTACATTTTTTTGTGTATCACCAGGGGTACCACGTGCGGCCTCCTAGTCAGGCCAACTCTTTGGCCCACACCCTGTCGTCATGGCCTGCTGACCTTGGACAACTGTCACAACAGAATTGGGTACAAAATCATGTTCAGTCCTCAGGAAGCTTTATTTCTAAATTAGGTTTCAGCTAAAAACAGATTTCCTCCTAGTGCCTAAACATGGCTACCATGATGTTCTCCGTGTGGCTCATAGAACATTCTTCTACTGGAAGTCAGATATGTTTTAAGGATTTATGATTTAACCACACTATGCCCTCTGCTGGGTGGGTGTGGACTCAAGACAGTGCATAAGGTGAGAACATTGCCCTCTAGCATAAGGATGACAGGTTATAACTGCTCTTGCTTTTTATTTTATTTGTATTCTCTAGTCACTTATTCATTTATTTATTTGCTTGCACTGAATCTTTGTCACTGCACTCGGGTGTTCTCTCATTTCATTGTGGTGGCTTTTCTGGTTGCGGAGCACAAGCTCTAAGGCACATGGGCTTCAGTAATTGTGGCTCACAGTCTCTAGAGTGTGCAGGCTCAAGTAGCTGCAGTACACAGGTTTCGCTGCTCCACGGCATGTGGAAACTTCCCGGACCAGGAATCGAACCTGTGTCCCCGGCATTGGTAGGTGGATTCTTACCCCACTGTACCACTAGGGAAGTGCCTGATCTTGATTTTTCAACATGTGGTAACACCTATGTCTTCCTGTGAGAAATGACACAGAATGTGAGAGATACAGCCAATGACCAGGACATCAATTGTTTTGTTCAAATGTGCCTGGTGTGTGTGGTGACTGTCATACAGGACTAGACCAATGTCTTTATTCAGAGTCCTTTTCTCCCTTACCTGAGCACAATGTTTAGTTTATAACCCTTGTTACAATCACTTATCCTTGAGTGGCTGTCGAAGTTAGATTTCAAGACCCTAAGGATCTTTGATTTTACTCTCAAAGAAAAAAAGCATTTAGAGACTCACCAGTCGGTCCAGTAGCTAAGAATTCAGGCTCTCACTGCTGAGGACCAAGGTTCGATCTCTGGTCAGGAAAATAAGACACCAGAAGCGAAGGGTGAGGCCAAAAAAGAAAAAAGCTTTTGATTTTTTCTTCAGATTGAAGATCTGAAACTTGAAGGTAGATCTTGAAAACTTGCTAATTTTCCTAACACAAATGTGATTCAAAGTAAAAGTAAATGTGTATCTAAAAAATCTAAGCTATGCAACATGTAAAGAGAACAATTTTTAATAATTAACAGTATCAGTTGTATCTTGTTGCAAAGACTTCAACCTGCTGTCAGGAACAGATATGCGCCTTTATTATGTGAAATAATTTACAAGTTGCATACACAATGCTTCACAAGCTTTAATGTTCACATGTCCTGGCTAGCTTGTTAAAAGTTTGCAGGCTTGGGTTGAGGGCTGAGAACTTCTGTTTCTTTTTTAGTCACTTATTCATTTATTTATTTGCTTGCACTGAATCTTTGTCACTGCACTCGGGTGTTCTCTCATTTCATTGTGGTGGCTTTTCTGGTTGCGGAGCACAAGCTCTAAGGCACATGGGCTTCAGTAATTGTGGCTCACAGTCTCTAGAGTGTGCAGGCTCAAGTAGCTGCAGTACACAGGTTTCGCTGCTCCACGGCATGTGGAAACTTCCCGGACCAGGAATCGAACCTGTGTCCCCGGCATTGGTAGGTGGATTCTTACCCCACTGTACCACTAGGGAAGTGCCTGATCTTGATTTTTCAACATGTGGTAACACCTATGTCTTCCTGTGAGAAATGACACAGAATGTGAGAGATACAGCCAATGACCAGGACATCAATTGTTTTGTTCAAATGTGCCTGGTGTGTGTGGTGACTGTCATACAGGACTAGACCAATGTCTTTATTCAGAGTCCTTTTCTCCCTTACCTGAGCACAATGTTTAGTTTATAACCCTTGTTACAATCACTTATCCTTGAGTGGCTGTCGAAGTTAGATTTCAAGACCCTAAGGATCTTTGATTTTACTCTCAAAGAAAAAAAGCATTTAGAGACTCACCAGTCGGTCCAGTAGCTAAGAATTCAGGCTCTCACTGCTGAGGACCAAGGTTCGATCTCTGGTCAGGAAAATAAGACACCAGAAGCGAAGGGTGAGGCCAAAAAAGAAAAAAGCTTTTGATTTTTTCTTCAGATTGAAGATCTGAAACTTGAAGGTAGATCTTGAAAACTTGCTAATTTTCCTAACACAAATGTGATTCAAAGTAAAAGTAAATGTGTATCTAAAAAATCTAAGCTATGCAACATGTAAAGAGAACAATTTTTAATAATTAACAGTATCAGTTGTATCTTGTTGCAAAGACTTCAACCTGCTGTCAGGAACAGATATGCGCCTTTATTATGTGAAATAATTTACAAGTTGCATACACAATGCTTCACAAGCTTTAATGTTCACATGTCCTGGCTAGCTTGTTAAAATGTTGATTCCAATTCAGCAGGCTTGGGTTGAGGGCTGAGAACTTCTGTTTCTTTCTTTCTTTCCTCTTTTTTCTTAGCCATGTTGCATTGTGGGCTTGTGAGATCTTAGTTCCCTGACCGGATTTTTTTTTTTTTTGAATAAGTAGTGTTTTTTTGGGCCTCTTTTATTGATTTTCCATTTATTTATTTTCATCCATCTTTATTTCTTGGCCTTTGTGGGCCTCCCACTGCAGTGACCTCTCTCATCACTGAGCATCAGCTCTGGGTGCATGCACTCCAGAGTGCTGGCTAGTAATTGGACACACCCGTCCAGCTGCTCTGCGGCATGTGGGATCTTCCCAGGCCAGGGATCAAACCGGTGCCCCTTGCACTGAAAGGTGGACTCTTTACCCACTGTACTAACAGGAAAGCCCCTGTTTTGTTTTGTTTTTTAATTAAATTAATTAATTTACTTATTTGGACTATTCTGGGTTTTTACTGCTGCTGCAAGCTCTTCTCTAGTTGCAGGGAGTAGGGGCTACTCTCTAGTTGAGGTGAACAGGCTTCTTGTTGCGGTGACTTCTCTTGTTATGGAACTCACGGTTCACACAGGCTTCAATAGTTGCAGCACATGGACTCAATAGCTGTGGCTCTGAGGCTCTAGAACACAGGTTCAATAGCTGTGGCTCACGGGCTTAGTTGCTCTGCAGCATGGGGGATCTTCCTGGACCAGGGATTGAACCCGTGGCTCCTGCATTGACAGGCGAACTCTTTACCACTGAGCCACCAGGGAAGTCCCTGATCAAGGACTGAACCCAGGCCTCTGGAAAGTGAGAGAGCTGAGTCCTAACCATTGGACCTCCAGGGAATTCATGAGAGCTTGTATTTCTTACTCTCCCATGTGATGCTGCTGCTATTGATTCATGGGCCAGTTTGATCAGCCTTCAATCATTATTTCAAATGAATTTTAAAAAAATGCTCCAAAAGGTAAAATAGTGACTTAATGTTTTCTTCTTGCTGCCAGGATATCTTACTTTGTTTAGAATAGATTAAATACATATGTTTGTCGCTCTATGGTCATCACTGTCCTGCTTAGATTGATAGTACTTATTAGCACAGGAATCTGAGAACTTTCGCTGATAAAGAAAACCTTTGTTTACTTGATCTTCAGAAATCAGGCCAGGAGCCAGCATTTGTAAAGCAGAATTAGGTTCCCATGGCAGTTTCAGAGCTTCGCTACTTCTGCAGCTAGGCAGGCTAGGAAAACTTTGGAGGTGCACTTTCAGGCTCTTTGTGAACTAAATCCTGTTTGGCAGCTTCTTAACTCCTCCCTATTATGTGCCTGTGGAATCAGAGGATTCCTCTTCCCCTTCAACGGTTTCGGATGAGATCTTCTGCCTCCTTGAACAGCTTGTGAAGTTCTGGGGCCACGTGGTCTGATTCCCTGCGTCACACGCTCATCTTTATAATCCCTCTTCTTGAGCAACCATGGGAAGGATCTGGGGTTGGAACCGTTTGTATTAAAGAAAGACAGTCCCTCTTGCATAACTCCTCAAGGTCACTTTTGCACCCCCCGTAATGCCTTTGTTATGGTGCAGCCCTTCCCCCTTTAACACTTGGCATGGAAGAAACAGGAGACCAGTGCACAAGGAATGAAAGAATGGAATTCTTGAGTTTTCAGCTTGAAGGGGCCTGGTCCTGGCATAAACAACACAGTTGGAGAGAAAAGTTAGCCAACCAAATTTCCCTCCACAGGAGAGAGATTGAAACACGAGTCGGAAGAGAGCAAAAGTCTGGGAATGAGAGGCAGAGAGTCGGAGAGCCCTGTCTCCAATGGTCACCATCCTTAACCTCCCAGACAAGGGCAAAGCAGGGGGATACAGGAGATGATCGAGCCCCTTCACGGATGGCTCATGCCTTACCTCCTGCCCGAAGCCAAGAGAATTAGCAGCTTTGTAGAGAAGACTCCCATGCCATCAGCCTGTGTCATAAGTGCAGAAGAAAACCTTGACTACCCGCTTGGGGTCTGGAAAATTCAGAAAGTGAAAGTGGTGTAGGACCCCCTTCCAGGGCCGGAGTGGGCTCTTGTGCAACACACGGAAGTGAACTATCCAAGGAGACACACATGCTGACAAAGCAAGAGATTTTCCTGGGAAGGGAGGTCGGGGTGGAGAGCAGGAGGGCAAGGGAAACCAGAACGACTGCTCTGCCACGTGGCTGATGGTCTCACGTCTCATGGTGAGAGTTTCTGGGTTGCCTCTGGCTGATCATTCTGACCCAGGTTCCTTCTGGGTGGAGCACACATCCCTCAGCTAAGATGGATTCCAGCGACGAGGATTCTGGGAGGTTGGTAGTGGTGTTGTAGCCAGTCTCCGGGAATCAGAGCTGATAGTGGAGGCCAGAAATGTATTACGCCAGCAGGGTCATTGGCAGAGTCTCCTCTGACCTCCAAGGACCCTGACTGAATTTTGTGACAACCATTTATACCCAAAGTGAATGTGCCCTAACTCCCCAAAGTTCTCCCATAAACATCGTCATGAAGAACATGATTAGAGTAAATCACAGGTTACATTCCACCATGAAGTCTGGTTTCAATCAGCATAGAATGAATAGGTTAATTTACAACTGATGGTCAATCTTTAATGATAGTGTGCTTTTCTTAGCCCTGGGAGGCTTAGATACAGAGTTAACCTCTGACTTAGACACCAGGCCTGTTTCCTTATCATACACAGGTCTGGTGGGCTATTAGTTCTTTATCTCCAGGGCTATGACTTCTGTTCCTAAGGTTACATAGTTTTGCATAAACAACACAGTTGGAGAGAAAGTACACCAAATTTCCTCCACAGGAGAGAGATTGAAACACGAGTCGGAAGAGAGCAAAAGTCTGGGAATGAGAGGCAGAGAGTCGGAGAGCCCTGTCTCCAATGGTCACCATCCTTAACCTCCCAGACAAGGGCAAAGCAGGGGGATACAGGAGATGATCGAGCCCCTTCACGGATGGCTCATGCCTTACCTCCTGCCCGAAGCCAAGAGAATTAGCAGCTTTGTAGAGAAGACTCCCATGCCATCAGCCTGTGTCATAAGTGCAGAAGAAAACCTTGACTACCCGCTTGGGGTCTGGAAAATTCAGAAAGTGAAAGTGGTGTAGGACCCCCTTCCAGGGCCCGAGAGTGGGCTCTTGTGCAACACACGGAAGTGAACTATCCAAGGAGACACACATGCTGACAAAGCAAGAGATTTTCCTGGGAAGGGAGGTCGGGGTGGAGAGCAGGAGGGCAAGGGAAACCAGAACGACTGCTCTGCCACGTGGCTGATGGTCTCACGTCTCATGGTGAGAGTTTCTGGGTTGCCTCTGGCTGATCATTCTGACCCAGGTTCCTTCTGGGTGGAGCACACATCCCTCAGCTAAGATGGATTCCAGCGACGAGGATTCTGGGAGGTTGGTAGTGGTGTTGTAGCCAGTCTCCGGGAATCAGAGCTGATAGTGGAGGCCAGAAATGTATTACGCCAGCAGGGTCATTGGCAGAGTCTCCTCTGACCTCCAAGGACCCTGACTGAATTTTGTGACAACCATTTATACCCAAAGTGAATGTGCCCCAACTCCCCCAAAGTTCTCCCATAAACATCGTCATGAAGAACATGATTAGAGTAAATCACAGGTTACATTCCACCATGAAGTCTGGTTTCAATCAGCATAGAATGAATAGGTTAATTTACAACTGATGGTCAATCTTTAATGATAGTGTGCTTTTCTTAGCCCTGGGAGGCTTAGATACAGAGTTAACCTCTGACTTAGACACCAGGCCTGTTTCCTTATCATACACAGGTCTGGTGGGCTATTAGTTCTTTATCTCCAGGGCTATGACTTCTGTTCCTAAGGTTACATAGTTTTAAACATAGCTCAAAGTTAACCAAGGTCATAGGGAAAGTTCTCTTACAGGATGAACTTGTAAGTTCTCTTAAGTCTCTTAGGAGAAGGAGTTTGTTCTTTTCCTCCTTCAGTGTTGCCAGCACATTTTTGAGGTTCTTTCTTAGTCCTGAAAGAACTCTGAGATAAAGCAGAGAGGTTAAGAAAGCAAAGTGAAAACTTATTTAAGCAAGGATACCCTAGAAGCAGTCAGACAAGTGAGGAGCTGCAGCCTCTTTGGCAAGCTAAGGGGCAAACAAAGGGGCGAAATGTTCACTGAGGAAGGAGGATTCTGGGGCTCAACTTCCGCGTTTTTCATCCTAGTTCCATTCTGCCCTGAGGACCAGGGAGGGTTTCTTTTGTCAAGTACAAATTGACACTTGCCAAGGGGATTTGCCATCTGCCTCTGTACTGCTTGGGATTCCCTGGTGGCTTAGATGGTAAAGAATCTGCCTGCAATGCAGGAGACCTAGGATCAATCCCTGGGTTGGGAAGATCCCCTGGAGAAGGAAATGGCAACCTGCTCCAGTATTGCCTGGGAAATTCCATGAACAGATGAGCCCGTTAGGCTACGGTCCATGAGGTTGCAAAGAGTCAGACACGACTGAGCAACTAACACTTTCACTTTCTGCAGAGCCTCCCTGGTGGCTGAGACGGTAAAGAGCCTGCCTGCAGTGCAAGAGACTGGGTTCCATCCCTGGAATGGGAAGATCCCCCGGAGAAGCAACCTGAACAACCTACTCCAGTATTCTCTGGAGAGAGGAACCTGGCAGGCTGGAGTCCATGGGGTTGCCAAGAGTCAGACGTGACTGAGAAAGTATCACTTTCACTTTTCTGTAGAGATGAGAGCCTGGGCTGCTGCAGCGACCGAGCTGAGACGCCCCCGGAAGGGAATCCCCCATTGCCTCTTGGGAGCAGTTTCTCAGAACTATCTGAGGTACTGTCTCCAGCTGGGGCTGCAGTCCTCATTTTGCCCCAAATAAAACTTAACTCTCATGTTGTGCATTTTTGTAGTTGACAGAAGCTTTCTTGTAAAGGGATCAATACAAGAAGGGCAGGTGGCTGGTGCTCTAAAACTCCTAATTCCTGGGTGTTTTCTTTGGAGAAAAATCTCTGCAGGCAAAATTCATTCAAGGTAACAGGGCGGTGCTCTGGGAATCTAGAGCTCAGCCTGAAGTTACCATCCCCCACCTGGGGTGGGGACTGGGGTCTTCGTTCCTGCTGAAGAGCTCAGAGATGTGGTTGTGTATATTTCTTGTGGAGGAACCAGGATCCTACCCACAAGTCTGCACTGTTGTCTCTTGACTGCTCCTCCCTCATCTCTATTTTCTCCCTTCTCCGATGAGCAAGTGTTTGAATCTGCCCTTTGGAACTCAGGGAAGGTCAAGACTGTTGAATGAAGCCTATTTCCTACAAACAAGAAGCAGAGGGACACAGAAAGGATTTGGGCCCAGGAGGATCCCACAAGATATGGCTTCATTTCAATGAGATCTGTCATCAGGTCAGGTCTATGATCTGTGCTCTTCATCCTCCACAGTAGAAGCATGGACACATGGTTTCCATAGTGACGAGGCCATCCTAGCCTGTCACCTGGGAGCCCAGACCTGTTCTCTGTGCACCCTGCTGCCTAGGCTCTTTAATTTCCCCTTTAATTAATACCCAATTCTCTTCTTCAAATAAAGGACACTAAAAACTCTGTGTTCATTTCATGAGAAACATCAAACCCCTAAAAAAGAGGGAGTTACCTTATAGGTAAAAAACAACAATACAAACAAAAAAATTAGATTAATATTTTCTCTCTTGAACATTCAGGCATAGTATCTCTTTCTCTTTCTCAGGATTATCTCCACTGATAAGAAAGAAAGCAGCAATTAAAGCAAAGGCAGTGGTGGTTGGTGGTTAAATCCCTAAATCCTGTCCGACTTTTGCAACCCACACGACTGTAGCCTGCTTGGCTGCTCTGCCCCTGGGATTTCCCAGGCAAGAATACTGGAGCGGGTTGCTGTTTCCTTCTCCAGTGGCTCTAGGAGATCAAACCAGTCAATCCTAAAGGAAATCAACCCTGAATATTCATTGAATGGACTGATGCTGAAGCTCCAATACTTTGGCCACCTGATGCAAAGAGCTAACTCATTGGAAAACTCCCAGATGCTGGGAAAGACGGAGGGCAAGAAGAGAAGTGGGTGACAGAGGATGAGATGGTTGGATGGCATTATGGACTCAACGAGCAAGAGTTTGAACAAACTCTGGGTGATAGCGGAGGGCAAGGAGGGCTGGTGTGCTGCAGTCCACGGGGTCACAAAGAGTCAGACATAGGGAATTCCCTGGTGGTCCAGTGGCTAAGACTCTGTGCTCCCAAAGCAGGGAGCCTGGGTTCGATCCCTGGTCAGGGAACTAGAGACCACATGCTACAACTGAGACCCAATGCAGCCAAATAAATATAAATAAAATATTTAAAAAAAAAAAAAAAGAGTCAGACATGACTTAGTGACTGAACAACAACAAAGGCTTCCCTAGTGGCTCAGTGATATAAAATCCCCCTGACAGGGACTTCCCTCGTGGTCCAGTGGTTAAGACTCTGTGCTTCTGGGCTTCCCCTGGTGGCGCAGTGGGTAAGGACACCGCCTTGCAGTGCAAGGGGCGCCGGTTCAATCCCTGGCTGGGAAGATCCCACGTGCCGCAGAGCTGCTGGACTGATGTGTCCAATCACCAAGCCGGAGCTCTGGGGCGCATGCGCCAGAGCCAGCACTCTGCGACGACAGACGCCACCGCGATGGGAGGCCCACAGGAGCCAAAGAACAAAGACAGATGAAAACAGAGAAATGAAAGACCAATAGAAGTGGCCCGCCCACTCCCCACCCTCCCCAACCCGACCCCTGCCCAAAAAATAAATAAATAAATAAATCTTTAAAAAAAAAAAAAAGACTCTGTGCTTCTAATGCAGGGGACCCAGGTTTGATCCGTGGTCAGGGAACTAGATCCCACATGCCACAACTAAGACCCAGTGAAGTCAAATTAAGATAAAGCAATAATTAAAAAAAAAAATCTCCCTGACAAGGGTTTGATCCTTGAGTTGGGAAGATCCCTTGGAGAAGGAAATGGCAACCCACTCTAGTATTCTTGCTGGGAAATCCCATGGACAGAGGAGCCTGGCGGGCTGCAGTCCAGGGGTTCCCCAAAGAGTCAGATGTGACTGAGAGGCTGAGCGCAAACACACATCACACACACACACACTCATTCACACACACTACCGGTAGCACGTGGTTAGCCTTGAGATACAAATTAAGCAGTATGTGAACTCATGTATGAGTAACCCCACTCCCCAAGCCCAAGAAAAGGGCCACTTCAACCCCCTTGGAATAAGCCCTCCAGGTAGGAGAAACCCTCCCCCTACCTGCCGTCCACCCCTTTTGGCCAGGAGACCAGGGATATCTTAAAAACATGGAAAGCCAGCAGTCATCAAGACCCACTTGGTGAGGCCAGCCACCCATCTTCCCCGAAGCTGAAGGGGGTCACTCCGTGGGGACATCACAAGTGAGTGAAGGGGGTCGTGATCTCCAATCTGTGGGAAGATAACCTGGCAAATGGGTCCTCTGGACTACTCGTGTGAACCCTTCTCTGACCTAAAGCTTCTCTTCCAAAAAACTACAACAGCGTTTCCCCAAAGAGCAGACTAATTGCAAGAATCACTGTGTTCAGAGAGCAGCTAGTGACCTTGGCCAGGGGAACCCTATACAGCACGGTCACCATAAAAAAGGTACCAGCCAGCATGGCCATGGCCCCCAGGCCTGTCTACAGGAGGCAGGAAAAGGCCTGCTCTGCCCCTGGGGCCTGAGGACCCTGCACTCGGCCAGAAGCTGCAGGAGCCAGACCTTTGCCATTAGCACCCTCAGGACGGGAGACAGAGGAGGGCCTTGTCACCAGCAAAGCCCATCAGCAATTCCCAGGGATGAAACATAGACGCTGGTCATAAATAAAATCTAACTTTATTTTCTTTTGTGCTTTGATGAGTTTCACGTGCTCACGGGGCACCTCCTGCAGAGGCATTGCACCTGGCCCTTCAGGCCCGAGGCCCTGGTGTGAAATACTTGCACCTGGGCTTGGTGGGCTGCAGAAACCTTGTACCCAGAACTGTAATCCAAATTAAGATAAAGCAATAATTAAAAAAAAAAATCTCCCTGACAAGGGTTTGATCCTTGAGTTGGGAAGATCCCTTGGAGAAGGAAATGGCAACCCACTCTAGTATTCTTGCTGGGAAATCCCATGGACAGAGGAGCCTGGCGGGCTGCAGTCCAGGGGTTCCCCAAAGAGTCAGATGTGACTGAGAGGCTGAGCGCAAACACACATCACACACACACACACTCATTCACACACACTACCGGTAGCACGTGGTTAGCCTTGAGATACAAATTAAGCAGTATGTGAACTCATGTATGAGTAACCCCACTCCCCAAGCCCAAGAAAAGGGCCACTTCAACCCCCTTGGAATAAGCCCTCCAGGTAGGAGAAACCCTCCCCCTACCTGCCGTCCACCCCTTTTGGCCAGGAGACCAGGGATATCTTAAAAACATGGAAAGCCAGCAGTCATCAAGACCCACTTGGTGAGGCCAGCCACCCATCTTCCCCGAAGCTGAAGGGGGTCACTCCGTGGGGACATCACAAGTGAGTGAAGGGGGTCGTGATCTCCAATCTGTGGGAAGATAACCTGGCAAATGGGTCCTCTGGACTACTCGTGTGAACCCTTCTCTGACCTAAAGCTTCTCTTCCAAAAACTACAACAGCGTTTCCCCCAAAGAGCAGACTAATTGCAAGAATCACTGTGTTCAGAGAGCAGCTAGTGACCTTGGCCAGGGGAACCCTATACAGCACGGTCACCATAAAAAAGGTACCAGCCAGCATGGCCATGGCCCCCAGGCCTGTCTACAGGAGGCAGGAAAAGGCCTGCTCTGCCCCTGGGGCCTGAGGACCCTGCACTCGGCCAGAAGCTGCAGGAGCCAGACCTTTGCCATTAGCACCCTCAGGACGGGAGACAGAGGAGGGCCTTGTCACCAGCAAAGCCCATCAGCAATTCCCAGGGATGAAACATAGACGCTGGTCATAAATAAAATCTAACTTTATTTTCTTTTGTGCTTTGATGAGTTTCACGTGCTCACGGGGCACCTCCTGCAGAGGCATTGCACCTGGCCCTTCAGGCCCGAGGCCCTGGTGTGAAATACTTGCACCTGGGCTTGGTGGGCTGCGTGCAGAAACCTTGTACCCAGAACTGTAATCCAAACTGGCAGCCAAGGGGCCGAGTGCAGAGGCACTGCGCTCAGCTCTGTATGTCAGTGGGGCAGGGAGGGGGCCGTGTGCAGAGGTGCTGCGCCCAGCACTGTATGTCAGCGGAGCAGAGAGGGGGCCGTGTGAAGAGGCACTGCGCCCAGCTCTGTACGTCCATGGGGCAGGGAGGGGGCCGTGTGCAGTTACTGCACTTGGCTCCGTGATTCAAGACAGTGTCCAGGGGGGGCTGTGTGCAGAGGCTTTGCACCCAGCACTGTACGCCAGTGGGGCAGCAAGGGGCCCGTGTGCAGAGGCACTGCGCCCAGGACTGTACGCCAGCGGCGCAGCGAGGGGCCCGTGTGCAGAGGCACTGCGCCCAGCGCTGTGTGTCAGCGGGGCAGCGAGGGGCCGTGTGTAGAGATGCCGCACGTGACGCTGATTTGGAACGGCAACTGCACAGGTGCACCTGACCCACGAGAATTCGTGGGAATTCTCAATGGCCTCCAGCAGACGGGAACCAAACAAAGCAGCGAGGCCGAGTGCCTTCATGGTAAGAGAAAGGGGAAGGGTTAGTCGCTCCGTCGTGTCTGAGACCTTGCGACCCTCGTGGACTACGGCTGACCAGCCTCCTCTTATCCATGGGATTCTCCAAGCACGTATACTGGCGTGGGCAGTCATTCCTTGCTCTAGGGGGCTCTTCCTGACCCAGGAACTGAACCGCAGTCTCCTGCGTTGTAGGCAGATTCTTTACAGTCTGCACCACCAGCGTAAAGGGTAAGCGGTCCTCCTTCTTCTCTAGTCAAGGGCTGAAGCTTTCCTGCGCTTCTCCTCTGATCCTGCTATGGGCACCGTTGAGGTCTGACTCAGAACACGAAGAGATCAAACCCTCTTCTGCCCAATGACGGTGGTGATGCTCCTAGAGACAGAGATAAAGCAGACGTGCTAGAGTAGCTAAGAAAATTATTTCTTAATATGAGAATGTCTGCATCGTTCCCTTTAAAAGAGCTCTTCGCTCTTGAAAATCTGTGCCTCCCGTCCTGATAGAAGCCAGGTGAGGCTTATAGACCTGCCTGTTGTATCAAGAACCGGACACCCAGGAACCTCTCCAAGGTGGGATTCTTTTTTTTTTTTTTTTAATTTATTTATTTATTTATTTTGGGCAGGGGTCAGGTTGGGGAGGGAGAGGAGCAGGCGGGCCACCTCTATTGGTCTTTCATTTCTCCATTTTCATCTTTGTCTTTGTTCTTTGGCTCCTGAGGGCCTCCCATCGCGGTGGCGTCTGTCGTTGCAGAGCGCCGGCTCTGGGCGCATGCGCTCCAGAGCTCCGGCTCACTGATTGGACACATCAGTCCAGCCGCTCCACGGCACGTGGGATCTTCCCAGGCCAGGGCTCGAACCGGCGCCCCTTGCACTGCAAGGCGGTGTCCTTATCCACTGGACCACCAGGGGAAGCCCTAAGGTGGGATTCTTGAGCAAATCCATTTTCCAGGAGACCCAGGCTCACACTCGACCCGGGAGCCAACAGCATCAGGGTGTTTTATCCTTCAGATGCCCCCGCCCTACTAACCTGAGCTCCAGAAAACAGCTTGTCACTCTAAACGGGGTAATTTAGCCTTGAGACTTGGTGATTGGCCAGGGGAATGGAGCCTGATTCAAGTGATGAGACCTTCATGGGGATGAGGTTTTGCTATGAAGACCTGTCTCCTGCAGGAGCTGGGTAGAGATTGATGTGATGAGAGTGGAAGGGGGAACCTCAGGATACAACCAGGGGCAAGAGGTATGGTGGTGTCCTGGGGAGTTCCCACAAAGGACCCATTTTTGCAAAAGGTTTAACTGTTTGTGTGATGTCCTTTTTAGAATCTGGTGAAAGGGAAATTATCAAAACCTTTAGCTATTTCCCTCCTTAATGAAATAAATACTCTTTAAATTTACTCCAACTTTGAGTTAATTAAATGAGGACATGCCTGCCCAGTGCAGGAATGCAGTTACTCTTTAGGGAATGGCTGTACTGGGCCACGGTGAGGATGCGTAAAATAAGCAGACGTGCTAGAGTAGCTAAGAAAATTATTTCTTAATATGAGAATGTCTGCATCGTTCCCTTTAAAAGAGCTCTTCGCTCTTGAAAATCTGTGCCTCCCGTCCTGATAGAAGCCAGGTGAGGCTTATAGACCTGCCTGTTGTATCAAGAACCGGACACCCAGGAACCTCTCCAAGGTGGGATTCTTTTTTTTTTTTTTTTAATTTATTTATTTATTTATTTTGGGCAGGGGTCAGGTTGGGGAGGGAGAGGAGCAGGCGGGCCACCTCTATTGGTCTTTCATTTCTCCATTTTCATCTTTGTCTTTGTTCTTTGGCTCCTGAGGGCCTCCCATCGCGGTGGCGTCTGTCGTTGCAGAGCGCCGGCTCTGGGCGCATGCGCTCCAGAGCTCCGGCTCACTGATTGGACACATCAGTCCAGCCGCTCCACGGCACGTGGGATCTTCCCAGGCCAGGGCTCGAACCGGCGCCCCTTGCACTGCAAGGCGGTGTCCTTATCCACTGGACCACCAGGGGAAGCCCTAAGGTGGGATTCTTGAGCAAATCCATTTTCCAGGAGACCCAGGCTCACACTCGACCCGGGAGCCAACAGCATCAGGGTGTTTTATCCTTCAGATGCCCCCGCCCTACTAACCTGAGCTCCAGAAAACAGCTTGTCACTCTAAACGGGGTAATTTAGCCTTGAGACTTGGTGATTGGCCAGGGGAATGGAGCCTGATTCAAGTGATGAGACCTTCATGGGGATGAGGTTTTGCTATGAAGACCTGTCTCCTGCAGGAGCTGGGTAGAGATTGATGTGATGAGAGTGGAAGGGGGAACCTCAGGATACAACCAGGGGCAAGAGGTATGGTGGTGTCCTGGGGAGTTCCCACAAAGGACCCATTTTTGCAAAAGGTTTAACTGTTTGTGTGATGTCCTTTTTAGAATCTGGTGAAAGGGAAATTATCAAAACCTTTAGCTATTTCCCTCCTTAATGAAATAAATACTCTTTTAAATTTACTCCAACTTTTGAGTTAATTAAATGAGGACATGCCTGCCCAGTGCAGGAATGCAGTTCCAGGGAGGCTGACGGGCCAGGATGGTGAGATGGGAAAGGGAACCGTCTCCCTGGCTCCACTCACTGACCCACTGGGGAGCCAGCGTCACCCTGTCAAGGGGACCGGGACTTAGAAACACAGTTCCTGGGGGCATCCTGCGAAGGAGAGAGAGCAGGAGGTGAGGGGGTTCCCCGCAGTATCAGGGCTCTCCTGGCTGCACAGCTCAGGAGCACCGGAGAGACTGCATACATAACCACCCGAGACATAAGGGGCTGGAAACAGAGGTCACTTACTCACCACTTAGTACCGTTGTGAGGGCTGATGAGGCAGCGTTGCTGCTGGCCTCCTGGGCTTACCCACAGGCCTGCCCATCGCTGGGGGCCCAGCTGGCACTGGGTGTGCAGACCGGCCTCCCCTCTGCTGTGGGCTGAGCCGGGGTGGCCTGCTTCTCCCACGTAGCCTCTCATCTTGGGCAGCTTACAGCTTGGTGGCCGCGGGGGTGTCCCTGATGGAGTCAGCTCTGAGCTGAGGTCTCCTCCAGGATGAGAAGGCAGCAGTGAGCAGGCAAAAGGAGAGAGGCTGGGGAGGGGGAGGGAATGATTTATAAGAGGGAGTAACAGTTGTCAAGACCTTGTGAGGTAGGAGGAAGCATGATGCCTTCTAGAAAAACAGAAATGAAGCTAGTTTGGTTACTTCGAGAGTAAGAGACACGAGGGAGGGTGGATGCCAGATCATACCTTTCAAGGAACTGAGGATTTTGGGGGTTAATCTTCATAAGAGAAAGAATGGGAAAGATTGGCAGGGGAGGTTCCGGGAGGGGGAACGTGTGTGTACCTACGGAGGATTCGGGTCGATGTGGCAGTTTAGAAACCTCAGAAAGTTTATTTTCTAACATGACAATAAATTTAAAAACAAAAGGGGAAACAGTTTTAAGCAGTGGGTGATGATAAAAGGGGCCTCAGGATACAACCAGGGGCAAGAGGTATGGTGGTGTCCTGGGGAGTTCCCACAAAGGACCCATTTTTGCAAAAGGTTTAACTGTTTGTGTGATGTCCTTTTTAGAATCTGGTGAAAGGGAAATTATCAAAACCTTTAGCTATTTCCTCCTTAATGAAATAAATACTCTTTAAATTTACTCCAACTTTTGAGTTAATTAAATGAGGACATGCCTGCCCAGTGCAGGAATGCAGTTCCAGGGAGGCTGACGGGCCAGGATGGTGAGATGGGAAAGGGAACCGTCTCCCTGGCTCCACTCACTGACCCACTGGGGAGCCAGCGTCACCCTGTCAAGGGGACCGGGACTTAGAAACACAGTTCCTGGGGGCATCCTGCGAAGGAGAGAGAGCAGGAGGTGAGGGGGTTCCCCGCAGTATCAGGGCTCTCCTGGCTGCACAGCTCAGGAGCACCGGAGAGACTGCATACATAACCACCCGAGACATAAGGGGCTGGAAACAGAGGTCACTTACTCACCACTTAGTACCGTTGTGAGGGCTGATGAGGCAGCGTTGCTGCTGGCCTCCTGGGCTTACCCACAGGCCTGCCCATCGCTGGGGGCCCAGCTGGCACTGGGTGTGCAGACCGGCCTCCCCTCTGCTGTGGGCTGAGCCGGGGTGGCCTGCTTCTCCCACGTAGCCTCTCATCTTGGGCAGCTTACAGCTTGGTGGCCGCGGGGGTGTCCCTGATGGAGTCAGCTCTGAGCTGAGGTCTCCTCCAGGATGAGAAGGCAGCAGTGAGCAGGCAAAAGGAGAGAGGCTGGGGAGGGGGAGGGAATGATTTATAAGAGGGAGTAACAGTTGTCAAGACCTTGTGAGGTAGGAGGAAGCATGATGCCTTCTAGAAAAACAGAAATGAAGCTAGTTTGGTTACTTCGAGAGTAAGAGACACGAGGGAGGGTGGATGCCAGATCATACCTTTCAAGGAACTGAGGATTTTGGGGGTTAATCTTCATAAGAGAAAGAATGGGAAAGATTGGCAGGGGAGGTTCCGGGAGGGGGAACGTGTGTGTACCTACGGAGGATTCAGGTCGATGTGTGGCAGTAAACAACAAAACTTTCAAAAAAAAAAAAAGACATTTCATACCTCAGAAAGTTTATTTTCTAACATGACAATAAAAATATTAAAAAACAAAAGGGGAAACAGTTTTAAGCAGTGGGGTGACATGATACAAGTTGCTTTTTAAAGAAAGAGCATGGTTAGGTTTCTGAGGTACGGCAGGAGGACTGGGTGCAGGCTTTCTCAACCTCAGCACTACTGACGTTTCAGATGAGCTAATTCTTTGTTAGTGATGGGAACTGTCCTCTGTGTTGGAAGAAGCTACACTCTGTGTAGCAGTGCCTTTAACCTCTCCTCCCTAGATGCCAGCAGTCTCTGCCCACCCCCACCCCCCGCCCTAGGCTGTGACAACCAAAAATGTGCCCAGACTTTGCCAGATGTCCTTGGGGAAACCAACTCCTTGTTGAGAACCACTAGGCTGGAGGGAACGCAGGGCTTCTCTGCTCACTATGACTGTCTCTTCCAGCAGAGAAAGACTCACCATCATACTCATTATCTGGCTTGGGTGGTGGAGGTGGAGCTGAGATGAGCAGGTGGGCATAGAAAGTCATCGATAGTATTTGGGTGGCAGGCCTCAGTCCCCTTCTTTGGGTGATCCAGTCCTCAATTTCCTCTCTCCTTCCCTCCTTTAACATTGACCTGCGCTCAGAAAAGAATCTGGTCTTTGTGTTGGGAAATACTGTCAGATGCAGCAAGGATAACAGGTGAGATATAAAGCTCATTTTCACCCCTTTGTCATTCATTGATACCAGTAGGGTCAAAGTCTGTTCAAGGAATTGATAGGAGATCAGCAAGGCAGGGGGTTTCCAGGCTTATTTTGAATAAAGGAAGTCTAGGAATTGGGAGAGCCAACCCTGAGAAGGGAAGGCGGAGGAGACAGGGCTCTGGAATGCACTTGCCCGGGGCAGTGGCAGCAAAGCTCCACAGTGAAGGCTGCAGTGGTCCAGTGTCCCAGCCCCCAGGTCACCTGTCTGCAGAGGACAGCGTGTCCTTTTTTATTACGGCAGTACCCTCC
Source organism: Tragulus kanchil (assembly GCA_022376925.1). NCBI lineage: Eukaryota > Metazoa > Chordata > Mammalia > Artiodactyla > Tragulidae > Tragulus > Tragulus kanchil. The sequence continues at coordinate 16,632,538 of JAIOJX010000003.1, read as the reverse complement.
TCCCCTTGGCTTTTACACAGAGACGAAGAATTCGCTATCCTGTGCCAGTTTGTAAGGAAGCGTTGTGAGGCATGGTGAGTTCCCCATACTAAAACTCTTGGAATTCATCTGATTAAAGACCCTGCTCTGATCTCTCCACCTACAGAGTGCAGTTTTCTGTAGGAGAGGAAAGGTGGTGTTTTCTGCTTCTAAAAGAACAAATAGAAACTAAAACCCCTTTCAAATCAAAACATTTATCCTGAGTCAAAAGCACCTCCCGAACCAGTCCATGAAAAGGCTTTGTTAGATTATCCAAAGAATCCAGGGTTCATAAAGGTCATCCTATCATCCACGCTGAGCTTGAGAAGTCTGTCCTTTGCTTCTCACATGCAGGGGAAATTGAGAAATTTTCGTTTCATTTCTACTCTATCCTCACTCTTTTCTTTCTGACCGAATGAATATAGTGGTAGTCTATTTTACTGATTTATTACATGGTCTATTTTACTGTAAAGTGTGATTGTTAAACTCATGACAATATAATCACATAAAACTTGGAGAACAATATGAAGAACTAAAGGTCTGGTTTTTTTCTTCGTGGTTAGAAGACCAGTGCCTTTCCATCTACCTCCAAATTTTTCTCCTGGACAAAGGTGACCAGGAACCATCACCACAAACCTCAGAGCCGGCAGCCAGGACATAGTCGTGCCCAGTCTCACTGAGAAGTGAGCAGAAGACTGTTTTAAAGTAGACAGACCCGAATTAATAAATCCAGATAGATTGGGAGAAATTTTTTAAATTTCCATGTGGTAAGCATGACAGTAATAATAACTACAGGTAAGAATAAATACTGAAATTAGTATCCAAAAAAAAGATGAGAAACAAGATATTTGCATGGACTCAAAGTATATCCCCATAGAAGCTTTAGTAAGTTGAAAGGAAAATAATGCATTTACAGTGGAGAAACCTGCGACTGAATTAATAGGACCAGAGAGGAAAATCTCTGCATCATGGATCTCCCAATATGGGAAAAAAGGGCTCACTTGCCGGGCAGTGGCAGCAAAGCTCCACAGTGAAGGCTGCAGTGGTCCAGTGTCCCAGCCCCCAGGTCACCTGTCTGCAGAGGACAGCGTGTCCTTTTTTATTACGGCAGTACCCTCCTCCCCTTGGCTTTTACACAGAGACGAAGAATTCGCTATCCTGTGCCAGTTTGTAAGGAAGCGTTGTGAGGCATGGTGAGTTCCCCATACTAAAACTCTTGGAATTCATCTGATTAAAGACCCTGCTCTGATCTCTCCACCTACAGAGTGCAGTTTTCTGTAGGAGAGGAAAGGTGGTGTTTTCTGCTTCTAAAAGAACAAATAGAAACTAAAACCCCTTTCAAATCAAAACATTTATCCTGAGTCAAAAGCACCTCCCGAACCAGTCCATGAAAAGGCTTTGTTAGATTATCCAAAGAATCCAGGGTTCATAAAGGTCATCCTATCATCCACGCTGAGCTTGAGAAGTCTGTCCTTTGCTTCTCACATGCAGGGGAAATTGAGAAATTTTCGTTTCATTTCTACTCTATCCTCACTCTTTTCTTTCTGACCGAATGAATATAGTGGTAGTCTATTTTACTGATTTATTACATGGTCTATTTTACTGTAAAGTGTGATTGTTAAACTCATGACAATATAATCACATAAAACTTGGAGAACAATATGAAGAACTAAAGGTCTGGTTTTTTTCTTCGTGGTTAGAAGACCAGTGCCTTTCCATCTACCTCCAAATTTTTCTCCTGGACAAAGGTGACCAGGAACCATCACCACAAACCTCAGAGCCGGCAGCCAGGACATAGTCGTGCCCAGTCTCACTGAGAAGTGAGCAGAAGACTGTTTTAAAGTAGACAGACCCGAATTAATAAATCCAGATAGATTGGGAGAAATTTTTTAAATTTCCATGTGGTAAGCATGACAGTAATAATAACTACAGGTAAGAATAAATACTGAAATTAGTATCCAAAAAAAAGATGAGAAACAAGATATTTGCATGGACTCAAAGTATATCCCCATAGAAGCTTTAGTAAGTTGAAAGGAAAATAATGCATTTACAGTGGAGAAACCTGCGACTGAATTAATAGGACCAGAGAGGAAACATCTCTGCATCATGGATCTCCCAATATGGTGTCAGTCAGCTGGACTGGCCACAGAGCGTCCAGATGGCACACTTCTTGGTGGGTCTGTGAGCGTGTTCCTGAATGACCAGCATTTCATTCCGTGGAGACTGTAGAGCTGATTGTCCGCTCCACTGTGAATGGGCATCATCCAACCTGCTAAGGGCCTGAGTACAAGCAGGGCCGAAGACAGAGGAATTCTTTCCTGTTTTTCCTGTCTTACTGCTTGAGTGGACCTCTCATCTCATCTTCTGTCCTTGGACTGATATTTGCACCTTTGCCTCCCTTGATTCTTAGGCCGTTTTGGGACCCGGACTAAATTACGCCACTGGGTTTCTTGAGTCTCCAGTTTGCAGATGGCAGATTGTGGAACTTCTCAGCCCTCGTAATGAGGTAAGCCACCTCCTCTTAATAAATGGTCTTTATGAGGGTATATGTACATATGGGTGTATGTCGATGAAGCAGATTAATGGTCGATCTAAGAAAAGAAAAGAGTTGGAATGTTTTTATCGGTGCTAACCTGAGAATTATAATCCCAGGAGACTGTCTTTTAGAAAGCTCTGAGGACTGGTTTGCCCCATTAGAGGTCAGTGCACAGTTATGTATGCTTCTGGGACAAAGGGCAATTTATCAGCTGACATACTGACAGTGCCACAATGCCAATCTGCTGCTGCTAAGTTAGTGGGTCATCCTGACTCTTTACAGGATTAAGAAGGCAGGTTATTATATCCTAAGGAAGTTTCTTCAATGCAGATGTACTATGCACACTAAAAGGGAGAAAGAAATGTAAATTTTTCTTGCTATAAAATATGAATTTTATTTCATCTCGTATTAGTTCTTTTTTTCTGAAAGGACACAACATTATTGTAGTATTCTTACCAAAAAATGCATGTTGTGAATTTAATCATGAGAAGACAGTAGACAAGCCCCAAATCACCAGGTACCTTCATGTTGCCAGATTCAATACTCATTTCTCATTCCAGGTTTTCCTCAACCTGTAAGCATTATGTAGTACTGTTGGTCAACTATCTTTGAATCACTTTTTTTTCTTGCTCTCCGGGGCATAACTCTTTGGGTTTTACTCCTTCCTTATAGTTAGTCACCTCCTGATTCCTTTTCATCTTCCTAACTTTTCTTCTCATCATCTGTACTGACCCCAAGGTGGTCTCATCTACTCCCACAGCTTTGCTGCTGCAGGAGAACCGGGGATCACAGGCTCCTCTCAGGCAGCAGCAATAAAGAAGAGCAAGATAAGGTTCCCAACAAATACCCTTAAATATTAAAAGCACAGAACTTCTCCACTTATATTCCATTAGCCAGAATTTAGTCTCATGGCCATTTTTCACTGTGTGCAATGAATCCTTGGACTGATATTTGCACCTTTGCCTCCCTTGATTCTTAGGCCGTTTTGGGACCCGGACTAAATTACGCCACTGGGTTTCTTGAGTCTCCAGTTTGCAGATGGCAGATTGTGGAACTTCTCAGCCCTCGTAATGAGGTAAGCCACCTCCTCTTAATAAATGGTCTTTATGAGGGTATATGTACATATGGGTGTATGTCGATGAAGCAGATTAATGGTCGATCTAAGAAAAGAAAAGAGTTGGAATGTTTTTATCGGTGCTAACCTGAGAATTATAATCCCAGGAGACTGTCTTTTAGAAAGCTCTGAGGACTGGTTTGCCCCATTAGAGGTCAGTGCACAGTTATGTATGCTTCTGGGACAAAGGGCAATTTATCAGCTGACATACTGACAGTGCCACAATGCCAATCTGCTGCTGCTAAGTTAGTGGGTCATCCTGACTCTTTACAGGATTAAGAAGGCAGGTTATTATATCCTAAGGAAGTTTCTTCAATGCAGATGTACTATGCACACTAAAAGGGAGAAAGAAATGTAAATTTTTCTTGCTATAAAATATGAATTTTATTTCATCTCGTATTAGTTCTTTTTTTCTGAAAGGACACAACATTATTGTAGTATTCTTACCAAAAAATGCATGTTGTGAATTTAATCATGAGAAGACAGTAGACAAGCCCCAAATCACCAGGTACCTTCATGTTGCCAGATTCAATACTCATTTCTCATTCCAGGTTTTCCTCAACCTGTAAGCATTATGTAGTACTGTTGGTCAACTATCTTTGAATCACTTTTTTTTCTTGCTCTCCGGGGCATAACTCTTTGGGTTTTACTCCTTCCTTATAGTTAGTCACCTCTCCTGATTCCTTTTCATCTTCCTAACTTTTCTTCTCATCATCTGTACTGACCCCAAGGTGGTCTCATCTACTCCCACAGCTTTGCTGCTGCAGGAGAACCGGGGATCACAGGCTCCTCTCAGGCAGCAGCAATAAAGAAGAGCAAGATAAGGTTCCCAACAAATACCCTTAAATATTAAAAGCACAGAACTTCTCCACTTATATTCCATTAGCCAGAATTTAGTCTCATGGCCATTTTTCACTGTGTGCAATGAATGGCCATGTGTCAAGCTGCAAATGGGAGTTCTATTCTTATGAAAAAAGAGAACAGAGATTGGAAAATTAATAACTCTTCTTATAGGTGGCAAATTTTATTACTCCTCTAGTTCAGACACTGCAGAAGTCAGATTGATCTAGAATAAAGCATGTAGATTATTATAAAAGTAAAATTAATCAGACTATAACTCTAATAACAACTACTGTTCTAGATAAAATTCTTTCCTAGAAAAAATGGACATAGCACCTGGCACCTAATATGTAGCTATTGAACTGACAGGTTCCTTCCTCTCAGCCCACAGACAGGGAACATAATAGGTAGTTGATGCTTATCTTGATGTAGAATGACATGAAATGACAGAAGGCATTTTGCCACTGTAGTCTGCAGTAAGGTTTAGCATGTCTCTATTCCCGAGGGTATCAGCCTGCTCCCCTGCCTTGATAACGCCACGCTGATAGAACCTGTGGAGGAGCAAGCAGCAGCGCTACATGCTTATCTCAGAAGAGAGATAAGCTGTGGTGTATCAGCCACACTCAGGACAGAGCTGAGAAAGCTGATGTGAAATATTCCCTGATAGCAACATTTTGAGTGATAGGTACACTTCATTACCCAGTTTGCCTAGAAGGCATAGTCTCAGCAAGGCAAATAGACGTGAAGGTATATGTCCCTTTCCTTCTACCTTCCTTTCTTCTTGACTCATCTAGCTATCTATCATGGCTGAGAGTTTAGCCAAATGGTTGGAATTAATGGTTGGAAGCTTTTTTAAAAAATAGTTTTATTTATTTATGTGTGTGGTCTTCCTTGCTGTGCAGCCTTTTCTCTAGTTGTGGCTTCTCATTGCAATGGGTTCTCTTGTGGAACACAAGCTCTAGGAGTCTTTTGTGTCTCCTGCTTTGGTGGGGTTCCCCATAACTCTTTGGGTTTATCCCTTTTCCTCCTGATTCCTTTTCATCTTCCTAACTTTTCTTCTCATCATCTGTACTGACCCCAAGGTGGTCTCATCTACTCCCACAGCTTTGCTGCTGCAGGAGAACCGGGGATCACAGGCTCCTCTCAGGCAGCAGCAATAAAGAAGAGCAAGATAAGGTTCCCAACAAATACCCTTAAATATTAAAAGCACAGAACTTCTCCACTTATATTCCATTAGCCAGAATTTAGTCTCATGGCCATTTTTCACTGTGTGCAATGAATGGCCATGTGTCAAGCTGCAAATGGGAGTTCTATTCTTATGAAAAAAGAGAACAGAGATTGGAAAATTAATAACTCTTCTTATAGGTGGCAAATTTTATTACTCCTCTAGTTCAGACACTGCAGAAGTCAGATTGATCTAGAATAAAGCATGTAGATTATTATAAAAGTAAAATTAATCAGACTATAACTCTAATAACAACTACTGTTCTAGATAAAATTCTTTCCTAGAAAAAATGGACATAGCACCTGGCACCTAATATGTAGCTATTGAACTGACAGGTTCCTTCCTCTCAGCCCACAGACAGGGAACATAATAGGTAGTTGATGCTTATCTTGATGTAGAATGACATGAAATGACAGAAGGCATTTTGCCACTGTAGTCTGCAGTAAGGTTTAGCATGTCTCTATTCCCGAGGGTATCAGCCTGCTCCCCTGCCTTGATAACGCCACGCTGATAGAACCTGTGGAGGAGCAAGCAGCAGCGCTACATGCTTATCTCAGAAGAGAGATAAGCTGTGGTGTATCAGCCACACTCAGGACAGAGCTGAGAAAGCTGATGTGAAATATTCCCTGATAGCAACATTTTGAGTGATAGGTACACTTCATTACCCAGTTTGCCTAGAAGGCATAGTCTCAGCAAGGCAAATAGACGTGAAGGTATATGTCCCTTTCCTTCTACCTTCCTTTCTTCTTGACTCATCTAGCTATCTATCATGGCTGAGAGTTTAGCCAAATGGTTGGAATTAATGGTTGGAAGCTTTTTTAAAAAATAGTTTTATTTATTTATGTGTGTGGTCTTCCTTGCTGTGCAGCCTTTTCTCTAGTTGTGGCTTCTCATTGCAATGGGTTCTCTTGTGGAACACAAGCTCTAGGAGTCTTTTGTGTCTCCTGCTTTGGTAGGCGGATTCTTTCCCACTGTGCCATCTGGGAAGCCCTTGCTTGCTCATAAATGTTTCCTAATAACTAACTCTACTTGTGGCAGAATTTCATCTGCAATCAGCTCTCATTAAAATTCTATAGGAAGGGGCTTCCCTGGTGGTCCAGTGGGTAAGGACACCACCTTGCAGTGCAAGGGGCGCTGGTTCGATCCCTGGCCTGGGAAAATCCCATGTGCCGTGGAGCGGCTGGACCGATGTGTCCAATGACCGAGCCCGAGCTCTGGAGCGCATGCACCCCCAGCCCGTGCTCTGTGACAACAGAGGCCACTGCGATGGGAGGCCCACACGGGCCAAAGAACGAAGACAGATGAAAATGGACAAATGAAAGACCAATAGAAGTGGCCCTCCCACCCTCTCCCTCCCCAACCCGCCCCCGCCAAAATAAATAAATAAAATAGACAAATGAAAGACCAATAGAAGTGGCCCGCCTGCTCCCCTCCCTCCCCACCCCACCCCCCAAAAATAAATAAATAAATCTTAAAAAAAAAAATTCTATAGCAAAAAACAAATTACATAGCAAAGTTTTGATGCAATAGTTAGCATTTTCTAACTTAACTTTTGGCAGGTACAGAATCTACCAAAAAGACTCTAATAGCTGTGCACAAACACACTGCCATGGTCAGTTTTCAGTACCATGGCAACAGTGCAAGGCAAGCCATGGATCACCACTCAGGCTATCTTTTATCTCAATTTTTTTTTTCAAACTTCATGTCACGACCTTTTTCTTAGTTATTTATTATTTTCATCCACCTTTATTCCTTGGCATGTGTGGGCCTCCCATCACAGTGATCTCTCTCACTGCAGAGCACTGGCTCTGGGCGCATGCGCTCCAGAGCGCTGGCTTGTAATTGGACACAACAGTCTGGCCACTCCGCGGCACATGGAATCTTCCCGGACCAGGGATCGAACCGGTGCCCCTTGCACTGCAAGGCAGACTCTGTACTCACTGGACCACCAGGGAAGCCCTCAGTTTTGTTTTGAGTCTTAATCACTGCACTGCCAGGGAAGCCCCTGAATTTTCTTATTTGAGCCTGATTCAGCATGTTTCTGTCCTCCTGCTGGACCTGCCTTCGCTGCTTTTCTCTTAGTCTCTTTGATTGATGTCTCGGGTGGCACTGTCTGTCCTTCTAGTTCAGTGTCCTTCCAGATACTACTGCCTCTTGGTATATCCCTGGCTCTTGGTGCTGCTGCTGAAATCGAGCCCTATCCACCTAGGAACAGCACAGGTCTCAGGACCTCTGCCCAGACCAATGCCCCAGTGTCTTCTTTCCAGTCAGATCCCTTGGGCGGTTGTTAGAATCATAGGAAACCTTCAGACCAGTTCCTGTCTTAGCTGTCATATATCCCACATTAGCACTCAGCATAACACTCTAACTTGGACTGCATACTGATTGGAGATGAACAAGAAGGTCTGTCTTTAAATTACAGGCATCAAAAGCTTGCTAGGGGTGGGGTATGTGGAATAGCACCTGCGGCTGAACATTGGGATCTGAACAGAGGCTCTAATCTGGGTCAAGTAGTCACTCCCTGAGCTACAAGAGTCAAAGCGACTTTGCCCTGAAGCTCATGTTGAGTCAAGATCTAGTTTGTGTGCCCTTTCAGAATTCAATAGTAAGGATGACTTGGCAAAAGTATTTTGATAAGACTTGTTTCTTAGGAATTTATTTATTTAGATATAGGTTTAAATCAGTGTCCTCTACAAAGTTATCAGGAGCAGACAAGCTGCGGCCTGATATCAAGTATACAAATGGGAATGTAAAGTACAAGCAATGTGGCTAAGATGCAAGAAAGACTATCTTGCAGGTTCCATGAACTGAGTTCTCAAGTACCTGAAAGTACAGCCAGGTATTTCAGAGTCACTAAAGGGGCCTAGGGGAGGTCTCCAGGGCATTCCTTGGCATGTGTGGGCCTCCCATCACAGTGATCTCTCTCACTGCAGAGCACTGGCTCTGGGCGCATGCGCTCCAGAGCGCTGGCTTGTAATTGGACACAACAGTCTGGCCACTCCGCGGCACATGGAATCTTCCCGGACCAGGGATCGAACCGGTGCCCCTTGCACTGCAAGGCAGACTCTGTACTCACTGGACCACCAGGGAAGCCCTCAGTTTTGTTTTGAGTCTTAATCACTGCACTGCCAGGGAAGCCCCTGAATTTTCTTATTTGAGCCTGATTCAGCATGTTTCTGTCCTCCTGCTGGACCTGCCTTCGCTGCTTTTCTCTTAGTCTCTTTGATTGATGTCTCGGGTGGCACTGTCTGTCCTTCTAGTTCAGTGTCCTTCCAGATACTACTGCCTCTTGGTATATCCCTGGCTCTTGGTGCTGCTGCTGAAATCGAGCCCTATCCACCTAGGAACAGCACAGGTCTCAGGACCTCTGCCCAGACCAATGCCCCAGTGTCTTCTTTCCAGTCAGATCCCTTGGGCGGTTGTTAGAATCATAGGAAACCTTCAGACCAGTTCCTGTCTTAGCTGTCATATATCCCACATTAGCACTCAGCATAACACTCTAACTTGGACTGCATACTGATTGGAGATGAACAAGAAGGTCTGTCTTTAAATTACAGGCATCAAAAGCTTGCTAGGGGTGGGGTATGTGGAATAGCACCTGCGGCTGAACATTGGGATCTGAACAGAGGCTCTAATCTGGGTCAAGTAGTCACTCCCTGAGCTACAAGAGTCAAAGCGACTTTGCCCTGAAGCTCATGTTGAGTCAAGATCTAGTTTGTGTGCCCTTTCAGAATTCAATAGTAAGGATGACTTGGCAAAAGTATTTTGATAAGACTTGTTTCTTAGGAATTTATTTATTTAGATATAGGTTTAAATCAGTGTCCTCTACAAAGTTATCAGGAGCAGACAAGCTGCGGCCTGATATCAAGTATACAAATGGGAATGTAAAGTACAAGCAATGTGGCTAAGATGCAAGAAAGACTATCTTGCAGGTTCCATGAACTGAGTTCTCAAGTACCTGAAAGTACAGCCAGGTATTTCAGAGTCACTAAAGGGGCCTAGGGGAGGTCTCCAGGGCTGGGATTAACCTTGGGCCCTAGAGTGAACCTGATTCCTCCTGTTGAGTGGAAAGACCCCCTTCCTGATCCTTTCTTGGGAAGGTTCAAAGACCTGCCCTCTTGGCTGTGTTGAGTGTTTGCCTTTCTGCCTCCTCTCCTTGGTGATGTGGAGGACCATCCCAGACACGCCAAGCTTTCACAAGAAGGCACTTTGGAGCGGGTGTGGTGTGTAGGTGGTGTTTCAGCCCAGCTATTAGTGCTTCAGTCTAGTTCCTGGGAGGCTCCACGGACGAGGACAATAGAGTGCAGCACTGCCTCCAGGAAGCACCGGGAAACCCCCTCCGGAGTGACTTCTGAGGGTGCCTGGTGCGCTGACAGGGCCGAGGTTCTCCGCAGCTCTGAGTGACTGTTTCCTGGAGCTGTTGTCCTGGAAGGACAACAAACACCACACTGGAGAGACATGTGATGTCAGCAGCTGACCTCTTAACCACAGGACGAGAGCCAAGGCCGCTCACGAGCACAAGCGAGGCTGCCCAGGGGCACCCGCTGAAACTTGGTGCGGGGAGGCTCCATTGACTTTACGATTAGAGTGCCGAGCTGGGGACCGCTGCCAGGTTTCCACACTCTTACTTTGTCCCCGAGTCTACATGGCTGGAGAGGTTACTCAGCTAAGTGAGCCTTGGGCTCCCTGCACTCTCTCTCCTCTGGTAGTTTCATTATCTGTCTCTATAATGGCCCCTCACCTCGGTGATGGCAGTGACCCTAGCCTTTTGGTGCCGGGGGAACCAGTACCGACCTTCTGGGAAATTCACAAAGCAGGTGCTGGCGTCAGGCATCTGCTTATCCCTAAACTCCAGAATACCTGTAAAAACCCCAACTTGGGGGGCAAGACCAGGTGGGTAACTTGCTAGAAGGTACCATTTCTTTTGGACTTTACAGTTCACACTATGAAAAGAATGGGGCTTCCCTGGTAGCTCAGCTGGTAAAGAATCCACCTGCAAAGCAGGAGACCCTGGTTCTATTCCTGGGTTCAGGAAGTCCCCTGGAGAAGGGAGAGGCTACCTACTCCAGTATTCTTGGGCTTCCCTGGTGGCTTAGATGGTAAAGAGTCCACCTGAATTGCAGGAGACCTGGGTTTGATCCCTGGGTTGGGAGATCCCCTGGGGAAGGGAATGGCTACCCACTCCAGTGTTCTTGCCTGAAGAATTCCATGGAGAGAGAGGAGCCTGGTGGGCTACAGTCCATGGGGTCAAAAAGAATCGGACATGACTGAGTGACTTTCACCTGAGGAGAATTGTCCGGGACCGCGGGGCGGACCGGCCATACTCTGTAGCCTCCAGCGCATGAATGCTGCGGGGGTGCGCCGCTTGGGATGGCGCCTAGCGGAGCCTTTCACACATGAGCCCTGGCTGCACTTTGCAGCTTCCAGTTTAGGAGCATTGTCATGTTTGCACAAAGATGGCGCTTGGTGGATGTAGGGGGGTGTGGTTTAAGGCGTGTGCACATTACTCTGATAGGTGGTTCCTAGTTTTCGTGCTCGTGATCAGTGCATGCTTCCCTTGCATTCCTATGGGGTCGGAAGCGCGTGTGCATCTGACCTTTTACACGATTGGCTTATGAGTAGCTCCTTCCTGTTTCTGTGTAGCATAAATACCCCCTTGTTTTTGCAATAAAACGAGACTTGATCAGACGCCTGTTTTGTCTCCGTTTCTCGTGTCTCTTGTCGTCTCAATTCCCACCCCTTTAGGGCCTGCGTTGACGAATCCTAGGTCTGCGCTGACGAAGCCCTCGGGTCGGGACAGAGAGTATCAAATATTCCCCTCTCATTGTAGACATCTTAAACTCCTGAAATGGGTTTCCTACTAACAAAATGCAGGCCGTTCTTTTCAATTTTTCTAATTTTTAATTGGAGTCTAGTTGATTTACAGTGTTGTGTTTCCAGTGTACAGCAAAGTGATTCAGTTATACGTTTACCTATATCCACTCTTTTTAAGATTTTTTCCCCCGTATAGGTCATTACAGACTACTAAGTAGAGTACCCTGTCTTCATTAGCATTGAAGGCCAGTCTTTAAAATTTTTTGACTGCACTGTGTAATGTGGAGGATCTTACTTCCCTGACCAGGGATCAAGCCTATACCTCTGGCAGTGGGAGCACAAATTCTTAACCATTAGCCCACCAGGGAAGGCCCCTTTTCTAGTTTCTTAAGGGAAAAGCTGAAGCCAATTATTTGGGACCTTGTTTTCCTTTCTATCAGGCCCTTCTGATTAGCTGGCCCTCTTGTCCTCATCCCTGGTAATACCCTTTGCTCTAATAGGATAAAGCTACTCCAGATTTCTTTTGCCTGGTATTAGCATGGTATATCCTTTTTTAATCTTTTTACTTTTAACCAGTTTGCATCTTTATATGTAAAGCACATGTTGTTTCTTATAGGGAACATATAGTTGCTTTTAAAAATGTTTTTAAATTCCTCTATTTTATTCTTTAATATCAAATACATGACACATTCCTTACAAACTTCCAGTGTTCTTCACACATTAAAAAGTTTGGACAGTTAGACTTTTGTATATAGTTCCTTTGGGGAGATTTAAGACAAAGACACTTTTATTTAAGAGACTAATACACTAAAACATTGGTGTAAAAGGTAGATTGCTCCGTGTGAAGATACGTGCATGGTTATGACTTCAAGTTGCTTCTTGTGACATTTCATACAGTAGGATATTAAAATTAACCTTTGTGTTAGTTTTTTAAGGCTGCCATAATAAAATGCCTTAGACTGAATAGCTTAAATAGCAAAAATTGATCTTCTCAGATTTCTAGATGCTATAAATCTGAGATTGAGGTGTTGGCAGTTTCTTTTCTAAAAATCAGTTAATTAAAATTGGAGTCTAACTGCTTCACAGTGTTGTGTTAGTTTCCTCTGTACAACAACGCTAATCAGCTACATGTATACACATACCCGCTCCTTCTTGCGCCTCCTTCCCGCCCACCCCCATCCCGACCCCTCTAGGCCCTCAGAGCACAGACCGCGCTCCCTGGGTTACACAGCAGCTTCCCGCTAGCTGTCTCTTACACATGGCAGTGGATATGTCAGCGCTACTCTCTCTCTTTCTCCATCCTCTCCTTCTGCCCTGTATCCACAAGCCCCTATTCGACATCTGCATCTCCACTCCTGCCCTGCAAGTAGATCCATTTATCATTTTTCTAGATTCTACTTACATGCGTTTGCTTGTTGTTTCCTTGGTAAGTCGTGTCTGGTTCTTTCACAACCTCATGGACAGTAGCCCGCCAGGCTCCTCTGACCATGGAGTTTTACAGGTGAGAATACTGGAGTGGATTGCCATTTCCTTCTCCAATATATGCGTTGCAGAGGCAGAAAACCTTCCTCATCCCTGGTAATACCCTTTGCTCTAATAGGATAAAGCTACTCCAGATTTCTTTTGCCTGGTATTAGCATGGTATATCCTTTTTTAATCTTTTTACTTTTAACCAGTTTGCATCTTTATATGTAAAGCACATGTTGTTTCTTATAGGGAACATATAGTTGCTTTTAAAAATGTTTTAAATTCCTCTATTTTATTCTTTAATATCAAATACATGACACATTCCTTACAAACTTCCAGTGTTCTTCACACATTAAAAAGTTTGGACAGTTAGACTTTTGTATATAGTTCCTTTGGGGAGATTTAAGACAAAGACACTTTTATTTAAGAGACTAATACACTAAAACATTGGTGTAAAAGGTAGATTGCTCCGTGTGAAGATACGTGCATGGTTATGACTTCAAGTTGCTTCTTGTGACATTTCATACAGTAGGATATTAAAATTAACCTTTGTGTTAGTTTTTTAAGGCTGCCATAATAAAATGCCTTAGACTGAATAGCTTAAATAGCAAAAATTGATCTTCTCAGATTTCTAGATGCTATAAATCTGAGATTGAGGTGTTGGCAGTTTCTTTTCTAAAAATCAGTTAATTAAAATTGGAGTCTAACTGCTTCACAGTGTTGTGTTAGTTTCCTCTGTACAACAACGCTAATCAGCTACATGTATACACATACCCGCTCCTTCTTGCGCCTCCTTCCCGCCCACCCCCATCCCGACCCCTCTAGGCCCTCAGAGCACAGACCGCGCTCCCTGGGTTACACAGCAGCTTCCCGCTAGCTGTCTCTTACACATGGCAGTGGATATGTCAGCGCTACTCTCTCTCTTTCTCCATCCTCTCCTTCTGCCCTGTATCCACAAGCCCCTATTCGACATCTGCATCTCCACTCCTGCCCTGCAAGTAGATCCATTTATCATTTTTCTAGATTCTACTTACATGCGTTTGCTTGTTGTTTCCTTGGTAAGTCGTGTCTGGTTCTTTCACAACCTCATGGACAGTAGCCCGCCAGGCTCCTCTGACCATGGAGTTTTACAGGTGAGAATACTGGAGTGGATTGCCATTTCCTTCTCCAATATATGCGTTGCAGAGGCAGAAAACCTTCCTCACTTCCCCCTACTAGCCCCGCCCAGAAAGCCCCTGTGGTTGCATTTATCTATCAAGATATTCCAGTCAGTCCAGGTAACATCACAGAGACTCTCATGTGGGCAGGGGAAACCTCAGCCAAAGCACCTGATGTATCTGCTTTCATTTGCTCCTGTCTCTAGCTACAAACACAAATCTGCTCAGTTGCATTGCATTGAGAATAAAATGTAAAAGGGTTGGAACTTAAAATCTGCATTCTTCCCCAAATAAATTAAATCATTGAGTTCATTTGCTCAGTAGCGGCCAACTCTCTGCAGCCCCAAGGACTGTAGCCTGTCAGGCTCCTCTGTCCATGGAGTTTCCAGGCAAGAATACTGGAGTGGGTTGCATTCCCTCCTCCAGGGGGTCTTCCTGATTCAGGGATCTAACCCGAGTCTCTTATGTTTCCTGTATCGACAGGAGGATTCTTTACCAGCTAGCTGAGCCAGCTAATTGTTACAGGAAGGGGGACTCCAGGGCCTGAGAATGGGTTCTTGTCTAATACTCAGAAATGACTTGTTTGAAGAGACACACATGCTGACAAAGCAAGAGGACTTCATTGGGAAGGGGCGCCTGGGTAGAGAGCAGTCGGGTAAGGGAACCTGGGAGAGCTTCTCTGCCGTGTGGCTCGAAATCTTGGATTGGAAGGTGATGGGATTGGTTTCCGGCTTGTCTTTGGCCAATCATTATGACTCAGGGTCCTTCCTGGTGGCCCATGTATTGTTTAACCAAGCTGGATACCAGCAAAAAGGATACTGGGAGGTGGTAGGACATGTGACATTTCCTTTTGACCTTTCCTGAACTCTTCCGGTGGGTGGTAGCTTGTTAGTTTCATGTTCCTTACTTGGATCTTCTGTCATAAAATAACTCAGGAAAATGGTTACTATTGCTACTGGGCTAGGGTGGTTGGTTTCAGTGTTCTTCCCCTAACATAATTACCTTAACAAAATCAATTATGTGTATGTGTCTGTGTATGTGTATATGTTTATTTATGTCTCAAGGACATCTTAAGAAACTTTGTCAGATGCCTGCTGAAATCTTTATGCAGGATCTCCTTATGGTTTTCTTCAGATCCATCAGTCTTTATAAGCATGTATATTTACTCTGGTGTGATATTCCTTTATTTACTGAACCCAAGAGTCAGTTCAATGATCTCTGCTTCCTTTCCTAAATCATCATAAGCCATTGGTTTAATACTGCGCTTTGGAATTTTACTTGATGGCAGTTTCTGGAATGATTCATTTCTTCCCTTTGAAACACTGGATAAAGAGCTTCAGTCTTATCTTGATACCACTCCTTTTGTCATTATTATGCAATAGTTTAATCAGATAGTTTTCCAGCCAACACCTGAAATCAGAAATTTAAAATGATTTTTTGGGGCGAGGCAGGAACAGATCTGGAGTGGTGGGCAGGACTGTCACATGGAGGTTATGGCCAGCAAAGATAAATGTTTCCTCCCTGTTGCAGCTGTAAAGGACCTGGAACTGGTGAAAATACTGTGTTGTTTGTCTCTCCTGTGTGTTACATGCCCCACATCCTAGTTTAAAAGCTGAGAGAAGGGACTTCCTTGGTGGTCCAGTGGTTAAGACTTTGTGTTCCCAACACATGGGGCCTGGGTTTGATCCATCCTTGGTCAGGGAACTAGATCCCACAGGCCACAACTAAGACCTAGCACAGGCAAATAGATAAATCAGTATTTGTAACAACAACAACAACAAAAAAAGATGAGAGACGATACCAATCAGCACCTCAGCCCCTCCTGCCTTTTCTATTGCTGCCCTCATCTTGTCCTTCTGAGTGAAGTCACTCAAATATCAAGCAAGGGACAAGTTTTTTTTTTTTTTTTTTTTAAATTTGGCCGCTTGTATTGGTCTTTCATTTATTTATTTATATCCGTCTTTGTTCTTTGGCCTGGGTGGGCCTCCCATTGCAGTGGCCTCTCTCATTGCAGAGCACCGGCTCTGGGCGCATGCACTCCAGAGTGCTGCCTCATAATTGGAAACAGGGTTCCAGCACGTGGGATCTTCCCAGGCTAGGGATTGAACCGGCGCCCCTTGCACTGCAAGGTGGACTCTTTATCCACTGGACCACCAGGGAAGCCCCAAGGGGACAAGTTTTTAAATAACAGAGAAGTTGGCTTCAGAAAGATTTCAGGTCTGAGACAGAACTCTGGGGACACCTGAATGGATGTGAGGGAAAATCCAAAGGCAGGCACAAAGGCAGAGGGCATAGAAGGGTGGCTGTGGGGGCAGGGCTGGGGGCCACCAGCTGGGAGAAGACACTCATTCATCTCATCCGCCTCCCACCTGTCAGTCACAGGTTCACTCAGCAGGCAGGGGGCTGGTGATGGAGACAGGGCAAGCCTTCTCTTGGCCCAGGCCCACTTTTCTGAGGAAAGTGAGTGAAGTATTTGCTGTATCTTTGTTTAAAAAGTGTAATCATAAATGCATGCACAGCAATGCACCCTCTGAAATTTATACACAGCCCCAGGCAAGGTCTGTAGGGGGTCTCTCCTCTCCATTCTAGGTCTGGGAGGCCGAGTGCTTAATTCATTTGATCCACTTCCCCAGGGACCTCCCCTCTGTGGCTTTTTATCTAATCTGAGTTTTCCAAGTGATGTCTCTGCGACTTGCCAAATTTCCCAGAGCCACCAGGGACAAAGGCCAAAGGGGACTTCCATACCCTTTGGGGTCCCCTTTTGGGTGCCCTTTGGAATGCAGTTAACCCCATCCTTCTCCTGTTCTGAGTTTATCATGGAGATCAAGACTTGTTTTCCATAGGGAAATTGGAAGGTCTCTTATTATGAATGAAAACAGAAGTGGCCGGTTAACACCAGTTCTTAATTACCAGTGCATTTTGTCTTGGCAAGCTTTCCCGACCTGAAAAGAAAAAAAAAAAAAAAAAAAAACAACACAAGAAACCTTTTTGCAAAGGACAACAACAAAAATGCTAGTGCTCTCAATAGCTTCTTTGAAATATACTTGCTGTTGAATGCTGGTCTTCCTGGGCTTAGCATCTGACTTTGTGAGTGTCATAGCTTGGACCAGGAACTACCAACCGGTACAGGGAGGCGATTTGAGTGGGCAGAGTGGGAGTCTAGAACTTGTTTTCTTCCTGCTATTTGGGGTTTTTTGAGCCATATATAAGTCATCTGATCAAGGCTTTCTGGAGAGCTTTCACAGAATTTTTTCTTTTAAGTGATGGTAAAATACACAAAGATTTACCATCGAAACCACTTCTAAGTGTATAGTTCAGTTGTATTAAGTACATTCCCTCTGTTGTACAACCAGTTTCTGGAATGCTTTTCATTCTACAAAACTGAAGACTATGTACCCATTAAACCCCAGCTCCTCATGCCTCTCCCAGCCCCCCTGACCACCATTCTTTCTCTCAGTGAATCTGACTAACTAGGTGTCTTGTGTAAGTCACATGCTAGCTGTCCTTTTGTGTCATAGTTGTTTCACTGAACATAATGTCCTCAAGGTCCACCCATGTCACAGCATTAGCTCCACTTTTGCATCATTCACCTGACTTTTTCTGAGCTTTTTCCTTTCCCACACTTCCATACGATTGAGCTAACAAGTTCATTAGAAAAAAAAATTTTTTTCAGGACATCCCTGGTGGTCCAGGGGTTAAGACTCCATGCTTCCATTGCAGAGGGCATGAGTTTGTAGATCCCTGGTTGTGGAACTGTGGTCCCGCATGCTGAGCAGTATGGCTAAGAGAAAAAAAATTATTCCTTTCAGTCAGGGAAGTAAGAAGATTGAAGACAAAAAGGTGTATTTGAAAGAAAGGGAATGAAGGCAGGTAGAGACCCTTTGGGGTCCCCTTTTGGGTGCCCTTTGGAATGCAGTTAACCCCATCCTTCTCCTGTTCTGAGTTTATCATGGAGATCAAGACTTGTTTTCCATAGGGAAATTGGAAGGTCTCTTATTATGAATGAAAACAGAAGTGGCCGGTTAACACCAGTTCTTAATTACCAGTGCATTTTGTCTTGGCAAGCTTTCCCGACCTGAAAAGAAAAAAAAAAAAAAAAAAAAACAACACAAGAAACCTTTTTGCAAAGGACAACAACAAAAATGCTAGTGCTCTCAATAGCTTCTTTGAAATATACTTGCTGTTGAATGCTGGTCTTCCTGGGCTTAGCATCTGACTTTGTGAGTGTCATAGCTTGGACCAGGAACTACCAACCGGTACAGGGAGGCGATTTGAGTGGGCAGAGTGGGAGTCTAGAACTTGTTTTCTTCCTGCTATTTGGGGTTTTTTGAGCCATATATAAGTCATCTGATCAAGGCTTTCTGGAGAGCTTTCACAGAATTTTTTCTTTTAAGTGATGGTAAAATACACAAAGATTTACCATCGAAACCACTTCTAAGTGTATAGTTCAGTTGTATTAAGTACATTCCCTCTGTTGTACAACCAGTTTCTGGAATGCTTTTCATTCTACAAAACTGAAGACTATGTACCCATTAAACCCCAGCTCCTCATGCCTCTCCCCAGCCCCGCTGACCACCATTCTTTCTCTCAGTGAATCTGACTAACTAGGTGTCTTGTGTAAGTCACATGCTAGCTGTCCTTTTGTGTCATAGTTGTTTCACTGAACATAATGTCCTCAAGGTCCACCCATGTCACAGCATTAGCTCCACTTTTGCATCATTCACCTGACTTTTTCTGAGCTTTTTCCTTTCCCACACTTCCATACGATTGAGCTAACAAGTTCATTAGAAAAAAAAATTTTTTTCAGGACATCCCTGGTGGTCCAGGGGTTAAGACTCCATGCTTCCATTGCAGAGGGCATGAGTTTGTAGATCCCTGGTTGTGGAACTGTGGTCCCGCATGCTGAGCAGTATGGCTAAGAGAAAAAAAATTATTCCTTTCAGTCAGGGAAGTAAGAAGATTGAAGACAAAAAGGTGTATTTGAAAGAAAGGGAATGAAGGCAGGTAGAGACCCTTTGAAACAACTGCAGCACCAGCAGCCATGGGAAGGAAAGGGAGCAGCGAGGCAGGAGCATTGAGGGGACCGTGTTAGCGGGTACAAGATCACTCTGCTCACGGCACAGAGAGACGAAGGGTTAAGAGAAGATAGAGACTTTATTCAGGGAGCCAGCTGACAAAGAGGATGGTGAGCTAGCGCCTCAAAATAACCATCTTCTCAGGGTCTGTGCACCAGGTTCTTTTGTAGAGTCAGAGAGAAAGAAGCGAGGAGGAACTAAAGTCAAAAGGCAGAACAGAGAGGGAGAGGCAGTGGGGAAGTCTTCAGTCTTGCTAAACATCTCCAGAGGAAGGCCAGCCTTTGGAAGGGGTGTGTTAATTGCTTCTATTCACAAGGTGCACAGGGTCAGATCCTCTCTCTAGGAGCGGAACAAAGGCAGAGGGGCAGGGTCCTCCACTGTCTGTTGTTCAGTCTCTCAAGTGGCTCAATCGTGTGAAGTGTGTGAAAGCCAGAGGCTTCACATCCCCCTCGTGCCCCTCTTGCCTTCTGTAGTTTCTGGCCGCTCCACGTTCCTTAGCTAGTTAGCGCATCTCTCCAGTTCCTTCCCTATCTTTACCAAGTCCACTTTTTCCTGTGTCTCTTCACATCACCTTCCCTCTGTGCTTGTGTGTGCACACCTTTCTCTCATCAGGATACCAGTCATTTCAGATTATTGGCTCCTCATGCCTCTCCCAGCCCGCTGACCACCATTCTTTCTCTCAGTGAATCTGACTAACTAGGTGTCTTGTGTAAGTCACATGCTAGCTGTCCTTTGTGTCATAGTTGTTTCACTGAACATAATGTCCTCAAGGTCCACCCATGTCACAGCATTAGCTCCACTTTTGCATCATTCACCTGACTTTTTCTGAGCTTTTTCCTTTCCCACACTTCCATACGATTGAGCTAACAAGTTCATTAGAAAAAAAAATTTTTTTCAGGACATCCCTGGTGGTCCAGGGGTTAAGACTCCATGCTTCCATTGCAGAGGGCATGAGTTTGTAGATCCCTGGTTGTGGAACTGTGGTCCCGCATGCTGAGCAGTATGGCTAAGAGAAAAAAAATTATTCCTTTCAGTCAGGGAAGTAAGAAGATTGAAGACAAAAAGGTGTATTTGAAAGAAAGGGAATGAAGGCAGGTAGAGACCCTTTGAAACAACTGCAGCACCAGCAGCCATGGGAAGGAAAGGGAGCAGCGAGGCAGGAGCATTGAGGGGACCGTGTTAGCGGGTACAAGATCACTCTGCTCACGGCACAGAGAGACGAAGGGTTAAGAGAAGATAGAGACTTTATTCAGGGAGCCAGCTGACAAAGAGGATGGTGAGCTAGCGCCTCAAAATAACCATCTTCTCAGGGTCTGTGCACCAGGTTCTTTTGTAGAGTCAGAGAGAAAGAAGCGAGGAGGAACTAAAGTCAAAAGGCAGAACAGAGAGGGAGAGGCAGTGGGGAAGTCTTCAGTCTTGCTAAACATCTCCAGAGGAAGGCCAGCCTTTGGAAGGGGTGTGTTAATTGCTTCTATTCACAAGGTGCACAGGGTCAGATCCTCTCTCTAGGAGCGGAACAAAGGCAGAGGGGCAGGGTCCTCCACTGTCTGTTGTTCAGTCTCTCAAGTGGCTCAATCGTGTGAAGTGTGTGAAAGCCAGAGGCTTCACATCCCCCTCGTGCCCCTCTTGCCTTCTGTAGTTTCTGGCCGCTCCACGTTCCTTAGCTAGTTAGCGCATCTCTCCAGTTCCTTCCCTATCTTTACCAAGTCCACTTTTTCCTGTGTCTCTTCACATCACCTTCCCTCTGTGCTTGTGTGTGCACACCTTTCTCTCATCAGGATACCAGTCATTTCAGATTAGGCTCTCTGGCTGTGTCAACTCTTTGCAACCCCATGGATTGTATCCCACCAGGCTCCTCTCTCTGTATTCTCCAAGCAAGAATACTGGAATGGATTGCCATTGCCTCCTCCAGGGGATCTTTCCAACCCAGGGATCGAACCTGGCATCGGCAGGCAGATTCTTTACCACTCGCACCACCTGGGAAGTCCAATATGACCTCATCTTACGCTAATGAATTACACCTGCAGCTACCTTGTTTCCAAATAAGGTCACATTCTGAGATAAGGGGTGTTTGGACTTCAACACGTCTTTTTAGGAAACACAAACTCCGTCCATTATGAAGGTAGAGATGTATTGCTCATTGCCATTGATGTGTCTTTGCTTATTCAGCTAAAGCCATGGAAAACTGCCAGAATGAATCTGATGTTACCTCAAACTGGGTCGAGCTCAGTGTGATTCCAAAGAGCAAGATTTGGCAAAACTGCTCAGTAACTCTCCAGAGATCCCGACAATCTCTTTGGGGTTTCTTTTGATATCTATGACTTGGGTCAAATGTTTCTCACAGTTACGAAGGTGAAACCCAGGGGTAGGTTTACAGATCCATTGCTCTCTCAGATAAATAAGGTAACAATACTATGGAGCAGTTAGACTCTGTACCTTTTAGCAAGTACTTGGAGGCATCACATAGTATAATTTGTGGAGGACTTACTATTGCTATTTAGTCACAGTGTCATATCCAACTCTTTAGAGACTCTATGAACTATAACCCTCAAGACTCCTCTGTTTATAGGACTTTCCAAGCAAGAATACTGGAGTGGGTTGCCCCTTCCTTCCCCTAGACAAACTTCTGACCGCATGGTATCAGAAAAATAGCGCAAAATGTTGCCTTGGGAAAGCTGTCCAAGTGAATCCTTTACCGACTGGGGAAAGTAGGCGGGTGTTCCTGTGTGTCACTCAGCCTTAGCTGCCTTGTGCTGTGGTTATAAACAGTGTCCTGAGTCTCTGGACATGTTGTCTGCAGGTTGATTGAGGCCCTGCTTGGCGTTGTCTTCATCCAGAGGGGTGAAGGAGTCGCCCCTTGTGGGATTTGCTGGTCTGGAGGCCAGGGCCAGAGGAAGATGGTGGGACCTAGGGAGAGATCCTACAGCCTCTACTTGGAAGTGACACACATCACGTCCATTCCCCTTTCATGGCTGCTGCTCTGGCACCAAGTCATATCCAACTCTTCACCACCCCATGGACTGCAGCATGCCAGGCTTCCCTGTCCTTCATCATCTCATGGAGTTTGCCCAAGTACGCATCCATTGAATCTGTGATGCCATCCAACCATCTTATCCTCTGTCACCCTCTTCTCTTTCTGCCTTCAGTCTTTCCCAGCATCAGGGTCTTTTCCGTTGAGATGGCTCTTTGCAGTAGGTGGGCAAAGTATTGGAACTTCAGCTTCAGCATCATTCCTTCCAATGAGTATTCAGGGTTGATTTCCTTTAGGATTGACTGGTGGACTCTTAAGAGTCTTCTCCACCACCATCTTTCATTGGCCAAGGCAGACCACCTGGCCAGCCTCCAGGTTGCTGAGTCAGCGGTAGGCAACATGAACACAGATACAGCCTACGAACCCTGCAAGACAGAGCTGGCAGTGGGCGGGGCCTGCAGACCTGGTTGCGTGAACGGTGTGCTGTGCTGATCACTATCGGCCTGATCAGTATCTCTGGCTGAAGCTGGCTTTACCTGGACTGTTTAGTGAGGCTGTAAGGGGAGTGGATTCTTTGGCAGCTCCTGTTGTCTAACAAAAGAGCCCACATTGTGCACACCCTTCCCCAGACTCCCTGAAAAAGCCATCACTCCATCTGTATGCCTGCTGGGACTGTCATTTCTTTGATCTTTTCAAATCTGGGCTTCTGCAGTTTCCCCACCCCGTCCAATTTCTTTGAATGACCCCGCCCCATGGTATCAGAAAAATAGCGCAAAATGTTGCCTTGGGAAAGCTGTCCAAGTGAATCCTTTACCGACTGGGGAAAGTAGGCGGGTGTTCCTGTGTGTCACTCAGCCTTAGCTGCCTTGTGCTGTGGTTATAAACAGTGTCCTGAGTCTCTGGACATGTTGTCTGCAGGTTGATTGAGGCCCTGCTTGGCGTTGTCTTCATCCAGAGGGGTGAAGGAGTCGCCCCTTGTGGGATTTGCTGGTCTGGAGGCCAGGGCCAGAGGAAGATGGTGGGACCTAGGGAGAGATCCTACAGCCTCTACTTGGAAGTGACACACATCACGTCCATTCCCCTTTCATGGCTGCTGCTCTGGCACCAAGTCATATCCAACTCTTCACCACCCCATGGACTGCAGCATGCCAGGCTTCCCTGTCCTTCATCATCTCATGGAGTTTGCCCAAGTACGCATCCATTGAATCTGTGATGCCATCCAACCATCTTATCCTCTGTCACCCTCTTCTCTTTCTGCCTTCAGTCTTTCCCAGCATCAGGGTCTTTTCCGTTGAGATGGCTCTTTGCAGTAGGTGGGCAAAGTATTGGAACTTCAGCTTCAGCATCATTCCTTCCAATGAGTATTCAGGGTTGATTTCCTTTAGGATTGACTGGTGGACTCTTAAGAGTCTTCTCCACCACCATCTTTCATTGGCCAAGGCAGACCACCTGGCCAGCCTCCAGGTTGCTGAGTCAGCGGTAGGCAACATGAACACAGATACAGCCTACGAACCCTGCAAGACAGAGCTGGCAGTGGGCGGGGCCTGCAGACCTGGTTGCGTGAACGGTGTGCTGTGCTGATCACTATCGGCCTGATCAGTATCTCTGGCTGAAGCTGGCTTTACCTGGACTGTTTAGTGAGGCTGTAAGGGGAGTGGATTCTTTGGCAGCTCCTGTTGTCTAACAAAAGAGCCCACATTGTGCACACCCTTCCCCAGACTCCCTGAAAAAGCCATCACTCCATCTGTATGCCTGCTGGGACTGTCATTTCTTTGATCTTTTTCAAATCTGGGCTTCTGCAGTTTCCCCCATTCTCTCTTCTGCATCACCAAATTCTTCCTTTTTACCGAATCATTCCCATCGACACATAAACATAAATGCAGCTGTTCTTCTCATCTTCCAAAGGAAAACATGGGTCTTGGGGGCATGATGCTAAGCCAGAGAAAGACAAATCTAAAAAACAAACAGAAAATACGAACTCACAGATACTTGAGCTTGGTGGTGGCCTGAGGCAGGGGGCAGGGGGAGGTGGGACCTGGCTGAAGTGGGAGAAGGTGGTCAAAATGTACAGACTTCCAGTTATGGGATGAGTAAGTCCTGGGGATGCAATACTCAACACATGACTACACTTAACAATACTGTATTGTGTATTTGAAAGTTGCTAAGAGATTTGGTCTTGAAAATTCTCATTCTAAGAAAACAAAATAGACACTGTGTGATAATGGAGGTTAGTTAACTAGGCTTGTGGAAATTATTTTGCAATGTATATATACATATCACATCATTATATTGTACACAGAAACTAATATAATAGGTTTTTTCTTTATTAAAAAAATAATTTTATATATTTATTTGGCTGGACTGTGTCTTTGTGGGAGTTTTTCTCTAGTTGCCGGGTGGGTACTCTCTAGTTGTGGAGCACAGGCTTCTCACTGCAGTGGCTTCTCCTGTTGCAGAGCACAGGTTCCAGGTGCACGGGCTCAGTAATTGTGGCTCCTGGGCTCAGTTGCCCATGGGATCTTTCCAGATCAGGGATGCAATCTGCCTCCTGCATTGGCAGGTGGGTTCTTTACCACTGAGCCCTCAGAGAAACCCCTGAAACGAATATAAAGTTATATGTCAACTATTATCTCAACAAAAAGCAAGACAAAAAAACCAAATTCTTTTAAAGTCTCAATCCCCTTCGGTGACTGCCTTTTGTCTGTTTCTTTTCCAAGAAAAGAATCTTTAAAACATTGTCTCCACCTACTCTTTCTCCCCTAGCGTTTAATCATTCACTAGCCTGCCTTGGTTTGCCAGCGCCTCCACGATGCCATAAAGCCCACGCTTGTCGGGAGCACCAGGGGCTTCCCTGTTCTACGTCCAGGAGACGTTTCCAGCCCACCCGTGGGGGCCTCTCCATGGCATCCACCGCCATCGCCTGCAGGATCTAGTGAGACGCCCTCTCCTCCTCGCTTTCCCGGCAGGACCCTCTGTGAGTTCTCCTTGCGCCTCTGGTCAGTCTCTCGGGAAAGAAGCCCTGGCATCTTTTCTGAGCTCCACACACAGATGCCTGGGTGCAGGCCTTTCAGGCCTCGCAGGTTCCAGTCTGAGCCCTTGAACGTCCCTCCACGACTCCTCCTCTGCTTTTCCTTCACATCAGTAACGACTCAGCCACAGGCCCAGATGCCCGCTGCCCAGGTGCTGTGTAATTACTACACCCCTGCCTTCTCTCTCCCCGTCTCCTTCAGCGGGTCTTCAAGTCCAAATGTTTCCTCCTGCAAAGTCTTGACTCTGTTGTTACTGCCCCGTTTAGGGTGCCACCTCCTTCTGCCCACAGAACTACAACAACCTTCTGAAAACAGGCTTATTTCATTACCAGCGAAAGAGGATTTTGAAAACCCCAGGAGATTTGTTTTGGCCAGAATTTGAAGTGCTTACAATAATATCATTATTTGGAATTTGTGATTTTGAAGGAAGGAAGGATTAAATACAGTTGTGCTTTATTCAAGGATTTTCAGTTAATCTCCTTTAAAAACATATTTTGAGCACACACACTCATACAAAGACACACACACACACATGGCTGTTACAGGTGTGGTTTTCATTGGACCAGCTCTGTAAGAGGGAGAATTCTGGGCGTGCTGGACTGGAAGGATAGGAAGCAGTTCTGGGCTTTCCCAGGTGATCCTGGGGGGACACATCTCCCCCAGGCAGGGGCTTTGGGGTTCTGGCTCCAGGTGAGCCCCAGGATGCAGGGCAGCGTAGAGGATGGAGGGCTTGCTGTCTACGCCTGCCCTGACCTCCAGGTGGTTCTTAGGCAAAACTTGATGATGATGGCCAAGGTGGGACGGGAAGATCTATTTTCCTTCCCACATAATTTTATACCACTTTTCTACTGTCGTCACCAGACACACCAAAAAGTGCCTAGCACCCTAGGAGGCACTGTGGTATTTCTAATTGAGGAAATAAGCATCATTTTTTTTTTTTTGAATTTCCAAGAACAATTACATATCACCTTACCATGGCATAAACACCTTGAAATATAAACATTGGTAGTTTTGTTCCTGGCTGCACACCCAGGCCTGCAGGATCTTAGTTTCCTGAGCAGAGATCAACCCGTGACCCTGGAAGTGTAGAGTTTAAACCACTGAATCACTGGGAAAGTCCTATACCCTTTTATTTTTGAAGGAACAAAAAAGGTCTTTCCCAAACCACAGCTCTCATTCCCATGAATAACACAGAAGAATGTGGACCATTATTTTTTTTCAGAAATTTTTATCTCTGTTCTATTGTTCAATTGTTAATGGTGCACTAAAGCATTTAGAAATTAATTTTAAAATGGGAAAGGGATTTATTAATGATCCATGCTGTGAAGGCGATTGCATCTTGGCTTTTATATAGATACAGAAATAAGGAAAGAAAAGAAAAAGTCCTCCGTGTCATGCCAGGTATGACTCATGAACTTACTTTTCTTAGTTCTTTTCCTTCCTCTTCTTCAAAACAAATAAATCATTAAACCGATAATCCAAAACAACCCCCTCAACAATTGCTTATTCTTCTTAATAAAAGATTAATCAGTGGCACATTGGTTGGGGTGAAGGATGGAAAATCCAGTTTTTAGCCACTGAGTGCAGCTCCCAGGGAGTCAGTACCTTGTTTTGGCGGTGTTGTCTGGCGGTGTGGCTGACGTTGCTGATGAATGGAAAGGGAGAGAGGAGGGAGAGGAAGGGTACTTTCAAAGGCCTGTTGTGATTGTTCATTTGGTCAGTAGTGGCCAGCTCTTTGCGACCCCATGGACTGCAGCACACCCTGCCCTTCGCCATCTCTAGGAGTTTTTGCTCATACTCCTGTCCACTGAGTTGGCGATGCCATCCAACCATGTCATCCTCTCCTGTCCCCTTCTCAGTAAAGAATCTGCCTGCAGGGCACAGGAGACATGGGAGATGGGAGATGCAGGATCAATCCCTGGATTGGGATGATTCCCTGGAGAATGTAATTGCAACCCACCCCAGTTCTTGCCTTGGGGAATCCCATGGACAAAGGAGCCTAGCAGCCTTCAACCCATGGGGTTGCAAAAAATCGGAGGCGACTGAGCAACTAACTGCATGCATATCCAGTCAGTGGATTAGGCATTTGTTTCCCCTTTCTGTGAAATGAGAAATATTAGAGATAACTGATATAAAAGTCCTTTGTGTGTGTCAAGTCTCACTAGTGTTTTCCTCTTAACAAACACAATACAGTCTTAAATTTCTACTGTGTTTCAGCCCCCGATGAGTGCTGTGTGCTTTGTGAGTGCTGGGTGCTGTGCTTGGTGCTCCACAGCATTAGTTCTTTTTTTTTTTCTCGTTGAACGACCTATGCTGAGCAGGTCCTGTCTTTCTCCACAAGAATCTAAAGCTAAGATACCCAAGGCCACAGACTAGGAAGGTGGGGGAACTGGGACTGGGAAGCGAGTCATTTGATCCAAGAGCCTACATTTCCAGCCTCTACTCTGCACAGCCTCTACTTTCTTAGCCTTCATTAACTTCCTAAGGTTCCTCATACTGTGTCCCTTCTCGGGGTCACCAGCCCTCTGGGGGATCCAAGCCTTCAGAAGAGTTCACAGCGGTAGCTGTCTTACTGGTGCATGGCGCCATCTGGTGTCCAAATTAGGCAACTGTGAGGCGCGACATTGCATCTACTGTATTTGAGACACGTGTCTGCAGGCTCATTGCTCAGTGGTGTCAGACTCTTGGCGACCCTGTGGATTGTAACCCGCCGGGATCCTCTGTCCAGGGGATTCTCTAGGCAAAAATGCTGGAGTGGGTTGCTATTTCCTCCTGCAGAGGATCTTCCCAATCCAGGGACTGAACCGGCCCCTCCTCCGTCTCCTGAATTGCAGGTGGATCCTTTACTGCTGAGCCACCAGGGAAGTCCAGTTTGGAACACACCAGTGCTCTGTTTGGGGTGACGACAGAGATCTCTAGTTGTTTCTGTCCTTTCCTTTTCTAACAGAATAACATTAACTCTTATGCTGCGGTTCCAGCGCTTATCAGAGGAGAGGTTGCCTGGTTTGCTCTGGACTCCTTGGACTCTAGTGGCGCTCTGATCTACCAGTCAGAAAAGGTCTTATTTGAAGAGCGTAGAGATGAGGCTGCTTGTATGAAAGGGCCGGCTAGGAGTAGGTTGAGGAGGGGAGAGCACAAACAGTGAGCAGTTTCGGGTACCCATTGTGAGCCAAACACCATGCTTGCTTTCCATATGCACTTACTGATTACACTCCAAGAGGGGTTTTATCTGTTTTGTTCACAGCCCTCTGCCCAAAGTAAGCCCTCCATCAGTATCTGCTGAATGAGTCTGTGAATTGCCTTGAAAGCCCTGGTGTCCTAATTACATAGTGCTTAGTTTGTGAAAGCTCAAACAGTACACTTATGTTCATTTTCTTATAGGAAACAAACATGAATTGCCATACGAGATTCAGCAATTCCACTTGTGGGAATACACCCCCAAGAACTGAAGGAGAAACTCCAGTAAGTATTTGTACACCCACATTCAGAGCAGCGTTATTCACAGTGGCCAGAACATAAGAGCTACCCAGTGTCCCTCGACCGACAGATGAATAAAGGAAATGCGTCTATACACACAACACAATAATAATCAGCTTAAAAAGAAGGAAGCTGTGACACATGCTGCAACGTGCATGAACCTTGAGGACGCCATGTTGAGTGAAATAAGCCAGTCACAAACGGATGGATGTTATATAAGTCACTTTAGTGAGGTCCCAGAGGAGTCATATTCAAGACAGAAAGGAGAGGGTGGTTGCCAGGGGCTGGAGCTCTTATTTAGTGTGCACAGAGTTTCAGGATGATGGAAAAATTATGGAGCTGCAATGCACTGTGAGGTAAAAATACCTAATGGCACATATAAGAATGTTAACACGGGAAATTTTATGTTTCTTATAGTTTACCGCAATTTTCTTTGAAAGCTAAAAATAAGTGAACTTCCCTTAGAACACATCTGCTATTAAGTGTGAGGACAGCCTCGCTTTACCCGCCTCCAAAGCCCTGCGGTTTCCTTGCTGTCATAAGACCCTACTCCTTAAAGCCCCCGTCTGTCTGAGGCACCATGATAGGGCAGAGGCCAACAAGGTCCCACGTGTCGTTTCCTCCTCTTTGAGCCTCTTACTCAGAGCTCTTGCTGGATGTGGGTTGACAGTGGGACCAGCCTCGAAAGTGAGCCCATCTTCAAATAAAGTAGAATGATGAAAGTAAAAGAAAATAATGTTTTTAAACTCCAGGTTGAGTTTGAAAAAAAAACATCACTCCAAGAGGGTTTTATCTGTTTTGTTCACAGCCCTCTGCCCAAAGTAAGCCCTCCATCAGTATCTGCTGAATGAGTCTGTGAATTGCCTTGAAAGCCCTGGTGTCCTAATTACATAGTGCTTAGTTTGTGAAAGCTCAAACAGTACACTTATGTTCATTTTCTTATAGGAAACAAACATGAATTGCCATACGAGATTCAGCAATTCCACTTGTGGGAATACACCCCCAAGAACTGAAGGAGAAACTCCAGTAAGTATTTGTACACCCACATTCAGAGCAGCGTTATTCACAGTGGCCAGAACATAAGAGCTACCCAGTGTCCCTCGACCGACAGATGAATAAAGGAAATGCGTCTATACACACAACACAATAATAATCAGCTTAAAAAGAAGGAAGCTGTGACACATGCTGCAACGTGCATGAACCTTGAGGACGCCATGTTGAGTGAAATAAGCCAGTCACAAACGGATGGATGTTATATAAGTCACTTTAGTGAGGTCCCAGAGGAGTCATATTCAAGACAGAAAGGAGAGGGTGGTTGCCAGGGGCTGGAGCTCTTATTTAGTGTGCACAGAGTTTCAGGATGATGGAAAAATTATGGAGCTGCAATGCACTGTGAGGTAAAAATACCTAATGGCACATATAAGAATGTTAACACGGGAAATTTTATGTTTCTTATAGTTTACCGCAATTTTCTTTGAAAGCTAAAAATAAGTGAACTTCCCTTAGAACACATCTGCTATTAAGTGTGAGGACAGCCTCGCTTTACCCGCCTCCAAAGCCCTGCGGTTTCCTTGCTGTCATAAGACCCTACTCCTTAAAGCCCCCGTCTGTCTGAGGCACCATGATAGGGCAGAGGCCAACAAGGTCCCACGTGTCGTTTCCTCCTCTTTGAGCCTCTTACTCAGAGCTCTTGCTGGATGTGGGTTGACAGTGGGACCAGCCTCGAAAGTGAGCCCATCTTCAAATAAAGTAGAATGATGAAAGTAAAAGAAAATAATGTTTTTAAACTCCAGGTTGAGTTTGAATCATCACAAAATAATCAAGAAAAGGCAGTTCCAGCACCAAATGATTGTATGGTCTTGAAATGATCAAACATCCTGTCCAGAATTTACTGCAATTCGTGTGAATTCAGAAAGATTTGCGGAGAGAGGATGAGTTTTTTTTTTTTTTTTTTTTGAGGAGGTTTTGACAAGTAATTGGGAGCTGAGGGCTCATTTTGGAAGGAGCTGTCCAGGGGTACAAAATACTGAACCAGCACAACCACTTGCTTTCAAAGATCTTTAATCGCTCCCCAAAGATGCAGAAAGTTTCTAAAGAAAAACTGGGAAGATTTTCTGTGAGCCAGCAAGTTGGCACCAATGCAGGCCACAACTCAGATTGTTTCCCCATCTACCCTAGGAGGTGTAGACACTATACAGCAGGTTCTGGGGTAATCTCTCCAGGCTTCCATGCTATTGGTGTGAGTTGGGAAGTCTGCCTAAAGTCAGTAAGATCCAATAATGTGTTAGCTAATGGAAAGAGGAAGGAAGAGATGTAGAGTGTGCTTAAAAAAAGAACAGACCCAAATAGAGAAACAAAGAATCAGACTGCCCAAATAACACACATCCATGAAGAAGAAGAATCTTGAATCAGACTTGGAGTTAGAAGGCAAATGTATGCATGCATGCATGCTTAATTGCTCAGTGGTGTCTGACTCTTTGTGACCCCGTGGACTGTAGCCCGCCAGGCCTTTCTGTCCATGGAATTCTCCAGGCGAGAGTATGGAGTGGTCTGTCATTTCCTCCTTCTACAGGGGATCTTCCCAACTCAGGGATCGAACTCACCTCTTCTGCATTGGCAGGCAGATTCTTTGCCACTGAACCACGGAGAAGCCCCTTAGAAGGCAAATAGGCAGGACAAATGGGCAGGACACTGATGGGATTAGGGGGAAGTGGGTGTCTGATGGGGACAGCTGGGATTCTCCCAGTGGGCAAAGTATCCTTTCACCACAGTGCAGTATGTTGTGTTTTGGACACTCTCCTGAATGTGTGTTGTATTTCATAATGAAGAGGAGATACAGTGCGCTGTCTGAGTAGGAGGATGGGGGTTGGGAGTGGTCAGGATTGTTTTGTGTAACGCTCCCTGCTGGGCCTGATCTTCTGTAGTTCAGTTAGGGGCTGGAGGTGAGGCTGGCTGCAGTGTCCTGTTCCAGCTTCCTCTCAAGGTGCAGGGTGATTATGCTAACGTTGTAGTTTGGGGACGGAAGATGAAATGTCAGCTCAGCCCCTGGCAGCCACCCACCCTCCTGGAATGCACAGGAGAAACGTGCTTAAGGGTGTCCATTCCATGCCTCCAGATAAGGTTTGAAAAACATCAAACATCAAGAGAACCAGCAGAGCTCACGCTTGTCTGGACCTAGTAAAGGTTCTTGCCCAACACTTTGGCAAACAAGAGCGCTGGGAACACCTCTTCCTAACTGTTTGTCTATTAATAGAAAGGCCTGGGTAGAAGGCATCCTGGTAGGAGCCAAATCAAGCAGCTTGATTTGTTGCTCCTGGTGGCAACTGACCAATTTCAAAGAAGAACTGGGTGAAGACAATGCCTTTCTGGAAAATTCAGTTGAAATCTATCAATATGAACCTTCTGGTTCTTCCTGTGTGGGTAGTACCCAGCGTCAGGTCATGTGGTGAATGAAAGTGACAAGTCATTCAACAGCACTCTTTTTTTGACCATACTGTCCTGGGCTGCGTTGCCGTGTTGGTTTATCCCAGCACCGATTGCTTTAGCAGACCTGCATTCAAGTTACCTCCTTAAGGAGTCCATCATTATATTTATTTTGAAAGGCACTTAAAAATGAGTGGAAAACACATTTGGCAATGCACTGCATTTATAATTTCCTACAGTAAAACTACAACCCAGGCTTACATTAGTAGAACATCAGAAAAATAGATGTGGGTCAGCTATAAATCTCCTGATTGACATGATTTTCAGTGACACTGAACAGGAAGTAGCTCGTGCTGATGACGACCTTCTCTAAGGGTGACATGGGAACCTGGAAAATACCCTTTATCTCCCTTCTCTGCCCAGTGTCAACAGCTCACTATTTTTCACTCAGATTTCCTCATTCAAGATAGTGATGACTGTAAATCCTGTGCAAAGGGTGTAATAGATCAGTGTTTCCATACGTTCAAGCATCATAATCACGAACTTTCAGGTGACCTAAAAGTGAAAGTTTTTTAAGTTTATTTTTTCCTTCTAGTGTAAACACTAAATTTTTCACTGATGTTTGAAAGGGGCGGGGTCTGGCTGCAGTGTCCTGTTCCAGCCCTCTCAAGGTGCAGGGTGATTATGCTAACGTTGTAGTTTGGGGACGGAAGATGAAATGTCAGCTCAGCCCCTGGCAGCCACCCACCCTCCTGGAATGCACAGGAGAAACGTGCTTAAGGGTGTCCATTCCATGCCTCCAGATAAGGTTTGAAAAACATCAAACATCAAGAGAACCAGCAGAGCTCACGCTTGTCTGGACCTAGTAAAGGTTCTTGCCCAACACTTTGGCAAACAAGAGCGCTGGGAACACCTCTTCCTAACTGTTTGTCTATTAATAGAAAGGCCTGGGTAGAAGGCATCCTGGTAGGAGCCAAATCAAGCAGCTTGATTTGTTGCTCCTGGTGGCAACTGACCAATTTCAAAGAAGAACTGGGTGAAGACAATGCCTTTCTGGAAAATTCAGTTGAAATCTATCAATATGAACCTTCTGGTTCTTCCTGTGTGGGTAGTACCCAGCGTCAGGTCATGTGGTGAATGAAAGTGACAAGTCATTCAACAGCACTCTTTTTTTGACCATACTGTCCTGGGCTGCGTTGCCGTGTTGGTTTATCCCAGCACCGATTGCTTTAGCAGACCTGCATTCAAGTTACCTCCTTAAGGAGTCCATCATTATATTTATTTTGAAAGGCACTTAAAAATGAGTGGAAAACACATTTGGCAATGCACTGCATTTATAATTTCCTACAGTAAAACTACAACCCAGGCTTACATTAGTAGAACATCAGAAAAATAGATGTGGGTCAGCTATAAATCTCCTGATTGACATGATTTTCAGTGACACTGAACAGGAAGTAGCTCGTGCTGATGACGACCTTCTCTAAGGGTGACATGGGAACCTGGAAAATACCCCTTTATCTCCCCTTCTCTGCCCAGTGTCAACAGCTCACTATTTTTCACTCAGATTTCCTCATTCAAGATAGTGATGACTGTAAATCCTGTGCAAAGGGTGTAATAGATCAGTGTTTCCATACGTTCAAGCATCATAATCACGAGAACTTTTTTCAGGTGACCTAAAAGTGAAAGTTTATGTCTAGAGATTTATTTTCCTTCTGTGCGCCTGTTCTCCTTTATCTTGCAGATGCATAAACACTGAAATTTTATTGCACTATGATGTTGTGAAGAACTGATGAATTTACGCTAAAATGTAGGTCAGAAAATAAAGTTCCCCTCAGGGAGGAATCAGACTTTATGTAGTTCTGAGGAAGTTCAAAATTAGGTGTGAAATTCAAAATTTTGAAGAAATTCAGAATTAAATGTGAAAGTGAATCGTTATTTAAAATGAGACAAGAAAGCACAACAGCACGCTGGCGTCATGGAGATTTGGGTCTCTTTTACCAGATGCACTCCTTAGAGAGGCTGGATGATTGAAACCTGCCTTTCTTTCCCCACCTAGAACATTCTACTACTCCCAGCTACTCTCAGGAACCCCAGGGTGTGGGCAGATGAGGGACTCTGAAGTGTAAACTTCTTCCTCTTCATGCCAAATCCACCTCTGATCAATGAATGGCAACATCAACCTTTCAGAAGGAGGACAGGGCCCTCTGGGCCCTCTGCACATAATATCAGAAATGAAAGCAAGAAAGGAACAGAAAAAACAGACACAAAGAGGAAAGAAGAGAGAGGGAAGGAAGGAAATAACAAGTGAATTTAGCCCCAATGAGGAGAATGCTGGAATTTCAGATTTCTATAAGTTCTTTTGTGCTGCCTGATATCAATTCATATCCAGCTTCACTCGGAACATAATTGTATGTGTTTATGGGCTTCCCTGGTGACTCAAGACAGTAAAGAATCTGCCTGAAATGCAGGAGACTTGGGTTGAACCCTGCATTGGGAAGAGCCCCTGGAGAAGCACGTGGCAACCCACTCCAGTACTCTTGCCTGGAGAATCCCCATGGACAGAGGAGCCTGGCGGGCTGCAGTCCATGGGGTCTCAAGGAGTTGGACACGACTGAGCAACTAAGCACACGTGAGCTTCCCAGGTGACTCAGATGGTAGAGAATATCTGTATGCGTTTAGGGAAAGAGCTCTCCTTGAAAAAAAAAAAAGATTGATAAACCCTTTTCTTAGTACATTAAATTTTTATTCATCAAGCTGTGAGTTTATTTCTCAGAAAAGACATATCTGATTCTACATTTAAGATGGAAACCCAGGGGATTCCCTTGTGGTCCAGTGGCTAGCACCCTGTGCTCTCACTGCCATGGCCCAGGGTTCAATGCCTGGTCAAGGAACTAAAATCCTACAAGCTTCAAGGTGAGGCCCCCCCAAAATAAAAGGAAACCCAGCTATGTATTATATTTTATTGTATTTATTTTTAATTGGAGGATAATTGCTTTATAGTGTTTGGTTGGTTTCTATCATGCATTAGCATGAATTAGCCATAAGCATACATATGTCTCCTCCCTCGTGAGCCTCCTTCCTACCATCCACTAAAGCCCAGTAATTGAAAGTGAACTACTTATCTTCTTCTTTTTTTTTTTTTATTTTGGTCGGGGGTCGGGTTGGGGAGGGAGGGGAGTGGGCGGGCCACTTCGATTGGTCTTTTGTTTCTCTATGTTCATCCGTCTTTGTTCTTTGGCTCCTGTGGGCCTCCCATCGCGGTGGCCTCTGTTGTTGCAGAGCGCCGGCTCTGGGCACATGCGCTCCAGAGCTCTGGCTCGGTCATTGGACACATCGGTCCAGCCACTCCGCGGCACGTGGGATCTTCCCAGGCCAGGGATCGAACCGGCGCCCCTTGCACTGCAAGGCGGCGTCCTTACCCACTGGACCAGCAGGGGAAGCCCACTACTTATCTTCTTAGGTCATTCCAATGAAATTTTAAAATAGATGTCAAAAATTTTTATTTATTTATTTAGGCTATTCTGGGTTTTCACTGCTGCCACAGGCTCTTCTCTAGTTGCAGGGAGTGGGGGCTACTCTCTAGTTGAGATAAGTAGGCTTCTTGTTGCAGTGACTTCTCTTGTGGAGCTCAGGCTTGACGGGCACCATAGTTGCAGCTCCGAGGCTCTGGAGCACAGGCTCAACATTTATGGCTGACGAACTTAGTTTCTTCACATCATGTGGGATCTTCGCAGCTCAGGGATCAAACCCGTGTCTCCTGCATTGGCAGGTGAGCTCTTTACCACTGAGCTACCAGGGACGCCCTAAAATAGATTTTTTTTAAAACTTAAAAACATCAGTATCTGCCTCATTTGGTCATTATGTTGATTCCAGGCCTTAATTAGAGGGCTATCAAACATTCTTCCAAATAAAAATTAAGTAAATAATTCTATGGGTAATTACTAGTATCTAACTTTGCCTGCCAGAACTTTATGCACTTTGATTTTTTTTTTTTTTCCAGTTGTAAATACATGTTTTTTTTTTTTTTTTTTTTTTTTTTTTTAGAATTGTTTTAAAGATTTATTTATTTATTTGTTTTGGGCGGGGGGTCGGGTTGGGGACAGAGGGGAGTGGGCAGGCCACATCTATTGGTCTTTCATTTCTCTATTTTCATCTGTCTTTGTTCTTTGGCTCCTGTGGGCCTCCCATCGCGGTGGCGTCTGTCGTTGCAGAGCACCAGCTCTGGGCGCATGCACTCCAGAGCTCCAGCTCGGTGATTGGACACATCAGTCCAGCCGCTCCACGGCACGCGGGATCCTCCCAGGCCAGGGATCGAACCGGCGCCCCCTGCACTGCAAGGTGGTGTCCCTATCCACTGGACCACCAGGGGAAGCCCTTCTTTCCCCACTTCTTCTCCAAAATGATTTATCAAGACTTGATCTATAATATATTTCACTTATTAGTGTCCTTCTTGCTTTTCTTCCTCTATTGGAATAAAAGTTCCACAAAGATGGAGATCTTTCTTTGTTTTTGCTCATGGCTCCATTCCCAGTACCTCACGTTCCATGCAGTGGTAAAGTCTGGGTTTAGGAGTAGCAGGGTACATGTGACATCTATCAACTCCAATGTCTGGACCCACTGAGGTTCAGGTTCTTCATGTCTCTTTGCAGAGAAGAATTAAGCGAGAGACAAAGTGATAGGTAAGAAATGGATTTATTCAGAGTCAGAGAAAGCACACTCCACAGACAGAGTATGGGCCATGGCAGAGCAAATCCAGTGGCCTAAATACATGTTAAAGTCTCCTTTCTGACATAAAGATTCAGAAGATTAGAACATGAGGAAGAAAACTGAAAGGAACATCATGAGGGTGAGTCTACAAATGTTTGGGGCATAAGCTTGCTCCAGGTTCACCCCTGAAGGGGTGGAGAAGAGGTGATTTCTCTGGAAGAATTACATCAGTATCTGCCTCATTTGGTCATTATGTTGATTCCAGGCCTTAATTAGAGGGCTATCAAACATTCTTCCAAATAAAAATTAAGTAAATAATTCTATGGGTAATTACTAGTATCTAACTTTGCCTGCCAGAACTTTATGCACTTTGATTTTTTTTTTCCAGTTGTAAATACATGTTTTTTTTTTTTTTTTTTAGAATTGTTTTAAAGATTTATTTATTTATTTGTTTTGGGCGGGGGGTCGGGTTGGGGACAGAGGGGAGTGGGCAGGCCACATCTATTGGTCTTTCATTTCTCTATTTTCATCTGTCTTTGTTCTTTGGCTCCTGTGGGCCTCCCATCGCGGTGGCGTCTGTCGTTGCAGAGCACCAGCTCTGGGCGCATGCACTCCAGAGCTCCAGCTCGGTGATTGGACACATCAGTCCAGCCGCTCCACGGCACGCGGGATCCTCCCAGGCCAGGGATCGAACCGGCGCCCCCTGCACTGCAAGGTGGTGTCCCTATCCACTGGACCACCAGGGGAAGCCCTTCTTTCCCCACTTCTTCTCCAAAATGATTTATCAAGACTTGATCTATAATATATTTCACTTATTAGTGTCCTTCTTGCTTTTCTTCCTCTATTGGAATAAAAGTTCCACAAAGATGGAGATCTTTCTTTGTTTTTGCTCATGGCTCCATTCCCAGTACCTCACGTTCCATGCAGTGGTAAAGTCTGGGTTTAGGAGTAGCAGGGTACATGTGACATCTATCAACTCCAATGTCTGGACCCACTGAGGTTCAGGTTCTTCATGTCTCTTTGCAGAGAAGAATTAAGCGAGAGACAAAGTGATAGGTAAGAAATGGATTTATTCAGAGTCAGAGAAAGCACACTCCACAGACAGAGTATGGGCCATGGCAGAGCAAATCCAGTGGCCTAAATACATGTTAAAGTCTCCTTTCTGACATAAAGATTCAGAAGATTAGAACATGAGGAAGAAAACTGAAAGGAACATCATGAGGGTGAGTCTACAAATGTTTGGGGCATAAGCTTGCTCCAGGTTCACCCCTGAAGGGGTGGAGAAGAGGTGATTTCTCTGGAAGAATTCAGTCAGATATTCACTATCTCATGGTCAAATTTACTAAGAAATACCACATTTTAAAGGTTTTTGATCTCTTGCATGGCTTCCTGGAATTCCAAAGGCAAATGTGGGGAATGGAGGGTGGGCGGGGGAGGAAGGAGTCCATTGTAATTAATCATAGAAAAAAAGGTGGAAAAATTAAGTTTGCAAAGACAGACACACTAGAAATAGCCAGTGTAAATCAGGGAACACTTGACCAGAGGGATGGCATTGGGCTGCTGTGAATAGAGCTGCATTTATAGACTTTTCTTTAGTTGGGGTGGGGTGGAATCTATGAACTCTTCCAGGCTCCTAAATCTTATTATCTCACAAATACCCTGCTCCTAACTTGATGCTATACATAAGACACACAGAGAACAGAGAAAGTGCTAAATAAATGTCGTCTATTGTTATTTTTATTGCCAGAAAGATGAGGTACTGAGATCAGGGTGACCACCTCTCTTGGCTTGCTCAGCTGGTCCAGGTTTTAGCCCTGAATATCCCGAGTCCCCAGGAAGCACTAAGGACCCCACCTGCTAATGCAAGAGTTATCAGAGCCGCGAGATCGATCCCTGGATCAGGAAGATGCCCTGGAGGAGGATATGGCAACCCTCTCTATAGGTATTCTTGCCTGGAGAACCCCATGGACAGTGGAGCCTGGTGGGCTTACAGTCATAGGGTCTCCCGGAGGTGGACATGACTGAAACGAATTAGCACCCGCGTCCTGCGCTGTCCTGTGAATCCGCTCACCGCCAGGACACAAATAGCTCCAGGTTTTCAGCTTTTGTTGGGGTCGAGGCGGGTGGAGGAAAGTGAATGAATTCCTAGTCTCCAGAATCAAAGGATAATTTCCTGTCACATGCTCCTGTTTCTACCCTACCTTCTCCTCACATTGCTTGCAAAGGAGGAGCTTTGTCTTGGCGCTGAGGACTACCTGAGAGTCCCTCTGGACTGGTGTTCTCTGCGCTACTCAGCAGCTACCAGCAGAGGGCACGCTCCAACCTACCTTGCTCACCGCATTCACAGTTCCCTCCCCAGAGCCACATAGAGTTTCCTCCTCCCATGAAATCTTAATACACTGCTCTTTCCAAACTAATCTGTATTCATGGTTTTTCCTCTCCCTCCCTTCCTTCCTTTCATTGCCATCAGTGAAGTTGCAAGGAACGTGAGCTTACAGTCCCAAATCACCATGGTTAGTGGTAAAATAGCAGAGCAAGAAAAATTTAAAAAATATTTAAGTGGAAGAAAATGCCCGTTGCCCTTTCCCTTTTTGTTATTCAGTTCATTTATTTATTTATTTTTGACTGAGCTGGGTCTTTGTGGCTGTGGGTTTTTATCTAGTTGCAGAGAGTGAGGACATCTCTCTAGTTGTGGTGTGAGGGCTGCTCCTTGCAGTGGCTTCTCTTGCTGCACAGCATGCGCTCTCGGGTCCGTCGGCTTCAGTAGCTGTGGCGTGTGGGCTCAGTGGTTATGGCTCACAGGCTTCAGAACACAGAACCAGTATTTGTGGCTTAGTTGTTCCGTGGCGTGTGGGATCTTCCTATCCTTGGGATCAAACCTGTGTCCCCTGCCTTGCAAGTTGGACTCTTTACCCACTGGACCAACAGGGAAGCCCTGAAAAAATTTTAAGGTCATTTTCAGCATCATTTATAAGACTACTGAATCATTATGTTGTATGGATGAAACTGCATGCGTGTGTGCTCAGTTGTGTCCAACTCAGCTGCCTGTGGCCCACTAGGCTCCTCAGTCCATTGGATTCTCTAGGCAAGCGTATTGGAGCGGCTTTCCATGCCTTCCTCCAGGGGATCTTCCTGACCCGGGAATCAAACCCCTGTCTCTTGCCTCTTCTGCATTGGCAGGCAGGTTCTTAACCACTAGCGCCACCTGAGAAGGCATTTTCATACCTCAGTATACCTCCAGGGACACAATTATTGACTCTTGCTTGTATGTCATAATAATCACTATTTGCCTTTGTTTTCTGCCTATTTGATAATCATGTTTACAAATCAGCCACAAGTTGTGGGTCTATTATATTAAAAATTGCTCTTGATATTTTATAACACATAAACTTTTCACAATCAAATTGAAAAATCGTATCCTGGCTCCCATAAAGAAAATGAAATAATTTAACTAGAAAGTTATAAAGTATAATATTTTCTGGGATTTTTGTGTCGAGTATTCACTTTGATTAGAATTTGTAAAGTTCATTTAATGTCTCCACTTTCTTAATCCTGAATAAAAATTCTTATCAAAGAGGCAAGTTTTACAGGAATCCATATTCAAGATCAGGAACACTGATTCACATTTCCAGAGGAAACAGACACTCCCCAGTTTGGATTTCCTTATTCAGAGTCACTGTTGCTGCTGCTGCTGTTTTGCTTTTCCTTTATTCTTACTTGAAAACACAACAGTGGGGTGTTGGGAAAGATTTCTGTTCTGATAGGCTCTCAAATGCCACAATAATTCCAAATTGAGAAAAGAACTCACAAGCCAAAGAGGAATGAAAATTGTTACATCACATTTTAAAATAATGAACGATTTAAGCCTACAGTGTCACTTTGAGACAAATCTTCTTAGGCATGGGCCAGATTAAGCCTCCTCTAAGGAAAAAAACCATAAAATCTTTTTAAGCTGCCACATTTTTTCCCCTTGCTGGTTATGCAACTGCACTGTCAAAGTCATACCTTTTTGTTGCTAACCACTTAGATGCCCCAGGACAGCCATGGGCTTTTAGGAACTCATCGAGATGAGTAGTGACTATGTCCTTTAATGATTTTATGTAATACAGCACCCCTTTGGACAAGGAGCATGTATGGCTATTGTGAAAAATACAGGCCTCCTTCAGCTGTGGTTCTGTATAACCGCAATAGGGATTTCAGGAGAGCACCATAGGAATACTTGTAATTCAGTCTTCATTGTGGCCTGAAAGCTTCCTGACATGATTTCAAAAGCACTTCACTGTCTTTAGATGCAATATCCACTCTAGGATATGTCTCTTGTTTTGTCATGTTTGTTTTTCTTACTTGTGAAGTGTGATGAAATGAGGTAAAGGGCCTCATGGTAACAATGCCAGGCAGAAAGCTGCTCACCATTATTGTTGTTTACTTGCCAAGTCGTGGTTGACTGTTTGCAACCCTGTGGACTGTAGCCCTCCAGGCTCTTCTGTCCATGGGATTTCCCAGGGAAGAATACTGGAGTCGATAGCTATTCCCTTCTCCAGGGGGTCTTCTAGACCCAGGGGTCGAACCCGTGTCTTCTGCATTGGCAGGTAGTTTACCACTGAGCCCTCTGGAAGCCCCTGCTCACCATAAAGGGTGGCAACTCTTCCCTGCCCCAGGTTGATTAGGGTGGAGGAATATCGGCTTGATGTGTGAAAGCTTGAGAAAGGAGGTCACTGGGTGTGGGATTTGGATTAGTTGACGTGGTTCTGAAAGCTGCACATGTTTGTGTATCTAAGAATCTGCAGGCCGTGGGACCCCTCTCCCCTCACTTGGCCACAGCGGAGCCCTAGATGCCAGAACATGGAGGATGCAGAAAATAAGAAAATACAGTGAGGCCACACTCACCCTCTGTGATGGCCCACACGTCTGTGGGTGCGCTTCTCTCTGAATGTGAATAAAGCCACTTCTTGCTATCAAAAAAACCCAAAACAAAACAAAAAAGAAAATACAGTGCATACAGAACGAATATGAGACCATTTGGTGGTGCTTGCCTAGGCAGGTCAAGAAGGCAAGTACTTCACTGTCCTGCCTCCTCTTTATGGCTTCTCATGCTAATAGTTTGACCGCCTGATGCCAAGAGCTGGTTCACTGGAAAAGCACCTGATGACAGCCATGGGCTTTTAGGAACTCATCGAGATGATGGCTATCCTTTAATGATTTTATGTAATACAGCACCCCTTTGGACAAGGAGCATGTATGGCTATTGTGAAAATACAGGCCTCCTTCAGCTGTGGTTCTGTATAACCGCAATAGGGATTTCAGGAGAGCACCATAGGAATACTTGTAATTCAGTCTTCATTGTGGCCTGAAAGCTTCCTGACATGATTTCAAAAGCACTTCACTGTCTTTAGATGCAATATCCACTCTAGGATATGTCTCTTGTTTTGTCATGTTTGTTTTTCTTACTTGTGAAGTGTGATG
This sequence comes from Tragulus kanchil, assembly GCA_022376925.1. Lineage (NCBI taxonomy): Eukaryota > Metazoa > Chordata > Mammalia > Artiodactyla > Tragulidae > Tragulus > Tragulus kanchil. The sequence goes on along the minus strand of JAIOJX010000003.1, from coordinate 16,590,222 downwards.
AAATGAGGTAAAGGGCCTCATGGTAACAATGCCAGGCAGAAAGCTGCTCACCATTATTGTTGTTTACTTGCCAAGTCGTGGTTGACTGTTTGCAACCCTGTGGACTGTAGCCCTCCAGGCTCTTCTGTCCATGGGATTTCCCAGGGAAGAATACTGGAGTCGATAGCTATTCCCTTCTCCAGGGGGTCTTCTAGACCCAGGGGTCGAACCCGTGTCTTCTGCATTGGCAGGTAGTTTACCACTGAGCCCTCTGGAAGCCCCTGCTCACCATAAAGGGTGGCAACTCTTCCCTGCCCCAGGTTGATTAGGGTGGAGGAATATCGGCTTGATGTGTGAAAGCTTGAGAAAGGAGGTCACTGGGTGTGGGATTTGGATTAGTTGACGTGGTTCTGAAAGCTGCACATGTTTGTGTATCTAAGAATCTGCAGGCCGTGGGACCCCTCTCCCCTCACTTGGCCACAGCGGAGCCCTAGATGCCAGAACATGGAGGATGCAGAAAATAAGAAAATACAGTGAGGCCACACTCACCCTCTGTGATGGCCCACACGTCTGTGGGTGCGCTTCTCTCTGAATGTGAATAAAGCCACTTCTTGCTATCAAAAAAACCCAAAACAAAACAAAAAAGAAAATACAGTGCATACAGAACGAATATGAGACCATTTGGTGGTGCTTGCCTAGGCAGGTCAAGAAGGCAAGTACTTCACTGTCCTGCCTCCTCTTTATGGCTTCTCATGCTAATAGTTTGACCGCCTGATGCCAAGAGCTGGTTCACTGGAAAAGCACCTGATGATGGGAAAATCTGAGGGCAGGAGGAGAAGGGGGTGACAGAGGATGAGGTGGTTGGATGCATCACTGACTCAATGGACATGAGTTTGAGCAAACTCTGGGAGATGGTAAAGGACAGGGAAGCCTGGCATGAGGCAGTCCCTGGGGTCACAAACAGTCAGACACGACTGAGTGACTGAACAGCGTGTTTATCTGACTGTCGGTGTTTGTTTTCTTGTGGTGAGTGTTTTGTGTAGAGAAAGGTTCAGGCGTATTTCTCGCTGGGTCCACTGTTCCTCTCGCTCGTTGCCCATCTGACCCCACGAGGGGCGAACTCGCGCTCCCGAGTCTCCTCTGCGCTGGTTCCCTGACTCCCCACTGGACTAAACCACAGCCTGGAGGGGATGGATTCAAAGGGCATCTGAGCAAAGAGCATGCTGGGACTGGTGGTTTTAATTTCCTGCAGCTGTGCTTCTGGATGATTCCAGAGCACTTCACAAAGCAGTAATGCTCTTGAATAAACTTGAGATAATTGAAATGATTTTCAGGAGACAGCTGGTCTACAACTAAGCTTTTCCCAGATTTTTGTACACATTATGGGAAAAACCAATGACCAACATTAACAATTTGGCAAATGGCTGTGGTATCATATTACAACTACCAAAGGAATTCAGTAAGTAGTTCAGTCATTCATCAGTGAGTTCCTTTCCATTCACTAGATTCCCAGCAGAGAATATGGGGGCTCAGTGAGCACAGGACAGAGGCATATTTTTCGTGAATGTGCTGCTTAAGGGAGATGATCATTTAGCAAACGATTGGTCCAGGATGATAAGTGCTGTCTGCGGTTAAGTTCAGTGAGGGCATAGGCAGACTTCCCAGAGAAGCCCGTGTTTGAAATGACTTGGAAGATGGGTAGAAGTGGGTAGAATGTGGCCTAGAGTAAGGAAGGGAGGCCATTTGGTGGTGCTTGCCTAGGCAGGTCAAGAAGGCAAGTACTTCACTGTCCTGCCTCCTCTTTATGGCTTCTCATGCTAATAGTTTGACCGCCTGATGCCAAGAGCTGGTTCACTGGAAAAGCACCTGATGATGGGAAAATCTGAGGGCAGGAGGAGAAGGGGGTGACAGAGGATGAGGTGGTTGGATGCATCACTGACTCAATGGACATGAGTTTGAGCAAACTCTGGGAGATGGTAAAGGACAGGGAAGCCTGGCATGAGGCAGTCCCTGGGGTCACAAACAGTCAGACACGACTGAGTGACTGAACAGCGTGTTTATCTGACTGTCGGTGTTTGTTTTCTTGTGGTGAGTGTTTTGTGTAGAGAAAGGTTCAGGCGTATTTCTCGCTGGGTCCACTGTTCCTCTCGCTCGTTGCCCATCTGACCCCACGAGGGGCGAACTCGCGCTCCCGAGTCTCCTCTGCGCTGGTTCCCTGACTCCCCACTGGACTAAACCACAGCCTGGAGGGGATGGATTCAAAGGGCATCTGAGCAAAGAGCATGCTGGGACTGGTGGTTTTAATTTCCTGCAGCTGTGCTTCTGGATGATTCCAGAGCACTTCACAAAGCAGTAATGCTCTTGAATAAACTTGAGATAATTGAAATGATTTTCAGGAGACAGCTGGTCTACAACTAAGCTTTTCCCAGATTTTTGTACACATTATGGGAAAAACCAATGACCAACATTAACAATTTGGCAAATGGCTGTGGTATCATATTACAACTACCAAAGGAATTCAGTAAGTAGTTCAGTCATTCATCAGTGAGTTCCTTTCCATTCACTAGATTCCCAGCAGAGAATATGGGGGCTCAGTGAGCACAGGACAGAGGCATATTTTTCGTGAATGTGCTGCTTAAGGGAGATGATCATTTAGCAAACGATTGGTCCAGGATGATAAGTGCTGTCTGCGGTTAAGTTCAGTGAGGGCATAGGCAGACTTCCCAGAGAAGCCCGTGTTTGAAATGACTTGGAAGATGGGTAGAAGTGGGTAGAATGTGGCCTAGAGTAAGGAAGGGAGGCCATTTCAGGTCAGGGGACTTACCAGCTCTACAGCTTATTAACCACATGACTCCAGGCAGAATGCTTAACATATGAGCTCCTCCATCTGTAAAATGGGAGTAATATTGTCTACTTTAGAGGGTGGTAGCGAGGAGGAAGTGAATTGATTTGTGTAGAGCGTTCAGAGCAGGGCTGGCACCTCCGAGCAAAGACCTCAAGGCAGGAGGGAGCCAGGTGCCTCAGGGCCCAGCGAGCACACTGGAAAGGCTGGCATGTGGCCTGGGAGGAGGAGGTTCAGACAGGGCACAGGTGCAGACGGAGGGGAACTTGAAAGGGACCTTTTTTTTAAAAAAAAAACAAACACTTTTTTTTTTGGCCACTTCTACTGATCCTTCATTTATTTATCTTTGTTTTTTGGCCTGTGCGAGTCTCCCACTGCAGTGGCCTCTCTCGCCGCAGAGCTCCGGCTCAGTAGTTGGACACATCGGTCCAGCTGCTCCGTAGCACGTGGGATCTTCCCAGGCCAGGGATCGAACCAGCGCCCCTTGCACTGCAAGGCGGTGTCCTTACCCACTGGACCACCAGGGAAACCCCAAGAGGGACCTTTAAGCTCCAGGAGAGCATTTAGGCTCTGTCTTAGAGGGGCTGGAAAGCCGTTGAAATATTCTGAACAGAGAATTCCTGATGGGCCTTGCATTTCAGAAAGACCCTGCCGTGTGTCACGTGAGCCCCTGAGCCCCTGTGCGGGCAGCAGCAGAGCAGACGGGGGTGCTACTCAGAGGAAAAGCCGACGAGACCACGTAACTGAGGGACTCGAGAGGGAGCAAGGTTATAAGCCCTGTGAGGACAGGGATGGAACAATTTCTGTCTCTTGCCTAAAAGCCTCTATAATGTGTGTGTTGAATTTGGGAGCTTTTTGTTGAGACGAGCGGATGAGAGCAAGGGAGGGACCACGGGGCCTGGAGTACCGTCCTTGCTGCCATCCTGGCCGCTGTGTGGAGGGTGAGGCGGCACACGTTTCTCCTTGTCCAGCAGCACAGCCTCATAGAGCTTTCAGAGCCTCCCAGTGAACTCGTCAGAAGAGGAAGTGTCTAATCCCGTGTTTCTCGCTCTTAGGGAATCATGCTGACTCCTGCTAGGAGATTCTTGCTTTCTTAAGAGCTCTAAAATCATCTCCTAATTGTCTGTCCTAGAATTGATCTGGGGGTTGTTACCAAGCTTACCAATGGGCATTTCTGAAATGTAACCTTTTGAAATTTGGGGCATCTCCTTGACTGCTGCCCTTCTTCCTGGTCATTACCTTCATTCTAAGGTCACATCTAGTCTTTTCATTCAGGCATTAATGTTATGAAAAATCTCAGGTACCACTTACAGTGTTTCCTTCGAGTTATAAAAAAACAGCCAATATTTGAAAGAGGCAGTTGAGAAATCAGTAATTGATTAAAAAAGGTGAGGGGGCTCCTCTGATCATTGGAGCAGTCTCGCTCTCTGGCCACTTCTACTGATCCTTCATTTATTTATCTTTGTTTTTGGCCTGTGCGAGTCTCCCACTGCAGTGGCCTCTCCCGCAGAGCTCCGGCTCAGTAGTTGGACACATCGGTCCAGCTGCTCCGTAGCACGTGGGATCTTCCCAGGCCAGGGATCGAACCAGCGCCCCTTGCACTGCAAGGCGGTGTCCTTACCCACTGGACCACCAGGGAAACCCCAAGAGGGACCTTTAAGCTCCAGGAGAGCATTTAGGCTCTGTCTTAGAGGGGCTGGAAAGCCGTTGAAATATTCTGAACAGAGAATTCCTGATGGGCCTTGCATTTCAGAAAGACCCTGCCGTGTGTCACGTGAGCCCCTGAGCCCCTGTGCGGGCAGCAGCAGAGCAGACGGGGGTGCTACTCAGAGGAAAAGCCGACGAGACCACGTAACTGAGGGACTCGAGAGGGAGCAAGGTTATAAGCCCTGTGAGGACAGGGATGGAACAATTTCTGTCTCTTGCCTAAAAGCCTCTATAATGTGTGTGTTGAATTTGGGAGCTTTTGTTGAGACGAGCGGATGAGAGCGAGGGAGGGACCACGGGGCCTGGAGTACCGTCCTTGCTGCCATCCTGGCCGCTGTGTGGAGGGTGAGGCGGCACACGTTTCTCCTTGTCCAGCAGCACAGCCTCATAGAGCTTTCAGAGCCTCCCAGTGAACTCGTCAGAAGAGGAAGTGTCTAATCCCGTGTTTCTCGCTCTTAGGGAATCATGCTGACTCCTGCTAGGAGATTCTTGCTTTCTTAAGAGCTCTAAAATCATCTCCTAATTGTCTGTCCTAGAATTGATCTGGGGGTTGTTACCAAGCTTACCAATGGGCATTTCTGAAATGTAACCTTTTGAAATTTGGGGCATCTCCTTGACTGCTGCCCTTCTTCCTGGTCATTACCTTCATTCTAAGGTCACATCTAGTCTTTTCATTCAGGCATTAATGTTATGAAAAATCTCAGGTACCACTTACAGTGTTTCCTTCGAGTTATAAAAAAACAGCCAATATTTGAAAGAGGCAGTTGAGAAATCAGTAATTGATTAAAAAAGGTGAGGGGGCTCCTCTGATCATTGGAGCAGACTCGCTCTCTGAAGACTTTCTAGCCTCTGAGTGATTGTGGACGGTGTCCTCCTCTTGGTAATTAGTGACTCTGAGATATGGATGTGGCTGTCGGTCTTGACCATGAATCGTCCAGCCATGCGTGACCACCGTCAGCAGAAAATCATCTGCTGGATTCTGAAGAGCAGCAGGACTGCAAGGCCTTTTCCTTGAGGGTTTAGCTTCTGCGCATTATAAACAATTGGGTAAAAAGTGCAGGGTAAACATAAAGGGCCGTTCACTGCAAGCAGAGCAAACGACAAGCCGTCACCTTCTTAAGATAGCCTGAAACCACTCGGGTTATCTGTGTCCCAGAGCGTGTCTGAGGACTGCCCTGGAAACAGTGGTGCTTTGGTGGGATTTACTTTACTTTAACTCAGACGGTTGAGATGATGAGAAGAAATCATTCTTCAACAATAAGTTATTTCCTTCCTGAATTTTTTTCCTGTCAGGATTTTTCCTTCATTACCCTGTTCCCTGACCTCTCCCCCCCTCAAACTTTAACTGTACTTCCTTAGTTTCTTAAAATATTAGGAATTATCTTTGATTATTAACTTCCGTATTATGAGAAAGAACAGCTTTTCTCTTCCTACATACAAATCTTGATGCTTCCCTTAATCACCATGCACTTCTTTAACCTTTCAAACTGTCTTATATCTCATGCTATTTTATTCTGTGTGTAGAAGTTATGCTCTTCACTACATCCGTCTATGGGAATGAATGCTAAAATTTTTTATTTTTGCCTCAATTCAAATGGAATCCAGGCAGTAACTCCGTGTTTTTCCACCGGCCCCTGACCTAAACCTCTCCGCGCTCCCTGGCAATAGCTGTAATGATGTCATCTCCTACTTGCTCTGTCTCATGGAGAGCGCAGATTCTCCTCAACAGGGCTCAGGTCCCACCACCACCACCACCACCACCGTTTCCCCTTCACACCCCTCAGCCTGTCCTCTGAAGAAACACAAAGTCAAGGAAAAGCCATGCTTTCTATGCAACATGGTGTTTTGCAAAGTTTTCACTTTCGTCTCAGGGTCAGAGGATTTGTTAACAAAATAAGCCAGTTCTTCTATACAAATAACTAACACCAATATTTGTTGGAGAATTATCTAGCTTGCTGTCAATATACTAACATTAAAAGAGAACTAGAAACAGCAGAGGATACATTGTTGTACCCAAGTCGTAGAATCCCCTCGAACGCACCACAGGAGTCAGGCCCGATGCAAAAGCAAGAGGAACTGTTTATTCAAGCTTGAGCAGGGACCCCCATTCACACCGACACAGCGGCTGTGGGATGGGTGCAGGCTTTTATTACAAATTTCTGCAGGGGAGGCGGTAGTTGGAGATTTCCAGTCGTGGGCACACTTGATAGGTTAGCTGTTGCCTTAGGCTCGTGTGTATTATTTTGATTGGTTGCAGTGTCTAAGTCAGCGTCCTGGAATTCTAGGCATCTCCCTTCTTTCTAGTGATTGGTTCCTCACATCAGGTGAGGGGTGGTCTTGGCTCTGGTGGTTTTTCGGGGAATTCCTGGGTGTCTAAAATGGAGGGCTTTTCCAAAATGGAGACACTTAGGTATCACAACATCACCAAGTTGGGTTCTGCTGGACCTCCAGACTCAGTGCTGGGAAGTCCCGTGACACCCCACGTCTGGAGTCCCAGCTGGGAAAGGTCCCAGGCAGCACTTCCACTCAGTGGGTGAGAGACTTCAAAGCTTGCAGTTAGGGGTTCCTACTTAGTATATAATCTCAAGACACAAGCTGATATCATCATCAGTCTGTGACCAAATAGCAGCTCTGGTTTCATGTTCATGCTGTTGGCTTTGTTCTGCAAATCTTGGAATGTGGCTGAGTCTGGGGAGTGGCTGACCAGACCTCTTTCAGGGACTTAAAGATCCACTGCCAGTCTCTCTATTGTGCTTCTCTTCCCACGCTCGCGGCAGGGGTGACTGACACCCACAGCAGTCAGGACAGTGTCCAGGTAGGTCAGAAGCAAGGCCAGACGCCTGCTCGTCTTTGTCTCTGAAGCCTAAACTGGACTGTTTAATTTCCCTAACACAGATCTTCTAGAAAAGGCCCCTAGGCAACCTCTCTCGAGGGAGTCATTGTGCATCAGCTCCTCCCACCTAGAAATCCCGCCCCTGCATTTCTCCTAGGGGCCTATTCCACACTGCCGGCCTCTGCACCCACCTGGCTCTATTTCCCTCGCTGTTTAGGTCAACTGGGGAGACACCTGTCCCAAGGGCCCCAAGATGGTGACACTTTGAGTTCACCTGTGGACAGCTGCTTCCCACAAATACACCCGCAGCCAGGATGCAAAAGCAAGAGGAACTGTTTATTCAAGCTTGAGCAGGGACCCCCATTCACACCGACACAGCGGCTGTGGGATGGGTGCAGGCTTTTATTACAAATTTCTGCAGGGGAGGCGGTAGTTGGAGATTTCCAGTCGTGGGCACACTTGATAGGTTAGCTGTTGCCTTAGGCTCGTGTGTATTATTTTGATTGGTTGCAGTGTCTAAGTCAGCGTCCTGGAATTCTAGGCATCTCCCTTCTTTCTAGTGATTGGTTCCTCACATCAGGTGAGGGGTGGTCTTGGCTCTGGTGGTTTTTCGGGGAATTCCTGGGTGTCTAAAATGGAGGGCTTTTCCAAAATGGAGACACTTAGGTATCACAACATCACCAAGTTGGGTTCTGCTGGACCTCCAGACTCAGTGCTGGGAAGTCCCGTGACACCCCACGTCTGGAGTCCCAGCTGGGAAAGGTCCCAGGCAGCACTTCCACTCAGTGGGTGAGAGACTTCAAAGCTTGCAGTTAGGGGTTCCTACTTAGTATATAATCTCAAGACACAAGCTGATATCATCATCAGTCTGTGACCAAATAGCAGCTCTGGTTTCATGTTCATGCTGTTGGCTTTGTTCTGCAAATCTTGGAATGTGGCTGAGTCTGGGGAGTGGCTGACCAGACCTCTTTCAGGGACTTAAAGATCCACTGCCAGTCTCTCTATTGTGCTTCTCTTCTCACGCGCGGCAGGGGTGACTGACACCCACAGCAGTCAGGACAGTGTCCAGGTAGGTCAGAAGCAAGGCCAGACGCCTGCTCGTCTTTGTCTCTGAAGCCTAAACTGGACTGTTTAATTTCCCTAACACAGATCTTCTAGAAAAGGCCCCTAGGCAACCTCTCTCGAGGGAGTCATTGTGCATCAGCTCCTCCCACCTAGAAATCCCACCCCTGCATTTCTCCTAGGGGCCTATTCCACACTGCCGGCCTCTGCACCCACCTGGCTCTATTTCCCTCGCTGTTTAGGTCAACTGGGGAGACACCTGTCCCAAGGGCCCCAAGATGGTGACACTTTGAGTTCACCTGTGGACAGCTGCTTCCCACAAATACACCCGCAGCCAGGATGGCCAAGTCAGGACGAGTTTTAACGTTGGTGCCACATTGGACCAAAAAGGTGGACGCTGAGACCAGATCACTGATGGGCCTCTCCCCACTCCCCACTCTTTGTGGGGTTGGTGGCAGAGTGGCAAAGGAAGAGCTGCCCTTTCTCAACCCTGCCCTCATCCTGGCGGTTTGGGGAAAGGACAGTAGAGAGGGTGGGGGGTGTGAGGCAGAAGGATGGGAGGGGGTCTGGGGGTGACATCAGGGTCCTAGTGCCTTTCCGAAAACTTGACCCTGTGACTAAAAAAAAAAAGCAAATTCACAGCCTAAAAGCTGAGAATAGGTTTTATTTGATGAGCAAAACTGAGGACTTGGGAATTCCCTGGTGGTCCAGTCAGTAGTTAGGATTCCACGCTTTCACTGCCGAGGGCGCTGGGTTTTGTTCCTGGTCAAGGACCTAAGATCCTGCAGGCCCTGCAGCACAGCCAAAGCCTGAGGACTTAAGCCCAGGACACAACCTCTCAGATAACTCTGAGAGACCACTCCAAAGAGGTAAGGGAAGAGCCTGGAGAATAGGAGTTTTTGCAGCTCAGACAAGGTTGTTGGAACACCCAAAGACTACTGTTCATTAAAAAAAAAAACACAGTCTTAAGCAATTTGGTGCTTTCCCTTGTGTACGAGTCTGGGCTCATTGAAACCATTCCTTTGACATACACCTCCGTGCTCTGGGGGCTTCCCTAGTGGCTCAGATGGTAAAGAATCTGCCCGCAATGCAGGAGACCAGGGTTCAATCCCTGAATAGTGAAGATCCCCTGGAGAAGGGAATGGCAGCCCGCTCCAGTATTCTTGCCTGGAGAATTCCATGGACAGAGGAGCCTGGTGGGTTACAGTCCAGAGGGTCGCAAAGAGTCAGACATGACTAAGTGAGTAATCTCTTCATCTCTCTGGGGCCAGTGTCCTGGGCGTTCTCTTCCTGAGTGTCCTCGGGATGTGGTGCTGGGGCGGCTGCCGAGGCTGACTTGTTCATTCATGCTGCACATACTGGCAGAGCCCCTCCGTGCGGTCATTCTTTAGCACTGAGACACAACAGAGAACACAGTGGACAAAGTCCTTGCCCTCATGGAGCTTAGGCTTTAGTGGGAACAGGAGGAGACTGCCCTTTCCTCATTCCCACTCCCCTGGCCAAGTCAGGACGAGTTTTAACGTTGGTGCCACATTGGACCAAAATGGTGGACGCTGAGACCAGATCACTGATGGGCCTCTCCCCACTCCCCACTCTTTGTGGGGTTGGTGGCAGAGTGGCAAAGGAAGAGCTGCCCTTTCTCAACCCTGCCCTCATCCTGGCGGTTTGGGGAAAGGACAGTAGAGAGGGTGGGGGGTGTGAGGCAGAAGGATGGGAGGGGGTCTGGGGGTGACATCAGGGTCCTAGTGCCTTTCCGAAAACTTGACCCTGTGACTAAAAAAAAAAAGCAAATTCACAGCCTAAAAGCTGAGAATAGGTTTTATTTGATGAGCAAAACTGAGGACTTGGGAATTCCCTGGTGGTCCAGTCAGTAGTTAGGATTCCACGCTTTCACTGCCGAGGGCGCTGGGTTTTGTTCCTGGTCAAGGACCTAAGATCCTGCAGGCCCTGCAGCACAGCCAAAGCCTGAGGACTTAAGCCCAGGACACAACCTCTCAGATAACTCTGAGAGACCACTCCAAAGAGGTAAGGGAAGAGCCTGGAGAATAGGAGTTTTTGCAGCTCAGACAAGGTTGTTGGAACACCCAAAGACTACTGTTCATTAAAAAAAAAAACACAGTCTTAAGCAATTTGGTGCTTTCCCTTGTGTACGAGTCTGGGCTCATTGAAACCATTCCTTTGACATACACCTCCGTGCTCTGGGGGCTTCCCTAGTGGCTCAGATGGTAAAGAATCTGCCCGCAATGCAGGAGACCAGGGTTCAATCCCTGAATAGTGAAGATCCCCTGGAGAAGGGAATGGCAGCCCGCTCCAGTATTCTTGCCTGGAGAATTCCATGGACAGAGGAGCCTGGTGGGTTACAGTCCAGAGGGTCGCAAAGAGTCAGACATGACTAAGTGAGTAATCTCTTCATCTCTCTGGGGCCAGTGTCCTGGGCGTTCTCTTCCTGAGTGTCCTCGGGATGTGGTGCTGGGGCGGCTGCCGAGGCTGACTTGTTCATTCATGCTGCACATACTGGCAGAGCCCCTCCGTGCGGTCATTCTTTAGCACTGAGACACAACAGAGAACACAGTGGACAAAGTCCTTGCCCTCATGGAGCTTAGGCTTTAGTGGGAACAGGAGGAGATGAGGAGTGTCCAATTGACCGCACTTCCCCCCCATTCATAGGCTGAAACACTGACCTCCAGTGTGACGGCGCTAGGAGATGGGCCTCTGGGGGGGATTAGCGCCTTTATAAAAGGGATGCCAGGAGCACCCCTCCCTCCACCACGTGGACTCACAATGGGGGTGGACAGTCTGCCACCCAGAAGAAGGTCCGCACCCGAGCCTGAGCATTCTGGCACCCTGATCTCAGAATTCCAGCTTTCAGAGAAGCATGTGGGAAATTCATTCCTGTTTTTTTCAATATTTTATTTTTCCTCTTTCTTTTTTTTAATTTATATTTTGCCACACCGTGTGAGCATGAGGGATCTTAGCTCCCTGACCGAGGATTGAACCTGGGCCCCCTGCATTGGTAGTGCATAGTTTTAATTACGGGACCTCCAGGAAAGTCCCCATTCCTGTTTTATGAGCCCCGCAGTCTGTGGTCCTTTGTGAAAGCAGCCTGAACTAGGACCCTGGGGCTCGGGCGAGCCCTCAAATGGCATACGTGCCGTAACCCTCCTTTCTGGAGGAAAGTTCATCAGCTGCATCTCCCTAAACTTTTTTCAGTAACATTCTATTCCAGCATTTCTGTTGCTTTTCCTTTTTTAAAATTTTAATTTATTTTTGGCTGCACTGAGTCTTCGTTGCAGCGCATGGGCTTCCTCTAGTTGCGGTGCACAGGCTTCACTGTGGTGGCTTCTCCTGTTGCAGAGGACGGGCCTCAGTGCCTGGGCTTCAGCAGCTGCAGGTGCAGGATCAGCAGCTGAGGAGCACGGGCTTAGCTGCTCCGCTGCGGGTGGGATCGTCCCAGACCAGGGAATGAACCTGTGTCCCCTGCATCGGCAGGCAGGTCCTTTACCACTAGACCACCAGGGTCTGCTGCTTTTCAATACCTTCTTTCATTGAATTTTGAAAAATACAGTCTAACCAGCAAGGAGCCAAGGTTGGGACACTGATGGACTAAATGGTCATTTTCTCAGTATGTTTCAAAACTATAATAATACATTCTTTAGCACTGAGACACAACAGAGAACACAGTGAAAAGTCCTTGCCCTCATGGAGCTTAGGCTTTAGTGGGAACAGGAGGAGATGAGGAGTGTCCAATTGACCGCACTTCCCCCCCATTCATAGGCTGAAACACTGACCTCCAGTGTGACGGCGCTAGGAGATGGGCCTCTGGGGGGGATTAGCGCCTTTATAAAAGGGATGCCAGGAGCACCCCTCCCTCCACCACGTGGACTCACAATGGGGGTGGACAGTCTGCCACCCAGAAGAAGGTCCGCACCCGAGCCTGAGCATTCTGGCACCCTGATCTCAGAATTCCAGCTTTCAGAGAAGCATGTGGGAAATTCATTCCTGTTTTTTTCAATATTTTATTTTTCCTCTTTCTTTTTTTTAATTTATATTTTGCCACACCGTGTGAGCATGAGGGATCTTAGCTCCCTGACCGAGGATTGAACCTGGGCCCCCTGCATTGGTAGTGCATAGTTTTAATTACGGGACCTCCAGGAAAGTCCCCATTCCTGTTTTATGAGCCCCGCAGTCTGTGGTCCTTTGTGAAAGCAGCCTGAACTAGGACCCTGGGGCTCGGGCGAGCCCTCAAATGGCATACGTGCCGTAACCCTCCTTTCTGGAGGAAAGTTCATCAGCTGCATCTCCCTAAACTTTTTTCAGTAACATTCTATTCCAGCATTTCTGTTGCTTTTCCTTTTTTAAAATTTTAATTTATTTTTGGCTGCACTGAGTCTTCGTTGCAGCGCATGGGCTTCCTCTAGTTGCGGTGCACAGGCTTCACTGTGGTGGCTTCTCCTGTTGCAGAGGACGGGCCTCAGTGCCTGGGCTTCAGCAGCTGCAGGTGCAGGATCAGCAGCTGAGGAGCACGGGCTTAGCTGCTCCGCTGCGGGTGGGATCGTCCCAGACCAGGGAATGAACCTGTGTCCCCTGCATCGGCAGGCAGGTCCTTTACCACTAGACCACCAGGGTCTGCTGCTTTTCAATACCTTCTTTCATTGAATTTTGAAAAATACAGTCTAACCAGCAAGGAGCCAAGGTTGGGACACTGATGGACTAAATGGTCATTTTCTCAGTATGTTTCAAAACTATAATAATATTTGGTCCTACTTTCCAAGTCATTTTTCCTAAAGGTCAGTCCTTTTGAAACTACAGAGGTTCATGGCACTTCTCAACAAAGGAAGTAGGCCTGATACCCTGTACCAGGGGTTATTTTCTATAGCCTGTAATGGAAAAATAGATTTAAAAAATTCTCTTCCTGTAGCCTACTGGCTCAGGGCCCTGGGATTCAATCCAACCAAAACACATACATCCTATCCAGTGAGGCAGTGTGATTTTGTTGGCCTTTTCCTTCACAGAATGCTCAACATCTTAAAGGTGCAAGGAAATTGTTCATGGTTATTTCTTTGTGAAGTTTTTGATTGAATTAAAACACCAGTATAAATTGAATTTGCAGTATCCAATGGCAACTTTTTCAAATAAAAAAACAAATCCTAGACTCCTGGGGACAGAACCAGTGGCTTATAGTTCTCTCTCTATTGCACAGCACTTACCTAGCTCAGAGCCTGGTACAAATAAGAGCTCTTTAAGTTCATTTGTTGGATGAATGAATTTATTTATTCTTGAATAAATTCTTTATTCATGAATGAACTTATTTATTCACTCATTACTTTGCTTCTTTTCCTTGCATTTTATCTGCCATTTTCTTTATTCTCTGGGCTCAGTAATACTTTTCATATCATTTTCAATGAGAGAGCTGAATACATATTGATCTGACTTGAAAAGGAAAATGGAAACAGACAGGATATTTTTGGCTGCACTGAGTCTTCGTTGCAGCGCATGGGCTTCCTCTAGTTGCGGTGCACAGGCTTCACTGTGGTGGCTTCTCCTGTTGCAGAGGACGGGCCTCAGTGCCTGGGCTTCAGCAGCTGCAGGTGCAGGATCAGCAGCTGAGGAGCACGGGCTTAGCTGCTCCGCTGCGGGTGGGATCGTCCCAGACCAGGGAATGAACCTGTGTCCCCTGCATCGGCAGGCAGGTCCTTTACCACTAGACCACCAGGGTCTGCTGCTTTTCAATACCTTCTTTCATTGAATTTTGAAAAATACAGTCTAACCAGCAAGGAGCCAAGGTTGGGACACTGATGGACTAAATGGTCATTTTCTCAGTATGTTTCAAAACTATAATAATATTTGGTCCTACTTTCCAAGTCATTTTTCCTAAAGGTCAGTCCTTTTGAAACTACAGAGGTTCATGGCACTTCTCAACAAAGGAAGTAGGCCTGATACCCTGTACCAGGGGTTATTTTCTATAGCCTGTAATGGAAAAATAGATTTAAAAAATTCTCTTCCTGTAGCCTACTGGCTCAGGGCCCTGGGATTCAATCCAACCAAAACACATACATCCTATCCAGTGAGGCAGTGTGATTTTGTTGGCCTTTTCCTTCACAGAATGCTCAACATCTTAAAGGTGCAAGGAAATTGTTCATGGTTATTTCTTTGTGAAGTTTTTGATTGAATTAAAACACCAGTATAAATTGAATTTGCAGTATCCAATGGCAACTTTTTCAAATAAAAAAACAAATCCTAGACTCCTGGGGACAGAACCAGTGGCTTATAGTTCTCTCTCTATTGCACAGCACTTACCTAGCTCAGAGCCTGGTACAAATAAGAGCTCTTTAAGTTCATTTGTTGGATGAATGAATTTATTTATTCTTGAATAAATTCTTTATTCATGAATGAACTTATTTATTCACTCATTACTTTGCTTCTTTTCCTTGCATTTTATCTGCCATTTTCTTTATTCTCTGGGCTCAGTAATACTTTTCATATCATTTTCAATGAGAGAGCTGAATACATATTGATCTGACTTGAAAAGGAAAATGGAAACAGACAGGAAATCTTTCAGCCAATTGGACCCCAAATCTCCAAGTGAGTTGCAAATTAATCCAGTGAAATGTTCTGCATGTTGTGGATGAGGGAATTCCATCCCAGACAGGTCACACTCTCTCACTAACCTTGGGTCTGGTTGAAGGAAGATTCCTCTAATCCAGAACATTCTGCGATTTTAATTTAATTATACGACATGTCATGCAAGTTCAGTTGGACTTCAGGATGACTTAGCAGAAAGTCTCTACTTTGACAACGAACAGAGATGGCGTCTGGAGCAATAAAAATGACTGCAGTAGGCCAAGCAGTCAGAGACAGACCCAGAGGAGCTGGGATGGCTTTTATTTAATGAGATGTCAGGGGTGATATAATTCTGTCATTTGGGGTCAAATTTCAATTTCACGTTCGTTAACTATGAAACGGCATTTGCTGTTTGCACACCAAGAAGACTGTCTAGCCGTCTTTACTCTCTTCCCTTACTTCCCCAAACTCAACT
The DNA here is from genome assembly GCA_022376925.1 of Tragulus kanchil. Taxonomy (NCBI): domain Eukaryota; kingdom Metazoa; phylum Chordata; class Mammalia; order Artiodactyla; family Tragulidae; genus Tragulus; species Tragulus kanchil. The sequence continues at coordinate 16,574,763 of JAIOJX010000003.1, read as the reverse complement.
TCTATTTAGGTTCTGCCAACTCTTTCTTACCTTTTATAGCTGCCTGTTTATTGCTCCCACAAAAATCACAAGCCCTTTCAAACCTCTGCTCTCCTATCCTGTCCCACTTTGCTCTAAGGGCTCCAAGAAGCGAAGCAAAGCCTCTGCTCAAGGACATTTGAATATTCATCCACCCATCCATCCACTCAGTTCACTGTGGCAGTGTGGAGGGGACCCGAGAGGGAGGAGAGGCAGGACGGGAAACAGTTGAAAACCTGCCCCTCTCCCCTCCTGCGAGAAGGCAGAAAAGGAGCCTGAACAGTCTAAGAACAATCCCAGAGGCGCCTGCGCGGCCCAAGGCGACGGGCCTGCAGACCCAGCCCGTGGGCCCTGCACCAGCAGGGGGCAGCACCTGGCGGCCTCCCAGCGATGCGGCCCCGCGGCCCCACCTGGACCTACAGAGTCCGAATCCACATACCAACAGCACCCCAGGTGACCCCATAGGCACAGTCAGGTATGGAGAGCGCTGGCCCCAAGGACAGACAGACCTGCGGACAGATGGAGGCGGAGAACTGCAACTAGGAAGGCTTCTTGGAGGAGGATTCTGGCCGCGGAAGCAGCCACCATTTGGGAAGAAAGGAGATTGTTTGCCGCCAACAATGGTTCTCACTTGGCTGCAGGGTGGAATCACTTGTGGGTTTTTGGAAAGTGTGGACTCCTGCCTCCCCTCCCCCGAGATTCTGATTTAACTCAGAGGAGGCTTCAGCCCTGGGATTTGACAGAGCTCCCCTGGTGATTTGAACCAGCAACCAAGTTGACAAACCACTGTATTTAAGATAGGAGAACTGTACCTGGATGAGTCAGCATATCAGGTGACTTTCTGCAGGGTCAGGAACATGGAGGCTGGGGTGGATGAGTAGGGTGAAGCCGGGGCTGCGACCCCTCTTGCCTGTGCGTGGCCTTCCTGGCTCCCTAGCCCGCGGCTTTTCCTCGCTCCTCACCTGGGTGCCTGGATTCTGCTGCCCCCTGGCGGTGATGGTCAGTGTGGCACAGTTTTCCCTGGAGATTTCACACAAGCCCAGCCTTAGCCCAGCACAACCCTCTGAGCCTGAGTCCCAGGGCGTGGCTTGTTGGGAGGGAAATCCTGGGAGCTGTAACTTCAGGAGTCGCTTCTGCGCAGGGAAGCTCAGGGAGCTCCAGGCCACTGGCCAAACACAGGGCTGGCTCAGGCTGTGATGGGAGCCTTCCTGGGGTTTGAGGAAGTTGGTCTTATCAGCCAGTGGCAAATGCCTGTGATATCCAGCATCAGGAAGGGCTGAGGGGTGAGTTGACAAGGCTCACAATAAACAGCAGCCACCCTGCCCCTTATTCTTTTTTTTTTTTCCTCTATCACTTGCTGTATATTTATTTATTTATTTATTTTTGGTTATTTTTATTCTTTCATTTATTCATTTTCATCCATCTTTGTTCTTCAGCCCGTGTGGGCCTTCCATCGCAGTGGCCTCTCTCATTGCAGAGCACCAACTCTGGGCACATGCGCTCCAGAGCTCTGGCTCGGTAATTGGACACATCAGTCCAGCTGCTCCGCGGCACGTGGGATCTTCCCAGGCCAGGGATCGAACTGGCGCCCCTTGCACTGCAAGGCGGTGTCCTTACCCACTGGACCACCAGGGAAGCCCCCTGCCCCTTATTCTGCTCTTTGTAGCGAAGATGTGGATTTACTTAACTGTCACATTTAATGTTAATGAAAGTTTGGAGGGTATTAGGACGCCCCATCTCACGACCAACAAGCCTACAGAATTTAAGGAATTTGCTCAAGGTTGGGCTTCCCTGGTGGTCCAGTGGGTAAAGACACCACCTTGCAGTGCAGTGGCCGCCAGTTTGATCCCTGGCCTGGGAAGATCCCACGTGCCGCGGAGTGGCTGGACCAGTGTGTCCAACTGCCGAGCCAGAGCTCTGGAGCACGTGCACCCAGAGCCGGTGCTCTGCAGCAAGAGAGGCCACCGCGATGGGAGGCCCACAGGAGCCAAAGAACAAAGATAAATAGATGAAAGATCAATAGAAGTAGCCAAAAACCAAAACAGAACAAAGCAAAACAAAACCAAAAATTGAAAACAGGAATTTGCTCAAGGTCATATGACTCCTAACTGACAGGTGCAGCCTCTGAGTCCTGGTGGGACCACACAGTCAGTCCCAGCCCCGCCGGTGTCCCCGCGGGACCAGGAGGTGTCACCTGCCCAAAGATCTGCTCAGCGGCTTCAGCCTGGCTTCCTGGTGGGGTCCATGTGGTCCCTCCAGGCCCCGGCAGCCCCTTGGTTCCTTTTGCGCCCTGACTCGGATCCTTCCTTCTGCAGGGCAGCCCCTGAGAGCTCCATGATTGGTGGGAGGACACCCTCGCCCTGTCTGGCAGTTTCTCCCTGTGGCCAACTCCCAGGGGTGGGGTCAGGCCAGGTTGTGAGGAGAACGCGTGAGAGGAGCAGGAAGAGTAGTGGTCAGCACCTCACCCTACCTGGTGACCTCCCTCTCTTCTCCTGAGCTTCCTGCCCGCACCCCCCCTCCCCGCAGCTCCTCCCTGTCCCCACCCCCCCATTACAAGTGCTCTTGTAGCTCCCCTGTGGAGGGGAGCTCCCTCCCAGGGGAGGGGCTAGAATGCAGTTTCCTAGGCCCCAGCCCTGAAGATCAGATCCAGGAGGTCCTACAAGTGGGGCCTGGGAATTTGACTTTGTGATAAACGTCCAGTGAATTCTGACACAAGGGGTCCTCTGAACACACTTTGAGAAGCATTTAACAGACCTGACACATCTGTGGCCCTGGGTCAAGAGTATGAAGTCCATAGTATATATTTAAATATTCAAAAGTTATAGATGAATCACATACAAAGTCAAGGACACCAGCGCTTCCCAAACTGTCACGTGAGCAGGACTCCCCTGGGATCTGGAGACTCTTGAGTCAGTGGGTCTGGGAGAGAGACCACGGTTCCCTGTTCCTAAAAGCCTCCCAGGCCATGCCGACGCTGCGGGTCCACAGGCTACGTTTGGAACAGCCGAGCCCTAGGACAGGGCGGGCCGAGGGTTTCTGTAAGGGACTGGGAAGTACATCTGCAAGTGGGGCCCCGTGGTCTGTGTAACCCCTCAGCCCTGTTGATGTAGCACAAATGCGGCTGTTGCTCCAATTAAACCTTAGTTTTGGACATGGAAGTTTGAACTTCATATAATTTTTCTATGACACAAAAAATTCTTCTGTAGACTCCTAACTGACAGGTGCAGCCTCTGAGTCCTGGTGGGACCACACAGTCAGTCCCAGCCCCGCCGGTGTCCCCGCGGGACCAGGAGGTCTCCCCTGCCCAAAGATCTGCTCAGCGGCTTCAGCCTGAGTCCTCAGCTGGGACCCTGTGGTCTCTCCAGGCGCCCACGGCCCCCTGGCTCCTATGGTGCCCTGACTCGGATCCTTCCTTCTGCAGGGCAGCCCCCGAGACCCCCATGATTGGCAGAAGGACACCTTTGCCCTGTTCTGGCAGCTTCTCCCTGCAGCCAACTCCCAGGGGTGGGGTCAGGCCAGGCTGTGAGGTGAAAGCATGAGAGAAGCAGAGAGGATGTGAGCTCATGGTCAGTACCTTCCCCTGACCTGGTGACCTCCCTCTCTTCTCCCTGAGTTTCCTGCCCGCACCCCCCCTCCCCGCAGCTCCTCCCTGTCCCCACCCCCCCATTACAAGTGCTCTTGTAGCTCCCCTGTGGAGGGGAGCTCCCTCCCAGGGGAGGGGCTAGAATGCAGTTTCCTAGGCCCCAGCCCTGAAGATCAGATCCAGGAGGTCCTACAAGTGGGGCCTGGGAATTTGACTTTGTGATAAACGTCCAGTGAATTCTGACACAAGGGGTCCTCTGAACACACTTTGAGAAGCATTTAACAGACCTGACACATCTGTGGCCCTGGGTCAAGAGTATGAAGTCCATAGTATATATTTAAATATTCAAAAGTTATAGATGAATCACATACAAAGTCAAGGACACCAGCGCTTCCCAAACTGTCACGTGAGCAGGACTCCCCTGGGATCTGGAGACTCTTGAGTCAGTGGGTCTGGGAGAGAGACCACGGTTCCCTGTTCCTAAAAGCCTCCCAGGCCATGCCGACGCTGCGGGTCCACAGGCTACGTTTGGAACAGCCGAGCCCTAGGACAGGGCGGGCCGAGGGTTTCTGTAAGGGACTGGGAAGTACATCTGCAAGTGGGGCCCCGTGGTCTGTGTAACCCCTCAGCCCTGTTGATGTAGCACAAATGCGGCTGTTGCTCCAATTAAACCTTAGTTTTGGACATGGAAGTTTGAACTTCATATAATTTTTCTATGACACAAAAAATTCTTCTGTAGATTCTTCCAACTGTTTAAACATGTAAAAATTTGGAACTCCTTGGCCGCCTAGTGGTTAGGACTTGGCGCTTTCACTGCAGTGGCTGGGTTTGATCCCGGGTCACGAAGCTCAGATCCTGCATGCCGCGAGGTGTGGCAAAAGTAATTAAATAAAAAACAAAAATGTAAAAGTTGTTGTTAGCTTGCAGGCATACAAAAACAGTAAATGTCTAAAACAAAATAAGGACGTTTTCACCACAACACCAGCATCGCACTTAGACTGATTAGCAATAATATGTAATATCAAGTACCTTTTCAGTGTTCAAATGTCTACCTTTCTCATAGAAGATGGGCTGACTATCACTTTAATATATAATCACTGTCTGACCTGTCCTTTTATTCCTTTCCTTATGCCCACTCAGTGTCTTGAACCCCATACATGCTGTCATACTAAATGTTTCCAGGAGATGGCACTATAATCCTTGTATTTACTAACTCGACTTTGCGTTTGTTGTTCAGACCCTCAGTCACGTTGGACTCTCTGGGACCTCATGGGCTGCAGCAGGCCAGGCTTCTCTGTCTTTCAGTATATCCTGGAGTTTGCTCAGACTCATGTGCATTGAGTCGGTAATGCCACCCAGGCATCATTCTTGGTTGCCCCCCTTCTCCTCCTGCCCTCAGTCTTTCCCAGCATCAGGGTCTTTTCCAATGAGTCAGTTCTTCGCATCAAGAGGCCAAGGTATTGGAGCTTCATCTTCAGCATCAGTCTTTCGACACCAGCGCTTCCCAAACTGTCACGTGAGCAGGACTCCCCTGGGATCTGGAGACTCTTGAGTCAGTGGGTCTGGGAGAGAGACCACGGTTCCCTGTTCCTAAAAGCCTCCCAGGCCATGCCGACGCTGCGGGTCCACAGGCTACGTTTGGAACAGCCGAGCCCTAGGACAGGGCGGGCCGAGGGTTTCTGTAAGGGACTGGGAAGTACATCTGCAAGTGGGGCCCCGTGGTCTGTGTAACCCCTCAGCCCTGTTGATGTAGCACAAATGCGGCTGTTGCTCCAATTAAACCTTAGTTTTGGACATGGAAGTTTGAACTTCATATAATTTTTCTATGACACAAAAAATTCTTCTGTAGATTCTTCCAACTGTTTAAACATGTAAAAATTTGGAACTCCTTGGCCGCCTAGTGGTTAGGACTTGGCGCTTTCACTGCAGTGGCTGGGTTTGATCCCGGGTCACGAAGCTCAGATCCTGCATGCCGCGAGGTGTGGCAAAAGTAATTAAATAAAAAACAAAAATGTAAAAGTTGTTGTTAGCTTGCAGGCATACAAAAACAGTAAATGTCTAAAACAAAATAAGGACGTTTTCACCACAACACCAGCATCGCACTTAGACTGATTAGCAATAATATGTAATATCAAGTACCTTTTCAGTGTTCAAATGTCTACCTTTCTCATAGAAGATGGGCTGACTATCACTTTAATATATAATCACTGTCTGACCTGTCCTTTTATTCCTTTCCTTATGCCCACTCAGTGTCTTGAACCCCATACATGCTGTCATACTAAATGTTTCCAGGAGATGGCACTATAATCCTTGTATTTACTAACTCGACTTTGCGTTTGTTGTTCAGACCCTCAGTCACGTTGGACTCTCTGGGACCTCATGGGCTGCAGCAGGCCAGGCTTCTCTGTCTTTCAGTATATCCTGGAGTTTGCTCAGACTCATGTGCATTGAGTCGGTAATGCCACCCAGGCATCATTCTTGGTTGCCCCCCTTCTCCTCCTGCCCTCAGTCTTTCCCAGCATCAGGGTCTTTTCCAATGAGTCAGTTCTTCGCATCAAGAGGCCAAGGTATTGGAGCTTCATCTTCAGCATCAGTCTTTCCAATGAATATTTGGGGTCGATTTCCTTTAGGATTCACTGGTTTGCTCTCCTTGCATTTACACTACTTAGCATTTATACAGGAGAAGGAAACCATCAGTTGTATACAGGTTGTAGTTATAGGCGAATACATGAACACAAAATTGAAAATAGTCTGTTCTGTTTTGCATAAACCCTCAATACAGTCCAGTTTCAGGAAGAAATTTCTGATGTCAAGCAAGTTTCAATTTGTTGGGGGAAAAAAAAAGGAACATGGGAAGTCCATGTATCGAGGTTTACCTTTATTGTGTGAACATTTTTAGTCTTAAGTAATGAAGCCTCATATGTGTTTATATTTTTATGCTTAAGAAAACAAATTGGTTCGATTTGCACAATTAACCTGACATCCATTACAAATGTACTGAGTTGTATTGTGTTCCTACCTCTGAATAAAACTGTATCTTTTCCAAACTTGCTCTAGCCTGTGATGAAGAACAAGGTGTCAGCATGTCAAATTTGGACAGAATCTTTAAGACTCTCTAGTCGAGCCCCCTTAGCTAACAGCAGACTGAAATCAGACTGAACTCACACACCAATGTGACAGTTTTCTGTGTAATTTGCCATCTTTCTGCCAATGATCTCTCCTTCTTTCCTCCACTGCTATCCTGTTATAAACATAAACTACTAAAAATGTCTTAACTACTCAATACTATTTCATTTTAATGCAATTTTTTCATGTATATAAATGTATGCAACTATTTGGGGCTTCCCAGGTGGCACTAGCGGTAAGGAAGCTGCATGCCAATGCAGGAGACATAACGGACTTGGGCTTGATCCCTGCATGGGGACGATCCCCTGGAGTAGGAAATGGCCACCCACTCCAGTTTTCTTGCCTGGAGAATCCCTTGGGCAGAGGAACAAGACAGGCTATGATCCACAGAGTTGCAAAGAGTCAGACATGATTGAAGCGACTTACCTTGTATGCACGCGCGTGCAAATATTTAATGAAATACTTAGTGCAACTATTTCAATCTCACAAAACCCAAATTGCGCAATTAATCTTCCACTTTTCTGTGTTTTAAATATATTTGCAAGTGTTTATTGAGTACTGCAATGACTGAAGAATACCTTGTTTTCTTTCTCAGCTGGGTCTTCCATTTGAGCTCACATCTTGTAATTCCCTAGAAACAGGTTAAGACAACGTTAAGAAATTAGCCTGTGTTATGTTTCTAATGGGCTTCCCTGGTGGCCCTAGTAGTAAAGGACACGCCTGCCCGTGCAGGAGATGCAGGAGACAGGGGTTCAGTTCCTGGGTCGGGAAGATCCTCTCCTGTGTCTACTGTACTGGCAGGTGGATTCTTTATCTATTGAGCGACCTTACTAGATCACCAGTTTATTATAAGAGGATTCAGCTCAGGAACAGACAGATGGAAGAGATGCAGAGAGCAGGGGAGGGGGAGGGGCGTATATGAGTACAGATAAGGCAACACTGTTTAAGACATTGGCCCTTGGTGGTTGAGCTCAGTTTCCAGTCCCTCTCCTTTCTGGACGTGTGTGTGGCGGGGGCGAGGCTGAAAGCGCCAACCCTTTCATCAGGTGTTTGGTTTTTTTGACAGGCAGATGTATTCACTAAACTCAGGTGTGGTTGAAGGGGGCTTGTCATAACTATCAAAGATGCTCTTTGCTCATCTCTTAGAGCACTTGAGGGGTTTAGGAGCTCTGTGCCAGCAAGAGCTTACAGACTAAATATGTATTCTAATTATAAATCACACTATCCCAGTCTTCCAGGTTCATCCATGCAGCAGCATGTGGCAGAGTTTCCTTCCTTTTTAAGGCTGAGTGATACTCCACTGTATATATATATATACCACACTTCTTTCATTGCAGAAGGAATACTTGACTGCATTTATTTTCTTCATATGTATTCAGATGGACTTCACATATGGGAAAATGTCTGAAGTTATTTCCCTCTTGGACTGATACTCGCTTATTAGCTCATTTAAAAATTTTTGAGGTATGTAACAAATGTTTTTTTGAAGACTTATTTCCTCTTGGACTTATCGATAGCAAAGAGTCAGACATGATTGAAGCGACTTACCTTGTATGCATGCAAATATTTAATGAAATACTTAGTGCAACTATTTCAATCTCACAAAACCCAAATTGCAATTAATCTTCCACTTTTCTGTGTTTTAAATATATTTGCAAGTGTTTATTGAGTACTGCAATGACTGAAGAATACCTTGTTTTCTTTCTCAGCTGGGTCTTCCATTTGAGCTCACATCTTGTAATTCCCTAGAAACAGGTTAAGACAACGTTAAGAAATTAGCCTGTGTTATGTTTCTAATGGGCTTCCCTGGTGGCCCTAGTAGTAAAGGACACGCCTGCCCGTGCAGGAGATGCAGGAGACAGGGGTTCAGTTCCTGGGTCGGGAAGATCCTCTCCTGTGTCTACTGTACTGGCAGGTGGATTCTTTATCTATTGAGCGACCTTACTAGATCACCAGTTTATTATAAGAGGATTCAGCTCAGGAACAGACAGATGGAAGAGATGCAGAGAGCAGGGGAGGGGGAGGGGCGTATATGAGTACAGATAAGGCAACACTGTTTAAGACATTGGCCCTTGGTGGTTGAGCTCAGTTTCCAGTCCCTCTCCTTTCTGGACGTGTGTGTGGCGGGGGCGAGGCTGAAAGCGCCAACCCTTTCATCAGGTGTTTGGTTTTTCTGACAGGCAGATGTATTCACTAAACTCAGGTGTGGTTGAAGGGGGCTTGTCATAACTATCAAAGATGCTCTTTGCTCATCTCTTAGAGCACTTGAGGGGTTTAGGAGCTCTGTGCCAGCAAGAGCTTACAGACTAAATATGTATTCTAATTATAAATCACACTATCCCAGTCTTCCAGGTTCATCCATGCAGCAGCATGTGGCAGAGTTTCCTTCCTTTTTAAGGCTGAGTGATACTCCACTGTATATATATATATACCACACTTCTTTCATTGCAGAAGGAATACTTGACTGCATTTATTTTCTTCATATGTATTCAGATGGACTTCACATATGGGAAAATGTCTGAAGTTATTTCCCTCTTGGACTGATACTCGCTTATTAGCTCATTTAAAAATTTTTGAGGTATTAACAAAGTAAACTTTTACTTCTTACGTATGTGTTTTTCTTTGTGCATCAGTTGACTGCAGAGTAACTGGCCTTCAGGCCAGGAGAAGAATGTGCTGTGGTCTTTCATCCTTCCTCTCTTATCAGACGGGATCCCCCAGGGCCAGCCTGGCAGAAGAAGAGGCACCAGGGAGCCTGGGGCTGTCATCTCAGTGCCTGGCTGGCCTTGTGCCTGTCCTCCGGGCTCACCTCCCCGGACCAGGACCGGCCGCGAGCCCCGCGTGTGGGGCGGGTGGTTGGGTGGTCTGTCCCAGGAAGGCCCTACAGGGTCCTGCCCCATTACAGCTGAGAGCCTCCCACAGCGCCCTCCTTTGGTCCTGATGAGGGCAGAGTGCCCAGAGGGCGGGTTGCTATCTCCTCCTGCCAGCTTTCGCCTGGGCTTCACCACAGCTGAGGATGGGTTTCTGATGCAGCCTGCCCCTCCTTCTTCATCCCTGGGTGGGGCCTGGACTCAGAGCTCGCCCTTTGGTAGGGTTTGCAGCTGGTGTAAGAACGTAGGCGCCTCGGGGTCCCGTGCTGCTCAGGTCCCCCACCCGCCTGCATCAGTTGTGCCTGCGGCCTCGCCTCACACCTGCGTGTGACCGGCAGCCCCCACCCCACCGCTCCCAACTCCAGGACAGAGGTGCAGGGCAGGCACCACGGAGGTCAGGGCCTGGCGGGTCACCGGCGCTCCTCTCCCAGAAGCAGGTGGTCCTCGGCTCTCCACGGGAGGACCTCGTTGTGTCTGAGCCTCCAGCCTCCCCGTCGGCGCCTCCAGGAGCAGCTGGAGCAGCAAGATGCCAAAGCCCAACCCGCTGCAGGATGCGAACTTCTGCTCGCGCCTCTTCTCCTGGTGAGCGCCCCTCCTGAGCCTAAGGGCCAGTGCCCTACGCCAAGGGCGCCTTTCAGGGACTGATGTTGAGGGTCAGGGCAAGAGAGAAGTTTCTGGGGCTTCCAGTACCCAGTGGGGCCGCCCCGCGCAGGCTTCGGCGATCCCTGTCTGTGCCACCCTGGCTTGAGGCGGCGAGACAGGGCAGCAGGACCAGGGAGAGGGACTGGTGGCGGGGCACAGGCTCTCCCTGCCTGGTCGCTTGCTGCCCCGTCAGCCTCCTATGGCCTGGGAGCAGGAGGGGCAGTGAGAGCAGGAGACAGGGAGGCTGAGAACCCAGGCTGCCCAGGGGAGCCACCACCTGCTGGAGAAGGACTCGACCCCCACACCCCGTCCGTAGCCGGCTTCCCCAGTGCTGCTCAGCAGTTCTGAACTAAAGTGGCACCCCTTTCCCCCAGGCAGGCAGCTTGTGAACAGCTTCCTTTATCTAACTAGTAACCTGAGCCTGTTGTCATTTTCCAATAATGTCCCCACCTTCCCCATATTCCCCAGGTGACAGCTGAGCTCCAGCTGCACCCGGCGGGCTCCCTCTGTCCCTCTGTCTAGGACCTTGTCTCTCTCCCTCGTCCCTGTGCCTCTCTCACTACCTGTCCTGGTACCTAGTTGTGACAAATTTCATGTGTGTGAAAAGCACTATTTTTTTTTTTTTTTTTATTAAACAATTGGGAACATTATTCTTGAACGCATTTTGCTTTTGCCTGGGATACACTAAGACAACTGGAGGATGTATTTGACCGGCCCATTTCCTTACTCTGAATATCTCTGCTTTCACCTTTGAGGACCACTCTGAGGATGTGGGGTCTTGTCCCGATCTTTCGCCTTCAGAGAGGCGGGGCATGGTTTTGGTGCAGGTGGTCCTGCTCAGGAGTCCCTGGTCCTGAAACCACTACCAGGTCCCTGACCTGGGAGGAAACACGCAGATGAAAAACAGCTCTGAGAGGTGAAGGTTTCCCATCTAGCAGCTGGGCCCACTAACCAGGTGGGCCTGAACCTTTTTGGGTTTAATCACTCTTGGGTGATTTTTAGATCTTTTTTTTTCTAGACACGAAGCCATTCATCCTTCCCACAAATTCTGATACTTCCTTTTTCATTTGGGAGCACCCAGGGCATCCCCAGGGGATGGGAGCGCCTGTGCTTGTGTTGATGGTGGTGTCCTCAGTGTGTGCGGCTACATCTCCTGGTCATTTGGCGGCCCTTCAGGAAAGAGAGCCTAGAAGAAGAAATGTGGGTGTGGGCTTCCCTGGAGGCTCAGTGCTTGCTGTGAAACGTCTCTATAATCAGGTTTCAGGGTAGCTGCTCTCAGAGTGTGGCTCTCAGACCTGCAGCATCCTTTTCACCTGGGAGCTTGTTAGAAGTGCAAATCCTTCCTCTCTCCTTCTAGACCAGTTCTGTAAAGTTAGAAGCTCTGGGGATGGGGTTGAACAAGCTCCAGGTGATTCTGGTGGAAGGTAGAGGCTGGCTGCTGCTTTAAGGCACTTCTACTGAGCAGTAGAAGAAGGAAGAATGAGGATTTGTTTTTATTAGCCAAGTATACTTGCTGATATTTTGGTTATTTCTTAGTCTTTCCCTTAGAAACCTTTGTGCATATTTGCACATGTACAGTTCTTTAAATTGAAATTATAGCTCATAGTTTTTTGGAATGAGTTTATTTTATTTTATTTTTGGGTCCGGGAGCGGGTTGGGGAGGGAGGGGGTCGGCGGGCCACCTCCATTGGTCTTTCATTGATCTATTTTCATCCATCTTTGTTCTTTGGCCCATGTGGGCCTCCCATCGCAGTGGCCTCTGTTGTCTCAGAGCACTGGCTCTGGGTGTATGCTCTCCAGAGCTCTGGCTTGGTAATTGGTCCGAGCCAATTACACATCAGTCCAACGGTCCACGGCACGTGGGATCTTCCCAGGCCAGGGATCGAACCGGTGCCCCTTGCACTGCAAGGTGGTGTCCTTAACCACTGGAGCACTAGGGAAGCCCCGGAATGAATTTTTATTGATGTATAGTTGCTTAACAATGTTGTTATGAAAGTTAAATATCGTGAATGTCCTTTATTGATTTTTTATTTTTTCAGGTGGTCCTGCTCAGGAGTCCCTGGTCCTGAAACCACTACCAGGTCCCTGACCTGGGAGGAAACACGCAGATGAAAAACAGCTCTGAGAGGTGAAGGTTTCCCATCTAGCAGCTGGGCCCACTAACCAGGTGGGCCTGAACCTTTTTGGGTTTAATCACTCTTGGGTGATTTTTAGATCTTTCTTCAAGACACGAAGCCATTCATCCTTCCCACAAATTCTGATACTTCCTTTTTCATTTGGGAGCACCCAGGGCATCCCCAGGGGATGGGAGCGCCTGTGCTTGTGTTGATGGTGGTGTCCTCAGTGTGTGCGGCTACATCTCCTGGTCATTTGGCGGCCCTTCAGGAAAGAGAGCCTAGAAGAAGAAATGTGGGTGTGGGCTTCCCTGGAGGCTCAGTGCTTGCTGTGAAACGTCTCTATAATCAGGTTTCAGGGTAGCTGCTCTCAGAGTGTGGCTCTCAGACCTGCAGCATCCTTTTCACCTGGGAGCTTGTTAGAAGTGCAAATCCTTCCTCTCTCCTTCTAGACCAGTTCTGTAAAGTTAGAAGCTCTGGGGATGGGGTTGAACAAGCTCCAGGTGATTCTGGTGGAAGGTAGAGGCTGGCTGCTGCTTTAAGGCACTTCTACTGAGCAGTAGAAGAAGGAAGAATGAGGATTTGTTTTTATTAGCCAAGTATACTTGCTGATATTTTGGTTATTTCTTAGTCTTTCCCTTAGAAACCTTTGTGCATATTTGCACATGTACAGTTCTTTAAATTGAAATTATAGCTCATAGTTTTTTGGAATGAGTTTATTTTATTTTATTTTTGGGTCCGGGAGCGGGTTGGGGAGGGAGGGGGTCGGCGGGCCACCTCCATTGGTCTTTCATTGATCTATTTTCATCCATCTTTGTTCTTTGGCCCATGTGGGCCTCCCATCGCAGTGGCCTCTGTTGTCTCAGAGCACTGGCTCTGGGTGTATGCTCTCCAGAGCTCTGGCTTGGTAATTGGTCCGAGCCAATTACACATCAGTCCAACGGTCCACGGCACGTGGGATCTTCCCAGGCCAGGGATCGAACCGGTGCCCCTTGCACTGCAAGGTGGTGTCCTTAACCACTGGAGCACTAGGGAAGCCCCGGAATGAATTTTTATTGATGTATAGTTGCTTAACAATGTTGTTATGAAAGTTAAATATCGTGAATGTCCTTAAATATCCTTTGAATTCTGATTCCCTCTTCATTTTCTATGGTTAACTTTTATTTATAGCACTAAATACTATTCAAAGCATGGTATTTATCTTTTTATTTAAACTTTTTGATTTTTATTGGAGTATATCCAACGGGCAGTGTTGTGACAATTTCAGGAGGACCCCAGAGAGACTCAGCCACACATGCAGTGCATGCGTTCTCCCCCAGACGCCCCTCCCATCCAGGCGGCCACTTATCATTGAGGAGAGTTCCACAGGCCATAGAATAGGTCCTTGTTGGTGATTCATTTAGAATACGGTAGTGTGTACATGACCTTTCCCAACTCCCCAACTATCCCTTCCCCCATCCTTCAGTGTGGCGACCATAGGTTCATTCCCTATGAGTCTGTTTCTGTCAAAATGTAGTATTTAATTGAAATTTATGCAGCCTTTCACTTTTGTTTAACACAGTTTATTGCTAACTATGATGTGGTGCATATCCTAACCATGTACTTTGGTGCATCTTTCTTTTTTTCTGTATTCTCAGAAGTAGAATAGTGAGAGGCTGAGTTGTTTTCTATCAGGTTTGGGCCAGTTTGCCCTCTTAACAGCTGTTTGTGAGCTTACTTCTTTGTTCAACTTTGAGTTCCTGAATTACATTTTTCCTGGGCCTAAAGTTAAAAACAATTCAAAAAGTTTTAATTTGAATTTATTTGATTTGTGTGTACTCAGTTGACCAGTTATGGGCTACTTTTGGGGGGTAGGGTGGCACTTCTATTGATCTTTTATTTATTTATCTTTGTTCTTTGGCCTGTATGGGCCTCCCACCGCAGTGGCTTCTGTTGCTGCAGAGCACTGGCTCTGGGCGCATGCGCTCCAGAGCTCTGGCTTGGTGGTTGAACACATCGGTCCAACCGCTCTGTGGCACGTGGGATCTTCCCAGGCCAGGGATCGAACCAGCGCCCCTTGCACTGCAAGGTGGTGTCCTTACCCACTGGACCACCAGGGAAGCCCACTCAGTTATGTCTGACTCTTTGCAACTCCATGGAGTTTCAAACTCCATGTAGCCCATCTGACTCCTCTGTCCATGGGATTTCTTAGGCAAGAATGCTGGAGTGGGCTGCCATTGGATTTGTAGAGATGGAATATTTTTTATGTCTAATGACCACGTATTTGTCTTTCTTTGAATGACTATTAGATTTTTTTCCTATAGAGCATTTGTATTTTTGAAATAGTGTGTATAATACTTTTCCAGGTTGTAATTTGTTCTTTAATTCAGTTTAGAGGTTTTAATGTATGTATCATTAATTAAATCAACCTTTTTGGTTTCTACTGTTGCTTTTGCAGTATATTTTAAAGAAATCCTAGCATCGTCTAAATCTCTGTGTTTCATTTTAGCTTTTTTCTTGTTTTATTTCTAACAGTAAAGGAAGTTAGCATGTTTTTAGTTTTTGATGTAAGATAGACATCATTTTTTCTAAAATGGCCCATTTTCCCATCATGGTTTATTTAATAATTCTTCTTCTCCAGTATTGGAAATCAGTGGCCTGGTTTTTAAACTGTGTCCAGCTGGGGACGAGGCTGTCCAGTCTGCTGAGCCTCTCCCTGGCGCTGGCCCCGCTGTCCTGCACTGCAGGCCTCTGGGCTGTGCTCTGGATGTCTCTCCCACCCTCGTCCCAGAGGCCAGCAGGTTGGGGTTAGTCAGGATCTGTGCCCAGAGGTGAGGGTTGAGCAGGGTTTTGGACTGGATGCGCTTGTCCCTTCAGGGAATGGTTACATTCTCACTCTCCTGACCCTGGCCCCGTCTCAGTCAGTGAACTGTCTGTCCCCTTGCAAAGGGAGTCTGGATGTGGATACTGCCGGAAACTGCCTCTGGTGTCAAGACAGACTCTCTGGAGACTCTTGTCAGAGAAACTGGTGACACAGGGGGATGTGACCTGGCCGAGGGCTGAGATGGTTCAGGGAGATTGGTCCTGTTAGGCCCTCAGTAGCTATTGATCACGAATACATAGAATTGTTTAATGTCAAACCAGGATTCTTTGCACCATTTTCATAATACCACTTGTGTGAATCTTGTTCAGTCAGAAATCCACATGTTGTAGACGGGGGCTGGGTGAGCACTTCAGGGCTCTTTTTCTGGCCTTGACCTGCCCCCTTTCCAAGCATTTAATTTGATGCGTTTTGGTAATCTTATACAGTAAACTACAGCCTCAAGAAAGATGTCAAACATCTTTACTAAAAAGTTCAAAGTTATCAGAAGCTTTCTTCCAGGGCCCACATGGGGTTACTCAAGACCCCTATGGAGGTGAGGACCACTCTTTATTTAGCAGGACTTTGTCTGATTCAGAGCAACACTGATCCCTTCAGCACCCCAGGGAGGGAGGTGTTCTCTCCAGGTGTTCTCCACGCTTTCCAGAGGCCAATACTAAGCAGTTATGTGGCTAGTTCAAGGTCATAACCAGGAAGTGACAAAGTCTAGAGTCTAACACAGGAAAATTTCCAAATGAGGCACATCAGGTGCCATTTTTGTCTCTCATTTAATTTTTTAAAACTGTGGAAAATGCCTACAACATAAAATTTACCATCTTGACCATTTTTTAAAAAAATTTTGGCCTCTTTTTTTTTTTCAATGTATTTATTTATTTATTTTGGGGGATGGGGTTGGGGAGGGGGGAGGGCGGGTGGGCCACTTCCATTGGTCTTTCATTTATACAGTTTCATCCATCTTTGTTTTTTGGCCTGAGTGGGCCTCCCATCGTGGTGGCCTCTGTTGTCAGAGCGCCCGGGTCTGGGCGCATGCGCCCGTCTCTCCACCCTCGTCCCAGAGGCCAGCAGTTTGGGGTTACAGGATCTGTGCCCAGAGGTGAGGGTTGAGCAGGGTTTTGGACTGGATGCGCTTGTCCCTTCAGGGAATGGTTACATTCTCACTCTCCTGACCCTGGCCCCGTCTCAGTCAGTGAACTGTCTGTCCCCTTGCAAAGGGAGTCTGGATGTGGATACTGCCGGAAACTGCCTCTGGTGTCAAGACAGACTCTCTGGAGACTCTTGTCAGAGAAACTGGTGACACAGGGGGATGTGACCTGGCCGAGGGCTGAGATGGTTCAGGGAGATTGGTCCTGTTAGGCCCTCAGTAGCTATTGATCACGAATACATAGAATTGTTTAATGTCAAACCAGGATTCTTTGCACCATTTTCATAATACCACTTGTGTGAATCTTGTTCAGTCAGAAATCCACATGTTGTAGACGGGGGCTGGGTGAGCACTTCAGGGCTCTTTTTCTGGCCTTGACCTGCCCCCTTTCCAAGCATTTAATTTGATGCGTTTTGGTAATCTTATACAGTAAACTACAGCCTCAAGAAAGATGTCAAACATCTTTACTAAAAAGTTCAAAGTTATCAGAAGCTTTCTTCCAGGGCCCACATGGGGTTACTCAAGACCCCTATGGAGGTGAGGACCACTCTTTATTTAGCAGGACTTTGTCTGATTCAGAGCAACACTGATCCCTTCAGCACCCCAGGGAGGGAGGTGTTCTCTCCAGGTGTTCTCCACGCTTTCCAGAGGCCAATACTAAGCAGTTATGTGGCTAGTTCAAGGTCATAACCAGGAAGTGACAAAGTCTAGAGTCTAACACAGGAAAATTTCCAAATGAGGCACATCAGGTGCCATTTTTGTCTCTCATTTAATTTTTTAAAACTGTGGAAAATGCCTACAACATAAAATTTACCATCTTGACCATTTTTTAAAAAAATTTTGGCCTCTTTTTTTTTCAATGTATTTATTTATTTATTTTGGGGGATGGGGTTGGGGAGGGAGGAGGGCGGGTGGGCCACTTCCATTGGTCTTTCATTTATACAGTTTCATCCATCTTTGTTCTTTGGCCTGAGTGGGCCTCCCATCGTGGTGGCCTCTGTTGTCGCAGAGCGCCGGCTCTGGGCGCATGCGCTCCAGAGCTCCGGCTCGGTAATTGGACACATGGGTCCAGCCGCTTGGCGCACGTGGGATCTTCCCAGGCCAGGGATCGAACCGGCGCCCCTTGCACTGCAAGGCGGTGTCCTTACCCACTGGACCACCAGGGAAGCCCTGGCCTCTTTTTTAAACATTGGTTTATTTATTTATTTATTTTCATCCATCTTTATTCTTTGGCTTGTGTGGGCCTCCCATTGCAGTGGCCTCTCTCGCTGCAGCGCACTGGCTCTGGGCACATGCGTGCCAGAGCTCCAGCTCGGTGATTGGACACATCGGTCCAGCTGCTCTGCAGCACGTGGGATCTTCCCAGGCCAGGGATCGAACTGGCGCCCCTTGCACTGCAAGGTGGTGTCCTTACCCACTGGACCACCAGGGAAGGCCCCCATCTTGACCATTTTTAAGCCTATTGTTCAGCATTGTTATGTACCTTCACATTGTTGTGCAACCAATTTCCAGAGCTCTATTCCATCCTGTACTAGAGTGCTATCAAAGGTTAACTCCCCACTCTCATGGCTCCTACCCCTGGTGACCACGGGGCCACTTTGTTTCTCTCTGAATTGGGTTGCTCTGAGGACTTCATGTAAGTAGAACCCTAAACTATTTGTCCTTTGTGATCCACCATGTCACAGTCCCAGTGTGCAGGCTTCCACTTTCTCCACATCCTTGTCAGCACTGAATTTCCGTTTTTTCCCCCACGGTGGCCCTCCTACAATGTGTGAGCTGAGGTCTCATTGTGGTTTCCCTTGCATTTCCCTGATGATTAGTGATGTTGAGCATGTTTTCCTGTGCAAGCAGAATTTTAAAGGAAGTCTTTGGGGGCAGGGTGTCTTCATCTGGGGAGGTCCCAGTGCTAATTGCCTGAGCATCTTCTGTAGGGAACAAGTGTGGAATAAACTCCCCACCATGTTTCAAACCTGTCTAGTGGCAAAGCTCACAGAGTTATACTTTTGCTTTGGATAGAAGTGGAGACCTAGAGGTATTAAAGGTTGTGACAGTGCTGAACTGGAGTGGATGGAGTGGAGCCGAGGACAGCTGAGGCCCTGGGCCCACTGCTGGGACTAGAGTCCAGTCTTCTGGCTCTTGGACTGGGGTTCTTTAGAGGTGCCAGTGTATCAGGATTAGCAAAATCTGAAGCTCAGTCTCTCTTATTGATTCTTTATTGAACATTCATACATTCAATAAATAGTTCTTGAGCATCTCTGTATCCGTGTTATCCTAGCAATAACAGAATAAAAGAAATGTGATTTCCTTTGTTGTTGCTGTTCAGTCCCTAAGTCGTGTTTGATTCTTTGTGACCCCATGGGCTGCAGCATGCCAGGCTTCCCTGTCCTTCACGGTTTCTTGGAGTTTAGTCAAATTCATGTTCGAGTCGGTACTAGCATCAGGGTCTTTTCCAATGAGTCAGCTCTTTGCATCAAGTAGCTAAAGTATTGGAGCCTCAGCATCAGTGAATATTCGGGGTTGATGTCCTTTAGGATTGATTGGTTTGATCTCTATCCATAGGTTATTATTGTCTGGCCTTGGAAATTTCCTTACCCTGGCAAAATCAATAAAATGGTGTTTACCTATAGGCTGTCTTTGCATACAAATAACTATTGTCATTTAAATAATGCATAATTGATTTGAATAGGTTTTTTGGGGGATACACTGTGACTTTTTCCCTTTGTAATAATTGAAGAGAGATAAGTTGAGATTATGTAAATATCATGTTGCACATCAAACTTTCTCCCACTGGTTTTAAGTTCCATTGATGATTTTCTGACTCCATTGTTTCTTGTATGTTTGTTTGCAAGAGCTTTCCTTTCTCTCCTGTTTATGGAGCAATAAAGATTCATGGTTTCGGGACTTCCCTCCTGGTCCAGTGGTTAAGATACTGTTAAGGGGATTGTGTGAGCTGAGGTCTCATTGTGGTTTCCCTTGCATTTCCCTGATGATTAGTGATGTTGAGCATGTTTTCCTGTGCAAGCAGAATTTTAAAGGAAGTCTTTGGGGGCAGGGTGTCTTCATCTGGGGAGGTCCCAGTGCTAATTGCCTGAGCATCTTCTGTAGGGAACAAGTGTGGAATAAACTCCCCACCATGTTTCAAACCTGTCTAGTGGCAAAGCTCACAGAGTTATACTTTTGCTTTGGATAGAAGTGGAGACCTAGAGGTATTAAAGGTTGTGACAGTGCTGAACTGGAGTGGATGGAGTGGAGCCGAGGACAGCTGAGGCCCTGGGCCCACTGCTGGGACTAGAGTCCAGTCTTCTGGCTCTTGGACTGGGGTTCTTTAGAGGTGCCAGTGTATCAGGATTAGCAAAATCTGAAGCTCAGTCTCTCTTATTGATTCTTTATTGAACATTCATACATTCAATAAATAGTTCTTGAGCATCTCTGTATCCGTGTTATCCTAGCAATAACAGAATAAAAGAAATGTGATTTCCTTTGTTGTTGCTGTTCAGTCCCTAAGTCGTGTTTGATTCTTTGTGACCCCATGGGCTGCAGCATGCCAGGCTTCCCTGTCCTTCACGGTTTCTTGGAGTTTAGTCAAATTCATGTTCGAGTCGGTACTAGCATCAGGGTCTTTTCCAATGAGTCAGCTCTTTGCATCAAGTAGCTAAAGTATTGGAGCCTCAGCATCAGTGAATATTCGGGGTTGATGTCCTTTAGGATTGATTGGTTTGATCTCTATCCATAGGTTATTATTGTCTGGCCTTGGAAATTTCCTTACCCTGGCAAAATCAATAAAATGGTGTTTACCTATAGGCTGTCTTTGCATACAAATAACTATTGTCATTTAAATAATGCATAATTGATTTGAATAGGTTTTTTGGGGGATACACTGTGACTTTTTTCCCTTTGTAATAATTGAAGAGAGATAAGTTGAGATTATGTAAATATCATGTTGCACATCAAACTTTCTCCCACTGGTTTTAAGTTCCATTGATGATTTTCTGACTCCATTGTTTCTTGTATGTTTGTTTGCAAGAGCTTTCCTTTCTCTCCTGTTTATGGAGCAATAAAGATTCATGGTTTCGGGACTTCCCTCCTGGTCCAGTGGTTAAGATACTGTCTTCCACTGCAGGAGACGCAGGTTCGATTCCTGATCAGGGAACTAAGATCCCACTTGCCTCTGTATAAGGCCAAAAAATAAAAAATAAATTGAAAAGGAGTAAAAGAACTAAAAATTAAAAAAAAAAAATTCATGGTTGCTTTCAATATTAACTGGGTTAGGGTTCATTACCATTTATTTGTTTTGATTCCAGATTTGTCTCACAAGGGCCATTCACGCGGGCTTCTCTGTCCTTCCTACACAACCTCATGATTCCATGAGCACTTTGTTATTTTATGACACAGGTTGTTCCAGGTCCATCTTGGGCTTCTCTGCCTGTTGATCTCTGCCTGTTGATAGTGATACTGTTGCTGGGAATGCCTGGGTCTCAGCTCACCTGAAAACATTCTAGTTACAGCCGCCCTCACAGACAGTCCTCTTTTGGAGCCCATGTCCTGCCTGGCCTGGCTCTTGTGGTTCTTAGGATCGTGAGACACGTCTCAGCAACAGTCATCACTAGAACTGTGCAGTGCCAAGGCGTATGACTCACATGTCCTGGAGGGAACAGGACGTACCTGGGGTAGCACAGTAAGAGAGAGAGAGAACTCGTGAGCAAGCCTGGACTTGGGTTCTACCTTTTTTGAGCTTGAGGATGGGATGTCTAGGATTTTCAGGGTTCATTCTTTATTGGTGAATTTGAAAAACAGGAGCGGGAATTAACGTGTGAGAAGAGAGAGGCAAGCAGTCAGTGAGATGTGCTGTTATCAGGTCCTCCAGAGCTTTCTAAAAGAGGGAACTTCTTGGGTGGGGCCGTCTGGCTGTTTATCTAGTTGTGTAGCTTGTTAAATGTTCATTGGAGATGGATGTCTTTGACATGCATGCCTCTGAAGCGTAATGCCAGGCGCTTACATTACAATTAAAAAATGAATTATCAGGTGCTGACACACACTGCCCCAGCCTTGGAACCAGGCATTTCTTCAGTTGGTTCCTTTTAGGGAAGAAGGGTGTTAAAAAGCCAAGATCTGGGTGAAGAGGGCCAAAAGGCACACATTTCCAGTTATAAAATTATGGTGATGTAATATTCAGTATGATGACTATAATTAATCATATTGTATAGAATATTTGAAAGCTTATAAGAGAGTAGATCTTAAAAGTTCTTCCTGCAAGAAAAAAATTGTGTTTGTGTGTGTTACAACCCCAGGATCGGAGGGTGAGAATGTTCTTTGCTACCAGTGTGTCATTGCCTCCAGGGCCTTTCTGCATACAGAGTTAAGGAGTGTGTGTATGTGTGTGAGTAAACGCATATCTCATTATTCCCCCGTATCTCCATATATTTACGATGTAGCATTGTTTCTAAGCCTGTCAGTGTAGATTATAATTAGAGATGTGTGATTTGGATATATGTCACTCTTCTTATTTTAACAGGTGGCTAAACCCCTTGTTTAGAATTGGTTATGAAAGGAAATTAGAACAAGATGACATGTACTCCGTGCTTCCGGAGGACCGCTCCCAGCACCTCGGAGAAGAGCTGCAAGGGTGAGCACAGGCGGCAGGGAGAAGGGAGGAAGAGGGAGCATTTCCTGGTGTGGCTAAAGGTTTGGGGTGGGCTTTGCCTTCCTCTGGGTTCCTTTGAGCCTCTTTCCCCTGACACGGCACGTTAACCCTCCTCAGGCTGACCCTGGGCCTGTGGAGACTGGGGGAGCCCATGCTCCCTGTGCATTTGTGGAAGTGGAGGGAGCCTACAGCCAAGGCCCAGGAGGCCGAGCTCTGTCCCTGGAGGTGGTGTTCCCGCGGGGAGGTTGTCTGCTACTTGAGCTGCTCATGACCCTGTGAATCCCGCAAAGCTTGGCAGGAACTCCCCATGACTGAGACATCTCCCTCAAGGCCTGTTTTTCTGTTGTTTCATGGTCTACACCGCTCATCTTTCAGGGGCCCTGTGAACAGTTAGCCAGCATTTATGGGTGAGCCACAGAGCTTAGCTTCCACCCCCCAACCCTTTTTCCTATGATGGACACATTGTTCATTTACTGTGCTTTTTTCTCATCTCAGGCACTGGAATCAAGAAGTTGAGAGAGCCAAGAAAGACGCACGGGAGCCTTCTTTAAGGAAAGCAATCATAAAGTGTTACTGGAAATACTATATTGTTTTGGGAATTTTTACATTTCTTGAGGTAAAAACTTTTACGTACAATGCATTGCTTTTCAGTGTAAGTGGATCAGTGCTCAGATGGACATGTGGGGAGAGAAGTCAGTGGTTTAAGGCTAAATATGGCCGAGGAAACATGATATAGCTCAGTGGTTGTATGTATCTTCTGTTAAAAAAATGTACTTATTTACTTATTTTGGCTGTTCTGGGTCTTCGTTGTGTGTGGGATTTCTCCAGTTGCAACGAACGGAGACTACTCTCTAGTTGGGATGTGTGGGCTTCTCATCGTGTTGGCATTTCTTGTTACAGGGCATGGGCTCTAGGGCACACAGGCTCAGTAGTTGTGGCACAAAGGCTGTGTTGCCCTGCGGCATGTGGAATCTTCCCGGACCAGGAGTTGAACCCATATCCCCTGCATTAGCAGACAGATTCGGAACCAGTGAACCACCATAACATCTTAGGGAAAAACCCAAACAAACTTTTTGGCCAATGAAATATTTTCCTCTAAACTCTTAAAACATAGTATCATGGAAGGATGGCACTGAAAAGAAAAGACATTTTATACCATGTCAGGGTACCATTGGTGCTCAGCACATGCTATAAATGCTAAGAGTGATCCTTGACCAAAAGAAGATCTTACAATCTCAAGGAATATGTGTCACCTGGTTTGGAGGAAGTGAACTTGGACCAGAGTTCAGAAACATAAGATATTTTACAGGCAATCAGCAAATAATTGTTAACTTACCCAGGTGACATCAGGTAAATACTTTCCTAAGAAGGTATTGTCACCTCTCTCCTTCCTGTGGAACAGAATCTGGGGCCCTGTGTCTGAGATGGAGCTGCCAGAGCTCCCAGGAGCCCACCTTTCCCTAGGCGGCCCCTCCCATGGGCCGGGTCACCAGGCCAGAGCCCCCGTGGGGAGGGGCTCCAGCTTCCCCAGGAGTTCTGTGCCCCACCCATGCTGCTGTCTGGCCTGGCTGTGGGGGTTTACTGGTTGAAGGGGGAGTCTTGGTAGCCTGGCAGTAGCAGAGACTGGAGGAGGGAATGTGCAGGGAAAACCAAGGGTGGAAAGCTATGGGACCAGGTACCTCCATGACCCTGAAGGGCCTGGGTCAAGATCCCCCAGAGAGACACTTCCACCTGAGGGCACAGGCTGTCAGCCCACCTGTTCTGGCTGAGCCTACTGAGGGCTGCTGGAACCCCCCCGGGTGGCTCGTGCTCCCCGTGGTCCCTTAGTGCTGCCTTAGGGCACGGGCACCTGTGAGTGTGTGAGAAAAGGAGGGATGGAGACACAGTTGTGGGAAAGGGGTGCTCTGGATGGAGAAGGTGATGAGGTGTCGTAAGTCCGTTGTGTTGGAGGTGAGGTAGTGGGCCAGGTGGTTTGCAGCGGGGAGGCGTGGCTCTTGTCTGAGAGGCTATGCTGTACTGAAGGGCCCTACGGGCAGTGGGCAGCTGGGTAGGTGAAGTGTGCTCCACACGACTGGAGAGACTGGAGAATCCGTCAGCTCACAGGTGACTGGATGGTCCTGGGAGATGGAGTTCTTTTTGATGACAAGGGTGGGTTGGCCATTGTGCCAGAGGGTGGGCACAGGTATGTGGACAGAGTCCACCTTTGAGAGGGTGCTGACCACCTATTTTACCTCAGTGCCTTGTGAAGGGCAGAGTGTTGATTTCAAGGTTGTTCAGCCTCAGTAATACTTCCTGCTGGGGGTCCAGGAAGGCCAGGCCTAGGGCTGCATAAGGTGCAACTGGTAGAGCCCTGGCCCCCCTCTCAGGAGGTTGGTTTTTGAGGAGTGATGGTGGAGAAGTGGGGAGTTGAGTACCTGGCAGAAGTGGGGCTTCTCTTCAGTAGTACTAGAAGCACTAGTACCACTAACAGAGGCTCATACTCAGTAGTCATGGTGGTGGCCACAGCATTGCTATTAGTTTATTAGTGGGGCTTTCCTGGTGGCTCAGTGGTAAAGAATCCATCTGCCAATACAACAGACAAGGGCTCAATCCCTGGGTCAGGAAGATCCCCTGGAGAAGGAAATGGCAACCCAATCCAATATTCTTGCCTGGAGAATTCCATGGACAGAGGAGCCTGGAGGGCCACAGCCTGTGGAGTTGCAAAGAGTGGGACACAACTTAGCAACTGAGTACACACACACACACACACACACACACACACACACAATAGTAAATACTCAAAAAGTTATGCATCAGTTACTGCTAAGAGCACTTTTTGTGTAATACCACCTTTATCCATTTGGCTGACTCAGTGAAGCTGTAGGTTTCATATGACCCATTTTAGAAGAGAGGATGCGGAATCCAAGTAGCTGCTTTGTGTGTCCTTGGTCACATGAAACATAAAGGAGAGACTGAAGTTCCATCTCAGGTGCTCTGACTTATGAGCCTGATTATCTTGATGACTGAGAGCTCGTCCAGGTCAGGAAGGCTTGTCTTGAGAGCTTTGTGTTCAGTGTCTTAGCCACATGCATGCTGGACTTGGCATAATGGTAATAAATGGGATGCTAAGTATTTCCTGGAGCAGAAAGTCAGATGGGATCATAAATGAGGGTGGAGTCCAGGTGACCATGTCTCACCTTCCTGGGTGCTAGGGGGCTCACAGAGGCAGCAGCATCTTGCAGCCTGCAGATGGACCAGGAGCCCTTCAGGAACCACCTTCCACTCACCACCATCCCTCGGTGGTCTTTTATCCTTGGCTGTGCTAGGTCTTCATTGCTGCATGCAGGCTTTGTCTAGTTGTGACAAGTGGGGCTACTCTAGTTATGCTACTTGGGCTTCTCATTGTGGTGTCTTCTCTAGTTGTGGAGCACAGGCTCTAGGGCTCAGTAGTTGTGATGCATGGGCTTAGTTGCTGTGTGGCATGTGGGGTCTTCCTGGGCCAGGGATCAAACCGGTGCCACTTGCACTGCAAGGTGGACTCTTTACCCACTGGACCACCAGGGAAGCCCTCAACTGGGTTATTAAATACTCTCTTTCAGCAGAAAATTCCAGACACTCAGGTGGCAATGACCTGCCTTTATTTTCTACTAATTTTTGGTGAGTTTGTTGTATCCATCAGAGATGGCAACCCAATATATCGCCTGGGCAGTGGTAAAGAATCCATCTGCCAATACAACAGAGAAGGGCTCAATCCCTGGGTCAGGAAGATCCCCTGGAGAAGGAAATGGCAACCCAATCCAATATTCTTGCCTGGAGAATTCCATGGACAGAGGAGCCTGGAGGGCCACAGCCTGTGGAGTTGCAAAGAGTGGGACACAACTTAGCAACTGAGTACACACACACACACACACACACACACACACACACAATAGTAAATACTCAAAAAGTTATGCATCAGTTACTGCTAAGAGCACTTTTTGTGTAATACCACCTTTATCCATTTGGCTGACTCAGTGAAGCTGTAGGTTTCATATGACCCATTTTAGAAGAGAGGATGCGGAATCCAAGTAGCTGCTTTGTGTGTCCTTGGTCACATGAAACATAAAGGAGAGACTGAAGTTCCATCTCAGGTGCTCTGACTTATGAGCCTGATTATCTTGATGACTGAGAGCTCGTCCAGGTCAGGAAGGCTTGTCTTGAGAGCTTTGTGTTCAGTGTCTTAGCCACATGCATGCTGGACTTGGCATAATGGTAATAAATGGGATGCTAAGTATTTCCTGGAGCAGAAAGTCAGATGGGATCATAAATGAGGGTGGAGTCCAGGTGACCATGTCTCACCTTCCTGGGTGCTAGGGGGCTCACAGAGGCAGCAGCATCTTGCAGCCTGCAGATGGACCAGGAGCCCTTCAGGAACCACCTTCCACTCACCACCATCCCTCGGTGGTCTTTTATCCTTGGCTGTGCTAGGTCTTCATTGCTGCATGCAGGCTTTGTCTAGTTGTGACAAGTGGGGCTACTCTAGTTATGCTACTTGGGCTTCTCATTGTGGTGTCTTCTCTAGTTGTGGAGCACAGGCTCTAGGGCTCAGTAGTTGTGATGCATGGGCTTAGTTGCTGTGTGGCATGTGGGGTCTTCCTGGGCCAGGGATCAAACCGGTGCCACTTGCACTGCAAGGTGGACTCTTTACCCACTGGACCACCAGGGAAGCCCTCAACTGGGTTATTAAATACTCTCTTTCAGCAGAAAATTCCAGACACTCAGGTGGCAATGACCTGCCTTTATTTTCTACTAATTTTTGGTGAGTTTGTTGTATCCATCAGCATTGTTTTTGGTGGGGGACATTGCTCTTATTTTTCCTGTAATTACAGTGATATTAGGTTCAAATGGAGAGCTAAGTACCAGGCAACAGTGATTTGGGAACATGGGATTCCAAAAGAAAATCTCGTTTTAGGAAAGTTTGGGATGACTGGTATTAGCGCTGGGCTTCTAGTGGAGAGACCTAGGCATGCAGGCTGAAGCACTGGGTTGCCCTTGGCCACACCTGGACTGACATTCGTGCTTTTCTGTGTGAGCCTCCAGGTTTGCATCTCAGTGAAGTCTATAACAAGTCTGTTCTACAATGTACAGTATGAAGGGCTCTTCTATAAGTTCTTGGTGGCCCTAGGGTTGAATGATGGGACTTGCTGTCAATATGATAGTGAATCTTTATGTTCTTGAGAATTCATCCTTCTTGCTCTGATCATCCCATTCCTAATTCTTCAACTAAATAGCTATTCTCTTCTCTGTAGTAGACGAAGCCTTCTGTGACCTTGTGAAGGTGAGTTAGTTGGTGCAGTCTGTGAACGTGTGGGTCACTGTGTGTAGAGCAAGATAGGAGTGTTGGGATTTGATGTTACATCCATCTGAGGAACGGGGATACCTTTTTGTGAATATCCTAATTGGGCACTCTTTGGCTGAGCAGAAAATGCTGTTAGTTTTGTTTCATGTCTTATGTTTTGGATTATCCTTCCCTTGAGTGTGGGTTCATTCCTCAACTTCAAACAGACAGAAGAAAGCCATCAAAGCAAGCTTGTTAGTTTTTCACCCTATCTGTGATAATAAGGAGGGATGGCCTAAAAGGAAAAGCTTGTTTCAAATTTCCTGAAAGATTTCCAGACTTTTGTCATTTGGTCTTTTGTGGAGGAAAAGGTTTTGAGGGCTGAGGTGTTTATTTTTGGTGACTTGGATTTGTGTTGAGTGTTTGGTTTTCCTTGATGGTGGAGAAGGGGACCTTCAAGGGGTGACTGGAGGGAGGAGGGAGGTGGTGGGTTGGAGTGGCTGTTTACAGACTGCGTAAATCTTGCAGGGTTTTTTTTGCCTTTGGTTTAGGAAATAACAATGCTTTCTTTAAGTCTTACTCAATGTTCCCCAACTCATTGGTTTAGGATTTTAATTTTTGCCTTGGGAAAGAGATAATCGGTAATATTTCTTCCAGACTAGTACCTTCAACACGTAGCTGATGGCAAACCACACAAGACATTGTTTTTTAGTTTGAGTTCTGCCATGTTTAATTCCAGAATGTTCTTTCTGCCAAGGAACATTCCAGCTTATAGTGGGTAGAGACATTAACACAGTGCCCTCTGGGGCTGAGAGCCTAGGATGCTCCCAACCCTGGTTTCTCTGTGATGCTCCAGCAGAGGCTGGGCCCTGCTCTCTTCACCTACAGCCATGGTCAGGGCGGGAGACAGTGGATGTTTGTGCCAGTGTCTCAGTTCATAAAGATTCGTAAAGCAGAAGACGGTAAGAGCATGTCTCTATTCAGGAACCATGTTGACTTTCTGATAATTTTTAAAAGCTATTCTCTTCTGTAGTAGACGAAGCCTTCTGTGACCTTGTGAAGGTGAGTTAGTTGGTGCAGTCTGTGAACGTGTGGGTCACTGTGTGTAGAGCAAGATAGGAGTGTTGGGATTTGATGTTACATCCATCTGAGGAACGGGGATACCTTTTTGTGAATATCCTAATTGGGCACTCTTTGGCTGAGCAGAAAATGCTGTTAGTTTTGTTTCATGTCTTATGTTTTGGATTATCCTTCCCTTGAGTGTGGGTTCATTCCTCAACTTCAAACAGACAGAAGAAAGCCATCAAAGCAAGCTTGTTAGTTTTTCACCCTATCTGTGATAATAAGGAGGGATTGCCTAAAAGGAAAACTTGTTTCAAATTTCCTGAAAGATTTCCAGACTTTTGTCATTTGGTCTTTTGTCTGTGGAGGAAATGGTGTTGAGCTCTGAGGTATTTTCTTTTGGTGACTTGGATTTGTGTTGAGTGTTTGGTTTTCCTTGATGGTGGAGAAGGGGACCTTCAAGGGGTGACTGGAGGGAGGAGGGAGGTGGTGGGTTGGAGTGGCTGTTTACAGACTGCGTAAATCTTGCAGGGTTTTTTTTGCCTTTGGTTTAGGAAATAACAATGCTTTCTTTAAGTCTTACTCAATGTTCCCCAACTCATTGGTTTAGGATTTTAATTTTTGCCTTGGGAAAGAGATAATCGGTAATATTTCTTCCAGACTAGTACCTTCAACACGTAGCTGATGGCAAACCACACAAGACATTGTTTTTTAGTTTGAGTTCTGCCATGTTTAATTCCAGAATGTTCTTTCTGCCAAGGAACATTCCAGCTTATAGTGGGTAGAGACATTAACACAGTGCCCTCTGGGGCTGAGAGCCTAGGATGCTCCCAACCCTGGTTTCTCTGTGATGCTCCAGCAGAGGCTGGGCCCTGCTCTCTTCACCTACAGCCATGGTCAGGGCGGGAGACAGTGGATGTTTGTGCCAGTGTCTCAGTTCATAAAGATTCGTAAAGCAGAAGACGGTAAGAGCATGTCTCTATTCAGGAACCATGTTGACTTTCTGTTTTGTTGAGACATTGAGCCTACGAGGAACAGGGGCAGGTGGCCAACAGGGCTTGTTCATTGGGAAGCAAATTTCCTAGCCTCCTTCTGCCATCTGTTTTTTAAATTTTTCCATTCATCTAAAAGCTCACTTGGTATTTTGTCAAATGTGTTCTAAAGTATTGGTTGTAATATTCGTTGAGCTTCCAGAGTGTACTAAGTACAAGGTACTAAAGCTTTATTGTCTTCGAATGTGAAATTTGGGCTTAAGGTTAAAACTATTGTCTGCTTATCTTTTACAAGATAGTAGATCTGTGTGTGTGTGTGTGTGTGTTTTTTTTTTTTTTCAGATTAGCCATGGATGTAGCATTTTGTCAAAATGCCTTTTTAGCATTACTTTTACTAATAAATGTAAAGTTTTTGTTAAAAAGATTGTGTTTGGCAGTAAATAACAAAACTCTGTAAAAAAAAAAATTGGTATGCATTTCTAATTAAGGCGTTTTTTTTTTTTTTTTTTCTTTCAGGAAGGCACCAGAGTAGTTCAGCCCATATTTTTGGGGAAAATGATTACTTATTTTGAAAACTATGATCCTACCAATTATGCTGCTTTGCACGAAGCCTATGGCTACGCTGCAGGGCTGAGCGCCTGCGTGCTCGTGTGGGCCGTCCTCCACCCCTGGTACTTCTATCACCTTCAGCGTGTGGGAATGAGGCTGAGAGTAGCCGTGTGCCACATGATCTACTGCAAGGTGAGTGCCACTTGGCACCAAAGTGTGCACCTCCTGAAGTATCAGGAACATTTGGGGAAAGTTCTCGTGTAGAATTCCATACAAAGTGTGGGGGATGTATCGTCAACCGTTCTGTGGCACCAAGCAGAGGTCTGGGCCCCAAATAGCTTATAGTGGTAGAGACATTAACACAGTGCCCTCTGGGGCTGAGAGCCTAGGATGCTCCCAACCCTGGTTTCTCTGTGATGCTCCAGCAGAGGCTGGGCCCTGCTCTCTTCACCTACAGCCATGGTCAGGGCGGGAGACAGTGGATGTTTGTGCCAGTGTCTCAGTTCATAAAGATTCGTAAAGCAGAAGACGGTAAGAGCATGTCTCTATTCAGGAACCATGTTGACTTTCTGTTTTGTTGAGACATTGAGCCTACGAGGAACAGGGGCAGGTGGCCAACAGGGCTTGTTCATTGGGAAGCAAATTTCCTAGCCTCCTTCTGCCATCTGTTTTTTAAATTTTTCCATTCATCTAAAAGCTCACTTGGTATTTTGTCAAATGTGTTCTAAAGTATTGGTTGTAATATTCGTTGAGCTTCCAGAGTGTACTAAGTACAAGGTACTAAAGCTTTATTGTCTTCGAATGTGAAATTTGGGCTTAAGGTTAAAACTATTGTCTGCTTATCTTTTACAAGATAGTAGATCTGTGTGTGTGTTTTTTTTTAATTAGCCATGGATGTAGCATTTTGTCAAAATGCCTTTTTAGCATTACTTTTACTAATAAATGTAAAGTTTTTGTTAAAAAGATTGTGTTTGGCAGTAAATAACAAAACTCTGTAAAAAAAAAAAATTGGTATGCATTTCTAATTAAGGCGTTTTTTTTTTTCTTTCAGGAAGGCACCAGAGTAGTTCAGCCCATATTTTTGGGGAAAATGATTACTTATTTTGAAAACTATGATCCTACCAATTATGCTGCTTTGCACGAAGCCTATGGCTACGCTGCAGGGCTGAGCGCCTGCGTGCTCGTGTGGGCCGTCCTCCACCCCTGGTACTTCTATCACCTTCAGCGTGTGGGAATGAGGCTGAGAGTAGCCGTGTGCCACATGATCTACTGCAAGGTGAGTGCCACTTGGCACCAAAGTGTGCACCTCCCCTGAAGTATCAGGAACATTTGGGGAAAGTTCTCTGTAAATTATAAATTTTGTGACTAGGATTATTTACACATTACCAGAAAAGTGGTCAAGGGCTTCCAGGTGGCTTAGTGGTAAAGAATATGCCTGCCATTGCAGGAGACGTGGGTTTGATCCCTGGTTCAGAAAGATACCCTGGAGAAAAAATGGCAACCCACTCTAGCATTCTCACCTGGGGAATTCCATGGATCCTGGTGAGCTACAGTCCATGGTGCCACAAAGAGTTGGACACAACTTAGTGACTGAGCAGCAACAGAGAAGCTGGTTATTTGCATCAAGCCAAGTTTGTTGTCACTTAAGCAAATTTGACTCCTATACAATGGAAATTTTTCTACTGATATCGGGTCAGGGCTGCCTTTGATGACTTTCAGCCATGGGCTGTTGCATAATCCCTAGTCCTGGGAAGAATTCAGATTGGGTGTTAAAAATGGAATGAGTGCTAAGCTTGTGGTCATAGTTTGTCTATACAGTGGATTCCAAACTTTGGCATGTCTCCAGGAGATTTCTAAGGCTGTATGTCTGTTTCTTCCTAAAATGGCCCAGTCAACACTTCAATGCTCTTTTCAGCTGCACTTTGATCTTTTTTTTTTTTTTTTTAAAGATTTACTTATTTATTTTTTTGGGCAGGGGTCGGGTTGGGGAGGAAGGGGAGTGGGCGGGCCACTTCTATTGGTCTTTCATTTCTCTTATTTTCATCCGTCTTTGTTCTTTGGCTCCTGTGGGCTTCCCATCGCGGTGGCGTCTGTCGTTGCAGAGCGCCGGCTCTGGGCGCATGCACTCCAGAGCCCTGGCTCGGTAAATGGACACATCAGTCCAGCCGCTCCGCGCCACATGGGATCTTCCCAGGCCAGGGATCAAACCAGCGCCCCTTGCACTGCAAGGCGGTGTCCTTATCCACTGGGCCACCAGGGGAAGCCCTGCGCTTTGATCTTATGGGAAATATCATATGTAAAAATAACTTCTCATTTATTGATGTCTTCACAGCTTTGAGATTTTGCCTTTTGATCATTGATTAAAAAAAATTTTTTTAAATGTATTTATTTGGTTGCACTGGGTCTTAGTTATGATATGTGGAACCTTTTCCCTGACCAGGGATTGAACCCAGGTCCCCAGCATAGGGAGCACAGAGTCTTAGCCACTGGACCACCAGAGAAATCCCTGATTTTTTTTTAATTGTGGAAAAATACACACAATATTGGGTTTTTCTGGTGGTTCAGATAGTAAAGAATCTGCCTGAAATATGGGAGACCCAGGTTCAATCCCTGGGTTGAGAAGATCTCCTGGAGGAGGGCATGGCAACCCACTCCAGTATTCTTGCCTGGAGAATTCTATGGATAGAAGAGCCTTGCAGGCTACAGTCCATGGGGTCATAAAAGAGCTGGACATGACTGAACAACTAACATTTTATTTCCTACACAATAAACCATTAACCTTTTTAACTGTTTTTTTAAGCCTCTTTCCATCTGAGCCTTTATTTAAAGACATCTCATTACTTTATTTTTAACCTAAGGCTAATTGCTTTGCAATATTGTGTTGGTTTCTGCCACGTCAACATTCAACTACATTGTGGTCATAGTTTGTCTATACAGTGGCTTCCAAACTTTGGCATGTCTCCAGGAGATTTCTAAGGCTGTATGTCTGTTTCTTCCTAAAATGGCCCAGTCAACACTTCAATGCTCTTTTCAGCTGCACTTTGATCTTTTTTTTTTTAAAGATTTATTTATTTATTTTTTTGGGCAGGGGTCGGGTTGGGGAGGAAGGGGAGTGGGCGGGCCACTTCTATTGGTCTTTCATTTCTCTTATTTTCATCCGTCTTTGTTCTTTGGCTCCTGTGGGCTTCCCATCGCGGTGGCGTCTGTCGTTGCAGAGCGCCGGCTCTGGGCGCATGCACTCCAGAGCCCTGGCTCGGTAAATGGACACATCAGTCCAGCCGCTCCGCGGCACATGGGATCTTCCCAGGCCAGGGATCAAACCAGCGCCCCTTGCACTGCAAGGCGGTGTCCTTATCCACTGGGCCACCAGGGGAAGCCCTGCGCTTTGATCTTATGGGAAATATCATATGTAAAAATAACTTCTCATTTATTGATGTCTTCACAGCTTTGAGATTTTGCCTTTTGATCATTGATTAAAAAAAATTTTTTTAAATGTATTTATTTGGTTGCACTGGGTCTTAGTTATGATATGTGGAACCTTTTCCCTGACCAGGGATTGAACCCAGGTCCCCAGCATAGGGAGCACAGAGTCTTAGCCACTGGACCACCAGAGAAATCCCTGATTTTTTTTTAATTGTGGAAAAATACACACAATATTGGGTTTTTCTGGTGGTTCAGATAGTAAAGAATCTGCCTGAAATATGGGAGACCCAGGTTCAATCCCTGGGTTGAGAAGATCTCCTGGAGGAGGGCATGGCAACCCACTCCAGTATTCTTGCCTGGAGAATTCTATGGATAGAAGAGCCTTGCAGGCTACAGTCCATGGGGTCATAAAAGAGCTGGACATGACTGAACAACTAACATTTTATTTCCTACACAATAAACCATTAACCTTTTTAACTGTTTTTTTAAGCCTCTTTCCATCTGAGCCTTTATTTAAAGACATCTCATTACTTTATTTTTAACCTAAGGCTAATTGCTTTGCAATATTGTGTTGGTTTCTGCCACACGTCAACATTCACCAACCATACATTCATTAAGGACGTTCACCTTGTTGAGCAGCCATCACTACTGTTCGTGTCCAGAACCTACCCCCCCTCAGCCGTCACCACTATACTTCTTGTTTCTCTGAACTTCCCTGCTCTAGGCACCTCATATAAGTGGAATCACACAATATTTCTCATTTTGTGTCTGGCTTATCTCATACAGCATGATGCCTTCAAGGTTCATTGATGTTGGAGCAGGTGTCAGAATTTAATTGCATTCTAAGGATGAATAATATTCCACTATAGGTGTATGCAACATTACGTGTATCTATTCACCTGTCAGTGGACCTTTGGGCTGTTTCCACCTTTTGACTATTGTGAACATTGCTACTGTGAACACAGATGTAAAAATCCATTCAAGTTTTGTGTATTCAGTTCTTTAGAGTAGATCCTACAAAGTGGCCTTACTCTACTATATGCTGAGTTTATGTTTAATTTTTTGAGGAACTGCTTTACTTGCTTCCATCTCAGCTATACCGTTTTATATTCACACTTGCTTACTAAGTTTTCTGCTTGACTCAAGGATGGAATGAGATGTTTTTAAAACTGTGACATTTTGTTTGGGTCCTTGGCTCAACTTCATGGACTGTTGAAGCAGCTCATGGTATTTGTTCAGATTCCTCAGCAATTTAGGGCATTTTTCAGAACTTTGTACCATAAAGGAATTGTACAACATGGGCTGTGTTTTTTGTACAGTCATCAGACTGGCATTAAGAACAGAGGTTCCTCACAGAAATAGTGTTTGGAACATTATACTCACTCATTTTAGAATGAAGAAATCCCAAAATGTTAATGACATCACCCACAGAATTAATGACTGATTCCAGATTTATAGTCTAGTCTCCTATTTTATTTCTTTAAGGCAGCCTCTCCACTCTCACATAATTTGCCTCAAATTTATTTTACTTGACTCCTAAGTCTAAACCTATAGCCTTCATCCTTCAGGCAGGTTCAAGTTCACTGAGAAACAGGTGGGGGATTTTGCTTTTACCTTCTGCTCCTACCTTTGCTATCCTTGTGTGAGGGGGCTTGTCTCCACATCGAGGAGACGGAAGATGAATGAGGGTCCCTGGAGGTGCTGTCAGGGTCATCCTGATCATCCTGGCTCCACTCAAGGCCCCAGGAAAACATGTTTCTTTGTGTTATGTTCTAAGAGTGACTTAGTATCATTTTAGAAATCCAGTTATCTGTATATTTTCCTCTTATTTCAGGCCCTTTGCCTGAGTAACTCGGCCATGGGGAAGACCACCACAGGCCAGATAGTCAACCTGCTGTCCAACGATGTGAACAAGTTTGACCAGGTAAGCTGCCCCTGAGGGATCCTCTTCTGTGTCCTGTCCTACTCACTAGGTTCAATTTATTGGAATGCCAGGTGCCAGGGTTTGGTGTTGGCCAGGGTTCTGTTGGGGCTTCCCAGGTGGTGCTAGTGGTAAAGAACCTACCTGCCAATGCAGGAGACATAAGAGATATGGGTTCAATCCCTGGGTCGGGAAGATCCCCTGGATGAGGGCATGGAAACCCATTCCAATATTCTTGCCTTGAGAATTCCGTGGACAGGGGGTCCTGGTTGGCTATGGTCCATAGTGTCACAAAGAGTTGGGCCTGACTGAAGTGGCTTATCACACATGTACACAGGGTTTTCTTTATCCAACTCTCATTTCCTCTGTGTGAAACTTAGATGTAAGGATGTGTGTTGTCTTGTGGATGAGAATTTTGTTTTTCTGGCATTGTGTGCACAATATTTCAGTAATAGACATGCAGCAGTGTTCCTGCCCAGCTTGGTCAGTGTCCCTAGGGGTTCTTCTGGAATGGCCGTTCTTGATTAAGAACAGAGGTTCCTCACAGAAATAGTGTTTGGAACATTATACTCACTCATTTTAGAATGAAGAAATCCCAAAATGTTAATGACATCACCCACAGAATTAAT
Source organism: Tragulus kanchil (assembly GCA_022376925.1). NCBI lineage: Eukaryota > Metazoa > Chordata > Mammalia > Artiodactyla > Tragulidae > Tragulus > Tragulus kanchil. The sequence continues at coordinate 16,538,896 of JAIOJX010000003.1, read as the reverse complement.
GACTGATTCCAGATTTATAGTCTAGTCTCCTATTTTATTTCTTTAAGGCAGCCTCTCCACTCTCACATAATTTGCCTCAAATTTATTTTACTTGACTCCTAAGTCTAAACCTATAGCCTTCATCCTTCAGGCAGGTTCAAGTTCACTGAGAAACAGGTGGGGGATTTTGCTTTTACCTTCTGCTCCTACCTTTGCTATCCTTGTGTGAGGGGGCTTGTCTCCACATCGAGGAGACGGAAGATGAATGAGGGTCCCTGGAGGTGCTGTCAGGGTCATCCTGATCATCCTGGCTCCACTCAAGGCCCCAGGAAAACATGTTTCTTTGTGTTATGTTCTAAGAGTGACTTAGTATCATTTTAGAAATCCAGTTCTCTGTATCTTTCTCTGATTTCAGGCCCTTCGCCTGAGTAGCTTGGCCATGGGGAAGACCACTACAGGCCAGATAGTCAACCTGCTGTCCAACGATGTGAACAAATTTGACCAGGTGAGCTGCCCCTGAGGGCTCTTCCATGTCCTGTCCTACTCACTAGGTTCAATTTATTGGAATGCCAGGTGCCAGGGTTTGGTGTTGGCCAGGGTTCTGTTGGGGCTTCCCAGGTGGTGCTAGTGGTAAAGAACCTACCTGCCAATGCAGGAGACATAAGAGATATGGGTTCAATCCCTGGGTCGGGAAGATCCCCTGGATGAGGGCATGGAAACCCATTCCAATATTCTTGCCTTGAGAATTCCGTGGACAGGGGGTCCTGGTTGGCTATGGTCCATAGTGTCACAAAGAGTTGGGCCTGACTGAAGTGGCTTATCACACATGTACACAGGGTTTTCTTTATCCAACTCTCATTTCCTCTGTGTGAAACTTAGATGTAAGGATGTGTGTTGTCTTGTGGATGAGAATTTTGTTTTTCTGGCATTGTGTGCACAATATTTCAGTAATAGACATGCAGCAGTGTTCCTGCCCAGCTTGGTCAGTGTCCCTAGGGGTTCTTCTGGAATGGCCGTTCTTGACCTGTGGTGTTGGTGCTGCAGTCTGAAGTGTCTTCCTCCTCCTCTGGTTGATGAAGCCTGGTGAGCAGGGACTGTTCTTTTCCCTACTTCCTGTTCAGTGCCTGCTGCGCAGGGAGCCTTTGAGGAGTAATGCCAAGTGGGTGGTCCCTGCAGACACAGCCTCCTCTCTGCTGTCTCAGCACACCCATCCTCTTTACCTTGTGGATAGATCACATGATCCAGGGTTTGTAGCTATTGGTCAGACCTGTATTGCACTCAGCCACTTCTCTTTCAATTATTCATTCATCAAACATGAAGTAAGAACGCTACTTAATTTGAAGGATGAATAAAGCTTAATTTCTGTCCTAGAGAGGCCCCAGCCTGTCTAGAAGGTAAATATAAAAGTAGTTACTGGAGAGTGAGGAACAATTGTGTTAGAATAATTATAGGATTAATTGCTTGTGTTAGGACAGTATTCATGTATGTATGTTCATGTCTTGTTTTTAATTCAGTGTTTCCAGAAATTAATAATTTTCTCGAGGAGAAGATCATCCTTAATTAGCTATGTCTTTATAGAGCCCTGCTGTCCCAGCAGTGTACGTGATAGAAAAGGAACCATAATATAGGCTCCAATAGGGAGATGGGGGCTGCGTGTTAGGGCAGAAAGAGTTTGGGGACGCCCTGAGCTTATCTGTGCTGTGAACAAAATGGAGATCTTCCTTCAGTGCTGCGGCCGGGGCCTCCCTGGATGTCCCTGAAGCTGGCCCTGTGCTGCCCTGGAGCAGCGTCCTCTGGGTGGATGTGTGGAGCTGTGCTTGAGTAGGTTTAAAGCCCACTGAGATCATTCCTGTTTAGGTTCCTGTCTGCTCCTTCAGAGAAGACTGTTTCTGCACTGTGTCCTTATTGGTTTTGCTTTCATACAGGTCTAAGACAGCTTTGCTTTTCTCTTTTAAGGTAACGATGTTCCTGCACTACCTGTGGGTGGGACCACTGCAGGCTATCGCTGTGACCACCCTGCTCTGGATGGAAATAGGAATGTCATGTCTTGCTGGCATGACGGTTCTCATTATTTTTCTGCTTTTGCAAAGCTGCATTGGGAAGTTATTTTCATCACTCTGGTAAGAGAAACACTGGTTTTAAAAATAGGTAAAACAGACATGGTCAGTGGACATATGGACATTGTGGAAGGAACAGAGGGTGAGAGGCGTAAAGAAGTAGCATGAAGGCCTATGCTATCAAAAAATAGAGGTGAGCAGGCGTACTAGAGGTGGGGTGGGAAAGAACTAAACCCCCCATCCTCTCTGCTGTCTCAGCACACCCATCCTCTTTACCTTGTGGATAGATCACATGATCCAGGGTTTGTAGCTATTGGTCAGACCTGTATTGCACTCAGCCACTTCTCTTTCAATTATTCATTCATCAAACATGAAGTAAGAACGCTACTTAATTTGAAGGATGAATAAAGCTTAATTTCTGTCCTAGAGAGGCCCCAGCCTGTCTAGAAGGTAAATATAAAAGTAGTTACTGGAGAGTGAGGAACAATTGTGTTAGAATAATTATAGGATTAATTGCTTGTGTTAGGACAGTATTCATGTATGTATGTTCATGTCTTGTTTTTAATTCAGTGTTTCCAGAAATTAATAATTTTCTCGAGGAGAAGATCATCCTTAATTAGCTATGTCTTTATAGAGCCCTGCTGTCCCAGCAGTGTACGTGATAGAAAAGGAACCATAATATAGGCTCCAATAGGGAGATGGGGGCTGCGTGTTAGGGCAGAAAGAGTTTGGGGACGCCCTGAGCTTATCTGTGCTGTGAACAAAATGGAGATCTTCCTTCAGTGCTGCCGGCCGGGGCCTCCCTGGATGTCCCTGAAGCTGGCCCTGTGCTGCCCTGGAGCAGCGTCCTCTGGGTGGATGTGTGGAGCTGTGCTTGAGTAGGTTTAAAGCCCACTGAGATCATTCCTGTTTAGGTTCCTGTCTGCTCCTTCAGAGAAGACTGTTTCTGCACTGTGTCCTTATTGGTTTTGCTTTCATACAGGTCTAAGACAGCTTTGCTTTTCTCTTTTAAGGTAACGATGTTCCTGCACTACCTGTGGGTGGGACCACTGCAGGCTATCGCTGTGACCACCCTGCTCTGGATGGAAATAGGAATGTCATGTCTTGCTGGCATGACGGTTCTCATTATTTTTCTGCTTTTGCAAAGCTGCATTGGGAAGTTATTTTCATCACTCTGGTAAGAGAAACACTGGTTTTTAAAAATAGGTAAAACAGACATGGTCAGTGGACATATGGACATTGTGGGGAAGGAACAGAGGGTGAGAGGCGTAAAGGAAGTAGCATGAAGGCCTATGCTATCATATGTGAAGAAAATAGCTATAGTCATTGCTCTGTGAGAAAAGGAGATCCTTCAGGGGTGCTGTGTGACGGTTGGGAGAGGTGGGGTGGGGGGAAATACATATGACTAATCTGGGAACATACATATCTGTAAACAACAAAGCTCTGTAAAAGTTAAAAGTAAAATAAAAGTTTAATAAAAAGAAATAGATAAAATATATTTAGTTATATCCACAGTTTGCTTGATGCTTTGTTCAAAAGAAGCTAGAATAAAACGCGTTCTCTAGTCTCTATGCGTGTGTTGTAGATGTTTCAGGCTCAGCCAGTGGAGGTTCCAGCCTTAAGCTGAAGGCTGATCTTGAGCGGGGAAGGTGACAGCATTTGCTGGCTCCTCAACAGCACTGTACCGGAATAAGTAGAGTCCATAAGCAGAATGTACCTACATGGAAGTTATTTAGACTTTATTAAATAGTAATAATGCTATAGGCTCAATTTTAGCTGTGTATTTTTGTTATGCTTGTGTTAGAACAATTTTCAAGTATGTATGTTCATGTCTTGTTTTCAGTTCAGTGTTTCCATTAATTTATAAGTTCCTAAAGACAAGATCAATCAAAATTAATTATGTCTTTATAGAGTCACACAGTCCCAGCACTGTATGTGATAGAAAAGTGACTGGTGAGGAAGGGCTTGATGGTGATGTGTTAGAGCTGAAGTGGGTCCCAGAGGGCTGGAGGCGGGTCATTGTCCAGGTTGTCAGGTGATGGCGGTGCTGTGCTCTTAGAAGCTAGTTGAGCTCTTTTGTGAGTGTGTCTGCATGTGCCTTTATGGTGGTATGTTTCTTTACTTGGAATTTCTTTCCTCTGCTAGTGAGAGATGCTCTATATCCTTCGAGGCCCTGTTCCAGTGCTACCAGGTCTCGGAAGCTCTTTTTTTTTTTCTGAAGCTCTTCTTGCTCTCGTTTCCCAGTAGAATTAATAGTTCCGTCTTCTTTGCTCCCCAGCACTTCCCTCCTAGTTTATTACAGCACAGACACTGTCTTCCTGTTGGATTCAGTGTCTGTCTTCCCTGCCCAACGGTGACCTCTTTGGGTGGGAAGTTTGTACCTGACTTACTTTAGGTCTCCTTAGCCAATACTGCAAGTTCTGCAAGTTACCTCTTGAATTAGGCTGAATGACTGACTTCCTAGAGGTCTTTTTCTCTGTTTGCCCTGTGAGAAGGACCAGCCTGTGACATCAGCACTAGAGAGCCCTAGGGAATCATCTGATCTGTGGGTCCACTCTGTGCCTCCTTTTTGGGTGGAAATAGATAAAATATATTTAGTTATATCCACAGTTTGCTTGATGCTTTGTTCAAAAGAAGCTAGAATAAAACGCGTTCTCTAGTCTCTATGCATGTGTTGTAGATGTTTCAGGCTCAGCCAGTGGAGGTTCCAGCCTTAAGCTGAAGGCTGATCTTGAGCGGGGAAGGTGACAGCATTTGCTGGCTCCTCAACAGCACTGTACCGGAATAAGTAGAGTCCATAAGCAGAATGTACCTACATGGAAGTTATTTAGACTTTATTAAATAGTAATAATGCTATAGGCTCAATTTTAGCTGTGTATTTTTGTTATGCTTGTGTTAGAACAATTTTCAAGTATGTATGTTCATGTCTTGTTTTCAGTTCAGTGTTTCCATTAATTTATAAGTTCCTAAAGACAAGATCAATCAAAATTAATTATGTCTTTATAGAGTCACACAGTCCCAGCACTGTATGTGATAGAAAAGTGACTGGTGAGGAAGGGCTTGATGGTGATGTGTTAGAGCTGAAGTGGGTCCCAGAGGGCTGGAGGCGGGTCATTGTCCAGGTTGTCAGGTGATGGCGGTGCTGTGCTCTTAGAAGCTAGTTGAGCTCTTTTGTGAGTGTGTCTGCATGTGCCTTTATGGTGGTATGTTTCTTTACTTGGAATTTCTTTCCTCTGCTAGTGAGAGATGCTCTATATCCTTCGAGGCCCTGTTCCAGTGCTACCAGGTCTCGGAAGCTCTTTTTTTTTTTCTGAAGCTTCTCTTGCTCTCCTTTCCCAGTGGAATTAACAGCCCGTCTTCTCTGCTCCCCAGTACTTCCCTCCTAGTTTATTACAGCACAGACACTGTCTTCCTGTTATATTCAGTGTCTGTTTGCCTTCCCTGCCCAACTGCAACCTCCTTGGGTGGAGGGTTTATACCTGACTTACTTTAGGCCTCCTTAGCCAATACTGCAAGTTCTGCAAGTTACCTCTTGAATTAGGCTGAATGACTGACTTCCTAGAGGTCTTTTTCTCTGTTTGCCCTGTGAGAAGGACCAGCCTGTGACATCAGCACTAGAGAGCCCTAGGGAATCATCTGATCTGTGGGTCCACTCTGTGCCTCCTGTTGCTGTTGTTGGGCTGTGGTTACTGAGGCTCATCTCTCATGTCTGTCCTTCAGGAGTGAGACTGCAGCCTTCACGGACAACAGGATCAGGACCATGAGTGAATTTATAACTGGCATCAAAGCAATAAAAATGTATGCTTGGGAAAACCTATTTGAAAGCCTTGTTACCAGATTAAGAAGGTAATTTTTTAAATATATCACACCGTATTTTTCTACTTTTCTCCCTACTTTTACTGATTGAACTTAGACATATTAACAAGTTTTCACATGAAAATGAACTTAAATATTATGAACTCCACACCCCGCATGTGATAGGAGGGTTAAGTGGAATAGGGGAGATGTCATTTTAATCTACTCTTTCTTTCTATTTTTTTTTTTTAAAGATTTATTTATTTATTTATTTTGGGTGGGGGTCGGGTTGGGGAGGGAGGGGAGCGGGCGGGCCACTTCTATTGGTCTTTTATTTCTCTATTTACATCTGTCTTTGTTCTTTGGCCCGTGTGGGCCTCCCATCGCGGTGGCGTCTGTCATCGCAGAGCACCGGCTCTGGGTGCATGCGCCCCAGAGCCTCCGGCTCGGTAATTGGACACATCAGTCCAGCTGCTCCGCGGCACGTGGGATCTTCCCAGGCCAGGGCTCGAACCGGCACCCCTTGCACTGCAAGGCGGTGTCATTACCCACTGGACCACCAGGGGAAGCCCCTAATCTACTCTTTCATTTACCATCTTCTTAAAGGAAAAATTATATGTGCTTTTTTTTTTTTTAATTTTATTTATTTATCTTTTGGGGGGTGGGGTGGGGAGGGAGGGGGATGGGCGAGCCACTTCTATTGGTCTTTCATTTCTCTATTTTCATCCGTCTTTGTTCTTTGGCTCCTATGGACTTCCCATTGCGGTGGCCTCTGTTGTCGCAGAGCACCGGCTCTGGGCACACACGCACGAGAGCTCCGGCTCGGTAATTGGACACATCAGTCCAGCTGCTCCTCGGCATGTGGGATCTTCCCAGGCCAGGGCTCGAACCGGCGCCCCTCGTACTGCAAGGCGGTGTCCTTACTCACTGGACCACCAGGGAAAGCCCTATATGTGCTTTTGAAGACATATAGATAGCCAATAAATGCATGAAAAAATGCTTAACATTGGTCATTATTAGAGAAATGCAAATTAAAGCTACAATGAGGTATCACCTCACACTGGTCAGAATGGCCATCAACAAAATCTACAAACAATACTCTTCTGCACTGTTGGTGGAAGTGTAAATTGATACAGCCTTTACGGAAAACAGGATGGAGATTCCTTAAAAAACTAGGAACAGACCTACGATA